>CM064900.1:18639786-20103536 GCA_030347415.2 Decapterus maruadsi | reverse complement strand
AAAAGAGATATTTGCACGCTTGTTGCTGCTGCCCTTTCTCTCGTCTTGTCAACAAATTGCATTTGACATTTGAGTGGTGCGTACGTACATGACTGTGTGTGTGTGTATGTGTGTGAGAGAATTAGAGCCGCAGTGATTCTCCAACTGACTCCGTCTCGTCCTCCTCTCGTCTGCTGCTCATCCACCTGCTCTGCTCTCCTCTTTTTTGATTCCTATCGTTTGTGTTGCACTAAAACTTGTGTGGCCTTTTACTCGTCCTCATGAGGATCTTGTATAGTTTTGACTGTGGAGGTTTGTGCACCACCTCCACCAGCCTTAAAATGACCACATGACCACACTTTTACTTCCACTACTTTAATGTGACATCTCATTGGGTTTTCTTTATGGTTTCAAGCTACAGCACATACAGTTTAAAGGGAGATGTATAGATGTCCATGTGTAGTGTGTTTAAAGATCAGGTCTAGGCTCTATATTCATCCTGTGAAAGTATCTCAGGCCACAGAGAAATGCACACAGCCTTGAAACCAGCTGTTAGGGCTTCTGTAACTTTGTGATGTCACAACAAAGCAGGCATCGCCCCGTCCACTTGGACTCGCCATCCAACACTTGAAGGATTTGGTAGGTCTGTTTTTCCTGTATCACTGAGGAAACAGTGAACCAATCAGAGGAGAAGAGGCTCAGAGCCTCCTCTCCTCTGACTGGCTGATACTGACCTGTTGTTACTAGAGGGAAGCTGAGAGAAGAGATGTAAAACTACACTGGGATGGTTTTCATATCTGCTTATGGATCAACACTTGATAAAGTGTCAAATATGGAGGCTAAATAAGAAATGGCTACATTTTCAATTATTTAAAAACACTTGAAAAGGGAGCACATCTCAAATTTTTAAATCAAAAAAGGGCAAAATACACAAGTTCCACTCATTTAACTGGCTCACATCACTACAGATAACAACGTTTTAAACTCATAGGTTAACTACAGCAAAAGATAAATAAATACCTTTATTTATTTTTTTAAAATCAATTTACCTTGAGTTTTTCTCTGTGCAGGTTCACATTGGCTACCTCCCCAACAAGAGAGTTCTGGGCCTTAGTAAGCTGGCCAGGTGAGTAAATTTACTCTAATATGATGCGCGCGTGTGTATGTGTGTGTGTGTGTGTGTGTTTAAGCTGATTATTAAAACGTGTGTTTGTGTGTGTACTAGTGTAGAATCTGATCCCACTGACCCCAATACCTTCAGGCTTAACGCACTAACACCCCTTACTAACCGGGTGCTGGACACACACTGTGACACGGAGAGATGAGACCGGATGTACCATCCACATCATTAAAGGTAGAGCAGGAGGGGGCGGTGTTTAGCTCAGTTGGTAGAGCACCCGCCCCATGTGTACAGGCTGTAGTCCTCGCTGTAGACAGCCCTGGTTCGAGTCCCGCGTCGGACGGCCCTGTCCTGCGTGTCATTCCCCCCTTCTCTGCCTCCCATTTCCTGTCACTCTCTGAACTGTCCTATCTAATAAGGGCATGAAAAGCCAAAAAAAAAAAAAAAAGGTAGAGCAGGAGAGCCTGGAAGAAACGGCAAGCAATAGTGCGTTGTCTGTTCTCTTTACAGCATCAAGGGACTAGGGACTTGCTGTTGTTGTATCATCCCGCTAGTACTTTTAGACATTAATTAGTGTTAGAGTTAATGCCTGAATGTGACCTCTGGCGGACTTCCTGCGTAGACAGGTGTGAAATTTTGTGACCTTGGCCTTTGACCTTAGACCACCAAGTTGCATTCAGCTCACCTTTGAGTGCAAATACATTACGTTTGTGCCAACTCATGGTGTCACTGAGATTCATGATCATGAGAATGGGTTGGATGGACGCACAGGACTCTAGTGGTCCCAGTAATCACCATAGAAACAGTATCAGTGACATTTTCTTCCAGGTGAATAAGGTCAAATTTGTCCAAAGTGGTTTTACTCACTGAGAAGAGCAACAGGTGAGAGGTTGAAGGCCAGATACCTCCTGAAGATCTGTTGGGTTTTCCCTCTGTCGCCTCAGTCAATCGACCTCAGGCACATGAGCTGACATTTAAGAAATCATAGAGGTCAAAGAGGTCATAGAGGTCAGTCACTGATGAAACCAGCTCCTTGTTCCTCAACAAAAGTGAAATGGTGCACTTATTATACCCTCCCATGTCCCACTGGTTTTCCAGCATCGTAAGACAAGCTTGAAACTTAACTAAAATCATTTTATCAGTGTTGTCGAAGAGAGAGAACAGTTCTGTAGACTCATGTTAGGGACGATTCTACAGTGGCGCCACAGAGACATACAAAGACACAAACAAATTCAGAAAACATCTTCTTCAATGCATCTTCAATACACTGCAAAAACTCACTACACAAAAGAAGGGTTTCTGGAGACACAAAAAAGTGACAGACTAATGCAAAGCTAAAATGTCTCAATCATGTGTCATGTTATAAAAAAATCCCCAAATAAATTCCCCTGGTTGTCAAACACCACCAGCAGCTCGACTTCTTCACAATGTTCAAAGTCATGTAGCAGTGAACGAAAGCATCCCTGCTGGGTTCGTCATTCTTTGTGTCACTAGAAACATTTATTTTTGTTGAGTTTTTGCAGTTCCTTTATCAACACTGTCAAGTTGTGTAGTGTAGTGTTTTTTTTACAGTGTGACATTTGTGTTGTCTGAGGTCGTCTCCTTTCTTCTCTCCTTCCTCCTCAGGATTGTTGAAATCTACAGCCGTCGACTACAAGGTACTGAGGACTCGTCCTCTTCTTCTTCAGTGCTTTCATCTTCCTGTTGTTTGTTGTGTCTGAAGCTGCTTCATGATCGTGTGTGTGTTCGTCCACAGTCCAGGAGCGGTTGACCAAACAGATCGCCGTGGCGATCACTGAGGCCCTGCAGCCCACTGGAGTTGGTGTTGTCATCGAGGCAACGTATGTAATCTCCTCATCTCTCCTCACCTCCTTTACTTTCACATAATCCATCATTTTTTTCTGCTTTTCTTCACATTCTTCATTTTATTTTTATTTGTCTTACCGCTGATCTTGAATCCCTACATTTCCTTTCTGTTACTTTCTGTTCTCTTCCGCACTCCTTCTTCATTCATCCATTTTATTTCACTTACCCCTTATCATTACTTTCATTACCACCTCATTTTCAGTCTTTTCTCCTCCTTTTATTCATGCTCTTACTTTTTCTTTATTCCACTTTGCTTTTTATTCTCATTCCTTTTCTCGCTCTTCAGTTTCCTCCACTTATTTTACTGACTTTATTTCATTTTCTTTCATTAACTTTGACCTCATTTCCATTAGATTCACTTAACTCATCACTTTATTGTCTTCCAATTTTCTCTCACCCCATCCTCCCATTTTATGGCCCACATTTTATTTATGCTGCTCCATCCTCACTCTTTTGATTTCATCTTACCATTGTTCTTTTACTGTTTTACACACTGTTGCTTCCCTGCTTGTCCTTCACAACTTCCTTTTCAGTTCTGATTTGTTTTTCCATTAATTTCATTATCCAACACTTCACTCTTTTCCTTCATCTCATCTTTCATTAGTTTTTTTTTGACATTCCCCTTTCCTGTTTATGCTTTTATTTATTTATTTAATCTGTTTTTATCACATTCAACTAGACTTCATCTCATTCCTTCTTTTCTTTTAGAGCTCCTCCTTTCCCCCACTTTTTTCTTTTACCTCTGGTCCATTACTTTTATTTTACAGTATTTTCATTTTATTGGCTTCCATTACCTGTATTAACTATTATTTCTTTTATTACATATTTGTTTCTTCTCCTTAAATTTCCTATACAGTTTCTTCCTCTATCCACTTCTTTTCCTTCCTTCACCTCCTTGTCGTTCACTCTCTTCCCTCTCCTTTCCCTCCACAGTCACATGTGTATGGTGATGCGCGGCGTTCAGAAGATGAACAGTAAAACCGTCACTAGCACCATGCTGGGAGTTTTCAGGGAAGATCCAAAAACCCGCGATGAGTTCCTGACGCTGATAAGGAGTTGAGGACGAAGCTCTGCCTCGTATTTCTTCACCTCCTCTTCCTCCTCCTGTTGCCTGAGGTGACCTCCACCTGCACAGACCAACCGTTGTGCTAAATGTGTGTGAGTGAGTGTGTGTGTGTGTATGTGACTGTGTGTCCATCTCAGCAGTGACAGAGTGTTTTCTGTGTCTCCACCATGTTAAAGGTGAGCTAAGGTGAGGTGTTGCGTCCTGTAGGGACCGAGTACATCCAAGGCCACTGACTGACATGTTGTTGTTTACTTTCAGACTTTAGCCCTTTCATCCGCACATGTTTTCTGTGCTTGTTAATCATATATCAGTCACTAGCCTCTCTGTTCTCATTTACACTGTTGTTTCTGTTTCTGTTGTCCAACTACGGAACAACAGCGGAGGAAAGAAGTTACTTTCAAACCATTTGCCAGGCGACACCAATTAACATAGAGTCGGAGCGTGACGACTTCGTGTCGACTCACTCACTCTGCTCTCCCTCTGCTCTGCGTTGGAGTGACGAGCAGGTGCAGCTTCGAGCCTGTTAACTTCTCTGTTAATAGTTGAGTGGGTACAGTAGGTAACAGAACTACTAACTCCAAGGTTGCAGGTTTGAATCTCACTGCAACAAATTTGTTAGTGAATCATTCCCTCAAACTTCTGATTTGATTCAACTTTTAAACAAACATAAACAAAGACTTTCTACCATTCAGCTATCATTCCACAGTTCTTCATTAAAGACAAGTCTTTAATTCAGTGAGAAACATGTTAAACAAAGCCCACTCTGGGTCATAAAATTTTCTAGGCCAAATTCAAAAGCTATCGGGATGAAAGTGTTGTATTTTTTTTTCGCATTGGACAATGCAGGCGCTCGGATTGTACATTTCCACACTGCTATTGGATCTGTTGTTCTTCATTAAAGACAAGTCTTTAATTCTGCATGGTAAGTGATCTCTGTAGCTCAGTGGTCAAAGCATCAGTTTGTACTTCAGGATGTTGTGGATTTGATTCCTGCCTTGGATGTATTTATTACATGTCAAATTTTACTACTTTAACAGTTCGAAATACTTTCAGTAAGCATTCAAACAGCTTTGATTTTATCACAGTATACTTAGAGAGACTGTGTGCTCTCTCTGGCCTAGTAGATTCCTGACAACAGGGGGGGAAAGAAGTGAAATGCCACTTGCCAGGCGATACTCAAAGTGACAAGTTGACATTACTTTAAAACAGAAAAAATGAATGAATGGCCAAGATAACTGTAAATGTAGCAGTTATAAAAACACAACACAGCCAGCAGAGATTACAGATTCAGTAGAGTCAGAGCGTGATGACTTGTGGTGCTTTGCCAGCGGGAGATCAGGTCGGACCGACCCTCAGCGTGTTGCTGTTGGAACAATTTTAGAACCAAGCTTGTAAATTATTATAATTTCCTGTGTAGTATTATCTTAAATTACACTTTGGGCTCTAGGGAACTGGAAATTATGACATTTTCTCAAATAAACTAACTTACTTGATTAATTGGAGAAAGAAACATTGCAGCCCCAGATCAAAAAGGTTTATGACTTTCTTTGCATCATATCCCTTTGTAAGCTCTTTTTGTGATGGATGACACAGAAACACTCTGTCACAGCTCAGTAACCTCAGTTTAGAAACGTTACTGTCACTTCCTTTCCTTTCTCTCAAAGCCAAGAGACATCAGCTGATTTAAAACCTGACCTGAACATTAAATTTGTGTTTCCACAACAAACTTAAAGCTAAAATGTGCAACTGCAGTTATCGCTGTGTTTTTACATGAAATGTTTCTTATCATTATTCTGATTATCATGGTTATTATAGTCCTGTGCAAGGCTCTGCCTGTATGTGCCAACCTGCCTCTCCATTAAAACCAAAATCATCAACCACAGTGAGGAGACACTGTGACTCAAAACAAATGAACTGACTCTCCTGAGAGGCTAATTAAGTGTGTGTGAGTGTGCGTGTGTGTTCTTCACAGTTATCATCCCAGCATATGAACACTGTGGAGACAGGTGTGTATGTTTGTGTTAACAATTGTGGCTTTTTTTTTTCCTGCATTTCAGTGCGTCATAATGTCCCCAGACAGATTGGGAGGTTTTAACTCGTGTAATAGTGGGTGGAGTTGTGTATGTGTGTGTGTGAGTGTGTGTGTGTTTGTGTTGGAGGGAAATCGAGCGCTAACAAACGGCTCTGATGTTGTTTCTGTGGCCTTGTTGAGAAGTGTGGCCTGTTCTTTGGCCCCTTCACCATCATTGTCACTTTATGTACTGTGTTCACTTCAAAGACTTTTTAATCAAAGACAATAAATCTCTGCTGTATGTTACAGCGACAACCGCGTCATTCTTTACCACCACACTTACTTTTAGATGTGATAACTTTAAAGGCAGTGTGTTTTTACAGAGTTTGTATTCATGTGATGAGCTTGAATGGAGAAAATGTAGAAAACCGGCACTGGAAGCAGAAAATGCCGGGCCCTGGGCCCCTTTGGGGGTTCGGTCTGACCCTGAGCCCAGAGTGAGGTGGAGCTGATCGTGAGCTGGACGTATGACAGAGGCATGACTCAGCAGCTCTACGCCTCAGTTTTGTAACATCATATGCATGCATTTCCTTTCCACCAGGGTTTAAAGCTGCTCAGAGGGAGTTCAGCTCTTCACGGTCAAGAGGCAGCTCACACAAAAACTCTACATGTGCTTTGGTCTGCAGTGTTTCCTCGACAGCCAATTTCAGTCCAAAACATATAATAGAACACATAATGTGTTTTAAAAGAATTAATCAATTCAAGTAGAGATGAGGTCACTCTCATAAGTTTGTAAAAGTCAGTTTCATGACTTTGTAAAACTGCACCTGACTCCATGTTACCTTAAGTCAAACATCCGTACTTGCATCACCTGGTCAGATGACAGTCAAACACCACACTGCCGTCTGTGTCGTCCTCACTGCAGTCTCAACCAGTGAACAGTCACATGTTTTGGAAGGAAAACTATGTAATTCAGATGTGGAAACTGGCAACATTTAAAACCTTGATCAACAGTTTTCACATTGACGGAGAATCCAGAGTGTTTACACTTTGCCGCCCTCCAGTGGTGAAGCCGGCAAAGACTCACAGAAAAACCTGTTGCTGAATGTGTGCACAATATGAAGACTAAGAGAATTTGGTTTTGTGAGCAGATTCAAAGCAGAAAACCAGATATAGATGTAACTTCACACAGCCTTTAAGATGAACCCTGTGCACCAGGTCACCTGCAACTGCAACAAAATGATTCACTTCTCCACAGAACATCCTGCACTGCTGTCACTGATCACTACACGTCTGTAGGTGTATGACTATGACAGACACATCAGTCTAGAAGCAGACGAGATTTCCCTGCTAATGTGGCTAATGCTCCAAATCACGGATCCTACACTTCCCATGATGCACCTTGCATACGTCTTTTATCCTCTTGACGCCTCCAGAGTGTGTAACTGTGACCTCAGCAAACCATCAGCAAAGCAACGAGACATCCTCTCAGTTTGACTACAGGAGCACAAGGTGAGAAAATACAAGCACGCAGATGTCAGTGGTGAAGAATTTGGTAGTTTAACATCGAAGCAGCACATTTCTGCTTTTGGTTGTATTTTCTTTACTCTTTTTTCCTGCACAATTTAGAGAAAATATTTTCTTAAAATGAGCTTGTGTTTTGTCTCTTAGCTGCTCTGAGTCTTTATAGTTTTGTGCAATACTTTTTTGGGACAATAGAGCCGTTGCTTCTGTGAAACAAACTTAGTGTAAAATGTAATAAACCAATAGTGTTTACTGTTGTGTTCACACACAAACACTAACAACAGACTGAACGTGTTAGAAGTTTGTTTTTGTTTTGTTTTTATGTATAACGGGGGCATGCCAAGTCACAGCATTCTGGTTTGTAGCGACAAAATTACAGCAAGACACATTGAAAAACACTTGAAAGTATTCCCACACACACACGCGCACGCACACACACACACACATCCTCACCGTCACAGTCATTCGCGCATTTTTTGTACAGACCAGAATTATTCATAACTTCATATCAGCATTAAGAAGTACCTACAGAGTACAGGAACAACACAGACCGAGTCCGTCGCCTCCGACCACGTTCACACTGCAACACTTCAATGTTCAAGTCAGATTTGACTTTGTCTTTTAATTTCCACATTTAGCAGCACAGACAGTGTCAGACATGCAGCTGCTTTAGAGATGCATCAAAATACATTCAAGTCTCCTTTTAAAATGACAAATTTGACACCGGGGGAGATGATTTAAGTTCTGATCTCATATCAGTTGTCCTTTTGTCCCACTTCAACATCTGCGTCTCACTGGATCAAACCGACAGATTTGGTTCAAGTCGATGAGAATTTGCTGTGGATGTAAAGTTTGTATTCATTCAAGGATTCAGAGAACTGATGCATCTCACTGCTCTGGGATTAAAATCATTCCTACATTACACATTACAAATCTTCTGTTGGTTGATTTTTTTTAAAACTCCACAAATGTGACAATATGCTTTCCTTGATTGACATTTAAGTTTAACTTGTGGTCCAAAAAAAATGATCATTAGAATAATAAAGAAAAGTTTCAGGATATCAATGAAAAATAAAAAAAATGAGCCAGATCATTCCAGACAGGAAGATTCAGGAAAACGCAGCTGTGTGATGACTGAATAAAAACCCAGCGCTCACACAGGAGTTAGAGGAACAATCTGAATTCGGATCAGCTGCAGTGTGAACGTGACCAGTCGCTAATTTCATCCTGTTACATTACAGTTCTTAAAGTCCATATAAAACCATTTACATTTGGGGTAAATGTCTCGAGTACAAAAAAGGCACTGCCATTTGTTATTCTAAATATGACCTTCCCAGCCTTGTGCATGCAGTTTTAAAATATAAATTACACTTTCTTTTTTTTTTTTCTTCAAATTTCCTCCTTTTCTTTTTTCTGCATTTTCTTCAGTTTTTTGTCTTTTTTGTGTTTTTTTATTATTAAACATACAATATTCTTTTGTCAAATATATACGTAAGCCTGCAGTCAATACAGGACACCGGCTCTTTGATAAAATAAAACTAAATGAAGTACAGGAGCACAGTCAAGCGGTAACACTTTGTTACACAATGGATGCTGCTGAATTAAAAAAAAAAAAAAAAAAAAATCTTGGCATCCCATATTGACATAAACTGAATAAACTGCAGACTCTAAAAATACAAGATAAAAAACAGCATATATGTCTCAACTTAAAGTACATTAAATGTATTTTTTTTGTATTTTTTTGGAATATCAAGGCGTTATCTAACTAATACCGCAGTGTGCACAGCGTTAGAAGCATTCCTGGACACCCTAGAGCTGATATGCGTTTAGAAAACAGTAAAAATAAAAGCATTTGGTTTTGAAGAGATGTGTAATGATCCAGACCTCAGAGCTGAAACCCTCCATTGTCCCGTCACAGGCTCCATATTCTGCACTGACACGGACGTCTTTCACCCTGTGATGCTGCAGAAAACCACGGCCCAGCAGAGACCGGAGGCTGGTGCTGATTAGCTCTCTACACTCAAAACATGCTAATTTACTTTAAACTCGGGTGATGCGAACACTGTCGGTCCAGAGTCTCTACAAAATGTGGCATAGATGAGAATTTGTTCACAATGAGAAAACTATAGAATATTACCGGTCATAATGTAACATGCATAGAGACCTATGAGCTTCTCCCATTCACACCCATAAAGACCAGGTGGTAATAACACACACAGCACCAAGTTCAGACTCCAGACCTCAAATCTCAACCTAGAAAGGCCCTACTGTCTAATGCCTATTGTCAGGGAGGGGGGGACTAGTCTACTTCCTGGCCTGCCAAAGACAACAACTGCAACAACAATGCACCACTGTTTTGTTTTCTGACAGCTCGTCCGACGTGACTCCTGCAACTGAACATGACTCCATGTGTCTGTGACGGGCCGACTCCGGCTTTCAGCTGTGCTCCAACACCCGAACTTCACATGAAAAATCTCAACATTACACTGATAGATACAAACAAGGTTATAATTCAACAGCAACAACAACAACAACAACAACAAAAAGAGAAAACAGTCTAAGTCAACAATAACTATGTTAATATTTGAGATGTACGTATGGTCACCAGCCATAACATGTTAATACATATGGTACTTTAAATAATAATACACCTAAATGAGTAAAAGTATCACCTCTGCAAAAATTATGAAAAAAAAAAAGAATAAATAATTGTATCTACTTTAAGTACTGATTCATATGGCAGTGACACTCAAAAGAGTCTGAATACGATCCTGATGCTGCCTCTCACTGCGGAGCATCAGGAGAAGACGTCAAAGGTTTGACATCAGTTCCCCCGCCCAGCCCCCCGCCCCCCCCCCGCTCAGGATTCAAACGGGTTCATGTCACATTTGTGCTTTGGTGGAATCTTCATCCTTGTTCACAAACGTACAGACGACCGCTGTCTGTTCTGCTCCTACGGCGCGCAGGAGCAGGAAACAACTCAAATACTGACATACAAATGTGAAAAGTGTGCATGCGATGTCACGGCTGTGAAACTGACAACACACAGTTTCCCTGCGTGTTTGTGTGTGGACTGTGAGTGTGCCCACATCTGGACTGTGCTTTAGAGCCACATTCAACCAATCAAGGCTCGAGAAAGGACCATAACAGGATTTCTGCATGTTTTAACCCATTAAACACACAAGAGGCTCCATTAACAAAGTCTACTCTGGTGTTTTACATGTAGGTAGTCAAACTGTTGTGCTCATATCAGCTGCAGATTTTTTTTATTTTTTTTTAAACGAAGCTGTAATGATTACTGAGTTAAGTGATCCTTTCAGATTCTTGTTATGTATCAACAGTAAACCACATAGTTCAATATTGGGAGACTGTATGAGCTCAGATAAACTGTGAAATAACATTTTACACTATTTTATACACAAGACTATTAACTGAAGGAATAGTCTGCAAGTTAATCAATGACAAAAAATAACCACTAGCTGCAGCCCTGCACTTCAAACCAGATTGTGTTGTATCAAGACTGTGCAAGTTAATTTTAATACCATGGTTAAAATAATGGAAACGTCTATTTATTAAAAATAAAATACTTGTCATTGTTGTCACATAAAGTAAAGGGGCTAAAACATGCAACAACACTGATATGGCCCTTTAACTGTGTGGGTAGATTCAGCCCAGGAGTAACATCCACCACCAGATGAGCAGAAATCATTTAAGGTTAACGATAGGTGTCAGGAGCTTTCAGCCTCTGCTGCGGGGTTTAACATCGCCGTGTAATGTGGTTCTACCACTTGACTTTTCTGACCTCTGAGACTTCAGCTCTATCGAGAATTAGTGTCAATCTCTTCAATCTGCTCTGATTCGTCCGATTCCAACGCACAAAACCGTCATTTAAGCCTTGAACGTTTGGAGTTTAGTGTATCACATTATCATATCAAGTGCAGAATACAAAAGAAGTACTATAGAATTGCAACATACTAATGAAGAAACTAAAACAATAATCATCAACAACCCTCGTGACGATCATTCAGGGTCAGGACTCTCAGCGCGCGTGCTCAGTTTTAAGTGGCACAGAGGGGGAGTTTCCTTACCAGCTTATTTCAATATAAATCTATTCTTATAAAGTCTGTTTTCCATACACAATAAACTGAGAATAAACATTAAGACACAGAATAACCATGAAATTCAGAATAAAAAAAAAAGATAAAATGTATTCCATGTGGGCCTGCACAGACAGAACAGACAGAGAACCGTGTGTCCACAGGCCGTCTCGTCTTCGTCGTCTGTGCCGCCGTGACTGTGTTTGGCCAGCAGGTGGAGGTAAGCACTAGTGAGACAATCTCTGGGAAACGCTACCCCTTCATGGATTGACAGTTGCGTGATTTCTCAGGTGTTGCAATTGCCTTGGCAACACGGTCTGCGCGGAAACCAAAAAAAAAATCGACCTCCTGTTTTGTTCTGCTTCACACGTTTCACAGTCTTCCTTCTCCACTGAGAATGAGTTGTACTTTAGTTGTAACATGCAGCTTAAGCATCTCACCCTGCTTTTAGAAAAAAATAATAACCGAGCCCTGCATTCTGAACGTGCAGACGGATCCCGCTTGACGCCGACAGCTGCGTTCGTCTCCCATTTACGTGTACGAGAACCTACGCTTTCACGTGTTGCGCTTACAGAGGCTCTGGATTCAAAGAGTTCATACAGTACATGCTGTGGATAAACAATGATGTGACTGACCGGCACCGAATTCACCTCCTCCTACGTTCACTCGCTCACATGAACAGACTACAACATGATTAGACATGACATCATCTTCCTCAGTCATTCTCCGCCGATCAGAGGTCCTGCCTCTGATGTCTTTCTCCTTGAAACATCCGCTTCCCTTTCCTGCATCACTTCAGCTTTATTCTTTCTTCCCTTACTTTCTGTGTTTCTTTCTGCACGGTACTCTTCTACCTCTTATCCCTCTTCACACGTCTCACACTCTCTCTCTCTCTCTCTCTCATCCTCTTCTCTTGCTCTCTCTTATTGTAAATATTCCAGCCAACACTCTGCGGTTGGCTGATGAAATAAAGAACAAGCAGGTCGGTTGTAAACTAGCGTGACAGCTACTCATGGGACGTAAAGGTGGTACGCGGCCAAGGCTTTACAGAATATTCCACAATTCATACCTGAAGGTCATACATGTTTCTGTACCCTTTGAAAGTAGCATCATTATGTAAACAATAAATACATACAACACAAATAAATGATTTTTTTTTTTTTTTTGGCCACCCAATACTGAGCAAGAGGCCTTCCCAAGCTCTAAAAGCATCCTGGACACACTGTCCTCGCTGAAAACGGTCCAGGAAATCCCAAACTTCCTTCTTCTTGCGTCCTTGTAGCTCCGCTCGTCTCGTCTTGTTTCTGGGTTTGAGGTACTGTTATGCGTTTGAAAAGATGCCACGAGCTGTAGGTCGATGTGCAGGGACCAGAAGGTCTTGGAGAGAGGGAAAGGGGGGCCTCAGTCTCACCGGGCCCTGATCCGGAGCGCCAGCGTCTCCCTCCTGCTGTGGGGAGGACTGGACTGCAGTGCTGCTTCTGGAGCGGCGCTGTTCACACACTGTCCAGGTCGTGTTTGTTGCTTTTTCCTCTCCCCCTCGCCTCAGATGCAGGTGACTGTGAGCATGCTGGCGGAGCAGAAAAGTGTGGGTTTTTTTCCGACCCGATGGACGGTGCCAATGTGATAGCTTGTGTTAGCCGTTTGATGATCGGCGCGCTTGTGTTTCTTGGATCCCGCCCGGTCCTTTGGTTGAGCTCTACCATTGGCTGCAGGGAGAGGGAACGGGAGGGCTGGTGACCTCGAGGTGACTTATCGTGAGAGAGCCTCGTGAACCTGCGCTGTCCTGCTGCTCTCACTCCAGTCCTCGGTTCATATTGTTGATGTGCGGTCAGCACCGTCTGAAGGAGTAGAGGAGAGAGAAGAGGAGACGTTAAGGTCTGACACCATCAAGATCCTGGTGAAGACCACACTGTTTGGGAACACACACCCTGTCATTCTCCTGGTGCATACTGGGACAGGCTTTAGATTTCCTGTGACCCTCAACATGAATAAGTTAATTTAAGCGGAGGACTTCAGATCTTGTAGCAGGTAACCACTAACTTCCATTTCCATTTCTCTTCTTTTAGGTCAGCTGCATCGGTGTCTTGTTTTAAATCACTCCTACTGATTTTATTTAATTGTATTGGTTGTCATTTTATTGGTTTTTATTGTTGCACAGCACTTTGTAACATTTATTTTGAAAGGTTCTATATAAATAAAGTTTATCATCATTATTATTATCATTATCATTCAGATTAACTTATGCTGACCATTAAGCTTTCATGGCTGTTTCCATTTCCACTGTTACACAACAACAACAACAACAACAACAACAACAACAACAACAACAACAACAACAACAACAACAACAACAACAACAACAACAACAACAACAACAGGAAGATATCTAACAGGACATTCTTCTAAACCATCTTTACAAGTTCCAGTGGACAGCAGTATTAACCAATAAGCTGTTTGTATAAAGCCTCGTCTGATTTGTAGTGTGGTCGTGATCTCACTGTGGTATGAGCTGTTTGTAACGGAGGCCTGAAGCATTTCTGACTTGGTGAACAGTGAGGGGCCAGGGCCCACACTGTCATGGTGAGAGAACAACACATCTGTCAAAATACTGATAGAGGCTTTCAGAGAAAAACAACAGTCTGACAGCTGTTGCCTCTGGTGTGGCTGGAGAGGAAAATGTTATCAGGCTGCGCGCTGGTGGACATTTTTATTCCAAAGTAATAAAGCCTCCATTATGATACTGAAAGGGCAGGTTTGTCTCATTGTGTGCTGCTGTTGAATAGCAATGCAGAGCACACTGTATAACACAAGACTGTGACACAAACTAAAGCTGAGAGTACACTAAGACTTGACGAGTCTCGACCAATCAAATGCCCTGGTTCAACCGTCTGTGGCTGAACTTGAACTTGAGACCAGCATCCGTTCCTGATCAATTCACACTTTGATTTACCCAAAGTCAATTTCTGTCTAATAAACAAAAATAAACTGATGGTGCATTCACTAGAGGAAATCCACTAATAACACTAGACTTTTCAAAATAGACCTGTGCCGACTAAATGTCAACATCCTTTTGCTCACACACTCATGAAACACTGTGTTCTGGGTGATGTTCTGTCGCTGGTTTGGATTCAGTTACAAAGCTGTGTTAATCTGAAGCTCACCACAGCTGGCCTGATGTTCAGGTGCAAAGGACTAGAAGAAGCCGAAGCCCTGACGACGAAGGAGTTTCATAAGTTCAACACACTGTCGTTCTGCTGCCCAGCTCTGCTCTCCACCTAACACACACACACGCACAAAGCAGCACTTGTCCACCGTTCTGTGCCGAGCACTGAGGCCCACTGTCTTCACCTCAGTGGAGTTTTGGTGGGGGTGAAGCTGGCAATGACTTTTACTCAGACTAAAACTTCTGTATCACCAGGTCACCAAATGACTGACTGGACTCATTCCATTAGCACGCTGGTTAACTTCCATGTTCAAAGTTTTTATGTCCACATTAGCACTTCTACTGTCGTCTTTGCTGCCCAAATATTCATATATATTTATAGATAATTCTATATGAAGTAATTATAACGATCAGACTCTGAGATCCCTCAACAACTAACTGACTTCACTGTGATGGGGCATCGCACAGACATGTTGTTGTGATATCACACTCCACCTTTTCTGTGTCTTCCTCTACAGTTCAATGTGAAAACATTTAAGAGCCAGTGCATAGTTTACTTTTATGTTACATCATTAGAAAATAACACGGAAGAAAAACTTTGTATGAGATCTATTCAACTTAATTTACAACTGTCTGTGTTTTAAATATGATGTAATCCTCCAAATAGAGCTGCACAGCGGGTCGTATCTGATGATGCAAATTACAGTTGTGAATGAAAGTCATTGTTTAACCCAATTTTTCTCCTCTGACTCTTCTCGTTTTATTTCCCTCCTGAGCTGAACCGACCTCGGCTGTTGCCAGAATTGCTGTCAAATCTCAAACTTGGCCAGTTTTGGAGCCGCTTGGCCAGACTGGGCCAACCAAATCAAACACATCTGAAAAACTGTTGCCGGGCTCCAACAAGTCTGGAGTTATCGATGGGCCTGGATCTCCAGACTTGACTCTGTTCACACAGCAGTATAATTAACTGGGGGTTTGAATGGGCCAGTCAGCCCCTTAAGATCGGTGTTAAGATCAACCGAAGAGACATAACCTGAACATGACTCGCTAACTGATGGACTGATAGGACATTTGGACACTTCAGAGTTCACTTTTGGCTTTAGACATGACACAGAAGTTGTGGTGAGTCAGACCTGACTGCTGGCCTTTACTGAAGCTCTGATGACTGAAGCCTGAAAGACTGGAATCAAGTCCTGCTCCTGTGTTTATGTTAAACATGATGCTGAACATGATAAAACTGGATATACACACACTACACAGGTTTCTGGTTAGGTGTTAGCCAGCCCCACAAAAAAAAAAAAAAATTCAATTACTGTACATAAATCCTCACATTCATTTTCAAAAGATCAAAATGCGAAAATAAGAATAAAGAGTAGATGGAAGCCTGACATGGTTTTGGCTCCATAACTCCACAAACGATGGATATTATCTGCTATGGTTTAATATTTAGGATCAATTAAAAACTATGTCTTACCTCCCAAGGCGTGCTCTGTCATACTCAGACATAGAGACTCAAGGCGATTGTTGATGTCTGGCTCCGTCACTGGTAACTGATGATCTGTAACAAAAACACATTCAAAGCAAAATTAGTATCAGTGATTAAAAATATTCAATACAAACTAATGTGATGCTCTCAGTGGTAGAACTTATGTCTAGTTTCTTATTCAGTGCTGATTTCTCTTGACCTGACACATTCTCCATTATTTGACCTCAGTTGAACAGAATCATAGTTGGTCTTTTTCTTTCTATTAAATCTGATTAGCTGGAGGACAAAAAAAAAAGTGAATTCACAGCAGCTGCAAATCCACTGAGACAATGTTGTCCACTCAACCAGAGTGTCGCCTGGATAATCAGATTATACCACACTGAGACACATGCTATTGCTGCACCACCAAAACAATGAGTGCACTGCTGCGACGTCTTTTGTGTGTAATGAATTGAGACTGGATTGGGGAAATATTTCAAAATGCGTTAATTGAAAAGAACATGAAATGTAACTAATCGAGAACAAGAAGCCTGATTGGGAGCTCATGAGTCCACAGATTCATTCATGATGATAAATAATGAGCCAGTTCACTCAACAACTCTTTTCCAACCCAAACAAAACGTATAGTAGCTTTCTTATTGCTCATAATACGTGGAAATGCCTTTGTTCAATATCAAGCAAAACTTTTTTTTGCTACAAAGGCAAAAGGATGCACACTGAAAATGATAAGAGCAAAAGTCAAGAGGAAACTCAGGGCAACAGCTTTAATAAGTGACTTGTTGTTTCAATCAGCACTGAATGATTTGCTGTTTGTTGTCTAGGTTTCGACTGAGAGCAGGGTGGAGATCGTTTTGTAAACGGCTGGGTTGAGGCGAGAGCGGAGGAGTGTTTGTGTGTGTGTCTGTGTATATTGAAAGGGTTGGGTTGGGGGGGCTATATTTGGGCCACAGTACAGCCTAGCAACCCCTTGCAGCCATTTAGTCCTGATCCGAGTCTCCAGCACAGGCTGGGCAGTGAAAATCCCTTGTGGCCAGAGAGAAAAGCTGAGTTAGGCCCAGTAGTCCACACTGGGCTATTTATAGGCTCCAAATACCCCCCCCCCCCCCCCCCCCACCCCTTACCCACACCCCCCCCTTCACCGCCTGTACACACAGGCTTAGAACGATACAAACACACACTAAAAAGAACTTGACACACACTTTTTCCTTCATCCCCTCGTTTTCTATACTGTCTCCTACTTAATAAGAGAGAAGGAGAGAAAGAGAGGAAAGAGACAGAGAGAGCAAACACACTGTATGAGCACAGAGAGAGAGAGGGGGGCGGGGAGGGGTGGAAGATATCTAACCTTTCAGATCAGTGACTCTGGCCGAGACCCAGGTCTAACCACATTTGAGGGTGGCTGTTATGTGTGTGCATGACTCTGCAGTTGTCAGAGAGGGAGATGGACAGATGGGAGAGAGAGAGGGGGAGCGATGGAGGGAGAGATGGGAAAGTTGAGAAAGAGAGTGAGTCAGGAGAGAGAGGGTGAGAGGAGGAAGGGAAGGGAAGGAAAGTGGGCCAGGGAGCCCCGTCCTCGCTGCACAAAGAGCCTCATTGTGAGACTCCTCTGACTCTTTCCTCCCTCTCTGCCTGCCTCCGTCTCTTCCTCTCTCACTCTCCCTCCTCTCTCCTGCTTTTCTAAATTTGTTTTTCCTCTCATTCTAAAAAGAGACACTTGTGATGTGTGTGTGTGTCTGTCTGTGTGTGTGTGACAGAGTAGAGGAAGTCCTAGCTTGTCCTATAACCGTCCACTGTTCCTGTGGGACAAAGTCCAGTCAGCGAAGGCTACTACAGGTCACTCCACCATGTGCTGGTGGCTACCGCGACCTGGGCCTGTGTGGACACTGAGAGGCATTGTCAAAGGAGAAATCCTCTTCCAATTGTAGAAGCACTCATAGTAACTTCAAATGCATTGCTGTCAGTGTCCATCTACTTTTGTGCGTGTGTGTATTTGTATTTTCTCACCAGCTTGTTGGAACATGACCATGGTTTGCGGCGTGGTGTGAACCGGCAGAGAGCGTGTCCTCTGCACGGAGCTGTGGGTCCGGCTGGGCATGCTGTTGCTTCCTCCGGGGTTGGCAAACCACAGACCCTGAGGAGAATATTTGAACCAAAACATTGAATTGTGCGTCTTGAGAATACAAACTCCCTTCCTAGTTATGAGTAAAAGATTTGGATTTGTACTAGAACTAAAATCGAAGCTTTGAAGCTTCGTTTGTTGCCATGGTAATCAATCATGAAGTCTGTGATCAATCTTTTTTTTTCTTTCTTCCTTTTTTCCTTTTTGACACCGGTTCTCTGATCTTGTTACATTAAAACGAGTAGGCTACTTGGCATCCTGGAAACCTGCCTGATTTTGGAGATATGCAGTGTTTGTTTGCCAGAGCTTTCTATATTGTTGGGTAATAACTGTGTTGTAATGTATGAATAATGTATGAAAACATCTTTTAAATTAAAAACTATTGAACTATTCCACCAGGATGCCCCCACCTATATGCTCAACTGGCTTCCTCTCATTCTCATGTTCATTTACTCACTGATCAAAAAGGGTTATGAAATGAAATGGGCAAACTTGACAGAAGTTGGGTTTGAGCTTCACAGCTTCTTCAACATGTTCATCCCTCGGTGCTCCTGTCTAGATGTCTGGCCCGCACCTAATGACAGTCTCAGACACTCACCACACAAATTCCTCACTGTAACCTGCCTATTATACCCCCAACGCCACTACCACATGCCCCTCCCCTCCCTTTTCCCCCCTCATGGCTCTCCAGTGCCGTGGGCCAGGGAAAAACAGGAAATGCCTGTGCACTGTTCTCACTGCCTCTGACTGGCTCTCTCACTCCCTCTCTCATACATACTCATATCAACTCTCTCTGTCTGTGTTCGCTCCTCCTCCTCCTCCTCCTCCTCCTCCCCCTCCAACACCACAACTACCTCTCCCAAACTATGACTCACATATTTCCCTCCCACCCTCCTTCTCTTTTTCTCTCTCTCTCTACACATCCACGCTACAGTCCCACACAAGGAGATCCAGCGTGACGAGGAGGAACTGAGGTATTTCCTCCCATTGTAAAGGATCGGAGATGGAGAGAGAGAGAGACGGAGAGAAAGAGAGAGAAAGAAAGAGAGAGGTTCACTATGAACTGGGTCAGCCCAGACCAAGTGTGCCAGGATGGGCCTGAAACAGCTCCACAGCTCCTCCTGTTTCAGTGTTGGGCGCTGACGCAGGGCCTCTGGTATGTGGGGTGACCTGCCTACAAGTTCCATCCACCTCACTTCATTCGCCAAACACCACGCTACTCCTCTTCCTCACCCCGCATTTTTTCAGAATGGAATAAAAAGACTATTTCGGGAGGAATACGTGCTCAAGAAGGAATTCTGCTGCCCAGGTTATTGTAGACATCCTGGAATGTATTATTTCACATTTCAAAATGTTCCTTTGTACAGTCACGAACACCACTGCCCTTCAGCAGTCCGTTCAGTGCATTCATAAAGACAATACCATGAGTCCAGTTGCTACATAAACACATGACAATACCACAAATCACCAGGAATGTGGCTTTTCCTGTATTTAAGAACATAAATAAAGAGCATAAGGGCTTTTTGGAAATAATCTAAATGATCCTTCCTCATCAGACTTATATCGAAATTGACAACAAACTGAAAATAAAAATGTTGAAGCATGTTAAGAAACTCTGTTGAAGAGGTGGCTACTCTGTGCAGAAATGAACTGAGCCATACAATTTAATAACTTAATAGCTTTGGATGAGATCAATTAATCAATTAATTCATCCATCGTATGATGTAAGCTCTGCTAAAAACTCTCTATTATAATATTTATACTATTTTCTTTTCATAATATAAACAATGAGTTTATAGTGTAAATTACATAATAATCAATAATGAAGACAGACACACTACCATACTCAGTATAAGATATTCTGATGCAGTTTTGCTATCACTTGACAGTATGTGCGCAGCCTGCTGTGTTGACTCACCTGTCTCCCCTGCTTGGGACCGGTGGGCGTGCTGCTGGAGCTGCGTGGTGTGGGTCCCAGCAGCCCCGTGCTTCCCAACAGGCCCAGCCTGGCACCCGGCAAGCTCCTGGAGGGCATCTGGAACTGACGAAGGCTCCTCCTGGTTGACACACTGCCCCCAACACAGCCAGCGGTGGGGAGAGAGTTGGACTGGCCAAAGCGGCTGTAGCAAGCCGAGATAGAAGGGGAAAAGAAAATGTTTATATCTATGGTAATTAGGAGCCATCTTTTTTTCTTCCTCACTGCTGTTTATTTCTACACTGGGATACAATTGTCTGTTGTATTTTCTTTTTTACTTCTAGCAAAATAACCTTTTCTCTGCGTGTATGGGAAATATACAGTGGCTGTACCCTTTCCTGGTGTTCATTTATATATTTCATTTATCTTCATTTGTATTGGGGGGATATATTAGAATAAACCAGATGCAACAGGGCATTGCCATTTTAATTCATTAATTTTACACGATCATCCCTCAATCGTAAAAACATACACTGTACATACAGAACAGAGTTATCTACTTCTGACACTACCTGGTCCCTCTTCACACTGTTTCAGTTGATCATGGTCTGTCTCTTCTTACAATCTGGATTTGACTGTTGTTTTGTTCAAGCCAGTGAGACAGGAAGATGAAGGTTATTTCATATCTGAATGTGTACCTCCTCTGCGGTCTGTACCCTGCTATGTCAAGGAGGGTTTTCCTAGGAATGGACCGGAACAGCCTCTGGACCTGTTGTTTCCATGACAACAGCCTCTTCTTCTGCGTCTCAGTGAAGGACTGACAGGGGAGAGAGAAGAGGAAGCAGCAATCAGGGATGAAATATGGTTGGACTGGTGAACAGCACGGCAGCAAGAGAAAATCAACACCAGACTTTTGATTTGTACCAACTACATGAATAAAGACACAATGCCAGTAAATTCCATTAAATACAATCCAAGCAAAATCAAAAACATGAAGAATAAACTATTACTCAAACTCACAAAAGTAAAGAACTCTGTGAACACGCTATCATTCGGATCTAAATTTCCCAATGAACAATGAACATCTTGTATAATGTTTGCACACTATATGTGCAGCGTGGTTTATTCCCTTCATTTGACATGAAACATGAGTGCATACCTCATGGATAAGGCACTTATCGATCAGTTGTAGGTAGGAGCTGATGTTGTCCTCGTCCGACCTCGACACCAGTAGCTGAGTACAAACTGAGGACAGGGGAGGTGGAAAACACAACATTAAGACGAATCAAAAACATTCCCGTCTGAGTATTGGTGCACGCAGCTCACCTTTATTTTTTAAGCATGTGTTTATTAGTTTTTGTTTGCAAGTTACCGTAAATCAAACAAGACATTCTTACATGCAAGAAACAGAGCAAACTTTTTCTCCCTATTCTCCCTCCTGTCCCCTCTTCCCCTCGCTAAATTAGTAAAACGTTAAAACGATAAAAAAACAAGATGAAAATAAAGCAAAAAGGAAGAAAAACAAAACTAATAATAAAATAAAATAAAATAAAATGCAGCTCACCTTTGCCCATAACTCGAGTGAACTGGCCAGGTAGGTCCCCCTCTGCAATGACACTCGCACCCGACTCAGCCTCCCCACCCCCACTCAGGTGGGAGCCAGGCGCAGCGTTTTTGCCCTCAGGGCTCAGGAGGGAGCGCTGCAGCGAGGCCTCTTCGCCACCGCTGAACGCCTTGATAGGCGTCATGATCATCTGGTGGAGCTCCTGCAGCGGGGCTCGCAGATTACTGCCCTCCAACACATCCTGGTGGTGGCAAGTGATAGGAGGGGAAAGAAAGAGAAGAAACATTAGAAAGAATGAATGGGGTTTTTCCATTTCTTTTATTCTGACAACTATTGAACACAGACAAGAATGAGAAGGCAGCTCTTGGTGAAAACCACCTGTCATAATAATTTGGACGTACGGTACTGACTTCTGACCTACAAATATCAAGAGAGAGAGACTACCACAAACAGATGGCAAAGTCTCTCACCAAAGAGCCACGTGATACGGCACAGAATAAAGTAATACCAAAAATACATACGTCTAATTTTCCTACTACTTGAGTCCCCGTTTATCCCATCAGCCTTCCTCCCGCCCATCACAGAGCAGCGTCACACATGAGAGTCTGTGTAAACCCAAAATACCAAGCAACAGGTGTCTTGTTTCCCCAAGCCCTACAAATGCAGCGGTAACAAATTTTAAAGTGAAGTGTTGGTGAAAAGGTTAAGCCTGAATTTAGCTGGCCCAAGAGGTCCCTCCTGTGGTGTGCCCTTGAGCGCCATTGTCTTGCTTCGAAGGCTGAATTGGTGGGAGGGGGTGGGGGGGTGGTAGGGGAAAGCGGATGGGTTTAAATTCGGAGCCCAAAACTCTCCTTCCTGGATTAGATGTTCCTCTAGCTGCCATCTCAGATACGTAACACCAACTGAGAATGGCCACTCCTCTGACTCTCTGTCACACACTAGAGAAGAGGTGTCCTGCGGTGTCCAGGAGGGTTAGAAGCTCAATCACCATTTCAAAAATATAACTCCGTAAGAAACAGGATTTTTTAAATGTCTGTGATTTCGGGTATGACTAGAAAATGAATAAGACAGTCACTCTGACCTTCTCCAGGCTGCGCAGTAGGTTCTGCCTCTCTTTGAGCTTCTGAATGCTGATGACGATCTTGTGTCTCGCTCCTTTGGTGACTTTCTGTTGAAAGAAAGAATTTTGTGTCAGACTTTCACGTAGTGATTGGTCTCTCCGTCTGCAGACCACTACCTACAGTATAATTTAATTTTTGAAGGACAATAACGCCTGAAACTGATTCTAGCTAATTCATTTCAGTTAAGGCTAATTTGCCATCTCATATGTCCCATGAAGGATTGATACCGACAATCCAGATGTTTACAGATCAGACAAGCAGTAGTGTACTGAATTCTGTGTCACACAAGGAACCTCTTTGTCTTTTAGCTGGAGTTCAGCACGTCTCAGTGCAGTTACGCATTATGTCGGGGCCAGACAGAGAAAACGTTAGCAGCACCTGGAGGAAGTTTAGGATTTTCCGGGAAGCTGTGTTAATATTAGCTGCATCCTCTGTGTCAGAATAGACTCTTCAGCATCTTTATCTAATACATAATCATAGAAGCATTAACCTTATTAAACTTGGTTATATGGTAACTTCCAAATAGAAGATAGTTGTTTTTATTCAATACTAATATAGAGTGTTGTTTCAGCTCTTAATTATCTGCATTGCTCCTCATGTATCAAAAGTACATCCTGCCCTTGTCCCTCGTCTTGTCTCGCAAACAAATGTCAACTGGATTTGTCAAAAAATCTATTGGTGCACTGGTATAAGATTCATAAAGTATTTGATGATGTTGACTGAATCTGTTTGAATGAGTAAATGTAGACAAAACATCCTTGAACAACTTGGTCCATGTGAAGTTCTTATTCTTGTTCCAAAACAGACTGAAAACCAACACTAGCTCTGTCCATGTGTGTGAGTGTATATAAACCTGTGCCTCTAGTTGCTCTTCTGTCAGTGACATCATCTCATCGTAGGTCATAGTGGAAAAGAGAGCGGCGTATTTATGGAGACGGAGACTCTTTAGCCACGCAGGAACATCTGTGGAGAAAACATGTGCGTGCACACATGCAAACACGCACGCACACGCACAAGTTTTACTTTGTCGTCAATACAAATTTGTACATAGCACAAAACACATACAAAAGAACAAATAAATTTGACATGATTTGTAATAATATTGTTAACCATGAAACTGGATAAGTAGCAGAAAATAGATGGATACAATTAAAGTCCACATGTTAATTTTATCAGAGATTTGAAACAATTAAATTCTACAGATCTACAGATTTTTCCTGAATCTATACAGAAATATTTCCTAAGTACCATTATGCCAAGCTATATTTAAGACATTTCATAATATAATATGGAAATAATGACCTTTGTTTGAAACAATATGAAACATTTTCAAGGCCTGCAGATAGTAGCAGTTATAGAGTAATAGCACAGATGTACTATCTGTGGTAATACATGCACATGAAGAAGGTCACTAGCTTTCAGGCAAATGTGTAAGTCATGCAGTTGGCAAAATGACCAATAAATCAAATGTTTACTGATCACATGTTTAGTCAGACATCGCTTACTGGAAATGCTAAATTGCTTACTAATGCTCAACTTGTCTGTACTCAACATTCAAACTGCTGAGTGTGTTAACTAGTTTTGGAGTGAAGCCCGGTGCTTTAGTTGCTGCTAACTCGTTTAAAAAGTTATAACAGCATCCCCAACAGTAGAAAAAATGTGGGCATTCACTGTATCTTCAATTTGATCTTGGGAAGTCTATGTTCTGTAACACTAAGGAAATCAAGGATCTTATTTCTACATGTGGCATTTGACACTCAGGGCAGAGTCTTTTTTGGCAGTAACACAAAACTGAGAAATGGTCTTTAAATTCTTCTCTGAAATGAAGCAGACAAATGACAGCTCGTTCACTGAGGACTGTGCTTTTAGTTTCCTACAGGTTTAGCTGGATGCCAACATGACAAGTCTTTGTAAAAGAGAGGACAGGAACTACATTAAAGGTGTAACACTGGTGTAGACAGTGACAGCCTCAGAGTAAGGTCATGGGGGTCAGCTGTTCTGGCCTCTGCTTTCCCTGACAAACCTCTCTGACCGGATCAACGACTTGCCACAGCCTCCAGTTAAATGTTTGTGAGGCACACATAGTAGACGGCCCTTCTCCAGTGACCTGGTCATGTCCCTTTTCTTTGTTATCGCTCCTAAACCTGCTTTATATTCTGGGCAGATTAGCTAATTTCATTATTCCTCATGAATTCTACCAGGATGTCTCTAAACACTTAACAATACGAGTTTCATGTGACAGTAAAAATTTAAATCCATTAACAATACATTTCAGACATTACATTGTTCAGTGTGTTGTCTTTTGTTCTAACAATATGTCATATGTTAACAGAATGTGCAATTACCATTAAAAGAGACCACAGAGACAGCATTTTTGTGTTCACCAAAAAAACGAGCAGGAGGGAAAGACAATCTGCTAAAACAGTCCCTGGTGCTGGCGCTCCCAGAAGCTCCTAGAAATCAAGTCGCCCAAAGTTATATCACAAAACAGTAGTGACACTGTAACCTAGGTTGGCAATGGGTGGTTCTGCAAGTCCCTCATACAAACACCTTGCACTTCCTACTTGTATCTACAATTCATTTTGTTTTCTGTCTGACAGTCAGTTGCTCTCTGACAGAACTGGGTCAAATTTAAATAGTTAATCACACTAGCACAACATTACTTGATAATGCTGATAATTACACTTGTGGGTGGTCTGCCTTACTCACCTCTCATGCCGCTGCCCTCCTCATGGAAGGAACTACGATGCAGACCCGAGCCTCCTCCTAAACCAGCCTCCTCCAGATGCTCGCTGCCTCCGCTGCCGGAGGAAGCGATGCTGCTCTGGGGTGAGAGAGGCGCGTGGTCCGGGGCCGGGCCTCGAGCGGTCCGTAGGTCCTCCTGGGACAGCCAGACGTGACCCAGAGGCTGGTTGCTCGGGCCGCTCATGGGAGGGGTTAGGGACACCGAGCGCTTCAGGGGACTGTGCTGCTGGCTGCTTCCTCCACTGGTCAGGACTGCAGGAGGACAGCAGGAACAGTCAGGATGACCAATCCCACACCAATTTGAAATAATGCAGAAAATATCACAGTGTTTGACTGTTAACTCAAATATCTATTACGATGTTATGAATGTGATGAACGTGATGTAATTATTACACCTGCCTGTCCATCGTTTAGGCACCATTTTTAATGTGTAGTTGTCATTTTGTGTACATTATTGTCATCAAACATTCCAATTACATATTAAATATGTTAACCCCAGAGTTTAACCCCAGATGACCTCATCATACAGTTAAAATCCAGGTTTTCATTGGCAGTGTTTGAAGGCCACATTTGGAAGGAATACACGGAGCTCTCTTTTACTTTCTTATTAGTTGAAATATTCTGCCTTAAAGCCAAGAACAAAAACAAAACTTACTGATGAAATACTCTAAATCCATCGCCTAGGGATCTGGGTGAAAAATCTTTCTTCACTCTTACCTCATTTCTCAATTAATAATGAATCTGTGATGAATTTATTATGAATGCCTGATGGAAACCCACTGGGGTCAAATCAGTGTTACCGTTACTACTGAAACCTCCTTAGTTTGAACCGAAGACAAGCAGCTCTCGCATCAGATCTTTTTCCTCTCGAAGGAAGTAAACAGAATGCAAAGGTGGAGAGCCAAAGAGCTTTTTGTGTCGCCGCTCTGACGGGGTAAGCAGCCACCAATACTCCAGTCTCTCTCCTCCTCCTCCTATATGTGGTCCTCTTACTGTTGGCGCTATGTATAGGACTTCATGGGCCCAGTTTAAAATAGGTGCCCAGCTAACATTACAAGTTCCAGTCCCTAAATATTAGCCATTTTCCCTAAATACAGTCTCCCACAAAGGCTGCCTTACAAGGGAAAGGATGGGTGGTATGTCCTGCTGTGGCTTGGACTATGGTGGTGGCAAGGGGTCATCAGCATGTTCTATCAGTGGCAGGTTGATGTGGTTGGACAATTATATTCCTGTAATCCCAATCACCATCATGGCACTGATGGACACAGGGACACGGGGGAAATGAAGACTTGGTGATCGACTCTCTGACTGATAGGAATTACGGTAAGTAGTGGATATTTACTGTACACCGGCCCTTTGAAGAAAGAAACATTACGGCTAATTAATCCTCCTCCTCTGAACTTTGCACATCAGTCAAAATCCGTACATCAGCTCCAATTTGCCTGTTGGATATTCAACACCTCCTCTCGCTTGCATCAGTTACGGGGCAGCATCTGCTCACCGTGTCCATCACTGTCGTGGCCGGGGTAACTCTAGTTGATCAGTAGTGAAATCCTGAGGTCTTTTGTGTGGGGACCGAAGTTGTTAGCAGTCAAAAATACAAGAGGATCTTTCTTGGAGCAGTGAGCAGAGCTTTAAATGTGTCTTTATTTATAAACCCTCAGCTGTTTCTTTCATCTCCCAGAGAAAAAAAAAAAAAACACAGAGCCCTTGCATTCTTGTCTGGAAATATCCTGCTCTGACCATAGTTATGTTCAATTTCAACAGCCCCGCCCTCTCCGTGTGTTGTCTTCCACCTCACACAGCCTCTGTAGTTAGTGTGTGGGTTGTTCAGACCAGAGTAAATTTGCTGTGTTAAGTCTGTTTAGCGTATTCATTCACGGTGCACATACTGTGTTTTGGTAAATTAGGGATGTACTAATGGCATTATAATGAATGCAGTGTTTGACCTGAATTTAAATGCGTATTGTTTGTTGAGCTGCCAAACGTTATACAGATGCTTCTGTCACTGTGACAGTCATTATTTTCTAATCAAGCACAGCTGATGCCAAAACAAATCCGTACTATTCTAATTGCAGCAGAGGGTAACCTTTGTCGTACAGCTGCTCACTGTATTGTGTTTTAAGTGGGTTCTATGGAGCCAGCACCTGATATTTGACAGACAAAGCAGCTTTATTTGGGCTGTTTGCCAGATTGGTCATGGCTTGCAGACCCTGACGTGAAGTTGCGCCTGAGGGAGGGGTGGGAGATCAGGTGGCCACTCCAGACTGTCATCATCAGGCCAGCCCAGAGCAGGTGAATCTAATCAAAGACGTTTTCTCAGGAGGTGCAGCGGCCTTGACCACCTTGAGTTTAGGAGCACAAGAGCAGTCTGATTTGAAATGTAGCCTTACCAGCCTACATCAGGTCTAAAAAAAGTGTTGAAGGATTTGTGCTCTTGAATCTAGACTTTTAAAAATAATTGCATAGAGTGTCCATAAGATGCACGTTTCTGTATTATTCACACTCTTACAAAAAAAAGTATAGACACAAAAAATAAATAAAGTAATTTTTTTCATATGCAAATGGTGGCACAATCTTCGGTTTTGGCATTTTTTATTGGAATGGGGTTATCGAAGGAAATAAACCTGCCTTGCTTTGTTAACTGATGAAAAAAGAATATTAATAAGATATTAATTTACTTAATAATACAGTTGAAAGTGTGGGCAGTAAAATATAAGCAGTAAAACTGCATCAGACGCAATAATCCTGTTGAAACCTCACCAGAACGCACACTTGTGGGTGAAGCATTTGGTCTTTTTTTGTTTTAGTCAAATCTAGTACCGGCATTTTAAATTCCTATACACAATTTCACATAATTTTTGGCCAGTCTATCTCAATCTTAAGAAGATCACACAGTAACTAAAATAAGGTACAGTTTGGAAAGTGTCACGTTGATTTAGAGGATAATTATACATGTCAGCCAGATGATAAAATAGCAAACTGGTGAAAACTCTTCATGGGAAACCTCAATGAATCAATTAAACCCATCTATCATTCTGCAGTGATGTCGGTGGTCTGGAGTATATAAATCACCGCCTACTGTCAACTATAATGTCTGTTAACCCTTCTCCGTGCATACAAACCTGTACTATCGAGGGACAAAAATGTATTGCTTTCAGTAACAAGTGCTGTAATAGACAGAAGGAAGCAATAAAATGTCATGACTGTCATGATTTTATCATATTTTGAAAACTCGCTGCAGTAATTTAATGTATATAATTACATTACATCATCATACTCATAACATCATCAGGTGTTACACTGTGTGACCCATGCTGATGGATGCGTGCTGCTGAAGCACAAATATGATTAGAAAAGAACACACAGTACAAGGGACAGAGGACAGACGGGGTTTCACTTACTAGTGTTACCGCCTCCACCAGTTCCAACTGTGTTTATGGTTGCTGGCACAGAGGATGATGGGTAGAGAAGCAGGTGCCCATTCTCACAGCCCTGCTGCTGCTGATGCCAGCCTCCGCCCAGGCCCGAGTCCCTGGAGCTCTGCCACCCGTTGAGGCGGTCGTCTGAGCCGTAGCGCTGGTGGTGATGCAAGGAGTACAGGTTGCCTGATGAGGAGGTGTTGGTGGAGGAGGAGGAGGATCCTGATGAAGTGAGGGTGGATGGAGGTGTGGACTGGTGATGGTGGTGGTGGTGAGGCCCCGAGGGAGGGGGCCTTTCCAGCGAGTCTCCCCGGGCCGCAGCCCTTTCCTCTAGGTGGTTGAGCCAGAGCGCCAGGGCAGCGCGGTCTTCCAAGGAGGTGGCGGGGTGGATGAGGGCGTAGGACAGGAGCTGGCGAGACTCCTCCAGGTGGTGGCCGTGCTCGATGGTGTGGGCCAGGATGCGTGGCAGCAGGCGCATATACTCACCCTTGGCTTCCACATTGCCAGGTTTGAGCAGCGGGAGGTGGGTGAGGACGAGCGAGATGACGCGTTCCTTCGGCTCTCCTTGCCACTGGCTGATGACTCCTGTGAGAGGAAACACAACACAGGGAGCATTATAAAACACTAACCTACTATTTATCGCTATACATTCATAACAATCATGCAATGGGTGTTATAACTTCAAATATTTGCATCTCATTAAGCTACCAGCCAATCATGACCTTGACTGACCTGATTGGACCATAGTGATGAACAGAATATCACTGGTTGTAGTTTAAAAATTACAGCTAAAACAGTATTCTGCTGCACAAGGTGGTAGCAAAGGCAACTGTAATTAACAGATGGAAAGATGGATTAGTGAACACATGTACGGTTATAAATAGAAGACACCGAGATGATCAGGTCAGGCCCACTGCACTGTCATCCTTCTATTTTGCCATTTCTCTAAACACCCAGCTCTGTAGGCTGCTGCTGCTGCTGGTGGCTGTACAGCTCTATACATAACCTGGAAGTCATGGAGCTTTATTGTTGTACAAGTCAGTAGGCCATTAGGAGCCCATTCCTATCATCTTGGACCAGGGCTATAGATACCAATAGGTCAGGGCAACAGCTTTGGACAACCATACAAATAAAGACAGGATGCAACAGGACGCAGGCTCTCTTCACTTCCAGCTGTGGAGATGTGTCTGTGGGAATTTGACCATTGAAGCTAGTCTTAATCTATGGACTTTGTATTTACATCTGACAACTGAACCACAAAACAAAACAAAAACATCTGTTAACCCTTCTGTCCAAAGATAGTCTACTTTGGTGATGTAGGCCTACAGGATGTAGGACACTGACAGCAGCAACTCTGATTGGGCAGATGGAGGACCACACACTCCAAAGCTTTCCAGACAAGGTCCACATGTATTTCATCCCACGAGAAATGAGACAAAAATCATTTAATCCCTCAGTCCTGGTCCATTGTTCTCACAGCATGGAGCTGACACCTGAACACACCTGTTTACACACAATCCTATGGCCTGCGTCTACTCAGACGGAGATCAGTTTGCAACGGTAAAACAGCTGTTAGTTCAACAAGGTTTCAAACCTGTGAGATGGTGATAGCAATTCTATTATATGATATATGTCACCAATAAAAACAGGGAGAATGTATGTTCTCAGTAGCTTTATTTTGAAATAACATATGTGTCCTATGTACTGTTGATATTAAAGCCCCAGTATGCAGGAATTACCCCCATCTAGCAGTGCGGTTGCATAGCAGAATGTATTCTTGATGTTGCATTCACGTGAACTCGGGCAAAAGTCAGACAGACAACTGACGCTGCATGTAACAGGATAAACAAGCCTCTATGTAAAGAAGTCGTCCGCCAGCATGAGGCAAAACAATACAGGCGCGACAATATGTTGTCATGGTGATGTCGCATTGTTTACCTGACCCACGTTTTACCGTCTTTCTCTCATCGAGTAAAATGACATCCAGGTGCTTTGCCGACGGCGTCATTCAGGTGTCTGACTGCACCTGAAGGCAACATCAGTGCCTCCGTCCTTCCTCACACTACACAGTGGTGACAGTTTTAACAGGCGCTGTCTGGAAAACTTTCTCCCCGAGCCGACAGCCAACATTTTACCAACAAGAACATTTTTATATAATAAACAAAAACCTCCAGCTTCAGTCTTGGTTGTTTTCAGGCTAAAAATCAACCCTTTTTTTCCTGCAGAGCACTGAAGACAATACACAGTGAACCTACTCATAAATAGAATGAAAAGCAGTCTAAATACTCCTAAATAAAAATAGGAACAGGATTTCATAGGAACTTTTTTTTGAAGAAAGGTTCTTCAGATCCATGTCAGTGAATGGGTGACATGAAAGGACATGGCAGAGTGAACTAGGCCAGGCTGTCCCAGAGCTCAGCACACTGCCTACACTTAGGGAGCGGAGGTGGGGAAAGACTGAGGTATAAAGGGGTTTGAAAGGGAGGAGAAAAAAAAATAAATGTAGGGAGGGATCGCTGTGTGTGAGAGAGAGGAGCCAGGGAGTTACTCTACTCTGCTCCAGGGATGATGTAATCCTTCATTCCTCTGAATGAGGCAAGTCTCGGTCCATCCGAGAACAGGAATTGTTCCATGATTAAAACTCATTTATTTCCAAATGACTGGAAAACATTAAGATGTAACACGGAGACCGTCATAAATACTCAGAGAAAGTTTACAGAAGCGGTGGTGTACTGCCAACTTTCATACGTCACCAGTACACTGAATTTTGTCCTTTTAGTCTCAGACTCAATTACTGACGGCAACTAAAATGTCTTAAGCCAAAAAAAGTTGGCATTACAGTCCGTATTAATTGATCGGTAAAAGTATTAATTCCTTATACTCATTTTAAGAATAAACTAAAAACACTTGTAGAATTAGTTATTTAAAAAACGTTATATACTAATGAAACCATCATCTGAAGTTCTATTTCTTATTATTCGGTTTTGGATTGGTGGTTGAACAGGCTACCTAAATATTTTCTGACATCTTATGGACAGAACAATAACTGTATTAAATAGGAACATAATCAGCAAACCAGTGCATCTTTTTTAATGTCTGAAAACAGGTCAGACTGGTCAGCAGTCTGCAATTTTCCAAAAATATTTGCTGCTGAGGTCGACTGTGACTTGACAGATGAGGCTGCCCAAGTGTCACATCATATCAAGGACAATCCGTATATTGTTCATTTTACAGAGTGGTTATTAGCACAGTAGACGCTCTCTGTATGGTCTAATTGTTCAGCTGGATTTGAAAGTACATGGCAGGTAGAAAGTCCTTTTATCACTTCACCTGTCACTTCCTCCCACCAAGTACTTCCACATATTCAAAGCCAGAAGAAGATATGTAAAAGCCGAGTGCACTCAATGAACTCCTGTTCAAGGCTGCAGACTGAGATATCATGTATTTACATCAAATTGTCTTAAATTCAAAAGATGTCTAGACGAACTGTGTAAACCGACAATTCTGACTTTGGAAAATCATTCATGTGCATCCACGGATATCAATTTTGAATTTGTCATATATTTCTTAACCAGGAGGCTAATACTGATTACTGATTACTGAACATAATTATTCAGTCAGGATCTCATTTGCCTCAACCTTCACTTTGAACAGATGTTCACTCTGTAGAACGCCACAATCGAGGGACAGAAACAGTTCATTAACCCGGTCTAATTAATCTAAAAAATACTCAACAGTTCAAATACATGTGTTATGAAATGTACCTAAAGTCCAAAGTGCTATCAGCAAAGAAAGATAAACTAGTACTTGTGAAATATGGCACTAATTCCCTTTGGAGAGAAGGAAGGAAGTGTAGCAAAAGTAAAAGGCTTCATGCTAGAAGAAATATGCCTTGTATCACATTCATTCAGGTAGGCAAGGGAATTTTATTTGTATAGCCCATTTTTACAGTTTGTCTCAAAGGTAGGTTACAGTTTGCCAGAAAGTAAAACTTTTGCACATATTTTCTAAAAAAAAAAACTAAGCCAGAGGAGAGAAAGTCTGGGAAAAGATTTGAAAACTTAACACCTCAAAGTGAGGTAGCCACTTCAGGCTTGGTGATTCTAAGGTCAAAAGGTCAAGGAGTCTGCCTCGGAGCAGTTCCCCTCGGAGTGAACAAACAGGCTGCATCACTCAAAGCTTAAAGAGGGGTCAGAGTAGTCGCAGCCAACACAGGTCAAAGGTGAGCTGTTATAGCCTATATGGAACTGATTTTGTCCGACAAGACAGAGAGAGTAACTCTACCAATGCTGCTCCGAAGTTCATTAATTCACACAATATTAAGAAGTCAAATTAAATTCAAAGCAAACAGGAAGAGAAAGTTTTCCCATACATGCCAGACTCCTCCTAGCGTGGTCGCTCCCACCCTGAGCCTTGAGGGGAAAGTGCTAATCTCATCCAACTGGAGTAAAAAGGAGGGGAGGAGGAATGAGGAGGCCGGAGGGGGAGGGGGGGGGGGGGTGATACGACACTGACAGAGGAGAGAAACACTGGAAATACTGAGTTGTCATACCTCCTTACACAACAACACTAACAGCTCCACCTTCTTTTGTAGTTTCTGACTGAGAGCTTCACCTTGGACTTCACTGAACTCATCAACCTCTGCATCCCAGTGTAACAGAGAGGAAGCGGAAGCAGGGCTGGTTATAGAAATGTGAACCCTGCAGATATCAGATTTTTCAATAATGTGAAAAAATATGTCAGGTGAAATTGAATGTCGCACTTGTTGAAAAGCAGTCAAAGAAATGAATAAAAAACACACAGAACGCAGAATGCAAGGTATTGAATGAGACAAAGGTTAAATCTGTTCATTCATGTAAGATAGAGAGACAGCGGCATGCTGGGAACTGATGAATCACATCAGCATCACTGAGTAGAATGAGTGAAAAAGAAAGTCAGACATACACAAACAGTGAAACCTCAGACAGAGGGAGTCATTTGTTCGGGGGCTGACACAGCGTTTCCCTACTGTGGACAATGTCTGCTGGTGAACTCTGTGTGCTATCCTGCCCTGGCACTGCCCTCTGACACCCTCTCTGGCACCAACACAATGCTGCTGCTTTCAGCACACCCCTGCTCTTCAAACTGTACGCCTTTCTTCCACAACCTGGCCACTTTATCGTCAGCGAGGAATGCAAAATAGAAACAGAAAGCAGACGGACAGACAGACGGGACAGACAGGAGTCAGTGGATCACTGCACATTCACCCTAAAAAAGACCTTTCTATATTACACCTGACAACAGATGGGGTAGGATACTCTAATCAAATCTATGCAGTGATCTAATGCTACAAGTTATTTAACTGGTCTATTCAGGAAGTCATGCAGGAGAGATTTGAATGGTTATTGCTGATTATTGGAAATGAAATATTACAAAGATGCACTCATGTTTTGAGTTGCTGTACAACAACAGACCTGTCTGCTCAGAGAAAGAAAATCACCAGTTGAAAAGTGTGTGATCATGACTTAGTGTATGACAGGGTGTTGTTATAGTCCTGAGTGGGGGATGTGAGTCAGTTTTTCCTAAAATGTAAAGCATCTTACTCAGGGATATTTATCAATAGGATACTACCCACCGACAAGCACAAGACACAACTGAATACAACAAGTTCACTCTTGTTCTCTGAGGGTTGTTCAGCCCCGTTCTGGGAAGCACTGACGTAAAGCCGAGGTACAAGTGGGCAAGTCAGTTCAAGGGAATGTGGGTACTTTAGAGAAGAAAATTAATGCCTTTCTGCACAAAATGAGATAATTTCTTGTAACACTTACTAACATGTTACTGTACATGGTCCCATCCCTGGAAAACCCCAGAGTAATGTGACTAGGTCAACAAAACCAGTCATCTGGATGGAAAAGCAGAGCTTTGCCCTGCTGACATATAAAAAAAACACAACACTCTTGACTTTTGGAGAGACGGTAAGTTTGTGTTTGGGTCCAAGAACACAAAAGCAATGAAATAAATGAATAAATGTGTTTTGTTATGGTCATCGTTAGCACTTAACCATTTGACACTAGTTAACTGACTAGATTTTATTGTGGGGACCCACAGTAATAATACTGATTTGTTTCTTTGGATCTGTAAGTTTGGTGGTTTATCCTTAATTCTTGATATGTCTTGATTGAATATGTTAGAAATTTCCAGAGGTTTTTACAAACTAGCCTGAGGTTTGTGCTACGGACATGATGTAGGCCTAGTCTACAGAATCAATCTGATGATTATCACTAATGATGAAGACAAGCTTTGAAATGAAGATGTCTGTGCTGCCTTGTGTCACATGATTCCTGTACCACTGTCACACAGTGTCCTTTGTCACTGTGGTAGATTAGGACAGGATTCAAGTCAGAGGCGTAGCAGTGGCTCGGTGACTCCCAGGTTTTAATGCCAACACACAAAAAAGCAGAGATCATCAATAAAAGCTCCTTCAAAATATTGGTAATTGATACGAAGCACATTGCATTTCTGAGTAATATGAGTTCTCTGTAACTGTGGAGACAACAGATGATCAACCGGGTTTCACTTACTAACCCTGAGCCTGATACACCGTGTCCCCTTCACATCCGACTCTGATCACAAGACACAAGTGACAGTGGTGGAAACAATGTGATTGTTTTAGCTCATTTGTTACACATTGGTTATGTGCAATCACAAACACACCCCAGTGGAGAGAGACGCGCAGTCACCCACACACACACACACACACACACATACACACATTTGTGGAGACTGTTGGTTGGACACATGATTCCTCTCGTTCTAAATATAGATAGGTCAACAGCACACAAAGCCACAACAAGGCAGCGAGCACAACAGATAAGACCATATTAGAGGTTACCGAAGGGACACATTAACTCCCAATTGCCCTGACAATGACACACCAACTTTTTATGTATGTGACAGACAAGGAGATGAGAAAAGGTGTGTGTGAACCCAGCTCACACCTAAAACCTACAAAAAAAAAAAAAAACTGTGAAGTTAAACAGACCTATGAGTGGGAGTATATTAGAATATTAATTAAATAAAACCCAGTTTGCCACCAATAAACACTAGTCCTGGTTTTAGTAGTAAATGAAGCCGATAGCTGAGGCTGATCCAAGTAGGGTTAGAGGTAGGGGCTGAATCTAGACCATGGAAAATCCTGACGAGAGTGTGACTGTGTGGCCTGTAAACCTCTGTCTTGTGCTTCTCCTGTTAGCAAAACAAACATGAGAGTGGCTCATTTTGTGCCACTACCGGCAACTGGCTGTAGCTGTTGTTGATTCAACACCACGTCCGACACAGCGTGTTCCCTTTACCAAGCAAAGGACAGCAAACCGAGCGGAAGCAAAAGAGAGCTGACCAACGATAAATAGAGCGATGGGGTGGGGGGTGAAGGGGGGGGGGGCTGCATTTGGAGAAAGGACCGGCCAAGGAGGGAGAGAGACGTGGAGGGAAGAAAAGAGATGAAAAGGTGAATTAAAATGTCTGTATGAAGAGATCCTGGAATAGAGTTTTGAATCAGACACGTGACAACACAAATCACACAGTTTAGACTCACATATACTACAAAACAAGACTTCATGGTTCAGACAAAGACCCACACTGTATGAGGGAGGAATTTGGAAAACAGTTTAGACAACTTGGAAGTAGCTCTGGAAGGAGAAAGGGGAGATAGTGTGGTGGAGGTTACTTGAGGAGAACAAAGTCATGAAAGCCAGAATAGTAGATGGGTGGAGTGAGAGATGGGAGGGTAGAAAGGAAAAGTTCCCGCTCCTGCTTTCCGAGCTGGATTCTCCAGCTCAGCAGTGGGGAATGTGCTGGCATACCACAGAGCCTGCTGCTGAAAAATGCAGTGATTCCTAACGGATCCACAGCCAGGGTCACACACACACACACACACACACACACACACACACACAGAGAGACACACCAAACCCTAGCCCTGTCTGTACGACGGCTCTATCCAACACCAACTAAAACAGATATTTTTCACAGCACATATAACAAGCCACAATATCACAGTTTCAAGCAATTTACATAAAACACTAAGCTGAGGTGCTGATCAGGCAAAATATGTCACATCAAAGAGTGGTGGTGTGTCTACAGTACACTTAGGAAAGTATTTTTCCCATGAGCAAAACTTGTCTTGTAACTAACTTTCAATCGGGAGAGACTGAAACAGCAATAAATAAAACAAAGTGGTTCTTGCGGTTCACTGTCAGGTATTCAACGCCCAAAAGAGGTAGTCAGCAAAGTGACTGTGACTAGTATCCACATGGCAGTGATGCCATATGACTAAACATCCTGAAGCACTTTTGATCATCTATCCCTGTTGGATTCACTGGGGAGGTGGTGTACTGTAACAGATGCACATTGAAGATGTTAGAGGTCATTCTGAACAACTCGGAGCATCCACTTCATAACACCTTGATACGACGGTGGTGGACGGCTCCTATCTCTTCGCTGCAGGACAGAGAGACGATTTGTACCTGCAGCCATCAGGCTTTTTAATTCTTCTGCACAATGATAGATGAGCTAATAAAGTCATTTTTTTATCTTAGTAGACAAAGGAAACAAGACATCTGAAGATCTGTCTTCTAAGGACTCATCAGAGCAATTTTTGACAAACGATGATCAAGACAATAATAAGAGAGATTACAAGAAAATAATCGCAATCGCAATAGTTAACCAATGATTTAAAAAAAACAACTGTTAGCTGGAACCTCTCTACTTTCGTTGTGAGATTGAGTTACACCATAAATAGATACGTCAGTATCAACACTTGGCTGAGGCAATAAGAAGGTGAAAATAGGAGGGTGAAAAACAGACCAAAATAAAAGAGGAGATGTGAATAAGGAAGAAAAAACAATGGAAAGGTGGAGAATGGTGGGAAGGTGGGGGGGTTAAGAAAACATAAAGCAAAAGGTCAACAAAGACAAAGCCAAAGAAAGCAAAACAGTTACAGGTACCAAGGAAGAATGAGTCAGTTGTGCAAGATGAATAATATGGAAAATAAACACTGAAAAAAGAAACAAAACAAATAAAGGGTGAAAGGAAAGCAAGAGCAAGACAGCAGAGAGTAAAAGCGAAGAAAGAGAAAATGAGGGGCTGGGTGGATGTGTAGTGGAAGAGGTGTGGTACACAAAATGTATGATGTAATTGATAATGCTATTGCTATATGCTGCAACACCGCACCCAGAGAGAGAGAGAGAGAGAGAGAGAGACCATGTCCCAACAAGAAGTGCAGGCAGGCTCCCACAGGCCCCAACACAAGCTTAGGGGCCCTGCACATGCAAGGGGGATAGGAGAGGAGAAAAGGAGGAAGAGGGTGGATACAAGATACAGCGAGATGGACTGGAAAGTTCAGTGGTGTCAACAGGTTTCAACTGACAAGATGAGACAATCGTACATGTAGTCAACAGGAGGGGAGAAAATGAACCAAAGAACCAGGAAAGGGGAGGGGGCGTCAGTGCTGCGTGATCAGCCGGATCTTGGCCTTAGACTGACCTACTGACACATAACTGACTGGAGAGAGGGAGGGAAGGAGGAGCGCTGTTTACTTCTGTCTGGGCTAGTTTGAAGTTCATCTATCTCCTAGCATGACTTTCCCAACAATAGCATGAGACAGAAATTAGGAAAGTATCATTATTATTGTGCAAAATATTACTATTTGATCATGAACTGTCGGGTATCTGTAGGTGCAGCGCTAACAGGGACGATTAAAACAAAAAAAAATCAGTGAGCTGATTGACAAGAAACATGCAGTCAAGCTTTCAAGAGATGTGGTTGTTAGGACAAAAATCACATATTTTTTGTGTATGATGTCCTTAACAGAGCAAACCAATGCAATATCAGTTGGGTGAATATGTCACTACTGGGCAGCTTCACTCACATGCATTACATTTAACATTCAAAACTGACATTTCAGTGCCTCAGCTCATCATATGGGATGTGACAACATCACAAAAGCTCACAGTCTAAGGAATTTCCCGTGTTCATCCTGCTGCACCACTGTGCTCGTCATCAGCCTCCATCACAGTGAAGGTTACAGATGGTGACTATGAGTCAATACAGTAAACCTTTACAGCAGCATCCAATGACTCAACTATGACGCTGGAATCTGGGGGGGTTTCTCAACTCGTGGTTCTCATCCACATGTGAGGAGGCTGCCTCCCCGCTGTAACTCTTATCCTGAGTCCAAACTTTTACTGGTACATCACTGTTTTCTGATCATGGAAACCAGGAGACATTAGAGAATAAACACTTCCTTTAGAAACGAAAGGAAATACTGAGCTTTATTTGCAATGTGTTGTGGACTTTATTGTGAATTATATTCCTTAAATTAAAACGTTTCACCACATTTTGTTAGCTTTTATTTTGACAAAAAGGCCTGTCTCTCGCCCTGGATCCGGTTCCTTACCAAAACAGTGAGTCAACGGCCCCAGAATAAGCCATACTAGAACAGGAAGAGGAACACCTTTTCATAGCAGTCTTGATCATCATTGCCAAGACACCTGGTCAAATTATACAACATTTATATAAAGCCTGGCTCTCATCTGGTTTTCACATTGTGTGTGTGTGTTTGTGTCGGTGTGTGTGCAGGGGTGTTGGTGTATAGTAGGCGCAAAGTAGGTCTTTTCCTCCTAAGTGCTTATTTATTTAGACAGTGTAATGTTTTAAACAGTCCGTGTATGTGCACGTGTGTGCATACGCTTACACTTGTAAAGTGGGAAGCACCTGTTGGACGATGAGTTGGACATGTTTGTCGGTGTGTGTGCGTGTGTTTCTCCAGAGGAAACGGAAAAGAATCATCCCAGCTACTGTGCATGCATCCTGCTTCCCAGGAGGACAGCGCGCCTAACAACATATTCTTCTATTCTTTTAGAAAATCATACAACTCCCAAATCATCAGCCAAGTCTCTATGTCATTTTGTCAAATCCACAGCTTTCCAAAGGTTTTCAAGGTCCATAAAAGTCCTGTACACCTCATAATTTCACCTTGACATCACTAAAATGGATGACTGTCATCACAAGGAACGGGTATCAAGCTATATTTCCTTCATATATTCCTTCCCTTATGTCTAACTCAGAGAGAAAGGAGTTTAAATTCCTTTCTGCTATAAAAGATGAACTTGTATACTTGTATTGTGTTTAAAGTGCCTTCCATTTGGCTCTAATTGTGTCAAGTAAAACCACATCTGCACATGTCCTGCAGGACTACTTGTTACGTTCTATTCAGCATGCCCCTAATTTTTGTGTGCTTTTTTTTTATTGTCTCATCTCTTTCCCAGCAGTGGGGGAGGTTTCCTAGCAGAGGGGAATGGCTGCTGTATGAATGGAGAACAATTCTTCGCTATCCTTTACTCCAACCCCCCTCCCTTCCCACTTCCTCTCGAGTCTTTCATCAACATCCTCTTTTCTCCCCTGCTGCAGTAGTAACCGGTGGTTGAAGGTCTGGAGGAAGCAGGGTGGGGGTCTGAAAGCAGGGAAACGACTTGCAGTCTACCTGTGGAAGTGTACGTACGTATTGCCCCGGTGTGAAGGAGGCTCTCAATGTGGCAGTCACAGCTATGCTGGGAATGCGAGCCTCCGCTCTGCCAGGGCTGGACCGTAGAAGCCCACAACTCTATTTAAGGAAATGGCAGTCAGGGGCCCATCGGCTGCTCTCTGCGTCTCTCTGTTTCTCTGTCTCTCTCGCTCTGCTCAAACCCCCTTCCTTCCTTGTAGAACAGTGATAATTATTTTCCTTTATGGAAGAAAGGTTTATTTCCATACCTGCTAGGAAGAAGGAGAAACACATACACATGTATGCATTCACACAAAGTGCTGGTGGTGCAGTTTGGGTTATTGTTAGGCCTATTGTTGTACATATTCCTAATAGGGATATGTCTCCTTAAACTGCTACAGTGTTATGGTCTGCAAAAAACAACCAAAAAACAACCCAGGCAAGACAGATGTTTGAAAGCAGGTAAAAGTAGAGGGCACACAGCGCATGCAGGCATCTACTACTGAAGCTCAAGTTCAATGTCTACACAAACAAACAGCACGCAGCATTTTCCTCATCTAATCTGACCTGATATCAACATCATGTTGCTGTCTATCATGACAGTTATTTATTCATTTTTATTCCTACTGCTGAATAACTGAATGCTGTGAGGTGGAGGCGTCTATTTGGCTGAAAATAAGATCATTTCATGAGGCAAGATTTGGGGTTTTCTGACCAATGATGGTCTCAGTGCAGTGTTTCCCATACATTCATTTCATTCATCTCTGCATAGCACTCTTTCTCCATTATTGATGTTCACAATACACACAGAGAAGCGCGCATGCATGACTGCAGTGCACGGTAAAAGCGAAACTTATACGGACCGATTGCCGCCCTGGCCACCCCTGCAACCCCGTCAGCCGATCCGGTCGCAGCCCACTGATGCAAATTCATGTGAAATGTGGGGGGAGGGTCTGCGAGTGTCAGATGGGTTCATCAAGTCACCTTAGCTTACCCATAGCTCTAGCATCCAGCTACAACACAACATGAGTTCATACAACACAAACGCACACAGAGACCCATTCAGAAAAACATGACAGCAGAAGAGCCCAAAGCCACGAGACTTCAACTACAGTCAATCAGTGGAGAGAGGTGGTCATAGCTGGCTGTACATAGACTGCATTATTACTGCCGACATTTAATATCACTCAATATAGAGATGTACAGTATATTGTTCATCCATATTGGGTAACATTACACTAGGCGGGGGATGCAATATTCTCTGTAGTAATTTAACTCATCACTTCAAGCAGGATTTTAAAGTCTGTGAACTAAACTTGCTGGTTGAGTGGTTACAGCACATCCCATGTTGGCATGGGAGGTGGTGATCACCAGTGCCGACCAAGACGATCCTGGCATGACATTCCCCTATCTCTCTCTCTCTTTCCCTGCTTTCCTGTCTTTCTTCACTCTACTATCAAAAAAAGACAGAAGATGCGAAAAAACGAAAAGGAAGAAGAAAAAGAAAGAAAGAATGTAATTCTTCGCAATCGTCATTTCAAACAAGAATCTGAATGTCTCCTATTGATTTGGGAAAGACCACAGTTTCACTAATGCAGAGGCCACAGTCCTCGCTGCAGTCGGCCCCGGTTCGAATCCTGCATTGTGTGGCCCTTCCCCCTCTTTCTGCCTCCACATTTCCTGTCTCTCTCAACTGTATTATCCAATAAAGGCAAAAAAGCACAAAAGTATACAAAAAAAATCTACAAATCTATTTACTTTAGTTAACTTTCCACAGTAATCTAGCAAACATCATTTTAAACTTTCTTCCTCCATAAAATGCATAGTAATGAAGGAAAATACTGAGATATTCAACTGAAATCACTACTGGTGATGATCTAGTTGGCTTTACAGTGCGATTTACACTGACCCCATGGTCGGGCTGTGAAGCACCTAGGTGAGTCCAGCTGCAGACAGCGAACACAGCTTCCTAGAGGAGTCTGGTTTGGATGAGGTCATTTCCACCCACCAGGGATGCCAAATCTCCTGTTGTATGGCAGGCACAGCAACCGTTGCCATAGGGCTCTCTTGCTGGACTGGTCGTACTGATGTCACTCGGTCGTCATGGCCAACGCCGTGTCAACCAATCAGTAAGTAAACGAGAGTGGTCGGCGGCGCCTTGCTGTGTCTCAACTGTCACCGTCCATTCATGTGAGGACAGAAGGGACAGTCAGAGACACAGCTGAGGCTGGAGCACGGCCCAACATTAAGGTTTTGGCTTAGCTGCTGTGGACTAGCGAACTAAAAACCTGCCAAGAAGACTTTTTTCCCCTCACAGCAAACCCTCTCATGTTAAGACGACTTCAGCCTTTTCCAACATTATGGTCGGAAGAAGACGTGTTATGGTATTCAAATACTTAAAAAACACTGAGCTCTTATGCTTACTCTGTAAATACAGTACTTTGCAAAAAAAATTAGACCGTCAACTCTAGAAAGACTGAGTCAACTGAGACGGACAGCAGCGCTACAGTGGATGCTCTTCCCTCACATCTGGCACATACACCAACTTGCTGAGTCTGACAAGACTTCAACCTGACATATTGTCAAAATAAATACATTTGTTCATTTGCTATTTAAAGTAGAGCTTAAAGGGACAACGAGGAGTTTTGGAGAAGCGAAGTGTTTTCACGCTGCCTCCGCGCGCACCGTAGAATTCCTCCACCGGCGCAAGACGGACTCATGTTTTCATTCATCAAGGATTAAAGTCAGAGGTTCAAAGAGGTTCAGTTACCGTCGTAGTTCCGACCATAACGCCGCCCGAATCGCCGTTATTCTCATTTGCGTCCGCGAAACCGAAAGCAATAAGTGCTGGTCGGCTCGACCAGCATTTCCGCCACCACTAATAATAACAAAATAATGATAGAGACAAAACGATATATTGATCGAAAATGGAGCCATTAACAAGTGTGGGAAGCGTAGATTCATCCACATTAACGTGAGACTGTTTTATAACCGAATAGAAACTCCTCGTTGGCCCTTTAAGAAACTTCTACCTGAATTCTGGTTATCTGTCACTAAACTCCAATGTCTTATGGTGTCAAATTTATGCACTCAGGTTTTCATTCGTCTAGAAATATCATGGTCTCTCACAGTAAAATACAGAACTGAAAGTTCATCATACGTTTATACAGATATTTAAACTATGCCTCCACAAGATGAAAACTTTGACTGGCTTTTGTTTTCACCTACAGTTTTTGACACCAGTAGAGACAACCAATAGTCAAGACAATGCAAGAAGGCTCATCTTCAATGACAGTATATAGAACAGCTACAGTATCCCCCTCCCCATCAGAATAAATGAAATGATCTGATAATTACACACCAGCCCACTGTTACTGCTCTATATCTGAAAATGATTTAAGTAATGTAAACATCATTACTGTGGGGAATAATAACAGCAGGAGATGGCCTAATCATGTCAAGTGTTAGTATCAGTTGATCCATCACTCAATTATCAAGTAATCATAACTACACTACATCTACAGCAGGGCTGCTGTTAACTCCTCCTGTTAACACACCGTTTGCTCGATATTTTCTTTATTTACCCAAGTTGTTAGCTGCAGGTGTTCACTTTCGCTCTGTTGATCGCCAAGTACAGCTTCTTATTATTAGATAAATTATGGGGTGACAGTGTACAGTCTGCAGGCCAGCATCTTCCTCGTTCCAAGTCAAACTTAGGTTATTTTGTGGGCTGCCTTGTCTGCTAAGATCTGCTTGTCTGCAGTTGGGACTGGATGGCTCCCAAGCTTAAACAGCCTTCTTACACAGAGGTGTACTGTATGGCACAGCCAGCTGCCTGAGAGCGGGGTGGGGTTGAGGAAAGGGCTAGGCTGGGTCTGTGGGGGCTATATGAGGAAACATTATACGCCTGTATGTCTGGTCTGGTCAGGGCGAGACTGACTGGTCATCTGTGAGACAGGCTGGTATCCCTCACCTGTTCTCACCCTCTCTCATTCTCTATTACATGCTCTCTCTCTCTCGCTTGCTCTGCCACACACACACACACACACACGAATCGACTAGTTGTGACTTAGCAATGTTTTCAACAGTACATTGTACTTAATTTCTTTGATATGTATTCAGACAACCTAAAACATGGAGCAAATAAAAATAAATGGTTCATTGCTTATGGCAGCTACTCTTTGGCTAATCAGCACAACAACTTACAAAGCAAGATCCCAGTTGGCTTATTGCATGGGTGTCTATGATATACAGCTACCAATATAGTACCATTAATTGTTGCAATGATGATGACAACCACTACAACTAAAAGAAAAATAGTCACAAGGCATTTCCTCCTGCTTCTTCTTCTAACAGTTCCTGTCATTGGCTTGGTAATGACTAGGCATGGCCCCCTTCTCAAGCAACATAATTTGGCTTCAGTAACCAGCACTTCATCATAAGTAACGTAGGCCCATTTTAGCAAAGGTCTCTACGCCGTTGTCTCATCCATTAGTCTCGTGTTTCAAAACAAATCCAAAAGCCAATAGTTTCATTACATTGTGCAGTAGATATGGCACTATTAGCCTTGCTAAGATTATCTCAGTATTGAGAAAATTGATTGATGGATGGATTGAAAATGGAAGTGCTGGGGGCTTCAAAGAATGTCTGAGGGAGCAGCAGCCCACCTCCCTGAAGAGTCAGAACTGCCCAGACTGTGTATCGCTGCAGATACTGTATGTCCCCATACTCCGCTCTGATCAAACCTGTAACTATATCGTTTTATCATGTAGTAATACTGACAAACTGCTTTCTTCTATTTTAGGACCTTTTTGAAAATGTTTGAGTATTATGGCAAGAATTACTGTATGTCTGTATGAAAAAACATACAACACCCTTTAACACTCAAAGGTCACAGCATGCGATAAAACTATTCATTTTTTTGAATCATTGTAATAGTTAAGACTTTTCAGTGATCCACTGATGGGAACACAGTGGGTGCTCAATCATAATTGGTGATTGTGTGCCATTTACTTTGACGCTCGATGCAAACAACATACACAGATACACACGAAACAGTAATCCAACTTGCTGGGGAAGACAAATCTGGGATCAAACAAAGTTATAAAAAAGCACAGAAGGGTTCACTGAGAAACTAAACCTCCAGGATTTGTGAAGCGCTCGACTGCATAATCCAGCTATCAGTGACACGTCTTCTCTTAGAGATAATATCAAGAGCCTGACATGGCTGAGGCTTCGAGTAGCTTCCATCAGCATGGAGGCCTTTTGGCAGCTTGTCCTCCTAAGCCCCAAATTTGGTCCATCCTCTTGTTTTCACACGTGTAAAACAAACAAAAACACATACAAACGCGTGCACACACACACACGCTTGGAAGTAAGAGCTGGCAAAAAAAAAAAAAGTATTTGCAGTAGGAGCCGAGGGGAAAAGACAAGCTTTATTTCGTTTTCCCCTCTGGTCGTTTTGGCAGGTTGTCTGTCCCCATTCCTGAGGTTCAGTACGAGTTCACAGAACACGCCGTCAACTTCCAGAAATAAACTGTTTGCTCATGCGTGGGTGCGATGAAATAGTTTGGCGTCTAATCCGGAGAGAAGAGTTTTCTCTCTGTCTCCCTCACTGTTTGACAGAATAGCCAATGAGACGTTTAGAAACGCAGAAAGGATGGAGCTTGTGTATGAGTGTGTGAAAAATCAGATCACATGACTTCCACTTTTAACTTTTATCTCTATGAGAGCCAATATTTATAGACAATCCCTTGGCAGAACAGGCCAATAACATCAGGTTCAAGTTAAGGGGGGGCGATCGCTGTGTTTTTGTAGGTGAACGTTATAACTCCACCTTGCTCTACTCTTCCAAACTGTCAGTTTGGATACTAATACAGAGCCAGGACCTGCTTTCAGAGAAAACAGATAAATCATGAGGCCTTCATTGGTTTGGTGAAAGATTTTTGTTTGTGTGATTTCATGGTGTTGTTGATTATGTTACACTCTGACCCCCCCACAGGGAGAAGAGAAATTGTACAAACATTGCTTTCTTTTCATTTGGTGTTGACAAGGACAGCAGATAATTTCAAATCAAGTTCAAAAGTAAATATTAGGACAAGCTAAAGAAAGGGTCGAATGAAATACAGCTGTAAATGGTACCAGTATTCTCTGAGTCTTCATCTTTTCCCTTCCTCACCCCACTCCTCCCTTCTCCTCCTCCTCCTCTCGCCCTCCCCTCTTCCATACCGCGGTGTACTCAGGAGACCTTAGCTCCACTGAAGGTGGAATCAGTTTTCCTTTTCCACTGTGTCTTTCCCCCCCTCCCTCACTGGAAAAGCCCCCATTCAACTCTCTCTGAGCGCCTGACTCAAGTGTGCTTCGACGTGCCCACATTCCTAGACAGTATCCCCAACACCGGAACCGTTTACCGCCTCAGCCAGGAATGCTGATTTCCAGCCCAGGTTTTCATCAGGCCTAGTTTAGGCAGAGAGTGCAACAGGAATTCACTGAGTAATACTAACCATTATACAACGCAGACTTTCCCTTCATGTCAGTCACTCACACACAGACAAATGTGCAAGTATGCTTTCTCTCCCTCTCTCACTCTGTATCAGACGAAAACCTATACTGTCGGCAGTTTTTCTAGTTCAAGTCTCCACCCCTTTACATAATCCTGGCATTTCTTTTTTTATGAAAATAAGGATGTTTTTATATTTGCATGCATTAGCGATTCATTTCCAATATGAGAAAAAAAACCAGCCTCCAACAGATAAAAATTCCACTGCCAATCGGATAGGGCGAAAATCATTTCATTATCATTTGATGACTTTGGTATTACCCACTGAAACTTCTGGTAATTGGTTAAGCCTTTTAAAATTTACATCACGGTATAATTCAAACTAGGTGAGAGCTATATGATTGTATTAGATCATGAAGTATTAGAACGTGCAGCCGAAGCAGAGAGATCGTAGTATCATAGAGCCATTGCTGCTCTTTGCTTTTGCACAGAAGTATCGGTTGTTGTTTTTTCTCAGCCTATCACACTATTTGCTAGTCTGCTTCATGCCCATCCTAGAGACACAGTGATCAACCAATCCTATAGCTACAGGTATTGCTGCGGATGTTTTCATTCCCCACCTTGTTTGATTGAGGGTGTTGCGGGATGATTTCTCAAGAATGTACCTGACATAGAAATAAAAATCCTTGAGGCAGCAGCTCTACATCACACTGGGCTGACTGTCACAAATTGTCCAATCAGACTTGAGTAAGGAGTTTAGAGTTAGAGTACGATCAGCTGCAGTACAGAGCAGTGATCGCTGTTGCCAGTGTGTTTTTAAAAATAGCTTGAACCTTGTGTTGGACACTGGCTGAACTCGCAACTCTTCAAGCGACACACATTGAACTCCGTGACAACATCTACGGTACATTAGTTGTCCTGAGGGTGTCTTTGGGATGGCAGTGGGGGCACTCCAATCTATTTTAATCCATTAACTAATATCTAGGTAGTACAAAGACAACCATAGCAAAAATCAGCTGAGCATGGAGGAGATACTGAAGGAATATTCCGATAGCCACACCAAAATGAATGGACCTTCCAGTTAAACACAGTGACATTGACTGCTACCACTCGTCTCAGACACAGAGCTCTACCTCTGTCCCCTTTCGTTGTACAACACAGCTGCCTGTACATATCAAATCACTGCCTGCCTCCTTCCTCAAACAGCCGTGCAGGCCAGGTCAGCAGTACACCACACAAAAATGAAGTTAGTCATTCAGAACACCAGGCCTACTGTCCACTCCTAACCCCACCCCTTACACTAACCCTGCACCCCTCTGTGTGTGTGTGTGTCATTCTTCAGACGGTGCTCTGCTCCCTATTCATGTCCTCTCCACTTGATACGATATTGTCCCTCTTGGGATTGTCTCAAAAGAAGTTTTGTTCTCCTTAAGGGGGGGTGGCAGGAAGTTACATTCCTTAATAACCACAACTAAAACGCTGCAGGCTCCATATTGCTGCCGTCAAACATAACAGAAGAAAACCTGGCTTTAAACTTTTATCACGGCCCATCAGATACAGCCAAATGTAAAGTGATTTTGATGGGGCTGATTACTCATGGGAGTCAATGGGAAAATAACAAATTAAAACAAATCCTATGTGATGCAACTCTGCCCGTCTTTCAGACCCCTTTGACTACGACTGCATCTCAAGTCGCAAGTAAAGCCGCATCACTCGCGGGGTCCCAAAACAAGGCAGCCTCTCAGCCACTCAAAGAAGTAGGTCACTGAGGATTCCATTCATTTGTACACCGCTTTCCAAATAGTTGCGCTTTTCCACTCAGCCCAAGACTTCCAGCTGCATGTTAACCCTTTAACAGCCAGCAAGTCTCATTTCTGCACTGGTGCTCGTTGTGAATCTGTTTGTAAACTAGAAGTTGTCCATGAGGGGTTCATGGTCTATTTGTGGAACTATTTGTGATTTAATTCCTAAACTGCGGTCCTACGGCTTTTTAGTTGGGTTAGGGAAAGTGGATTGGACAATATTCTGTGCTTTAAATTGATAATTCAAATGTACAGGTAGCTTTTGGAAACAGTCTGAAGTACCATAGAGCTGTGTTTTTTAGATTCCCAGTCGTTCTTTGGTTTCCTAAGAAGATCCATTCTTAGAGATCCTCAACAGTGTGGATTAGGGGTATTGGCAAGAATATAGCGCTACAATGTGTATCACAGTATGGCGGCAATGGTACGATGCAGTATAGTGATATACTGCGATACTATAAGCAAGACGATATATTGCGATTGTTTTGACTGTTAACTTAGACTTGAGCATGCGATGAGCCACAGACCTCTACTCTCTCAAGATCTCATTGTTCTGCTGGAGCGGAGGAGTCAATGAGTGAATGGCTGCTGCCAAAAAGCAGTCAGTTTTAAATGCAGCACAAAAATGAACCACTGCCATGATGCCTGCATGTAAATTGTTGATTTAAAAAATCGATACAATGCTTTTGAATATTGATGCGTATTGCAAAACGAAATATTGTGATATTTCAGTTCATCAATATTGTCTGACACCCCTAGTGTGGATGTCAGCTCCCTTGCAAAGAAAAACGCGTATAGAGTAACATGCTCCATACAATGATATGGTAAGACTTAATTACAAACTGGCCAATATAACATAATTGATACAGGACCAGCATTGGCCCAGTGAAACACCAAACATTACAACAATACATCAACTTAACCTAGCACATTAGCACTCAAACAAGCCACTACAACATGCCAGAGGGATCACATAACCAGACAACTTTCTCAATATCTCTCTTTTCAGCTGCATGTTGCCCCAACCTCTACAGTGCTTTAACACAGACCCACTGATTTCACTTTATTTAGCTGAGTCAGCAGATGGGAATAGACCATAAGCTGGCACAGGTGGGAGAAAACTGAAGGCATGACCTAAATTTCAGCCTGGAGGTTCATAGGCAGCTCATTAAAATCTCAGATTGAGGTACAGGGCCAAGATACACTTTCACCACTACAATGTGTTTTATTTATTACATCTGAGCATGTAGTTGTGACCTGTTCTTTTTCATTCTAAAAATCATGCAATTGTGAGTATAACCTGTGATTATCAACGTAAGACTACCCCACTGTGTAAATTCCCAACCTGATGACACACTGAGTTCAAGCTGTCATCAGTCTGTTCATTGGCACAAGGACATGACAGTGAATGTTTTTTTGGTTTGGTGAAATCTTATCTTAAAACAAGTCCAATGCAGAGCCATATTAAAATAAAGAAATAAAACTTTCTCACCTGGAAAACAGAGAAAAAAAAATTGCGTGTTTGAACACAGAAACACAATTCATAGGAAAGAGCATTACTGACTGCGAGTTATTTCAGAGAATGTGCCGAGTGCACAGCAGCAACAATGAAACACTAGTATTTTTTAAGCCTTAACATTTGCTCTAGTGGTGCTATTTCATTGAACTGTCTGCAATAGAAAAGCAATTTGAGAAAGCCACAATCAGGGTTGCACAGAGTACTACAAGGCTGCCTCCAGCCCTCGATGAAACTCTGAGGTGCATTTATAAAAAATACCCTCTCCTGAAGCACCTGTCATTCACAATTGCAGCAACACCGATGTCGTGGTGCCGCTGTGTTGTACTCAGCACAGTGCTCCTGGAAAGATGCTGTCAAAACAGCACAAACAGGAAAAGCTGTAATTTTCCTCAAGGATTTTTCAATTAAAGCAAAAGTATTATTATAATCAAGGCAAAGACTCAATAAATATAAAATGATGTGAATCTCAGGTCTTGTCATTTGTCTAAATAGCAATGCCAGCTTCAACTTAACTAACTAGCCTATAGACCTTTGATTAATTATGTTAATTAATGTATCAAACATCCACTCACAGTGAATTTACTTCATGTCTCATTCCCACCTAGCCCATGAATAACAATCTTGTTGGGAGGGAAAAGGAAATTTGTACAGAATATGGGTGAAATATGGTTGACCCAAATTTCATGACAAAACAGTGTCTCTTTGACTCACTCTCACATGATAGGCCGTAACATGAAAAGTACAAGAAAGATTTTTTTAAAAGAGGGAAATCTAAAAGACTCTCCATGTCAATCTGTTTTGATCTGACAGTATGAACCAGCCTAAGTTTAGGAGGAGTCCACAAAGGACACTTCATATAGTGAGCTTTGATGTCTCCAGCTTCATAATAAACACTAACAAAGACCAGCTTCTATTAACTGCAGTCACTGCCCATTGTAAACCCTGGTGGAAACTTTGTATGTGAGAGTGTCTCTGTAGGGCATGGCTACTATGTCACCCCAGTAATGTCTGCTGCCACTGGTAGCCCAACAGATGTGTTCTTGCATGCAGATGTTGCCTTTGGTAAACACAGACGCCGCTCCGCTCTCCATCACAGCAGCAGCAGCAAAACACTTCATTCTATTTTTCATGAGCCCATTCAGTTGCCAGGGTTTTTGTTTCCATGGCCACACTGCAGTCTGATGCAACAAACCCCAGCCAGAGCCCCCCTTGGGTGCCTTGGCGCAATACCAACCCAGGGAGCGCTACAGCTCTATAGGCTGGCACACTGAGTGAGTGACTGACTCTCCAGCCAGCCACGGTGCCGGCTGAGCTCACAGTACTCACAACCCCAAACTTCTTCCACAATCATTTACTGACTTACAGTTTCATACCATCAGTGACTCAGCTGTTTGCTATGGGGATGTCTTGGACAGGGAATGTCTTCTAATGTAATGCTTGCATGGGGCCTGTACTTAGGTGTTTTCCTGTGTGTTTGCTCTAAGGTCAGAAACAACAGTGGCTATATATAAAGAAATAGATTAAAAAGTTTTAAACAGTGGACAAAATTGAAAAAAAAAAGGTCCAATTTCCCAGCGGTGGGAAACGTGTTACGTTTAATCTTAGAGATACCATACCATACCATGATGGGTCTCTCGTCATCATCATTAATTTTATAAATGTCCACATGTGCACATGTCAATGTCCACATTGAAAGAAAAATAAAATCTGAGAGTAATGAGTGAAAAACCTGAAATACATTTCCATCATGTCTTTATGGATTATGGCAGGTGACTTTGTCTTACCTGGGTTGTTGGCCTCTCCCTCCAGGACCTGCAGTTCGGTGCACTCAGCGAGGGAGTGCTCCAGACACAGCTGCAGGAAGCGGGCCTGGGTCCGGCTCACTCTCTTCAGCAGGGACAGAAGAGCCACCGTCTGCTCGCACTCGTTCCACCCCTTGAACCAGCTGGCTAGCACGCCCACCTGATCACGAAACATCATGGTCTGCAAGGTGGGGTAAAGTTGGGCTGACTGTGGTGGTGGTGGTACCAGGCTGGGTTGAGAGGTGCAGCAGGAAAGGACTCAGAGAGGGAACCCCCCCCTCGAACTTCACACTGAAAAAACTGAAGCTCTTATCAACTAGTTGCTGATGGTTCTGTGGGATCAGTCAGTCAGTCAGTCAGTGAAGTTCAGCTAAAGTGCTGGGCTGCCTTTCTCAGCTTTGTCATTATTAGCTGGGACAACAAGACACCATCTCCAAAAGGCCTTCAGAGGTCAGAAATTGTTTCGCCTATACCGCCAGTGTTGGATATATTCCTGCTGGAGGGGGTGGTAGGAGAGGTTTCTGCACCGTCTGATAATCTCCGTTGGTGGAGGGAGTGGGGGGGCTGTGAGGTGCTCTTCTAGCTAGGCATTAGGAGATATGAGCTGCTCTCGGCTGCTTAGTCGCTCCCAGAGGGATTGATATTTGATGAGTCAGCTTTCTTCCAGCACACGCTGTGTCACATCAGCTTCAGCCTCACTGGCATTTTTCTTCAGGGAATCCCTCTTACGCCTGCAGGAGGATGTTAGACGTTAGGGAGGAGGGGAAAAAATCACATATTTGAAAAGACAATACTCTCTGTGGCTCTTAATGCACAGCTCCCATTGTTTCATGCAACGACTTTTACAGTGCACAAGAAAAAAAAGAAAGGCAGCCTCACAAGAAATGCGACGGCACAGTGTCCCTGTTGCTTCAGCCCTGCAGACTTTGTGCTGCTGCTGCTGCATAGAGCCGCTTTGAAGAAACCAGCCTCCAATAACTCATACATGCATTTATAGGTTGCCTCCTCGCAGTCGCCTATGCGCATAGGCTTGTGGCATTCACCGCTGAGACAAAAATAAATAATTTTCGTTTTTGGTATCCACCCATTCCTAAAAATACAGCTGTCGGTACTACTGGCGCTGCATCCCGGAATTTTCCAAAGAGAGGAAGCAGCCGGGTCACCGACGGCGGCTCGCTGGCACCGGCTGTGTGCTGCTGTTGCTGTTGCTGCTGCTGCTGCTGTAGAGACGCTAGCAGCGACTTCCCTCCGTTATTTTAATGACAGGTTAGACTCATAAAGCTGTATTTTAAAACCCGAGTTAAGGCTGGAGTGGCTGAGTTTATAAAGTCGAAGAAACGCCGAGTAAGAGTGAGCTATAGGAGCAGACTGCAGGTCTGAGAGCTGGTGAGCCGCTGTCTAAAACTGTCACTGTGCTTCATCAGCACACAGGGAAGGACCGCTGGCCGACGTGTGTGCGCGCGCGCGTGTATGTGTGTGTGTGTGTGTGTGAGTGAGAGAGAGAGAGAGAGAAAGAGAGAGAGAGAGAGAGCAGTTTGAAAAACATAAAAATAAAATAAAGAAAAAACTATTTTTTAACACGAAGTGTAGTAGCTATATGTAACTCTTCTCATAAGAATATGTAACAACTGCGACTTTACCGTAGTCAGCAAAGTTACAATTGACCGAGATTCACGATTACAAACTTCCAATAACGGCTCAAATGAAGAATAAAACGTTGCCTTGGCGCTAAAACTGTGTGATTTTGTTCTCACGGCTGCTTCGGAGAGGCAGCAAGGTTGCCTTAGTCATTTTTTTCTTGGATAAATATTCAAGTAGAGAGAACAAAACAACGTCAAAAAGCTCCAGAAACTTCACTTTGAATGTCTGAATTGTCGAAAAGACGGTTAAAAGTGCCGGGCCGGGCCGAGCCGGGCCGGGCGGCTCTTACCTCCAGGCGCAGTCTGCATCGTTGGGTTTGTCTCAGGACGGGCAATAGGCTCAGCTTTTTTTGGGGAGCGGTGCCCCTTCACTCCCGGTCTGAGGGATTTGCCATCTTGACTAACTTTTCCTCTGTCTCCCTCCCCAGCAGACGGTGCTCAGGTCTAAAAGACGCGGTCAAACCACACGGAGCCCTGGAAACAACTTCCGCCCGCCGCTTTCAGAATAAACTGCAACAAGCCTACAAACTGTTGGAAATTATGAGAAGAGCCCAAATTGTAGGACGAACGAACAGTGTTAATTGTCCTTATAGCCAAAGTAAATAAAATTAGGTGCTAATGTAATGGGAGGATGATGTAGGCCTATTCTATTCCTACCTGAATTTTATTAAAAGTAGGCAAATAAAAAGAAATTTTAAAAAATAGATCAGAAAATTAAAGTAATAACCCCATGTCTATAAAACAATAGACGTTCTATACACTTACACTAAGTTTTTTAAGGTAGGCTACTCAGTAACAGATTATTGGAGAACAATGGCTTCTGTCTAATTGCAGACTGATTCTGTGATGCTGCTGAGATCTCTGCTTTGGTGGAGATATTATCAGAGACGTTTTGATATTATGCTAGGCTACACATTATAGCCTACAGGTTTGTCTTATGGTCACCTGCTATATCCACAAGATTAAAGTTGTGAGATTATTACAAAGAAACAAAAATTACTGCACCACGATTTCTATGTAGACAAAATTATTTTGGAAAGTTTTCAAATTCCATCTAATGGACCAATAAAGTCCCACCTTTTCTTGATATAACTAGGCCTACACGATTGTTTGTGTGTTGTGTTCATTTTGTGTCATTATTTGATCACGCAAAGTAGCCTAGGCCTAGTTAACAACAGTTCGCTAGTAGAACGAAAATGAATCGAAAAGTAGGCTACAAATGGGCCTACCTGATCAACAAAAGTGTTGCGCTATTATTTTGAAGGCGGGACCATTCAACTTCCGCCTGTGTTTTGGCCGCCTTGACGGAAAGAGGCTCGCGCTGCTCGTTTCCACATGCTAATCATTAACAGCGGAGCATTACGTCAGGGGCTTGGCAGCGCGAGGAAGCACCAAAATAGAGGGACAGAGGAGGGGAGGGGGCATAGGGGGAGGGGGAGATGGGGAGAGGCAGAGGTAGAGAGAGAAAAAGAGAGAAGTAACAAATCACAGGTCCTGCTATTTTGATTAGATTTTAGATTTAGTTTTATAAGCATATTTTCTTTTAAGTTAAACTCAAAACATTTGTGAAAAACGTCAGCGAATTTCCAGTCAGTCTGACAAAGTGTCAACAATTAAAACCAGTGAACAACACAGCTATGCTAACAGTCTGTCACCATCACCTGTCATGAAATCAGTGAAACAAAAGACAAGTGTGAAAATTATAGCCTACCATAACAAAGAATAATAACATTTTTATTTGAAGATAGATCATTTATGTTATTCTCATGTTTTTTGTTTGTTTTTTAAAAGAGTGACAAAGAATAAAGGTCCAGTCAGTCAGTGCTTCTTGACTTAAAGGACAATTCTGGGCAAATTCAACCTGGGGCTGTAGTTTACGTATATAACTATAGATTATAGGTCTAAAAGAAGGAATCTTAAGATTTTCTATTTTTTCCACAGACAGCATCAGATCGCTATTCAAACATAGGAGTTTGTTTAGCCTACTTCAAACAAGCGGACATGTTTGTAAACGGAGCTATAATAGAAAGTCTCGCAAAGTCTCGTGAGAACTTCTGAAGTCTCCTGTAAGAATCAAGTTGACGGCTAACAGGTGTCTGAAGCCTCTCGTGTGTTTTATCAACAAAGGAATATCAACGGAGAGCCACGTCTTCATAGCAGTAAAAGTAAATTGTTTATTCTGCTGCAAACATACTGAGCACATCAACTTGATTCTCGCGCGAGACTTCACAAGGCTTTCTATTACCGCTGTGTTTACAAACATGTTGGCAGACACAATTAAGCAGCTGAAGAAACAAATACACTGTCTTGGAAAAAATGTGTTATTTTGAGGATCAAAGCCTAAATCATTTAATCACCCTGCCCCCATTTGGTGTCATTTGGGGACAGACAGAACAGGAGCAATTAAAAAGACCTGAAATATTAGGAAACTATAGCCCCAGTTGTGAAGCTGGCTATCAGTGGTCTTTAAAAAATAAGGTGAGTTTATTCATTCATTTATTATTTACATAATTCCATAATTATTGCTACTGTTAACTTATTACCTTCAACTGAGTCTCAACTGAGAAATGTTTGTGTTCTTGGAAACATTTCTGTTATGAGTTATTGCAGCGCATGTGTTGTCAAATTGATGAAGTTGTTTATTTGGAGCATGTTTGTCTCTTTGCATGTTTTTTTCTGAAGTTCCAGTGTGCTCTCAGGGTCAGTGTATGTTAGTTTTAATTAATATGCAGTTAGTACATAAAATAAAACTCAGTTGGACTCATAACAGCTGCAACCAGGTGGATGGATTGGAGTCTGGCGATCCACCACCCAGAAGACCAGTGAAGCATTGAGGAGGAACCACAGATGAGAGCTGCTTGGACAGAAACACCCAGTGCAGACTTTAAAAGGCAAGGTGACGGAGCAGCAATAACAGACCTGCTGTTATCTACAGAGCAACGCATTCCACTCTCGATGAGCAATATAATTACCTTAATATGACGAGCAGCAAATCTATCTGACAGTTACTGGGTAAAGATTTAGCATCAATTTCCACAGCAAGGGCATAGTGATGGTTCATGGGTGTCAGACAAAACTGAGAGAGTTTGAAAGAGACTGAGTGGAAACTTTCCCCCACAGACCAGCTTCAGCAGCCCAAGCTATAAGACAGACACAATACAGCAGCTGAGAGATTAAATGAAATGTTTTTTTTTGAAAAAGAAGGAAAAAAAAGAAGAATACAGCTCTTGGACAGTTTAGAAGGGGGACACAGGTCTCAGCAGCCAGGCAGCTGCATCTCCAGCCTCATACACCACTCTCTTGCCTGGCTAGCCAATCACAGAGGACCAGGGACCACTCAAACACCAGCACATTAAAACCACCATTTAATTAGTCTAATGGCAAATCTCTGCAGCACAGAATGGGATGTTTCTCCTCTAAACCTCTGTTGCTGATGGTAAATGTGAAGCTATTCTTTTGAGCTGTTATAGCTTTCCCCCTCATCTTATTTTAATATTAATACATCACAATACTTGTTGTTTCTTTGTTGTTGCATTGACTCTGTGATGGTGGATAGGCTACAGTAAAAGAATCAAGCAGCAGACGATTGAGCTGTTTTAACCCCAGAAAAAAGTTATGTCAAACGGTGCAGAAAGTCTACAATATAGGCTACTGAGTTATTTTCTCCCACTGTGATAAGTTCATTCTTCTACTCAACAACTTTTGTACTTCTTTAAAATAAAGTATATTTAAGGACGAATGTGATTATCTTATCTACAGTCTGAGTATCAGCTCTACTTTTCTTGCAGCCATGAGCACTATATCAAAAACAAACAACTTAAATAAAGGCCTTTTTCCCTTTTTTTTTTTTTCTTACAATGATCTGAATTCTCACTCTAATGTTGTAGCTACTGGTTGGTATTCAAAGAGTGTATTCTTAGTACCTAGGGGGCAAAGTCACATTTTTTTGGAAAACAGACACGGAGCGTTGTAAAAGGTTGTCCACCAGAAATGATATCTAGGACCTTCAAGGATTAAAACCTGGGTGGACAACCCGGTCAACTGGCTGCAGGAAAGCTACGGGGTCCAAAGCCCCTCTTCTTGGGTCATTTTGCTGGCAAAAGTATGTAAATGCAAATACTTGGGTATTACAATGGCATAAATAGTCATGCAACTCTAAAATTTGGCAGAGAGTATCTTGACACATAGGGGAAGGCAAGAAAAAAAGATTCTGTGGTTTGTTGCAACTTGATTGTAAGATATCACCCTCAACATCCCAAAAAAGACCAAAAAAACAACTGTTCGTCTGACAAATTCTCATGAAAATTATTATTTTTCAGCACTTTATGGAGGACATCTATACCTAATTATTGAGCTTCCATTTGAGTCCAAGCTAGCCTTTCTATCTCAAAACCCCCACTTGCTGTGGCCGACGGTCTTCTCTCTCTATCTGTTCATTTTGGGGAGATCCCGGAATACAATGTATTCTAATGGGGCCAGTTAACATGGAGTTTTTCACAATAGGTGTTGCATTGTTTGGAGACAGCCTGTAGCTTTCCAGTAGCTAGTAGAAAGGCTAGCTTGGACTCAAATTGAAGCTTATGAACTAAAGAAATTTTCTATATATGTGTTAGGTATAGATGTTCTCCATAAAGTGCTGAAAAATAATAATTTTCATGAGAATTTGTCAGTTTTTTTGGTCTTTTTTGGGATGTTGAGGGTGATATCTTAAAATCAAGTTGCAACAAACCACATAATCTTTTTTTCTTGCCTTCCCCTATGTGTCAAGATACTCTCTGCCAAATTTTATAGTTGTATGACTCCTTATGCCATTGTAGTAGCTAAGTATTTGCATTTACATACTTTTGCCAGCAAAATGGCCCCAAAAGACTTTGGGTTAGATATAGGTTTTGATCCTTGAAGGTCCTAGATATCATTTTGACACAACGCTCCGTAGGCTTTGCCCCTATAGGCCATAGAATAGGATGTGAAAAGAAAAGCCGAATTATTGATCACAAACAAAAAAAAGAAAAAGAAATGAAGTTGGTAACCTATTCTTTTTTTTTTCAATAAAGACTTGGTTGGACTGGATTGACACAATAGGCTACATGGCAGGTTCTTATTACCACATAGAAGTCACTCTTAATTGATGAAATACACTTCATAAGAAAACTTATATTTAAGTTAATTTGATCGGTTTGTCCCCAATGGTCCTTTACCTGACCAGAAGAAATATAAACCAGAGTCCGCTAGCTCCACCGTGTGGTTACCGTCTGATATTACACAATATCCATTATACACGTAAAGATTTAAATATCATAAACAGACACGAAGTGTAGGCTATACTTACACTATCGGTTTTGATTAGGTCCATCTCTGGACTGTTATAGATTTTCTTAGCCTACATTATACTGCTAGAACAAATTTTTTTATATAGCCTATATATATAGCTATATCAGGGTGGATTGTAGCCTATCATATTGCTTTTAAAAATATGATATTAAATTAATAATATTTAAACATATTTGTGGTTCTTTCAAGTGATTTATTCTGTTTAAATCTATTAGCTATAGTGCAGTAGGTAATAGACAGAAGGAATTCTCATAGGCTACTTTGTCCACGCAGGAGGTTTCAGTCGGATTGTTTTGTGCGCGAACAGGAAGAAAAAGCCTGGATTACAGATGTGTGGTTCACAAATATTCGCACTGACTTTAATCACGGTGAGGAGGCCGATGTGTGTCAGAGTCTGATCTCACTACAGCTTCTGATCAACCCGTCACGTATCACACGTCGTGGAGTGGAAATGAGGAAATACGAGGAAGCCAAACTTCATATCCGATCATCACCGCCCCACACCGCTGCTCAGCGTCTCCCGTCACCGCACAAGTAAAGCTCTCCTCGGACACACGAGCCCAGAGTCCTGGTGGTGGTTCCGGTCTGTGATCAAGCGTTTTCTGTCGGAGGTGTCTTGTCTGATCTGAGGTCAGCTCGCGATGAAGCTGGTGGTCTTCCTGCTCTTCCTCCTCCAGGTGTGCGGATCTGGACACAGCAGGTGTTTCTGTGAGGTGAGCCACGAGGGCATGTTTTTATCCCACCCATGACATGTTCAGTGACCTGCCTGTTAGTTTATGTTAGAGTGAGTTACAAGTTGTCAAAATAAGTGATTATCGCTTTGTAAAGGTGTAGCTAGAGGAAGCCAGTTGGCGCAAAGTGATGAGTTCTCACGTATCTTGTAAGTTGCCTTCACTCGTCATGATCATTTATCAATAATTATCAACCCATAAAGAGAAATAGCTACACAGTTTTACAGTTTGAAGCAGCGTTCAAGAAACAACAGCTGTGACCACACTGCAGCTACAGTAGTGTGTCAGCAAACAAACTGTTGGTGGTGATTCACTAAATACACACCAACATTATTAGCTCTTTAGGACTCATGTTTCTATTTCATTTTGTCTCATACATTTTAGATTTCTGTTTATAATACCCTGTACAGGACTTTCAAGTTAGACAACAGCACAAAAGTAAAGACACACAATGTGGTAAGAAACAAAATAAAAATGAATACATTTGAGATTCTGTTTTTATTTTGTACTTAATAAAGGTGCTGCTTATCTTATCCTTAAACTTTAAAAAGCAAATGGTACAGTAGCCTATACCGTAGAACAGATGCAAAAGCAACAGAGGGAACAACAGTGTTACATGCATATCTGAATAGGCCCATGTCTTGGGGAGTGAGGGATCGTTACTTTATTTTGCATTTATTTTACTATGCACCTGTTCACCAGGTGTGCTACTGCACTATCAGACAGTATTTTTCTGGGTTTTTATGCCTTTAATAGTCAGAGAGAGACTGGAAATAGTAAGACAGAGAGGGAGAATGATATGCAGCAAGGGGCTGCTGGGGGATTCGAACAGGGGCCAGTTGCAGTGAGGACTTCTGTACATGTCCTCTTTAAAGGTGCACACCAGTATAACCAGATGTTTTTGTGTCCACGTCATTTAGGTCACAGGCGACCTGGATGACTGCACTTGTGACGTAGAGACCATCGACAGCTTCAACAATGAGCAGCTTTTCCCTAAACTCCAAAATTTACTTGAGTCTGACTATTTCAGGTTCTACGAGGTAAAGTGAGCCGATAGACAAACACACACAAACAGAAATATGCACACATATGAACTGCTGTGTTGCTGAGGGACATGTGTTGGGGACTCTGCAGGTGAATCTGAATAAGCCGTGTCCGTTCTGGACGGACAACAGTCACTGCGGTCAGAAGCTCTGCGCTGTGCAGCCCTGCTCTGCTGTGAGTATCACTTCATCTGATTCAGTTAGAGGTTGTGTTAGTGTACAAAGAGAAACCACAGCTGCCTTTTATTTTATCTTCCACATTTTGACCAATGGATTCATACAGTTGACTAATGAGACTATAAGTATCCAAATCAGTTCATTGGTATCAGGATCTTCTTACTATTGATAAATGAAAAAGGCATTCTCACACCAAAAATACTGTAGACCTTGGGCCACGTGGTGTAGAGCAGTCTTCTTGTTACTCTTTCCAAATCTTAATATTGACACTGGAAAAGATAAACAATTCCTGATAAACGGATTTTCCTGAGGAAATCTTGTCAGTGGTCAAGACGTCTGTGAGCTGTGACTCCTCTGTGCACATTCTTTGTATCGTTCGTCTCTGATCGACCTGCTGGAAACAAACAGGTAGATAATCAGACTGACTTTAGACTGTGCCATGCTCACAGAACGAGGTGCCAGAGGGGATCAGGTCGTCGTCCCACAACAAGGTGAGTTGCACCAAAATATACAAGATTCTTCTTCATAATCTTCTTTATGCTGTTAACTAGGACCTGGTGTCCTTTGCCTTAATCATGGAATACATTCAGGGGTTATAACAAATTGACTGTATTTCCGTATGTGTGTTCAGTATTCAGCAGAAGCAAACGAGCAGCTGGTCGAGTGTGAGAAGACGCAGCATCTCGGAGCTGTGGACGTCTCTCTGAGGTGAGATGATACCAGTTCATGATGCAAACAGTAACAGATTGGCAGATTTTATTATCTGGATTACTTTGTTTTGATTAAATACATATCGCATCACCAGTGATTCGTGTGCTCCAAGCTTTTTCTTTGGATTCATCCACTGATTCGACTAAATCCATGAGTTCTGGTTGCACAGAACTCCACAGAGGAGAAATTGAACCAACCCACTGTTTTCCTCTGTTCTCACTCTCCAGTGACGAGACCAGAGAGGCTCTGCTCGACTGGACCAAGCACGACGACGAGGCCGAGCGATTCTGCGTGGTCGACGGTACTGAATGTCCAGTCGTCTCTGAAAGAAATTCATTTATTAGAAAAAAAACATATTAGGCAGCAAGGATTGGAGCCACTCACATCTGATTGAAGTTTTTCTGCTTCCCAGACGAGGAGTCACCCGACTCCCAGTACGTGGACCTGCTGCTGAACCCAGAGCGCTTCACCGGCTACAGGGGCCCTGAGGTCTGGAGGATCTGGAACAGCATCTACGAGGAAAACTGCTTCAAGTAAACACCCAGACAAGCCACAATATAAAAAACTATTAGTGCAATTAGTAGTATCTTACATGAGCTGCTGTACTAATAATATTTTCACATTTGTAAAACCTTGAAAGTGCAGACGATGGTTCATGACTCTTTGTTTTACAGGCCTTACACTGTGAAGCGGCCGCTGATTCCCGGCTCCTTTCACAGCAGCTCAGGAGCCGAAGGTGAGATATGTTTACCTGACTTTACCCACCTGCACCGTGACTCATTATGTCAGTTTCACCCCTCTGAGTCTGACTATGTCCTTGCTTTATTTACAGCTAGGACCTTCTACAGCTGGCTGGAAGGTGAGCTGATTATTTTAACTTGAAGGTGGAAATGTTGTAATGGAGTATTGCCTGTTTTGTTTTTATTCTATTCATCATCAACTCTGCGTGCATCACCTTGTCTCTCAGGTCAGTGTGTGGAGAAGAGAGCTTTCTACCGTCTCGTCTCAGGCCTCCACGCCAGCATCAACATACACCTGAGCGCCAGATACCTCCTGGAAGGTGAGACGCAGACACCTGCACAAACCTGCACCCACTCCTTCAGGCATTTATTGTCTGGCCCTCTTATTTTATTTTACCCGATTTAAGAGTTCGAATTTACTGCTGCCGTTTGATTTATCTGACATGACATTTGAAAAAAGCTGAAAAAAGACCAACTTTTTATATCGTGTATAAAATTATGAGGAAAATAATGGCAGTAATGGGAACAAAAGTGATGGTCAACAAAAAATTGTGCGACCCAATCAGCTGTTCTCCACCTCCAACACAAGTGAACAGGAGAATAAACTAACATCCGTAGCACCACATCTGTGACCCAGTAATTAATGATATCGCAAACACTAATAAATATCAATATAAAAACCAGAGCCACCCAAATTATAAACCACAAAACTCATTCCTCTCTGATTATATACTTTTCTTCTTTCAATAATTATCACTGTGGTTGTGAAAATAATGAAAAACAAAACAAAAATTAAGTGTACCATGTCGGCTCACACACATTTATTTTTATCATATATCACATATCTCTTCAACCAAGGCCTGACACAGACTGAAACAGCTCCATGCCTTGTAATGACATCACATTATTGTGCGTCAGCCAAGAAGAGGTTTGGCAGGCGTAACAACACAGCTGACCAGCTTCAGGCCCACGGCGTCTCCATGGATACCGGATGATGACAGAGAGATGCCGATCAGCGTACAGCCACTTACTGTGTGACAGAAATCACAGACACATAATGAATTATGTTGTTAACAAATTTAAGTTTTTCTCGTGATGTCTGTGTAGGGCTTCTGTAATAACTGTCTTATTAGCACCTAACTGTTGTTTTGAGTCTGATTTGACTTGAAGACATACATGTAAGACTAATATTAATCACCTTATATCTTGTTCCAAAAAAAAAGACAAAATATTGTATTTTATACAAATACAATCAGTTGTGACTTTATTGTGACCTCTGGTTCCTGTAGTAACACCATCCCTCTCTGTGCGTGTTAATCCCGTCTCACCTTCAGACAGCTGGTTTCAGAAGAAGTGGGGCCACAATGTGTCTGAGTTCAGGCAACGTTTCGACTCAGAGCTGACGGCTGGCGAGGGGCCCAAGAGGCTCCGCAACCTCTACTTCCTGTACCTGATAGAGCTGCGAGCGCTGGCCAAAGCCCTTCCCTTCTTCCAGCAGCCGTCGTTCCGGCTGTACACTGGCAGACCGGAGGAAGACGGGAAGCACAAAGAGCTGCTGGTCGAGATCCTGCAGCTGGCCCAGTCAGTCTGAGACATTATTATCATCACAGATTGATACTGTATCCATACATTTTATTTTTGTGTTGATTTCTCCGTGGATAAGCATGAATCATATTTTAATTTCTCATTAGCAGTGTTTTCTGTACAGCTGCTATATTCATGACCTTCATCTTCATCTCCACTCTCCCAGATCTTTCCCTCTGCACTTTGATGAGACATCTCTGTTCGCTGGGGATGAAAAGGAAGCAGCCAAACTGAAGGTTTGTAAAACCATGTTTTCATCATTTCCTCAGAACAAAGATATCTCAGGCAGCAGATACTGTATCAGGACATGTTGTGTCTGGTGAAACTCATTTAACATAATAAGCTTAAATTCAATATCAGTGATTGCTTAGTCATTTTTATCTTCTTTTTTAAAAATCAATTTCACAGATAATCTCATAATCTATAAAGATGTGTGATGTTCTCAGTGTTGTTTTGCTTTTTGTACTGTAATGCATTTGAGCAAACTTTATCAAAACTGTTGGAAACTGTGATTTGTTAATAACTGAATCTGAGGTTAAACCGCAACATGGAGAAGTGAACATTGATTGTGAAATAGGTGGAGTGACACAATACACCCTGCTCTTGTCCTGTTTTCTGTTTTTTTCTTTTTACTGCTTTATTAACCACTTTCAACAGATGTCTTTGTGCATCTGAGTGACATGGGTGTGTTTTCCTGTGCTGTGTTTCCATCAGGAGGATGTCAGACTGGCCTTTCTCAATATCTCCAGGATCATGGACTGCGTCGGCTGCTTCAAATGTCGACTGTGGGGGAAACTTCAGGTGAGTCTGGTGATGTTATTTATAACCAATCAAAACAAATTCAACTTAAAAATCTAAATAGAAATAGCTGCCAAGAAGAAGTGAGAACGCTTCTATTTTTATTCCACTTGATCGACTTTGACTTTTTTTATTTATTTATCTGATGGTTAGGGTCATGTGTAGTAAAGTTTAGTAATCTTACTCATTGTAATCTAATCTTAAATTATGCTGTAATTGTTATTACGTCATGTATGTGTATTGTAAAATATTTGTCCTTTTTGATTTGATCTTTGTTTTGATCTCTCTCTCTCTCGCTCTCTTGTCATCAGACTCAGGGATTAGGCACTGCGCTTAAGATTTTGTTTTCTGAGCGACAGATTGAAGCTCTGCCCACTTCAAGTGACCGACGACCCAGTTTCCAGCTCAGCCGGCAGGAGATCGTCTCTCTGTTCAACGCCTTTGGGAGGTGAGAGCTTGATTTGTACCATCTGAAAAGAGCTGGTTTTGTGCTCTGAGTGGCAGTGTTGAAGGCAGAAGTACATGTCTGTTACTGTATTCTTTGTGTGTCGCGCATGTCCTGCAGGATTTCCACGAGTGTCCGAGAGCTGAAAAACTTCAGATCACTGCTGGCAGAGGAGCGATGAGGTCCAGACAGGTCCAGCTTCACCCGCCGAACAAGCCGCTGACTGCCATCACAACTGCCATCACAACTGCCTTAGTCCTGCTTAAATGTCCCTTAGACAAATATCAGAGTTTAACATGAAGGATACTTCCAGCCACATTTAGCTGCTAAGTAAAATTTTAAGATAAAAGTAGCCTATAAATAATCAGAAAAAGCTCACAAATGATGTATCACCTCTTGTGACCTAAAAATGTCAAAGCTACACTTTTGCATTTGATCAAGGTCTATTTATTGACTTTTCAATGTTTTGTTTTGTTTTTTGGTGCATTTTTCCACACTGCAAACAAAGAGCTTGAGTAAATCTGACATTTACTTTATTTACTGTTAAAACATGTCTCACTATGGAACTTGTGATTTCTCCCTGAAGTTCCTTGCTGACCACAAGCATACGGTAAAACCACATAACAGCAAACATTGTATTCCAATTCCAGCCAATTTAATTCTTATTTATATATTTGCACATTGTGTATTAGGATTATTTGTCATTTCCAAGATCTTAAAACTTGTTTTTATGTGTTCTTGCAGACTACTGAAGAATGTAATGTTGCAGATTGGGTCAGTTAAATATCTGATTGCCCTTTCTTTCATGTGACTTGCTCCTGAATGTGATTATTATACTTTCACACTGTAAGTATTAGGAAGTTGCATTATACTGTAAATGTGTGTCATTGCTCAGGCAGCCAACAAGTTTTGTACAACTTTGATAAACACTTGTTTTTCTGCAATCAGATTGGTGCCTGTTTCTGGCACAGCTTTGTTGTGTTAAACTAGTAATGAAACCACTTTAATAAGACTGAAGATTGTAAATTAAAAACAAACAAGACTTAACCTTTTTTGAAGTTTCTGTATTGTGGTTTTTCGGTGTTATGCTGCTGTCCTCCTGAGGATGGCGCTGTTTGTACAGAAAACTGAATATTTGAGAGGGGAGGGACTCGAACACCTGAGGGATGCACTGCAAGCTTGTAGACACTGCAATCAACCCAAGATGATACAAGATCAACAGTAACTGGGATGTGAAAAAAAGTTAAACATAAAAACAACTTAACCCCTCATTGTAGGCCTATCTGAAAAGTTTGATGGAGTGAGTGTAACAACAAATAGTTAAACTATGATTGGGAGTGCCACTGCCACACCCATTTATCCAGACTTACATTTAAATGATGAGACCGTCTACCTAGCCTACTGCCCTACTGTCCTACGGTAAACACACATGTGGTTGGTGGATAATTCAGGATCTCTTCTCAAAAATATGTGACCAGCTAACGGCGAGAGGAGCTACAGCTGCTGAGGGAGGCGGCTGTGACGAAATCAAATGTTTAATCATGAAGTAACCTAATCCTAGGTCACCTGACACCACAGACAAATTAATTGAGGCTTTATATATGAATGCTCCTGTTGTGTGTGTATGTGTATTTTTTTCCAGTTCGTAGTACTGGCTTTTCCTACTGTCCCTAAAAGCATCATAAAGCCGCGCCACAGGCAGTGAAGGGTTAAACTGTGTAATAGGATGAATGGATATTGTGGTGAGCAGCATCTGATTACACAGAGACGGACGGCAGTAGGCATCGGAGGAGGGGGGAGACACCGTGTATCTGCCGGCTGAAAACTACTTTTCTGTCCCGTCGTTGGAGGAGCACGCGTTTTATTGTTTAACTTCTCCGTTTCACCCGAGGAAAGTGTAACTTTTTAACTGTGCGCAGCGGGAGACGACGAAACCGTCGGTGAACTACCGGTGAGTCCACCGACGGAGCAGCAGGCTTGTCCTGGTATAAATGGCCGAGGGGGAGCAGCGGACGACGGCGGAGTAAACACGCAGCATGTCGCAGTTTGTGGAGGTTTAAAGCGAGGACTTAAAACTCTCCGTGTGCGTGTGTTTTTGAAACGAGGATCCACACCTGTGTCCGGGAACTGTCTGCAGCTGCAACCCTGTATTGTGGGCTCGGTTTGTTCCTCCACCTCGGAGAGAAACAGGTAAGCGACCTCAACCTACCTGCGACCAGCACATGTTGACAGTGACACCTGTGCGTGTGTGTTGTCTTAGCTTATCATGAACCATGTCTTCATCACCGAGCAATAGAAAAAATACATTGCCTGAATGAAGTTAAATGGAAAACTAAGGTAAAAAGACTTGTCGACTCTTCTCCAGTTTCAGTTGTGGGAGGGGGTTTAAGGTGCCAGTCTCTTTGTAGGATAACAAATGAAATCAATTTAGGCTACTGTTAAACCGCAGGAACCGCTACAGCTATGAAATGTGTAGTGACTGATTAGCCTACTGGTCTGATGCAGAAATTATGGAAAAAATAGTAGGCTACTGTAAGAAAAAAGGCCTACTGTTCTGTACCTACTGTAAAAAAAAAAAAGAAAGAAAAAAAAAGAGATGTTGTGTATGTCACCTTTAAACTTAAGGTTTCCAAATGAAAGACCTTGAACAAAAGCTTTGCCTTGAACTGTGGAATTGGAAACTACCAGACTTTACTCAAACACATTTTGGAATAGGCTATTTGTCAGTACGAGCTACTTGCAGATGTGGTCTTCATTGCAATAACTTCTTAAATATTATAAATAATATAACCATCAACGCTGCACTAGTTAACTTAAAAACTTAAAGGTCCAACAGTTTTAACTAACATTTTAAAGCTGCATCAAGTGATTTGTGACCAGTAGGGGGCAGAAAAACTTGTATCCTTCATTGCATGGCACACCAATTGGCAGCCATGTTGGGATTATATCGTTTTCTTAAATTTTGGTATTTTCTCACGCGTGATTTACAGTGGCCATGTAGATTATGGATATTGTGCACTGCTGTTAATTTATACAAATAGCTGGTGCTCTGTGAGATAAAAGGACCTGTCTTCATCCCCTGGCTGACTATTTGCGCCTAAATCATCATCACGGCGAGAACAGTTTTATTTAGGCTACTACTGGCTCTACTGCTGCTCTGTCTCACCTATTTCTCCACCTGGAAGATCTGATTCTGTCTTGAGGTAGGCCTAAATATTTGATGGTGCAAGTTCTTCTGAGGGAAAAGTGAGAAAACCAATCATCCTATTTTAGTAGTTCACCGGCGGATTGCTGAATTCATCAGTCAACCAGTTGGTGCTATGAGAGGAGCATAAGGTAATCTTGTTAATTGCTTTGGTGCAAATCAATAGACAAGTCAACTGTCTGAAAATAGAGAAAGAAATGAGAGTCTGAGCAGAGATCCAAGAGACTTATCATGTGGCTTGAACATCAGGATTTCAAGGCTGAAAAGTTTCATTGAGCTGCAGAGCTGGGTCAAAATTATCAGCATGTGAGACACTACAAATGTCCTATCACCAAGTGTTGTTAGATACTGTGTAACGCAAGTTTAAAGTCATTAAAAAGGAAATCTGCTGTAGAATGATGTTAAAATCCAGCCAATGTCATCTTTTTGGTTTTACATAACATTTTATGATGGTTAATTTATAGCCCATTTGTTGGCATTGAAGCCGTATGATATTAGAGTAAGATCCACTCGTTATTGCAATAGACACCTACATTTTTTTCATGCTCTCTGAGTGTTGAACAAACACAAAGTAATTTCTAAAACCACTAAATGTTTCATTGTAGTCTGAACAGTTAGTCATCTGTTGGCTGAGAGAAATCCATGTGGGGGAGTGTGGGCAGTGTTATAGCAGGATCCGCTGGGAGGTGTGGTGCCCCCTCCTCCCCCGCCTACAGCTCCAGATCCTGCCAGGCGAGAGGAATTTCGTGGAAACATGAAATATGTCAGTGCAGAACGTGAACTCCCTCCGAGCCCGTCAGCTCTGCTCTGGTTGGTCCACATGTCTGCTCGTGCTTTCCTAAATAGAGAATTACACCATAAGTTAAAATTTGAAGAGTGAAGGTTGAATCGTCGGTAGGGTTATTCCTCTGAGTACCTGCTTGTACAGAGCAGGTGGCAACTACCTCTCTGTTTTTAATTTTTATCACATTGTCAAATAAAACCCAGCTGACTGCGTCTTCCACAACAGTCTTTTCACCAAAACTATAATATTACTCACAATTACTAAGGTGAATGAAGCTCTTTGTGCCACCTTACATTTGCATTGACCTACGTAAGTAACTCACAAGATGTAGAGCACTACTCTAAGTGCCATTTACACAACTAACTTACATGTTTACAAGACATAGGTGAGGTAATAAGTGAATGAGATGGAAAAAAAATGCACTATGATGAATCAAACCTAGAAATGAATTCACTTTGCTTGCATAAAGAGAAATGACATAAAGGGATTTACAAAAAGAGATTGATTACCATAATAATTTTTCTGATTAGTGAATAACAATGTAATTTATAAAATGTCAGAAGAGTGGAAGGAATGGTGGAGAGCAATTTACTAGAGCCAAAGATAACGTCCTCAGATGTCCTTTTTAATAGTTCATTGAGGAGCAGATCCTCATGTCTGTAGCCATCAAATGTTGGTATTTTTTGCTTTAGAAAGATCTTAATACATTCGTATTTTATCTAAATCATCGCTGTTTAATCAGTCACACATCAATCAATCAGTCAATAAGTTGATCATCTAATCGTTTCATCAGTGTTTTTCGAGGTCTGCATCAGGAACCCAGGTTAAAAGCTGCATTTGATGTTTTCTGTGTAGCAGTCCAGACTGGAGTCAGGTGTGAGCAGCAGGAGAAGCAGGTTAATCTTCAGCAGCATCGTCTGCACTGTGCGACAGGTCGTGCCGAGCTGGTCCAGGCCTGCAGAGACTGTAGGCTTCTGTGCAGTGCTGGGGGAGCGGGCGTGGAGGCGGGCTGAGCCCAGCGTGGCCTCACTGATGTGGTTCTGGTTTAGAAATGAGCTGAAGGAACAGCTGTGTGTGTGTGGGAACAAGGCTGAGTTGTCCCTTTCTTCGCCTCGGCTCGACTCCGCCTCTCTGCTATTTGCTTTCGTTTTGTTTGCTCCCTGAGCCTCGTCTCGACCGGAGGATCATCACACGGTCCCCAGTCAGTCAGTCAGTCAGTCAGTCAGACACAGAGCGAGGCGGAGGCTGTGGGACGTTGCAGGCAATGAGATCACCTCACCAATGGGAGAGTGAGATGTTGAGTTATTGATGCACAAGGTAGGGGCACGGGCAACATAACAACATATTGTCTTGAATATTAAAAATCTCGGCAATGATGTTCCACGTCACCTGTTGCCACACACACCAACCGAAACATAAAAGGTCACTCGTCTTCATCCACTTAGATCACAGCCAGAGTCTGGTCTTTTGAAGTGACTATTTATATCACACAAACAAGAATTCAATGAGTTAAAGAGACGTGAGTCGTGCAAATGTGTTTTTTGTTTTTTCCTTTTATGTGCATTTTTGGCATACATTGGGAGTATAACAGCTGTGGTAGGAACTAGGGAAGGGCATTTCCAGTAATTTAAATATTTGAATACTCTCAGTACCTTATGAATGAGTACTTACTCACAGCTCAAATGGCCAAAGCAAACATGTTAGCAATGTTGCAACAGGCCGAGGTCAGAAACCACTGCGAAGTGCTACTTGAATAATGACGTCAACATCGAGTACTTGAGTACTTTACTTTCTGTAGTTCAGACTCCAAGACCATTGTGTGCTCTCTATTCAACTTCGAGGTCAGTTATGTGTCATTTCTTAAAATCAGGATACTAAAAATGTGTTTCAGATCTTTACACAATTTATTTTACAAACAAACAAGTGGGCTTTTTATTTTAGCAGGTTGATGATGAAGCATTGAATCGAGTGGATGTTTTGCTGTTGTTAAACAGTCCTGTTTTTGTACCTTGCTTTCTCTGCCCTCCTGCTGCCCTCTAACACCTGACCTCTGTGTCATGAAACAGCTTCTATGTGGCTTTGCTCTATGTCATGCTTATTATTAACAAGCTTAAAATATAGACTTATTTAATTGTTTTCCGAACAATTTCTCATGTCGGGGCTTCAATACAAGACGGACATTACAGACGAGCAGCATGGAGGTATTTGGATGTTTTTTGGCGTTGTCTTTTTGGACAAAGAAAGTTGGTGTCCATTGACAGCCATTATATGGACAAATACTACTGTGCAGACCCCCCATAACTCAGAGAAGGAACGGAGGACTCTCACAGCTCTTAGTCGGCATGAGGGTGAATAGATAATGAGTGAAATTTGAATTTTGGGTGAACTATCCCTTTAACAGCCTGGCACAAAAAAGTCTTCACATCGGTCCTTATCAAACCGTACGCACTCAAATCAGCTCTAAGGATGAAGTTCACTGTGATAGACAGTCTGTACGATACATACTGAGCCTCCACAGGGCGGGAAAACCATTTCCAGAATCACCACCATGTCTGTCTGAACATGATCAGTCTTGCTGATTTGACTTGTAGTGAATCAGTGAATGTGGAATCACTGACACTCCCATCCCTGCTTATTGCCCAGGCAGGTAATTTTAGAGGTGCGAGTTCACTGCTCTGACCTCCTGGTCGGGCTCATTAGCCTCCACCACCGGGCCCATGTGTGACATTTCACCACCACCCCCAGAATGTGCCACCTTCAGCGGCGTGGAGCCTTATAACGGGTCGCTGGTGGGGGGAGCGCTGTGTGAACGCTGCTGCTCTAACTGCTCACCGCTGCTGGCTGCTGCGCTGTCTAACAAACCTCTCTGTTGTTTTTCCCCCCCTTTTGCTGTTGCATCTGCCCCTGTGGGACCTTCCTCTCTTCATCTGTCCCCTCGCGTCTCTCAGGTCCGCGGAGACAAAGGCTGTCTCCCGTTTGGACGTCAGTCCGTCTCTGTTTCTGCCTGTGATCAGGTGAGTCCTGCTGTTCCACTGACACGTGCTCTGTGAACCTGCTTCTGTCTGTAATAACACAACGGTGCAATTTAACGTCTGAGTCAATGTCGCTTCCTGTCATTTCATTTCACACTGATGTCCACACAGAGGTAAATGCCAATTATTTAGTGCCAATAAGTAGTTCCTAATCTGCTTGTGTGGTCTGTATTTTGTCTGTAGCTCAAAATTGAAATCTATGTTTTAGTTTTAGTTGACTATGATAAAGAAAAATTACAAATCCTCATATTTCAGAATCTGACACTGAAGAACATTTGGCATTTTTGTACAAAAAGTGAAATGAAAGATGGTTTATTGATCAACTCTGTGTTGATGAGCCTGAAACCTCAGATCAGTCAGTCAGTCAGTCAGATTATTTAAGGAAGCTGATCACGTGACTCCTGACACCTCACGACATCAAGTAATGTCTTCATGTTATTTTTGTCAAATTTGTCCATGAAGATGCCTTTGTGCATTGGGAGGTCTGAGGTGATGGAGCAAACTGAACCTGTTTTTTGCTTGAGCTGTGAACGTCAGTGAAATCTGGCAGCATGTTGTTGAAAATGGTTTTGGTGAGCTGTTGGCCATCACTGCTCTGGTACAGTAGCTGTTTGTGCTAGGTTTTGTCAAGCTAATCAAACCAGCTGTTGGTGGTGTAGATGTGTGACAAAAGATATTTGTATAGTCTGAAGACCTGAAGCCTCTGAAATTGTGAGTGTTTCACAACAGTGAAGTGAAGAAAAATGTCCAGTATAATGTCCAACAGATGAAGTATTTGGTTTACAAAGACATCAGATCACATTAGAATAACATAAAAACTTTTAAAAAAACTAAAAAGAAACGTAATATTGCCTGAAAATGAGACCGGTGTAGTTTCAGTCTGATCACTTGGCTGATCTCCGGGTGTGTTGATGGGGACTTTGTCATCTTTGCACTGTTGTAGTATTTTTCCTCAGTCTGTGCGTGTGTGTTTCCTAACACTATGTGTGAGGAGGAGGAGGCGTAAGCCTCAGGTCTGGTTGCTGTTTTAGTGAGGCTGCACTCTGTAGCAGCCGGTTGTGACATAAAAATGAGGCTTGCAGACAAACTCAGCCAAGAGAGGATTCTCTCTGAAACATCTTCTTTTTTTTATTTCAACAAATTATGCTACAGAACAGTTAAATGTTCAATAACGACACAGGCACATGTCTGTGAGCCAACTGGGAGATACAGTAACATATTGTATAATGTTACATTGACTGGACCGATATGGGATTTTGGGGGCCAATACAGATTTTATGGCGTAAAAATTTATAATGAACATACATTTTTTGAATGGTCTATGGATAAAAAGATACTCGTAGATGTATAAAATATACTAAACACATCTTGGCACCACACAAACGTATTCACACAAAGAATAAAATAATTCAAATTGATCTATGTACAAATTTGAGTACATGTCATGGTTAATTGGTTTTTATTTTACCTCAACTTGAATTGATTGTATTTCATTGATGATGATGATGATGATGATGATGATGATAATGATGGTGATGGCTCTCATAATGTGGTTTATTGTTGCCAACACCCACCATTGTATCATCATTGTCTTCATTTTAAAGACACACAGTCGGTGCTCAGGCTCCTGTATGCAGCCAGATGTTGGCAGAGTATAGCTGCAGCTGTATCTCAGAGGGTTAATAGATGCATGGAGCCTCCAGGCCCCGGCGTAAACCTCCGTCCCCTCTCAGAGTGAACCTCTGCTGGAATGCAGACGTGGTCGGGGAGCTTACACACTAAAGCTTGTGTAGGTCTCCACACGCCTCATATGTACAAGCACAGGCTGCAGGGAAACTGTTGGTGTTGTACATTAATCAGATTAATGACCGTGAGTTTTCCAGTGGAGCTTACGAGGTCTGGACCTGCCTCTCTATCCACCACTCCCTCCTCATCCCTCCCTCAGCTGCTCTCCCCTCCTCCTCCTCCTCCCCTTCCTCCTCTTCACTGGCCTGACCCACTTCTGTGTAAACCAACAACCAGACTCTCCTGCTGTCTCTCCCTGTGCCTCTTTAACAGCCTCGTATCACAGATGGATATCTCTGTGATGCTCTTTGTCGGCATCACACCAACAAAGTTGAACTCTTAAACCATATTAAATTCTGGTTTAACAGTTTGAAATTAAAATAGATTGAATTTAAACCTCTCTTTGAACTCACTTTAATTTTAACTTTAAACCAAGATTGGATTTAATTCTGTTGCACTAAATGTTTAAACTGTTAAGTGTGATTAACTTTAAACCACAAGTTTAGGGGCTTTAACTTTTACAGTGGCTGCATTTTATTTATTTTTTTAGATCGTGTGGCCAAAATTGACTTGAATAGAAATACAAGACGCTGTGACTAGTTAGAGTTCAGGCTTTGGTGTAATTTATCTGCAAGTTGGACTGAAGCACTTTATGTACTTCCAATACTGTTAGAATAAATAAAGAGGCCTCAGGTTGTAAATACAGTCTGAGTCTTCTTCTCTTGACTCTGTCAGATCTCCTGCAGCTGTTTACCTTTGTACTGGTGAACTATCAGTACTTTTAGTAAAGACAGTTAGGTCGGCTGTTGCCTGCTGCAACACGCAATGATTATTATATTAATCTGTTGGTTGTTTTCTTTCAGGGTACTATTAGCAATGTAGTCATATTCACAGTCTTTTATATTTGATGAAGGTAAAATGTGTCACAGCATTGTGCTGCATTGTCAACACCAAAAGTGTTGTGTTGCTACAGAGATGCGTTGACCAACAGATCAGACATGTTGTTTGTTGGGTACAAGACCCAACAAACATCACATCACCAATTTTATTTTTGTAATGGCAAAGAAGACCGTCCAAACTGAAACACTAACACTACCACAATCATAATATCTGTCCATATAATCACAAGATGATTTTTTTTTCATATCATGTAGCCCTATTTTACTTAATTGGTCAAAAAAAAGTCCATCACACTTTTTAAAGCTGCAGTGATTGGATGTCTTGCCTTGTCTGATAAACAGAGTTTTGACCAAGCAGAGCCAGATCATTTAAGGTTAGTGTGATTAGTTTTATGTCAGCCTCTTCTGCTCTTGCTGGAAGGTGGCATCCCTATAGCCTACTTAAACAAGCTGTGATTTAAACATGAAGCTGTAGTGACACAACCACACCTCCGCACTCATCAAGGTGTAGAGTTCTGTTATTAGTGTCATTTCATGAGTTATTTATTATGCTAAAGTCATCACATCTGTTTCCTGTGATTTGAGCAGGACAGACCAGCCTCACATGCTTGTTTTAATGCTGTGTTATCAAACGTCCTTGTACTCTTCTTCCTGCTGTGTCTCTTATTAAGCTTATAAACGTCCGTCTCTGCCTCAAACACAGAGGAGATGAGCAACACTCGACTCATCCCCATTCATTTTGTGATCCCCTGCACCCCGCCTCTTACCCGTCACAAACTTCAGCCCCTCCTTCCTCGTCTCTCAGTCTGCCCTGGTGTCACTCCCTCCATCACTTTCACCCTCCTCGCACAGTGAATGGAAATGACACCAGAGGTTGTTTTGACATACTGTAGGCCTAATACACAGAGCAGTGACCAGAGGTCGCCTGATGGGACATTTTATAAATCATTGTAAATGCAGAAGTTCGACTCCGATAGTGGCCAAATGTTGTTGTTTTTTTACAGTAGTGGCCAAATGGGATTGGTTTTTGACACTTGCACTGAATTATATTAAAAAGTTAAAAACAGCTGTTGACAAAGATGTAGTGTAAACAGGAGTACAGGATGGATTGTGTTCAAGAATCACATTTGTTCTGTGTGTGACAAGTTGTGTTTCACCAGCTCTTCAACCTGTTCTTGTACTACTATGTTTGTTTTATTTCGTAGGTTATTGGCCAGTTAATTTGCTATAGGCTTTGGTGTTTTTATACTCTGTCTATCAGTGTGATGGAGTGCAGGAGTGTCTCATAATCCATCCATCCACGGCTCCAGCAGATCCCTGACCTCCAGAACAGTCTGACGTCTTGGCTAATGTCTGTGAACTTGGGTTCAATCCCCTCATGCAATCAGTGAGCAGGGCAATGTAAACAAACACACAGACCATCTGCTCATGGTGAACCTCCTCAGGCCGGTGGTCTGTCACCCCTCACTAAAAACACTTGACTGTGATTAGCTAGTATGCATTTTGAATGTGCACATTTGATTATCTCCATATGATATGGGTTATCAAGAAGTTCTGGTGGATTTAATAATCTGATTTGAGCATTTATAACAATAACTGATGAGAACACTTTTTTTTGTACCCTCAAACCTTGTAGGTAAACTACAAACTATCTGGGTGTAATGGTAATTGCATGAGAAATGTGGTTATGTTGCAGCAAACATCTATTAAATTAAGGTGTTCCATTTTACATGTACAAATATTTCCTGACAATAGTAAATGTATACATATTATTCATGGCATTTATGATCAGTTTATACAGATTGAATAATACTTGTCAGATTTTTGCACAGTTGTGACTGAGTAGGAGAAAACTGTTGAGGGTCAGTCATTTTCAGATGGAGGCGTCCGTCCGTCAATTGAAACCTGGATGCAGCATTATAATGAATAATGAAGTATATCATCCTGCTTATAGCACCCCAAAAGATCATGTTGTCACAGCCCTTTGGGATGTGTATTGTGTCTCCAGATGTTATTATTGAGAGCTGCTTGTATAAGTCCTGTGTTCTGTTTTTTTTTTTTTTTTTTCCCCCGCTTTTTATGCCTTTATTGATAGGATAGTAGAGAGTGTGACAGGAAATGGGAGGCAGAGATGGGGGGAATGACATGAAGTATAGGGCCGTCCGACGCGGGACTCGAACCGGGGCCGCCTGCAGCGAGGACTATAGCGGGTGCTCTACCAACTGAGCTAAACGCCGCCCCAAGTCCTGTGTTCTTTAAGTTTAAGATAAGGTTCAGCTTCAGGCTGAGAATTGACAGTTATTCGGCAGTGACGATTTAGAGCGACTAGCACAGTGTTGTTTGTGTTTGAATGTGCTCGACCATCCCAGTTGTGTAACATGTTACTCAGTAAAACCCTCTCTGTTGACCAGCATTTTCCGAGTCTGCACACCTCCTGCAGGTATTCTGTAGAAATAATACAAGTGTGAGCAGCCAAACAGGCATACTTTCAATGAGCCGCGCCCTGATACTCACACACACTGACAGACACATGCACACACACTCATCCACACACACACACACATGCAGCTGCTGTCCTGAAGGATATAAGAGCAGTAATTAGCAATCCACAGTGAAGTCAGTTTTCTCATTCTCTCTCATGTTCCAGCACGTCGGTGTCAGATGCTTCTGCTGTCAGCATACTTAGCGCTTACTTGAGACACGCACACGCACGCACGTGCGGTCGGTCATCCTCCTGTTGCTTCCACCTTGCACTTCATATTCTGTACAGTGTGGGGAGGAAATTGCAGTTGGGCCGTCTGAGGAGGATCAGCTGCCATGTCTGAGCAGTGTGATGTTGTGTTGTAAACTGTCAGTGTTCAGCTGGTCATGAACGTTACTCGTCTCCTCAGACACCTGCAAACAAACCCACACACACACATTGTTAGCAAATAAGTAGCACAAGTAGCTGCACGTTGTGTTGCAGAGTTCAGACTCGCTCCCACGTTGCTCCCTGCAGAGCTCACCAAGGCTACTGTTGTGCACTGCATTTAGTCTAACAGCAGGCTGCTCCCAGTGCAGAGATCAGCGGCTGTTATTTTGGGAGACAACTGGTTATTTACAGTGAGAGAGGACGTTGGGAAACACAGGGAGGAGGAGGAGGAACAACCAGGAACTTCTCACAGTCGTGTCCAACGAAACCTGACTTGCAAAGAGGCAAATCAAACTGCAGCTCAGTTAAGTCACACATCATAGTCCGGTTTCTAAAGATTTCCCTTTTAGAGAGCAGGCACCTGAAGTTCTAGTTGTTTTCACCTAGCTCCTCAAATTCAAATAGTGATTGTGCATTTGTTCATTTTGTGTAGAGATTCTTTATTCACAGTAGCAGCAGCAGCTGATCCCAATGTCCATGTACAAAGCTTTAAACCGCACCTATTCCACTTTTAACTTTAATTTGGCGCCTGCTTTTAGCATTGTAGGAATAATGGATTTAGTGTATACTTAACTAATTAATAGTGTGTACTTGTTTGCTGCCAAGCAGATGAGCCCACATGGTTCAGCAGGGCTCTGGTTCACTGTGCAGTAGATGGAGGCTGAGCTGCACCGGAGCTGTGGCATGTTTTCCTCCCAGGTTGTTGTGTCTGCCCCAGGAAGTTGTCCGGCCTTGAAGCGGGGGATTTCTGCCCAGAGGGAGGAGGCACTGAGGAAGTGGATGTACGCAAGTCAGGTCACGGTGAACTGTTGACAGAGTTCATCGGCAGGTTCACGGCAGAGCTGAGCTGAAGAAGTCAGGTCAGGTTGGAGCGAGGCTCGTCACGATACCAGCGTTTCAGGAGTAGATATCGATGCCGGTGAATTTTCACGATTCTCGATACGTAAAAAACAGAACCCATGTATTTCTAAAGTCACTGCTTTATTAAAAAACAGGTTCACTGTGCAGTGGATTTTGTTTATGTAAAAAAAATGCAAAATAAAGAAAAAGTCTAAAGAAGAAAAACAGGTTCACATCAAAATTTCAAGTAGGCTATTTAAGCTCCACTGCACTTCAGCAACTTCTCAAACTGCACAGAATTCAAAGAGGAGGCAGCAACATAAAGTTAAGAACCCTGTTGTAACATAAATATGGCTCAACATAAACGTAAAGTAATGTAGCCATTGCATTATGCTACATGTAATGAACCAAGAGAACTGTTGTGATGGATTCACTTTTAGGCTGTTTTCACAGATGTAAAAATGATGCATTTGTTTCATTTTTCAGCTGGTAGGGTTCACATTACGCCACTGGCAAATGTTTCCATGACAACTGCCCGGGAAAAGACGCGTGCTATGTAATGTTTACCTGAGCTCAAACTGTTGCATAGACCAGGCAGTAAGAGCGTCCGGCTGCGTTCACGTAACAAACGGACCGCGAGTTCAACTATAGCCACACCGAGACCGCGTGTGTGCTCAGACTCACGCGTGCCCTGCAAAGTTATCTGGAACTCACAGTAGCCTACTGAAAGAAAACAGACAACGACAAAGTATCGGTTCTCATGACAACCCTACTGTAGTTAGAGCCGAACTCAATTTCAGGACATGTCCTTCAAAAGGGAGAAATTCTAACTATTTTTATGTCCTGTATGTTTTGATTTTCGGTTTCATGTCTGCAGCGTCTTCCTGTGAGAGAAGGCTCTGAGCGTCTCTTCTGATTGGCTGACTGTTTTTCAAGGGATTCAATAAAAGTAAAGCAGATTTCATTTAAAACGCTCAGAGAAACCAAATCCTGTAAATGTTGGATGGTGAGTCCAGGTGGGCGGGCTTGGTGACTGCTCCGTTGTGACATCACAAAGTCTCAGAAGTCCTGACGGCTGGTTTTAAGGCTCAGTTTCTGAATACAAGCTGTGTGCATTTCTCTGTGGACTGAGGCTTTCATACTTGCACAGTATAAATATAAAATCAGCCTGTATCTTATCTAATGTACCTTTTATACTGTATGTAGCATTAAGGTGGTTCATAATCACAGATGGTGTTGTCTTCTGGTCCTATTCTCTGCCTCAGCTTTAAGAGGGAACGACATTAGACAGTTAGAAAAAGATTTGTATCTGTGAGTTATTTTCAGAGATGATTCTGTACAAATGTTTGTGCATCTTTTTCTCCAATGAATGAGATCCATTGTGTACGTTCAGGACGCGCTGACACAGATTCCTACCTCAGTAATGGAGCGGATGTGTCTGACAGGGTATCAGTGTTTGTTCTCACACACACACAGGCCAGTTGTGTGCAGAGCGAGCGCTGGGCAGTGACGTGGCGAACAGCTCTGTGGGCAGCCGAGCGTTGGTGAAAACTCAGTGTCGGCTGACGTGGAGCTGCAGATTTTGCCTGAGGCTGAAACTGTAGAGGAGGGAGACAGATATTCCTATATTGTCTTCTTGGGGAACTCCTAATCGCTCTGCATACTGTAGTTGTGTTGATATTTTATTATGTTCATTTCTTATTAACTATATGTACTATGTAACACAGTTTCAACAGCTTTCAGCACACCATTACAAACCTTAACTTTCACCTAAACACCATTAAAACAAAATGTATAGTCTCCATTGTAATCTACTGTACCTCAGTCTGATTGCACTCGAAAATCTCGTGTTTAGACGGCACGGAGTTACAATTCACTATCACCTACAGATATTTGGGTATCTGACTTGACAGCTCCTTCTTCTTGACATGCACATCAACAGCCTGCTCTCCAAAATCATCGGCTTCATCTACTGCAATAAATCATCTTTCACCCACTCTGCAAAAATATATTTAGTGAATCAGTCTATTATCACAGACTGATTCATTGGTACCAGTTTATCTACAAAAACTGGCAAAACCCCTGTCTATGCCAGTAACCTTGTAAACCTGATCACCCCTAGAGCCCGTACCTCCTTTGGCCGTCTTTCATTTCAGTTCCCAGCTCCTAATGACTGGAACCACTTTCAACAGAAATGACAAGCTCTCTCTTACTGTTCTCCTCCTTCACGCTCTTGCTGCAATCGATTATCCAGGATCACTGCTCCTGTTACCAATTTGTCAGATTGGTTTTATACATTGTACATTTTAAAATTCACATTCACATGAATGTTTAATTGTTTTACATTTAAGTTTTGTATTTTTGTATTTGCATTTGATATGTTGGTTGCCTTTGGCCCAGGTTGTCATTGTGAGAACTAGTTCTCAATTGATTTACCTGGATGAATAGAGGAAATATAACACTATCATTTAAAAGGAGACTTACAATATGGTCTTTTCAGCAGATGAAGCTTGTTCTTCTCGTCATGGAGCTTTAATTTCAAATTTACATTTTTATTTGGCCTTTGTTTTACGTCTTTTGTGTTGGCTTGAAAATCGAATTTCAAAGTTTGTACTTGACCTCGGAAGCTGAAGTTGACAAAGAGTTGTCAGGAGATGTGATGGAGGAAAGTAGTGACCCATAAGATTGAAAGTCAAGATTTACAATTTAAAGTTATGATATTTAGAGTTATGTGAGTTAGTGCTGAACTTAGAGTTGCACAGTACGTTTTATTTTATGTGTTTATCAGCATTGATCTGTGATGTGTGACAGCTCAAAGTCATGAAGAATAACACTGGCAAACTTCTTTCATGGAAACTCATGGATATCGATGTCGACTTTGTTTCACAAATTATAACGGGCAGGAACTTGCTAACTGTGGCAACTATCACTGCCTTTTTTTCCTTTTATTATGAAGACCAAACTGTGTAGGTGTCTCGTAGACTGATTTTAATGTACAGAATAGATGGTATCAGCAAATCCCTAGGAAATTATGTTGAAAACCAAGAAAACACTCAAAGTTGAGGGTTGTTCTGAATCAACACAAATGCCAGTAATGTGACCAGAAACCAGCTGTATGTGTGAAATGCTTCTCTCTCTCTCTTCAGTCTTTTCTGTAGCCGCCATCATTCCGTGCTGTAAGGCCGACCCCAAAATGTCTTCCAATGGAGACCTCAGCGACCTGGGGAGCTCTGACAGCTTCTGGGAGGTACAGTCTACCAATACACACACACACACACGACCATACACACTTCACACCTGGGTGAGGGTGAGATTACAATCTAGACACCCAAAGTCAGTTTCTAAATAAGATAAAGACAGCAGATTTGAAGATGTCACGTATTGGGGTTGTCTCACCTGGGCACTGTGCTATGAAGCTGAAGTTTAACAAAGTCAGGATAACTAGTTTTCTGGATTTACTGAACCTAACATTGTCTATCCTGATAGCCTTTAGCTGCAAAGCTGGTCGTCACCTGACTCAGGTACTGTAACCCTGGGGTTTCCTCTCCAGCTATTGGCAGGTTCACAGGAAAGAGGCGGAGCTGTTAATTAAAGCAACATCGTCAGAACCATGAATAAAGTTGTCTTTGATGTGTGAAAGATTTTCAGTTACAACAGGGTGAAACGTAAACAATCTGATCACTTGATTACAGTAAAAAGATGATGATGGTCATGATGATGACGAAACTCTGACCCTCTGAAGTAAACTTGCTCCCGGGTTCATCATCAGTTACTATGGTGATTTACCTTGGTGCCCCTTGCTATTTGTTTTGTTTTGTTTATTAATATCCCCATTGCCTTTTGCCACGCAGCAGATATTCTTCCTGGGGTCTTTCACCTTCATAAGTGACAAATACAAACCATCAACACACAACACATACTTACTGTAATACATAAAAACAAAAACACATAAACATACATATTTCTTTGTTATATAACGTAATTCGTAAGGACATTCCACTCCTTCATAGCTCTATACTGTACATTGAGAAAGTGCCCTTGGTAAATAAAATAACGGCTATCGTAACACACAAATCCTAGAGTTACAGTACGTTGATAACCTTAAATCCCGACACATAACGGCAATAGAAGAAGCAGACGGAGAGCAGCTCACTCTGCTGTCAGATACAGCACCGTGTTGGTGTGCACTGTTGAGCCAGACACACAGACTCATAATGAGTCCCTGCTGACAGGCTGTCGGCTTCACATCCCTCCATCTGGAAAAAATACACACCTCCAGCTCCTCTCAGTCCTGTCTGTCCTCCGTCACTCAATCGTTTTGTTCCATGTTGTCAACGTTTAGTGGATCAGTGATGATGCAGAGACGACTGATACTACAGTAGAAAGGGAGTCATCACTTCCCCTGTGTGTGTGTGTGTGTGCAGCCAGGGAACTACAAGAGGACGGTGAAGCGGATAGACGACGGCCATCGGCTGTGTAACGAGCTGGTCAGCTGCTTCCAGGAGAGGGCCAAGATAGAGAAGAGCTACGCCCTGCAGCTGAGTGACTGGGCCAAGAGGTGGAGGGGGGTCGTGGAGAAGGGTCAGTGGATTACATCATCGGTCAATAACCATTATACTTTTTATATCTGATGAGCTCAAATACCACAAAGAAACAGTTTGTCCATGCTTCATCATCAAAAAATTATTTTGATACATAAAGATAACAATTCAGCAATCAGTCTCTGACTCTCTCTGCTTTTCATACATATAATATAATTTATAGATTAGCTTTGAGAAAACACAAGAGTGATATGTATTGATGTAAAACCAGAGATAAAAGTAGAAATCAAATAACCAGAAATAAAAGTAGGATATTAAGAAATTAAAAGGACCAACCATTTAAACATAATGAAAAAAAAAAAGAGATGGACAGATAAAATTCAGCAGCCAGAGTAAAAGGTCTTCACTTTATAGATAACATGTAGAGATGTTTATACAGTAAATTAACTTTATTCATTAGTTTGAACTAAGTATTTAAACAGTTTATCCATCATTTAAACAAAGCTAATCTGTTTCAACCTCTGTATGCTAACTTGTCTCAACACCCTCTAAAATAAAATACTCAGGTGTTTCCGGTAACTTTTTATACCTGCACCCATGGTACGAATCACTGCTACAGAGAAACCTTTCATGTTCAGTAGTAAGAATCCGACTTCCTGTCCCCCCGTCTCCCTCAGGGCCTCAGTACGGGACACTGGAGAAGGCGTGGCACGCCTTCATGCAGGCAGCTGATCGACTCAGCGAGCTGCATCTGGAGCTTCGAGAGCATCTGGCAGGCGAGGACAGCGAGAAGGTGCGCAGCTGGCAGAAGGACGCCTTCCACAAGCAGATGATGGGCGGCTTCAGGGAGACCAAAGACGCAGACGACGGCTTCCGCAAAGCCCAGAAACCCTGGGTCCGCAAACTGAAGGAGGTGAGAGCCAATGCGGCGGTTTGCCATGGCGGTCTGTAGCATGGTGACCACAGTAAGGAGGAGGGTTCATGGTAAAGACAAATCTATATGTTTAAAAAGAAATCAGTGTCTGTAACATCCCCCAAATTTGCCAGATACGGTGTGACGGAGCAGGAAATACCAGGTGGAAGTAAAAACATGAATAACGGCTGCAGACAAACTGCTTGGTTGGTCTTTCCAGGCTCTTGTGTTATGTGTTATAATGGGTGGGATGACTTACTGGGTGGGTGGGACTCGCCCGCTGTGAATGTTACCACTTGTCTGAAGACATCTGCAGTGGGAAACGTCTATTTTTAGATCACCAGGACCAAATGTTTAAAACAGGAAGTTGAAAAAATGCTAAAACATTTACTTGTTCCCAGGATTCTCTGCTTTTCTCTATTTTATACAATTACAAGTGGAATATTTTTGGGTTTTGATTGTTGATCAGACAATAAAAGACATGTGGTGACATCCTCTTGGTCTGGGAAACTGTAATCAGCATTTGACCTTTTATTGAGCAACAACAAATTGATTTATTAAAAAAAAAGAACAATAATTTGGTGTCATGTTTGAAATAATGAGCGCCACACATCAACGAGGCAACATGTAGACTTTTTAAGAAGATTCCCATGTAATAGGACCTTTATTGATTACAAACAAACAGACTAAATCTGTGTGTATGTGTTTGTGTCAAGGTGGAGTCCGGTAAGAAAAGCTACCATCAGGCCAGGAAGGAGGAGTGGACAGCAGCCACCAGGGAAACTCACGCCAAGGCCGACCCATCCAAGTCTCAGGAGGAAGTCCGCAAATACACGACCCGGGTGGAGCGCTGCAATCAGGAGTCTGAAAAAGTACAAAGCTTATATGCACACACACGCGCACACACACACACACACACACACACACACATACAGAGTCCCATGCGGAGCTCCTCATGTAACAGTCTGGGTGTGTCATGGAGTCCAGAAAAACATACCTGTGTGTTTTTGAGTGTGAAACATGACCAGGCTTGTCCCCTCTGTTCTTTCCTCTGCACAAACCCAAGTGCAGAGAAAAGGCTTTAGGTCCTGAAGAGTCAGGTGATCAGCCAAAAGCAGGGAAATCCTGGGACTGATTCAGGATCAGTCAGCACACAGAGCTGTGCAGGACTGCAGACTTGACTTCCCACTTTTTTTTGTTGTTTCAGTCCATTTACTGTGTGTTTTTGAAGATTGAAGATGTCCCTGAAATTTAGTTCATGATGCTGCAGAAACTTCACAGGCTGCTGATTTTCTTAAAATGAGCTGAAGCATCAATGAGCTGTGAAGGTCACTGGTCCAGTTCTCGCTCTCGCCTCCGCGATGACTCGTGCCTCATGTGATGTGAAGTCCACTTGTGTTTATTCTATATTCTATACTTCACATGTCGACCTGCAGACCTGAACCTGCTGCAGTTTAAGGCTGGCTGGGCGGCACACTAGATGATTTTTGGGCCCAGTCAGCTGACAATGCTGATTTTCCTCAATAACCCTAACCTTTAGTGTTTGTACTCGGAGGATTATGATGTTAAAAATGGGTCAAAACTCCTTACGTCTGTGATCTCCCAAGTTTTTATTGATTGAAATTGGTTAGTATCACTTAATGTGAAGCAGTTTAAATAACCTGCTTAGACTGAATGGATTTGGACTCGGACTTGAAGGATGCAGCCGACTACCACGCCAGGTGATTCCCAAGGATGAAGAGAAATGAACATGAGCATCCATGTCAGCATTTAGGGCAGAGTCCAGATTTTCAGGCATTAATCTGAATCAATAGTGATTAAGGGTTGTGCAGTAGCTCATTGTGTGTGTGTGTGTGTGTGTGTGTGTGTGTGTGACAGGCAAAGGAGCGCTACATGAAGGCCCTGGAGGAGCTGAACCGCTGCAACCCTCGCTACATGGAGGACATGGAGCAGGTGTTCGACCTCACCCAGGAGGCTGAGCGCAAGAGGCTACGCTTCTTCAAAGACGTCCTGCTGGATATCCATACACACCTCGACCTGTCAGTCAGACAGGGGTAAGAGACGTGGGCACGCTTACACACACACACATACACACACACTCTGAGGGCTCATTAGATGATTGATGATCCATGAGTCAGGATGAAGGCATGCAGCACTATGTACACAGGAGTTAATGGACAACAGCAAAGAGTTTTTTATTAACCACTGACCTTTCATTTTGTTTAAATAAGCCACTTTTTCCATGGTAACGTGGAGTGGTTAAGTCCAAGAAGATCTTTGTCCAAATATTGAACAAATTCACCTGATGGGATTTTTAAATTTTTTTTTTTTTTTGTACCATTTTTGTATTTTCTGTTTCCTTCTTCTTTTGTTTACCCTTTTCCGCTTTAAAAATCAAAGCCATGTGTAGTTCTGGGTCCAGACCAGGTAGTGAGATAATGACAGACCATCTGCCCTCCCACCCTCCCACAGGGACCTCGGTTCAAACCCACAGACCGGACTCTCATGCTGGGCTCAGACCGAACAAACTCTACACACTGTGTTCATGGAGTCTCTTATTACCTGCAGTGAATCACCAGGCACGAGGGCGTTAATGAGCAGTGCTTCCTCCACGTTGGAGGCTTCTGTCTCCTTAAACTGCAGCTTCACATTATTGCACGTCTCCTCATACACGTTCTCATCTACAATGTTCACTCACAGTGTTTATCACTGAAGTTGTTCTTGGCTGGCTTTTAAACATGATTAAGTGATAAGGAGCAATATCCAGCGATTGTTAAAAAATGAAGCTGTGCGACTGAGCCACTATCAGACTCGTGTCATTTCTATCACTAAATGCTCTCTTTTCCCCATTGGAGCCTCATAGTGAAACACAAACCCTGCATGGGAAAGGACAAGGAGAGAATGTGATGCTAATGTTTCTAACTTTGAAAGAAAAGCAGCATGATTTAACTCAGGCTGCTAAAATAATTATTTCAAATACGGAAAGGAAGACTGAGGAAGACATGATAAGCTCGTAGTGGCCAGGTGAATGCAGTCAGATGTGGAGGGGGTGAAAACTGGAGCCAGTCATTTATAAGGAAAGGAAAGGAAGTGAGGAAGGTGAAGAAAACAGAAGACAATCACGGAACTGTGACAACTATAAATGTAAATAAAATCCTGCGTTTTTAAGGAATCATTGTGTCGTTGTTCTGATGCTCTTAAAGCTTCTGGCAATGGATGGATGGCTCCGAGGTTATCTTTCTCATCTGTAAACAAACCACCCAAGAGCTGATACCAACTACAAAATATGCATCATACGATAGTGTTATCTGGATTCCCACCTTTTAAATGGAGATTGAGCACTTTAAAGGCCCAGCCCACAGAATACATACAGGGTGACCAGGAACCTGCTGCACTAAATAAAACACAGTTAAATGAGCTGTTCTGTTCTGTCCGAGGCAGGAGGTGACAAAGACCACAATTATTATTATTTTGATATATCATAGAGACAAAAACCTTTATCGCTAACAATTTGTTGACATGTGATCTGTTATATTGGTGTTTGGCCCAAACCCACAGTTTGAATCAGTTGCCGGTCTGGTGTCCAAGTCTGTTCCCCATCACAGGGCTGTGCTGTAAAACCATGGTGAATGCTGTGGGTAAAAAAACTTTTTAATGTGATTGGTTTGTATTTCATGGATGAATACATCTAGAATCAAATAGATAAATACATGCTGTCAGATGTTTTTTCCCCATTAATAGGAAAAGAGTGAAGTTCAGCTTTTTATTCCCAAATGCACCACACCACTCCACCACACCAGCGGGAACACATCCTGACACATTGCTGATACAGTGAGTTTGTGAATACAAGGCTGGAATTCACAGGTCTTAATGTTTTAGGTAGAAAAGTCAGCGGTGTGAATTTGGCAGAGTGATGATATTCTTTTCCTAGTGAACTCAGGGGGAACTGTATCTGACAGCACGTGTTTCCAGCTGAGGCGGAGAAAAGAACAGATACAGTGCAGACTTGATGTTATGAACCATCCAAGACAGCTGTCGATATCATACAACATATATAAAAGCTTTAATAACAGAATTTATAGGGGTCAGAGGGGTAGGAGGCGGATTTGGATGTGATGATTGACAGTCTCTGTGTCCAACAGGTTCAAAGACTTGTACCAGGACCTGGGTCAGACCATCCGAGCAACCAATGACACTGATGATCTCAGATGGTGGAGGAACACCCACGGGCCAGGCATGAGCATGAACTGGCCACAGTTTGAGGTGTGGTCAGAACGCACGCACGCACACACACATGCATGCACGCACACACTTTTTTGAACAGCTGCTGCACAGAGCTCTTGTTTTCATTGAAAAAAATGAATGAAGGAAGGAAGCACATACAGAAAACAACTTGTGTGCACGCGCGAGTGTGTGTGTGTTTGGATTCCTACATTCCTGACCCCACTCGGAGTGCACAGTTACACAACAAGGCTTTCACTGGGAGCCTGTTGAATATTCAGTTTGTGTCTGTCTGACACACACACATACAGCTTTATCTAGTTGTTAGTGGATACAGATTTCTCCAGCAGACGGGCCAGCAAGGACAAACAAATATTTACAGATATGAAAAAACAGACAACAGGCTCTGGGAGACAGAGGAGCAGATTGAGGACGGTTGACCTCACAGAGTTGAAAGCTGTTGTGTGCCATCGTTTTTTTCCTCTATAGAGTTTTATTTATGTCCCTTTTAGGGCCAGAGCGACGACAAGCGTTGGCAAAGGCCCTATTGAAATTGCTATGTTTATTATCATCTTCTTTTCTTCAAAAAATGAAATATTCTCTCTAAATCCATTAAAAAAACAAGACTCGCAGATTTATGTTGGTCTTAGCTAAGCAGCTTCTTAAGTCTTTACCGTAAACACATGAGAGCAGCATTGTTGAGCTATTACTCTAAAAATTGTGCTGTTCACCCTGTGATAGAGAAACAATGGACACATAAATCTATTTAGTCTATTTTCCCTCTCTGATGTTTAGCCAAACAAAGACATTGTTCATTACTGCCACCATCTGGTCATGAGTGACATTATAACAGTTGAATGAATCTGTGTAGTATAATCCAATTATTAACATTAATTGCTAATTCAGTTATTAGTGCAGCTCCAGGCTCTCTGTGGTCAACACACAGGTGTGCTGGTTGTTTCAGAGGTGATAAGTAGATCCCACTCATCAAGCAAACGACTGCTTGAGAGTAAATGCCGTTTATTTCACCGACCTGAAAACGGACTCCTTAACATCTCTGCTACACGGGGGTTTCAGCTGTGATGGTTGGAAACCAATCGGAGACATGAAGACTAAACACTTTGAAATGTGTTTCCATGTGCGTTGGCACATTGTGCTTGTGTTTCCAACCTGAGGGTAAAAGTAGAAAAAGAATAAGATGAGCATCAACCCGTCTGCCTCAGGATAAGTTCAGTCATGTCCGTGGAAGTTCAGTGAATCCAGTCCAATGGTGACGTAACAAGTGTTAACGGTTACTCTGATGTGAACACGCCTCTGTCTAATTCTCTCTCTTTAAGATACCATTGTCTACTATTGTATCTGTTTAACCACAAAATGACCTGTGTGGATTTTGATTTAAACAGGAAATAGTTTGTTTTTTGGAGCAATTAATGTTTCTAAATGAAAACCGACTTAATCATTACATCAAAGGAAGTTATGTCCTGGTAATGCAGACGTCCACAGAGCATGAACTTGTTATACTATTGCCATATAATGAATTATATAGATATTTTCTCATACTCTTAGTAGTTATGACTTCTAAGCTTAATTCTCATGTACAGTTTGTGCTGGTTTAAAAAAAGACATCAGCCTTTCACAGCTAGTAATCCATAATTGATGCTTCTCCCACCAGTGTGAGATGGCAATAGACATGACACGCTGCCAGATGGAGCTGGACCGGCTAACCTGCTAAACTCATAACAAACTTTGGCTGGCTTCAGCAAAAGGTCGTCCCAGTGCCTGCTGGGTAAAGAGATCCACAGCATAACGAGATGAAGCTCAATAATATGGAGCTACTAAAGTGTCACTATACACTGCTGCATCTGAGAAAATGCTGGAACACATAAACATAAACAAAAAAATCTGTATTTTTCCTTTATTTTCCGAAATAATGACAAAATTATTCTAATATGAAAAATATTCTTATCCACATTTGGGTGAAGGCACACCCCTGCTGTGGACACTGTATTGTCCTGTTTTCTGTCTGTGAGGAGATCTGTAGCCTCAGTTATCAGGTCAGGGTAGATACAATTGTGTGTGTGTCTGTGTGTGTGAGTGTGTGTGGATCATCAAGTTTCCAATAATACAAAGGAGCTGACACATTAGACTGAGGCATGTGCAGTAAGTGGACCACTAGTCTGTTTGAAGATTTCAGATGTTTCTCAGCTCCATCTGTCGACGTCTGACACCTCGCCTTCACAGCGAACAGTGCTTAAGTCAATATGACTTCAGCCATGTTTGAACGCAGCGTGTCGAGTGGCAGCACGCCGCTGCTGAGGCTTTTTCAGCGTGAGAACGGACAGTGCTTCTCATTTACACGGAATCAGCTGCAGTAAATGATCCAATGCACGACGAGGGTTTAACCAGACAAAGATCCTGTCATGAGGAAGTTACCGCCTCTGCTTGTTTGTAGAGCAAAGCTGAAAAGAAATGACATACTCGGCTGTTTGTGTACCTGTTATTAACCAGAGGGAGGAGGAGGACACGAGGAACACCTCTCAGTATCAGACAATACAGTATTTTGCAGCTGATTTCCAGGAATCCTTCCTCATGTCCACCACAGGTTCTCCATGAGGAGAGATTATCTGATTAGATGTGGGAGCACGTTTCTATAGAAATTAATGAGAAAATAATTGTTTTCCCAGGAATCGCTTTAACACCTACAAATCAAATTAATTACTGTAGGAGCGGATACAATGTTGTTGTGAACAGTACACAGAAGGGGTTAGGTGTCTTGCAGCATAAACTTGTATATTTATGAAGCAAAACCTTTTTTTTTTATCTACTAGTAAGAAAATATGTGTGGGGTTTTCATGAAAGAAGAATCCATGTGTTTCTATGTAGTTACACTGAGTCTTTGCTGTGAAGACTGAAGAGGATTCAGCTTCTCCTGGTTTTCCAAAATTGAAAAATGAGAGAGTGAGACAGACACAGAGTGAGAGTGAGATGTTGGCAGAAAGAAAGAAATCTCCTCTGTCCTCTGAGGAATCTCCCAGCGTTCCCACAGCACTGCTGACACGCAAACAGAGAGCCATTGTGCCAACACACACACACACACACACACACACAGGTTTGTCTCTCTATACGTGTGAGGACTTTCTTCATTCATAACTTAATAAAACCTCAGAAGTTGAAGCTTTTGGGAAAAGAAACATGGAGAAAGGAAACCTGTTCCTTTCTGAGAGGTGCACACACTGCACGGCACACTGAGCGGGTGGTGTCGGTTCTACTGTAAATCTGTGAGGACATCTAGTACACACACACAGAGACACACAGAGACACACAGAGACACACACAGACACACACACACACACACACACAATCTCCACTGAGAGTGTAAATACCAGTAACTGTATCCTCAGCCACCTACTTCAGCCTGTTATTACTCTGTGTCTGTCTGCCTTGAATCTGATCTGACTGGATTGATCACTTATCACTAAACAAATGTTTATGAAGGCAGAAAAAACATTTCCTCTACTGCCTTAACTTTAAATGTTCATGAATTTTAAAAGTTATTATTACTAGAAAATTTCAATGAAATCTGTACATTTGATTTAAATATTCAAAATGATTTTCCTTTAGATTGTAAATTCTTACAACTGGATGTCAAACAGTGGAACAGCTAATTTAACAGCACCACCAACAGTTGAATAAGTAGAAGAAGTAGCCTAAGGATTGTACAGTCCCTCTATGTCTAGTGATTTATGAACAAAGAGATTTCCAACGTGTTTTCACGATGTAAACACAGAAGAACAAACGTTTTGGTTTGGTTGGTTGTGTGCAGGAGTGGTCTCCGGAGGCGAGCCGCTCCATCAGCAGGAAGGAGCGCGGTGGACACTCCGAGGAGAACGTGGTCACTCTCACCAATATCGTCCCCTCAGGGGGAGATGACGTCCCGCCAAGTCCCATCACCATGGACGCCGGCAGGTAAGATGACATGTTTTATTGTCTGACCGGATTCCACTTTGTGTCTTGTCATCATTCATATGTTGTTGGCTGTTGAGTCGACACCAAAGACAACACTTCTCTGTGTGTGTGTTAGACAGAGGCAGTATGTAGTCTAGTTTGTTACCATGTTGTCACCCTTAGGAGTTCACATCCTACACATAACACACTCTAATTAGTAACTAGAAAGCTGTGTGTGTGTTTGTGATTAGATTCAGACACTGTTCACACTCTTAACATGATGTTTCTTCAAAACTCACTCCCTCAGTTCTGAACAGTTGTTGTAAATCTTGAAAATACTTTGAAAACGTCCACATTTTGATTTTTTTTTTAACAAATTGAAGAATGAGAGCAGGGTTCTCCTCTGACCTGAGGGACATTTCTGTCTGAGGGGAAGCACTTATTGTGGTGAAGAAAAAGAAAAGAAAAAGCTACAAACTAAGAAAGCAGAGGGTCATCTAAGACCGCGAAGGATCTGGGCTCCAATTTGGTTGGATTTTGTGCTTTCAAAATGATCATGATGAGGATCCTTATTTAGTTTCCAGGATACAAATGTCCGACAGTTTGCAAAGATGACCACACATTTGTGTGCCTTGATTTGATTTTAATTTGTAGAGTGATAACTGAAGCGTGTGTAGGATGCAGCGTGGATACAATAACAACATACATAATGCCTCGCATACATAAAGTTATCTGAAATGTTTCCTAAATAACATTTTGTGTTGTGTTGCTGTTGTTTCTGTACCACATACACACTCTCTCTACTCCTGCTGCCGTTTCTTTCTCAAGTGTAATTTGTGAGTTAATCAGTGATTCCCCTACTTCCCGGGTCTAGCTGATGGCTATTAATCCCTCCTCTCTCCTCCCTCAGGGTGAAAGATTATTCATCAGACTGGTCGGAGGAGGAAAGTCCTACGAAGGTGCTGGCGGTGAACGGCGTGGGTGAGGGGGAGGACGAGGAGGAGCAGGTAGAGGGGGTGCGAGTCCGAGCGCTCTATGATTACATGGGCCAGGAGTCCGATGAGCTCAGCTTTAAAGCAGGTATTAACCCTTACTAATGCTCAGAGATGGGAGGCATCACAGGGCGGGGGTTGGTGGGTTGACAAAGGATTTGTTCTTGTGATCATACATTGTTTTATAATGAAAAGTATAAAAAATCCCTTGTTAAGTTTTCAGCTGCGATGAGACAAAAATAGCCGTCTTAAATAATGTTTGATGTTTGTTTCCATAACAGAGACTCAAAAATAATGAAGTCAGATTAATAGCATCAAAGGCAACTTGAATCATCTGTTTGAACAGAGATGAATGTCATTTCAAATGGCAAAATAATAAGATCAGTATTTGCCAGTATTTTTTGTATCTAAAACCTTGAAAAGTTCCATAGAGAAAATGTAACGCATGACCATAAACACTTAATTTGCTCATAATGAGATGATTTAAAAACCATAAAAAAAACCATCTGTGCGGCGCCACAGTGGCTTAGTCCTAACTGTAGTGCAGTTTGCACAGTTTGATTAAATTGTATGAGCTCCTGTTATCACACCATATTCATATCTCAGAGCCTTCTTTCCTTCTGGGTCACCTGTGATGCCTCGTCCTAACACATTTATACAAACACTCATGTCGATCACAAAGTTTCAGCCATGAGTTTTGGTGGTTTACAGCAGTGGGAAACAACACCCACGCTCAGATTGCATGTCATTCACTTTTTTTTTTGCAATAATGATTCAGAGTCACAGAAAACTAAACTGAACTGGTAAATCCTCAGTTTTTAAAGGTAAAGGTATAAAACAGTCTTAACTTCTGTGACCTGAACTGAATCATCATTGCAGCAGATTCACATACACACTTGAATATAACATGAGAGGCTCTGTCTTTACACCTCACTGCTTGACGTGTGCAGCTGTGACAGACGTATTGGCTAATAAGTTACAGTACAAAATGCATTACATAAGGAGAAATAAGAAATCATCAAACCCGTTCTTGCCTCATACAACAGATGTGAAGCTCGAGCAGCTTTACATCATCTTCTGCTGCTGATTAATTCTGTGTGGAAAATAAAAGCATTTCCAACTCCAATGATTGTTTAGTTGGGCCATGCTTTTATTATGATTTAATATTAGCTTTTCCAGTTTTCCCAGAAACCTCATCTTTATTAAACACTTCACTGTCTCACTTCTTGTTGGAAATGAAACCTGTTCTGACTGGTTTTTATTCTCCTGATGATTTCACATCTGTGAAAGTGTTGAGACGCTGCTGCGTGACTCATTACAATTTGAGGGATTATTAGAGAATAATCTGTAGCCAAACTCATCAGTCACTCAGGTAGGGGAAATCAACTGATGAAATTAACTACAAGTGAGAGTGAGATAAGACAGGTTTGATGATTTATGGATGTTCATAAGTTGTTTTTCACTGTGTTTATTGACTTATTGTGGGAGAGAGAACGTTGGACAATAAGGTCCCGTTCTGGTGAGAGGTGGCTGGTCAATAATAGTACAATAAAGAAACAGATTTTTTAACAATAAATAGTTTACAGAGTTCAGAATTACACCCACATTTCTGTCAGATTTATATCTACATCTGCACCAAACTGTACAAACACATAGATCTTAACAGAGCAGGGACCATGAGGATGTGTACTATACCTTCACCTTCCAGCCTTCCTCACCTCAGTTAGCCTGGCTCATCGTGTCGGAGCTTTAGTCCATCCTCTGCAGGTGGTCTGGCTCCATGGGGGGGCAGAAGGGCACCCAGCTAATGGGACCTGAAGGGACCACAGAGGGGGGGACACATTTGTTTGGAAAAGCTAAGCCCAGCTCAGCTCTGCTTAGCCTGAACCAGGTCCCATGGCTGCTCACCCCCATGCTACATGACAGAGTTCCCCAGACTCCCAGAAAGTTTGATTAGCATTTAATTATATTACATTTTTGATTAAAGATGTATAAGGCATAAAAAACACTCCTCACATTTAGCTTCTTGTTGGTCAGATACATTTAAAGATGTGTATTTTTTTGCTAGTATAGTGACATTGATTATTGTTGACAGTTACTGCTGTTGTAATGAAGATAAATGCTGGCTGCAATCTCACAGACCTCGACACTACTTTGCTGTTGGTTTTCTGTATTTATTGCTTTAAACATGAAAAACAGATGCAAGTAAAACATATAAAACAAGGAATTCAATATAAACCAAAACAAATCCAGGTTCTGAATCTAGTGCAGGTGTCACAAGCTGCTTCGTTGTGTAACGCCGTGACATGTTCCTTGTGTTTCCCTCCAGGCGAGGAGCTGCTGAAGCTGGGTGAGGAGGACGAGCAGGGCTGGTGTAAAGGACAGCTGAGCAGCGGCCAGGTCGGTCTCTACCCCGCCAACTACGTCCAGGTCGTCACATCCTGATGTCCCGCCCCTTGTGGTCATCCAGCCAATGGTACAACTACCCTCAAGATGCCAGGACCAATCAAAAGCTATGAGTTCTGACATGTAGACTCACTCAAAGTCAGTTTTTTTCCCCCCCGATTACTGACTGGAAAACTCGTCGTTCATCAGCCACAGTTGATTGAAAGAAGCTTCACAGGCAAAGACAAATCTTCTGCAGCCTGTGACCACAAACATGAACAGACAGTAAACTGTAGAGAATCACGGACGTAAGTTCTGTGACAATTCTTACGGGTCGTGGGTTTTGTTTTCCCGCTCACTGCCGTCTTTTGAGTTACTATAGTCAGAAAGTCCACGGTTAATCGACAAGACAACAAGATGGGATAAGCAAGGAGCAACCTCACCGTCATTCAAATATCACATCAAATAAACCCCAACATGCTTCTTTTTAAAGGAATAGTTTGACATTATGGCAAATATGTGTATTAACTGTCATTAACACTCTGTTAGCTATAGGGCTAAAATCAGCTTGACTTTCTAAAGGTAACACCCGCCTCAGTTACACATCAAATGTGGTTAGACTCATCTGGACAAAAAGACAAATTATTGCTTCAATATCTCAGTTTTTTCTGACAGTTGTGGAAATGTGCAGGTGCTGGTGGATGGATTTTCTACCTTTTGGGCAAAGCCAGGCTGTTTCAGTCTAGCAAACGTCTGGCTGTTATCTTACATGAGATACGAGGGCAGTGTTGATGCCAGTCAGTAAGTGTATTTCCCTAAATGTTAAACTGTTCTTTAAGCCTTAGTATATTCACCATGAAGAGTGAACTTAATTTCTTATGTTGAAAACAGATCAGAGAGGTTTGGACTTTTTTCTGTAGATCTCGGTCTTTTTTAAAAAAATTCTTTTAGTTTACTTGGATCTAGTCGGACGTTTGTGCCGCTGGAGGCACCATCATCCTCTCCGCTCAGCTGTAGCGGTCGCTGCTCGGATCGACATGATGAAAAGACTGTGGCTGAATCCGAATGTCCACCTGCAGGATGCACGGACTTGACTTGAACGTTGTGCGATGTGTTCACTGACATCATGTGAAGTCTGGACAGCCTTAGATGGGACAGCCGCCCTTAGGTCTGTGTCACCTGTAACAGGAGAGGATCAAAACTGCAACAGTACACACACTGTCACTTACGGTGGCCCTGATGGCTCAGTGCACGGCAACCTCAGAAAACAAAGACACAAATGCTCAGAAAACAACTTCATCAATTTGCACAACTCGGAGCACAACAGAAGTGTTTCTGGAGACACAGAAAGTGACAGAAAGTGAGTTTGGAATTGATGAGAGCAGCTCCCTGTTATTTGTGTTGAAAATAAGATGAGTTTAACAAACAGGTGAATTTATAGTATGTTTGTGTAACTATTTGCAGGTGTTGTGAGTTTTGTCTGCATGCAGGAAATTGTTTTATGAATTTTTGTTTGTGTATGTTTTCTGTGGTTGCAGTGAATTGAGCTCTCAGGGTCACCGTACTCATCCACACTATAGGCATCAAGGACAAAAATAAAAATCATATTGATTATCTTTATAATGTGGCCCCTGGGAATACTGTACTGTAAAAATTACCAATCAGTTAATCATAGGTAATGCAGTCGGTTAATGTCTCCTGGCGGACTGGTTGGACTGTGGCCCTCAGGCTTCTTGTGCACACAGCTGTAAATGTGCACATGTGGTGACGTCCAGACGTTGGATTCAGCCCGTCAGTGCCTTAGTCGACGAGGCCAGACACATGCAGCGCCGCCCTGCTGTCTAACTGAGGAATCACAGCCGACAACCTCCTGTTAGTTTGGACTTTGTGCAGGCAGCAGCTGATCACACCTTCTACAAGTCATTTACACTTTGCTTTGGTTATTTGTAGATTTTTTTTAGGTGTTACACTGAATTCACTCTTTCCTTTGTTGATTATGTGATAGCTGTATGTTAATATTGAGTCAACTGATTTTCAATATGGATGATGTGATTTTTTTTTTAAGAATAGCATTTTTACAGTCAAATCAATGACTTTGTAATTTATTTTCTTTTAATTTAGCACACATTGTTCATTTGAACTAGACGCTCTGAAGCAGGCAGAGTGAAGTGACTGTTAGATTTGGCTCAGCTAACCTGTGGGACCTGTCTGGTTTTGGGTTTACATGTTAAAGTTTGTGGTTTGTGTGTGAGGGAGCGTCCTCTGCTCTGCTGGTCCGAGTGTTGCTACAGCTAACCCAAGTACAGTAGATGTCCAAATAAGAAGAGGTGATAGAGAAATTAATGCTGCTGCTCCTTTTGATCTTTGCTTTTTCTTTCCAAATTTATGTACAGCTCATACAGTGGGAGGCAATAATAAAGACCTTTCTACAGAGGGGCATTTTGCAGACTTTGTTTTTTAAATCTCACTCAGCTCGGCCTCTGTTCTGTGTCTCAGTTGCAGGACAAATGCAGGATGAAGCTCATTAACACGTTTCCACACACAATCAGACGAACACAGGAGATGATCATGTGTCTGTCTGATCAGCTCTGTCTTTACAATGAGTGACTCTTGACCTTAAGATCGAGGGTGTGATTCCCATGTTACAGCCACAGATTCAAAGTTTCAGTGTGTAAAATGAGGGGAGAACAGTGACGTCTGGCATACCGATTCTATTATTTATCTATTAAATAATGCTATTGTTTATTAATGAACGAAAACCAAACAGATTTTATTTTATAGCGATTATACACTTATACAAATATATTCATTGGTAGTATATTCAGATTTTGCCAATAAACCTTGACAAATATTACAAACTGGACCTTAGAGCCTTTTTTTTGTTTTCTACTAAATTATCTATTATATATTGTGCATTTTAAAATGTCTCTCAGTGATTTTATTCCTTTGGGGTGAGTTTTTAAACATCTTCAATAATGTATTTGTGAACAGGTTTATCACACCAACAACAAATTGTAGGTAACTATTTAGTCAGTTCATAAGGAAATGGTGAGTCAGGTTAAAAAATTACATTATGAATAGCCTACTCATCTGGCAATCAAACTCATGCGTTACTCACGTTGTACTGAACACCTAACTTCCATTTTACTGATGAAAATGTGCTCTATATTAATACAAAGGGGAAATAAATGCCGTAACATGGACTCAGGTTGAGGCGTAAATCTGAAAATCTGCAGACATTTTTATTAAATTGACAAATTTTTTATCTGTACAGCAAAATCAAATCTCACAATGATAATTCTGTTACATCTTCATATTACATGGCATAATCCAAATAAAAACTGCACACTGATAAAGTTTGTACACGTATAGAGACTTCGTACAAAACTGGTAATGAGAGCTGTCTTTTATTTCCTGTTAAGTCACTCTGATTCAGCATCAGCAGACACACGCACACACAGAAACATGGCGATCAATTAGAAAAGCTCCAAGCAGCGAGCGGTTGGTTTCTATATCTGACAGCTGATCGGCACGGCCTTCAGGTAGGAAACTTCCTTACACAGGCAAAATCCTTTTGACAATGTGTCTCCATGTTATTTGCAACTTGAGCTTCATTAAATTCTGTAAATGAGTGAGTATATGCGGCGCGCTTCATCTCACTCTTTCATCACACAAATTCTAATGTATGACAAAAAGCTAGAAAACATCTGTTAAAAGAAACGTAGTACAGCTTGAATGAGGCTCGTCCAGTGAGCTGACGCCAAGCGAAGTTAACAAGCTCTTCAGCGCACTGCAGAGACGACGTATGCCAAGTGCAAAATGAAATAGTCATCAGTTAGAAAAACATGTAAAATAACGTTTGCATCTCTTTCATTACAATTAACGTCATTTACCTGCAAAATATAATATGTTCATGGCTTGAATATGTGAAAAATGGAAAAGGGAGGGGTTTTCTGTCCAGTTATGTGCAAAACCAAAACTACACTAATCTTTTCAGTCACAACCAAAAACTGAACTCTGAATATTTCAGAGACACCAAGATTATTTGACCTGATCAGAGTGACCCAGTTCTGGGTTTTCTTCTGTCCAATACATGTTGTCAGTTTATTGTATAATTAAGCAACAACTGAAGACTAGAGATGGCCTGGCCCAGGTGTCGCTGCTCCCTGTGAAGTTCAATATTAACATGATCTGATTTGTTGCATACGTACACAAACAAAAATGGAAAAATGACTGTGTGGTTTCAGAGTTGCATCAAGGAGCTGTTTTAGAAACGCTTCAATGTTGGACTCTGGGCAATGATTACCTGTAATTATTATTATTATTATTATTATTATTATTATTATTATTATTATTATTATTATTATTATTATTAAGCATTATTATTGTTGTTTATTCAGTGTAATACCCGGAGGCTTAATAAATATCTAAACAATCTACATACTGTCATATCAAAAATATATGCAATAATGCCAACAAATAGCTGCTGTCTGTAACTGAAGTTTTAAATGACTCCCACCTCCTCTAGAGGAGCGAGAGACACGCCAGACCTACCAGAGACCCAAAACGACCGCTGTTGTTGTTTTGCATCCTTTTGTAGTCGTATTGGTTTTCTTTGCAGCTGTTTACTGTCTCATTATAGTCATACAGAGTCTCTAGTCTTTTTGTTTCAATGTGGTGGGTTTGTGTCTCCTTGTCATCTTGGGTCTCTGTGGCTCTGAAATTTTGTTGTGTCGTTTTGTGTGTCAACATTTAGAACTGGGTCCATAGCAAATGAGGGGCGACACAGATCATGGTGACAACATTACAATCCAAAACTTAAGGTTATAGTATTACCCTTGTGACCTCTCTGAAGCCTCACAACAGCCAGCTGGACTTCATCGAGTCACATTCAACAGGTAAGCTCAGCTGGACGACAGGGAAATGTTTAACCATGCACAAAACTAGTTTTATCACAATTCATAATTGTTCATTAATGATCAATAAATAAGGCATAAAAGATTTTTTTTTTCAAAAAAGTGCAATGATTTAATTAGCATTTAAATTAAGTAAAAAAAAAAATGTGCACACAACATTCCTGATCGCGGAGGCCAGATTGACTTCATTTTCAATCAGTGGGGGTTTTCAGTAGCGAGTGAAGCGTTGGACGTGATCCTGTACAGGAGTGAAGAGGATGACGGGACGTCATGATTCATGAGAGGATGTTTCAAAAGCAACAAGAACGTCTCAGAGTTCAACCCCCAAAGTTTCCCACAAGACTTCATGTTGCTCCGTGTGCGATTCAGCAAGCCCCAGTCCCTCAGAAAACAAACCACTTCCTGTAGCTCTACATGCTCCAGTCTCCATTAAATACCACAGAAAGCATTAGGACCTAATGTGTGTAAAGCAATCCTAACATCAGAAGCAGCCCTCAGTCACATCATGAACAGCGCTTATTTAGAAACTTAAAAGATGCTGGACGACGTCATGTCCGACCCCCAGACGAGAACCTTGGGACGAGCAGATTTGCCGGGAGGGAAATATTATCACCAAGGACAAACATCACTCCGATTCAGACGGTCAGTGCTCTGGAGACGTGTGGAGATGCCCGAATGGAGATTCAAGATTTTTGGGGAGAGTCGGGGAAACGTTTTGCATTCGATGCAATTATTCAGCAGCAGCCAAACAGTCTTAAACCGAGGCGGAGGTCCAGATGTGAGCACTGGTGTTGGCACTGTGCAGGTTGGCTGGTCACAGACTGGGCATCTGAGAGAGGGGCAGGAAGAGGAGGGAGAGGGAGGGGGGGAGGGGCGAGGAGTCAGTCTTTTCTGAGGCGTCAGATCAGTCGTCCTCTATCGGTCCTTCAGTTCTCTGGTCACTCGCTTGGTGATCCGACCACACAGCAGCCCCACCAGGAAGAGGACGCACACGCTCAGTGCAATCATGAACAGGATGTAGTTCTTGGACGGTGACGTCATCACCTGCACTGCCAGGTCTGAGAAGCCCTCTGCTGGCGCCACCTACAGGGGGGGGGTCAGCATCATGCACTGGTGAGTGCTAAGCAGAGCACCGTCATCTAGTACGTGGAGTCTTTTTTTAGCTCTGCTTTTGGTCTCCGCCAACTATATCCAACATTTACAGGGATAGTTCAACATTTTGGCCATAATCCCTATAGTGATAACAGTAGATTCATTACCTTTAATTATCAGTGTATGTTCTTTTGAGATCCGCGAGGCAGAGACACGAGCTGCTCAGCTAAGCTACAGAGGCTAATGGTAATTCCAGCTTTCCCTCAAAACTCATCAAATACACAATCCAACAACTCCAAAACGCTCTGGTGGACAAGTTGTGACCTGCACATTCATCATGCTATGAAATAATAACGGAACGTTAAGAGACAGAGTTGTTTTCAAGGTAAATGGAAACACGCTGATGCATTGCTGTCTTATCGGCACAACACCAGCTTTACATTTACCCCCGAAAACAACTCTGTCTCATAATGTTCTGTTACTATCTCATAGTGTGGTGAATGTGCAGGTTGTCCACAAGAGCGTGTTAGAGCTGTTGGACTGTGTATTTGATGAGTTTTGAGGGAAAGCCCGGAAATACCATGCGCTTCCCTCTGTAGTGTTAGCTGAGCAGCTCGCATCTCTGCCCGGCCGGTCTCAAAATAGCTTGCACCGACAAAGTAAAGGTAACGAACCTACTCCTAAAACTGCAGGGAATACGGTGATTGGCAAAATTGCCAAAATGTTGAACCATCCCTTTAAGGCTGTGTAGGAATTGTAGTAACTAGACAGTTTACCTTTGCAGCGTAGCTCCACATGTCGATTCTGTCTTGAAGCCTCTTCTTACATTCAGGCTGCAGACGAACTCTCTTGTCCTGTAAGGCCTCCATCAGACACGACATCTCTGAGGAAGAGGGAGAGACAGACAAGGATGTTCAGACCGCAATAATGTGATTGATGGCGACACGTTGGTGAGTTACCTCCTGTTGGAGTACATCTCAACATATGGCATGTAGGCCTACGTCCACCGAGTCCTAACAATGATGATTCTGGAAAGGTTTGGTGCAAATACAAGATGGAAACTGAAATCGAAACTTGTGAAAGCACCTACGTCTTCCTCGGCCAGGCGTGATGGCAGCACAGTGGTGTTTGAGGTCCAGGGCGCAGGCTGTGTGAAGGACAGGGTCCACGAAGATGTCGGCCTTACTCTCCTTCAGCATGTTGAGGACTTCCTGCACAGAGGAGAAACAGACACAGGAAGGAGGAACTATGGTTAAAGACTAAAGCGGGTGTTCAGTTTGTCCAGAGTAGATTTGGGGACTATTTTTTCTTATTAATCTTACTTATTTTCATTTGACCACTAATAAAACAGATCAGTCTCTTTAATCTGTTTGAGGGAGTCAAACAGCAGCAGCGTGACACTTGAAAATTGACTCAGTTCACTGTTGCATCTTTGACTCAAAGGTTTAAGACACACAGAGAATAAATGTGTCGTATCCATGTCGTAAACATTGATGTTTGCTAAAGCAAATTGGAGCCTTGTTGATCATTAATGATGCTAAGTAACGCATGTGGTAGCATGTAATATTGGTTTACCAACATGACCTAAGTCATAAATCTACCTTGGATTATTTGTGTGTTCAGACATAAGTCTTTTTTGAGAAAGAGATTTTCTAAATGATTTCTTGCTACTCGAGGTCAATTCCCATGACCCGTCTGGCAGCGTCCAGAAAACCAAAACTAGGAAATGCTAAGCGAATCAAAATAATGATAAAGACAAAACGATACATTTATTGAACATTAGTGACTGAAAGTAATCTGTACCTTTTTACAGGCCTCCTGTTTGATTTTCAGCAGGTTGACTTTAAGACACTCCTCCACCTGACCGGTCTGCTCCTGAGCTGCTGCCTCCTCCACACACAACCTGGAGATCTGCAGGAGGAGGACAGGAAGTAGTTTTGCTCAAGTTTCACCATTTATATATAAGAAGACTGGTCGTCGTTTGCAGAAGGAGCACTATAAAGTGCAATGCAGGACGCTTTCAATCCAAAACTGTGTTCACCTCGTCTGAGCAGTGCATCTGCAGCTGTGGGTCCAGTCTGTAGTCCAGCGCCGACTCCTGCAGAATCACCCTGATCTGGTCTTCACAGTCTGGAGACAACCTCTGAACCCAACCCACAAAGCACGCCGTTTAAGACAACAATATTTTCTATTCCATCAACAGATTTACCTTCACATCTTTCTGGTAGAGACAGAGCCTTCCTGTTGACCAGTGTTAAATAATGGTCGTGGTCTCACCTGGTCGGCGTATTTGAGTTTGAGGCAGGCAATGACCTGACCCTCCAGCTCACTGTCCTCGCTGGCCTTGTTCAAGATCGACTGGCAGAACTTCGGGATGTCGGCGCGACAGGCCTTCCTCAGCACCGGGTTCAACCTGTAGTCTGGAGGAGGAGGAGGAGGAGGAGGAGGAGGAGGAAGAGGAAGAGGAGGAGGAGGAGGAGGAGGAGGAAGAGGAGGAGGAGGAGGAGGAGGAGGAGGAGGAGGAGGAGGACGAGGAGGAGGAGGAAGAAGATGAGGAAGAGGAGGAGGAGGAGGAGGAGGAGCAGGAAGAGGAGGAGGAGGAGGAGGGTCAGTGGGGTAAATGTGAATCTCAGGTTCGGCTGTTTCTTTTTTTTAGTTTAGTTTATTTCGGTCTTGACGTGTCACCTCATTTTACATTAAAAATGAGATCACACATAAATACATCAGGTAGGTAAAGGCAACAAAAAAACAAACAAAACAAAACGGACATTAAGACCAAAAAGGTGTAGACTGAAGCTTAGCTTATTTTGCCTACTCTGTTTATAGTTCAAGTTGTCAAAAAACAGTCAAAAAAAGAGAAAATATGTTTGTTTTTTCGTCAAACAACAAACAAATAATAATAATAAAAACATTTTTTTTAAAACAGCCCTACAACATAGCAGCCATCACAGTTCATTACTCTAACTTGTATAAGTTGATCACTCTATTTTTGTGTCTTGTCTGTGTGTTTTTTTTACCTGTGTTCTGGGTGATCTGCCTCTTGGTGATCATCTGTTTACACTTGGGATCCATCAACTCGCTGTTTTTGTTCTGCTTCAGACACTGGAGAACGTTTCTGGCGTCAGCCTCGGTGCAGAACCGCTGCAGGAGAGAGTTTGTAATTCAGTGAAAAACATCAGCGACAGTGAAAATTTATAATAATATAGTATTTATATCAGAACTACAGCTCTCCTCCTCCTCCTCCTCCTCCTCCTCCTCCTCCTCCTCCTCACCTTGATCATCTGCTTGCAGACTCTCATCAGCTGGTAGTCGAGCTCGGGGTCGCTCATCTCCACCTCCTGCAGTCTGAAGATCCGCTGGTGACAACGCGGACTCAGCTGCTTCTTCTGCTCCTTCAGACACTCGATCATCTGAGGAGACGCAGGGAGGAGAGACATACGAGGAGAAGAAAGAGAGAGTAAGAAGGTGGTCATGTTTTCTTGCAATGCTGAGCCTGAGCTACTGTTTCTAATGTTTCTATTCTTTCTATTGTCTCTTACCTGAGCGTTACCAAAGTTGACGTTGGGACACAGTCGACTGATGTCAGATTTACAGGGATCGTAAAGCTCCGGCTCCAAACGAATGTCCTCGGACTGAGAACAGGAGCAGGTTTCATGGCGTCACATGTTACATCACATTAGTATCACATGTGTATATCAGTATCTCCCAGCCTCATAGGGCTGGACGCAAAAATACATTTTCAGATTCTGAGAACTATTAAAAGTGTGAGTGACTGTGTAAAGCAGTGGGTAGGTTGTGTACCCGGTGTGTGTGTGTGTGTGTGTGTGTGTGTGTGTGTGTGTGTGTGTGTGTGTGTGTGTGTGTGTGTGTGTGTGTACCATCTCCAGCTCCTCCACCCGCAGCTGTTTCCGACACTTCAGAGAGACGCGTTGTTCCCTGGCGTCCTGCAGCGTGTCGTTCCTCACCGTGGTGCTGAGACAGATGACCACGTCCACCCTGTCGATCAAGTCCACTCGCATCAGGAACACTCGAACCACAGTAAACACTCGAGTGCTGAAAACTAAGTACAAGAGAAAAGGCTACGAATACAGAGAGAAGAAGAACTCACTTCTTTTTGATGTTGGGACACAGGCGCAGAACGTCCTCCTTGCAGGACATCTTGAACTTGTACGAGAACCTGAAATCTTTCATTTGAATCTGTAAATTGATGCAGAGAGAGAGAGAGATTGAAAAGAAAAGGTTTAAAGGTATATTGTGTAGGATTTACTCCCATCTAGCGTTGTGGTTGTAGATCGCAAGCAGCTCAGTCTATTTTTCATGCTCAAAAGGATAAACAAGCCTCTATGTAAACAAGTGTTCCGTCAGCACGAGGCAAAACAACACACGTGACAATATGTTGTCATGGCGATGTCGTATTGTTGACCTGACCCACGTTTTACCGGCTTTCTCTGGACTTCTGTGACTAAAATGACATCTGGTTTGTTACCGACGGCCGTCTGCCCGACTGCACCTGAATGCAGCATCAGTGTAACGCTCCATTCCTCCTCACTGCGTTACCGCGGTGACTTTTCACAGACGCCACCTCGACCTGAGCCGACAGCTCCGGCGTCTCCAGTGAGTTTCCGTGGTTTCCTACCGTCACGCTGCCACTGAAGGTAAAAACATGGCGACACGACATGGCGGCCAGCAGCGAGCTTACCCGCTCGATGTAGATATGAATTATATGAACGGTAAATTCAGAGCTTCAGTTTTTTACTGATTAATGAAAAACATACTTTTGAATGAAATAATCGATTTTCGTGAATAGATAAGAGGAGAAGTCACGCAATGTCTCTTTAAATGAAAGATTAACACTAGGCGGACTCAGAGTGAGATACACAGACGCAGTCATGGTAACTAACCAGCTGGAAGTGCGTAACGCCGACTGTACACTTGTCGTTCATCTCCTTCTGGTGTTTGTTCTGAACCAGACACTCCATCAAATCTCCCGTATCAATCTGGTTATCGGCTACATCCTGTAACACACACACAAACACACACAAACACAGAGTAAAAATACTACACATTCATCATTTACACATCATCAAGGAAATAAAATGAAGACGCATCCATCTCTTACACCTAACCAGGGGTTTCCAACATTTTTATCACCGCAGACCATTCACCGGTTGACAATCCGGGTGCGTACGTTCTCCTGTTTACATTACACAATATAAAAACAATTGTAGGCGGTCACATGGTTTTCCGCTACGTTTTTAATTCAACTATTACACTCGTTGCAGATCTGCACAGACGGAAGTGGCAAAATTTCCAAAATAAAACGACTTAGGTGTAAATTAGACAAAACAAACGATTTTATATTTTTTCGTTCTCTCTCTGCGGCCCGGTACCAAATGATCCACGACCCAGTCCGGTGGTTGGGAACCCCTGTATTACATCACCACCACCACCAGTGTGTGTGTGTGTGTGTGTGTGTGTGTGTGTGTGTGTGCTTACATGGCAGTGGACCTGAATGACAGGCTCACAGGCTCTGATGAGCAGAGCATCAATCTGGATGTCCTGCAGCCAAACAACGTCAGAGAGGAACAGAGACAGGAAGTCAGAGAACAGAAACACCGCACACGTGGTTTCATACTGTGAGATTTTTCTATATAAACATCATATCAGAGTAAGTCTTTTATTTTGACCTCTGACCTCTGACTCCAGCTCTGTCAGGTTGCCCACGACCTCCCTGCAGGCAGAGACCAGGTCCTCCAAATGGTCCTGCAAACACTCCAGCTCCTGGACACACAGACATGTTTTAAGTGAATGGAATAAAGTTGCAAAACCAATGTTCATTTAAAATGCGTCACTGATTGATTTGATTTGATCAAATGAACCGATCTCAAATCGACTCAGCAGAGGTCAGCGGTTCGTCTCACCTGTCCAGTGTCCGTCTTCTCGCTGCACCACTTCCCCAGGTCAGTCATACAGCGTTTCTGGAGCTCAGGGTCCAACTTCACATCCAGCGCCCTCTGGTGGAGAATCCTCTGAACCTCCACCTTACAGTCCCGAGATAACTGTACATGCACACACACACATATATAAATAAGATATAACGATGCCTTCATGTGTAAATGCCATCTATAAATGCTGTAGTTCCTTTAGGGGCAGTTCATTGTTTTCACTCTTCCAGCTGATATTTTATTCATGTGGATCTTCTCATTATTTCCTTGATTAATCTATTGATTTTTTCATTTGTAGAAATGAAGAAAATGGAGAGAATCACAGTTACCCAGCAACCGGAGTGACACGGCGATTTTTGCCAACAATTAAAATTTCAAAATAATAAAAATAATTTGAAGAGAAGGGCAGAAATGTCTGACACCAAATCCACACACAGTAACTGTGCAGACAGAATCATAAATGAGCCGCGAGTCCCAGCCTCTGCGGCTCCAACACTGATTCTACCACCAACTAAACTACAATAATGATGATTTTAATTTCAGTGATCATTCAGTTGTTGTGTTTTTTCCTGACAGACACAAATGAAGTCATCACGGACTTCATAATTAATGCAACCCTTCACCAGGATCAGTGCTGGCCGACTCGGCTCCACTCACCTGCTCAGGTGGGTTCACCTGTTAATTCAAAGACACCAGATCGCACCATCAGAGAGAGGAAGCTACGCCAAACACTCTGGCATCAGAAATCTGTGTGTGTCTTTTGAGTGTGTGTGAGTTTCTGGCGTCATCCTACCCGGCGCCCCTGCTCCTCGGTGCGGTAGGCGTGGCGGTACAGGCAGGAGAAGACGGCGCCCGGCGGCATCAGCTCACTGGTCTCGTTCCAGCCGTGGGTGTGGCAGAGGCGGGCGGCGTCGCCCTGACACTTCTTATACAGGACGGGGTCGAGTCTGTGAGACAGAGGGAAGGGGGTGTTACTTTATTTTACTTTATTACTTTAATGCAGTTTCTACTTAACCACGGCTGAAGCTGGGACTCCTGTGCTGTTACATGAAGATTAAAGTGATGGTGCAGGGATTGATGTTGTGATTCAGGATTCAAATTTTGATTTATGAGGGAAAAAAGTCACAGTTTGGAGCCTGAAGTCTGTGAAAGCGACATCAGAAGGTAAATCCTTTTTTCTTTTTAATCTTTCTTCTCCTCATCTGAAGATCCATCTCATGACTCATTATACTCGCCTATATTCACTCTGCCTCACTCTCTTCTTCTTGTCAGTTCATTATTGTGAGTCAGTGGTATCTATACACAGCAAAGGCCTGTTCCTCCGTAAATTAGTGACTCTGGAAGTGACTATGAGCTGGATTCCCCCCAGCCCTTAATACATAGATATATAATATATGGATGAATTCTAAACACAGACGTAATTCATTTCATTTCAAAAGGCCAAGAAAAGCAAAAATCAGAATAGGAAAAACTGAATAAAAATACAGAATAAAACCAATAATACAGCAAAAGATTTTAAATTAAGTTAGAGCAAAATTAAAATATATGAACAATAATAGACTCATGTGCACAACATGGGTACTTGTGATGATGGACTCACTTCCAGTCTCTGGATATAAAGTACTGCAGCTCCAGCAGCCTGTGCTCACAGTCCTCCACCATCTTCTCCGTGTACAGGTGCTCCATCAGGCACGACAGGATCCTGCACATAACCCCACACACACACACAATCTGTCATTTAAAACCTTTATGACAGTTATTCTGGATGTAGAACGCAAAGAGACATCAGCCCACGACTCGGTAAACCACTCTCAGTCTGGACGTCAAGAGCCCATTGTGTCATAATCCGTCCTCGCCTGGATCCAGAAAACCCACAGTGAGGTTGTCAAACTGTAAGCTGCCTGCAGGTGTCCACGCTGGCAGCAGCCAGAAAGATAATGGACGGGCGGGTGTTTGTCCATCATGAGTCAGTGAGCTTCAGTCCGTCTCCCCTCAACCACAAAGTATGACTAATGTCACTGCTGTCTACGGCAGGAGAGAAGGGACAATCACCCTGATTTTCTTTGCCTTTGCTTGTTTGACATATAGTGAATGCGTTCTGTAAAGTATGTGGACTTATAATTGGGTATTTTTTAGGGTAAAAGTTATTATAAGCAACTTTTCACATTAAAATGTCTAAATTGAACAGCTGTGGGTTCATCCCTTTTTTTTTTGCAATAATGATCAAATCTGGAGAAATCCATTATTTTCGTTATTCATTATTCATGTCCTGTTGGTTTAACTTGGTTGAACATTTTTTCCATCGAGTGAGATGGATTTACATCGACAACAAATCCCACGATCCCGAGTTCTTTCTAGATGTTGTCAAAATCTTTCTTTTTCTATTATTTTTGGTTGCTGCAATTACATAGCCTACTGTACATTTAGAGAGGAACTAAGCAGGATTTCTCGCATGGCTATGCCACATTTTTACCTCAATTAAAAAGCTTCAGAGTAATTGTGATCGTTAACTACATGTCTTGTGACTTGTTACAAGTGAGAACGGAGGCTCTCTGCCTTCACCCGGCGTCTCACGGCTGAAAACCAACCTTGCAACATCAGTGTAGTTACTCGGTCGCCGCCCCGGTGTCCCACCTCTCGTCTCTGCACATCGCAACACAAACGCGCACCGTAACCCGCAATCTTTTGTTTATGACGGTTAAGACACAAACACACGCGCTGTAACATTGTTTATGTTATGTAACGTTTTCCATCGCTCGATTTATTGATTTGTCGCCGGCTTCATTGCAAACAAATGCACATGGCTGAGAGCAGCATAACCAGAACAGCGAGCAGACTTGCATAGTTCCCCTTTAAGATATGATCTGGGTGTGTGTGTGTGTTTAGTAACCAGCTCACATAGGGTCTCCGGTGCGGATGTGTTTGCAGGCGGTCTGGATCACGGACTCGCAGGCCTCGTTGAGTGCTCGGTCGATGCGGTAGTCAGCTCCTGGGTCAGCAGACTGGATCAGAGTCTGAAGCTGAACAAAAAAAAGAAAAAATTCAGAAAGAAGAAATCAAATGTCAGCGACTCCACTTTACTGATATTCTATATTTTTGATTATCCGTGGATAAAAATCAGTCAAACACTCCACAGTTTATAATCTGTTTTATCAACACAGTGAGTGCTGTGCTCTTACAGCGCTCTGGCAGACGCTGTCCACGGCGGTGCTGCGGTCGCCACGTCCAATCCTCATCAGGCAGTGCAGCGTGCGGCCTTTGCGGTGCAGGCCGGAGCAGTGAGCCTCGATCTCTGTCCGGCAGTGAAGCACGATCTCCGGGCTCAGAGAGAAATCCTCCATCAGCATCCGCCGGTAGTCCAGCATCTCGCCCTGACACTCCCCGCTGACCGGACGACCTGCACAGGAACAAGACCGTGTTGTGACTGATAACCGATACCGGTAAAAATGCAGCTCTGCTTGGTCCGGGTCGGCTCACCGCGGTGGACGGCGGCCTCCAGGCAGAGCAGCAGGTAGGACAGCCGGGCCTCGCGGGCTCTGGGCAGGTTGGTGTCCAGGCTGCAGCGCTGCTTCCTCAGGTCCAGTTTACAGGCTTTAGCCAGAGAGTAGCTGACCTTGTAGTCCTGAGAGATCAGTTTCTGACGGGTGGTGAGAGCATCACGGCACTGTGGAGAGACGGGAGTGGGGGTTAGGCCTGACTGGAAGAACATGAAAAACTGTCAAAACAATGCTCTAGTGTGTTGTGTCAGTACGATTATTTATACTGCTCCTGATGAAGTCATAACCTCTCCGACCTGAATTGTAATCATGAAAAACAATGACATTTGGGCCATTGCTTTGCTGGGCGTAAAGGAATAGTTCTACATTTTGGCAAAATGGTCCATTGCCTTAATCCCTATAGTAAGTATAATTGTCGGTGCAAGCTATTTTTTGAACGGCGGAGCAGAGCCGCAAGCTGCTCAGAGCTACAGTACGCTACGGAGGCTGATGGGATTTCTTGGTTTCCCTCGTCAAACTCATCAAATACACAATCCAACAACTCCAAAACGCTCTGGTGGACAAGTTGTGACCTGCACATTCACCACGCTATGAGATAATAACGGTAAATGCAGAGACTGCTTGCTGAAAACTGCCCCCGACGGGAACACGCATCAGTGGTTTTGCATGAATTTACCTCGAAAACAACTGTCGTTGATGATAAGTTTGATGAGGGAAACCAAGAAATCCCATTAGCCTCCGTAGCGTAGCTCTCAGCAGCTCGTGGCTCTTCTCCACCATTCAAAAAATAGCTCGCACCAACAATTAAAGGTAACGAACCTACTCCTAAACTATAGGGATTATGGCAATGTGCCAATTTGCCAAGATGTTGAACTACCCCTTTTACAAACTGTTTGTAAAAACGGGCTATACAAATCAAATTGCCTTGCTTTGCCATTAAGAAAAAAAATCTTCTCAAAATAGGATCAAGTTAAGGAATAATAAAGTATGTTGTTATGGGTTTGGTTTCGTGGCCTATCCTTGGCTACGATTGTTTTTGATTTGTAAAGTGTGATGAAAGAAAAAAATCCAGGGTGGAGAGAGAGGAGTGTCGTTAGGCGGATCACACACTAGATGATTAATTTCAGTTCCATTTGCGCCCTTGTCTCCAACAGTTATTTGTGTGTTGTGTCAATACAATTGTTTAATGTTATCAGGAATCACAAATCCCTGATCAGGGCGCCTCCGACAGAACTACTATGACAGAAAGCCGATGAGAGCGAGCAGACGGGGAAGCTTCACCAGCAATATTTGTTTTTCTGCTGAAGTCCCCTTTGATTCATGTAAGTTTCTGTGAGATCTGGTGTCTGTGAAAATGTTGTTACTACAAACAGCAGGTGTGTGGTCTCTCAGTCTGGCTGAATTGTCTAGTGTGTGTGTTCAGAGGATTATAATGTACGGCTGGGACCGATCTTGTTTCTTTGCTCTCTCATGTTTTTAAAACTGGTCCAGATTTTAAAAATTGCAGCAGCCGGAGTGACTGAACAAGTTTGCGACACTGTGGTGATGTGTTCAGGTGTTGTGGCCTACCTTCTCAGACATGGCCTCTTCAAACTTGTGATTGAACAGACACTTGTAGACTTTTCCTTCTCCTGCCTGGGTCTGTGGAGAGTAACACATGACATAAGAGTTAAAACACCATAACCTGTGGTTTTACGTGTTCAGCCTTTAATTCCACACGCTTCAATAAAATGTCTGATTTACGTTTTTGTTTGTTTCAGCAGATTATTCTCATTAAACACTGCGATTTTTATTCAGTTGCTTCTGTTAAATTGGAGTTTATTTAGACTGGCAAATTGTAGTTACTCGCATTGTTGTAGCTGTTGTGGCAAATTTCAGTTAGTTTGTATGTCAAGTTTTTGATACTTTTGATGAGTTTGGTGTTTGAAAATTGTAGGTTAATTGTTTTGTGTATCCTTTGACTGCTTTTCCTCCTCTAATCGATAGTTTTTAAAGGCTCACCTATGCCTGTATTACACAAATGCAGATATTGTTGGTCAGTCCCAATATATGTATTTTGTAATTTGGGCAACTATCCTCCCCAGTTAACATGGGGGCCAAATTCATAATTATTAGTCTACTGCTGATAATATTAACAAATATGGTTAGCCTACACAAGCCTACACAAGTTAAGTTTTTCCTTACGTTCTGGCAGAATCTCTCTCGGTCGTCGCGGCAGGAGAAGTACAGGTGTCTGTCCAGGTGGAAATCGTCCGAAGACAGCTCGGCCACCCGCAGGATCGACTTTTGACACTCCTCTTTGATGGTACGACCATGATCCTGCTGCTCCGTCTCCCTGACCAATGCCTTCTCCAGACAGGCGATCACTTCCCCCTGAGAGTGCACGTCCTGACCAGGAGCCGAGGAGGAGGAAGAGAGAAGAAGTCAGTGTTGAGGAGGTGTGGATGGGAATGAGACCATGTCCCTCAATCACGCCAGGTTCATTTCATGGTTTTAATACGCTGCATTTGAGTTTATCTTGTCAATAACTCCCGCTGGATTCCTAAAGACATCAAAGTTTGAATTGGAGCCAATACCACAGGATAACATCCAATAAATAATCATATAGGATAAAATATAATACCATATAACATAACATCAATAATTATATGTGGATTACTACAAAATATATTTCATTTTATATTGAAATAGATACAGAAAATACCTGAGAGTAATTATCATTCCGCTTATCATCTTAGAAAATGTGTTGAAGTTGTTTTTTCATGTATCTTTTCATTTAAAAATGTATTTTCCAATAGTATTTTGGGATTTGGGGTCATGGGGGGGGGGGGTGGTATGGAAACGTTAGGAAACCCCTGCTGTATGATATATACAATGACATTTCAATTCACAGAAACTCCATCTAACAGTTGCAATACGAAATAGAAAAAAATGTCTCCCAAACTAATGAAAAAATAAATAAATAAATCTCGCATTTGCTGTTTTCCGTAACAGAAAAAGGAAACTCGAGGAGTAAAACCTGCAGCGCTGCCTCTCACCTTGGGTCCCACGTTGATGCTGCCACAGTGCAGACTGTTGATGTCCTCTTTACATTTGTCCATGAAGCCACAGATCAGCCGGTAGTCGCTGAAGACGATACTGGTCATCTTGGTGATGTACTGGTTGCACTGGTACTCACTGATGTTGCCACGGTGATCAACCAGGCAGGACACCAGGTAACCCCTCCCTCGCTCCTCTTCGTTACACTCCTTTATCTGCAGGGATCAAACAGTTTAAGGTAAAACTGAAAACAAGATTGAAGAAGAAAGAAACTGCTCAGAGGAAAAGTTTTAGCAACAATCAACATTTAGACTCTGATTCATCATGGAGGCGTCTGATTGGACGACGAGCTCACACAGAGTCACAGTGGGACACTGACCTCAGCGATGGTGCTCTTACAGACCTCCATGGCCACCGACTCAAACTTAGGATCTGTGGTCAGGTTGAGTTTGTAGTTCCACAGGAGCTGAGAGACACAAAGACATACATCTTTATTCATATGACAAATACAATCAAATAAATGAGACAAAACAAACACGGTGCAGTGAGCAGAGATTTAGTTTAGCTCCGCTCCATCATGGTCAGTCGAACCTCCTGACTCCTGGGATGAAAACTTGTAGTTTAACCCGGCTGTGAAGTGATGGCTTCATTTCTCCAACTTAAACTGTGGACGCTCTGAAGAACATTTTTATTGTTTTAATAGACTTTTTTTGTTGTTTCAGTATCAGAGATGCTGAACCTGCAGCTCAGGCTTTTATCTCGTCTAACCTGGACAACCACTGAGCTCTTTTGCCTCCAAGACTCCTCAGGGCTGCAGCTATAGGCTTTAAAACTAAATCCAGGAAGATGAATCCTCAGACGGAGGCTTCCTCCACCTTTAAAGCTCAGTCCATCCGCTGCATTAAAAACTTTTTTACGAACCTTCCTGTTTCCTGAGATCCTGTTGTGTACCTGCTGCCAGTTCAGAGACCAGATGAAACCGAGCCTCAGCTGAGCCTTCTTGTTCTTTTAAATGTCTTCCTAACTGCTTTTATCTGATCTAGAGACGGACACTTTGTGATCTAGTGCAGGGGTCTTCAACGTTTTTCAGGCTAAGGATCCCCAAACTACTGGAGAGATGGAGCAGGGACCCCTGCTAAATATATTCATACAATTGTTTATTATATTAAACTGGGCCTAGTATCCCCTTAATTCAGTACCAAGCTATTCTAATAATACACTGGTATAGTCATATATTCATGTATTAAATTATTTTAAAGGTCCAGTGAGTAAGGTGGCCATTCATTCTGTCATTTATAAACGCACTTTGTTATATCACTATGTCTGTTAATTGCATGATAATCATGCACAAGCTATTTAAATTAACACTTTTATTTTAAGCATAAATGTGGAAATACAAAATAGTATAATCAACCAAAGAGTTCATGACCCCTTGCAGTACCACTGCGGACCCCCTAGGGGTCACGGACCCCCTGTTGAAGACCTCTGATCTAGTGTTTCAGAAAGAAAACAAAGTGATCTGCTGTCGAGACCATCAGCTCAGAGGACGTTTAAAACTCCCACTGACGACTTGTTCAGTTATGTAAAGACTCTTTTGTCCTCTGGTCTTCTTCTTTCTTTCTTTCTTTCTTTCTGTCACTTTATCAACAAAGACATTTTTCATTGTTTATTTATTGTTTATTGTTTTCCTGCCAGTGAAGCTCCAGCTGCAGCAGCTAGAGATAACAGCTACTGACAGCCACACCGCCCAGAAAATAACTGTGTGTGGGAGGTGGGTAGCTAATTGCTGTCAGTGCTTTGCAGCGCTGTAATAAAGACAGTCCAAGTGGTCCATTAACCTTGTGGTGCTTCATAAAGCTGTCTGCCGTAAACTGCTGTGAACTCTGAACACCGACGCTTCATCATCCTGACGGCCACCTCGGCAACTTCTCACTGCACCAGGAGAGAAGCTCCAGACTGAAGTTAGAGGAGGTTGTTGGCAAGGAAAGGCAATTTTATTTGTATAGCCTGTTTTTGTCTCAAAGGGCTTCACATGGCATCATAACAACATCCTCTGCCCTAAGACCCTCACATCCACTGAGGAAAAACTCCAAACCCTTTTAGCAGGTTGTTGTTTGTGATGGCCGTCAGCGACACCTGTGAGATACTTATTAAAAGTTTTCTTACTCTTGTAAACAAGGTGAATGGAAACAACAAGATCCCTTTTTTGAAATCCGCATCACGTCCCAAAGATTTCACATGTGATTCTCAATCAAAAGAAAATATGAATAATGGTGATTATTTTATATTCTAGAGCTTTTCTTTCCTCTCTTTGTTTAAAACCCTTAATGCAATAGATTGTGACACTATGCTTGCTTTTATTCTCCACACACAATTCTGCCATGAACAATTTAAGACAATTTAAGACTGAGTGTCAGCCTGGATCACATATCACTGGTTCAACTACACGGTTGCACATAAAGTTGGAATAAATTTTTTTTAACCTCTTCTTATGAAATGATTGTTGTGATTTATTATTGATAAAGTGTATATCTTCTCGAAACTCTACTGATAAATCTCTTCCACACTAGCCTAGAAATCTAGACGCCCCCTAGCGGCAGCAAATATATTTGCTCCGCAGGTCAGTCTAGAAATGAGCTATAGGAACTTCTTGAGTCTGAACACTGTTTGTGTTCACCAATCACAGCGCTCTATCTGTTTAGAGAGTCGTTGGGCGGGCTTAACGCGATGACGACATACGGTGAAAAACATGATAAGATGGCTTTGGCAAAGGAATCGTTTGAATCGGTGTTGGCATCTGAAAAAATTAAACTTGTCATTTTCTTTAAAAGCTGAGCAAGAAACTGCACTGAAGTCATTCATTTCGAAGAAGGATGTATTTGCCGACGGGATATGGGAAAAGTTTAATCTACGTCATCCTGCTCTTTGCTCTGATTGGTCGTAGCGCTACCCTATTGCGTGACAGCCTTCATCTCGCCCCCTGGATTGAGCCGAGGTCTACCGGTCGTTGCCAGACTATACATTTTACTGATATAGTCTGGCTTGTCAGGCTACTTCCACACACCGTGAAAATTAAACCACAATTAACCTTTATAATAGGAATAAAACGGGCAACTGTGTATAATGTAACTATAATGATTTTATTCTATTATTTTTCTTAGAATTTTTTGACATCAAAAGGAGAACATTTGTTTAAAAGGCTTCGTTTTGGGCCAGTGCTAAAGTTTTACCGTCTAATTTACAATTTTGGGATTAGTGTAATGAAATTATAATTACAATTTATTGAATAAATAAAGATTCCCAGGAGCTGCTGTTGTGTCTCATTGTTCTACAGTTAGAGGATTGATGTTTATGGTGTTTACATTGCACTTGGCTGTGCTTGGAGGCTCTGCAAACTAGGAGTGCATAAACTCGAGGAGGACGGATGTGATCGACAGACCAGGAGCCGAGGAGAAGTAGGCTCCCAGAGTGAGAAAACAATGATGTGGTGAAACCAGATGGTATCAATATGATGTCATGTGTATCATCCTCCATAGCCGTCTACACCTGCATGCTGCTTCCTGTGTGTGTTATTGGCCAAAACCAGTTGCTCAGGATCTCAAGCATGTTTTTAAGAGGATTAGCAAACAGTAGGAGCCACTGAGGCGGTACATCAACACTGGACTCACTCTGCAGAGCAAACATGGCTGCTCAGTCAGTTTTCACCTGAATTAAACTGTGTGGAAAATGTGTTCATCTCCATTAAAAAAAAACCATAGCTCAGTGGTGTAATCTGAGTTACTGTTACACTAAATCACATCTCTGAGCAACAAAAGTTAATGGATTCATGTGTGACAGTCGGAGCTCATCTCTCCTGTTAATTATTCACCTCTGACTCTAGATGAGATGTTATGAGTCTGTTAACACCAGGGCTAATGTTTAAAAGTTGTGATGTTTATCTTCTTTACCATTTTAGTTTGACATTAGCTTAAAGCCCCAGTATGTAACTTATTTGGCTTTTTATTATAGCAAAAATCAAATATTGCTTTGATAAATACGTATTTCACTGTATTCGAATCACACCCGCATACAAACAAAAGCTTTCTCGTACCGTAGAATGAGTTGTTACAAGTCGTTACAAATATACAAGGTGCAGTCAGAAACAACAAAGTTATTAGAGTTAAAGATGAAAGCGTGAGCCTGGTTTCATGTTATCAATCAAATCCAAAAATCTGGCCTGATCTTTAACCCTGAAACCAACAAACCCAGTAAAACATTAAACATTTACATATTAAACCTATTCTGTACGGCAGCAAAGCACCAACTTTGACCTCTCATTTCCTGTTTCCTCTCCTCTCCGTTTATCCTGTAAAGTTTAGTATGTGTGTGTTTGTGTGTGTGTTGGGAACACTTACATGGTTGCAGTCAGGAGCGATGTCAGTCTCCTGCAGAAAAGAGAAAAGAGAAACTCATCAAGCTCTGTTTTGTTCCAGTGAAAATGCATTAGCACATGCACACACACGCACACACTGACCGACTGACTACGTCACACCTCTCAGCTCTGTTCACTGCTCTAACACAGGCTCTTATCCCTAATTCATCTCTGAAAGAGCAACAGATAATGAGTAAAATGAATGAATATGAACGAAATGAAAAATTACACACAAAGCAACAACATGATGACACAACTGCATTAGAGACATCAGCCAATCACATCCTTGGAGAGTGTCATAATTTCTGGCATGACGCCGTCTCCTGTTTCCTCTGGGTTGGTTTGGAAAAGACAAGAAGTATCACACCGGGGTGCGTTGCAGACGTTACAAATGGCATGGGTTTGATGCAGAGCAGCAGCAGCAGTTTCTCTCCTCCGACTCCCCCACATCACCCTCCACCATCAGAGCACACTCAGCAAGAGAAGCTGCTTCAGCCTCACATCTCTTTGCAGTAAAGAGACATGAAAGCTCCTCGTGTTAACTCAGCTCTGCCCACGGGAACAGAGACAAAGCTCCTGCTTCTGACTTTAAACTGTCATTTCCACTAAATGTTTCCAAGACAGAGGAACAACTGTAACGAGGAAACAGACCCTCAGTGGCCTCTTAGATTAAAAACTCCCTATTAGCCAGACAATGAGTTATTAATTAAAGACGAACTGCTTCATTCACATCAAAGGCTTTTTGAAACAAGAGCAGATTAATCAACTCGACTGATCCCGCTGAAGTGGTGACGGGCGCTAATGGTGTCTGGGTAAAGGGGCGGAGCTAATGTGACAGAAGTGTGTTTATATCACAGGAAGCCTCGGGGGTTGATGCGATACACTCGACACTCCTACGAGTCTGCAGTGTGACGCTAAAGTCTGTAGATCTGAGCCACAAAGGCTTTATTGTAGTTCTGCTGCTGGTGGTCTGCAGCTCCAGACCGTACCAGCTTTCTTTTCTCCTGCAAACAAAAGCCATTCATATCACTGTGTGTACAGCCACGAACCGTCAGAGAGAGATCATTAACCTCCAACTCTGAGGAGGTTTTCTGCCTCTTTCAGCTGCGGCTTTTACACATTTTCAGTCTCTCGTCAACCTGAGGATTGAACTATGAAGCAAGGTCTCTAGTCATCGAGGTAACTTCAGGTTTATCTCGGGTTTTCAGGCCTACGATGGTGGTTCACTCCTTAAATCACCATGGTAACTGATGCTGAACTCCTAATCTGCCTCAGATCGGGTTAACTTCGGAGGATCAAATAGATTAAGCAGCGAAACTACTGACCAATCAAATCCCTGGGAACACAGAGTCATCATTCCTACGGGATCCCAACAGGGATATAAAATTGAAAAATAAAAGTGAGCAGAAATCAGTACGTTGATGGCCAGTTTTGTAGCACTAGTTATCATTAAATGGGTTACAGATAACTACAATGTATCCTTGCTTTGTTAAACCCGATGTAGTCTCAGGATGTTTTCTCAATTTCTATTTAATTTCTTAATTTTTTTTTAAGTACCTGCATACCAAGTGCTTTGCGGTACAATTTTCAGAACAATCTCAGCTCTCTCAAATGCTGAAAAATCAAAGCTCAGTTTTATTAAATTAATGAGAGAAACTTTTACTCATGCAAATAAATTGTTTTGAGAATTGAATGGGATTAGCCTGCATTACTCTAATCTATTCTATTCTATGAAAACGTATGACTGAAATAAGGAATAAAGTCTTAAATGATCAAAACCCCAAACTACTTCAAGGACCTTTAAATCCTTCATGAGGCCGGTCGTCCTCTCAGATCAGCAGGCAGGCGTCTTCTGCTTTTTCTCAGTGCATGTTTAGTTAATAACGTAGCTACATCAGGCATTTACAGTCCAATTTACCTGCCAAGAAGATATGGTCCGCTGAATTTGTTGCTGCTTTTAAATCACGCCTTCACATCTTGCTATTTCACAAAACCTTTTATTTCTGTTTGAATATTACTGTTAGTTTTACTGTTGACCGCTTTTTCTGATTTATTGCTGTTCCTTTGTTCGATCTTTTTGTGACGCACTCTGTAACCTTGTTAAGAAAAGTGCTGTATGAATGAAGATAATTATTACTATTATTATGAAAGTAAAGTGTCTTTCACTCTACTCTACATTTAAGAAGCCTTTCTAACTGTGCCACATAAAAACTCACAAGAAAATCTACAGACTCAACCAGATTTAAACCAAATTTCTTGCATTATTAAGGTTTTAATAGCAACATCCATCACCCTCAGAGGCAGTAGCAGACTGCCTCAGGAGCACAGGGGCATTTCCCATGACTTGATAGTCGTTCTGCTTGAACAGCTGAACCTCACCAGTGAAAATACAGCAAAGCAGGTCTGAGTTGATGGATCAAGCAAATCAACTCATGTGTTAACTAATCTGGCCTCATATAAATCAAAGCTTTTACAGCTGTTTACATGGAAGTATGCAAAATAAGCATCACATACTTCTCCGGGTATCAATATTAGGTCAATAGGTCAATATTAGACTCAGTAAAGCCTGATAACTAAAACTGATCCAGAATGATTTTAAGCCTCAAGTTTCCATTAGCAGCCCTAAAAAACCTGCCAGCATCAGTGTGTCGCTCATAGAGCCAGACTACCAAAATAAAAGCGCCTCAGCTGCACTGGCAGAAAGAAAAGAAACTGCTTCCTCACACACTGTCAATCCAGAGCCAGTGAGTGAGGTGACACACTGCTGTGGCCACAGGCCTGTTTGTGTTGTGGTAAAGTGACTTCCTGTCCAGCACTTAGTTTCTAAGTGTGGTGCTGTTACTCTTTTTTCCTCTCAGTCGTCTCTCAAGTGTCGGATTTCGGGGCTTAGACCACCACAAATAAACTGAAACGCCGCGCTGTAACCACACACTGCTTTGCTGCTGGGATCTGTGTGTGTGAGAGAGCATGTGTGTGTGTGTGTTGGGGGGAGTGTCCTTCTCTGAAGAAGAGGCAGATTTATAAGAGCCATTTACCTCTTCAGGAGGCCACAGCTGTTATTGAGTTGAGGCGATGTAATTATCTCAATAAAGAGGGCATTGCACAGGGCTGGAGGAGTGTGTGTGTGTGTGTGTGCATGGGTCCGTGCGTGTGTGAATGTGCATGGATTGACGTCAGCATGGTGGATAATGGAGGATGACGCAGGGATCCCACTCTTTTCTAGAGATCATTTTCCAGGACTTTTCCAGGATGCGCTCACTGTCTATTCAAAACACACACTGCAGAGACTGTGACCGATGAAACCAGATCTTTGTACCTGCAGCTGCTGCACAAATAAAACTTGATTTCATTCATGTATAAACTGTATAGCTACTTATCTGGATCTGGTGGAGGAAAATGTTTGCCCTTGGCGGAGGTCTGCCGTCTGGCTGTCACTGCAGTCCGAGCACTACTAACAAATACTACTATCGGCCTTCATACATGTGTGTGCAATTATCAGCTAATTAATCTATTAATCTACTACTCATCTCATTAGGATAATAGATTCATACCATGCTAAGAAATAACACAGTTTTTGTGACACATTAAGATTTTCTGTTGTTGCTATTTAATAACTGTGTAAATTAAATAGCCTAATAATAGGCCTATAAGGGTTTTTTCTGTTGTTGGTGGGATGAAATGAAAATCTCTAAACCTCCATTTGGACTGTGACGGATGATGTTCTGACATTTTATAAGGGAAACAACAGTGAACAGTTTGTTCACTCAAGCACCTACGTGTAAGTGAAGAGGAAACACTAAGTTGTGGGTGTGAGGTTGTTTTTGTGTTCTTTAAGGTGAAGACTGATGAGTAATTAAAGAAGTGTGTGTGTGTGTGTTTGTGTGTGGACAGAATAAACTGGGTCAGCAGACTCATAATCAGCTCATCTCATGTTTTCCAAACTCAGTCCAAAAACAACAGGAAACAACGTACGTTGAATCCAGGGCTGAACTAGCCTAGAAATCTAGACGCCCCCTAGCGGCAGCAAATATATTTGCTCCACAGGTCGGTCTAGAAACGAGCCATAGGAACTTTTTGAGTCTCAAACACCGTTTGTGTTCACCAATCACAGCGCTCTATCTGTTTAGAGAGTCGTTGGGCGGGCTTAACGCCATGACGACATACTTGCGACGGTGAAAAACATGACAAGATGGCTTTGGCAAAGGAATCGTTTGAGTCGGCATTGGCATCAACTTTGAAAGAATTAAACTTGTCATTTTCTTTAAAAGTTGAGCAAGAAACTGGAACTGAAGTCATTCATTTCGAAGAACGATGTATTTGCTGACGGGATATGGGAAAAGTTTAGTATACGTCATCCTGCTCTTTGCTCTGATTGGTCGTAGCGCTACCCTATTGCGTGCAGAGGCAGTTTGAAAGACAGCCTTCGTCCCGCCCTCTGGATGGAGCTGAGGTCTACCGGTCGTTGCCAGACTATACATTTTAATGATAGGCTTGTCAGGCTAGGGCTGAACTGAAGTTTCCTTGAATATTCCCTGAAATGATTGATCATTAACTTCTATTAACCATCTCACAACCCCTCAGATTGAGCTCCACCTCCTGCTAATTGTTCACTGATGCATCAGCATTAGAAATCTAATAAAGTCAGATCCAATAAAACATCAGTCACAGAGTGAAATTAATTATTTCCTTTTGATACTAGAAACATTTTCTGCTGATAGAACTTCTGTATTTTTAATTACGCATAATTTTTCATGAAGAATGTTTACTTTGTTATGGCTGCAACTAATTTTCTAATCTTTTTCACTGTGGGTTATTCTGTTGATCACTTTCTCAGTTTACCATTTGATCTGTAAAGTGTCAGAAAAAGAATCAAAGAAACAAAGATTAATTAAATTAGTGTATTTTAGGGATTTTGGCAAAAAAAGAAATCAATTAATAAGACATTCAGTGATGTTTACAGAGCTGCAGCTGCACCTCGACTTCATGAGAGAGTGAAACTCTGTAGTAAATAAAGAGGGACGACTATGAGCTGTGTTTATGCCTCTCAGGGACAGTGTGATTAACGATGATCTGCTGCTCTCTTTCTCTGGCTCAGCACATAAAGTAAACAAGTTGACTGGTTAATTATCTATCAATCTAATCAACTGATCGGTTTTAACCGCTCCAGCATGAGCTGAAGTGGTTAAAAGCTCCTTATCCAGATGAACAGCAGAAAAACACACCGCTGAACAATGTGATTCACCAAAATAATCATCCACAATTAATCTGCACGTAGGCAGCCAATCTGGAAAGATGACGTGACGAGGGTGGAAATGTTTGGATTTGTCTTCAAAGAAAAAAAAAAATCACAACAACTGATCTCTGAACTCTTAATGAATTAGTTTTTCTGTTCACAACGTAAAACCAAGTGTGGTTTAACTTCGACCTGTGCTCACCTGACGAATGACTGCACGCACACGCACACAGCTCAGGTTGAACATTACTATGTCAGCTGCTGTGCAATGTGAACGTCTGACCAACATATAGGCCTAATATAAACTCACACTCACAGCCACTTTATTATAGGTCCAACTTTTCCCTTCAGGAGTGCTTTAATTCTTGGTGTTATAGACTCAACATGCACCTGGAAGCGTTCCTCAGAGGTTTTGATCCATATTGACATGACAGCATCACACAGCTGCTGCAGATTTATCAGCTGCACATCCATGATAAGAATCTCCTGTTCCACCACATCCCACAGGTCACAGCTCTGCTGAGATCTGGGGACTATGGAGGACGTTTGAACTCATCGTCGTGTTCAAGAAACCAGTTGGAGATCTGAGCTTTGTGAGCCGGAGCGTTATCCTACCGGAGCCCTCAGAAGATGGTTCACTGTGCCAAAACTGTGCCATTCACTGTGGTGTTAATCTGTTTCTAAGGGGCCCAACGTGAACCAAGAACATGAATTATTCAGTTCATATTAATATCACACAAAGAGCAGATGCCAATCACACGTTGTCTTCAACCTACAGCCCAAAAGACATTCATGTCCCAGTGACACGAACAAAACAGAAGAAAAACTGCAGTGTAAAGTGTTTGACTCCTTTTTTGTTGATAAATGACTGAGATGATGAATTGATTATCAAAACTGTTGCTGATTAATTCTCTGTCAGTTCCAGCTCTGATCTCTAATTGATTCAGTCCACCAAAGCAGAAAGGCCTGTTCATACTGAGAGACACAATTTCCAGAAGATCCAGTTCAACAGTTAACTGAATGAATAATGAGATATAACACATGGACCTGGCAGCAGATGACAGCATACAGCTGAGATGTTTGTTTCTTCAGGTTTTTCATTTTCTACATCAGTGACCACCACACTAAAACAACGTTTACTGTTTACTTTACAGCATGAAACTCATTTTATACCATGTGAATAAACATCGGTCTGTTCTCTTTATTAAGACTAAAATGACTGTGAAATAACTAGGCTACTATTTTTTTTAATCAGATTTACACATATAGCTCCACAGCTAATCCACCAAGAAAGATGTTCAAAATATGACAGAAATGACTGTTTAGGTGTCACTCTCAACTTTTTTTTTAGGCTACAGATATAGCCTACTATACTGTCTATTATGTGAAGGCCTGTGTGTGGCATTTAAAAGTTAACTCATATTATCATAGGTTTTATTAGCTAAAGCCTAATGTGTGTTCTGAAGTGGGCAAGTGTGCAGACAGGAGGAAAATACAAATATCTACCCTTTGTTACAGTGTGTGTGTGTGTGTGTGTGTGCGCGCGCTACTGGACCCGGATGCAGGTGTGGATGTCCACCTCTGCCTCTGCTGTCCACATCTGCATCAGCACCATGCTGTCAGCCGGTGTGGATCTAACCCACCGGGACGACACACCCAGCAGATGCCCATCACCTCCCGGGACCAGTATGAAGCTGCAAGCTCGGGCCGGCGGCCGCTTACCTCTCTGCGGTCCTGCATGCACTCCAGCACGGCCAGGTTGTTGGTCCAGGTGTGTTTGGGGCAGAGGCGGGCCAGGTCCTCCCGGCAGGCCTCCTCCTCCGAAAGCTTCCAACCGGTCGCCCTTCGAGGCTGCGAGGCCCCAGCGGCGGCGGCGGCAGCTGCGGCTGCGGCGGCGGCGGCGGCAGCGGGTGCAGGTGCATCTTTGACCGGGGGATCAGCGGCTCTGAGCACGGGCGGGTTGGGAGGCTCGCCCGGGCCGCTGGCAGCCTTCAGGCCGAGGACGGAGCCGGAACCGCAGAGACACACAATCGTTAACGCGAGCAGCAGCAGCAGCAGCTGAGGGCGACCGTACGCCGCCATCTTCACACCACTGTCAAACTGACTGTAACGAGACAGCTTCACTTCCGGTCAATCAATTCACAATAAAAGCTTCTTGACCAGATTTAATCTTGAACTTCCTGTCAAATTAATAGCAGCAGAGACGTTCTAATAGGCTATTGAATATTAATATAATAATATTGCATAGAAGGGCTTTGATAGCAGTTTATTTGTACGGTTTAAAAACATCTGCATCCACAATTTCGCACAAAACGCTGGCCACTATTCTGCGGGTTAATTTCTGTTGACACCCAGGCCTACATTTAAGTTATCAACTTCATTGGGTCGCATTGGGTTCGGACCGGTTCAGGCTGAAAATGGGTCGGGTTGGTCCTGGCATATTTCTGTCCAGTTAGTCGGATTAAAGCAATCCTTTCTGGAACTTTTACAATTTACAACATCTTTGTATAAGTTAAATAATTTGACACACTTGAATGTGAGAGAAATTCATTATAGATAAAAAAAAACAAAAAAAAAACTCATCATTATTCCATAGGTTCTGAGAAAAGTCTGTCCAATTCGGTCCGAATAATGGACGACCGACTTGAACGGGCTTAGGTAACAGCACTGCACTCTACCCCAAGCTTTATTGACAGCTCTTACCTTGACTTCAGTATCCCGTTTTTCAATGACTGTGGGTGTTATTTTTAAAAAGTTGACTGTAAATTCTCAAATAAAAGCTGAGTCTGTCTCTCTATTTTCCACTAGTTTGCTGCTGTTCTCAAAGACTCGACCTGCCAGATCCGCAGGTGTGGAAGTCTGGACGGACCGATTCGGCTCACGACTCACGTCACGAACATTAAAGGGATAGTTCACCCAAAATTCAAATTTCACTCATCTACTCACCCTCATGTCGACTAAGAGCTGTGAGAATTTTCAGAGTCCATGTTCCTTCTCTGAGTTAGCGCGGACTCAGTGGGGGTCCGCGGACATTTGTCCATAGTCGGTTGTCAATGGACAACAGTAAAAACAGGTCGAATGAAGATTTCCCACCGAGCAGTCTAAAAAACATCCAAATACCTCCATACTGCTAATCTGTAACCTCCCTCTTGTATTGAAGCCCCCACATGAGAAATTGTTCTGACAAAAATTAAGTAAGTCTATATTTTATGCTTGTTTGTAGCGGAAGCTCCCAGTGTCTTGGTTCACTGCTCTCCCTGTGTCAGGGCAATTCTCACGTGATTTGTACTGACCGGCGGAACAATTTCTCATGTTGGGGCTTCAATACAAGTGGGACATTTCAGACGAGCATTATGGAGGTATTTAGATGTTTTTTGGTGTGTCTTTTTGGACGAAGAAACCTGGTGTCCATTGACAACCATTATATGGACAAATACTGCTGCGCGGACCCCCCCGTAACTCAGAGAAGGGACGGATGACTCTGAAAATTCTCCCAGCTCTTAGTCGACATGGGGAGTAGATAATGAGTGAAATTTGAATTTTGCATGAACTATCCCTTTAATTCTCGGCCAGACTGCAGCAAAAGAAAGAAAGAAAACACAATCCAACCTATATTAAATGTTTTAAACCTGTACCCGGTGCGTCATGTCGTGTTTGGTCCAGCCCATTTTCCATTTTATTTTCCATCTTTGCTGAGAATAACATTTATTAATTTAAAACCTGTCCGTAAACAGAAACTGGGTCAGTTTTGCCTCCAATGAACATTAACGTCACAGTGACGTAGGACAGCACTTTGGAGTCTTACCTATTTCAGTTTAAATTTGACATTACATGGACAGTTTTAAACCGTTTCAAATAGCTTTGGGAGACCAACACCTCAAATCCCCCTCAATTACCCCAAATCAATTGAAATTCCAATCAGTTTGAAGGGGGTAGTTTAAAAGTGTTTTGTCTGTCATGTAGGCTACTTTGAAACGGGTTGATTTCTGGCTGCATTTGTTCTGTACATGCTCAGGACTTGACATATCCATGCACTAACCATCTATTTCCATAGCTGTAGCATTTCCGTAATCAGTAGCCTATTACTGTGTAACCACGCAATCACTCACGGCTGCCTGCATGTTCGAAACATTTGTTTCATCGGTGCATGTAAACACCCAACCAGTTTACTTTATAACCCATCCACTCGAGCTGAAATCTTCAACCAGATTGATTTAAACCAAACCTATTTGAAACCGTTCAAAAACGTCCATGTAAACCCACCTAATGATCTGACAAAAAATGTATTTTTTTAAGCTTGTTTTTCTTCAGGCGGCCAAAAGTGTGCCAGCAACCAAAGTCACATTTTTTGAAATAGAGGCTACTATTTTTGAACGCGTCAACCCACAGTCATGATCTTGGGCTCTAATGAAAGGTTACACTTGGGGCTATCCTATCCCACATCCAGATCCCCCCTCAGTATTTTTTTTTTTTACAAAATGTAACTTAAGCATAAAAGTATTTTTTTCTGTGAAAAACATTGTGCATACAGTAAAAAAATGAGTACAACTGGTATGGCAAAAAATACATTTTTTAGTGAACCACACAACAAAGAACAAATCAAACTATTTACAAATATTTACAAGATGCAGCTACAGATTTTTGCCACATGCCACTCATTGTAGCAGTCCTGAGCTGGGATGAAGCACAGAGATGAACAGATGTCGAACACAGTGCCTGCACTTCAGGCAGCCAGCAGTGCCACACAACAAACAACAAATCAAACTATTTGCAAATATTTACGAGGTCCAGCTACAGATTTTTCTCCGTATGCCACTGATTGTAGCAGTCCCGAGATGGGATGAAGCACAGAGGCACGTCACATGTAGAACACTTCACAGGGGTCTTCGCGTGGCATTGCCTGCATTTCAGACGGCCGACAGTGCTGTGCCCCGAAATGTGCACCAGTCTGTGATGTGAGGCCTTTTTGGCAGGAGGTCCAGGTTCTGCTGCTGCTGCTGCTGCTGCTGCTGCTGTAGGGGGAGACCCCGCCGTTGCCAGCTCCAAAGCTAAGGTCTCCCTGAATGCCTTATGGCTCAAGGGAGACTCCCCTTTCCTTCCTGAGAGCTCCTTGTGCATGATGAAGGCGTTCACGATGGCAATGTCCATGAAGTGGTAAAAGAAGGTCTTATACCACTTCTGGGTTTTATGCAGGACCTTGTAGTAACCTATCAGGGCATCTGATAGGTCTACCCCCCCCATGAACCTGAAAGGACAGGGTGGAAAAAATTAGAAAAAAACATATCAATGTACAGCATACAAATTACTACATTTCCAGGGTATTAAATAATTATACTAGAATATATTGCACATACTGGTTGTACTCCTTCACTGCTGGAGGAACAGCGATGGTCTGCAGCTCCCACAGCCCGTCAGCATTTTTGACCCAACGCTGGACAGTCTCATCTGCGTGGGCTGTGTGCAGCGTGGAACACATCGCCACGTCCTTAGTGTCTTTCCATTGGACAAAAAGGACAGAGTCGTCCCTTATCCACCGAATGCTCCCTCTTGGTGATTTTGAATCCAGACTGTTCACTTTAGATTTGGGAAAGCCAATCTGATGTGATCTGATGGTCCCACATGCCCAGATCTTTTCATGGAGGAGGTCACGGAAAAGCCTGGGACTGGTGTAAAAGTTGTCTACGAACAACTTGTATCCAGTGCCCAGGAGGTTGGTATTGACCAGCTGCATCACTGAGTCATAAGCGAGTCCTTTCCCACTTTGTTCTTGTGATTTTCCTTCATAAATGAAGAAGTCCCAAGTATACCCATTTGTGGAATCGGCAAGAACGAAAAGCTTGTATCCCCAGCGTACAGGCTTGTTTTTCATATATTGTTTGAGGCCAGAGCGAGCCTTTGACGCAACCATCCGCTCATCAACTGAAATGCATTGTCTAGGTTGATAGTGAGTTTTGCATGCGTACCTTAACTCAGTGTACATAGGTTTGATCTTGCAGAGACGATCATAGGCTGCCGTTCCCTTTTTCTCTTCGTTAGCATCATCATCTGCACTGCTGCTGAGATGCAGGGCCCGGCATAAATAGAGGAATTTTTTTCCAGTCATCACTTGCTTCGGGAATGGAAGGCTGTACAGTTTTGTCTTTTTCCAATAATCTGTAAATGTACAGCACTTCACAAGTCCCATATACAGAACCAAGGACATATAACAATACATGTCCTGTAATGTGATGGCAGTCCACGGTGTAGATTGTGTCGAGATATGCGTTGCTCCAAACTCATTTGTGTTTTTAACAACGTTCTGTAGCATGGAGTTTGTAAAAAAAAGCTGAAAAAGCTGCAGTGCTGTGTATGATTCTGATTGGATGAGCTGTGGACCAGGTGGACGTAGGGGTCTGAAGGTGGGCTTTGGTGGTTGGACATCTTGGACATCTGTACCATGCCAGGGCTCTTCTGTGACTACAGAGGAACTACCATTGGCTTTATGGCTGCGGGCGCTGGATCTCCCCCTTCCTCTGGCTCTCCTTCTACCTGGGGTGCCTCCCAAATGAGTTTGGGACAGGGGCTCCTCCTCATCTGAGCTGGTGCTCTGCTGCTCCGCTCTTGCCTTTTTGGTTTCTGGACCTGGGACCCAGTCAGAGTCTTCATCTGCTGGGCTATTACATGTAATCAAAAAAAAAAAGAAATGTTATTTACAAAACTAGGAAACATTTGTCTGAAGATTGAGATTCAGGTCTGGGGTGCTACTTGGAAACCAGTGAGTAATCAAAGGCTGAGTCAGGAGCACACATGCACCAAGGCTACACATTTAATTTTAAACTAGGCCTACATGTTCTTTATAAGGTGGCTCAAGGAGAAAACACGACAAATAAGCCTACTACACTTTTTTTTCTTTTTTGTTGTTGCGTTTTCTGATTTGCCATTATGTGCTCTCTTTTTGTGTTGTGTTTTATGCTATTTTTGTGTTATGTTTTCTTTATGCCGTTGTGTTCGCTTTGTGTGTTGTGTTTTCTGATTTGCTGTTGTGATTTGCACCTCTGGGCCACCGTATTTTACGTTCAGCTAGCCTATTAGCAGAACACTAAAAAGGAAAAGCACACAACGTTGCACACAGCCCCTCTCCATCCCTGAACGAAAGAACAAACAAGAAAACTCTCCGTTTAAAATTGTTAACTTAGCCTATTAGTTCATGAGTCAAACTACAATAACAACAGGGAAACTTACCCGTCCGCTCCTTCCTCAGCCTCGGACTCACCGAGGTAAACATCATCTTTGTCGACACTTTCCCGTCGTCGCTTCCCTTGCGGTGTATTTTGTTCCAGCGTAACTTTTCGCAATACTACCGCTTTACGAGTGCTCCTTGAAGCCATGTCAGTCCTCTGAGACCATATGCCTGAGCCCGGGAAAACTCTTTCTCTTGAGGAGCAAAACCAGCAAACCAGAGCAGCAGACGGGCTATCGTTCCCTCTGTGCCTTTCTCCAGTAAACTGCGCTGTGATTGGCTAAAAAAAAAGGTAGGCATGGAGGAAGGAATGAGGGAGCATCCCCTATTCCTTCATTCCATACCAGGCTTTCCAGGCAGTTTTTACCATAGACAAAGACAGATCTCTTTATATGTCTATGGTTTTTACGCGACAAATCAAATGTTAAGCGTTATCTTCGATTAAAGAGTGACGCTCCAGCTGAAAAAGAATATTTTTTAATTAATCTCATTTTAATTCTTGCACAATTTTATCCACAAGTTTAACACTTTAACACACCTTGATCAACAACACTCATACAATCTGCAATTAGAATTTACATGCGTATAAATCTAAAATAAATACATTTTCCCTCGATTATTAGTAGCTATTATCATTATTTTTATGATGCACACATCTTGTAAAAGCTGAGAAACCACAGGCTTTAAGGTCAAATTGTAAAACTGACGAGGAGCATGTTTGTGTGTTGACGTGTGCATGTCTCTCCTCTTCCCTCCCAGGCTGTTTGAGCAGCTGAATGGGAACCACACAGAGCAATAAATCCTCCCAGTTTAGAGCTGACAGCTGCTGGGAGACTTTTCTGGTTCAACATAGGCCACATCTCCAAATTGCAAATTCCATCACCAAAGATTTTTCTAATATAGCCTACTTTTGTTTATTTTCTACCACACATTTATCATGCTAAATTTATATTTTGATAATCAGTTATTGATGAAAATCTCTATAATTACACAATTATAATGACACGTCTTTATGCTTTGAGCCCTAAACAATATTTAGATTTTACTGGTGAGCTGACAGAACTATTGTTAAAATATTAATGTAAATATTAAATTAGACTTATGGTTTCATATTGTAGATTATCAAAGAATTGTCTTTCATTGCTGATTAGCTGTTTGTCAAATGGTTGCATGAAGCATAATGAAAATCAATGACAGTGTCTTATCTTATCAAAGCTACATTTGAAAACTTGAAAACTTCAGCTGGGCTGAAGCAGGCAGATGAAAGGAGCTGTCAGCTGTTACAGCTACAGCTGTGCTGAGTCAGAGGAAAATAAGGACAGTCGAGGATGCTCAGCTTGAATTGCCTCAGTAGAAGCTCCATGGTTTGCATCATCATTTATAAACATCTGACTCCACTGATAAACATCATCCACTGATAAGTTGATGTATTCATCATCCCTATATCAAAAACACATTAGATGATACTTTCAAAATGACATACAGTATGTTTATTAAAACAACATAGCAATACAATTTCTATATTCTTATGTGTGTTTCTCTAATTCATTTTAAAGGTGTCCACATCTAGTTTCTTCTCCAACTGTAATATACATACTGACAGGCTTAAAGATGTATTCAATTGCATATGTCTGCAATATGAAAATATGTATTTGTAATTTTGTATGGACATACATGTCCCACGGGGGTTTTCCAGAAGATTAAAGTCTGAGGAGGATTTTCTTCTAGCTGCTATGTTGTTTCTATACAGGGCTTGCCGCTGATCTGTTAAACAATGGTTAATGATTTATACCGATTCTCAAAAACTGGTACTGAAGTGTTACGCTACTTATTGGTGGGATTATTTCATTTTTTTCTTTAGTTTTAGGTCCTTTCGTGTGTGTTTTTTTTTGACAATGATAAAAGTAGAGAACACTGTATTGACTATAATTCAGACAGACACATTGTCTACAGATTCTTACAGGAGAAAATTCCTGAGGCATTTGTTTAAGGCTCAGCTGCTGCAACCGAACAACTGCTGCTGCTCCATCACATACACTCACACACTGGACCAACATCTATAAAGGGAACAGAAGTGCTGGTATTTCCATTCATCCCTGTTCTCGTCTCTGGACCACAGGCAGGACTCAGCTGCAGTCAGGATGGCGGAGTAAGTCCTTGTCTCTTGAGGAAACTTTGTAAAACAATTCACACAAATTATCTCAAACATTTTCCTCCTTGTTTGTTTTTAGGAAGAAGATGTCAACGAGCCGGAGGAATCACCTCAAGGTAGAGTAAGTTGCTGTGAAATTATTTATCGTCTCACTTTAATATGTCACTGATAACAGCAGCAAACACATTTTGCCAGTGCACTCAAACCAAATTGAATTTGCTGAGTCAGAGATTATAGCATAATAACATCAACAATAATAATAATATTAGGGCCGATCTGAGCCTTTCTCAGACAAACCAGTTACAGGGCATTGGTCGATATAAGAACTGATGTGATGAGTTTTAATGTTACTTCAAACGTCAACTTCCTTAATACAAAACCCACTGACAATGACTGTTTACTGGTGATTTTGAATATCTTCTTCACTGATTTGTGTCTTTCTGGTAACTTATATCTGTTTGTCACTATTAGTCTCTTTGTGGTGATTTTGTGTGTTTAGTGTCTCTGCTGGTGAGACATGAAAGAGTAAGTATTTTTATGATAACCATGCAGTGACTGTAAAAACAAGCAAATCATTGTTTTACTCAATACTTAAAATCATCATCCTTCAGCGTCATGTGTTAGCGGTGGTGTGAAGGTGTGGGGTCCTCTTCCTCGCAGAGCTTGCTGCTGCAGATCGGTCAGGAAATGCTGGAGGAGGAGGCGCAGGAGGCTGAGAAGGAGAAGATGAAGTACATGGAGGAGAACTGTCCCGGTCTCTCTGTCCCAGGCTGCATGCAGGACCTCCAGGTAATCGGCTACCACCTGGACACTGGGTGGAGTCCAGAAGCATGTAATGTTGGGGCTGCAGAACTGATAACGCTGCAATTTAATTAGCTTTGAACTGACAGTGTCAGTGCTGTCTGAACAGCTTATTATGGTGCCCCCAACTGGTCAAAGATACAAACAAACAAAACATGTAAAAAAAAAAAAAAAAGAGAGAGAAAAAAAAGTCACTTTAAAGGGATAGTTCAACATTTTGGCATTGGCCCATTGCCATAATCGCTATAGTCATAGCAGTAGGTTCGTTACCTTTAATTGTCGGTGTAAGCTATTTTTAGTACGGCGGCGCGGAGCAACAGGCTGCTCAGGGGTATTCTATGGAGGCAAAGGGATTTCTTGGTTTCCCTCATCAAACTCATCAAAAACACAACCCAGCAACTCCAAAGCGCTGTGTGGACATTTGAGATAATGGCTACGAAACGGAGCCGTTTCAGAGGTAAATTCATGCAAAACCGCTGATGCGCGTTGCGTTCAGGGACAGTTTTTCAGCAAGCTGTCTCCGCATTTACCCTGTATTTACCTCGAAAACGGCTCCGTCTCGTATCGTTCCGTCATTATCTCATAGCGTGGTGGTTCTGCAGCTCACAACGTGTCCACAACAGCGCTTTTGAGTTGCTGGGTTGTGTTTTTGATGAGTTTGATGAGGGAAACCAAGAAATTCCCTTTGTCTCCATAGAATACCCCTGAGCAGCCTACTAAAAATAGCTTACACCTACAATTAAAGGTAACGAACCTACTGCTATGACTATAGCGATTATGGCAATGGGCCAATTTGCCAAAATGTTGAACTATCCCTTTAAAGCCCCTACAAAGAACTTTCATTTTTTGTTGATTTTGGCTGATTTTGGGAGGTTTTTGGTTGATTTTACTCAATTGCAGCTATGGCACAACACGACAGTCTGCAAGAGTGTTGTACTGCAACAAGTTGCGCACCGTTTGTGTGATGGCCAGTGCAAAAAAAAAAAAAAAGAAGAAAAAAATCCTCTTCATTTCGACTGTGCCCTTGGGTTAATTATCATCCTAAATACATATTTTTATATCCGACCCAATCACTGCCAACTGATGGCCTCATTTGCTTTTAGGTGACACAGAGACATCAGAAGAAACAAGGGACTTTTGCATATCCAGTTAATGTTCTTTGTAGGGGATTTAATTAAAGTATTTTCTTGTTTGGAAGCTTTATGTAGCCACTCATATGTGAGACTATCACTGCAAAGTCCTCTACATGTGTTATCTTAGAAATGGAAAAGCAATACAAATTTTGAATGTGGACCATTTTCTGCTTGAAAACCACATTGTGAACAGAAGTCACATGTCGGTGAACATCTGTCTGGGAACTCTGGCTTGAGTGTGTTTTTTGTTTTGTTTTTTGTCACTCATACAAAGTCTCACTCTTTTGTGTCCCCCTGTGTGTCATGACAGGAGCTGTGCCGGAAACTTCACAAGCAGATTGATTTAGTGGATGAGGAGCGCTACGATATGGAGATCAAAGTGACAAAGTCCAACAAAGAGGTACGATTTTAGATCAATGACTCCACCTCTGGTCGTCAGCTCAGTAAACCTAGGTTGGAAATGAGTTAATCCAAGTTACAAATTAAGCCAAACTCTGGTGCACTATTTCATATTGAATTTGGTCTAGTGAAGCCAAGTTTATTTATGTATTTAAACTGAGTTTCATCAACTGGAACACGCATATCAAACTTCAAATTCCATAAATAAATACGTAAATAAATAAACTGAAAATCTGCTGCTGTCAGGACGCAGTAAGTATAATAGAGCGGTGGTGGTGGGAAATTAATTATACTTTTCCTTAACAAATTCACATTTAGATAGTTAGCTAAAATAAATCTTAATAGATTGACAGAGAATCTCAATGAATATGGTCAATAATCCACCTCAAAAGTTATAGCCATTGTAAAGTTAAACCTTTAAATTAGAGTTCAAAGTTTTGGTTCGACACAATTCAACAGGATTAAATTTAATCTCAGTTTAAAGTAGGCATAAACAACAAACTCAGTTTAAAGAGATTGGTTTAAATTTCTGGTTAAACCTTGCTGTTGCAATCCTACAACAGGGTTTTTACTAAAAACAACTATGCTGGCCATTTTGCACTGATTTTGCACAGACTGTAGACTTTCACATATGCACACTCACCCACACGATGCTGGTAAAACCATCCTCTCTTGTCAGATCACCGACCTGAAGCTGATGGTTCAGGATCTGAAGGGGAAGTTTAAGAAGCCTGCCCTGAAGAAGGTGCGGATGTCGGCCGACGCCATGCTGGCTGCTCTGCTGGGCTCCAAACATAAAGTGTCCATGGACCTGAGGGGCAACCTGAAGCAGGTCAAGAAGGAGGTGAAAGAAGAGGTGGGTGTTCCAGACTTTATAAAAAGAGAGAATATCTCAGCCTTTTATCATTGTTGATCTGACTCAGCATCTGCTTGTTTTGGCTCTATACCTCTCTCTCAGGAGAAGCAAACAGGCGACTGGAGGAAGAACATTGAGGACAAGGCTGGGATGGACGGCAGGAAGAAGATGTTTGAGACAGAGGCTTAAAATGTTATCGTTTTGTTCCATCGACATTGAGTTGTTCAGCATCATTCATTTCTGTGTATTGTGTGAGTCCACATTGTTGGCAATTTGTGATAAAAAAAAAGTGATAAATAAATAAATCATTGTGTTTTTGTGAATTTCATTTGAATAATTTGACAAATCACTAAAGTTAATGGCACATTTTAGAACAACAAATAGTATAGGCCTAATTTGAAAAGCGAACCAGTGAAACATAAACACAACACCAAAAAAGATCAGTGTTCAGTCAGGACACCTATTCTCTTGCTGCTCCTCAGTCCAGCAATGTAAAGATTGTTCTTTTTTGGAATGAAAATGAAAATAAGCACTAGATCAAACAATGCTTTTAATTAACTATAATATTGAGGTGTTGTGTGTTGTTTATCCTACAGTGCTTTTTTATTTTTTTTATTAATATGAATTTAATTTCATCTGATGGATTGGGTCTGTCTGTCATTATTCGGTTGTTGTCCTTTTCTCACATAGACTGTGTTTTCTCACTTGCACCTATGATCAGAGCCAGTCTAAAGTTCTCTGCTATCATTTATTTTATTTTATTTTGCATTTGCATTTGCACTTGCACCAGATTTGCGCTTATGATTTGCACGTTACTACGTAACAGGCGCTGCGTAACGCTACGTCAGGGGTCAAAGTTGAGGGGTGACGTAGAGGGCTCGTGGTTGGAAGGTTCGCGGGAAACGTCCCAAAACAAATTAGTTCTGATGGGCACACGAGCGACTTCGGGCACAGTCTGAATTCAAACCGACCAAATTTAACGTTGTATTTAAATGCAGGGATACAGCGGGAATTTACCGCCGTTAGCGAGTTAATCCCACTGTCAAACTAAACCAGCCAACTAGCCGCCGTAGCTCCGGGCTAACACCACACTGTCAAGAGCTTAGAGCTGCTAACCAGTTAGCTCAGCGCTAACCAGGAGAGGTAACGGCTAACGGCCGGCTCGGTTACCGGGGAGCACGCGGTGAACAGGGGGCTGAGGACTCGGTAGACGGCGGGTGAAATGGCAGAGAGGCCAGAAGACCTGAACCTGCCCAACGCGGTGATCACCCGCATCATCAAGGAGGCGGTGAGTCCGGGAAGCAGAGCCTCACTACTCCGCTCAGGCTCCAGCTTTAAACATACAATACATTAACACTGTCTGAGACACGGTGCGTCGGATATTCTGTGTTTATCCACTTTATCCAACATTAATCAGCGGACAGAAATAAGATGAAGAGAACAATAATTTAGATTTACAAGTGTTTGAAAAGAAAATGTTATCGATTTTGTTCTATATTAGTAACATTACATTTGCTGAAGCAAGCAGCCTTCATCCTATTTACAGAGAGTGTTTTCTCTACATGCACCTTTCGACTCGGTCCATAACAGTTGGGGTAAACACAGTACACTGCACTATGTTCATCCAAAAGCCTCACAGAGTGCTCCATTGTGATCAAGTGAACATTGCTACATTCAATAATCATAAAATCACTGAAGCTTTACGTGTTTCAGTCTTTAATTTTTTTTGTTAACCGAACACTATTCAGCAGCAAAACAGAAGTTGACACAGCATCTGGAACATAATCACCTTTATTAGGGCTACCTATGTGTGGCAACATACTCACAAAGTGTTAACGTACATGGTTAATGTGATGTGTTATTGTCCCAGAGAGGATAAATATACTTCTCTGAGACCTCTCTGTCCTTTTTGCTTTAACATAACTGCTTTGCACCGTTTGTTTTCAACAGCTCCCAGATGGGGTGAATGTGTCCAAAGAAGCAAGGAGAGCTATATCCCAAGCTGCCAGTGTGTTTGTGCTGTATGCAACCTCCTGGTAAGAATAATAATTATAAACAACAACATTTAGATCATCAAACATGTGTATTGTTTCACGATGTCCAGGGGGCTGTTGCACAAAACCAAAATAGTGGATTAAGCCAAGATCTTCCAGTTATCCTGGCTGAATTAGGCCACGACTAGGTTGCATTAAAACGGAGCGACATATGTTACCATGGAAATTTATCCTGTGGAGCTAGCCTGCTCCCGACCAGGCTAACAGCCAGGCTTAATTTATCCCCGTGTTGTATTCATTCAGACATCTGTCAGTCTGATTAGAGATTAATGTGCTTTACAGTTATTTCAGGGTCTGATTTTTATTAACATGAAAAAATACAACAGATCTACTGTCATTCAGTGAAGAAGCCTTTGTTTTTTTTGTTTTTTTACTTGATTGTAATGTCATCATTTAAATAAAACCTCTTTTCTAATAGTTTTGCCCACTGTTATATGAAGGCTGCTGTTCACATCGCAGTCAGGAGTTTGATGAAAGTGGCTCATGACGTTGCAAAGATGGTTTCAATAAAATCAGTGATAAACACAAAATATTAAGTTCCATTGACGTGAGTCTTCTTCACAAAGACGCATACTGGATGAGGAGGTGTGACAGTGAGGAGTGCACGTAACATTTAAAGGCACAATTTACTGCACCATCAGAAATATTTGTGTTGCCACTAAAATGGCACACAGCTTTATCAAAATTGCAGGTAACATGTGTTGGGGTTTGACACGCCCAACTAAAAGAGCCATACAGTTGTGCCTGAGCACAACACATGCATCAAGAGGTAAATGTGTCACAGACTGAGCCATGATTCACATATGGCTTGTGCAATAGCCCCATATTAGTTCAAGTTGTATTAGGAATTCAAATATAAAGTCTTATATTGTATAAAAATGCATGACTTTGACTGTTTCTCTTGTCACAGTGCAAACAACTTTGCCATGAAAGCCAAGAGAAAAACTCTGAACGCAGGAGATGTTTTGGCTGCGATGGAGGAAATGGAGTTTGAGCGTTTCCTGGAGCCTCTCAGAGAAGCTCTGGAAGGTCGGTACCTGAGGGAGTCGAGTCGTTACAGGTTTTAAGGGCATTTAAACCATAAAGTAAAGTAAAGTTGACATTACTCAGCAGAGGTGAACTGTGGATTAACATCAGTCAGTTTACTGATTGTCCCAGATGTTATCGTGTGCCACTAACTGGAAACTAACCTGTGGAAAGCCCACCTGACTCAGATGTGCATCATTGAATTCAAACAAAAAATGGCGACCTCAAATATTGATATGTAGTCTGACTGTCCTGACTTGACCTGTCCTGACATGACCCGACCAATAGCAGCATGATGTGCCGTCAGTTTATGTGACCAATTAACAAGCATCTGATTTTACAAATGTAAAACGTAATGAGCTACTGGTGATTTGTTTTATTAAGATCCATAATTTCTGCAGATTTAAAGTTGACGGTGGGTGTTTGTATTTGTCAACAGTGTATAAGAAAGGCCAGAAAGGAAAGAAGGAAGTGTCTGAGCAGAAGCGCAAAGATAAAGAGAAGAAGAACGACTCTGAGAACGACAAGACCAGGGAGGAGGAAGAGGAGGAGGAGGAGCGCATGGAGGAGGAGCCTGAAGCTGAGAACGAAGGCGAGGAGGAGGAGGTGGAGAACTGAGCACGTTTCACCACGAAGCCCTGGTGACCCGAACAATGTAAACGCGCTTCACCAGCTCCTGGACACGAAAGCTCATCGGAGCTGCCGTGAATCAATCACAACCAGGTTCCAGTGCAGCGGCGCTGACGAGCTCACAGGAGGTGAGGTTACATCCTGTTCCCTGAGGCGGTGCAGCTTCTGTCTTCCAACCAGATACACAACAAAGCACAACGACACCACACGTCAAGCATCACACTTTTGTCTCACTCCAATTTGTATTTTAATCAATTTTTTTATAAACCTGACACATGTTTGATACTAATGGGGTTGAGTTTCTTCTCTAACAGGATGTTGTGACAATAAGAAACAACCAGCAGTTCACATGGTCTTTTTGATCAGTACACTTTGGCAAAAAGCTTTTCATGGAGTTCACCACTAGAGGGCGGGGGAACATTAGGCAGTAATGTCATCTGAGGTGACTGGTTCGAGGCCTGAAACTTTCACATTGAGAATTATAAATACAGTTTTACTACAAATCTTCCTTTATTACTTAAACAAGACAAACCAAAGTTCTCAAAACTAAACAGATGTAACTGCACAAAGAACAAAATGTTGTTTAGAATGTCATTGCATAAGTTAATAAAAACATTAATTGTAAAGTTTTGGTACAAACATTTTTCGCCATTATACCGCTTGGCAAAAAACACTGAAGGAGCTTCGCTTGAGGAACTCCCTTGTTGCGTTTGTCAAGGTGAGATATAAAGATGGTGATCCTTGTACTGAACGGTGGTCAAGACTGCATCTCTTCATACTTAGTACAAATAGCTGCACCAGTGAGTAGCTCCTTTTTTTTTCTTTAACTGCTGAGTTTCTGAACCATTTATACTTTTGTAGAACTGTAAATGACTGGTTGAGATTTTCAATAAATATTTTGTATAAAACCCAAACCTGTGCTGACTCATTTCTGAATGCACCAGTCACTGTGGCCAATCAGGGCTCCACCTTTCAAACCTGAGTTCACCTCTACTGGATTATGTTGCACAAAGTTACTGTAATCCTGCCCTTTCCTTTCAACACGATTGACATTTGATCAATGTGAAATATGTTTAACAGGGAACTTTGTGAAATACAAGAGAAACAAGATTATTGAAGTGTATGAGAATACCTTCATTCAATTTTACAGTACCTGTATTTTATTGTACCGAAATGTAATCTCCATTATTCTCATGCATTGTTTTCCTTATTTGTCTCTGTACCAGTTCACCATAAAATCACCCAAAATATTGAATTACTTTGAAATTTGAGCTTTAAATCGATGTAAGGATCTTCACAAACTGCATGTCTCCATCATTACATGCTAACCAAATTTATTATCTCCTAGACCTAGATTACCCCATTGCTCCTCTAGTGCAGTACCAGTTTATCAGGTACACTGGCTGTGTAATGTTGTCAACCACTCATCTATTGTATGGCTGTAGTTTCAGTCAAGAAAGAGAAACACAAGATGCTCATTCTGTGAAAAGTTTATTTTTCCATTTACTCAGACGGGCACTCGACTTTGCCACTGTTGATGTCATCGATGACATCATGGGGATGACGGCCATCAATGGTGCATCCCACAGACTGAGCGGTGCCCAGGATCTCCTTGATGGTTCCTGGAGGGGAAAAGAAACAAGTTTGTCAAGAGCCGTTTGCTGCTAATCACCATCCTGTCAAGATAAGTGTTTTTAGGGCTCATATTTTCTTTTTATTACATTAGATTAACTGAAAGTGTAGATTTAATCCTACATCTGCTAAATATGATCTGTTCCTGACTTTTCGGCACAGAGTTGTCCATTGGTTTGGGCAGCCCTGTTTCCTAAAGCAGGGTCAATCTGAGCCTCCACTGGATTATACTCAGTCACTCAGACAGACAGGCATAGTGGCGGGAGGCTGCAGTGAGTGCAAATGGACTGAGGAAACTGCACGCTTAGGAACCCTTAGTGTAATGTGACGTTTCCTGCTGATAAACTTAGCGGACACTGCTGTGTTCTTACCAGAGAGCTCCCTGGCGATGGAGCGAGGCCTCATGACACGAGCGACGGCCACGATCTCATCAAAGGTCACACTTCCGCTGTGCTTGACTAGAAAATAAAGTAGAAAGACATGTAGTCCCATCCATCTTGTTCAATCTGTTATAAAGAAGGAAAAAAAAAGTCCCTAGTTTTCAGTCACTTACTGTTCTTGACCTTCTTCCTGTCACGGGGAGGCTCCTTCAGAGCTTTGATGATCAGGGCAGATGCAGAGGGAACCACCTCAACCTGAACGGGAACGAACAAACAGGATGTTACTGAAACGTAAATCAAACCTGTATCTTGTGATCCTGCACATCTAGGTGTTTCCAATCAAAGCAGACTGGAAATAGTCAGCGTGGTAGTACGTACGACTGCCTGTCTGTTCTGGATGGTCAGCTTCACGGTGATCCTCAGACCCTTCCAGTCACCGGTGGCCTTGGCAATGTCATCACCAACTTTCTTGGGAGACTGGAGAGAAAACACAAAGGAACGGTCAGCGTTGAGCAGCAGGTACAGAAAACAGAACCTAAGATCTGATAGAAACGCGTTCAGTTTGCGTTTTAACACTGCAAATCATTTTAATGCGCAGCGACTCAGGCTGTGTTCCTGACTTTTCGGCACAGAGTTGTCCATTGGTTTGGGCAGCCCTGTTTCCTAAAGCAGGGTCAATCTGAGCCTCCACTGGATTATACTCAGTCACTCAGACAGACGGGCATAGTGGCGGGAGGCTGCATCCATTTTACATCAGTAGAAAGTAGATTTCATTACTCACCAGACCCAGAGGTCCGATCTTGGGGGCCAGAGCTGAGGTGGCGCCGACTTCTCCTCCTGTGCACCTCATGTACACTGCAAGACAAAGAACAACAAAAGTTGCAACTTCACGCTTCATTTGAGTCACTGATTATAATTGGATCAATATTCTGCCATACAGATGCAGTCCACCCTGTCCTAAAGAGGTCTATTGATGACTCCCCCAGAAAAATGCATCCAAGTAATTAGGAGCAACTCTAGAAATACATATTTAGTAACTAACGACTAGCTTTAAGCCTCACAAAGGCAATGTTGTATAAAAACTATTGGCACCTCAATCGGTGTAGCCAGCGGCACTAACTGATTTAAGTTTGGGGCTAAAAAAAAAAAAAAAAAAAAAAAAAGGAAATGTGGCACCAATGTTTCACCCAACAACAAGGTCTTCGTCAGGCTGAAAGACTGATGTTTCAGTCCTGAACATAAGTGCTCATCATGTACAAAAGGTTTGTGTGTATGACGCTATACCCTCAACTAAAATCCCTGCTTTGTGGAGTGTGTACTCGATGTCCATCACAGCATAGTGGCTAAAATTATGCAGGGGGTTCAAGTTCAAACTGTAACAAAAGTAGCCCATTTTAACATAACCATATCATTTAAGGGCCGATGCCCACTGCCCTACATTTGCTGCAGATTTTGGACAAAACCAATGTTGATGAACTACACACTACACAAAAGTAGGCATGTTCCACTTTAGGGTGAAATATATTTATGTAAAAAATGCCACAGTAATATTGTATCATGACATTAGGGCAAGTAAGTAGAAGAATGGAAAGGTAATTTCCTTGTATCAGTATCATATCGTTCAATATGATCTATTCTACATAAAATAACTGTTGGCTGACATGTTTTCCATCATTAACCTTCAAAACGTAGAAAATGTTAAAAGTGGATGTCCTGCCTACTACAGATTCTGCATGCCAATGATTAAGATGGATCTGGTCATTTGACAGTTAAAGCCATCAACCAGATCTGGAGATTATTTTAACAGCCTTCTTTCACTGACTTCATTTAGACACAAGTTGCAATGGTTAATTGCTAACGACCATTAATGAGTATTTGCACTAATAATAGACCGGTCTCTCAAACATATCCTACAAAAATAGCCCGATCAATCAGTAAAATTGATATAGCAGTTGTGGTTAACAGTGATGCTTAGTCGCGACCCATTTTCAAATTTAACACGTAAATCATGATTCAAGCTGATGTTAGCATGGATTAGCCATTAGCGGCTAGCTGGTTTAGCCCACGTGCACTCCCTCAGATTCAACGCTAGTCCTTCAACCCAATTAATTCATCAGTTACATGTTCAAATATTATCACCCACAACATCAATTTAAACCTGCAGACCTTTAAATAACAGATTTTGGTTTTGTGGACCGCGTTTCGTGTCCCGTCTTTACCGTTTTCTCATCGCCGGTCAGAGGCCGCGACACACCGACCGGCTCCATCTTGGCTGTGAACAAGCTTCAGCTTTTATTACCCAGTCGACAGAGAAAACATACCAATCTTAATCTCGTTGGGGTCGAATTTGGGAGGCATGTTGCTGCTGTGGTGGTTGAGCTCAGTTCAGCTTGGTTGGTGAGGGTGTCGGATGAACCCGGGATCGGGACGACCGATTACTGTTGCACCTTCACCGCTAAGGGGGAAAGAAAGGAAAGAAAAGGGCGTCGACGATGTTTATATAGTTTCACAAAGTCCCGCGAGATGTTGTCACCACTCAGTTCTCGTTACCGTAATCACATTCCTAGGACCGCCACAGTGCCACCTAGCGATGGGAATATAAAATAATATAGGCATACTACCGTAATATCGCTGTATATAAATGTTATGCTATTATAATAATATACCTAATAACCCCTGTCTGTCTAATGTCTCGGTAGCCGAAAGGGTTGCACAGATCACTGTTGCATTGATCATGCTTCCTTAAAAACATTAACCCAGAGTCTTGATGTAGCCTAAGGTAGAGTTTTATTCCAGCCAAATGCTATGCGATCACCATAATAAAATGGCAAATTTAATTCTGTTTGCAGTCTCCTGATCCACATTAAATACAACTGTTAGCTTGATGGACAGTGTTCCCCATGAGATGACATGTCATGCAATTCAATTAGCCTAAGTAAAATAAAAAATTTAACAGCTATATGGTGAATTTTGTCATCACACAAATTTTGTTTAGTAGGCCTTAGTCTGTTGTCAAGTGCTCTGTTTAGTCTCTGAGGATCATTCAAAACTGGAGATAAACAACACTTGGCCTGTTGATTATATGTAGGCTAATGTAACCAATACTGATCAAACTAATATGATGCAAACCATCATGTCAGATTTTGTGTCCAGTGTTTAATGGATGTTGATGTGCTGAGAGTGGTTTTGTTGGTGGTGCAAAGATATTTTCTGAACTGGTTCATGAACTCAGAGAAGGCCAAAGTGCTGCATGTGGGTGCTGAGTGGATGAACATCCTCTGTAGCAGCGTAATGGGCCTGAAGCTGCTTGAATATAAAAGCATTAGGCTATGTGAGCATTGAGTGTACGTTACCTTGGGTCTTTGCCATGTTTAGAGGCTGTTGTTAGTTGTTTTTCATCACAGCTGGTTCTTTACTGCACGCAGAAGCAGTGTTTTCCTGGTTGAATCCTGAAGGACTTTTTGACTCAGACCTCCTCAACAGGAATAGCAACAGAACACAAGGGGGAGTAAGTGGGTGAGAAGCACAGATCATCACTGCTGTGCTGTTTAATATGCATCATGAGGATCTGTGAGGATCAGAAAATTCACAAGTCATATGACAAAAGAAAACCTGTATTTTCACAAATTCAGTGAAATTCATGGGAAATGTCACATTTGTATAATGATATTTTTACTCTAATGATAATTATAACCAAAGCCTTCCTTTGATGTCCTTTTTGTATTAAAGTAGGCTAGTGTTATATCTTTCATGAACAATGCAAATTTTATGTCTTATTTTTATGTCTCGTTGTTTGTAATATATAGACCAGTTCAAGAACAGCAAACTATGTCAGCTACACCAACACGAGACAGAGGAGTCCAGTTTCATTTGTGCAGACGAGAAGGCAGCATGTGATGCTCTTACATTTTCATTTTCTCAGTTTTCTTGTCTCTCTCTTTTTCTCTGTCTCTGTGTGGGAGTTTAACATGTTTATATGGTCCACAAACAAAGAGCACACTACACTTGTGGGATTTGACAGTTTTATGGAGAGTGGACCAGAAAATACATGATGTCAATGGCACGTCCCCACAGCTATGGTGAATAACTTTGTGTGTGCGAACACAGGCAAGTACAGCGTGGAGGTTGAAGTGTCAGCTGTTAATTCTGCATAAACAAACTGTTGAGCCTGAAGCACAAGCAGCGAGTGAGCCAATGTTAACATCACACAGTTGGACAGCTAAACTCGGGGGAATGGTTCGATTTCGGCAGAGTTCTTTTTCTCCATCTTTTCCTCTTGCTTGACCTTTTCCCTGTTTTTTCCTAATCAGCAGCTCTTCTCTTCTGCTTTCGTCTAATTTCACAGCTTTACAATTTCCTCTATTGATTTTTTTTTTTTTTCAAATACGGCAACAGTCAGGGGAATAGAGGTTAAGTACACAGCTTTTCTGTTTTAAATGGATTCAAAAGGTGGGAGGAAATTGTCTTTGGATTCCTGCTCCTCAACCGTTTCAATTCATCAACAGCTTCATCGGTGTTTCCAAACATTGATCAGACTCATTTGGCTCTGATTGGTTTTAAAGGCAATCAGGAAACTTTTGCCTTCACTTGACTGAGTTCAAACAAAGTACTTTGGAGCTTAGTTTGATTGAATGTCTATAGTTCTGCAAATATTTGGTTGTAAACCAAAGTAGGTTGTAGTAGTGGATAAAATCTATTTTGACCTGATGGTGGTGTTAGAGTACAGCACAAAGGTCAGATTCATCCTCTGACTATGAATGTCATCACAATGTAGATTGAAATTATGAGTTGCTAAATTTGAGTTTTCAGCAGATCTTTGGTTGGTATACAGACTAAGAGACTGGGATATTGAGGATACCTGGCTGTGATCTAGAAACATTGACTGCAGCAGTTATGAAGACCTGTTAGTGGTATTTGAAAATATGAGTTCATTTGGATTATTATAAAGACAATATCCCTTGATTCAGATATTATTGCAAATATGTACTGTTAGCTTAGTCCTCATTTTTAGCCAGGTCCATCATTTGTGTGTGAGTTTCTTCAGTGTAAGTGTCAAATTGATGGAGATATTCTCTTAAAGCACTTACAAGGAACTTTCATTTTGATTTTGCTGGCCCCTTTCAGCCAGCCGCCTCTCTTTCGCCCGCCGGGCGTTTGCAACTTTATCTCTTGTACAAATTATTTTGGTCATCTGAAAAAAAGTTCCCCCAAAAAACAAACTTCAGCTGTTGTTTACATCACAGATGATTCAGTCAAAATTACAGACACTGTTGGAAGGGGGACAGCTTTGTATGAAGCATTAAATGGCCATTAGTGCTTTACTATTAGTCACTATGCTGGACAACATTGTCATCTTTGGGGACGAGATGCATGATGGAATAAAGGTGATCTTCTGGGACATCCATGGTTTGAAATTTCCCACAGCTGTCAGAGATAAATGGAGCTGAGTCATGCTTGGAGAGACACCAGAACAAGAGCAGAATGTTTTAAGGAATAATGCAGCTGAGCAATGCTCATTTCACATCTGCCCATCATGCAATGTGGTAATAGACTCCTTAAGAGAGTTGCTTAGCAATTATTAGTAAATCATGGAAATACTGGTAAATCATGATTTCTGAGAGTCAATAACACTTTTCCAGCTATACTAAAAAAAAACCTCTGCAAATTAACAACTATTGACCTTCTTTTGTTACTTACGGCCTTCTCTATGTCTATTGTAAAGACTGGTCTTCAAACAGGTCTAAGAATTCCTCTCACGGACTGGACTCCTCCAACCAAATCCTTTGGGCTTTGACCGTGACCAGTGAAACATTGTCTGTAACAGATGCCCAGACCCGAGTTTCTTATCTTGCTGGACCTGCATTCTGTTATCTGAATACTCTGATCTTGGCGTATTTGGCAAACAGCTTTCGTAGTTTGAATCCTATCTCACTGGGCACTTCAGTGTATCATATCAAGGACAAACACATCCTGACAGCTACCCCTTGCCACAGGAATGCCCAAAAGGTAAGTACTGGTGCCCCTTCTCTTTGCAATTTACCACAGATCTTGGGTCTTATTGTTCTTCTTTTCGGCTATCTTTCTTCATTATTATTTTGGGTGACACCAACTTTTTTGTCCTCAAACTAGTCCTACATACTTTGTGCTACTTCAACAATATATGAAATTGTACAGCTTCTTCAGGACAGTATTGCTATTATTCAGCTTTTTGATCATTATTTTTTAAGTGTTCAGATATTAAACTTTTTATGATTTTTTTGTCCCATAGGAAATGCATTGGAAAAGGCTTCAGACTCTAATAACTCTCTCTCACTGTATGATGAAGAAGCAACTTTGATATTATATTGTGATGGAGAATTCAGGTCGTGGTTATCTCTTGACTTGACCACTGCAGTGCTCCTAACTCCAGTGACCTCCCTTCACACATTGTCAGCACTCTATGGTGCAGATCGGAGCATGTCGGATCTTTGATCAGTCTAAAAGGGCAAATTTCATTCTGTTGATTACTTGCTGGCCTTCTCTGACCGCATTGTCTTATTGAACAGATTTAGTTCTTACAAGGTTTCCTAATGCACTGATGCTTTACTGTTGTTCCTCACTTGTAAATCACTCTGGATTCGAACATCTACCAAATGAGTTTGTAATAATGGAGTAACATCAACAGAGCAAAAATGGGAGCAAATCAAAATAAAAGAGCACTACATTACTACAACAACTTAAACAGTATGAATTGTTATGGTATATGGATGATTGAGGCCAGTTTGCCAATCTGTTTGGACCGAGGGGTCACAGATACACAACTTCAGGGGGAACATCATCACATGCAGTTGCAGATGGAGGGGGATGTCCTCACAGATTCAGAGGGTCAGCCATAGCTGCTGTGCAGGCGCTTCTGTAACACAACACGCCCACTTAAGTGTTGGAGGTTTCAGTGGAGATGCTTCTCATTCACTTTGAAGAGGGTGACATCATTGGTTCTGTTGTAACACTTTGCTTTTGTTGCTTTGGCAGAGGTTGTGAAAAATTCTGCTAGATAACTTGTTGCTCGTCCATCCTGCATCAACTGGCGTGTTTCCCTACTGACGATTCTGCAGAGTCAGTCTGGATGTGCACCATGGTCAGTTTTACACTTTATGCATTGCTTTCCAACCGCACCACTTCTTGGTGACTTCACTGTGGTAAATGAAAGCACTTCTTCATTGGTTTAAAAGCAAAACTGAATTTGCTGTTGCCATTTGGTTGAACAAAAACACAGGGGACATGATTGTATTATTCTAGATTTCAACATATAGGGCCCTAGTTTCCTGGTGACATGCAAGTTTGGACTGGCGCAGACAGGCACAAAGTCAAGTCGGGAGATTGGCAGATGGTTCTGCCAATATTGGCGGCGCAGCAGGAGGCGGTGTCACAGATTCAGCTTGGTGAAGCGGAAGTTTCGTGAGAAAATGTCCCGCCGACTCTGCGCCGAAAGCAGACCACCTCAAAGCAGGTCTATCTCGGGGCAAGGCGTTGCGGAGCTGGCGGAGAGGGAGATTGGTTGAGAACAGTCCACACACGTCAGCAAAACCTCACAGACAGGTTTCTACTGTTCCAGACTCAATTAGATGCAATAAATAACCACAATAACCGCTATTTAATGCAACTAATGGAATCAACACGTGAATTTATTCTATAAAGATTGTCCCGTCACATCTGACGTCAGATCAAACTGTTGGCAGCGTAATGTAAACTCCACCTGATTTAACACAGCAGGGACGAACTGCACTTTGGATTGCCGATGATGATTGAGAGATAATAAATAATTATAATAATAAATAATAAAGCCTGGTTGGTTTGTGGTTTGTCACATCAGATCAAAGGCTGTTGGCACGCGTAATGGAAACTCCACCTGAATTAACACAGCAGGGACGAACTGGCAAAGCAGCTGATTGTGGACTGTGAGGGTGGATGACAGCATGTCACCATGTTGAGATGTGATGATCCGCGTTATTTATTTACCATAAAACTTCAAATTGCTGTCGGTCCCAATTAACCGCGGGGGGGTCTGTCCACTCCTCTTCAGCACCTGTCTGTACATTGCTTTCCTTGTAAATGACTTATTAAAAGTAGCGTTAACAACCAGTTCTCTGATTACTCATAAGCGTATTTAGGACATTATTAATTTTTTTTTTTTTAAAGGATGGTCACACAGGTGCTGAAGTGTGGTCAGTGAAAGCAGTAATTCCTCCGCTGCCTGCCGCCACGGAGTGAAGCCTCTCTTTCCCCAGAAGGAAGGAGGTTGAACACTTTATTAATAAACACCGGTTGATTTGAGAGATTTAAACAAATAAAGCCCGGGCCTTTGTTTTAAGTTTTACGGGTATGTAGTCTATTTATTTATGTATTTATCAATTTATCAACGAGCCAGCGACGTCAGGCAGCTGGTTGTCGCTTAGTTTATTAGTTGTTGTTTTTTACACTGGCCAGCGGTTCTCAGTGTATCAGATCAAGCCTGATTAAGGATATTCATTATTCAGCCACTCTGAGCTCGGACCTCCGGACCAAAACAGCTGTTTCCTCCTGGGAGAGGTTCGGCCTCTGGCGTCGCTGTCTCCTCCTCTCCTCCGTCCATGTCAAAGTTGACATCACCGCGGCTCACTTAAAAAGCTCATTTGATTGGTGAAGATCCGAATCGGCTGTGTTAATCCCACTTCACGCCTTTCTCTCCTCCTCCTGTCTCCCTCCCGCCCCGTCTCCTCCCTCCTTGGTATTTGCGCTGGGAGGCAATCGTGGGTGCGCCGGTTGCGCCGGACTTCGCTGGAGCTGGATTGTATTATTCTCAGTTAGACCGGTCTGCAAAACTAGGGCCCATAACCTTCATCTCCAACATCTCTAAAGCAATCTCAATCAATTGAGATGAATAAAAGGGATTTTCCACAAATAGTCTGTGTGTATTTTACCTTGAAGTATCAGGGACATTAAGCTCCTTCTGGAAAGTGGTTGAATTTAAAATGTCTTCCTAGTCATTTTTCAATGCCATGAACACCGTGATGTATTTGCCTGCACAAATAAAATCACAAATCTTCTCCAGCCTAGCACAAAAGATAACTGTGAGTATATATTTTCACGTTCTTTGGACGAACTTCAAGACATAAAAAATTCATCAAGCAGACTCTGTGTCTTCGTTCACAGTTGACTGCACTCTGTTTAAGGCGACGTCTCTCCGGGGTCTGTCAGGCTGCATGTAAGCTGAGTTAGAGGACGGAGAGAGGGCAGCTCGTCAATAACTGTAAAAGGACACCTGGCCTATATAATCTGATTCCTTTCCGAGGGTTTCCTCCATCAACGCTGCACAGACTTCCTCTCTTTCTTCATTCCATTATGAGAAACAGGAGACAGAGGGACGGCACACACAAGGCCTGAATGCTTAATGAAGCAAAGCTCACATCAACATGTCCTATTAATGAAATACAGTTCAACAGCATTTTAAAGCATGGCCAGCCTTTGAAGGTAGACTTTGGGAGAACTGATAAGACTGGGATTTAAAACAGGAGTTAATTAACAAGTGGTTGAGAGGAGTGTTTGTGCTGAATCAAGGGTGAGTTATCAGTTGCCCTGCTGCACGGGTCCCCTGGCAATTCGACACAAATTGAGAGAGCAGAACAATTCCCCAGGAGTTTGGTTTAATTTCTTCTGTCAGAGAGATTCCACTGAACCATGTTAACCCCCAGCAGCATCGGGAAATTAAGTTGCAAAAGAGGCTTAAGGTTTCTAAACAAAAAGAAGAGAGGCTGACAGACTGTGTTTTTCACCAGCACGCTGTGAAGAGAGAACAATATTTCAATCATTAAAAGGTTGTTTTTTTCATTCATTGTTGAGCAAACAGAGAAAAAGAAATCAAATTGATATGCTGTGTCCTATCTTTCTCCTCATTTCTCCTGCACAGTGTTTTTCAGGTACTGGGCAGCTAGGTTGTTAAGTTGAAGAACTAGCTCTTCTGATGTTTCAACGTCCAGGGCCCTGAACATTGTAAGATACTCCTCACTCAGTCTGCCACAAGCTGCAAACCTTTTAAACAAAACTAAACTCTTATTTATCTTTGAGAAACGTTTTCTCCTTTTGTTGTTACCTTGGTAAAAATAACATGACAATAAAGTTTGATTTAGTTTGATTTGAGATCAGGGCTCTGTGGGGGCCACACCATCTGTTCGAAGACTCCTTGTTCTTCTGGTATCTGAAGACAGCTCTTTATTGCATGCTGGCATCCTGTGACAGAAACTAACAAAACAATTGAAGTACCAACTCTAAATCTCAAACCTTGAATGAAAAGGAGCAAAAACAAGAATAATCTCATATAATGAGCCCCTCTTTCACAAACCATTAAGTGACAATGGTTAACAATCATGAACTGATTTCCTCAGTAATTTTTCCAGCATGCTCCTGCAGCCTTGTTGCATCCCAACATACTGTCTTGTCTATTGCCTTTGCTCCGCCCCTCTGTTGCTTGTGGATTATCATGTAATCCCTGATATTCATCAGCCCATGAGGTCAGAGGTCATCTTATTACAATTCTACAGCATCACTGTCATCTCAGTGTGTGGATGAACTGGATGTTCTGGTTAAAGGAAGAGGCACAAACACGGATCAACACAACAATTCTGTTATCTAACCCCTCTGAGCGACACATGGCCTCCACCTTGGGGTGTTGTAAAACCTTTGAAACACCTGAGAGATGACAGGAGCAGAGAGCCGCAAACACAACATGGAACATCAGGCAGGAATCGAATCCAGAGCATTATGATAAACAACACAGAGTGCTGACCACTACACAACAGCTGCAGCTACCCCCCCGGGCACGTTTTGAAGGTTTTGAAGATTTCTTAAATGAGACAGTTACGTTCACAGATAGTTCAACACTGTGTGGCCTTCAGGGACAATTTATTTTTCAAATACAGTAGCTACAGTAGCAATCAAAATTACTTTTATGCTTTATGCTTATATGCTTTTACAATAACACATGTGCTTTATAAATCAAACAAAGCATTTCCTCCACTGTTCCAGTGACCCAGATTCAAACCAGGGTTGCTGCGTCCACAATGCACTACTAGTACTAACCACTATACAACAGTGCACATCTTGATCTCTGGATAATAAAAACAACATAAAGTTAGTAACAGCCTAATGACTGTAAGTGAACAACTTGACTTCTCTAATATGTAAACATCTGTGATTTGACTATGATTAACATGTGATTTATAAGATATACTGTATAGGTTATTATGAAATGGACTAGACTTAAACGTATACAGTCTCCACAAATCAGGTGATGTAACCTGGATTCGAACCAGGGATGCTGCAGCCACAACGCATGCCATGTATCTCTGGCTATCAAATCTGTAGGTACCCTTCCCTGTATGGGGTTTCCTGTGTGAGTTCACAGTTCAGCACTGCTGAGCCACTGTCAGAGACATGGTTTCACATCAAGAACAATAATACATCAAAAAGAGAAAAAACATGTGATTTTTAATGGTGTAGATTAAAACATTCAGTCTCCATGCTGTGGCTTGGATTCGAACTGGGCTTACTGCGACCACAACACAAAGGAGCCTAACTATACGATCAGGGTGAGCTTGTGTGATTCTGTCTGTGTTATAAGTTTTATGTAAGTTTTGAATCCCCTAATGTATATTTTACCTGTGTGGGTTATAAATGAGACAGTTAGGCCACAGACAGTTTGCTGCGTGACATTCAGGGACAGTTTGTTTTTCAAATGAAGCACAGAAGCAAGAAGACAATGGCTTTGACACAAACAGATCTATGAACACGTTTGTCTGTGTAAACATTTGCTGCAGAGGAGGGTTTTTGCAATGATTAACATGTGATTTGTAAGCTAAACATAGAGATGAGTTAAAGAGAAGATCCCCAAGGAATGCTGCTGATGTCATGACCCGGATTCGAACCGGGGTTGCTACGCAGTATACTACTACTACGATCATGGCCTCTGGCTGCTCAATAGGACTTTGTGAGGTCTGAATATCAAACATAAGATCTCACCTGCATGTGTTTCACTAAGGGAGACAGTAAGGTTCATTTAGCACTGGTGAGTCAAACTGAAAACAACAGAGGCGTCATGATTGATCGATGTACTGACATTACTCTCATGAACTGACTGATTGATTGAGGGTAATGTCCATTTAGCTCACAGTGCTTCAATACTTTACAGAGGTTTTAACGGGAAGTTTTATCAGGATCTGAGTGCAGGATTTATCATCCCGGAATAGAAAAATATGAGTACTTCAATATTTGAAGTGCATAAGAGTATTTGTGAGGCAGATAAATGGAAGCAGGACAGTAAGTGTTTTTCTGTTATCAAATTCTTCCACTTAAAAATGTTTTAACACCACAAATCATCGAAATGTGATAGGGAAACATCTCACGCAAAACCCCTGACAGGCTCACTTATCCCAATCAGTTGCCATGGCAGCTTTATCACAATCACTAAAAAAAACTGCAAACCACTGCAACACACAAGATGAGCTGTGTGTAACTCATGTGAAACATAAACAGGAAGTAAATCCTAAGATACAACTTTATTTATCTTAGAGGAGAGGTCACATGATGACAACATGGACGTCACCTGCATAGCAGCTGATGTTCTGTTATTAGATCTGGGCCCAAACAACCACCTGTTTCTTGTACAGCAGTGATGCAAATCATGAATGACATAATAGCATGTGTGTGTGTGTGTGTTTTTTTGTTTGTTTGTGTGTGTGTGTGTGTGTGTGTGTGTGTGTGTGTGTGCATGCGCGCTCTGTTTTATCTCCTGTCGTCCTTATTAATCCTCTCTGTGTTTCCATGTCTGACTGCACAAACTTTGTCAATCAGGCTTTAGCTGCATTTAAACAAAGGCTTTCCCATAGAGTCCAGTTTAAGAGTCGTGATCAAGTGAATACAAGCAGCTCTGCACTGTAAAAAAACAACAACAATCCTCTGTTACTTTGAAGTGTTTGAGCGGTTGGCAGCAGCCGCACAGGGAGAAGAGCTGAATCTCTCTCTACAATATTATCTCCAAAAGGCATAAAGTTAAACATGAAACACTCTTTAGCAATATTTTAAGCAATGTTAGTGTAATAATTTTAGAATGAGGGCAACAAAGCAACACCCTGCAATAGCATGGGAAACCCGGGAGAGTTGAGCTCTCAGACAATAAATGTCAAAATCAGACAAGCTACGTACTATTTACACACTGTGATACTTTCCAAACCTTTGCTGTGGGCACTTTTCCTTGTCTGTGGACATCTGTCTATGCGCTCCATGATCATTTCCTCTCCTCTCTTCTCTCCTCTCTCCCGCCCCCGCCGTCCCCCATGCTCTCCTCTCTCCTCCCTCCCCCTCCTCCTCTCAGTATAATTTTGAATTTTGAACTGTCATTTGTTGCTGTATTTCGTAGTTTGGCCTTGGTGTCTCGCACTCCTCTCTCTGTGTTTCCGCAGCTCCATCTCTCTGCACCTGCCACCCGGTCCTCCCCATTGAGCTGGCCAGCCCCCCCCCCCCCCCCCCCCCTCCCCCTCACCAGAAGCTGCCCCCTCAGTAACTCTACGCACATTTGCACATTCTGTCATAACTGTCTTGTCTGTAACAACATCTATGTCACGTCTGTCCGTCCTGGGTGAGGGATCCCTCCTCTGTTGCTCACCCTGAGGTTTCTCCAATTCTTCCCTGTAAAGGGTTTTCTATGGAGTTTTTCCTCAGTCAATGTGAGGGTCTAAGGACAGAGGATGTTGTTACGTCATGTGAAGCCCTTTGAGACAAACTGTTTGTGAAAACGGGCTATACAAATAAAATTGCCTTGCCTTGCCTTGCCTGTCATTTTGGAAAAGAAAAAAGAAAAAAAAAGAAAGATTTTAAATAAGACGGCTTTGACCAGTACTTGTGTGGAAATTCACTGTACTTTCAGTTGCACTTTCTGTGATATTATTAGACTGTGAATGGCTGCCTTTGAAGAGGGCATCATGGTAGTAGGACTGTTGTTACCTTAGAACCCTTGAAGTAGTGGAACTGTCTTGATGCAGCCTGATTTTTTACAGTGTAGAAGAAGCGAGAACTGGAGAGGAGAGGTGGGAGGAGGAGGGTGAAAAAATGAGGAGGAGGGGGAGGAGGATGGTCCTGCTGTCAAACACAGATGAAAACACAGCAGCAGGTTTCAAGAGGGCACCGCCGTTGGATAATCGCATTTATTCTCTCCTCGGCAGCGGCGGGGACCAATGGACAGAGCAGAGCGACGCGCCGGGAGAGAAGAAATCAGAGTAATTTAATTCCCTTCAACTCCACAAAGCCGCCGGGGGCGACGTCCGCTGCGGCCACCGGTGATGCTGCACAGACTCACGGCCAGCCAGCAAACTTCAGACAGGATTTACAAACTGTGGAGACGGAGGCTGCTGCTGCTGCTGCTGCTGCCTCCTCGGCTCCTGTGTCTGTTGCTGTTCAATTAATGATAGGCTAAGATCAATTATGTGGACGAGTCTTAATCAGTGAGTAGCATCTTCATTACAGCAACAGCTGAGAACATGCATGGGACTACGAGCAGAGACATGACAGACCTATGGCAGAAAACATACGACCTGTGAGGTGAGAGACCGAAAAATCCGCTTTTATTTCACCAAAGTTTAACCTTATGGCCTGTAGAGCCAGATAGAGTAGCCACTGAGTGAGTTTAGCCTATTTCCAGGAATAAATAATCAGAATATCAGTTAAGGATCCACCTGAAACATCAGAGAACAATGTTCACTAACAAATGTGATTCAAATTATGGTTAAATAGATAAATCAATGATCAGTGTAGTGTCTCATTATACAATTGCTGTGAAATGTTACCTGGCTTTTTCTGTATGAAACATCATCAACAATTAAAGTTAGGCTTACAGTGTTATATCAAATAGGTATATATTAAATTATTCAGTATTGTGATTGCCTTCTTAAATTTATTTTGAGAGTAGGCTATAGATAAAAGTAAGAGGGCAATGAATGTGTGGTTGAAGTTGTGTTGAGGGTTAAAATAGAGGTCGTCTCTACAGATCCAGTGGCTGCAGCCTAGTTGATTGTTTTGTCTCCTCATTTGTTTTCAGAAATCTATATTGGTCTACTCTCCAATTGAATTAAATCTGTGTTGTGGAGCTCACAGCGCTGATAAATTACATTCTAAAAATGCAACAACATATTTTCATTCTAAATAAATAAAAGGTTCTCATCTGTGGCAGCTCTTACAGTAAGAGGACCGGTTAAGAGACTCGGACAGAAGCTTTAGTTGAAAGAGGTTAATTCAGACATTTTAACCTCTCTAGGTCATCCAGACCACGATGTGTCAGCAGATCAGATGAAACTTGAAGGTCTCACAGCAGTGGTGTGAGAGTTGACACATGAATCCAGGCGTGAATAGGTGTGAAGAGTCAGGAGTGTCATGTCTAAAAGTGGAGGGCCAAGTTGTTTTTCTTTTTATGTCAGTGTAGAAGTGAGCAAGCAGTGTACTACATTTAAATCCAGTGAATCCAAAGAGTGGATTTAATTTAGTTATATGGTCCTCATAGGCCTCCACTGTAAAATACACTCGAAAAGCTACCACTCTTTGTATCATGTATTTTTAAATTTAAAAAATGTAATATTGGTATTGATATTTACCCAAGACCTTGAAAAGCAGTTTATGTCAGCGATGTGGGAACAAACCAGAAAGAAAGAAAAGTAATTGGTAGAAAGTTTGAGAGTCAGTCAAGTATCTGATTCCTGAACAACAGAAATTGTGTGGTGTAAATTGTTGTGCTTCTATCTTTTTGGTACTGTTAGTTGCAAATTCAGAACAAAATGGTTTATTGATTTGAGTATCTAGACACCCTTTTGCTCTTGCTATTTTTACCCAGTGAGCAGCAACACAAACAGAAAATGTAAAACTGAAATGTCTCATTCACAGATGTATTCAGACCCTTATACTGATTCTCAAACTATCTTTGACATGTGTCTCGCATCTGTCTGACTGGAGTCCACATGTGCCAAACTAAATTGACTGGACTTGCAGTATTTCAAAAAAGCACCCAGCTGTCTTGGCTAAATAAGGTCACACAATTCACAAGTCAGGACAAAAACCAAGGAACTCTCTGTAGACTTCTGTGATAAAAGTGTGGCAAGGTCAAAAGGTGTGAAACCATTTCTAAAGCTGCCAGGGGATGAGTGACCTCAATAATGGTGAAATGAAGTCTGGAGTCATTGAATTGGCCGTTCCAGACAAACTGAGCAACCTGGCAAGAAAGGTCTCATTTAATGGGTTAGGGCACTCTATAATAACCCAGTTGCATTAATTACAACCTTTTCACCTTATGAGGTCTACCTGGCAGGGCTGTCCTGTTTCACCGTGGCTGCTTGTCCTTGCTCTTGAACCTCTGGCTTGTGTTGTAGGCTACGCAGGAAAAAAAATACAGACTGGGGGATATGATTTTAAAGTTAATTTGTTTGCGGATGATTTATTATTGACATTACAGTAACACAACCATGTCACTCAGTACCTCAGGTGATGAAGTTGACTGATGCATTTGGGGCTTTATCAGGATATAATGTCAATTACAGTAAGAGCTATCCCCTTAAACCACCAGACTCCTTACATCTTAGTACTGCCCTTTTCCAATCAAGACATGAAATATCTTGGAATAAACTTCCAGCCCCCTATAGACAAGATTTTTGGCCACAACTCCTGAAGGCAATCAGAGAGAATTTAAGAGATGGACAGTCTTGCCCATGATCTTTTTGGGGCAGAGTAGAAGTCATAAATGAATATGGCTGTCATTTCTAATGTCTGACATTTCTACCCATTGGTTTAAGGAAATTGATAAATTGCTCATATGTTTTTTTGTGGAAAGATAAGACACCAAGAATTAGTCACAAAAAATTGCTGAGATCTAGGACAAGTGGTAGATTGGGTGTCCCGGATGTTTATTCATATTATTTGGCTTACAATGCTAGATTTCCTTTGTCATGGACCTATATGAATAAGAGTGAAACTGGCAGTTGGAAGTGGATTTAAGAGAAACTTCTGACAGATTACAGTAAAACTGTCTCTTTACTGGTAAAATGGTAAACCCTGTAATTAAACTGCCATGCGAGGTAGTCAAAACTTTACAGAAATGCTTTTCTGGATCCTCACCATCATGCCTTATATGGAATAATGCTCTATTCACAGCAGGGGGCAGAACACTGTCCACCAGCATTTGGAAACATAGTGGTATTAATGAGCTGGGCCAGATTGTCAAAGATGAGGCCAGGATACCCTTTAATGACAATATTTGACATTAGTGATCCAGAGTTGTTATCTTAGCCGGAGCGTGTACGTCTTTGGAGTGTGAAAGTGATTTTCTGAAGTGGTGCAACTGTAAATCAATTTGATCAATTGCCTTATTGAATCTTGTGATACAACACGGGCCTATACCCTCTCTGGATTGCACGCAGGTGCAACCATCGATATCCCAGCATCTGTCCAGTTCCAGCTATTTCATTTTGTACGAGTGTGGCCACCTCCTCCAAGTTTATGTGGTTTGTCCTCCTGAACAAACCAAGTTTCCGACACAGTCTCTTCAACATCTTTATACTTATGACCACACTGTGTTTATGTGCCACAAGAGAGAGAATTTCCTTACTACTGAAGCCGATTCTGTAGAGACAGCCGCCACCGACTATAATAGTTTGATCTCAATTTATTTATCTTTTCGACTGGCTTTTTTCTTTCTTGTGCCGGATTTTTTTTTTCTTTGATGTTTTTTTTTTTTTTTTTTTGACTTGCCCTAATACTCCTTCGTATAATAGGGACAAGAAGTTTAGGGAAATTGTCAAGGGTGGGAGAGTGGTTTCAGCTCTGTACAAGTTGTTGTTCCTGTCCTCTCCTGACAGCCTATGCCACATAAAACATCAATGGGAGAAGGACTTGGGTGTCTCATGACAAAAACTCAGTGGGAATCAAAACACAACAGCAACTTCTATGTGTGAGATATAAAACCATTCAATTTAAAGTTTTGGATAGAGCTTATGTTACACCAAACAGATTGAACAAAATGGACCCTTCCCTTTTTCACTTGTGTTGGCATGGCTGTGGAGAGGCAGGGATGTTAACCCACCTGCTGTGGCACTGCCCCCCCTCATGGAAAAGAAGAAAATGTCCACTCAAAAAAGAAAGGTCTTGGTCAGGGAGGTGGGTGACAACTCAAAAATTGTGGAAGTACAACCATCTAAGCAGCTCTCCATCAATCAGACCTTTATACCAGAGACACTTGACAGAAGATACTTTGTAGAAAAGTCATGTGAGAGAGCATGACAAGGGGACATGACTGGTTGAGGATTATATGTAAATTGTTGCTACAAATCACCAGTTATAAGGTTTGTGGGTTCATGGTGTCTGGTTCAACAACTGCATAGTGTTAGGTATCATCTGCATAGCCATCAGAGGCAACACATCAGTGTATACACATGACAACTTAAATGTCCAACTTCACAGGGTCATGATGTTGAAAAGGCTATTTTGTCAATTTTTATTTTATTATTACAGATTCATTGGCTTCTTTGAAGACCCTCTGCCCTAACATCCTGTCAGCTGGACGTACAGATACCTCCTCTGCCTTGTCACACACCCTGCAGCCAGCATGCCCATCATCAGCAATGCCAACCATGACTTCAGCACCTACTCTGTCAGCAGTGACGACAGCAGCCTTGACCGCTTCTTCACTGAGATCCCGGAAACTGAGACCATCAAGGGTGTTTACTTCCAGCGTGCCCAGCTGCTGCGTGACCCCAAGCCTTCGTATGTGGTTGACCACACCCTGCAGGTTCTCATCAATGTTGGGGGAAACCGCTACACCTTCCCCTGGAGCACCTTGGAGCAGTTTCCCCAAAGTCGACTGGGACGCCTTCGTTTCTGCAACACCCCCGAGGAGATTGCACGACTCTGTGATGACTATGACGAGACATGTCAGGAATACTTCTTTGACCGAAACCCAACAGCCTTCAGGGTCATCCTCAACTTCCTGGCCGCGGGCAAACTGCGTCTTCTTCGGGAACTGTGTGCCGTGTCCTTGCACGACGAACTTGACTACTGGGGTGTAGATCCGGGTCATATGGAGCGCTGTTGCCGTCGTCGCATGATCACCCGCGTTGAAGAGGTGGCTGAGAGAGAGCGAAAGGAAGAGGAGTGGAGGCAGAAGAGAATTATGCTGAAGAAAAACCCGGCAGAGGTTGAGAAGGGCCATCGCAGGGTCTTCTGGATGCTGAGAGAAGTGGTGGAAAACCCCCACTCTGGACTGGCTGGGAAGATATTTGCCTGCCTCTCTGTGATCATGGTGATGGTCACCGTCATCAGCCTGTGCATTAGCACCATGCCAGACCTCAGAGATGAGGAGACCAGGGTGAGTTTAAGTTGCAGTGTTATCTGCATGTGTTTGACAATGTTCATTAACACTTAAGCACTTGTGCCTAAGTATTTACTAGTAATGGTCTACATACTTCTACTACACTACATTCGCAAGGGAAACAGTGCAATTTTTATTCCATTTATCAGACATCTAGTTCCTTGAATTTTGCAGCAGATAAATTTGATATTATGTTAAAATGTGATATTTATGGACACTCATCCCATTATTGTATGATTATCTCTGTATAGGCCTATTCTGCTCCATAGAGTAGGCTACATTAGTGTCTTCCAGTTAATTGTTTTGTCATTGATCCACTCTTACCGTTCTTGACAGAAAGGGCTGTTTTTAGTTAAAAAGCACTGACAATAAACACACCATAGCTGCCCAGGAAATTTGAGCTTTCAGCAGCTAAGAGACTTAAAGACAATTCCTCAGAAGCCCTTGGAGGCAGAAGGTTTGGGCATCTAATCTCATTAAAGAGTGAACAGGGCTGATATGATTATGTTCCTGAGGAGGAGATGATAGATAGAGTCCTCCATGATCTACTGTATCAACTGATCCAATCAAGACAAGAAAAAAACCCCTAAAACAAAACGAAGCTGAAACACTCAACAAGTTATTTTTCATGAGCAAGCAGAGTGAGACTGAAAAGAAAGTTGATCTTGGTTCAGAGTCAAAAAGCAAAGCCAAGATTCCTTTTAAATTCTAGAGCTGTTTTCAGTTTTGTGTCTGGCAGACATATAAAGCTGAATGTTGGCTACCTGGTTTAACTGGCTGTTATTCATTCTGGCAGGTGAATAAATCCAGCCGAATGTGACTGCTGGCTTGTCAAGTAATGAAAACACAAGGGCCTGAGATTTGTAGTAATTTATAAAACAATGACTCCTTGACTTCAAACAGAACTAGGGAAAAACAGCCTCTCTTTTTTGCCCGTGAATGTTAATTTTAAGATAACAATCATCACTGATCCTCATCTGTTGATATCTAAACATTTGATCCTACAATTAGCTGAGTTCAGAAAAAGCTCCCACACACAGGCACACTCTCAATTAATTTATTAAAGCAACGTTTCGGTCAAACCTCCGACCTTCATCAAGCATTATGGAAAACATTTCAACCCCCCGGTGGGACTGACCAATCAGAATACTGAGGCGGTGGGGGGTTGATGAAGGTCTGTAGGACCGAAACATTGCAATAAACTGTTGATTTAGCAAGTTATTCAGTGTGCCGGACTCCTCTCTCTATTATCCTACAATTACCTCCTGGACTTATTAATGAACACAGCCAATAATAGGCACAATGACCATATAGGCTACCAACACCAGTTTTCGCCTATCATTCACCGCTCTGGACTGAACCCTCATATTAAACTCAATGTTATTACACTGATAATTATTCTGAATTCCATTACTATAGTATCCATCTATCGTTTGTGTTTTGGCAATGATGTTCTTCAATGAATTGCATTTGATTAATGCTTATTGATTAGCTCTCAAACATTTTGAAAACATAAATATTGAATAAACATTTGTTTTTCTCCAATCACTTTTCAGATAGCACTGTATTAAAGAAGCATGACTCATAACATGATGTAGAAGATTATTTTCCAGCGTTAGTAACTTGTGTCAACTGAAGCTAATGTTTGCTACACCATGTTAACATTAGATCGCTCTCTTTGTGGCATCTAGGGCCAGGGTTACACCTTCCAATGTAGTGTTGACCATGAAGTAAAGTAACCACAATAACTAAATAATTTACTTTGCTAATGGCAAGATACCACCTGGAGGTAGCTACTGCAGGGGCTAGTTAGCTGCAAAGATTAGTGGTCTAGGTGAGAACGGTAAATTCCTTACTTTATTTGTTTTGTTGAAAAAGAGGATAAAAAGACAAAATCTCCAAGCAACAGAAGTTAGAAAGATGTCAAAATCCAAAACAAACTAGTTTCCTACATCAAAATATGAATGAAATTGGTGGTGGATAAAAGTCATCTTGACATTATCATGTTACAACCAAATGTCTTTGGTTAACAACATGTTGTTAAAGCATTATTTTGTCAGCGATCCAGTCGTTTTGGCTAACGCTGCAGGCTTTTGAAACCGTAACTTAACAAAAACATTCCACTGACTTATGCTTTAATGCTGAGCTATGACTTATGTCTGTCGCGGAGAACGCCTTGAAGTGACTGTTGCAATACTGCATTTCACAACTGAGTAATGAACCTTGTTGTTTTGCTCAGCCTCCGCCAGTTTCTCTTTGGCTGCCTGCATGTTGAGACAGACATCAGCTTTCAGAGGCTGTAGAAGCACTGTATATGGAAGATTATAAACAGCGAATTGTTGAATCTATTAAGAAAGCAATGAACATGTTGGCGAGAAGAAAGTTCAGATCAAGTTCACCCTTGTCTCTTGAATATGACTTCCTCCACACATAATTCACTTATTTCCAAAAGTTGCATTTCCTCTGTGTACAGACCATCCAACATTAAAAGTATTGATTCTAACGCCTAATGATTCCTGCCCTCCAGCCTTCACTTGTCAATGCACATGAAGGCACTCATTACGCACACTTAGAGAGGCGTTTGTTTCACAGGCTGTAATTTATGCTTTTTTTGTTTGGTCACTCTGGAAGACGTGTTTGTGACTACTCATTATTGTGATCAGTCAGCACACTGAAATGGAGATTGATTTTTTTCCCCTATTTTAATTGCTTATTCACAGCAGTGCCGAAATCCATTTAAATGCTGCCTATTTTTAAAGTTTTGACCGTACACACTGTGACACTGAGAGTGACTTATTTTCAGAGACAAAGACAAAGGTGGTTATTTGAATTTATAATGTGTTGTGCCATTTGAAAAATACAAAATAGTGCATTTCATGGTTTACAAAAAGGTGCATTGATTTGTTTTTAAAACTGAGGCAGCACTGATTTTACATTACCCACAAAAGCACAGTATGGTGCTGAATGAAAGTTAAAAAAAAAAAGAAGATAAATATTGCTTCTCAGTGAAGCACTCCAGTTATTTAGTATTGATCCACAATAATGGAACAAGGCTCTCTGGAGACAGCTTTCAAAGAGACCAAACAAATTTGCTCTATCTTCACTACTTTTCATAGAAATCATAATGAAATTCAAATGAAATCACAAATATGTTAGCTGTAGGTGAATGGGACATCCCAATAATCTTCAGAAGCCTATGACTAATAATCTGTCTCCTATAACTTTCCATCTGAATGAAACAGCTAGTCTTTGTCTTTAATTTACAAGATTGTTTGTTTCAGGCGAGGATGTTGTTATCCAATCAGGATTTGACTATGGGTCCAGTCAGACAGACACTAGGTCGTGATGTCTTGTTGTGGAGTCTTCTTTCATGTTAGTGAGGTCAGATAGGAATTTCCTGTTTGGATAACAAAAGACAAGCTTGACTTGGTAACATTAAGCCTCTATTTGTTATACATGTATTTGAATTACATGAAGTGCTTCAGTCCATCTTTCACATGAATGGCACAAAGACCTGTAGTGTAAGTAAAATTTAAAAACCACAGCTTCTTGTTTTAAGAATTTCACCACATATCACACACACGTGGCCAATTTTGTATTTTTTGTGGGGAAACATTGTTCTGCTTCTTCACTGAAGCTAACTGCGCAAACAACAAAACTCTCAGAGCAATTTACTGTAAGAAGTATGTTTTATCTCTCTGTGTTGTTGAGCCTCCTGGTTTGATAAGAAAACTTCCAAGCCATATATGTTTAAGTACTGATTGATTTTTCTATTGTTGCTTCTTTGTCTGTCTGTGGGGTCAACAATGACAGGACAGGTCAGTCTGCCATTGAAGCCCCCATTATGGTGGAAGGTGAAAGTGCAGCTTGAAAGACAGAAATAACGCCTCGCCTCTTTTGCATTCTTTGACAGTGGTCAGTCTACATACACTCATGGTGCATATAACCCTGGACTGGTTTTTCTGTTGTTCTCCAGATCTACTGGGAAAGACTTGAAGATCCACCAGTAGATTACCACCAACAGGTCGGTGTCCATTCCTGTAAAGTGTTGTTCATCATGTGTTTTTGTGCCTGCAGGGCGAGTGCTCGCAGAAGTGTCAGAGCATGTTTGTGGTGGAGTCCATCTGCGTTGCCTGGTTCACGCTGGAGTTCATGTTAAGATTTGTGAATGCTCAGAGCAAGCTGGCCTTTGCCCGTGGCCCCCTCAACATCATTGACGCCATTGCCATCCTGCCATACTACGTGTCCCTGGTCGTTGACGTCAGAGATGAAACAAAGGAAGAGGTCATCATGGGCACCGGCAGAGGCTACCTGGACAAACTCAGCCTGATTCTGCGCCTGCTGCGGGCTCTGCGCATCCTGTATGTGATGCGCCTGGCTCGCCACTCCCTGGGCCTGCAGACGTTAGGACTGACCATGCAGCGCAGCATGAGGGAGTTCGGCCTGCTGCTGCTGTTCGTCTGCGTGGCCGTGGCGCTCTTCTCGCCGCTCGTCCATCTAGCTGAAAGCGAACTGGCACCGTTTGCCGCCACACACCCCCATCACAGCTTCAGCAGCATCCCAGCCTCTTATTGGTGGGCCATCATCTCCATGACTACGGTGGGCTATGGCGACATGGTGCCACGCAGCATCCCTGGACAGATAGTTGCACTTACCAGCATCCTGAGTGGCATCCTCATCATGGCGTTTCCTGCCACCTCCATCTTCCACACCTTCTCCCGCTCCTACCAGGAGCTCAAACAGGAGTACGAGCAGCTGTGGAAGGAGGAGCGAGGTGAGGAGATCGCTGCAGAGTCAACTGGTTGGTCAAAGGTGGATTTGTCAGCAAATGAGCTCATGTCTGCGTCCAAGGAAGAGATTGAAGGGTTGATGTCAAGCAAGTGTCACCAATCCACACTTCCATCTACAGCTTTCTGAAGGAACAGACACGTGTTCAGAAATATCAAAAGTGGCTGTGTACTCCATCTATGACTATACTTTTAGACCACAAAGGACTGTTACACTTTGAATTGTGTTCAACTTTAAGCTCTGTCTCCTCATGTACCGACTTCATCTACTTATACTATCTGCAAATACCTTGTATTGTATGCCTAGTACCTATATGTACTAAACCTTTAACTAAAGCCGAACTGTATTCTGACTTCTCACTTTCTGTGTAAGGAAACATGAACTACAGTCTCATTTGAACTGTGCTGCTGCTGAATGGGGAACATCATGCTTTTTTCTCACTTGTTCACCTATCTGTGGTGGCCCTGAGAGCTCTACAACTGAAGAAAACACATGCAAAGACATGTATTACAAATTTAGAAAACAACTAGCCTACTGTAAGATGAGATTGTCTTGTTTATCATAATGTCAATGTCACATGATGCAGATATTATTGCTAAATTATGTTTTGTTGTCTTAGCATTACTCTTTCTTTAGTATGGTCTGGGATTTTTTGTCTCCCCTAGAAACAGGTCTGTGGTGTGTTTTGTTCTGCAACACAGTTGTTTATTTCCAGAATTTGTAGCACATATAGCGTCTTTGCATGTGTTTTCTTAAAGTGCGTTGAGTTCTCAGGGCCACTGTATGCTACATTAGCCATCAGCTATTTCAATTTATGACATCTGTCCCTTTACTGTTCACATGTGCTGAACATGCTTATTAGCCTATAGCTTGCTAATTAGCACTGATTCTATTGACTCTTGTGGGTTAGTTCTAGCCCCTGTTAGCTGTCTGTCATTCATAGGTCCAGCGAGTACTGACGACAGAGAAAGAGATTAAGACAAATCTCTAAGTGCTACTGAGTGACACCAGGTCAGTTTGACTAGAAGTGAATGGTCCTTCGATCCTGTTTGCAAAATAAAAGCATGAACATTTGATCCATGCATTTTCTGAAACCAAACAGCTTATTATTGCTGCAATACAATGAGCCTGTTGGCCCAACTGTGATCAGATCTGACTCCATTTGAACATATTAATAAGTGATGAACATAAAATTATTAACTGTAGGCTATAATTTCTCTCTGATTTTTTTTTCTTTACAGGATTGTTCTTTTTTTTTCATTGACTGTCCTCAAAAGATATGTAAGTAGATTAAATAAATAAAAAATGCATAGGCCTATAGAAAAAATGTTCTTCACCAAGAAAGGGATTGTCCCAGTCTTAAAAAATACATTTCCAATTCCACAGTTTCAAATTAAACTTAATTTGTTTCCCTCTTCCATTTGTCTAATTGATTGGAGAAATATACGTTTATGATCTACCAAATGCTGTGTACACTCACCTACACACAAATACATCTTTGACCCTTCACCTTCAGAGGTCAAAACAGCTGGAGAAATTCTGATTCTGACTTCCGGACTAAATTTTACCCTCAAACAGATGAAGTGATGCTCAATTCACAACGAAACAGCAGGTAACAATGTTCTTAATGTGCAAGTGAGATAATAATTAATTTTATGTTGTGGTTTGATTTCCTCACAGCACAATAAAGTTGTACAATGAATGTGCAACAGCAAATGTGTTTCCTAGGAAATGCAACCAGATCACAAGGAGATGAGGTCTGGAAGGTAGGGAAGTAATTTGTGTCTGAAATCATTCAGCAGTGAGCAGGAGACTGACATTTTGGACACGTACACATCACTGAGAGCTGTTCTGTTACGTGATTGTAATTTTTAATGGATCCCAAGTTGCCCTGGACTGCCCTTTCCATGACCATTGTGAAATTTTAGTTAGTGTGGTGTATTTACACAGAACTCCAATGATACATAGAGCGTTATGTAAGAGTGAGTGATCTGTGATGCAGGTTCAGCTGTGTGAGCAGTGTTTCAGATTAATATCCACATGAATCCTCATCCTCTTGTCTCTCTGTTAAACCTACAGGCTTTTTCTGAAAATAAAATGAACTGTTTTACTTGTTTGGTTTTGGGGGTCCTTCTTTTAGAAGAAACTATATGAAACTATAGCCCTAGGTTGAATTTGCCCAGAGTCATTTAAGTTAAAACAGGACCTCGGGGTCATGGTGATAATAAATTATATGGCAGATGTATATAAACACAACTTGTGGTCATACATTTGATGCAAACATAAACATAAACATAAACCTCACAAATGGTTCTGTTTGATGGTCAAACAGGTACAAGATGCATCAGATCACATCAGAGCATCCTCTTTCTTCTGCCATTAATCATCTCACGACCTTCCGATTCATCTGGAAGCAATCTGTTATCTCACACGCACGCACACACACAAATATATCAGTTACACCTGCTAGTACTTGCACAGTACTTGTACAGTACTTGTACAGTACTTGTGCATTTATTATTTTAATGCACATCTTGTAATTGTTTTTTTTTTATATCTGGATATCTGAACTACATCAACAAACTCAATATGGTATGTATAAGTCAGCGTATGTAGAAAAATATAAAATAAGTAGGCTATTTAGTCTATTAGTTGAGATTATTATGACAGTTTCAGGAACTTAAATGCAGCTTTATTTAACCATTTGTGTCTTTTGATTTGAAACAAACTAAATTCTGCTCACTGACATCTGTTGTTATCGGCTGTGTTTCGAGACACAGATGGAGTGTTTTGAAAAGCCTCTTTCTAGCTCCGCTCAGACAGTGTTGCTGGCATGATTCAGTCAAACTGCAAACAGTGAAAACACTGAAAAATCTGCCGATATCTGGTCTGGCCTCTGCCATCTCTTCTCTCGGCTGCTATCCTCTCTTAGGAAACTGAGGAAACTGAAACCGACTCAGCTGTAGAGAGGAAATGTCTGATTGACGTGTCTGATTGACGTAATTTTAGACCTTTGCTGAGGCAGCAACAGTAACAGTCCATCACTACAACCCACTGATGTTGAGTAATGAACAAGATCTGAACTATGTGCCATGTGAGAAACTGATGCTGGACAAAAGAACACATTTGTTTCATTCTTGCTGCATGATATCATCATCGATGTCTGTTGAAGAGCAGGTGCCTGAAACATCACATAATGCACCTTTAGGAGCAGTTTCTGCAGACTTGGTTTGATTTTTGCACTTGCTTCTCTGTCCAGCACCCAGAAGGTAGTGTTTCATTGGGGTGTGTGTGCTGCCTTTACATTTATAAATATTAAACAACCCTCTGCCTGAGTGAGCACAGCTTAAGGTCACTGACTGTGTCCGTCAACAAGGAGTTTGGCTCACGACCTCCAGAATAAACTGCAGAAAAAAGCCAGACAGAAAAACAAAAACAAGTATTCAGACAAAACCAGTGCTTTTATTCTACAAGGGGCACTGTAACTGTTCATTTCCCTTTACAACCATAAATTAAACCACAACAGTCTCATGTACATTGGTACACATATTTGAATGTTATTCCTTATATTTACAGCCGTGACACAATAACTTTCAAGCAACATTTTACATCATTATGAAGTCATCTAAAATACATGTAGGACTTTGCGGTGTCACAGACACCTCCACTCATTTGTTAGCTGCTGAAATGTGACAGCCAATCACATGGACATTCAGTTAGTAAAGGAACTTAAATAACATGTAATAGTAAATGGTTCACGAGGGAATAGGATGTACACATTGTTTTAGTCTCCATTAACACTGGTTAAAGGGAGCTTTTGAATTCTTAAACTCTTGCAAAAGTTTCCCCGCCCAGGCCCAGTTGGGATCAATGCAGAGCTTCTTCCCAACGCAGGTTGTGACTCTGTAAGAAACAAGACATTGTGTTGGACGGTGTAACAAGCACAGAAACACAAACAAAAGTTAGATTTTGTTAAATACGATTCAGTGTTACAGATTTAATCTCTAAATATTATATAAAGTATTTCATCCTCAACAGGTGGCAACAATACAATAAAAATTAGGCTATGTGTTTTTAATTCAGGTAGAGAACCCATACATTATTATTATTATCCATCATTATAATTCATTACTATTATTTTAGTAGTATAGTAGTAGTAATAATATTAATAAGAATATATATAATAACAACTCCTACTATCAAATCATATTGCTGCATATCACCCATATTCAGTTTGATCCTTTAAACTTGCATTAACTGGCAGCAGCAGCAACAAGCTGTAGCCTAGACAAAATATTGAAATATTATTGCCTTTATCTATTTGTATCTGATTGATGAATCTCAGTTAGAGTTCCCGCTCAGTCTTTTAGCTCTGTGTTAGGGCACCACCTGGTCCTTAATGTTAAGTACTAACAGTAACAATGATACAGGAGTGAACCTTAACACAGGTGCTGCGGGGTCATTAAAGCGGTTCAATGTGATTTACACAATCTGGCAAAAATAAAAAGGAAAATTCATATCCATCACTTTTGTTCATACTCACACAATGGCCCTTTCCTCCTCTGGGCAATTGTCTGGGGTCATCTCCACGTGTTTCACCTTATTCTTTGGAACTCGTATTTGAACGGCTCTTGGACAGCAACTTTTCTGCTGCCTGAATAGGTGCGAACCTGTGAACAGAGACACAGTTAGCACCTGTCGAGACCTCAGACCCTGCACAGTCAATATTAATAATTTAGTCACAGCTCTCAGAGAGTTACTCACTGGCAGAGCTGTGATGCAGGAGGCACATCAGAGTCAGGAGAAGCAGAGCCAACAGCGTCTTCATGGTTCTTCTTGGGTTGGATGAAAGACTTTAATCTTCAGGCTGATCTGGTTGGATCTGTGTTGGAAACCTGCTCTGTGCCTCTTTATATACATCCCACCCCTCAAGCAACATCATCAGTGGCTTCTAAGGATCAGTTAGTCCTTGAGTGTCCTCTTCCTCTTTCTGTTTTCTACAGAGGAAGTAACAAGGTAATGACACGTAAAATAATTCTGCACAAAGCTTTTCACAGAATAAAACACGGGGGTTTTCACTGATGAAAAGGGAGTTTTCTGGGCCTCAAAATACCAGCACAGTTGTATAATCTCCAGATTTTATGATCATAAATGTCTCAGTTTGTACGGTCTGTTGCATGATGCCTGTTCTGTTTATACATCTCAGCACTCAACTTAGTTTAAATCATCCAAAACCCAAATAAAGAATCAGCTTTGTTAGTCAGGAGAGATTAATGATATGATGACTCACATTGTTTGGTCAATATAATGGATTCTGAGGTTTCACAGTTTTGAGTTCACATCAGAGACAAAGTTGGTCGAGTATAAAATCTCATGTTAAATTGAAGTCAAGCGTTTAGTACACAAGAGAGTTTGTTAGGCATGTGTGCAATTATTCTGTAATAATGTATATATGGACATACAATATTATGTGCTGTGATTGTAGAAATGTTCATAAGAGGATGTGTTGCCTAGAGGGTATCAAATCTACCAATCACTTTTTGCTGACTGACTCTCTCAAACATCACAGTATTGGTGTCTAATTTGCCCCATCATCCTCCCAATCTGGAACTGCTTTCTCTGTTGCAAACAGATGAGTCTCACAATGAGAGGGTTTAAATTATTTTAGAAAGAGATGATGATGCTAAATGACGAAGTCTGGGATGAAAGTTATAGGTGCCAGAAAAGGGTCTAAAATATTAGCAGAAATATTGTTGGTATCCATGGGAGGCCGACTATCCTCAGCAGAAGCACTGACAGTTTCATTGGTGATTTGATTTGATTTTTAGCCATTAGTCTATTTCTTATGTTGCGTGGTCACACTATCACTTCAACAGGGACAGTTCATTAAAACATCATGGTGTAACGCTTCACTCTTTAGCTGCTGTTAAAAGTGTGACATCATCTTGACTTAAAGAAAACTGTCCAAATCCATTTACTTCATTTTAATGTAGGTCCTGTGTGACCCTTTCAATAAATGATACTGCCTAAACTGCATAAATGTAAGCTCACAGGAACGTCCACCACAGCGATGAGATCAGAGGCTGAGTTCCAGGAAGTAAGAGAGCTGATGCTGCTTCCACTTTCCTTGCCTGGTTTCATAACGGATACTGAGAAACACAAACTCTGAGAAAGTTGTGGTTTTGGTTCATTAACCTTTGGGCCTTTAAACATGACATCTTTATTTCTGCTGATGCAGAACCAACTTTCAGTTTCACTTCTGTTTCATGCAATTTTATTAATCTGTCATTTGAGCTAAGGTACAAATAAGGCACAATGAGCGACAGCAGATTAAAAGCCTTTGGCAATAAAAGCCTCTCGTCTGCACTAGGGCTTCAGGTGGGTGAAGTGAGACATAAGTAGCAACAGGAGGTCAGAGGTAAAGGTTGTTTTGCTCATGCAGGAGGTGTGAAGCAAGGATCTTAAAAGGATGTTTAATAAACATAGGCTACTGAATAAATATCAAACACTTGGATAAAATAAGTTAATTAACATTACCAATATTCACGTTTATTATCATTACTATTCACTTTACTAACTCTATTCATTGAGTGAAATTCTATTATGAATTTTGTTTTGTTTGTTTTGTAAATTTTCTTCCTGTAAATAGGGTAGGCATTGATACGCTTTGCTTCTGCCTTCACCCTTTCGTCCATATTCATTCATCAATCAATCAATCAATCAATCAATCAATCAATCAATCAATCAATCAATCAATCAATCAATCAATCAATCAATCAATCAATCAATCAATCAATCTTCACATCCTGCCTGTTACTCTGCAAAACATCAAACTGGAGTAGAATCCACTTGTCGATGAGATATCACTTCTTGTATCTTCCGGTATGTAATACAAATATTGACTTGAGTGACTTGACTTGAATAAACTACTTCTACCAAACCTATTTGCTGATGGACCTTTTTTAACGTATATATTTATATACTAGCCCATACAAATATATATGTTTATGTGTGTCCACTAAGCTTAGAATGATCATTTGAAGATTTTTAATGTGAACTTATTGACTTGTAGTGGGGCGGCATAGCTAAACTATTGTTCATTTTGTGATAAACCCTACCTTATAGCTGAATATATGTTTAATGACTCTGGATATTGGGCCATCGCAAATATTTATTCTGATGACTTTGGCTACCGTAATATATTTAATAACAGTACAAAAATGAGAGCAAAGATTCTGACACAGGTATGTGTAAATATAAACTCCTCAATTGTGCATTTGTGTAATGAGAAACGCATGTGTCAAAATCCCCTGCAATTTTCTCCCGTTGGTATTCACTCTCGCTCTGAGCTTCACGTGCTGCAGGTGTGTGTGTCAATCACAGCCACAGACTGGCACCTGATTGGAGTCAGGACGGCTGTGTCTCAAGAAGTAGAGCGTCATTCACTAACTGGAGGGATGGTGGTTCCATGCCTGGCTCCTCCAGTCTGCATGTCAACGTGTCCCTGTCCTAAGACACTAAACCCACACCTGACCCCAAACTGTGAATGAGTAGATTTCAAACACTGTCTTTTGTAACACTGTCTCCAGTGTTGTGTGTGAAAAGAAAAGACTAGAAAAGTGCTGTATAAGTAGGCTACTTTATAAGTGCAAGTCCATTTACCATTGGCGTCTAAAGCTCAACCCACTTGTGGGATCAGCTACAGCTACAGTGACCAACACAGGCACGCTGGTTGACCTTCACCAACTCCTGGTTGAGCCATCCCACAGCTGAATGTGACCAGGCTGGTGACCAGTATCTGCGACTACATATGGATCTTCTTCACGTCACATAAATAAAGTGGCCAATATGAGTTGTTTTGTCCCAATTACTGTACCCTTATTATTGTGGGAGAGTGCAACCATCCAATCCACTAAGCAAGTCAAAACAAGAGTCAAGTCAAAACAAGAGTGAATACCAACAGCAGGGTTTAGAAATTGGTGAGGTCCACTTTATTCAATCTCCATTAAATAAAGTGCAGTGAAAAAGTATGGGTTAGGGAATAAGTGGTTGTTGAGAAAAAGTCCTTGTTTCTCATGTACTTGTGCTTATCAAATGAATAAAAACATAAAAAAGACCCACAATTATATAAAGGAGACTTATGAAATTAGGTGCAGTGAAAAAGTATTTGCCCTTCCAGATTTCTTACTTTCTTGCAGTTTTGTCACACTTAAATGGTGATGGGGTGAGGAGAACAACTCAATTCTCATTAACTCTATTCAACATTATCTGTTTGTTGTCCTTGTTTTACTGTAATTGAAACAGAAGTTGTTTATTCTCACTCCAGTTGTTCTAACTGAGCAGCCACAGTGTTTTGTCCTGATTCAAAATGGCTTCAACAATTAGGGAGAATTACGCCTAACACAGTCACAACATTGACACCTGGTGGTTTGTAAGACCCATTGCAGGCCTCCAAACACCACTTACTGTACCTGAATAGTGGAGTGTTTGCTTTTATTAAATCAGAGTTAGTTTTGAAATGCATGCAGCATTAAATGTCGTGACTATTGTGAAATACATTGCAGTAAAATAATAAATAGCCAAATTTTCTGACTAAAAGCAGACCTCATAGGAATCACTGATGTGCAGTAGTTTATGGTCAGTGTGGACTGGGGTGTGCACTCAGGTCTTTTAACATTATGGCTGATTTACAGTCAGTCTGCACAGATTTAATGTGTTGCACTTGCAAGTATAATTTTAACAGAGAGAGAGAAACAGAGTGTGTGTTTCTGTTTGCTTGAATTATCCTCATTTATTAAAACATTATTATGTGTCAAAAACTTGGTCAAAAGTTGTTATGTGGCAAGGTGAAGAGGGCCCAGGTGGGCTTCGAACCCCAGAGTAAGTAGGAGTCATACACGCTAACCAGTCGGCCAAAGGGACATCCCATTGGCCAAGTAGCCAGGGCACATAATCAATTGGAGGCATAGTGACAGGAACCTCAACTGTCACAGTTTCTCCCAAAACCTACAAAGTTTATTTTTAGGGCACATGTGGATATAGACCAGGAAAAAATAAAAGTGTTTTGGTCAGAAACCCCTCAGTGAAATTTGACAGAGTCAAATTAGATTCTTAAATCACAAGAACACAGAAAATCGATGTGTTTTGTTGTGTTTATTTGCTGCTGCCACTTGGAAGTATCAGATCAATGATATTGAGACACCATTAGAATCACAATTTTATTGAGAAAATTGTCTAATATTCAGTGGCTGCTGAAAATATTAATAAGCCTGAACAGCAATTCATTGTGTTTAGGTTTAGGTTTAATTCTAAATTGATTAATTGCAATTTTATCCATCAATCATTAACTGAGAAATCTCCAAAGAAGATACTGAGGATCTGCAAACCCCTGCAGAAGGTACGGTCATGATTAGCTGGACGATTAATGTGCAAATCTCAGTGCACTGTTGTATCACTGATGACACTGAAGAGGTCTTTTGTAAACTGTTAAATTCTGTAACTAATAATGTCTTGTGGTTAGCCTATACTTCTTAGAGTTTTCCGGTAAAAAAAAAGTTGTAATGTTTGATGAATTGTTGCTGCCTCCAGTCAGTTTCTGTGGGTCAAACTGTTTTTTTAATCATGTTGTCAAAATAAGATGACTCAGGCACTATTTACTTTATTTAGTAATAATAATAATAATAATAATAATAATAATAATAATAATAATAATAATAATAATAATAATAATAATAATAATAATAATAATAATAATAATATATCCATCTGTTGGCACCTTTCTCAACAGCTTTCTCACCCTGCAAATCTTTTTTTGTTTGTCTTTAAACGTGAGATGCTTTAATCCGAAAGGTATCATAAAGCATACTTCTTTGCCATTATCAAGTGTTATGATAGAGAATAAAAAGTAATTTTTTGTCTTCCATGATGAGGTATTTGTATTTCCTTGATCACAAACAGGAATATGAGGGCCCAAACACAAGAAACTACATGTATAATGCAATGCTGCTTGTAAGAAATCTGCAGCACAACAGGCCCAGAGCCTGGAAAAGGTAGTGCAAATCAAAGAGAAGTTGAAACACCATGACACTCAACTCCTTCAGGAGAAAGAGGACCTCTGCTACAAGGAATGAAAAACCAACTGGACAAAATATGAAAACAAAACAGTAGCTTTTATTAAGAAAAGGGGCAATAACTGATTTAACATACTGTACATTTCAAACACACATTTAATCATTTTAAATATGACACCACAACTGTCACTCATTTAAACCACTTGAAGGTGACACATAATGATGTGGTTTCCATTGAGAAAATAATTTAAAGTAATTATTTCTACATAAATGACAAGCATAAATGTATTCATTTTAACACTTTGGGGGCTTGGTGGCTGGTTTTGTAAAGTTGATCGCTGATTTCTTAAACTCTGCCAGGAGGTTCTTGGCCCATTTCCAGGTGGGGTCAATACAGAACTGCTTGTTGCACTGTGTTGTGATACTGTAAGAAACAACACAACACAGTTAATCATTTTGAATAATGAATTCATCATTCACAAAGTTGATAAAGATGCCAATGACTATTTCTGAATGAACGGCAGGCTTCTCTTGTTCTTCTAAAAGTATTTTCAATGCAAAATAGTAGCGCTGTACTCACACAATGGCCGCGCTCTCCTCTGGGCAATCATCTGGAGTCATCCCCACGTGTGTCACCTTATTCCTGGGAACTGGTATTTTACCAGATTCTGGACAGCAACTTTTCGTCTTGACGAATAGGTGCGAACCTGTGAACACACAGAGACATGGTTAACACCTGTCGAGACCTCAGACCCTGCACAGTCTGGTTCTCTCAGAGCGTTACTCACTGGCAGAGCTGTGATGCAGGAGGCACATCAGAGTCAGGAGAAGGAGAGTCGACAGGGTCTTCATGGTTCTTCTTGGGTTGGATGAAAGACTTTAGTCTTCAGGCTGATCTGGTCTGATCTGTGTTGGAAACCTGCTCTGTGCCTCTTTATATACAATTCACCCCTCAACTTCTAAGAAGTTGCTGGTTTAGCTTCCACTTCTCTTTTCTTTGGCTGTTCTCTGCAGAGAAAAAATGTTGATGAAACATCAAATTATTCTGAAAGACAGTCCTACACAGAATAAAATAGGGGGGGTTCCCCTGCTTCTGCTCGCTCTCAAGACATGTAAGTAAAAGATGCATCTTTACAACAGCTCACACACAGAGGTTTAATGATGATAAATAAATACTCTCATCTGATCACCAAAGTCAGCTGGAGGAGGCTTAATTGTTCTATTTATGTATTAATTAAACGTTTCAATGAAACCCCATCTCAATTCTACATTTGTATTGTATTATTGGAAGTTTTGATGCATAAGAATATGTAAATCATGTCATATATGAATATAAACCTCAGTGTAGTTTCACATCTCCTTTCTCAGTTTTCTCTTTTGAGCTCAAGGAACAACAGTTCAGTGTCAGCCGATCAGAAGAGAAGAGGCTTTTTTTATGTGAGGAGAGAGGAAATCCGTGGTCCTGGTGTAGTTTTGGCTTCCTTGTTTGTTCCTTGAATGACTCAGACTTATTTCTCAGACTTCAAAATACAGAGAAGAAGAAACTGTGGTGTTGAAGTACTTTCTGTTATTCTAAGGTCAAAAGAAAATGTGGAACACGTATGAAGCAATATGAGGTGAAAGTGAATTGTAGAGTAAATGAATAACAACCAATTTAGGTAAATGTTCATCCTGCACTTAATTTGAAGAAAAAACATATAAAATATAAAAAGTTAAACTAACTGGATTAATCAAATGAAGTTACAGTATTTATAAGTGTTAAGTAAAACATCTACTAAGGATGCTGTACCACTGGTCCTGCTGTATACCTGACACACTGCGGCACCTGACGCCCTTTTTCTTTAACTGCAGTGGTTCCAAAGCCTTCTGAGCCTGAGACCAACATACAACACATAACAGTGTGACGTTGTTGCCTTCTCTTTTCACCAGCAGCCCCACCCCCCCTGGTTTGCATGACAAATAACAAAATTTTCATGCTTGTATCATAATTTGCACAATTCCACTCAAATGTTGCTTTTATCTGCACCATATACGTAAAGGATTACCTGTCATGTCCCAGGTTGTATGCAGCCGATGTACTCACCTCATTCTTCCAGTGAAGGACCAGTTAAGCATTAACCGCTTGTATAATATTGCAATGTGCATAAAATAACATCACACACAAGTAGTGAATAACTGCAGAGCATTGATACTTCTTATTAATACTTACTTAAATAGTAATAATAATAATAATAATCATATAATTAATTGATGTCATGGATCATCAAAGCAACCAGGATTCTGATCAACAAATTCAGATTTGGGACCAAAAACATTGGTGTAGCCTACCAATCTACTGCATAGTGATCAAGGTCAAGGTCAAGGTTTCTTTATTAATACCAAATGGTAAATTTGTTGTGCAGACAGGCACTCGGCAATCCCAGTATAAAAACAGCCACACACAGACATCATGACAGACAAATCACAAATAGAAAAACACAATATGGTCAAAATAAAATCAAAATGATCAGATCAGAAAATCAGTGGGCACAGGTGGTAAAAATAACTCACTTCGGTGAAATGCCCGTTAAACAAAAATGAACTGATTCTGAACTCATTCTTCTTGTTGCCTAAATATCAGAGCAAGTATCCTGTACTTTACTCCCTGAGCATGTCACTTAAAATTCTTGACACTTTGATGAGAAACTACAGTATAAGTTTTTCTAACTATGGCCGAGAGCCAAAAAACAATCTCTCACAAGGTTTCAGGCATATTAAAGACTAGACTCTGCAAGATCCGTGACACGGAATAGAAACATCCAAAAGCCGGTTGCAGAAGCTATTGTTATAGTGTGAAGACGTCATGTAGCAGTAGCAGTGATAACATCAGTTTTAGCAGCAGCAGTATTAGTAGAAGCAGCATTCTTGTATTTCTGCACAGAAGCAACTGCTGATATTAGCACAATGGTGGGGCCAAGTTGATTTTCACTTCCCTCATGTTTCCTCCAGAGGCTCCGCAGCTTCTTCTCAGAAGAAACTGAACCTCTGAAACATGAAATAATTCACAGTAAACACAGTGTCTTCACTTCATTATTCTGAAAACAACACATTTAAATATTTATCGAGGAAATGCAGAAATGCAAAACTCACTGTTTACTTTTTTACCTGCATGATGTGATTATAAGATAATTAGATAATGTGTAAATCAGTCATCTTTACTATCAAAAGGCATTACTTAAAGGGTTAAGGGGGGGTCTGGCGTGCAGCAGATTTTTATATAATGTTGGCGAATTGTGCTCACTTTTGAATCGTCCAAAACAAACACTACAAACCATCCAAGTGTCCTGAAGCCGCCACGTGAAAAAGTTGTTCGGAAAAAAATATTTTGGCTCTGTTGCTCTAGGTCCAGTGCTTGAAGGGCAATTGTATCGAATTTGGGTTGACCCAAATCAGTCAACATGTCAAGAATTTTTTTTCTCCAGTTTTCATGATAGTATTGTTGAGTGAATAACACTGTAAGCTGAGCAAATGTCAGACAAACTTAAAATATTGTATCCAAGCAGGTTAAAATTACAGTAAAAAGAAAAAAAAAGAAAAGAAAAGAGAATCGGAAAAACAAAGCAAAACCTTGTTACACAAAGTGAAAAAAAGACTAATAAATCAGGCCATTGGTGAGATTAATCCGCCGTAACAAAGAGGACACAGGTCAACACAGGCAGTCAGACATCAGCCTTTGACTTGTGTGTGGTTCACAGAAATATGAAATATCGGCTCCTTCCTCTGGTAGATTTTGTGTCCTGAGTACTGGGGAGGAAGTAAAAACACACAGTTTTAAAGTGAAACTGATGTTAGTGATGTTATTTTTATATCTACTGTATAGCTCATGTGTGAACACCTCTAAAAACCTACAGAACATACTGTAAATTGATTAGTGTGTTATCTGGATTTGAAATATTACATTGAGACTGAGTTCCTCACTGCTGACACAATGTTTGAAACACATTAGTATCTGAAATATTGTTGTTCACAGCAGCTTTATGAGCTTTGAGAAAAAAGCTGAATGGTCCAGCCCACCGGTGATAAAACTGACTTATTTCTGACTGACTTAAAGGATAACTTTCGTTTTTTACAACCTGGACCTTATTTCTAGCATCAAATACAATCATTTAATCACCCTGACAAGTTTGGTGTCATTTGGAGTCGTTTTGACGAAATTAGCCCCAATCGAGCGGCGCATATATCCGTATAATGCGAGAACACGGGGCACCCAATGCAGCCTCTAAATAACACATTAAAAAGTTCATTTGCCAAATTTTGTGATGATACACTAGTGTTATTCCCCTCCGAGCCCGTGGTGGCATGTTATCAACATCCGGCTCCTCCAGGCTGAAACCTCTGATCTGGATATGTCATCTGACCGGTGCCCGGCTCGTTCTGATAATAATCACTTCGGCATTTGGGTCCTTTTTAGCACAACTAGCCAGAGCTGTTGAGGATCCAGGCTGAGGAGAGGAAGCCAGTGACCGAAGCTGAACATCATCCAGCTGCTCATTTTGTTCTGACGAGTCAGAAACGTGCAGAAACGGACCATAGCATTAGCAATAGCAAGTTAGCTGCGCCGCGCCGCCGTCGGAGATGACATCATCCAGGTCAGCGGTTAGTAGGTCAACCTAGAGGAGCAGGATGTTGATAACATGCCACCACGGGCTCGGAGGGGAATAACACTAGTGTATCATCACAAAATATTGGCGAAATGAACGAGTTTTGCGGCGGATAATGTGTTATTTAGAGGCTGCATTGGGTGCCCCGTGTTCCATTATACGGATGTCAAAACGACTCCAAATGACACCAAACTTGTCAGGGTGATTAAATGATCGTATTTGATGCTAGAAATAAGGTCCAGGTTGTAAAAAACGAAAGTTATCCTTTAAAAAACATTTGAATGTGCAGTCCAGCAATTCTCACAGTTTAAAAGGTAAAAGCGCCCAGACCCAGTGCAAACGTAATATCCACCTATGTACACACACAAAGTCAACTTGTGACTCCCCTCTAGAGGCCAGTTTTTATCCTGAGTGCTTGACACTTGAACCAAAATTGTTTTATGGACCCTTAACTTCAAGTTAGAAGTGAAATCAAAACTTTGAAATTAAAAGTACATATTACCCATACACGGCCCCCCACTACTTCCCTCATGTTTCCTCCAGAGGCTCAGCAGTTTCAGAAGAAACCTCAGAAACAGGAAATAACGCAGTGTCTTCACTTCATTATTTTGAAAACAACACATTTAAATATAATTTATTGAGTAAATGCAAAGAAGACGCGATTATTAGATATTTAGATAATGTGTAAATCCGTCATCTTCACTATAAAAAAACATTATACATTTTTCAATACTAAATTCAACGTATGAAACATTCTTTGATAGTTTATCGGGGTGGGACTAGATAAGCTTTATAAATAAATAGTAATAGGACATTTTGGTTAATCAAAAGTAAGGAACGGGACAACGGGGCCGACTGTGGTGGCAGAACAAAAGCAAGAAAGGTTAGTTACCCTACATGGCCAACAGAGGGGGGCAATGTAACATCCATGTGTGATGGATTCAGCATTTATAAAGCAAGTAATATCACATTAACATGTTATTTGTCAATGGTTCTTAAGATCATATTTATATTTATAATGTGTCAGTAAAGGATTAACAAACTATTAAAAGTCATTACTTTGTTAAACAGAAAAAGAAATTTAAATTGTCAGTTTAGATTTTATTTTTATTTATTTATTTATTTATTTTAGCATTTTTGTGATAAACTAGATTAGGAGGTTTGGATCTTCAGTAGGCAACAACAAAATAGAATTCACAACTATGAAAGCTCAAAAAAAGAAAGAAAATAAGAAGAAGCTATAACTGTGAGTTTTCATTGGATTCCTCACCCCACCCCAGCCCACCTGTAGACACATGCTTGATACATACGATGATTGAGACATGCACTAATATATCCTGAGTGTGTTAATGGATGATTTATTATAGATGAGCTGTATACACGACTGCACTAGAGCTCTGTCAAATCTGTTGCACCGTGATACTTCAGACAATCAAAACATCTGAAAAACAATTTGGCAGCCAGCATGGTGGAACAGTGGTGTCTTCTGCCAGCAAGAAGGTTTGGGTCCTGGGTGTGGGGCCTTCCTGTGGGAAGTTTCCCTGCCCTCTCTCTGCCTGTGTTGGTTGGTTCTCTCTAGTTTCTCTTGCTTCTTCCCATAGTCCACAGACACGTGCACTGGGTTGATTGGAAACTCTAAATTTTCTGTAGGTGTGTGAATATGAGTGTGTGAGACTGTTTTCCTCGGATAGACTGGTGACCTGTCGACCTGCCTTCCTCACCATGCGGGGTTGACTCCAGCACTGCTGTGACCCTGCATCGATAGACAATGGAAGGATGGATAGATGATCAGCTACTTGTTTTTTTTGTACTGTGGCAAGGTGAAGAGGGCCCGGGCGGGCTTCGAACCCTCGACTCCCGGGTCGGAGTCATGTACGCCCACCAGTCGGCCAAAGGGACATCCCCTTGGCCAAGTAGCCAGGGCACATGATCAACTGGAGGCATAGTGACAGGACCACCACTGTCACAGTACACATTTATTGTTTTTGCACTGTTGTTTAATGTCATTTTCCTCCTGGAGAAACCATTTTCATGATGTAGCTAGCCTACTTGTACACTGGTGAAATGACAGAAAGCTCTCTTGAATCTTGTTACACACAGTAAAGAAAATGTAGACCATTACTCAGATGAATCAAGATGAAGCTGGTGATCCACTGTAACAAAGAGGACACAGGGGTCAGAGGTCAACACAGTCTACTGTACATCAGCAGTCAGCCACCAGACATCGACTTGTGGTTCACAAAAATAAGAAATATCAGCAACTTCCTCTGGTAAATGTTACCAAGTACTGAGGAGGAAGTGAAAATAGGGAAACTACGTTGTAACATGATAGTTTTTAAGTTATATTTTTATTGCAAAATTCAAATTTCACTCATTATCTACTCACCCTCATGTCGACTAAGAGCTGTGATAATTTTCAGGGTCCTCCATTCCTTCTCTGAGTTACGGGGGGGTCTGCGCAGCAGTGTTTGTCCATATAATGGTTGTCAATGGACACCAACTTTTTTCGTCCAAAAAGACACACCAAAAAATATCCAAATACCTCCATACTGCTCGTCTGTAATGTCCCTCTTGTATTGAAGCCCGACTTTAAGTCCATGTGAATCATTTAAAGTCAGTATCGAGACATGGTATATGGTTAGTGGGAAAACAGATTATAGCCCACTGTAAAACAATCTGTCTGTTTATTGATGCATTAACAACTCTAATTCCTCATGTGGACACTCAGCAGTTTGGGTGATGTACACAGATTAACTCTATCTTAACAATATAAATGTCTTCATAGTAGAATTTATTGTTGTGGACAAATACTATGCTAATGCTAATTTGTCCTTATGTCTGTCTGCAGAGCTTACATCTACGTTTAGTGTGTTATAAACTATTTATTTAGCATATATTTTTTTGCCATTAAATTATCGATAGGTTGACATTTTGAAGTGTCTCCTTTACCTAATAATTATGCAAGATTTTGGAGTTTTTGGCTGTTTGGACAAAATAAGATTTGAATTTCTACAACTAAAAGACCGACGAGTTATTCAGTTAAATCAGAAATCTACAAATGTATATATTAAAATAAAGATAACTAAAAGTAAAGAAACTTTCCATAAATACAGCGCTGGAATAAAAAAAAAAACAAGGCTTATTTTGAATCTTTTTATTGGTTAGGTCATCCAGCTACCTTACCTTCAAATACTTAAATTATTTTATTTTATTTTATTTTTTTAAATATTGTCTCCAAAGAGGAAAGCAGAACTAAAAGCAAAACTCATTCACACACATCGTTTAAAATGTGAAAAAAAAAACATAAAATAAAATCAAAGCTCCTCCTAAAACACTCAAATCACAACATCAAACAGATAGTAATTGAAATATAACACACTATACACAACTGAATCTATGTATCTGTAAAGAAGTGGTGCAACATGGGCCAGAACAAACACGCCGGTGCACTCATTACGTTCATCAAGTCGGGAGCGGTCTGTACATCCTTCTGTTGCGTTCGCGTGGCTGAATCTCTCTGGGGCTTCCCTCCGTGTCTCCAGGGGCAGAGTCGGGGCTGTGATTAGATGTGGGTGGGTGTCGGTGTGGCCGCGCGGCGCCGCGGGAAAAAGGCCGGTCATGATAATGGCTTCTTGATTTAAAAACCAAAGGTGTTCTCCCCGCTGTACGCCACGTATAAAAAGCCATCCTCGTCCTTCTCCTTCTCGTACAGCTGCCCCATCGTGATGCTGCAACAAGATGAGAGACGGTTACTACGGGAGACCACAGGTGACCCTCCCGCGACATCCTCTGATCTTATTCCGTGTTATTGCGTTTTACTTTAGCAAATCCACCATTTTTCTCCATTTGACATTTCAGATTCATGTCTGGTCCTGAGAGAGAGACCAACTTTTTAAAAACCTTATCTACAGAAAAACACAATGTCTTTTCACTGCAGAGCTGTAGAAAACTCACATTTATTCATGTTAGGCCTGTAGGTAACACTTTACGTGTTCATAATATGGACATAATACTGTCATATCCATTACATGACACCTGTCTAAACATCATTGAATACTTATGACAGCTGTCGTTAAGTATCATTCGGTAAGTTATGTCACTTTTGATGCAAAGTTGACATTGTTTGAGATGAACTTGACATAAAGACAACATAACCTTAGGCCTGCTATGATAGGTTATGTTGTCTTTATGTCAAGTTCTCATAACAAGTACATCTCAAACAATGTCAACTTTGCATGAAAAGTGACATAACTTACCGAATGACACTTAACAACTGTCATAAGCATTCATTGATGTTTATGACAGGCGTTATGTTAGTGTTATGAACCCGTATTCAAATAAGGTGTTACCGGCCTGTTATGGTAGGAAAACCCTTTATTTCAGTTTTAAAGGCAGAGGTTTTGCTGCAGCATTTCACTGCCAGGAAACAAACTTCAGACACCGAGGTTGAAAAAATAACAAACAAAAATACCCACTTTAAGTCAACTAGGTGTTTTATCATAACATGTCAGATACATATTTTACTTAGTTTATGCCAGATATATTAAGACTTGGATTGGGACCAAGAAAAAACTTCTTCTTAGATAAAACTTAAATCTTTCTAATCTCTTTCATCTTTTCCTTATGTGAATTTGGACCAAAATAATAATAACAACAAATCTTAACACCATGGACCTGGTCAGAACATAATTTCAGTAATATTGAGCTGTATGTGTCACTACGCTGACCAATGCTGTAATGCTCCCTACTTGTTGCTCTCTGTGACGGGACCAAAATAGAGACTGGACGTGCTGAGTGATGACCACCGAGGTGCAGAGGAGTGTTGGGTGTAACTGCTGCTCACACTGGCTGATGAATCAGCCTCTATGTGATACCTTCACAGTGGATTATTATGTCTTGTGTGGCAACAAGTTCAAACGTCTCTACCTACTTCTCTTTTGTGTTTACTTAATAAAAACACAGAGACGCTGCCTCTGCTCTCAAACCACAGAAGACACATGATGGCGATAAGAGGCCACAGGGGACACGAAGAAGGGACAGTGTCACTTTATACAGACTCTGATGACGCCTGAAATTTCCCTGAGTGCCTGATAATAAGAGCCATAAATATGATTGACTGTACTTTTATCTCAACAGACTTATATGACCATGAGGTTACAGACTAGTTACAGCTCAGCTGTTCAAACTCGAGCAGAAATGATTCCTCATCCAACTGATCTAAAGAACTTTTTTTTTTGTTTAATAATCAAAAAGAAATTTGGTGTATTTTTTCAAACTACATCAAGTCCAAGGGAATTATACCATTAATTAGCAATAATAGTTTTTTGTCTTTTTTGCGGGATCATGTTCTTTCCTTGCAGCCCGGGAGCATCTGATCCCAGCTCAGCTAATCAGTACTTCATTGTCCATTTTTTTTTACAGACGCCCCTGGCTCTGCTCCAGCTGAGGCTCCAACTGCTCCTCACTCTGCCACTGAATTCTTCGTCACTTCTTAACCACAGACTTGTTTTAAATGTGGAACAGCAGAGACCGATTACCAGGATCAGTTTCCTCTACAACATCGAAGACTGTCTGTCCTGTTCAAAATGTAAAACTATCGTGACCTCAACTTTCTTGTCAGCATTTGATAACTGAGAGATTCTGTGCCGTCATGCTGCAGCATCTTCACTTCAACAGCTACATCCTGTTTATCTAAGCACTTTATCGCTAATGGCAAACTTCACAAGAATCATCATCAGATGTTTACAACTACACAATGCACTAACAACCTAACCCCAGATATCCCTCATATGTGTTGACAAGGATGACAATAAGCAACCTTCTGTCTAATCAAGGTAAGAGGGGTATAAGAGTTTTTGCTAAAAAGTATATTTTTCAAAATAATAAATTGCAATGTGTCTTCATGTGCCTACAGTATCCCAATATATCAGCCCCCTTTGAAATATGTATTGTATTGCCACACTGTTGCCAATAGCTACACAGCTATTTGTATTGTATCAATTGTGTATTTTTGTTTGTTTGGCTGATTAAGATCGTTTTCCTTGTTCTCAGGTCTGAAATGGAGACCTGAAGGATCTGATTAATTATGACTAAAAGTAAAAAATAAGTACAAAATCTCTAATGTCCTGGCTCAGACCTGGACTGAGGCACGGTCTTGTCCACGAACAGGAAGATGGCCTTCTCTGAGGGAAGCTGGATGCGTTTCCTGATGATCCACATGAACTGAGCCACTGTGATGTCAGAGGGGACCAGGTACTTCCTCTTGTCGATGTCCACGATCTGTGATCCAGATACTTTCTCCACAATCACCTGACAAACCACATACACACACAGATGTGAGTAGAACAACAGGCAATGTGTAATGAAAGAAAGCAGACATGGATTTACATTATCATCACTCACCGGCACCCTGTCAGGGTACTTGTTGCGTATTTTGGCTGACTCTATGCATCGATGTTCTTCAGGACGGAAACAAAAAACAAAAACAAAACATTGGCATCAATCAGTTGGTTGTTTCACATGAGAACAGAAATGCATGTCTCTTACTCAATACTTCCACTTTTGAACAACATCAGAGGAAACGGGTGATGGATACAGATCAATACTGTACAACTGAGGTGTGAGATCTATGGACATCTACTGTGAATTAAGATGCACGGCGACCATCTGAACTACAACCATCAATTTGTTCACTTAAAGACGAATGTGCAGCTTTTATCATGAATAAAACATCAGCACATTAACTCTGGGATAGTGGTGCCATTTCTGTGCTGGAAGCTGTTACACTAACTTCCTGCTGAAACCATTATCTGATTATTAGCCCCCCTAAGACTATCAGGAGGACAAGACAACTATAACTTATGAGAAACAGTGCTGTACTTTTCGACCATTCTGTTTTTACATTTTAATGACATTTTATCAACAAATTATTTGAAAAACTATTCCTGAGTTATATCAGTGATTTTTAAAATACATCATTCTGGTTGATTGTCTCTGCTCCAGCTGAGTTAGCTCCAACAGCTCCGATTCGGCACTTAAGGGGAAAGTTAAGAGGAAATTGACGTAATGAGCAGAGCGACTGTTTGTACAATGATTGTTTGGTTTTTGTGACACTTACTGCTGTAAAAACATTTTAGGTTAGTCATTAATTGTGCCCGACACCCACTATTGTATTTTTTAAAGGTTTATTTTATTTGTGAAAATGCTAAGGGGAGATTTCACCGTATTTGCAGCAGACCATTAGACCTGGTCCAGATCAAAAACTTTGCCTAGGATGGCCTAGATTAATCTACAGGTCATGAATATTCATTCAGACACAGTTTCTGATCTGAAATCTTTATTCCTGTTGAAAATGTAAAAACATTTCACTGTTTTTTCACCATATAGACCATCAGACCTGGTTCTTGTCAAATCTATTTGATTAATCTACAGAGACTAAACATTAATTCAGACACAGTTTCTGATCTGTGAAACCTTTATTCTATGCTGAAAAGCATAAAGGCACATTTCACTGTTTTTTCAACAGCTGGTCCACATCCTGTTTATCTAATTAATCTACACTTTATCACTAAGTTTGGCAAACCTTTATTCTATGTGTGAAAACAAGCACATTTCATCATCATCAGATGTTTACAACTACTTCTCAAATCTGACTTAGATTAACCAGAGGCCATTCAGACACAGATATCCCTATGTGTTGACAAGGATGACAATAAGAAACCTTCCTGGTGCCTAATCCCAAATCTGGATTAAGACAGGGCTAAACATTAAGACACAGTTTTGATCTGAAACCTTTATTCTTTTGAAAAATAATAAATTTCAATGTTTTTTCACCATATAGACTGCTTAGACCTGTGTCAAAAACCACTTGGCCTAGACTTCTCAAATCTACAGTATCCCAATATATCAGACACAGTTTCTGATCTTTGAAATATTATTCTATGTGTGAAAATTAAAGGCACATTTCACTGTTTTCTCATCATTGCCACATTAGACCTGGTCCTGGTCACAAACCACTATTTACAGGGGCTAAACATTCATTATAACACAGTTTCTGATCTGTGAAACCTTTATTCTATTGTGCATATTTTTGATTGGACCAGGTCTTTGGTCTATATGATTAAATGTGCCTTTTTGCATTTTCATAGAATCAGGTTTGAAATGGAAACTGTGTCTGAATGAATGATCTGTAGATTAATTCAGATTTGAGAAGTCTAAAAGTGAAAAAAAGTGAAAATTGCATTTTCACAATAGAATAAAGGTTTCACAGATGAGAAACTGTGTCTGAATTATTGTTTAGCCCTGTAGATTAGTCTAATCTAGATTTGAGAAGATGGCCAAGTGGTTTTTGACCTGACCGGGAAGCTGGAAATGCCTTTATTGCATTTTCACCATAGAATGATCCAGATCAGAAACTGTGTCTGAATTTATGTTTAGCCACTGTAGATTAGTCTAGATTTGAGAAGTCTAGGGACCAGGTTTTTGACCTGGACCAGGTCTAATGTCTATATGTGAAAAAACAGTGAAATGTGCCTTTATTGCATTTTCACATAGAATAAAGGTTCCACAATCAGAAACTGTGTCTGAATTAAACTCTGTAGATTAGTCTAATCAGATTTGAGATCTAGGAGTTTTAGAACACCAGGCAATGTGTAATGAAAAAACAGAAATGTGATTTATTGCATTTTCATCACATAGAATAAAGGTTTCGAGATCAGAAACTGTGTCTGAATTAATGTTTAGCCTCTGTAGACTAATCTAGATTTGAGAAGTCTATGCATCGATGTTCTTCAGGATGCGGTCTATATGGTGAAAAAAAAAAAAAAACACATAGAATAAAAAATCAGAAACTGTGTCTGAATTATTGTTTAGCCTCTGTAGATCAATCTAGATTTGAAGTTGTTTTGACCTGGACCAGGAATGCGGTCTATATGGTGAAAAAACAGTGAAATGTGCCTTTATTGCATTTTCACACATAGAATAAAGGTTTCACAGATCAGAAACTGTGTCTGAATTATTGTTTAAGATTAGTCTAATCTAGATTTGAGAAAGGCCGCGGTTTTTGACCTGGACCAGGTCTAACAGATCAATATGGTGAAAAAACAGTGAAATGTGCCTTTATTGCATTTTCACACATAGAATAAAGGTTTCACATATCAGAAACTGTGTCTGAATGAATATTCATGACCTGTAGATTAATCTAGGCCATATTTGAAGTCTACAGCGGTTTTTGACCTGGACCAGGTATTTGGTCTATATGTGGAAAAAACAGTGAAATGTGCCTTTATTGCATTTTCACACATAGAATAAAACAGATCAGAAACTGTGTTATAATGAATGTATAGCCTCTGTAGATTAATCTAGGCCATATTTGAGAAGTCTGTTTTTGACCTGGACCAGGTCTAATGCGGTCTATATGATGAAAAAACAGTGAAATGTGCCTTTATTGCATTTTCACACATAGAATAAAGGTTTCACATATCAGAAAGTGTGTCTGAACGAATCTTCATTACCTGTGGATTCACCTAGGCCAGATTTGAGAAGTCTAGGCATAGCAGTTTTTGATCTGGACCAGGTCTAATGAGATCTGCAGGTATCACACAAATACGGTGAAATCTCCCCTTAGCATTTTCACAAATAAAATAAACCTTTAACAATTACAATAGTGGGTGTCAGGCACAATTAATGACTAACCTAAAATGTCTAAAATGTTTTTACAGCAGTAAGTGTCACAAAAACCAAACAATCATTGTACAAACAGTCGCTCTGCTCATTACGTCAATTTTTTAAAAAGTGCCGAATCGGATCGAATCTGGTTGATTGTCACTCGTGCAGTTAAAAAAAAAAATCATATCTACCTTTTAATTCTTTCTGTTTAACTTTTGACCAGGTTCCGTCACTTTTAATTGGGTTCTGTGTATTTGACAGATGGCAATAAAACTAATAGTTGCCTGGCTGATGAGTGATCATTAGTGACAAATCATTTCAGCTTCAATCGGGAGCTGAGTCGGCCTTGAGGCCTGCTGCGACTCTTCTACCCAACAACTTCCTTTTCCGTGCCAGCGGAGTTTAGATCAGGTGGAGACGGATGAATAATCTGATGTTTAGCTGCAGAAACAGACACATTGGAGCTGCATTGTCCTGCTGCTGCAAACAGCAGGTCAATACAGAGCGGAGGCTCAGCAGCTTAATGTGTCAATACCCACCATTAGCCAGGAAACAGCTCGTCTCCCCCTTTACTTGTGAGGACAAAAGACACGATGATTCGTGGACCATACTCACTCAAAGCGTCCTTTTGTGAGCGGAGATACGCAAGGTGGGTTTTACATGAGCTGGCATTAATATTTTCAGCCATTTTTAATGTGTTTGATGCGGTCGACGCAGCTAGGCTACAAAGCAAAGCCTCCTCTCTCTGAACAAAAGCCTGAAGGACAGGCCAGTCTGTGCGACCGACGTCTTTTTAAGTTGACTTTTATAAACATTATCTCCCCAATCACACCATTACAGCCCTGAATAAAACATATCCTTCAAGAAAAATTAATCTGCGTAGACATTTTCTGACACTATTTGATCACCTCCCTCCTCCCTTACCCAAGGAATGATCCTCTTTGAACATCCATTTCATGTTTGCCGTTTCCGGGCTCTTTTCGCTCGATGTGACAGATTATAAACACGACTTCAAAGTTAACTCAGATTTTTCTTCTTTTTGTCTCTCTTTTTGTGTTGTCTGGAGGTTAACCTTTTGAGTAGACACTCTAACGGCGCAGCGGCAACGAGCTCCTCAGCAAAACAACAAACAACCCCGTCTTCGCGAAGAGCCACCGATGACGTCACGAGAGGCCGTACCATTCCGTCGCGTAGCGGAGGGGGAGCGAGCCGAGGAGAAGATGCAACGTTGTCGCTTTCTTATGCCTAAATAATGTAAATGTAATGCTTTAATTACCACCTTTCGACCAAATCGACCTTTTACAGCTACAAACGTTGGATATCTACTGTGGACCTGTGATTTTCAGACCACCTTCTTGGCAGTGTTCCCTGTTCGTCATGTTTGGGCCTCCCGCATGTTCTTCGCTCTGTGCAGAACATAAACATAACCACAGTGTGTAGTTCATGGCAGGGCGCAGGGCTGCAGTCTCTGTGATAGTACTCAGGGGTGGATGAGGCCCGAGGGGTTCCGTGGGCCCTCTCCCACAGATTCTGTAGGTAGTGAGTGACTGTTAACATTGGGTTAGGTTCAGGAATTGAATTGAACGCCATTCCTGCAGAAGTAGCTCACTAAAAGACCCTTTTTGTGAGAGAATTGTTATGTTTTCATTGTTTCTACAAAGTGTGTAATGAATAATCAGTGGTATTTCTATTGTGAATGGCTTGTGTTGTGTGTCATCTGAAAACAGCATTTGATTTTTGAAAAAGACCAAACTGCCTGATGGTTTTTGATGTTTTTGGTTTTGCAGGAAGTGTCAGGGGTTAGCCTAAGTTAAAGTAGTTTGACTAAATGAGAAAAAAAGTTTCAAGAAAGAAGTTTTAGCAATTGTGAAAAACTGTAAGAAAAACAAGTCATGGCCATTGTAATGTAAACGGTTTAATTTTAGCTCCAAACAAAGCATGAATAAAATCACATATAGACCTATTACAATGATCTTATAACATAAAGATGGTTTAATTTAAACACACATTGAAGAATGAGGAGGAGGTCCTAGTTCTTGCAGTCTGGTTTATTTCCATCCGTGGGCTGAGCCTTTGTCTGGTTGTTAGGTGGCAGAGGTTTTCCCAGGTGGTGTCCGGTGGTGATGCCGTAGAGCTGCGACTCTTGCTCCTCCTTCACTGTAGGCCGGAGTAAGAACCCACCCTGGAAGCTGAGGTCGAACAGCTCACAGGGGGCAAAAGTCAAAGGCTTTTCTGCCAGCAGTCCTTTCAGCCGGCCTCGCCACCCCTCTAACATTGCAGTTCGCACCATGGGAGGGCAGTGAGCCGGGCTCCAGAAGATCTGAGGGGCAAGGACCTGAAATCCACAGAAGTGTAGGGTGCCGTTCTGAAGGACACAGGGAGAGTCAGGTTAACAAGCATCCACCAGCACTGATTATGTATGTGAGGTAATTTCATGGTGTGTACTAGATAGTTAACGTTGGAGAGATGCAGACAAGAAACATGAGGTAGGAGGACATAATGTGCAGCCAGGCCGGTGCATTTGCAAAATACCTGTAGAGGCCACAGTGTGACATTGATGTCTCCATTGACCCCATCAGGCTGGAACATGGTCTGTGTTGCTCCGGTGGAGAAGGACAACATTGCCTTCTTATCCTTCATGGACACAAAAGCACAGTACAGGCTGAAACATGCCCCTACAGAACCAAAATAAGTTTAGTGCTGAAAACCACATTTGAGACCAAATCCTGAGTATCAAGCTCGCTTAGCTCAAAATCTGGCTTAAATGGCCTCGCTTATTTCATTTTGGTTCCATCAACGTGGCCATCAACGTTCCATCAAAAGACAGTTCTGCCGGTGGTTTTACACACTCACTGTCATGTAATGATAAAATATTAAGATATACAATTGTGTAATTCATTTAGCCTAAAAAAAGTTAACTATTAAAAAAAAAAAGATCAAATTAAAATGGGTTAGGGTTAGTTTATTAATAAATTAATAAAATGAAACTGAGGCATTTAAAACTATTATTCACTGTCACCTTGAATTGACCCCATCACAGTTGATCACAAGGAAGTAATACACGAAAATAATGACAACAGTAGTGTAACAATATAACAAAAAATTAAATCCATGTTGCCTATGTGGTACAAACCTTGAAAATGCCGTTGTTGTACATCTTCTCCAGGGAGAAAGCGAAACCTTGTGTCAGGACTCTGTCCATCCAGCCCTTCATGATGGCAGGCACACTGAACCAGTACAAAGGAAACTGCACAAACCCACAGAGAAACAAATGAATTTCTTTCCTTTAATGTCTTCATTTTGGATGTGTGCTTTTTCTTAATGCTGTTATGTATGTGTATCACCACTATTCTCTAAAATGCAGGATTAAAACCAACCAGCTGGTTTATTCTTTTAATTTGTATGGGATTTATTAAAGCAGGATGTGGATATTGCTGGTGATACTTACTTGCTGCCCTGCAATATAAAAAAAAGAAAAGTAGTGTATGTGCTGCTTTGTAATTGATCTCTGTGTGACAGCCACACCTGTTCACCCTCTCACACTCAAACACTTTGATTTGTCACAGCCAGAAAAATCTCAGCCGTTACCAATAACAATGACAATGGTTGTCGCCCCAATGAGTCATGGCGATGGGCAAAACAAAGGCCCAGACACTGACACAGATAAACAGAATGCAGTCGCCTTTAACTTTTTTTTTTTTTTTTTACACGTGTGCAAGTGTCTACGGAAGCTTATTGCATTCATTCAATAAAAAAAAAATACAGATCCTGTTTTTCTGAGTAATTTTTTCTGTTTTTCTGAGTAATTTTTGGGGGGGATGAGTTTTTCTGAGTAATTTTTTCTGTTTTTCTGAGTAATTTTTTTGGATCAGTTTTTTTGAGTAATTTTTTTCCTGTTTTTCTGAGTAATTTTTTTTTGGATCAGTTTTTTTGAGTAATTTTTTTCCTGTTTTTCTGAGTAATTTTTTTGGATCAGTTTTTTTGAGTAATTTTTTTCCTGTTTTTCTGAGTAATTTTTTTTGGATCAGTTTTTTTGAGTAATTTTTTTCCTGTTTTTCAGAGTAATTTTTTTGGATCAGTTTTTTTGAGTAATTTTTCCTGTTTTTCTGAGTAATTTTTTTTTGGATCAGTTTTTTTGAGTAATTTTTTTCCTGTTTTTCTGAGTAAAAGGATCAGTTTTTCTGAGTAATTTTTTTCCTGTTTTTCTGAGTAATTTTTTTGGATCAGTTTTTTTGAGTAATTTTTTCCTGTTTTTCTGAGTAATTTTTTGAATCAGTTTTTCTGAGTAATTTTTTTCCTGTTTTTCTGAGTAATTTTTTTGGATCAGTTTTTTTGAGTAATTTTTTTCCTGTTTTTCTGAGTAATTTTTTTTTTTGGATCAGTTTTTTTGAGTAATTTTTTCCTGTTTTTCTGAGTAATTTAACTGTTCGGCATGATGGAAACAAAACTGTTAGCGACTAACTAAACTGAAATCATGTGTATCATACCCTGTGTGTTACTTGCCTCACCAGAGCTACCAGTCCACTAGCATGGTCTCTGTCTTAATAAAATGTAATGCAGATTTATCAGGTCAACATTTATTTATTGATGTAAATGTGGTGTTATTAGAACATAGTCTGTACAGATCCCAGTGGCAGCGCTGCTCTCATGTGAAACACGAAGCTCCACTTTTAATTCAAACAAACTAGTAAGACTCCCACAGAGGGACCAGCCGGCGCCCGGGGGTAAAACTCTTCAAGCCGAAACAGCCACATCCAGGTGAACCTCTAATATTTCTGCCCCACAGCTAACTGCCACAGCAACGACTATTTCACCGGCAACAAAACTGAGGGTGTTTCAGCAGCAGCAGAGTCCTGGCAGAGGAGAGCTGCAATCCGTTTGCCCTGTTAGCGTTATAGTTGACGGCTAGCGTTACAGTTCCGCGGAAAACGCTAGGTCCGTTCGTCCTGTGCTGACGGTGGCAGCCCTCATTGTTGTCGCGGTGTAGCTTTCAAGGCTCCTCCCGTTGCTGTGGCGGTGAGCCGTGGGTCCGGTGCTGCAGTGGCTCGGCTGGACTGTGGCTCGGGATGAACGGGGCTAGCCGAGCCGAGCTAACGTGTTAGCCGAGCCGAGCTAACGCTTCGTGTGTTGACAGCAGCGGTCCCAGCATATTTCCCTCACTGCTCGGTGTGTATCCGAGACATTCAGATAAGAGCTGGACTCAGACTCAAGCTCAGGCGTAGTTCAAACCCGTGGAGTAGAGAGCTGAAGACGGGTCATAGCAGGAGCAGGAGCTGCAGGAGTCACTTGCAAGTGAGGTGTTATCGCGAGATTTCGAAGTAGAGAAAAAATTACTCAAAAAAACAGGGAAAAAAAATTACTCAGAAAAACAAGGGGAAAAAAATTACTCAGAAAAACAAGGGGAAAAAATTACTCAGAAAAACAGGGAAAAAAATTACTCAAAAAAACTGATCCAAAAAAATTACTCAGAAAAACAGGAAAAAAATTACTCAGAAAAACTGATCCAAAAAAAATTACTCAGAAAAACAGGAAAAAAATTACTCAAAAAAACTGATCCAAAAAAATTACTCAGAAAAACAGGAAAAAAATTACTCAAAAAAACTGATCCAAAAAAATTACTCAGAAAAACAGGAAAAAAATTACTCAAAAAACTGATCCAAAAAAATTACTCAGAAAAACAGAAAAAATTACTCAGAAAAACTGATCCAAAAAAAATTACTCAGAAAAACAGGACAAAATTACTCAGAAAAACTGATCCAAAAAAAATTACTCAGAAAAACTCATCCCCCCAAAAAAATTACTCAGAAAAACAGGATCTGTATTTTTTTTTTATTGAATGAATGCAATAAGCTTCCGTAAGTGTCTGCTGTGTTGAAAAAATAACACCTGTGACTTTGATGTCACTACTGCTGATAAAATCACTGCTGTTTATTGCAGATAATTAAAAAAATAAAACAGTGTGTGTAGGTGTGTAAGTCCATCAAACAACACTTTTTGACTCCCCTCCCCCCACTCTGGCTCTCAGCTCAGTGGTCACTGTTTATAATATCTCCTTAAAACAGGTCACAAAAATGTTTCTAAAAACAAAAGTTGGTGTATTTTCATCCTAACACTGTCAAATAAAAATAGAAGTAAAGAGCATATTTATGTGGAACTACTTTCTCTGGTGGAGTAATCCACACAACCCACCAGACCTACTGCAACTAAAAGGACTCTTTGCAATAAATGTAACTTTAATTCATATACTTTTTACATGATGGTAATGATGAGATAATGGTGCAAGTGAGATGAGTGTGTCTGTTAGCATAGAGAGTGTGTGGATGTGTCATTTAATTATTTTATTTATGTTTTTTTTTTTAAAGATGCAAAGGAATTGGCTGAAGCTTTGTTGTATTTCTTGACAATGACAATAAAATCTGTCTGGTGGAACTTGACCTTAAACACTGATGTCTTCACTTTTCATGAAAATAAACATCCTCCATATTGACATATTATGTCTATAAAGTCTTGTCTAATGATGTTAGAGTTAGAAGTGTACACACAGCTGCACTCATGATGCAAAATGTTAAGCCCAGGTACAGCACACCTGCAGCTGTATACCTGTTGTTAGGTGTGAATAATATTTTAGAAAACATAAAAGTATTTTCTCTATTTCAGAGAAGATAAACTGGAGGTGTTTGATATGTTTGATGTTGCAAGAAGAGTGAATCAGAGGTTTGGTGAAAGTGGCTTGATAGTTGAGTTTTGTATTTACAGTTCTGAGAAAATCAGAGCAGAAATGTCATGCCAAGAAATGTGTTTTAGCACTCGTGACAAAGGGTAACTCCGCGCAGGACAGACCGGAGAGGGGGGGCGTCTGACCTGGAAGATGATGAGTTCGGCCTCCTCTACTTTGCGCTGCTCTGCCCTGATGTCCTCACTCAGGCGGCCGTCCATCCAGGCGTACATTGTCTCATCTCCATACTTAAAAAGTTCTGGCTCCTTCAGTTCACCTGCACATGATAAACTCCATCAGGACTTAAAGGACACATAAGGTGACATTCCATAGTTTTTGTATCCTGAAAAGTAACATATGTGTATCCATTATTCTCATGCCTCCGAACCACTAGAGCACTAGGCTACACAATCCACAACCACTACATTTACAGAATGAGTTGTATGTCCTGGACTTGGACCTGAAGGCCACAGACAGAGGTGGGAAGTCAGAAGGTGTTAAGAGACAGACAAACCAATGATGTCATCCTGTGTGGCACTGGCTCTGAAGTTCATGGCGTAAAGGTCGGATACGATGACCCTGAATCCCTGCTCCGTCAGCTCCTGAACGGCCACATCACGAACTGCAGCATTGAATGAGCCCGGGCTCTGGTGGGCATACACAATCAGAGCCGTCTTCTGAGCTGTCTCACATGCACACACACACACACACAAACATAATGATGACAAAATGATATTATCAAATGCATATCATATAATTATTGTGTTGCAGACAGAAAGTTGTTTGCTTTGATGTTTTTTTGGTTTCTGTTGCTAATTTTGATCTGATGATGGTGCTGGAGGAGAATTTAAAGCAGATATCAGTGGAATGTTTTTGTTAATATAAGTCCTAAATAGTCCTATTTTCCGTCAGCAATCACTTACATGGAGTGTTTCAGCCGTAACACGAGTCTCTCCGTCACTCTGCTCTGCTGTAACCCGAGGAGAAAATTTTCCTTGTGGGATACAAATGTTATCCAATGAGGAGAGAGAACGGCATGAAGGGCTGTGTGTGCAGCCAAGGGGTGCGCGTGAATGTGGTACGGAGCACGAGGACCAATAGCTGCCTGACGAGGGCGGGGGCTGCTAACTCATGGTGCGTTCAAGGAAACTCGTACTTTGTGATTTTCCTTCCTGTGAAGTCATACCAGTTCGATCTGGTACGAGTTCACGGGTCGAAAGTTACGAGAGGCCGTTATAGTGAACTTTCACAGACAACAGGACGGTAAAAACACGAGTTACGGGTTACCTGGAACGCTACAAAGTCGTAGTTGTGACTTGAAGCTGTAACTCACGGTTTCAAAAGCCTGCCTTGAATGCAGCATTAGCCGAAACGGCCGTGCCGCTGATATCTGCTTTAAGGATCAACAAAGAAAGATGAATGTTTGAACAAAATCTCACAACAATACAGTTTTTTTTATTTCCATTGTCTTTTTTTTTTTGCAGCTTGTGTTCGTCAAATTGATGAAGGTATTTCAGCAGCAAGTTTGTTTATTTGCATTATTTATTTTTATTTGGCTCTCAGGGCCACTGTACAAAATAGAGTAGTGGTGAAAATGTGGCTTATAAAGGAGCACAAATTACAGTACATTAGTAAGTACAGTATTCACAGTGTATTTTTGGTATAGGTGAAAAAAATGGCACCGACATAAAACACAAAGTGCATATTAGATTTTGTGCAGGTTGATAAGTTGACGATAGGTTGGTCTGGCTGATTGTATACAATAATTATAATTATAATAGAAAGTCATAGCAATGATATTGCTAATAGTTGATATTGATGATATTTGATTGATCATATTCATAACAACAATCATCAAAGTTTTAACACTTTCTACACATGGTGCAAACATGTTGCAGCCAAGTGTAGTTATGTTTTGTTGCTTGTTGCCAAACAACAAAACATAACTATGCACTTAATGACCTGTGACCTCTTTCTATCGGGCAGTAAAGTCTATGATTAAAATAATGATAATAATTTCAACAATGCAATGTAGTATCATAAACAGTTTGTACACTGAGGCTAAATAAGTAAAATGTTGAATAATACGTTGGGGTAACAGAAAAGATATAGGATCCTCTTGACGATTGTTGGAATAATATAATACACAGTCTAAATGAATTAAACTTTTTATGTTCTTTATCTGCTGTGTGAAGTCACAGTAATAAAATTTGATTTGTCCACAGAGAGGTGAATGATTCACAGATTTAAGACAGATTTAAGTGTGAGAAAAACTTTCACCACATTGAGTTTTGAAACAAATGGTTGATCTCCTGAGATACATCTATTTGTTATAGCCCTTAAGGTGCAGCACAGAACACAATCAAGATATTTTCTTAACTAAGAGCGGAAGAAGTGTATGTTTATCTTAGGCAGCAGTGTGAATACATGGTTACATGATGCATGACCAGACTTTGTCTTTGACTTTACTGTAAGTGGTTTTCACAGACTGATTTGACAGGATTTGAGTAGAAAGCAGTGAAACAGTCAGAGACTTACCCATGCTGCCTGTCTGCTGGATCCTGGTCTGCACTGTGGATCTGGGTCGGGCCACCTTTATAGACCCAGTGGCTTTCTTTGCGTGAGAAACATGCTTAGATTAGATATGAGATCGAGTGAACGTGTCTGAGTCTCACAGATACACACTGGAGGAAAAAAAAAAAAAAACTCTGCCGTCAGACTGCAGGACCGGTTTAGTTCCTGGCTGAGGAGGAGGAGTGTGTGTGTGTGTATGTGTGTGTGAGCCAGCCAGCCGGGCTGTGCAGTCACTGGTGCAGGGGAATCAGATTGGTTTCATCTGGTCTGGAAAAGAATGTTTGGGTCACTTTTAAGGGATAATCCGAGCAGGTCATGTGGCTTAATAAATGCTTTAATCCCACTTAATTTCACCTTGTTAGCAGGAAAGTAGAGGAAGGTGTCAGTTTAGTAAAGTCTTAGCTGTTCCGTCAAGTCCCGGTGTTTATGTCACCTGTCACCTTTTGTTTTTTGTCTGACTGACTGCGTGTGGAGCAGTAGAGAAAACTTCTCACACATCTTAGGAAATAGAATATAATTTTTTTGCCTTTATTAGGCAGTAACCAAATTTGTCTTAATGGTAAATAGAATTCCCACTTTTTAACCAAGCCTTAAATAATTAATTACTTGTACTGTGCTTTGGCCCTGAAAATCAAACTTATGATTATTGTATAAAAACTATTATGTAAAACAATCAATGATTTTTTGGGGGGAATCTTGGAAACACAATGAGCTCCATTCAGTGGCTGATCAGACATTCACCCTGCTCCTCTTTCTGTGTAATGTGGCAGGAATGCTACAGTACATAGAAACTTCTGTCACCCACTGGATCACCTGGTTTCTCTTCCTAGGACTAATCAGACATCAGACAAGCAGATCTCACACAGAACTCAGTTTAGTTTACCCAGGGTTCACAGGAAACAGGTCCTCTGTGGAGAGCTCGGACCTCACGGCTCCACTCTTGTCTCTGCTCCTGCGTTTTTTATCTTTGTGTCCACTTTTCTGTGTCAGCGTCACGATGAGTTATACTTCACTGCTGCTTCGTGTATTATCCTGGGGATCAGACGCACCCTCTGCACGTTGCATGTCAGGCTGGTATGTGACAAGGCAGGAATGTGACACGGACACTTCTGTCACCTGCTGATCACCTGGAGGAGCCTTGGTGCTGAGACCTGCCTAGGTAACCTGCCATGAGGGACATTTTTCACATGCTCGGGCTCACATGCAGAGAGCTGTGATGTAACTGTGTGCAGCAGCAGACACAACAGTCAAAATGTGCCAGGTTTATATAGACATACAGTATTGTACACTCATCAAAGGTCAGAGGTCACAAAGGTTTGAGACTTCACACATCAGTCATACAGTAGTGGCTTTAATCCTCCTTGGAGAAATATTTAAGATTAAGAGTTTTTTTCCATTGTTGTTGTGGTTTAGACCAATGGTTATATTTTGTTTGATTCAGGATAAACTGGGATTTGACCCGAAAACGAATCTGACAGGAAAATCAGGCAACCATAATGAGGAGGTCTTGTTTTTAACAAAAAATCAACAGCAACAGCTCAGTACAAAACTGGTCAATATACAATCAGCATTAGGCTAATACTAGGCGATTAAAATGACAGTGAGGTGCACATGGTGAAGAAGAAAAAGACCCATAATGACGTTTGACCAACAATACTCAATTAATAGTTGAGTAGTCATAGTAATAGTTAAGTTTAGTAGGCTACTACAAATGAGTACAAATCAAATTAATTCTTCCTCATGTCCATTTGTACAGCACATATCGCAGGATAATTCAAAGTTCAAATGCAAAACAAACATTACACACCCAGATATGGAGCTACCACAGGTAGAGGTTCAAACACAAATTGTATCAGTAAGTCAGGGCACAGCAGTGATGCATGTATTATTATCCTATATGGTTTCATAGTAAATTCATAATCATAAGTTTATACACTCATTAAAGGTTTTCTAAATGTAATCAGTAAGGTTTGGGACTGAGGGTTAGTACCAAAGTAAAATGGTTAGCATGTTAGCATTTAGCTTTGCAGTCTGTTGAAATTTTGTAGAGTTTTGACTTATTATTTCTTGTTTTACCTGCACTAGGGGTACACACAGGTGTGCTCAAGACTTCTGACTAAATTTGTGTACCAGAAAGAAGTGTTTTTGGATGAATGTTTCAACTTTATGAGCGTCAATCTAGGCAGTCTTGTTTTTCATCCAGCTGTTAACCCAGACATGCAGAGGCCTATGAGACAGATGAAGACTTGAGCCACATTCAGTGCCTTATTGAAGGTTAGGTCAGGCTCTCTGACAACATGCAGTCATCACAGATCCCACAAACCAGTCTGTCACGATGCATCTCTGATAGCTTTTCTCCATTGTTGCAATTTTGTGCCATCCATCCATAACAAACAAACAAAAAAATGTTGGAGAATTTCACAATATTCCTCCCACGTCTGAGTTCGGCTATTGAACAGAGTACTTCCAACCATAGATTTTTATCTGTCATAGCCACTTAACAGTCCAATTTATAGCGCTGGCCATGAGGCAATCAGCTTAAAAAAACCCCACACAGGAGTGATTGTATGTGGAAAAATGGTTTTACTTCAATTTAACTGGAGAAATGCAGGTAGGTCACACATCACAGCAAGATGACTTTTCTACATATACCGGTATATTATTTTCCTTCCACCAACTGCGCCACCTTGTGGGCTTCTCATTACAACAACCACCTAGTGTTGGCAACATTGATTCATCAGGAGCCATTCTTTGTGGCAAGGCAGAAACTGACAGTTTTTGTTGATTTTCAGGTCACTAGGAAGTCTGTCCCATTCAATCTCCATCTTAAATGGAGAAGGCAGATTGACCAAAGGATGACTTTCTTTCTGGGATCTGTCTGGAGTCCAACATGGCATACAGCAACTCATAGGAGAGTATCATGGCATTGTACATTTCTGTAGCATCATGCGAACGAGTTCCTGATGTGACGAAAGTTCATGATGTTGAATTTGTAGACAGCTCTCTTATTGAGTACTTAGCGTGGCAGAAAAGACTGCTAGAGAGGAGTCATCTGTTCAAGATTCACCTTCTGGAAGGCCTTCCAAAAGAGGGTTGTCTCGCCACCATCAGCAGCCTCAGCCTCAGTCTAAGTGGCAATCCATTGTTTTACCACTGCCCTTTGTTCGTTCTTGTGCTCCTTGCTCCTGTGTATCCTGCCCAGTTTCCCTGCAAGTTAAAACAATTATTTTAAGTTGCATCATATTTAGTTTTCGTGCCCACAAACCTATATGGTATGTATAGGAACTTTATTAATGTCAGGGGATATACCCTAACATTAATAAAGTTTCCGTGTGCTAGAGATCTTCTGATCATGTGCCCATAAAGGTTCTGATAAATTTAAAGACGAAGACTTTGCCAATTATGGCAAAGGATGATCCTATATGTTTCATGTTAATTTCATTGCTTCTATATTTTGCAATAATGTCATTTGTACAATGCAGTAAAAATAAATATAGAATAGTTTATTACCTAGATGTGACAAATTAACATATAGGTGACATGTGTATCGAATTATCATTGTTTGACATTGTTTGAACACATTCACACAAGGTGTGATGACATTGTTTGTTTTCCAAGCACACAGCATCACCTGCTGGAGAGTAATCAGAACTAAAACTGCTGGATTTGACGTTGTGGACTCTGATGACCTGTTAATTAAAGGCTACACTCACATACTTTCTAATATTTGAAGCGTGAAAAAATGAAGCAGTGTGTGTGGGAGACTGGAGATGGTTGCAAGAGTATCTTGGAGCCCTTGAAGGAAAAGTGGCTGACACACCTAACTACTGTGCGTCACATTTTGAACACTATCATGATCTACATCCCATGTGGCTTTGTGTTTTTAACCTCCGTGTTTCCCATTCCTTCGTTGGTTGTTGTCCATGCGATTTGTCCTGCGTCTTTTCCTGTTCCCTGTACCTGGTGTTCCTCCTATTGTCCCTGAGTTCTGTTAGCAAGGTTAAAATAAGGACCTTTTTTTTTTTTTTTTTACCTACCTGCTCCTTTGAAGTCTGCATCTTGGGTCCAGTCCTGCATTACCTGACAAACACACCAGATTAAAGGAAAACTTAATTTTTTTTTTCAACCTGGGCCCTGTTTTCATATGTTTTTCTGTATACGTGAGTGATGGATAATGCAATTATTGAGTGCCAGTATTGAGCCAGGCAGGCAGCCTGCAGCCCAGCTAACGCTCTTCAACCAGGCAAGTGGCTCCCGTCAAAGTTTGCCCTATAAACGTGCATTTTTTCACACTGACAGGCTCAGATAGTTACAATTGTCAGGGTCCGTTAGTATCTGTGGGTTTTTAGTTGATGTTCTGTTGTGTCACTTCCTGTTTTATTTTGAAGTCCTTGTCTTACCCCTGTCTTCCTGTCAAGTTTCCCGCCTGTGTGATTGCTTCCCCTCCCTAATGTGTTTCACCTGTGTCTAATTGTCTTCCCCCACCTTGTGTATTTAAGCCAGTCTTCCCCCTCCCTCTGTGCCAGATCGTCTTGTCCATAGTGTCAGAGTTCCAGCGTTTATTCCTTGAGTACATTCCTTCGTGTATGACCTGTTTCTAGATTCCTTGACTTTGAGTTTAGCCTGCCGACTACCTGTACCTCTGCCTGTTTGCTGCCTGCCTGGTTTTGACCCCTGCCTGTCAATAAACGACTCTGATTCAGCCTGAGCCCTTTGGTTCCTCTTTTGTGTCCCGATCCGTACCTGATAACAATGAGTGTCTGACAACATACTAGAAAGTAGAAATGAATGTATGGATCCAAAATGCAGACTTCAGAGGAGCAGGTAAGTGAAAAAAAGGTCCTTATTTAAACCTTGCTAACAGAACTCAGGGGCAATAGGAGGAACACCAAGTAGGCTACAGGGAACAGGAAAAGACGCAGGACAAATCACATGGACAACAATCAACGAAGGAATGGGAAACACAGAGGTTAAAAACACAAAGCCACATGGGAAAGGACGCAGATCATGACAGTGTTCAAAATGTAATGCACAGTAGTTAGGTGTGCCTGCCATAGTAGCTGTTTTTGTTTTGTATCACAGGCCACGACTTGTTGAGTCATAGTACAATGTTTTAAAAGTTGCACGTCGCTTTCAATCATTCAAAACATGAGTCAGTGCTGGAAGACTAAATATTTTTTTCTCTAGAAAAATATCCGAGTGAGGTGTGGAAGACACGTTCCCTTTTGTCATTCCAGTTACACAAAGGAAAAGGAAACTAAATAGAATTCCTCTGTGTCTAAAATTAATAGTGGACAAAAATCATGCATGGGTATTGTGATATTTATTCATTCACTAACTCTAAAGTGACCCGAGTGAGATTTTTTGTGCTATATCTTTGGGAAAAATGTATTTCATCATACAGTATTCCAGGTAATCCTCAATTAACTTGTTTTTGTAATACATCCTTATTTTGTTTTTTTTTTCCTTTTTTAATTTTGTATCATTTTGTATCACTACCCCTCTAATGTGCAACATGGGTCTAAAATGACCCGCATTTATTTCCAATGTGATTTCATGCTGAGTGATAGTTTCTTTGCTGTAACTTTTGAAATCTATTTGTGACCAACCCCACTGTAAGGGTCTCTATGTAAACCCACAAACAAATTTATCCTCAGGTACAAGGAGAGCCAGAGACGTGCATTCAAATCCAAATTCTATTTATTGTGCAATCTGAAGAAACTGATGATGAGAATTGACCTGATAATGAAAGGAGGGAAGAACAACAATTAGCTTAAGAAATGATCTTTAATGTTACAAAGTTAATAAATATTTAAAAGCTACAAATAGCTGAGTTATTTTGATTAATTTGTTACAATAAATAGAATTAAGAAGGGGTATACTGCAAATACTACCTGCTAAAAAGATGTCAGACAGGGTACTCACCACGGGGAGATAGGCTACTATCGCAAGACCCAGTAGCAACCACCACGTGCACACTGTGATCACAGCAAATCACTGCAACAGACACTGCAACATTTGAAGTAAATCTAAACTACTTTTGGGTGCTCACCACTCAACTTATCACACTGCATGCAAAGAAGGGTGCATATACCACGGATACTCCCCGCAGATCCTCCCTCTGCCTGACAAACAAACAAAAGAAAATACTAAATTAATGCTCGGTTGGTTCACAATTATAAACTGACACAGTGAAACATCAGTCAGGGACAGTAGAAAGATTAGAACGAGCTGTTTACAGGCACAGCAATGGGAAACTATCAGGAAACTTCAACCAAGCCGCATGGCACATCAGCCCAGGCAAAGCAGCAGTCTGGCACTAAATCTGAAACAAAGGAAAACAGTCATTAAATTGACTGGCAAATATACCTCAGAGGGGATAACCCTCCTACATTACCATATCAGTTAAGGTTACCTTTTCAGTCTCGGGCCCTGTCAGACACTGGTACTGGTGGAGCTGACTGGCTCGTGACTCAGTGAAAAGGCTGACTCATGTCCTAAAGAATTAAATGGATACATCATATTTCTGTAGTCTGATGGGGTTAAACACTGGGTTATCAGCAGCCTACCTCCCCAGCATGAGTCTACAGCACATCAGCACATGCGACTGGATCAAGAGGACACGGCTGCACCACGATTCTGTGTGGGAAAACTAGTCAAAATTCCCTAGAACACCAAATAAAATGTGCACTCAAATAACGTTTTCTATCTGCACAGTTTTCTCACCTGCACAGACAAGACAGTCCCACCACACATCTACCAGGCCTGAGACAAAGATGAGAGGGGAGCTTTCTCTACAGCTACTACTACTCATGAACAGTAGGAGTGTGTAGGTGTGGTCTGTCTCTGAGGTGCCTTCCCTCACATATCTATTGTGATTGAATGGTCCAAGTATTATTTAATATCTTGTTTTTTATTATTTCCATTTTTCCTTTCTTTCTTGAAAAAATGTCTCAGTGAGTGAACCAGTTGAAAAACCAAGCATAGCAATAATACTTTAATTTTAGCATTCCCTACCAACACCAGACCATTGTTTCCTTGATTACAATAATGACTAGTCCTTTTTCCACCATTAATAGCTCTTTTGACATACTGTAGTATTCTACCGTGGTCAACAGCTAGCCATAGTTTATTATGTCTGAGTAGGCTATTTCAATGTTATATCTTTGAAATCACTGCACAGTATCATTTACTTCAGTAAATATTCTATACTCTATAGCATATATAATCATTTTTACTTGTGTGACAGTGGTGGTCCTGTCACTGTGCCTCCAGTTGATCATGTGCCCTGGCTACTTGGCCAAGGGGATGTCCCTTTGGCCGACTGGTTTGACTACCCGGGAGTCTGTGTGAGCCCGCCCGGGTCCCTCTTCACCTTGCCACATTCTGGTGGCAGGGTAGCACTAGGTCCATGGATTCCTAATGTGTGGCAGCCTGCGCGGAAGCACGAGGACGTGCTTGTGAAAAGAGGGGGAGAGATGTGACAGTGGTGGTCCTGTCACTATGCCTCCAATTGATCATGCGCCCTGGCTACTTGGCCAAGGGGATGTCCCTTTGGCCGACTGGTTAGCGCACATGACTCCGACCTGGGCGTCTGGGGTTTGAAGCCCGCCCGGGTCCCTCTTCACCTTGCCACACTTGTTTTACAATTATTCCTTCCTAATAAACATTTGATGACTCATTAAAGAACTGTGCATAATTGATAAGGTTTTAGTAAGCTACCTTGAATAAGTAGCTACATTAGGCTACTTGTTATAAAGATAAATACAGCAAGTTAGCAAACATGATGACATGTTCTAGCTGGTGACAACAATAGAATCATTTTCTATTATAGACACCAGCTAGAACATGTCAACAGCTACCTAGCTAGCTGTTGACATGTTCTCTGTAAGAAGAATGTAGAAATGTCAATAGCTAGCTAGCTAATTGGTCCACTCTCTGAGACTTTTTGTCTGTTGGTTCATAAAATAAGAAAGTAAAAACTGAAATAACACCCTGTAGGGTAGGTCGAATACGTTTGAGACACTTTTTTCACTAAAAATAAGTGATTTTTCTGTTTAATTTGTTTGTATACTAAGTTATTATTGAAGAATATCATTTATTATTTGTTTATTTTTTCCACAATCAGGTCATAAACATGAGGTGCATTTTTACCATTGTCCCCTCTCAACCATACCCCATACGTGTACAGTTGAGACGGTACCATGGTACAGTTGAGACACCAGTCCTATTGAAACCCTTTGATGATGACTGAACATCAATTACAAATGCAAAAGTTAAAAAAAAGACAATTTGACAAGAGATTTCAGTATAAATTCATTCCTCTTTATCAAAAAAGCGTTATCATTTATTTATTATTTATTATATTGTATTATTGTATTATTAATTAATAGCCTATAAATATTATTATATAACATAACATTGTAAAATTAATAGCAAATATTCATATAACACTGTTCAGGTAGCCTATCAGAGGGTTAAAGCACACACCCTTGAGGGTAATAGGCTATAGCAGACAGATGACATGGTGGTTTAAAATTTTAAGGCATAACCACCTTAAACAAGTGTTTTTCCTTTCTTTGGCTTTCCTCTGAAAGTCTTGGAAGTGATCACTGACTTTCAACAGACTCACACATCACACCCGTGCATGCCGGACTGACACCACAGTAGTGTGTTTTGTCTGGCTTCAAACCAGAGACTAGAAGAGCAAAAAGTGTGAGTCAGAGAAACAATTGTGTGACGAACAAAAACACGAGACAGGATCTCCGGGATGGAAAATACAGATATTTTAAGAGATTTCTCTAAACTGGGTGTAGTGTGAGTGAAATGCTTGATTGTTTAGTGGTGAATGAAGGTATGAGGAACTGCAGCTTTTCTGAAACAGCGATAACAACCAACAAAGCCCCGTGACCCCACCTTCACCGGGGGTTTGTGACTGCCCTCCAGCCAGCTTCCTTGCACTCAGCAGCCAGGTTGGAGCAGGCCACTTGTTCATTTTTGAAAGAGAATTCGCTTGGACTCAGTGAGGAATTAAAGGGTCAAAGGTAGGCTTTAACCTTTGACCTCACAAAACAGTTTTTAGCTATTAGTCTACTCAAAACTTCATGCAAAAAAAGTGAAGTGTCTCTGTAAAAACAGGAAGGAGGCCGATAACCCAGGGAAGTGGGATGTTACAACAGTTTCACTGTAAACACAACCTAAAATTCACACGATAAGAACAGTGCGCAGGCTAATATGACCATGTTGAGTTACAATTGCAGTCACTATGGCAACATAATCTTATCACCATTGAGTCAGGCTCTAAACAGTTGTTTGGTGGGGGGGGGGGGGGGGTCTTTATATGATTTCAAAGGACCCACACCTCAGTAACCATGGAGAGCACAACATCATCACTAGCTAAAATATATCCATTGAATTGTATATTAAAGCAGATATCAGCGGAATGTTTTTGTTAATATAAGTCCTAAATAGTCGTATTTTTCGTCAGCAATCACTTACATAGAGCGTTTCAGCTGAAACACGAGTCTCTCCGTCACTCTGCTCTGCTGTAAACCGAGGAGAAAATTTTCCTTGTGGGATACAAGTGTTATCCAATGAGGAGAGAGAACGGCATGAAGGGCTGTGTGTGCAGCCAAGGGGTGCGTGTGAATGTGGTGACGTAGCACGAGGACCAATAGAGTTCATGGGTCGGAAGTTACGAGAGGCCGTTATAGTGAACTTTCACAGGCAACCGGACGGTAAAAACACGAGTTACGGGTTGCCTGGAATGCTACAAAGTCGTAGTCGTGACTTGAAGCTGTAACTTACGGTTTCAAAAGCCTGCCTGGAACGCAGCATTAGCCAAAACGACCGGATCGCTGATATCTGCTTTAATATGAGAAATATTAGGCTATATGTTCCATAGATGTCACAGTGGGACTGTTGCATTGTATCATGTTAGATTGTATGGAAATTAATGATAATTGTTTGTTTATGATTTACATGTAACCTAATTCGCATTAGTAAAATTATTTAAAGTTATTCATAGGTTAAAAAGAGGCTTCATGATCTTTCCTTTTTTTTTTACTCATCTTGTAGGCTATGTCTGTTGGTGCAAACAATAAAAAATAAATAATCTCAAACAATTTATTTTTTTTACCTCTCAAAAAGTAGCCTACCCCAGTGACAACACATAGGGTACACTTGGCTAAATATTGTAAATTTTGTCTGTTTTTTGTCTATTTGATATTTGGAGAAAAAAATTCTCATTTAGGGCTACACACATCTCATGAAGTTTGAAATGTAACGAGAAGTCAATATTTAGCTTCTTTTATCCCACATTTGAGACATTTGGTGAGAATAACAGTTAGGCCTAATATTTAAGCAATTTCACAAACTTTCATTTTTTTTCTCTCATAGCCTAGGCCTTACAGTATTCCACTGCTTTTGTGAAGCCCAGACTTTCGTATAGGCCTACCCATTTCAAGCACCACACCTGGGTGAGGGATCCCTCCTCTGTTGCTCACCCTGAGGTTTCTCAGATTTTTCCGCGTTAAAAGGGTTTTCCATGGAGGTTTTTCCTCAGTCGATGTGAGGGTCTAAGGACAGAAGATGTTGTTACGATGTCACGTGAAGCCGTTTGTTTGTGAAAAACGGGCTATACAAATAAAATTGCCTTGCCTCGCCATTTCAGGTGAGCCAAGTAGGCCCCAGAGCGATGGTAGGCCCTTCGCGTAAGCTGCTGCCACTGCCTCCGCTGTAGTAGTAGCAGCAGCAGCAGCAGCAACAACATCCTTCTCTACAAACAAATGTTTTTCATCCTAGTCTCAAAATGTGTCCACAAAAGCAAATGCAATCATTCACTGCCGAAAGCTTGTCAGGCCTATAGTTACGGTTGCTAACGTAGGATTGGACAATAGCCGTTTGTGGGAGGAGTTGGTGAAGGGTCAATTCTAACAGCCTCCTAAAGACAAGTTTACTGTAGGTATCAATGTTGCTCCTCACAACTGTGTGTCACCCCCGCCCTCAAACAGCTGCACTGGCTCCCCATCATCGAATAACCTTCAAACTGCACTGTCCCCTCAGTATTTAACCGACCTCGTCATGTCCACCATCCCTCACGGAACCTGCAATCTGCCAGCCTGGGTCTCCTTACCATCCCCCGCACAAGCAGACGCACCTTTAGGAGCAGGGCCTTCAGTGTGGCAGCTCCCACTGTGCAACTTGCTCCCACTACATCTCACCACATCATTAGAACTATGTGAATTATGTGAATTTGGCTCGGTGTTTTAGCAGCTGAGGAGGAAAACAGCAAACTGCTAAAGAGATGAAGTCAGACTGAAGCAATGCAGGAAATCTAAAACAAGGCCAGTCCACACCAGTGTGGCTGACAGTGGGAATTCCCTTCCTTTTCCTTTTCAAAGCACAGCCTGTACTGCGTCATGTGAAAAGCTGTGAGTAACTTGCTGAGTCATCCATGTGAGGTCGAGAGAAAGTGCAAGTCAGAGCAGGAACTCAGTTATGTGCGTCTAAATAGAGGAGACAAACATTTATAGTGAGGGGGAGGAGACTGCTGTTGCATCACCCAATGTTATGATTGAGGTTTGCGAAAGGAGCAACCTTGAGGAATATCTTCTAAGGTATTTTGTTTTGTTTCAAGTGGTTTCGGCTGTCAGTTTTTACAGTTTTTCTGAATTGCTGAAACACTAATTCCTGTTGTCCGAATGAATTGCTAGACGTCTAAACTCACTGAATTGATAATCCTTCTGACAATAGAATAGGGGTTCTGGTTTGCAATGGCCTCAACATCTAACTCATCCACCAACTCCCTTAACCAAATCTACTAAACTACAAGCACAATTCAAACTGCAGTTCAAAAACACACTTTTTTCAAAACACTACACACAATTCTCTGCATTTGGCACAATGTTTTCACGAATAACACAGTGTTATTCAGAATTCTAAAGCTAGTTTCCCTACTATGCACACTGACTCATCTGACACATGGGTAAACACCTGTCACACAGTTTTACAATTAGCAATCAGAGCTTTAGCAAAAGAAGGGCAACAGGCAGTGAAGGACTGACACCCACACACACACACACACACACACACACACACACACACACACACACTCTGAAGTTGTAGTCTCATCCTGTCAACATTATGTGTTCAGTCTTTCAAAATTGTCCATAAACCAGCTGACCCTGACCTTTTTTTTTTTTTCTGGTCACATCAGCACGTCTGCATCGTCACACGGCCACCTCGGTCACGTTGCTTTTCATTTGTTACCTAGTATTTGAGTGTTCTGAGTATAAAAACAATATTCTAAAAATATTTTACAACACATTTACTGTCTGTAGTTACTGTAAAAGAAAGAAAAGAAAAAGCCCAAGTGGATGATGGTCTATATATATGATGGTTTGTGTCTGTCATTTGAGACTAAAATAGCATTTTGAGAAGAAATAACATTGTTTTGAATGTAAAGTTTCATTTTGCAGGAGAAGTTAGTGTGTTAATGAAGCCTGCGTAAATTCATTCAGGGCACGGAAGTCGGCAGCCCCAGCTGTAGTCAGCTGACAGCCAGCCCATTAGTCTCTGTCCAATCACATTCATGCTCCTACCATAGGCGGTCTATTTAAATGTAGGCTGTCACACTGATTTCCCCCTCGACACGGCTCTGATCGCTGCGCATTGCTGCGCTGGAAAAGCTTGGACACGTTAGACACGTTGAAGTTACGCACTATAGCTTTAAGTGTCATGGTTAGTGTACACGGCTCTTGCTGCTGCTTCCGCCGCCGGTTTTGCGAGATGGGGACTGCGTGAGGGAAGGATTACTGCTCGTGTTCGTGCTCGCCCTGCTGCTGCTTGTGTCGATGCGGACCGGCGGCGGCTGACGTTCATTTCGAACGGAGGACGCCATCTGCGACGACGGGGGGCTGCTTCTCTCCAGCGGGGCACACCTGGCAGGTGCGGCGGCGTCTCAGCTGTTCCATTGATTGACGGCGGCTGGTCCGGTTCCGGGCTGTGGAGGTTCTGTTGCCAGCCATGCTGCCACGCGGTCGGAGCATCACACAAGGAACGGTTTGCTTTATTCTTATTCGCGCTGGGTTTCAACCTCCATAGCAATAATGCAGAATCATATTTGGCATTGAATTATCACAGTTGCAGCTTTCGCTCGTGGGTTTGGGGGGTTCTTTGTCTATTTTCTTATGAGCAATGAGCAAATTTATTAGAGTCTGCAAACTCTAACATACTTATAAAATAACGCTGTTCTGAGGAGATGGCTGGGTAAAGTCATGACCTCGTTTGTTGCGCATTCAGAGGTCTGCTTCTGCAGCAGGCGCTGCATCTCACAGGCTCACTAAGGTAGTATGACCTCTTCTGAGTAGCATGCTGCTCTCATTTTTCAGAGGTGAGAGGGTCAGAGGTCAGCAGCCAGCGGCTGCCACACATATATAGGCACACCCAGATAGAATGACCTTTTTGCAGGATGCATGCTTGCGCCCAATTAAAACATAATTCAAGGTCTGCAGAGAGCCTCTGCAACACATATTTAGGCACACTCAGGTAGGATGACCTTTCGCGGGATGCATGCTTGCGCCCAATGAAAACATATAATTTAAGGTCTGCAGAGAGCCTCTGTGACACATATGTAGGCACATAAAGTATGACCTCCTCTGGGTTGCATGCTGCACCCGTTTAAAACATAATTTCTGAGGTCTGTGGCAAGCTGCCGCTACACATAGCAGTGGCTGATTCCGCATGGGCTTATAGGCTGGCGTTGGGCTCCATTGTTTTTGGGGGTTTAAATTGTCTCCCTGGAGCGACATGAACTGTATTCCATTTGTGGCTATAAATGGTTTTAATCATGACGAGAGTGTTCCTGAATGAAATGAAGCCTGCGTAAATTCATTCAGGGCACGGAAGTCGGCAGCCCCAGCTGTAGTCAGCTGACAGCCAGCCCATTAGTCTCTGTCCAATCACATTCATGCTCCTACCATGTCTATTTAAATGTAGGCTGTCACACTGATTTCCCCCTCGACACGGCTCTGATCGCTGCGCATTGCTGCGCTGGAAAAGCTTGCCTCCTCCACCCCAGCCTCCACCTTTTCAGTGTCTCAGTGCTTTCTTCCACTCTGGGGGGTTTAAATTGTCTCCCTGGAGCGACATAGCATGCGCTTGTCCATCCAGGGAGCTCCCAGAGTGGAGCTTCAGCGCCAAGCCGAACTGTATTCCATTTGTGGCTATAAATGGTTTTAATCATGACGAGAGTGTTCCTGAATGAATTTTGGATTTGTGTGTAGAGTTCTGAGAAAATGTGTGTAAACAATCGAGAAAAACTGTAAATGAAAATACAAGACTCTCAATACTGTAATAATGTCTTATACTTGGCACATCCGTATGCAAATGGAATCTGGGAAAAGCTACTTATTTGCTACTTAAAGGGATAGTTCACCCAAAATGGTGTGCATGTCCATATAACGGATGCAAATGGACACAAACTGTCTTCGTAACAAAAAGACACACCAAAAAACATCCAAATACCTCCATGCTGCTCGTCTGTCTTGCCTGTCTGTATTGAATCCCCGGAATGTGAAACTGTCCCGAAAAAAGTAAATAAGTCTATATTTCAAACTTGTTTGTAGCAGAATCACTTATTCCCAGTTCGTCCAAATTTGACGAACCGGGAAGAGGAGCTTCAAGAAGCTTCCACTTACATAAATGTGAATAAGACAGTATGTATTGTGCGTTGTTTATGCATTTGTGAAAAATACATTTGTATGTACAAATATATACTGTATAACATGACATATAAGTATGCACTATTAATATGGTCGAGAAATATATGTTTTAACTATATACATATTTATACCGGTACATAAATTCAGTATAAATATCTATGAGAATGAAAAATAAACATGCACCAAACTATAGAATAATATATAATAGAATGGGTAGATTGATAATAGACATTGTTTGAATCTTCTTTAGCCATTCCACCTCAAGAGTGGGTAAGCCTTCCTCTGTGCTGCTAATTACAGAGCCAGAGGATTTATACCTGCCAGGTTCGGAGGGGGAGGGTACAGCTATAAGAATGAGTCACACTGAGTCATTGAGGTTTTTTTTACAAAGTGTTCTGGCTGAGTGCCAAGATGACTCGGTTCACAGATATTTTGGTTTCTTACCATTCCTCCATAGTGAGTGTTTGTTAAAATAGTAAATGCACATAACTGATTGTGAATGAAGGTCTGGTAAATAACAGTAGGAGATGGCAAGTAACTGTTCTGCACAATGTTAGTTATTTCTATAGAGACCAGATTCATATAGTCACAGGACTGAAAATGATTTCATTGGATCGGTGTTTACTGCACTATGAACGTTTAAACCTCTCACCTGATCTAAACTAAAGATCACTGTATGGAACTGTATATCCAAGCCGGGGGAGGACAGAGGAACTTCATGTTTGGATGAAACTGAGACTATACTGTGATGGAAAAAAAGGTGTTATGAAGACAAATAGATTGGCATATTAGTTTCAGAACTGCTGTCAAGCACTTTTAGGGAAGATTTGAAGAAAAAAAGTAATTTAAATTCAAAGAATAACCTGCAGACTTGAAAAACAGAAGAAAAAAAAGCAAAGATGATAAATAATTAAAATTGCATCAAAGTGACTGAGAAAAACTGCAACATCAGCAACATCTGTTTATAATTGGAGACCAAAATTACCATTTTAGGCAAGGCAACTTTCAATCTCACCCCTAAACTTTCTGCAGTCATGATCTGTGTGTGTTAATGTGTGCACGAGCATATCAATGACACAAAACAAAAAAAATTCAACTCCGACACTCCCATCTGTCCAGATTGAGACACAAAACTACCAACACCATCATCAACAAGACATTTGCAACCATGGATACACAACAACAACAACATCTGTTGCCAGTACCTGTTATATTAGGCCCCAGGCAGTCTGAGCCGCCAGGAACCTACTGTACCTACCTAACTAACTAACTACCTTCTTCCTCTTTTTATTTGCTATAGCATCTTCAGACTGTCTGCCACATTTATTTTTTGGATATTTGAAAAATTGAACCTACAGTGCATGAAAACGTTTGACTGTAAACAGTACTGTAAACAAACATATACCACCCAATTCTTGCTAAATACATTTTCAATCTTCCTGAGAAAAAAATGACAACAAGTTGGAATTATGGTCGATGAAGTTTGGCAAATATCATAATTTTATCTCAAAAACTGAATTTTTGAAAACATTTTGACCTCTGCTCTCATGGGAACAACTGCATTGGCATTTTCAAACATCAGATTTTCACCTATCATTAAAAAAATCATCATTTCCATGCGGTCAAGCTGCACTATATTTTGATTTTTGTCTTGATAACAGAATTTTCAACATTTTCACAATTTTCGAAATCTGCCTTGACAGCTGCTGTCAGTCTGGTGACTGGCATAGTCCATTTGTGAAGCCACACACCTGTGTCACCTATCTCTCCTTTTCTGGAGGAGGGTCTGGCAGGCAGGACCTCTTGCCAATTCGCTCCATGAGTTAAGTGAATGGTCATTGGTGTCAGAATTGAAGCCTCAGCTAGAAGAATAGACCCTGTAATGTCAATGTTGCTGTTGTCTTCCTATTTTGTCTCTTGTTACTCAATATTACCTAAATTTGTCCAAAATTGCCTGGCCCCGAGCTTGTAGCTTCCACGACCTTGCATGTGAATTTGCATGGCTGTGTGAAGAAGTGTGCAGGTTTTACAGCCAAACAACATCTTTTACAGTAACATATGAATAAGAAAAGAAGAAGAAAAATCTTTCCTGGGGGAAAAAAAATCAGGAAAGAAACTAATCTTTTGGACCAAATCTATATTTTGATTAGTAGGCCTAATTGGGTAAGAGCAGGTTCTTATAAAATGTGAGTCATTTCACTGATGTTTATTTCAAACCACAGTGCATGTTTTTAGTTCTTGAATCTCACTGTTACAATTTCCCAGGTTGTTACAACCTACCCTGTTGGTTGTAACAGTGGCACTCATTGCATTCGAAATCAAATAATAAATTAGGCCCGACATGATAGAAGTTTGAGAGTTTTTAGGCATTTCTAATTGTAATGGACAAATTAGGGGACTTTGTGTCATAATTTGAAACCCCACACAGGCCTATAAGCTGAGACAAAAGTAATCATCCCTGGTCTGCTCATCTGATTAGTGAAGGTACCACATATTGCATAGGGAAATACTTCATTTTTATAATTATACATTACATTATACATGAACATAATGAAACTGGTGACCTCTGGTGGCGACATTTAAAAAAAAATCTATTTGTTAGGATCCCTAGGCTACTAGCTGCGCTCTAAAGCACCGCTCTTCCTGGGTTTTAGATGTCATCTCTCTCTCTCTCTCTCTCTCTCTCTCTCTCTCTCTGTGTGTGTGTGTGTGTGTGTGTGTGTGTGTGTGTGTGTGTGTGTGTGTGTGTGTGTGTGTGTGTGTGTGTGTGTGTGTGTGTGTGTGTGTGTGTGTGTGTGTGTGTGTGTGTGAATGGTTGACCCTCACGTTCCATGTCAGCGGGATATCCCTGTCAATTTCTAATCGCGGCGATAAAGCGGCCGGCGCTCACAAAAGGTTAGGCTCCTTCTTCCACGGGGAATAACGGGGAAGAGAGAGATTCCATTTTCCGCGCCTGGACAAGGAAAACCCCGTGTCGTTGTAGATGTTAACGTAGCCTATTAAGACCGCCCTCTGACGTCCCGTTATGGGACCACTCGAGTCGCCTGCAGTTGATAAACATGAGGCGCTGTTGCCGAGGAAACGACGCAAGTGTCGGGGCTGGGAGACGTCACAGTCACAGAAGCAATAATGAGATAATAATTATGCCAGATAACTTCAGTGAAAACTGAAAAACAGTGGATTTTTAAACAAATTTGAAAATAATAATTTATTTTTTGTATGGACTATAGGCTATAATTTCAGATATGAACTATATAGTCATTCATAGTCGACAAACATGTAAGGCTTTGATTCAGAGGGAAATACCTTGAGGATTGTCCACACCCAGTAGGCTAACTTACCAGGCGGGGGCCGGCTATTTAAATGAAAGTGCAGTGTCCAATGGAGTCCTTATTCAAAGGGAAGGAAGATGCGACGGGTCAGCCTGCAAATGGTAATTGGGGGTAGCCTACTTTTATTCACATCCACATAAGCCGTTTTTTAAAATGTTTTATTCCCATTAAAAAAACAATAGGCCTAGGCTATATGTATATAGGCTATAATTATTTTATTATTATTTTTTTTTTCATTTTTATAAATGTATAGATCTTTCTGGGCTCCTTGCTGTTCTTCAGCGATCAGACATTGTTTTTGAGCGCTGCACCGACCAGTGACCACAGGTGCATCAGTAAGGAGCAGCTCACCATAAAGTCCGACCGCTTCCTGGAGAAACACTGGAAGAAGTTGAACAAGTCGAAGACGTCGCCGCCGCGGACATGCGCGCAGGCGGCCGAACAGATGCACGGTGAATTGGCAAACCGCTCTCTTTCGCCATGGAACTACACGTGAGTCCTACAGCACTTAGAGTCTCGATAATTAATTGATGAGACAACTGTCAGAGCATTAACAAATGAGTAGGCTATAGCTGTGTTTCCATTTGAGTCATTTTAAAGTGCCAAGAATAAACAAAGAATTAGTTTGCTGTTTTTCTCTGTTTTAGCATCATTGAACATCTTTGAGGTTCTGACTTTTGATGATATTGCTACTTTACAGATCAAGCTATTGATTAGCTACTGTGTGATTAATGTGATTAATAGGCTACTTTAATTTAAGATTAGTTACAGATTTTCTTTCCCTGCTTCGGCAGTTGCTGATGCATCACTGAGTTGCTAAAATACAGTCTAGGTTGTAAAGCTTCTAAGTTCTCGTAAATTTTGTAGAGCAAGCGAGAAAATCACGTTTCTTCTCTTCTAAGAAAGAAAGATTATGCATATCAACCTGTTAACTGTAAATGTGCTAGACAACAGCTTATTGGTTGAATGTTAAACAATGTTTGACCTGTAGCCTAAACTATCAATCTGAAATACAGTTGTAATGCATCAGGTGTTACTGAATTTATGTCATCTACTGAACGAATATTAAGTAATTATCTTGCTTATGGTCACATGGTCACAGTCATATGAGAAAAACTGGAGACCACAGACAGCAGTCTCCTGCCGACAAATCTTTAATGTTGTAAACCTCAGAACACACAAAAGATGATTTGGCCAGACCACGAGATCTCACAGACACTTGTAAGATCAAACATGACTTCATGAGAAAAACAAATATGCAATGAAATACAAAAAAAGAGAAAAATGTTTTGAGTGAAATATAGGCTGTGAAGATGGAATAACGACAGCTTATACATTTTGCAGTGAAAATGACACCACATTTGTGACATTGGTGATGCTCCCCTGTCTGCTTGCTCTCTGCGGTTACTTACTATCGGAGGTAGACCTGAATTGAGATTGGTGTGGCTGTGACTTGATCAGGCCCAGTGAATTAATAATATAGACAGAACACACTTTGTTTTTATAAATGACATGTGAAATTCCTAAAATCCGGCCACGCCCCTGAATTTTTGGAGGCGTGGTCTAAAATTGTCTCGTGCTTAGTCAGACTAAAGGCCAGAAGACATTAGACAATGAACATTGGAATGTCACTTCAGTTTGTGTTCATTATTATTTGTTTAAATATTTTCTGTCTGGTAGATTAAAAGGATAGTTCACCCAAAATTCAAATTTCACTCACCCTCATGTCGACTAAGTGCTGTGAGTCCTCCGTCCCTTCTCTGAGTTACGGGGGGTGGGGGGGGGGTGGGTCCACGCAGCTGTATTTGTCCATATAATGGTTGTGAATGGATACCACTATGCACTATATACTTATTTAATATTTTTTGGAACAATTTCTCATGTCGGGGCTTCAATGTCTGGTTGTCTCCCGCAGGATAACCCACGACGATGACAGGTATCCTCCCAAGATCTCCTTTGCAGAGTGCCTCTGTAATGGATGCATCATCAACCAGCAGGAAAACCTGAGCTACAACTCTGTGAAGGTGTTTGTTCCCATGATGGTCATGAAGAAGACTAAGTGTGATGATGACCCACAAAAGTATGTGCTCAAAAGGGTGCCCCTCAAAGTCCCTGTGGCCTGTACCTGTGTTGTGCCCAAGTGATCTGAGTAATTTTTCCTATCATACATCCACATCAGTGCTGTTTTTTCTATCTATCTCTTATTTTATCAATAACCAAGTTAATCCAGATCACTGCCAAATAATTCATATCTTCTGGTAGGGTCACATAAATCTATTTCTGTGACTTTTGTTCCAAAAGTTCAAGACTTCATTCAAAAGTCACACTTTTTCAAGGTAGGTATGGTAGACACGGCCCTAGGAAGGGTAATATCAGAATCTGAATTTGTTCAGTATTTTGGTTAATAACTAATTTCCTGCAGAAATATGTACAACAAACTCATACTAAAGGTCCTTATCAGCCTGATTTCAAATATTACACTACTTACTAACATGGACAGATTACTGAACAGGCCCTGGGCCCCAAGAGTTCAAGGGTTTTTCATTTTGCCAGCAGATAGTTTTCCAGTTCTCTCTTCTAAGCACCAGTTAAACATACAGTATAATACAGTATATATTATATAGGCTATACACTTTTCCTCACTGTTGTTTATTATATTGGGACCAGCATGTGATGCATAAACATGTATAGCCTAAGCTAGTAATTTGCACTGTCTGTCCCTTGATCAGAGCTGCTGGTTTAACTCTGAAGCATGATTTGTAAAGATTAAACCATAGACATGAGTGAATGCTTTCACTCGCCAGCGACGAGATGCTACTTATTTTGCCCGTCGCCATTTTTAAAAAATCGTTTTACTGATAAAATGTGAAATATAACAAAAGGAACCTCTCACCATATGGTCACTTTATGCTGTGAAAAATACTGACATCAATACCATTCTTCTGTACATGAAAAATGAAGCTACTGCTAGTAGAATGGAAACAGGGAAACAGCCTGACTCAGTCTAATAACAACACTAATACAACAATGTAAGAAATATTCACTATGAGAAAAATGAAGCAAACAGTAAATTGTTGCATCCATGTCCGAGTTGCTTAAGTGGAGGTGGTTTGAACTACTTTATTCACATAGATGAATGGAGTTCAATAATTAAATCTTATTTGTCTAATTCATACAAAAGAGTGTAAAAACAGCAATTTATAGCACAATACACACCTGACACGAAGACATATTGTTACATGTTTCTTATAAAGCAAAGATTAATGATCTTCAGAGGTGCTGATACATACATTGTCATATTTGGATGGAGCCATGCTACAGTAGCTGTTTCCCCGTCTCCAGTCTACAGTATGTGTTGAGCTAAGCCAACCATCTCCCGCTATCAATCCTTTTATCAAACTTAAAGCAATAAGCACATTTCCCAAAATGGTGAGCTGTTCCTTTAAGACAGGACAGTATTTGGCACATGTTTATTATGTGTAAGGTACACATGCGTTAAATTAATCTTTAAGACACATTTTAAAGATTTAGTTTCAATGACACAAAAGCAACAAACTCCACATTGCGTGTTGGAGCTAATGTGCTGTTTTTTAATGTGAAGTAAGCCTTTTTAGGCTAAAATGCTTTTTCTATCTATCTATATATAGATAGCCTATAGATATTTATATTTGTTTTAATTTTTAATTGTGATTAAAGTTAACATTGATTTGCTCACAGTGAACGGGCCAGTGAATATAATTGTGTTTGTTTTAAAACTCATTTGACAAACTGTGAATGTTAATGACTCAAATGGTTAACCTGTTAAATTAAGTTAATTTATGAGTTTAGGTATTATTAGATGGTCTCACACTTATGAACATTTTATGGTGCAATGCCAATATGTGATGCTTTTGACTTCAAAACATAGTAATTAACAATGACACCAACATGAGCTATTATTAAATGTTGAGGATCTTTCTTTCGTAATGACAAGACCATTCACTTGCCCAAAGAGGTAGTTCCTCCTCACATTCTAAGTTGTTTTGCCATGTTGTGCAAACGGTGAACGCCTCATTGACTCCTGCTGCTTGGCTCACCTGAAACTTTTGTTCAGTTCTGTTCATGTTATTTTTTTTGCAACTATGCACTTTTTAAACTATTTGCAACAAAGACAAAAAAAAGATAAATAAAAGTTTCTGAAAGTATTTTGTATTGTGTCTTCTCTTGCTCTCTCAATGCGCATGTGTCTGTTGGAGCCCCATCATCCTGACTCGCTGTAAACTTGCCGTAAACTGCCTAATTTCTATCATTTTAGAAATACTTCTAATAGTAATACTACTAATAGTCTTTTAAACAGTGCTCTTCTCTGCTGGCTGCTTATTTTGATAATCTTACTGGCCGATCGCTCGTTTTTACCTCTTTTTTAAACCAGACATACACTATACAAGTTTTTGACCCGTTTTTTGAGATGTACGACCTGGCGACGCTCAACCCGACTTCATCGGGTGTCTTTTTCTGTGCGAGGGTCGATCATCTGTCGGACAGTCGGATGAACTTGCCAGAAACTTTGGTCAGCCGACAAAGGCTTTCGCACAGTGGAAGCAGATCCCCAAGTCAATTGGAGCATTTCTCCCTCAGTGCGCCTGCGCAAAGTGATGAATCACCATGGCAACATGTCGGTGGAACGCAACTGGAGGCGAGACTGGTTGAGTTGTGGCAACAACATGAATGCCTGTCCAACGTCTCCTCCCTTGTAAAATGGACAACCCGTACTGTCCACGTCTGTTGAGCCATTTCCAAGTCCAGATTCGCCGACACCTGCTCTTTTTTGAAGTTTCAGTGCACAGTACCACTACAATCAACAAAGCAGCCTTCTTCTGCCTGGCTAGCATAATAAACAAACTGGCATCGGAGCTTTCAAATAAATCTTTATTGACAGCTGTCAATAGACAGGACGGTCAGCACTGGCACGTTTTCACGTGTTCGATGATTGGACTGTACAGTGTGAGTTCATAAATCGTAAGCTTTGGCCATACTCGTACAGTGTGTGTTCAAAAATCGTACAGTGTATCACCGACCTGAACTGCCACTGACGTCACACCAACATTTAGGCTTTTTACCCTGTTTTACTTTTTATCCATACCAAGCGGGCTGGGCTGCCTAGCCCTGCATGGATGAGGCCCCCATGGTTATTTCGGCTCTCAAGTGAAGTCATTTAAACACTTTAAACGTGCCTCGAGTAACCCTGGAGAGAGTTGTATTGGCTGTTTTAACAGCTACGTGACAACTGGCAGGAGACCAGTGACACTATCAGGCACTGAATCATCGTAACAAGCCCAGTCTTTGGGCCTGTGCCAGTAAGTTTTGATTCGACAACCCTAAAGTCTACTGGCTATGATCTAAGGCTTCTTTACGCATTGGGCTCTCGATCGGGTGCTGCTACACTCCTACAACAACAATAACAGTTGCAACTCACCCTGTTCTTCAAGACACTTTTACTGGCCACAGCTGTTTTTTCTTCCCCAGCCATCATCATCAAACAGAAATGGCTCAGCCTGGTTGTCTCAGCTGCATCCACCTGCCTGACAAGATATCTGACCTGGAGAAAAGGGTTCCCACACTCAATCAGATCCAGGCACCACAAAACCTCATGGACACCATCATCTTTGACCCTGCACAACCTTCCCAGCTTCCCAGAAGCCCGCGATCATTACTGCCTGCTCCACAAACTGAAGGGAACCGAAACTAATGGGCATCAAAACTTCACCAGTTTACCATAAGCAAAACATCACATGTAGCCTACCAGAAAACTCGTGGGGATTCACTTATGATGTGTGTCCTCCCTGAAAACATCTCACCTGTCAAAATAGGCTGCTCTCTCTCAAGCTGTTGATTCCCTAAACAGAGGGAGTGTTTAATACTGTGACACACAGGTGAAGCTGAGAGGAAGCATTAGAAAAATATGATGCTAATTAAATTGTGTATAAGTGTGATTGTAAGATTTAAAATAAACCTTTAACAACAGGATCAGTGTTTGTTAAAATCCTGAGGCAGGATTTGGCCTTGTACCTCAATACTCAGTCAAAATGCCCTGTCCACGATAGGAATTGCAATCTGGAACTCACTACCCTTACCTATAAAGGAGTGCCCCACATTAACTACTTTTAAGAGCCACCTGAAGCTCTGGTTCAGAGCCAATCAAACTTGTGATCATTTTTAATGCCCAGGCCGTATGCTTTCACTGTACTGTTAACATGTATTTTGTATTGTGTTGTATTGTATGTTTTATGCTAGTATTTACTGTTTCTTAACCGTGTGTTGTATTGTAACATCAACCTGCCTAGAGGACTGCAGATGGAAATTAGCCTTCGGGCTACAATCTGGCACATTTACAGGTATTACAGTACATGTTTTTATTAATGTGCATTGTCCTGACTCTTTTAAATAAATAAATTTACAAATTTACAAATTACACTGGGTTGCCTCCAGACGTTATTGAGCCTTATGAGCAGGACGTTCCACATGTAGCCTACAGCTGAATTGACTGATGCCTGAATTATTTTTTTACATCAACTCTAAAGATTATTAAATCTCTACACAATCCATTGCCCGTTCTTCTCTTTTAATGTCTCCTTTACAAGAGGCCTTTGTCAGGAGCATAATGTCAGATGTATTTAGTCTGTTCTGACAACCTTTATTGGTACCACAATAAATGGTTTATAACTATTAATTAGCAAGTTTGTAAATACAATGCAATAAGATATTATGTTCTGTTACTTGCAAAATAGTGAGCACACGTGAACCTGTACTGTTAAACTCATATCTTATAGGTTTGTTTTCTCCATCTTCAGCATTTGTCCGTGCATTGTCGGCTGCCATCAAGATCACTTGGTCAGTAAAAATAATAGTTACTCATTTGTGAGATTGGTCTGAAACAACCATTAACTTGATCTTGCCAAATAACAAGACAACACATTATAACTTGTTTATAACTGTTCTGATTTACAAAATTTAGGAATACACTTCTTTAGCTATACATTTTCTTTATCATGCCTATATTTCTATTTATTGTGTTTCTCCGGGCCTCAAGTCCAAATTTCGTTCTTTAATGTCTGCATGTTCAATGACAATAAGTACCTTAAAATGATCAGCTCTCCTCTGTTAAAACAAACTCACTGAGAGCATGACTGCATGTACTGTATACACGTAGGCTAAGTATTAGCTCTGGGCTATAATTCCTTTAATGGATCACATGATATTGTTTGCATGGTATAGAATTGTTTTTTTTCCCAAGGTGTGTCTGAGCAAAAAAAATGTCAAGACTGTTGAGCAGTAGCAGGTTATACAACACTGAGAGTCAGCCCCATGGTCGCTGTGTCCATAGGGTTGTGTGTCTGTGACAGTTTGGTTGACTGAGAGGAATTAGAAAAAAGACTTCTTCCTGCACTTCGGTGACTGCTAACTGTGCCTGAAAAAACCCAAACAGCGACTTAAAGATCTCATTAGACAAACAGGAGTATCTTATCTTTGAGTTAATACATCTTCATCCATTCAAGCTACAGCACATAGATATTTAAATGTGAAACCTTAATATTGATTTTTTTAACAAATGTGACTGTGCATGAGTTTTACCCGAACATGAATTTAGCATGCATCACGTAAAATTCATTTATTACCTGTTAGAAATTGGAGACACATATATACTTCTGTTTATATGTATCAATTTTCAAATCAATCTGGTTGATATCTGAGTCTGAGACCACCCAGAATGTGAAGCAAAATTTTTGAACATAAGAAAAACGTAACAGTCAATTGCAATCCTATTCCATTTAAATGTTCCTCATATATATATTTGATATTAACTTTGCAACATCTTGTATAAAAGACATCTTAATTAATATCAGAAATGTACAAAATTTACTTAGCCTGTCAAAACTGTATCTTTTGAATACGTTCAAGTATATGTGATAATTAAATATACTCTCATAGAATTCTTGGTTTCCATTTATCATTATGAAAAGTGTAAAGAAAAATCTGAAAGTCACAGCAACGATACACAGTTTGACCATTTTAATATTCTGTACCATAGGAAACTTTCACCTATAAATTAAATAAATATACAGTATATAACCAACAAACTATTGTGCACATACACTAACAAAAATAAAGTTTCCTCAGCTGTAGTGCACAAAAAGGCCACTTGGTGTCTCTGCATCACAACATTCACTTTTCAGCATTTCACTGTTTCTGAGTCAACTCCCCAACCATTGGGAAGGAAAATAAATTCACAGTAATTTAGTTGATACATAGCCTACTATTTGATTTCTCTCTCCCTGTAGCAGTGAAGCTGGTTGCAGCATTAGAAATTCTAGTTTATTACATTGTGTTCAAACCTTCATTAAAACATTTTTATATCATGCAATTATACCATAGAAAATATACATGTAAAAGTTTTCAACAAACATCTGTTGATTTGATGTAAAAACATTGGAGGATGTTTGATGGCTACTGTTGTCCCCAATATGTATTATATCTGTATATGGTTTAAACAGACATGGAAATATGGTACATTGATGTATTTATCAACATTTGCAACTGCTTCTGTTGGTAGAATATAAACACATTATTAATGGCAATATAAAAAAATAAACACATTTTTGATTACACTATTAGTTAGAGTCTGTTATACTTTGTATAGCCTACTTTAAATTTTTAACAAATTCATGACATACGTCCTCATATGTGTTTTCCACTATTTTATAGTGTTATAATCAATTTATTTAATATAGTATTAAAAGTAAACATGTTCTTATTCTGACTTAATCTTACCGATTAAAGAATGAACTTCATTCCTATAGAATCTGTGTTTCAAAGTGCTTTTAATAGATAAAATCATTAATCATCAGTGCTGAAATTGAACCACAACGTTGGAAGAATCCATAAGAGAAATAACAGCAACATCATGATTAACACAATATTACACAGAACTGTGTAAAGAGTAACTTCACTCTTTATCACTATGTAGATTAAAACTACACCTCACTCAAACTGCATTGGGACACAGCCTAAAGATGTTTTTCACAGCAAATTTATAGAGGCAGAACAGTGTTTTATGGGTGGACAAAAAATATACAAAAATAGACTACACTTGATAGTGGGGGTTCAAAACACAGGCATGAGTGGTAATGCATGAATTGGAAAGTAAAAAGTCATTATAATATATAATTGCAGCTCATGTATGTAAAGAATTACTGCATTAATTTAACATTAATGCCATTAAAGTAACTCAAATGAATAAGTAGTTACAGTAGTAAAATAGTTACTAAAAACACTTTACTTTGACCTAATGGACTGCTGAACCTGCATTTTAGCTAACCGTGTATCACAGACTGTGGATTTATGTCCCACATCACTTTTAGTGAAAATATGCTGGGGGTGGGGTCAGGATGGGGGGTGAAGGGGGGGTTTGGTGTTGCCAGAGTTGGGCGCCCAACTCCAGTATCCACAGCAGCAGTGATTACAGACAATAAATACTGCTTAGTGTTAACCGTTATCACTTATGTTGTGTGAGGTTAAAGACACAAAGAAAGTAACATCATTAATGTCTGAATACTGCCATGTGTTTATGGCCATTTATCTGTAAACTCATTATTGGAAAAAAATAAAACAAAATCTCCTTCTGTCTATGAGTCAGTTCACTTTTATCATTTGTCCTCTTTGGCTCATACTCCCATGACCTGGAATTAGCTCCAAACATGAAACTTGGCACAACATTTTGAAATAATTAGAATTTGCATCCCAAGAAAAATTAGCCCAACTGGCCAGAAGATGGTGCTTTAAAAGCAGTTTTGAAATAGCCATGACCCTGACAGCCATGACACAAGCTAAGTCAGGCCTTTTTATGTTTTGACAAATATATTATGTCAAATATATTCCATACAAATGTCAGGGTTAGTGTTAGGGATGGCCATTAACATAAAAACAATAGAATGTAAATCCCTCCAACCAAAAACATGGGGGCCGGCCACCAACCAATATGAGACTAAGCCTAATGAATAACAAAACCGACTAAGGCCAAAACTGAAAGTATCATATGCATAAGACATAGGTTAGATTGAAATTACAGTAATTTGTTGAGGCATTTGTCCCACATGTTGAGGAGGGGCAGCCACAGTAAACAGACTCTGGGCTTTAAAGGTTTTTAAACAAACCCACCTGAATTTCTTGTTGACACCCTGATGGCTTCTTGACCTCTTGGCTGGTGAACAGTGGCAGTCATTTCGAACACCGGACTCTGACGCTACTCTATATGCCCAACCCTCTTTAATATCACCCTTCATTCATAGCTGCACAACTGAGCATGGAGGGGTTGGTGTGGTGACCCAAACACAGTGAAATGCAGAGTTTCTGAACGTTTGTAGCATTATGTGGCATTGTGCTCACTGTTTGCACTGTTTAATTCCTCAAATTCATGACTAGAAAAGCAGTTCATCAGACCCCAAGGCTTAGAAACTCTGTCAAAATTGCTTTGAGGAAGCTCAAAACACATCTGCAAACGTAAAAACAATAGTCTTATATTAATCATCTAGGCTACACATATGTTAACCTTCTTTCTTGTTATTTTCTGTATTGTAAATATACTTGATCTCTTCAGTATTTAGTGGATTGCTGGACAGTTTGGTTTGTTGGTTAAAGAACAATAATTCCCCAGAATAATGTTAATTCACGATCCAACCAGCAAAAATCACTGTTGCAGAAAATCTTGTTTTGTTTAACACTGAAATCTGAAAGCAGAGGTGATTTGTTTAAATATGACATTACAGTCCTGGTTGTCAGGACATTGGTCCGTGTCTCCTTCAGCTGTCCCATCAGCAATATCGACCTGGTTTTTTAAAATTCGTCCACACCCACATACGATCTGTATTTTCATGAGTTGTGGTGGCAATGAGTCTGGAGTAAGCACAGCGACTGTAAGACACAGGAAAGACGTTGAAAAAACCCCAGTCTGGGGGGTCGGTGGGGGGGATTTCCAGGTGCTGCATGCACAGCCCCAGATACACATCTTCAATGTAAACAGCTTTAACGTGTCTGGATGCCTCCGCAAGCTTTTTAGGGAGGTCTAATGACAAAACATAGCCCAAACCCAAAGCGTAACGTGGGTATTGTGGCTGAGAATAAATCTCCCTGGGTAAGAACCATTTAGATGTGGGGTCTCTCAGAACCGCAGCTCCTCTTGCCACAAGTCCGGTCATGTAGTTCGTCTTTGGAGCTTTTAGCAACAAGTTAATGAGGTTAGGTACATTTAGAAACATGTCTGAATCAATCTTCATGGCGTAGGAGGCACTTGCGCAGTGTGCATCCAGCCACTCCAGCATCACCATGGTCTTGATGGTCAGGTTCTTGTAGCAGTCCACAAAGTTGCTCTGGAGCACGTCATGATGCTCTTTGCTCTCCTGCATCAGCTCCTCTTTGATTTTCTCCCCCTCCTTTCCCGGGTGCAGGCCCACCAGGAAAAAGAGGCTCACCACTTTGCCCAGGATCAGAGATTCACTTCCCCATGAGTTGCGGATGACATTGCGGTGATCTGAGTTTTGGGGCGCCACAGGGACCATCAGAACCACAAAAGGTTTCTGCTGCTCACATTTCTGTGGCTCGTTGATAATGAAGTGATAGTCAGCAGGGTACTCCACCAAGTATGGTCCAGGAGACACATAAGGAGGCGGTGTTGGAAGAACCGCCGGAGATTCTGTAGTCAGGTTTGTTGCGGCACTTGGAAGTACATTCTCAGTTTGTGGAACTGAGTCGTTGTCCGGTCTGGACCTAGCAGCAGAGGCCAGCGCAGGTGCAGGCGGTCTCATGACGGGACCTTTCAACTGATCCCACCATTTTGGGACTTTATACTGAATCCACTGCCTCGGGTTCCAGTCGGTTGACAGGTCCTGCTTGTCTGTCATGTAAAAGAAGAAAATCCCGGCAAATAGCAGAATGCAGACAAACCAATGGCGTCGTGACCAAATACAGCATTGCCTGCCTTCTGCCATTTTCCCACCATCCACCACCACCGCTCCCTGGCTGAGAGGGGAGATAAGACAGTGAGACAGGGGTGACAGCAGAGAAGAGATCTGTTTTCAGCTGTCTGTTCTGGAAAAATAGCCATATGCATAGGGCAGAGTGGATAGTTTCACAGATAACTCATTAAAGAATGTCCTGTGAGGCTTTTCTACAACACTGCCTTCCTTCCTCTGCTTCCTCGTTTGGCAGGAACGCGGCAAATACATTTTAAAAAAGCTCACTTACCTTTATTCTGCCTTAAAAAATCCAGTTTTGAACACGGGTTTTCAGCAAAAAATAGTTGCTGTTGCTATAACTCCACTGAAAAATTAATGCAAGGTTTCGGTTGCAGTTAAGTGTGACCTGTGTGTGTTGTGTCAAAAAAGTAGCAATCGACAAGCGTTTTTTTCCCAGTTGTGACTCCTCGTTCCTGCTTCTCCCAGACATACTGGGATCCTGCGCTGTAGCGGTCTAGTGAGTTCCTGACTCGATCAAGTAACCATGGCAGTGTGTCCGTTTTTTTACCTGCAGGGAAACCACACCTTTGTTTGCTCCACCCCTTGGTTTGCAAGGTTTTTTTTTTTCTTTTTTTCCTCCTTCAAAGCCAATGAAATGCTGAATTTTCTCCAGAGGCTTTGGGCACAGCTTGTCTCAGCTGAGCTGTTGTGTCTTTATCACCGATAACACCCGAGTGTAAGTACGTATGTGTGTGTGTGTGTGTGTGTGTGTGTGTGTGTGTGTGTGTGTGTGTGTGTGTGTGTGTGTGTGTGTGTGTGTGTGTGTGTGTGTGTGTGTGTGTGTGTGTGTGTGTGTGTGTGTTGAAAGAGAGGGCGGGTGTTTGAAAGCAAAGAGGAAATGACTTTGGCTGAAATATTGCTTTTATGGGGGGTTGCTTGTGGAGACTTGTTGTTTCACTTGCCTACTTATAAAGTTAATTTCTATGTATATTTATAATAATAATTTTTTTCATTGTACAGTATATGTTGTGAATCATCAAATAAAAGCTTTTATTTGCTTCAATTGTCAAACTGAACTGGTTTATATTTTACACATATGGGGAAGGCTTTTAGTTCTTTTTGTACAAATCTTTTAACCAGCAAAGGTGGGAAAATACTATCAAATCTATCATTTTTAAAGAGTAAGAATATTACCTCCAAAGTGAATTTAACAACACAGTTTAAGCCTCTGGTGCCACAATGAAAGAGTCAAAGCACGCATATATTTTAAGGTTTGCCAATTAAACCTCTAAATGAACTGAGTGCTATTTGAATTTCACCAAAGGTCTAAGGAAGGAAGGACCAATTAGTTTCTTTACACTGAACTGAAAGACTGAATTGTGGAGAATTTAAGCGATCCAACAATGTGTAGCGAGTCCATGTTGACCAAAAATTTAACAGATGGCTACAACAGTGGCAAAGTGTAAAAGTGCGGTCTAACTGTAATCATCTTAAAACTGTCAAGCGGACGATCTAGTGGGCTTTGAGAGATTACACTCACAACAACTTGCCCAGAAAACAGACCCGCCTTATATTTGAGACGCAGCTTTTATTTAAGAATTTAAATGTGAGATTATTATCACAGATTTGTTTGTTGTTTGATGTCTGGGTCATCTCATGAAGAACAGATTTCAGGTAAAACACAAAGAGAAACCAAATCCTGCTAGTGTTGAATGGTGGGTTGGGTGGGCAGGTCTTGGACACTTCTTCGTTGTGACATCACAAAGGAGGTCCGGACAGCTGGTTTTACGGGCTCAGTTTCTCAGGCTGTGTGCAGGTTTCTGTGGACTGAAGGTGTGATACTTTCACAGTGCCTCTTTTTGTTCACTTCATTTGCCTTGGTGGCACAGATGGTGATGCTTGTGGTGGCGATGAAAACAGGGATTTTTCCCTCCTATCTGTCTGTCACCACAGTACACCCGACATGAGCTTTTTATTGTACTGTTGTAATCAATCTGGATGACAGCGTTCAAATGTTTAGCATTTTAGCCTCGATACTGCAGTTGTCCGCATACTTTTGTGTTTGTGTGGTTTGGGATTAGTTTCAATGGTTAACAGGTTAACACCCCATCTTGTTTGACACACAGCCCTCTGTACAAACACAACATCTCAGTTTAACATGTTGGTCAGTGGACAGATTAAACAAAGGAGACCTCAATCCTGCGTTTACGCCAAAGCTAAAAGGTTGAGTCTGACCTCAGGAAAGTACAATTCAAGAGCTTTGTGAACAAGTTACAAGTTACTGATTTATGCCATTAAATAAGATAGTTTATTTGTTCTTTGTTATATTTACAACTGTTTACTGCCAGGTTTAACTGTTGATGAAGCTAACTGACAAATAAGCTTAAAAGTCAATGGAGGAAAATAAGGCACACATATCGTTATATATATATTTATATGTTTGACATGATACAAATTAGTGTTTACATTTCTCACAAAAAGAAAAACACCTGAGATTCACCTGAGAGTTACATGACTTTTCATTGTAAAAAATCGAGAAAGGAGGAGGAATCTGAATCGGAAGATAACCGGTTCTGAATACTTCAGAAATCCACTTACAAACAATTGACTATGCTGAATTGTCTTTTCTTTTGTCGATGCACAAAGGATTGAAAGTGCAATCCTATTCAAATATGCCAAATGTGGCCCTGTATGTAACAAATATGGGGATATATTATAGTATCACATAATGTTCTTGCAGCTTGACTGACCTTTTAAAGCCCTGTTTTCCCACATGGTTCCTCAGATCTGAAGGCTAACTGCTCCTTTAGTTCCCTAAGACCAGACTCCGGCCCAGAGGGGGCTGTGCTTTTATTCATTTATTTCACTGTTTTTTTTGTTTGTTTGTTTTTTACTCTGGTGTGAAGCACTTTGGTCAACCTGGTTGTTGAATGTGCTTGAATGTGATTGGACACCCTCATAATAATAAGATATTAAGATACAATTTTATATATGATCTACCCATCATAAAAATCACTTTATTTACATGAATAGAAAACATCTACAAAGCAAATCTTTATCACATGTTGCCATATGTTAAACTGAAGATTTTGTTTAGTTTCTATATGTTTCATGTAACATATCCCAGTTTTTAGTTTACATTTATTTCATGGAAACCTGCATATTTATTGGTGGTGCATGTCATAATCAAAGAAGTGGTGCTAAAATGCAGAATTGTTGATGTATCTGGTGTGCAGAGGAAGCTGAAGACTATTTACATAGTCGGTTACATGGTAGGTTTCCTGTTAAAATTGAGGCGAGATTAGCTGCTACTTCCTGTTCGTTCACTTGTTTGTTGTTTCAAACACTGTTTGGAGCTGAACTCGAGGGAAATAAATTATGACAGATAACTGTTGCATTAAAGTGACCAGTGACAATAATATTCGGAAAAAAATTTACATAAAAATTTGTCATGTAGGCCTACTGTATGATTGTCTGGGCTCTCTTGTTTCTGGATCCGGACACAGAATACAATGGGAAGAAATAGTGAGTTTACAGTAAGAGGAAGGAGTTGGTCATTGTCACAGTGGCAGGCAGACGAAGGGAGGAAGCCAAAGCCAAGGTGATGTGGGCGGATAGGGAGTGCAGGGAGTCTGAATGCAGGAGAACACAGTGAATGACACAAGAAAACACAGGAAATAGCTCATATACAGGCTGGAGAGAGGCGAGGGGCTACTAAGTAAGTAAGTAGGTTAAACTTTATTTATTTTGCACCCATCATAGTACGCATACACAGAGTGCTTATGGTAAAAACATTCAATCAACACAAACATTATACATCAGTAAAACACATTTGGAACTTATGCACAAGGCACAAGTTCCGTGCATAAATAAAATGTGGAAGCAATCATGTGGTATTGCAAGGCCACTGGAGGTTAATGTAGACAGTTTAGATGTATACAATGGTAAATTGGCAATGGGAACCGCATAACATTCAAATGCTTGTCTGTAGAGACAAGCTCTGGAGGAAGAACAACTGAGGATGAAGGGGCATGCTCTTAGGGGACACAGACACACACACTCACACACACACATTGGGTATTGGAGAAGAATGAGGGATCCTGTGTGTACATCAGCAAACACAAACAAACCCCCCACGCCCCTGAACAGGTCCAGCCAGTCTGTTGAATATTGTGGCAGGAATTTGAGCTTCTTACAACACCATTTAGTCACTTCCTGCATCATCTCATCTGCAGCCTACTGTTCCTTTAAACACTATTAGAGGCTTTTATCTTTCTGAGTTTAATGTTTTTCCATTTTACATAATACTTTCATGTCACTTTAGTCAACTTTTCTTGTATGAAAGCAATTATATAAACTAAAGTTTATTGTTTATAGTATTATTCACCAAATTAAGCACTGAACATCAGTGAGTGCAAGTAGGGGAGAGTGGGGTAATTTGTGCCAAGGGGCAAGTAGTTCCACCCCTGTTATCTAGAAAACCACAGAGGAAGTTGGTCATGTCAGACACATGGCTTGAGAGGAAAGCACATTTATGTTCAAAAAACACATTTTTGCCCTCCAAAGTCAAATTTCTATGATCAAGTTTTTTTTGATTGCTATGTTTAAACAATGATAGACAACTTTGAAAACAGTTCACACATGTTTTAGTGCTTTATTAAGCTACACCATGAGTCGAGTTAGCATGATGCCAGCTCAAAACAGCTGGGGGATGCATGGTTTTTCAAAACGCTGGGCTTGGGATAATTTGTGCCAAAGGGCCTGGGTTAAGTAGTGCCAGTGGCAGTGGTTTCGGTGTACAGGAGAGACATGGCAGTGGGCATGACACCATCAAAGCAAAAAGGCGAGTCTGTGCCAAACTGACGAGTGATTGCAGCTGAGCGACAACAAAGGAGAAATATGAGCGACAGGGACAAAAATAAAAGGCCCGGTGTGAATGTACCTTTAAGCTAAGATTCCTTGCTAGGAATTTTTAGGCTAAGCCTGAGGCTTGTAAATCTGAGAGGACTTTGAGAATCTTTGGGAATATGGGCCCTGGTTACCGCCCCTGGGTGGATGAACCATGAATGAATGAATGAATGAATGAATGAATTTTATTTTCGAACATGTATAAAAATAAGAAGAAAGAAATTGTATGTAACTATTGTACATACAATAGATAGAAAAAAAGAGAATTAAAGCATTAAAATAAAGAGCTAAGACATAACAAAACACCGTAAATTGTTCGAAAAAGGAAGTGGGAAGAAGTACAATACTTATTTTAATTTCCCACCCCTTTTATCTGCTCTACACATCCTAACTTCAGTACATAATAGACCTATATAAGTATATATCATGTGTACACGTATTAACTATCTATATAAATATATAATTACAAAAATAAATATATACTACATCATTATCCATATAAATATATAATTACAAAAATATATTCTATATAAATATCTATATAACCAAAATAAATACATACTACATACATATCATCAATAATATAAATAGCTAGTTACAATATATCAATCAACGCTGTTCTACAGTTTTTATAAATGTATCCCTTATCATCCTCTATTAACATACTTCCTCTTCCATATACTTGTGTAAAAGACATTTTTTGCACCTTTTCTTAAACAGATTTATATTTGCACTTCGTTTTATTTCTGTCCCCAGACTGTTCCACAAAGTCACTCCACAGCTTGAGACGCACATACTTTTCATATTTGTTCGGATTTTCGGTTTCTTAAAATTTAGTTCTCCCCTTAGATTATAACCCCCTTCCCTTTCATTAAACATGCCTTGTATATTGTTGGGCAATAGGTTATTTCTTGCTTTGTACATTATTTGCGCCGTTCTAAATTTGACCAAATCCATTAATTTCAACATATGTGATTTTATGAATAGTGGGTTTGTGTGATCTCTGTATCCTGTTTTGTATATTGTCCTTATAGCTCTTTTCTGTATTGTGCATATTGGCTGCAGAGTGGTTTTGTAGTTGTTTCCCCAGACTTCGACACAGTACATCAGATATGGCAAAAATAAGGAGTAATAAAGAGTTTGCAATGATTTGCAATCAAGTATATGTTTTGTTTTCCAAAGAATAGCCGAGCACTTTGCCAGTTTTGCTCTTACGTAGGCTACATGTGATTTCCAGCAGACTTTATTATCCAAAATCACACCAAGAAATTTAATTTCTTCCACCTTTTCTATCTTAGTATTGTCTATAATCAATTCTACATCACAGTCTATTTTATGTCTTCCGAACAACATGATCTTTGTTTTGCTTAGATTTAATGATAATTTGTTTTTGTCAAACCATAATTTTAGTTTATTTATTTCAGTTGTGATTTTTTCCAAAGTCTGCTGCAAATTCTCACCGGAACAAAAAATATTGGTATCATCTGCAAACAAAACAAATTTCAATTCTTGTGAAACTCTGCATATGTCATTGATGTATAATATGAATAATTTTGGACCTAATATCGACCCCTGCGGTACCCCGCATGTAATGTTCATGAAATCAGATTTTTGGTCCCCTATCTGTACAAACTGTTGCCTGTTGCTTAGATAGCTCGACAGCCAGCTCCACCCAACTCCCCGTACACCACACTTTTCAAGTTTCCCCATTAATATGCTGTGATCAATGGTGTCGAATGCTTTTTTTAGGTCCACAAATACTCCTACTGCTATTTGTTTATTGTCTATACAGTTTGTGATTTCCTCTATTAATTCCATCAGTGCCAGCGATGTTGATCTGTCTGTTCTAAATCCATATTGACTGTCTGTGAGGAGGTTGTGTTTCTCAATGAATTTGTCCAGTCTATCTGAAAAAAGTTTTTCAAGTATTTTGGAGAATTGGGGGAGTAAAGAAACAGGCCTGTAGTTTGTGAAATGGTGTCTATCTCCGGTTTTAAACAATGGTATCACTTTTGCGATTTTCATTTTGTCTGGAAATGTACCTGTTTGAAAAGACAGGTTGCAGATGTGGGTGAGTGGCTTCACAACTCCTTCAATGACTGTCTTTACAGTTGACATGTCTATGTCATTACAGTCTGTAGAGGTTTTGTTTTTACATTTTCTTACAATTTGCCTAATTTCTTCATCATTAACTGCACTTAGAAAAAATGTACTTGGATTTCTTTCCCCCATATCCTCTATGCCTCTACTTTGTGTTATCTCTGGTTCTTTTATTTTAGCTGCTAAATCTGGTCCCACATTCACAAAGAATTTGTTAAACCCATTCACCACATCCTCCTTATTATTTATGGTCTTGTCATTTACAGTGAAATACTCAGGATAATCTGTAGTTTTGGATCCATTTCTCACTATGCCATTCAGTACAGTCCATATACCCTTAATGTTGTTTTTATTTTTCTCCACTAGTTTGTTATAATATTCTTTCTTACATACCCTCATAATATTAGTTAATTTGTTTTTATATTTTTTATACTTTTCCTCTGCCTCTATAGTTCGATGCTTTAAGAATTGTCTGTATAATGTATTTTTCTTTTTGCAGGCATTTTGTAGCCCCTTGGTGACCCACGGACTATTTTTATGCTTATGCATATTACTGTATTTCTTTATAGGACAATTATTATTGTATAATTCATTGAATATTATAATAAATTTCTCATATGCTTTATCAACATCATTTTCTTTATAAACTGCATTCCAGTCCTGTATCATTAAGTCATTATTTAGTGCATTCATGGTTTCTTCTGTTTTCACTCTTATATATTTATAATTTTTGGTGTTCTTTTTCTTGCCATAGTTACAGTAATATACATTAAAAATAGGCAGGTGGTCACTGATGTCTGTTAGTAGAAGTCCACTCTCCATGTTATTAACCAGGACATTAGTAAATATATTATCTATTAAAGTGGCGCTGTGTGAAGTGATCCTGCTTGGTCTAGTGATAGTTGGATACAATCCCATACTTAACATTGAATTAATGAACTCTTCCGTCATTTTATGTTTTTTATGACTTAATAGGTCGATGTTAAAGTCACCACAGAGGTACAAGTCTTTCTGTGTTGATTTTATGAACATACTTTCCATCCAGTCACTAAAAACTTCTATGCTTGACCCAGGAGATCTATATATACAGCTCACCGTTATATTTTTAATTTTTTCACAACATATTTCTACTGTTATACACTCAGTCAGATCATCAACAGCAACTGTCATTTTCTCATTTATTTTATATTCCAAACTATTATCAATATATATTGCCACTCCCCCTCCGCTTTTGTTCTTTCTGTTGATATAATTAAATTCATACCCTTTTAACTCAAAATCTACTCCCTTCTCATGATTGATCCACGTTTCTGTTATGGCTATTATATTAAATGGGGTGCTGAACTGACTGAGATATTCCTTCATTTTATGGAAATTGGCATACAGACTTCTGATGTTGAAATGAATAATTGATATCTTATTTACTTTTCTGATCTTTGTATTGTATTGGTTTTCAGAGTAATAACGGCAGCTGGTACTAATGTTGCTAAAAAGATTACTTTCTGGATCAATATTATCTTCCATATAGTGTGATTTGTGTTCAGTATAAACGAAAGTGTCCAGTTCATGTGTCCGATGACCAGTGTCCATTTCTTGTGTCCAGAACCCAGTGTCCAGTCCTTGTGTCATTTTTTTTTTTTTTTTTTTTTTAACCCTGAGTTAGATCATGTCCACACTTTGGTATGTCCCCCTCAGAATTTGTCCAGTTCCCCAATGTCTCGGATGACCAAGACCTTGGCTTCCTCTGGAGATCCCTTCAGTTTTATGAATATTTTGCAGTTTTGTGTCCAGGTGTCCAGGTGTTTTGAACCATCAACTTGTCATAACGCCTTCATGCACATGTGTGATGAGGTACTGCCCCTGAACACATCTGCCCATGTATGGTTGTGCTCGTAGCCTGGTGGATGAACCAAACATTGCGTTTCTTTGTGCCACAGCCCCCAGCGTGCCTCTTCCGTGCATTTCTATAACCCCCTTAGGCAATTTAAGTAAAAACTGGCACTACCCCACTCTCCCCTATGTGAGACCAGCACCTGAGCATGGTTATGTTAGGATGAATATCATATTTAAAATTCAATACAAGGCCTAAATGTTTCACTGCGATAAAACAAACCCATAGAGATAACAGGATATCTCAGACCACGCCCCTTGCAGCCCTTCATGCTGCACAGCTGCTGACTTCCTCCTCCAAGCCAATTGTTTGGCTACTTTGTGTTCAGTTGCCGTGTCCTCTTCTGGGCTATTTTATTATTTTATGATTTTATGTCAGTAAAAGGAGCCATGTAAATAAACTCTACCTACTCATTAACTTACGTGCTTTGTCAGCTTTGGGTATATCAGGTATAGAAAAGCTCTATATAAAATGTAATCCATTATTAACTTCTGTGTGTCACAACAGATACATATAGGAATAAGTCTGACAATACATGTTGATATTATAAACACTGGGTTTAGAAATCTGAAACTAGTTTACCAGAATATAAATATACTGTATATTCAAATTGATTTGGAAATGAAGACAAGCATTGTGTAAAAATATATCATTCTTTAAAAGAATATGTATGCCAAACATATGCACTCAATAATACTTTCTGCATAATTTATATACATGATTGAATGAATTTCAGAATTCAAATGTAAATAATTTTCAGTGTTTATTAGGCTGATAGCAGAAAAATGAAGGCCTAGCAGCGATGCTCTCCTGTTAGGGGCTCAACACTGACCTGAGGCCATTACACTAAAAACTCCCTGGACAGAACATCATCTGACTGGCTGATTGCTATAGAGGCCACAGCCACATTATATAGTTTCATTTTAAAACAGCATCTTCAAACTAAAACAGCTTCAGCAATGTCTTCATAAGTTTAGGTCCATAGCAGACGTCACTACATGAGTCATGCAGTCGTCAGCACTAAGTAAACTATTTTTCCTGATAAGCCAATGCTAGTGTAAAGACCAATATTTGTTCAGGAGTTTATCAAAGGTGGAAAACAGGTTTAATTTCCATCAGGTAACTGCATCTATCAAGCATTCTTTTTAAAATTAATTTCAGATAATGGATGGATGGATATTTAATTTAAAAATTTCACTCAGATAAAGAATATGCTCTTATATTATTTAAATTGAACAGTGATGTAACCTGGATTTTAGATGCATATTCTCCAACATGACTGTAACAATGCCAAGAATTACATTTTTTTTAGGTGACCTCAAAATTGAGGTCAAAGTTAAAATGTGTTGCTGTTCATGGTGATGTTTCATTCACAGATTAGATCAACATAGGTTTCTGACATCTTCAAGACATCGCATTAACTTTGGCAGCCCTGGTTTTAAGTAAGCAGTTGAAAGTCAATGAAATCTACTGTATTTGTGTGTCTTTTGTATGTAAGAGTATGTCTCCTCATTGTTCTTTGACATTTTTGAAAAACAAAAGGAAAGAAAAAGACCTTCTACCATATTTGTCATATTTGAATAGGATTGCACTTCTTTTTGAGTGTTTCACATAAAGCAAATCTAAAACTGAAGTCTATTGAATGTGTTTTATGGAACTTAGCTCCAGTTTCATTATCACCTCTCCCCTCCACCCTGAGACAACGACATGTGCTTTAGTACTCACGTGATGTGGTTTGGTTTCACCTTTGCCTCAACTATGAAGGAGCTGAGAGTGTGTAGCTGTGTTTCACCCCCGTTCTAGTGTTCTTCTGTGTACTTGTTTTTCCTGCCTGCTTTTCCTTGTAAGTTGATGAATGCTTTTTGTTCTGCTGTACCTGTTCTTGCCCGTGTCCAGTCCTCCCTGACAGGAGAAGAAGGTCTGATTGTTGAACAAAGTGTGACAGCTCTGTCTGAAATGACTTGAATTGGCCTGTTGTGCAATCTCAGCCGTCCTTTGATCAAACTTTTTATGTTTTAACTGGCCAACTTTTTTTTTTACTATAATCCAGACATGGACAGATTGTGAGACAATGGGCATAGAGAGTGAAAGACATCCCATTCTTCCCATACAGGAGTCTATGTGGTTGTATGTCTTTTGCTGGAGCTAATCTCGGCCAATCAATCACAGTGCACACACCTTTACACTCCCAACTAAAGACAATTCAGATTCTCCAATGAAACCGGTGTGCCTGTCTTTGAACTGTGGAATGAAATGTAAACTCTGTGAGTCACACCCAGAACACTGTGAGGCGAGTATACCGCTCCTTTTTCTTTCTTTTTTTGTCCCTATCGCATGGTCATATGACATATAAGTCCAGTTCATTTTAACTGATTGCATTGCTGAGAATTCTTGCTATAGCCTACATTGTTGAAAATAGAGTGGCATAAAATCAACACATTCATGAACTAAAGTAGAAATTTGTTTTGGACTCTGTCTGCAGTTAGTAGACATCAAAACAATACATTCACACTAACATACCTACACCTGCTAACACATCATCAGATCATATCATTCCCCACCCCTCATGTATTGCATGACCCACACAATCCATCATAATCTCTTTTTTTTAAAGGAACATTTAATAAATCTGGTCCATATTTGGGTCACAATGCCTGTTTTCTTCCTGGTCCACTGGCCCAAACCCCATACACGTAGCATGATTAAATGATGCTACCTGTAAATCTGGATCCATTATGGTGCATATATGAGACCTGGGCATACAGTGTGTTGTACAAAAAGATTTATTGTGCTATTTTTGCTGCACACAACCAAAGGATAGCCCTGGGACAGAGTTTAGCCACTCCATAGGTGAGATATTAACCACACATCACTCCTACACCATCCCCCTCATTCACAGCACTTTAGGTGCAAAGTCAAACTATTTGCGCAGGCGTATGTGTGAAAAGACAACAGCTATGTTGTTATCTACAGGTGCACAAACCCCCTAGGTGGCATGCCCAGTTTATTTGTTAATTGAACCATTTGGTGTGGAATGATTGACAGACCAGATTAAGCATATTAGAGGACATGTATCGTCATGCTTTGTTTTAAACTTACAGAGCAACAGACCATGAAAATGAAAAACATTTTACATTCCTTAGTCAAGGATTTTATTTTATTTATTTTTATTTTTATTTATTTTAATTGGATCCCCATTAGCAGCTGCACAGCAGCCACTATCTTCCTGGGGTCCACCTTCAACGATAACAATATAAATGACCGTTTATCACTTGTAGCTATGTATACCTACTGTATCTTCGTAAGAAATATAAAATGGCTGGATAAGATTGGCTTAGAGGATGGATTCAATAACAGAACAGAAAATAGAATATAAATGACGCTAAAGTATTAAAAGTTGAAGCTTCATACCGTTATACAGACTCATATGGGGATATTCATTGTCTCATACAGTCATACAGAGTTTCCTCACCTTCCAGTGAAGGGTGTGAAACAAAAACATTTCCTTAAGTCTTGTCTTTTCTTTCGAATCAATCACAAGTCACAACTTGTTTTGAGTTTTTGTGGTTGAGTGCGCATGAATCGACCAAACCCTGCAAACAAATCCATGCAAAGATAAAGCACAATTGGTACGTCCATCGTTACCCACCAACAGGCCTAACCTATCACAACAATGAAGTTGTGGACAAGGCGAGTGGAGGTTGGTGCTGTGTAAACACAGACCACTCAGACTGTGTCATAACAAGAGAAGAATCAGGCATTTGTTAGTGACACATCTTTGGTGGCTCTGAGGGCTCAACACTCTGCAACTGAAGAACGCACAGGCAAATATGCAAATGTAGGAGGCAAATTCAGACAACAGCTTCAACTCACCAAATCATATCATTATCCATTACATTGTCGTCTCAGGACGGAGACCATCTAGTTTTTGTATTTTTTTTATTAAAGCTTGTGGCTCTTTGCATTATTACATCTCCAAATTTAGGTTTTGTTGTAGGAGACAACAATGACACTTTTAATGACACTTGGATTTAAAAAGCCCTCGGTCATTAAATCCCTACCCTGATCCAGTGTCATGGCAAAAGGATGACCACCCCATTGTTCATACCTTGACCTCTGGACTTCTTAAAAAAAATGGCTGGATGACCAGATAATGGGAAATCTAAGATCTCTGACAAATAATGTGGAGTGGGGCCTCTAATGGCTTTAAAAATAAACATGAAAAGCTTAAAATGTCTCCTGAGCCATGGAGTTGGTCAAGTTAGAAGCACTGCGACCATTATACAAATGTCCATGTTAGGTTGGACGGAAGAAAGGGTTTACAAGCAAAGCAACAGTCACATGTGGCACAGGCAGTCCAGAGGTTTCAAGCTGCAGGGGGGATTAGTGGTGGAGGGAGGAACAAGGGAGTGGCTGACAACAGTTCAGAGCAGAGATGGAGGCAGGCAGCAATGTAACGCAGGGTGTCAGAGGGCAGGTAGAAGTTGTCCGGGAGCAGAAGAAACAAGGCAGACAGATTTCAAACAATGCGAGCACTGGAGTGAACATGTCTTTAGTCGGTTACGATGCCACGGTGGTAACTTCATCTGTGGTGTGAGATCTGGGGTGTATAAAAAAGAATGAAAGAGCAGAAAAGGACCTGCCCATGACAACCGTCCATCGGCCACAAAAACACTGGGGGAGGAGAACCACTAGGAGGCAGTAGACATGGGGGGAGCTCCTGGACAAAAAAAACAAGAGGCCTTTCAGTTTTGCCACTGTCAGTATTTAGTATAGTATCATGTGTGTGTGTATGTATAGAAAAAACTTTGACTTTTTTGTTCAATAAAATTTTGTACATATAAATTTATGTGTACAACTGTCACGACTAATACCATATGAAAAAATAATTTTATAGATATATTTTTGATATATTATGCACACATGAAAACATTGCTATCATACAATATATGTTAACTCAAATAAAGTGTAAAAGACATTTCAAAACAATAATGCACAGTCCCTCATCATTACTTTTGCTGACACAGCGGAGGTCTCCATGTGGCTGCAGGTGGAAACACAAAAGATAGGCTGTGAATAGAGGGCACGCACTGTATATGAGAGGTACACTTTGCCTGACTGACTGTTTAACAAGTGACACACACTCTTATGGAAGACAAAAGTTATTGCACATCTTTGCAATTGCAAAGTAAAAAGCCAAAGCATCTTTGCGCTGTGGTTTGTTCTTCTACAGTCTGTGTGTCACAAAATATAACTGGCTTGTTTAGTTGAATTTGTTTGGCATATCTTTTTTATTATTATTTTATTTTCAATTTTCATCACAATCTTTATGACTCTTGGATCCTTTATTTTTCATCATGACCTTAGCTTGCCCTGGATGGCTGACTCATTCTACTGCTGGGAACAGCTCATACAAGTCAAAAAGTCTTTTGTCATCACCATGTCAGTCAGGTATTTGCTTTAAAACCACAAAACCACAGGTTGATAATTGACAATGTGATTTAAACAGTACATTACATCTAGAAAGGATAAGATAAACTTCCACAGTATAATAGGGTCTGGTCTTATCTTACAAGTACATGTAGGTTACAACCAATGTTTACATGCCGTTCATTTCTCTTCAAATAAAAGAAGGTGAGGGGACAGGGGAACAACATTGTCTCAGCTTCAACTCTTGGCTAATCCTTTCTCCTTGTATTCACCTCCTACATATTCACTTTAATCTAATTTTTGCTTAATGTGTAATTGTATTGTAAATGTATTCTTTCTTTCTCCCATTCTCTATTTTTATTTTTTAATTCATTCACTTGTTCACTTTGGAAAACGTCCAAATTCCCAGGGCATGCCTTGTGTTTCTTGTTTGAATACATAATATAATTTTATAAACTTTCTCTATTGTGAAAATGGGCACCGGTAGCCCATAATGGACCCATGTTTTTCTTCTTTGGCTTAATTAAATATATTTGAAACTACAGGTTCCTCATGTCTTTCAGTTAGTGCTGTTTATGAGAGACCAACTCCCTCCTGAGGAAGTGCAGGGGGGGAGTTGGTCTTCCGGGACGAAAGTCCATCTGAAGCTCGAACAATCTGAGTTCACCAAGTCTGGTGGGGATAAACAGATGCACAATGACTCTGCCCTGAGCTGGAGCACACGTAGAAATATGTTTAGACATTTGTTGAAAATGCTTTTTTCCTTAATCTAATGGGTGTTCTGTTTCATTTTAAACTGCTGTTTTAGTATTCTGTTTTCCAAATATCTCTCTATTAAAATTACTTTATGTTTTTTTTTATTATTATTAAACCCACAAACATATTCCAAACAATACTAGCAGTACTATAAAGTGAAGAGACAAACAAACAAGAAAACAATGAATAACAAAACAATACAAGAACAACACAAAAACAGCACAATAACACCAAAACCAAAACGAAATCAAAACACAAGTGGACAGAAAAAAATTACTTTATCTGATGGCTGTTGTTTTACCCCATCCAACCCGTAATTTTAAATCACCTTGTTTTCTATTTCCCCCTTTTTTCCGGACTGTTTCCTCTGTGCTTGGAATTTTTTCATTCTTTCTCTTTAATTGTTTGGTTGGATGCTTGGTTGTTGGTTGCTTAATGATTGTTTTAAATGTTTAAACAAAAACTGTAATGACAGGTGACTCATACTGATATGAATCTGTCATTATTATCAGTTGGAGTTGAACTCTTAAGCGCACCTATGCGTTTTCAACAGAAATGGTTGGGTTCAATATTTTCTGTATGGTTGTAGGCCTAGCCTATTTCTGTTTGTGTTTTTCTTACTTTCTATTTTTTTCTAGTGGAAGCCTAGCCTATATTTTCCACACAACCACTGTCTTCTGAGTTTCCCATCAATAGGCACTCCTTAGTATTTTGTATTCAATTCAAAAAAACGTTATTGTCTATCGCAAGGACAGAAAATTGTCATTGTGCAACATATGACTGACATCATTATGCAACATTTAACTGATGCTTACAGAAATGCTGTGTTTCATACTTTTGGTTATGCTGACACTAACTGATACTCTTTTTTGCCTTTGTGTCAGTGTCAAATACTATCAGTTGACAGTTCTTGAAAAACAAAACTGTAACTATACATGTTTTTTTTTTTAAAGTTTCAACTACAAATTCTTTCCCCTGTTGGAAATCATCGCTACCATAATGCGATTTCATGCAGCTCAATTTCTTATCAAATGTGTTCAAAACACACAGAGCAATCATATCTCACCTTATCTGTGAACTAATTAGTGGACTCAGGTGACTACTGGAACTGAATCAAGTCAGAGCCAGTGAAGGTAGATTAATCATTTTGAAAGTCAAACATGTATGTAAAACAAGTGAAAACAGATGCAAAACAATCACAGACAAGTGCAACCTGACTAGTATAAAAACACACGCGGGCTGAGTACACAACGACAGAAACTCATGCAATGACCTCACAAGTTGAAAAAATGAACCAAATATGAGAACCACAAGTAAATGGAAATGGTCACAAACAGAAGGTAAACAACAAAAGACAAAAAAGTAAATCAGATATAGGCAAAATAATGATGGCAATAAAGCTGGATGAAAATACTTGGCAAAACATCTGCAAAAGAATACGCTTCCCATTTTGTAGTTTAATTAAATAAACTAATTATAAGTTTATTCATAAATGTTATCTCACTCCAATATAATGCATAAAATCTCTAAAGAAAACTCACCAAACTGCTCAAGATGCAAGGAGGAAAATTCATGTTCTGGCATTGTGATGAATTAAACACTGTCTGGAATATAATTCACTCATTACAAACTGTCACTTAGGTCCAAAGCAATGCAAACTGATTATCATTAGGCTATTACTTTTTTCGCTAAGTAATGCATACGAAACGAATCACCTACATTCATGTGCGTGGACCTAGTAGGCCCATATCTCAATGTCTTCTCTTAGAAAAAAACAAACACTGGAAACCACAACCAGGGTAATCTATTCCACGACCTTTGGCATATTACACTCAGCTACATTCATTAAAGCAGATAGGCTATCAGCGGCACGGTCGTTTCGGCTAATGCTGCATTCAAGGCAGGCTTTTGAAACCGTAAGTTACAGCTTCAAGTCACAACAACGACTTTGTAGCGTTCCAGGTAACCCGTAGCTCGTGTTTTTACCGTCCTGTTGTCTGTGAAAGTTCTTAGTAAAAAAATCAAACACTGGAAACCACAACCAGTCAGGCATCTAATCACCACATTCACGCGCATTCACACAGCCCTACATGCCGTTCTCTCTCCTCATTGGATAACATATTACAAGGAAAACGGGTTACAGCAGCTGACATTCATGTAAGTGATTAACTATTTAGGACTTATATTAACAAAAATATTCCACTGATATCTGCTTTAACTCATATCACCTGTCACTGTTCAACTGACATGGTTTTTCATTTTCATAGTTTTTTTCGTCTTGTTTTCTGTTTGTTACCCTTCTGTGTATTTTAGAGGGTCTAATTTTTAACACCATCTAAAACCTGGCCAGAAATTGAGATTAGAAAGAAAATTAGAAAGAAAAAAAAATCCAGAATCAGTGGAAGACTCAGGAACCATATTTTTTCCTAGCACAAGTCCCCCCACCCAAAGATACTCTATTTATAAACCGTCTTTGCCCATGGATGTATTATATTAGATCTCACCTATGGATGTATTATCATCCATGGTCCCACGTCTCAAAAAAAAAAAAAAAAAAAAAAAAAATCCCCACCCGTCCTTCCTGTTGTACGTAACGACATCACGACAACGTCATCTGCGGCGCCCCGGCGTACGTGCCGCGTCATATCTTCCAACTCAACCGCCGCTTCCTGGCCGGCACAGGCAGCTGCCTCAGGCCCCGCTCCTCTGTGAACCGCTATCCAGAGACTGGCATCACACACCGGGCTGAAACAACAAGCTCCTCCGCTCGGTGTGCGCGGAGCTGCGGCCGCGATGAGTGCATGAAGAGGCCGAAGTCCGCAGATCCTCAGCAGAAGTCCTGGGACTCGCTGCTCGGTCAGTGTTGTTGTTGTTGATGTAGTTGTAGTTAAAGGGCTGAAAACAGTGAGGGAATGAATCACTGCCAACTCATTTCTATTGTCTGCTGCCGTGTATCTGCAAAAAAAACTGTTGGTGACCCTGTTTCCAGCTCATGTTAGTGTAAAGTTGGCTTGACATGTCGGACAGTTTCGTTTAGACACTGTGGACTGTCCACTCCTGGACAGACAGAGACACATGCATGACCGGGTCTACCTCCTGTGAGGACCAGGGCACAGCGTTGTTCCTGGGGCCCCTGTGTAACCCCCCTACACACATACACACACATGGCAGCTTCATTTTTCTCCCTTAAACCATTCAGGTCATTGATGCAGTGATTTACCGGCAGGAATTTTTAAAGTAAAAATGTAAAAATGACCAAGGTTTTGTACGGTGGTCCTACAAATGCACTGCAATTTAAGGAAACTTCTGCAAAGGAGAAAACCATGCTACAAGGTCAGAGAACAACTTAATCCATGTGACTATGCATGTGCAACAAAATTAAAAAGTATTCACAGGGACACACAAAAGTGAAAGACCAGGCTGGGGAGCTTAAGTTCAGTGCCAGTGGTTCTTGACTTTAGAAGTTGTGAAGACAACTAAACTACCTGTTAATGGTGTTTGAAAAAAGATGAGTGTCTTTGGTTTATTATGTCAAAATCACACGATTCACGGTAGAACAACTACAGCCAGGTCCAGAGGATGTCATAGTTGAAAGGTGGGGCCACGCCCAGACCTCTGCTCCGCCGGCCCCTCAGCTTAAAGATGACACCCCAACGCCCAAACATCTGTGAGGCTCTGGGTGAGCATTGAGCTCTCAGGGCCACCGTACCTTTGACTGTTGGTCAAACAAAGTGACCCCTTAATCCAATTACCAATCACCTTGGATCCACAGGACAATTACAGAAATGTATCACTGTGTCTGAACATTTACTTTCACAAAAGTAGACAATTCAACAAAACATTAAAAGCAGTGATTTCAACATTGTCAATAAAAGGTGTTGGCGGCTATTAAAGGGATAGTTCACCCAAAATTCAAATTACGCTCATTATCTACTCACCCTCATGTCAACTCAGGGCTGTGAGAAGTTTCAGAGTTTCTGAGTTACAGGGGGGGCTCGGGCATGATCTGATATTACCAAGTAAACAACAGCCCAGGAGCGCTGTTATAACCAACTGGTTAGGTGTAGGGTTAGGGTTAGGTTCTGGGCTGTTGTTTACTTGGTGATATCAGATCGTGCGGGGGCTCGGTGTCGGCGTCAGTGCAAATCGCGCAAAGATTTGGACAGACCAGGAAGAGCAGTGCTGGGAACTTCCGCTACAAACAAGCTTCATTTTTTTCAGAATAATTTCTCATGTAGGGGCTTTAATACAAGACGGACATTACATACGAGCAGCATGGAGGTATTTGTATGTTTTTTGGTGTGTTTTTGGATGAAGAAAAGTGAGCCCCGTCATATGGTCATGAAATCATTTAAAATGAATCCATCGGATAACTCTTTTCACAGCTCTTAGTCGACATGAGGGTGGGTACTGTAGATAATGAGTGTAATTTGAATTTTGGGTGAACAATCCCTTTAAAGGTCATGACTTTCATTTTTATTGCCTGGTATTTTATTCTTTCTTTTTTAAAAAAAAATGAATCCATCCATCAGTTTTCTATTTTTCTTGATCCTGAAACAAAAGTTTTGGTTATACCTGAACCAGGAAATACAAGAATATCATTATAATACTGAAGACTGTCAATAGTTAAAAAAAAACACTTGAAAATGCACTTTTTAAAAACTGTCCGTTTAGTTCTAAATGTGATCTGCATGGTTTCCTGGGCTGCTCATTTTCTGCATGTATTGTGTTTTTGGTGTTTTATTGCTGGTGCAAAGCACTAAAGTTGTATTATTACTATTATAAACATTCATCTGTCTGTTCTGTCAGTAGCGTTGGGGCCGGAGTGGGGGCAGCCGTGGTGATGGTGTTGGACTCAGGTGAAGTCTTCATGGATCAGGTTGAGGGTGAACGTGTCAGGAGGAGCAGGGACCTGTTGGGGCCAGATGTCCGAGCAGATTCTCCAAAAACCACAAGCAGCTCTGCTGCGGCAGCCAGACCGTCGGCCAAGAAGAGCAATGTGGCCAAAAAGGAGAAGGTGTCCCACAACGGACTCCCAGCCCAGAACAACTGCAGCCAGGGCGAGAGGAGGTCGTCGTTGAAAGCTGGGGCCACGCCCAGACCTCCGCTCCGCCGGCCCCTCAGCTTAGAGATGACACCCCAACGCCTGCGAGGGTCCCAGGAGCAGATGACGGACAGGCGGATCGTGCAGCCTCCATGGCGGAGCGGCTCAGCTGCCCCCTCGCCCCCGGCTCGCAGCCTGACCAGCCCCAGCCTGGGTGCAGGAGGGTGGATGCGCCGCAGTGAAAGCACCTGCTCGGTCAACTACTCCCTGGGGCTGCGGGGCGGTAAGGGGCAGATGCGACCTGCTACCTCCCTGCCACACATAGCTAAAGGGGTTGGGGGCACGACGCTGCCTACGCCCTCCAGGCCCTGTCTGCTGGTCGCCCTCAGACCGCTGAACCTGGAGCAGGAGAAGCAGACCTTCTTCCAGTCCGACTACAAGTATGAGCCTCAGTTTGAGTACGCGCAGCCTGAGCCGAGGAGCGTGCTGGAGAAGTACAGGGAAGGGTCCGGCCTCTTCCTCGAACAGGTGCAGTACATCAGACCCACAGGAAGCTCTGCCTTCACATGATGATCATGATGATGTTGATGATGATGATGATGATGATGATGATGATGATGATGTGGTGTCTCTTTACCTATAGGCGGTTGGAATCATGGAGTGCGTGCTGAGGAAGTTTGGTTCCTATGAAAACTTTGAGGAAGTTACAGGTGGTAATGTGCTTCCAAAAAGTCAGGTGTGGGCTGCCGTCCGCAAATACCTGCAGAAAGAAGGCTGTGTGGGAGAGGTGAGTGTTGGTCAGGACACACGCTGAATACTTCCTTTGGGGTGGTCTACCTCTTGTTATTGAATGTTAGTGCAGAGACGGAAGCTGCAGACTGGCAGTGCATCATCAGCACACAAATGGGTCATACACAGAACTGTTTAAGAGGTTAATGCAAACAAACAATCAAACAACAAACACACAAAAAAACAAAAGTTTAAAGGGACAACGAGGAGTTTTGGAAAAGCGAAGTGTTTTCACACTACATTTATGAGCCTCCGTGCGCACCGTAGAATTCTTCGACCGGTGCAAGACGGCCTTATGTTTTCATTCATCAAGAATTGAAGTCAGAGGTTCAAAGAGGTTCAGACACCGTCGTAGTCCCGACCATAAACGGCGATTCTGCAGCGTTATTCTCATGAGCGTCCGCGAAACCAAAAGTAAGGAAACGCTGGTCGGCTCGACCAGCATTTTCACCACCACTAATAATAACAAAATAACGATAGAGACAAAACGATATATTTATCGAAAATGGAGCCATTAACAAGTGTGAGTAGCGTAGATTCATCCAGATTAACGTGAGACTTTTTTATAACCAAATAGAAACTCCTCATTGGCCCTTTAAAGTCAAGATAGAAAAAAAACTTGAATATTTTCTGACATTATAAAGTCACAAATTTACAAAGAAAAAGATAAATTAATGAGAAAAAAAAATCTTGCAAATTTATGAGGATCATTTTTAAACTAAAAATTCAAAATGAGAAAAAAAAACTGAGGCAGGAAACACAACTCTACGCTTTGCAAGGTTGGAGGAGCACAGGCTCTATAATGATCTAGTGATCCTGGGCTAAAATAATAAGTATTCTCTTAGTGCCAAATCCATCTAAAAATAGAGTTTGGTAAGATCTTCCGTTGCAGTTGGACTGGGAGAAAAAAGCTGCGTCTGTCCAACCTTGCAAATCTGACTCTAGTAGTCGTTAGTGGAGCTACATGTTTTGGTATGTTGACTTCCCCTGGATGTTTTTAATTGGAAGGGTTTCATTTAAACAAAGCAGCAGAATGTAAACAATCAGATAAAAGAATGACACAGAGTAAAATATTTAACTAAGGTGGACCATGTTTGCACAAACTTTACAGACAATCTTGTGCAAAGACAAAATAGGTAATGGAAAAAAGGACCTAAAGAAAACTATTGGAAAGATAAGCAGCTGGAAATAATGACGACAACAGTGGCACTGGATGTGACCTGTGTGTGTCCTGTGGGTGTGTGTGTGTGTGTGTTCAGGTTGTGGTGCGTCTGTCTGACGAGCTGCTGTCTCAGGCGGTGATGGTGGTGGAGAGCTGTCGTCCCACTCTGACCATAAACCTGGCCGGTGCTCGGCAACACTGGCTGGAGGGGATGCTGAGACACGAGATAGGTACGCTGCCCCTCGTTCACATGTTCACCTCACACACAGATCTGACACAGCGGGGTATCTGCACCCTCAAAAGGTATACTGTCTCTGTCTTTTGAATGCACGCAAGCTTAGAACCAGACACACAGAGGTTAATTTTGAAGAAGTACAGACAGGTAATGTTACACACGTGTTTTGGATTGTTGGATAAATCTGCTTTTAGATGCATCGTCAGTGTTGAGATCCTCTATAAAACACCAGCACATATGAAGTTATCGACCTGAGTCCTTGTGGTTCACTGTTAGCGTTTGTGAGTAAAAGTTCATGATAGCTCCAACTCAGAATGGCGGTTTACTTCCTCTGTTGTTGAATGTTGGCGCACAGAGGGAAACCACTAAAAATACAGCTGCAGACTGACAATGCATCAACACATAAAATGGGTCAAACACACAGGAAATGATGCACACAGAAAGTAAGTCAAAAGATACTTTCAGTTTTGCTTTTTTGAAATATAAAGGAAGCAAAAAGAACCAGCATGATGCATTTAGGCCATTGTTGGGAAAAAAGGGGAAGTTAGTCTCAAATTTGCAAAACATTTGTCAGAAAAACAAAAAAAGAAAGAAAAGAGAGAAGAAATGTTTTGTTATTTTTCACCAAAGAAGGAAACCCACCCCACAATTCAGGGTTGAAGGAGCAAAGGGGCTAAAATACAAGTACTTCCTCATTTCTCAAGCCAAGGGAAGAGTAGAGTTTGATAAGATCTTCCACTGCTGGCAGAATGAAAAACAAGCACCTGTCCAACTTGGTTTGTTGACATACCCCCCCACCCCGACCCATCCCCCCTACACACACACTCAACATTTCAAGGGTTTTTTCCTCACAAATTTGTGACTTTAACTTGAAAAGGAGTTTGTTATTCTTAAATTTCTCATCCATCTTCCAGCTGTTTTAAAAAACAAAAACAAAAACAAAACTACGATGGCCCTAATAGGCTGTTGTTGAACTGCTTCTACTTGTTTTTTAATTATCCTAAGAAATGTAAAAACTTCACACGACTTGTCAGCTGATGAGTAAGTGTGCGCTCTAATCTTTTAAGTCAGTGAGTCATATTTGGGGACAGTGGATAAACTGATTTTTAAACATCTCTTTGTTTATACATACAGACCAAGCGTGCACAGTCATGTCTCTGTGAGCTCTCGTTGTAAAGAACCAAATTCCAGGGCAAGGATAACAGCCGAGGTTTGTTCCTGATCTTCTGCGGCTGCCATGGAAAAAATATCCAGAGGGTGATGTCAGAGAAAAAAATAATAGCAGCACCAGCAGCGGTGGTAATGTTGCACCTTGGTTGTCTCATCCATCATATGATCCCCTGAAAATCTCCAGTGGGGTCATACGATCCCATGGCAGTTTGCAGCCCACAGACAGGATATCCAGCCTGAAGCTGAGGTGTCACCTCCGAGTGTAGGGTTTCTCCTTTCCCAGAATATACGTTTCAGGATTTCACCTCCTCCTAGCCCCCCGCTCTTTAAAAGGGAGGCAGAGAGACAATAGGGTGATGTAGGGACAGACAGTTGAGGGCGTGTGGACGTGTCGGATCACCACGTCCACACGCCACCTTTGGTTAGAGGCTGTTTTTCATGGTTTCAGTAGAGAGTGACCTTAATACTGAAGCACACAATGATTTCATGGATGACAGTTACAACATGATGCAAATCCAGCTCCAGTGAAAGATGACTTTCTCAGGTTTTTGTCTCATCATTTTCACCAGAGACTGTTGCAGAAGCGTGTTTATGCATGTGTTAAAGTGTGTGGGGCTTTTGGTTTTTACTTCTGCTTTGTTTTGTTTGCTTAAACACTTTGTGCTACATTTTATTTGTATGAGAAGTGCTCTATAAATAAAGCCTGTTTGATTGATTGATATTGCCCCCCCCACCCCCCCCAAAAAAAACAAAAAAAAAGGCAACATATGTAATCAGACTTTCTTGTGCAATTGTTCGACTTGGACATGTTTCCTCAGGCACACATTACCTGAGAGGCGTCAACAACAACCTGCAGCCTTGGGCCACCACAGAGGGCAGGAAGCAGTTCGGCCTGAAACCAGCTAATCCCACAGAGGAGGGCCTGGCCAGCCTGCACAGCGTGTTGCTACGGAAACAGCCCTACCTGTGGCGTGCAGCTCTGCTCTACTACACGGTGTACCACGCCACCAGCATGAGCTTCAGCCAGCTCTTCAGTCACATCGCACGCTTCGTCCAGGACCCCGATGTCCGCTGGGAGTACTGTCTGAGAGCCAAGAGGGGACAGACGGACACCTCGCAGCCTGGTGAACACACACACATACACACATACAAACTCACACTCCACCCTGTTCACCATGGTAGAAACACAACCTCAGGCCCAGCTGGCGAAGGGTGAGGGGTGGGGTGCACCCTGGAAAAGGTCACCAGTCTATCACAAGACCACACAGGCCCACACTCACATTCACCCCCTACATGCACCTCCACCAGGCTTCCACCTGTTCACCTACTGCACATGTGCAAGCCTGAGTACCTGGCGAAAATAATAACCAGCAGGTATGAAAATCTGCAGGGTGATGTGTTAACTACTATGCGTGTGTGAGGATGCTAAACATGCATCTAACAGCAAACTGTAGCATGATGTTGCCTGTATGCAGGTCTGAACAAGACACCAGCATTGTTCGGCCCTGCATGCAAAGCACCAGTGATCTGATAACTGTATAACTGTCACAGGTTAATTCTGGAGGAGACATCTGGCGTTAATCTCTTAGATAAAAAAAACGGATGTGTATGTGTTGGAATTTATATCATCGATTGAACAAAATGAGTTTGAACATACTGTATCTGGTGGCAGAGCGTGGACTATGTTGGCTTAGTTCCCGTTCTTTGCATTTCTTCACTTCCCCTCTCTCTGCCTGACTTGCTCCACTATCTAAATGAATAAATTACTGTAAATATTTCTTGGACCCAGAGCATGCAAACATACTAACAAGAGCATTAAAATTATAATGAGCAATCATAACCATGACAATCAAATGTACGCAAATTTTAAATATGGAGAAATCCTAAACTAGATAAAGTTAGATGATGATGATGATGATGATGATGGTGCAATAATAATTTCCTCTTCTTTTACGTTCATGTGTCAGGCTGCTTCAGTAAAGATCAGGTTTATCTGGACGGGATCCTGAGGATTCTTCGCCATCGACGCTCCATCGACTTCAAGATGTTGACTTCTTTAGGCAAGGTTAGTGATGGTGTATCAGCGACGCAGAGTCCATGGTGTGCTCACATGGACAGGGAAGCTGCAGGTTACTTTTGTCTCTAAAGGTGTAAATAAACACAACAGTGTGAATTAAAAACCAGTGGAGTTTTTAAAATGCTGAGGATAATGAAATCATGTGAATGTGATAGAAGCATTATCACCAAAATAAAGACTTTCCGAGTTTTCCTGAGCAGCCACTGCCCCCTGTGGGGTGTCTGAGGTCATGAAATAAAACAATCAGCTTCACACCGACTGCATTTAGGTTTTCAGGGTTTCTGCTGAGAGCCAGAACTACCTGATCTGTTGACCTTGAAAACTCTGGTATGGTTTGTTTGTTTTTTTAATTATATTTTTGGGGCTTTTTATTGCCTTTAATTGACATTACAGTGGAGAGAGAGACAGGAAATGGGGAGGCAGAGAGGGGGAATGACATGCAGGAAAGGGCTGCCTGATGCGGAATTTGAACGGGGACCGTGTGCAGTGAGGACTGTAGCCTCAACGTGGGGTGAAGCTAAACGCCCCGCCCCGAAAAGTCTGGTATGTTGAAATGAAATGAGATCTTTATTTCGAAAATGTAAAGAGGTTAAGTAAACAAAATAAAGAAAACAATGAAAGCAAGTAGCTGCACTTTGCAGACTTAAGTTGACATATGCAGAACATGTTAGACATCCTCAAAGAAAACATAAACCATGGACTGACAACATGTGCAAACATTAGTGTGGCTCACACTCCAGCTGTAATATCTCTTGTACACTGTCACACATACACTGATTAATACACAATAAGGCTGCACATTTTGCAGAAAACGAATTGTGATTGCGATTTCAGAGCAGATGGTTGTTTTTGCTTAATTTGTTGATGGTGTGATTTTTGTTGAGTTCCAAACAAACAAAAGTCCAGGGTGTCTTGTTAACACTTAAGTTAAAAATACACATCAGTGTTGTGATGAATTTTACGTCTATCAAAAATGCATAAGCAGATATTGCACTAAGCCATATTGCAATTTTTTTTGCATTTTTTTTTGTACCTACATTGTGATTAATTGTACAACCTAATACTAGATACCTGAGTTTAAAGTCTTGAGTGTCTGGGGAAGTGTGTGGCGTAGTGGTTAAGAGACTACAGTCCTCAAGGCAGGCGTCCCCAGTTCGAATCCTGCGTCGGGCGGACCTTTCCTGCATGTCATCCCCCCTCTCTCTGCCTCCCCCTTTCCTGTCTATCTCACTGTATGCTATCCAAAAAATATACTTTAAAAAAAAGAAAGTCCTAAGTGTCTTGTCTTTGAATATGTGTGTCACTGGCTGAGAGTACAACCAGGGCCAAGTTAGAGACAGAGAATATGGATAACTACGTTTATTTTGACTGGGAGCAGAGTCACAAAGTGCTGTACAAAAACAATAGAGACAACGTGTTGCAGAGAGAATTACAAATACATGCTGAAACAATGTTATCAATACACACACTGAAAGCAGGAATTAGGATCTAATAGCAAATACCCAGCCAACTTTATTTGACCATGTGGCTTTTTCTAAATCACCTGCGACTCATCTCCTGTCCCTCGGCAGGTGTCTTATGAAGATGTAGAGAGGCTCCGACAGCTGGCCGTGCTCCCCAGGACCAGAATCCCCCACTTCATGCGCGACCCGGTGCGATACCTGCAGCACCTGGATCACATCGTCACTGTCAACGAGCTCGACGACTCGACGCTGGAGCACCTGTTGCCCTGACCGCCGAGGAGGAGATGGAGGATGCTGGTACACTGACTGTATCTGTTTGGTGCCCTGAATGAATCTCATGTTAAATATCCAGTATTACTTATGCTTTATCTGAGCTTTTTTTTTTTTTTTTTTGTAAAACTCAAAGAAAAAGGGACGAACACACTAACACCTCTATCTACATTTTCACTTTTGTCCAATGCATGTCTATGTGGCTTTTTTCACAGAGCCTAGTACAGTTCAAGTGCCCCCTCCCTCCCCCTTTTGCCTTTACTCCCACTATGAAGTTACCTCAATACTGCAACTCTACGATATAACCAACATTATATATGTAGACTCGTACATAATCACCGCGCCCAGCGCCTGTACAGGACACCGCTAACACGCCATGTACGGCTTTAAACATTCATAATCACTCGCTTTATTTATGCAATTATTTAAGTTTTTTACTTTGAGAGAACAGACTGAATGTCTCTGGTATTAGCTTTATACCGTCTTTTTTTGATGACATTTTTTATGCCTTAGATTGTTTGCATTTTAAAAAGGACACCAAGGACACATTATTTACACGCCCTGGGGGAAGCAGCAACTGAGGCCATGAATCTTTAAAATATCAAGTGCCAGTGGACTCTGTCAGATATTAAAATATCCCCCAGGGAGGTTTTTTTTTTTTTTAAATATCAGTATTATTGGGGAGATAATCACCTGTGTTATTTCTGTCTTATCAGTGTCCTTGGTGGTCTTTGGACATCAGTATGCTACTGTGATGTGACCCGTCCCCGAGCTCCCACCTCTGCGCAGCAGCCAAACTTTTTTCTTTCTTTCTTTCTGCTACGTTAAAGGGACAGTAGAGCATTTTGGGAAACAAGGGTGTTTTCTGACAGTTAGATGAGAAGATCGGTACATCTCCACTCTCATGCTTGAACGTTTGGCTTGTAGCTGGAGACGACTGTTAAATCACGGAGTAGAGACTGTGCTGAGGCACAGCAGCTCTGTCAAACTTTACATTTCTAAGAACCAAAGTGAGAACAGAGAAGCCTCAGGGTGGCTCTACTTCCTAGAAGTTCAGTGGTTTGATTCCCAGGTTGTTTTCCACATGTCAAAGTGTCCTTTGGCCAGATGCTGAACCCCAATTGTCCCTGATGGCTGTTCCATCATTGAGTGTGTGAGTGTGAGTGTTACGGTCCATTTATAACTTCTGGGCTCTGTTCCTGAGTGAATGACAGCACGGTCGGTTGTTACACCAACCGTGCTGTCATTTATATCACCATAGATAATTGAGATTATTTTTCTTTTGGAAAAAGATCAGATATTGTTGATAAGTGAACATTGAAGCTGTTCCATCTTCAATAACAGAAACAATATAAACTGAAGTGTAGACGTCCATAGAAAGTTGGAAATAACTTAAGAAAAGACATTTGGCGAGTTTTATGGACAAAAAAAGTTGCAACGATGTACCTGCACTGCCATGTTTGTAGTTTTTAGGGGGGATTGTAGTTTTTTGGTAACACTTAATTAAGCATTAGCTAAGCATTATTAAATGATTATTTCGTCATTTATAAAACATCCTTCCTACATTGATACTAATCAGCATGTTATTGCAGTATGGATAAGTGTTCATAAAACATCGATTAACACACTCACTATCCATTAATACATGTCTAAATGATTGTATGGTCATGTATAGTCAGTAGCCTAGTTTGTTACATAATGATCTTATGAACCACTGGCATCTCCTAAATAACTGGTTTGAAAAATTAATACTTGATTTATAAATGCTGACTTCATCATAAGTATGGAAACACTTGACAAACAGAGTATAGATGGATTTATTAATCCAGAGTTCAACATTTATAACTGTGTTTAATAAAACATTACAGTACTAATTAGGATCAATGTAGAAAAAATGCTTTATAGTTGAATAATAAATAGATTTAATATGTTTAACTAATGCTTAATAGTGTCATAGTAGTTGTTATGAAATGTAACTAGTTTTTTCTGTGCTCAATAAGCTATCATAACCACATATATTTATATAGTTTAGGGTTACAGGCTATGTTAAAATGTGCATTTGTGTTTCATCAACTTAGGGAACCAGTGATTGCTGTTGTGCAGTGACTGTTCTCATTTCAGGAAAAGTTGACTGTGGCCTTGGGCTGTCATATCGTTGAAATATCAGTCAAAATCAATACTAATACCTTGACGTAGATACTGATTCTTAAATACCGGTATACCTTTTTCAATACCAGTTTTATCAAATTCACTTTAACATAAAGAAAATTAAAATATATATTAATGTAGAATTTTAGAATGTGTAAACAAACTAGAAAAAATAAACAGCCAATCAACATTATTAGACCTTGCACCAAGCATGCTGCATGCTGATTGGCTCACTGGCGCTGATGAGATTTACTCATTCACTTCTTAGGGAATTCACCAGCTGTGCCCGCCCACCAAGTCCACGGTCACTCCTGTCGCCTAACAACCTTTACAACATGTAAGGTTAGTCAGGCTTATGGCTTTAACAGCCGCGTGGTTAGCCGTTACACTGTATGGAAGCCGTAGGTGGCCATGCAATCATAAGATTTATTTTCTTCATTTTCAGGAGACAATGAGATAATTATCTTAAGATCATGAGGAAAAAGAAACTTTGTTTTCTAGTTATAACAACGGAATTAATTGGAGATGCGCCTGAGATTTCTGTCACACAGGTGGTTGTTTTCTAATCAGCTTCTCTCAGTCATTATCTAGTATCCATGAAGACCCCCAAGGCCTTGAAGCTGGTCAGTTTTGTAGTTCAATCAACAGCCTATAGACTTCTGCACTGTTATCTCCAGATCTTTAATGTGGTTAACTTGGTAGTAAAGTATAGTTTCTCAAGGTGTACCCCATTATCACGGGCAAACAGAGATAAATGAAATGTTTGGGTGTATGGACACCAAGGGTTTCCACAGAAATGAGCTGTTTGGTTTCATTACCAGCGTGCAAAGGGATATCTTCCCAACAATCTTGGTGTTGGTTCCAAGGCTGCATTTTTCTTAGCCATGTTTACAAAAGCCTCTGAAATGGGACAGTGTCGTTGCGCTGCTGTGACGTAATCAGTCTTCAAATGTGGCCTATGAAGGGTAGGGCGTCCCGCAGGGAATGATTGAGGGTTTTGATGGTTAATCTGCCACTTTTTGAATTCTCAACTGTGCAAGAGCTGTACCAGAGCAGAAAGCTGGACAGCCTTAGCCAACAGGCAGTTCATCACTTTAAGTGAACGAATAGTCAGTGCCGGGAGCTCCTTTACATTTCAGACAGAGCCAGGCTAACTGTTTCCCATTTGTCTCCAGTCTTTATGCTTAGCCAACAGCCGCTGGCTGTGGCTTCACATATAATGGACAGATGTGAGACTCTGATCTTCTCATTTAACAGCGCCACAGTTTCTCCAACAATGCGAAACTGCTACTTTAACACGAAGATAAAGTGCCTGAATGGCATCTTTAATACACTGTTGGGCTTTTTGTGACACAGCCAAACTCAACCAGTCGTTGTCCATCCTCACCCAGACTCGAGCCGCTGGCTGAGGAGGAAGCGAGGGGTGCTGTGGGTGTGCCTTCGATGGGTGTCGAGCTCATCTTGCCGTAGCTAGCCATGTGTTTGTAGGCTTCTTTTTACTGTGTTTGACACTTCAGACTGCAGATGTCAGTCAGGGCATTCATTATGGGCCACGTCGTCTGTGAGCTGAATTAACACTGACAGACTGAAAAAAAAAGAAAGTAGGTCACAGCAAAAAGGGACATGGGCTTTGGTTCAGCAGTCCCAGTTTTTAACTTAAACACTAAACCAAAATGTGAATCCACTTCTCTGATGCATTTTAAATACTTGGATTTGAAAGTTAACATATGATTGAAATTTACCATGCTGTGTTTACAATTTTAGCCACTTGATGAAGCAGACGTTTTAAATTCTGCTGACCTCATCAACCTGGGCCCTAAACGAATGCACCGATTTGTAACGCACGAATGTTGCACAAGTGTTTTATGTTCTGGAAAACGTCTTGAATTTCCAGGTTATTTATTAAAAAGTACACACTTGACAAGCTCTCGTGTCTTTCTTGATGCACCTGAATGAGCACACATGACCAGGTCATTGAACTAGAACTTGAAATTTCTTCACTATCAAAGTAACAGTGATAGTTGTCTCCACATCCACTTGGACACTTAAGAACTGCTAATCGTCCATTGTTTATGGTGCCAGTTTGGCAAAATTGACCATAAGTTCATAGGGCCCCTGGATCAACTTCTATTAATATACTATACTACTATATATCTATATTTATATACATAAAACTATACCATATACTAATCTACTTTTGTCAAGTGATTATTGCTGAAAATTCAGTAAGCAGGAGGTACAGAAAGGATTTGGTCGACATCTACCTCCAACTATGTTCAGATTACATCCCTTTTCATCCAAATTAAACATTAATGATGTTAAATGTTAGATTAAACATGTTAAGTCTTGGTTCAGAGGTCACCATGACCTCCTTCACCTTTGACAAACAAAATCTGATCAGTCAGTCCTCAAGTCCAAGTAAATGTCACATTTGTATCACATCTTAAGGAAATCCCCTCCTGGTATTATGATATTGTGCCCATCAGTCAAAAATCTTCTTGGGTGAAGTTGGGCATTGAACTTTAACCTCCTGATAGTTAACAGTGGATTCCACATTTGGTTAAAACTGCTTTAAAGAATTATTGGTCTTTACAGTGATCAATCACACTTCCCTGCAGGAAACAGAAAGCATCAAAAAACAAACACACACACACACTTAAATAAAAACGGTTTATTCTCTTTCAATATAGCTTTTGTTCTATCCATAGCAGAAAAGAGCCTCCATGCCACTCAGTGCTAAAACCTGGAACTGGATCTCAGGTCACCACAGCGTCGCAATGACCGACAAACGTCTTTACAGCAACGACACTGGCTTGATACTGATCCAACAGTCAGTTTGCTCATTTTAAAAACAGGTTGAGGGTGATGTCGGGAGGCAGCTGGAGGAGGAGGGGAGGGAAAAGAGAAGAGAGGAGGAGGAGGGATGGTGGGAGGGGTTTGGATCTGATTTCAGATCTGATTTATTTGTGACTTGGACCAAGCAGCGCAGATTCCCCCCCTCTGGGCTCTGTTTTTGGAGAAGTTTAATCCGTGCGAGTTTGTATATGCTGCAAAGTTGACATCTTACTCCAGTATGGCTGTTGATGTGGAGGCAGAGGTTTCTGCCACAAAAAGGTCACAAGTTGAGGTAACAAAGATTCTTCCTGAGTGAACAGAGGAAGAAACAGGATTATCAAACACGACTGATCCTGACCAGAGAAACGTAAGAGTGTGTGTGCTGTGAGTGTTACCTGCTCTCTGGTTATCATGTTGCATTGGAGCTGCTTATTGCCTTTGTGCTGTCGGTGTTGGCATTAGCATGTTCCTTCACCACAGGATCTGAGGGACAAAGACATGGGAAATAAACAACTCAACTGTTGATGTTCCACTTAATGGACACTCGGCACAGACATTAGACTCTTTTTGCTGCTTTTTTTTTTTTAAACTTAATTTGTGTCTCTTGTCTGAATTGGAGGTTGACTGATATAATGACTTATATAATGATAGTTTGAAGTAGTTAAAAGGCGATTAATTGGCTTGTGTTATACAAAATGAGCACATTACGAGTCGACAGTCCAGACAGCTCGGTCAGAGTCAGCAGTCAGTCAGCACAACACTAATTAAATCACAATCTCCCTTTGTCCTCATCCGTCTCCAATAGAGAGGACCATACATGCTGCTAACAATAGTTTATAAAATGTTATATGGGTGCAGATTAATCGGTTGGCCTCTACTCTGAAAGACAAAATAATAGTTTTTAAAAGTGTTGGTTTCTCAAACCCCCTTTTCCAAGAATGGGAGCAAATATTCTGCCACATACTCCATTCAAAGCAATGAGGCTGAACTACAGCTCATATGTCTTCACATCCTGATTCACCATGAAATATAACCAAATGAAACGGGAAGTTTGTTTTCTTTTTTTTTTTGCAGAAGATCCTGCTTCTGTACAATAAAATAGTATTTAATGAACTACTTCCCCTGGCTGTTTGTGTTAACAACATGCAGACATGTTAGCAGTGGCCGTGATATCCAGACCCTCAGTGCGATTCTGGTCATACTCACAGAAGTATGGGTGCTGCATGGCCTCGGCTGCCGTCAGCCTCTGCTGGTGGTCATAGCGCAGCAGCTTGTCCAGCAGGTCCAGAGCCTCTGGACTCACCAGGTGCTGGTTCTCTGACTGGATGAACTGCTCCCAGCGCTTCCGTGTTTGCCTGGACGCAAACAAGCAAGGTTTAACGTGACTCACTCAGTGTAGCACATTTTAACAGCACACGTCTATATTTAAAAATGGTCAAAAGAAAAGGTGGAAATGAAATACCCTTCTTTAGCTGCTGGTAAACACTTAAAATAAAATATTACAGACAGGGCTATACAAAAGCAGCCACAGTCTGTTTTCAAAACACAGATCTCTGACAATTCTTGAATGTCTGGCTACTACTTCAATAGTGATTTTATAAGTGAGCATAGACGTCTGTCTAACACCCCAAGTACATCCTGTACACATAATGGATGTATCCCACTCATGAGACTGGGTTCACACTGGTGACACATACAGATAATAAACATCACATAAAAAGCTCAATAAAGAACATGATGAAGGCAAGAATCACCTCTGAGTGATGTGAAATTTAGATGAAATGGTGAGTTCGAGTTATAGCAGAAAGTGTACTGTGACCTCTGACCACCTAAAAAAAAACATTAGTTTGTCCTTGAGTCCTTGTAAAATTAAAATATCATGTCTAGAGAGTGGGATGCATGTGCCTTCAGATGGACAGAGGACCTGAAAATGTTATGGCCAACTAACAACCTGAAACAGGTGGTACCACACTGCAGGTCTGATCTACCTAAACAATCAACACATCAGTCAAACATGTGAGCAGACATTTTTACTTAATTTTCCATCCATTTTGAATACTGTTTGAATGAGTTTCTTTTGGTTGACCTGAGCATCATCTGATAATTCTCATCACTCTTCCAACCTCAGCTGATACTCACTGTCCCAGCAGGTCTTTAAAGCGAGTGTCCAGTTCTATGTGATATTTGTGCAGGTAGCCGAAGAGCTCGTCCGTACCCAGGACCTTAGCGATGCGGACCAGCTGGGAAACAACATACAAGCATGTTTAATACATCAGTTACATGCTAAAGATGGGTTTTATTATAATTATCACAGATTAAAGGGATAGTTCAACATTTTGGCAAATTGGCCCATTGCCATAACCACTACAGTCATAGCAGTAGGTTTGTTACCTTTATTTGTCGGTGCAAGCTATTTCTAGAACTGCCGAGCAGCGAGCTGCTCAGAGCTTCACTACGGAGGCTAATGGGATTTCTTGGTTTCCCTCATCAAATACTTAATCCAACAATTCCAAAACACTCTCGTGGACAAGTTGTGACCTGCACATTCACCACGCTATGAGATAATAACAGAATGTTACGAGGCAGAGTTGTTTTAGAGGTAAATTCATGCAAAGTCGCTGATGCACGTTGGCTCGAGGGACAGTTTTTCACCAGTGTCTTCATTTGCCTCGAAAATAACTTGTAACATTCCGTTATCTCACAGTGTAGTGAATGTGCAGGTCACAACTTGCTCTGAGCAGCTCGCGGCTGCACTTGGCCGTTCTAAAAATAGCTCACACCGACAAATAAAGGTAACAACCCTACTATATACTATATACTGCGATTATGGCAATGGGCCAGTTTGCCAAAATGTTGAACTATCCCTTTAAGTGTAATGTGTCTTTTCTGTTTCTGATCTTTTACCTGATCATAGTTGTCCTGGCCATGAAAAAACGGTTCCTTCAGAAAGATCATGCTGGCCAACATGCAGCCCAGACTCCACATGTCCAAACTATAGTCATACATCTGCAGAAAAAAACCCACACACAATCAGAGGCCATGCTGTAACAGATCCTTCAGGAGCTGTGTTTTATTCCCTGAATGAATTTGGGGCAGAGTGAATAACTGCAACAACAGGTACCTGATAGTCCACTAGCAGCTCAGGGCCTTTGAAATAGCGGGAGGCCACCCTGACATTGTATTCCTGAGCGGGATGGTAAAATTCTGCCAGCCCCCAGTCAATGAGACGAAGCTGTGACACAAAAAGAAAAAGATCCAGTTAAAAAAAAATGTATACATGGTCCCTTTGTCCTACATCTTCATCTGAAGTTCAAACCACAGCTACTTTAATAATTCAGCATTTAAGACATTACTCAAATACAATGCAAACATGTAATTCTGAGGGAGCTGCGATTTGTTTATTCATTATTCTATTATCAAATTCAGTATATAAAGTGTAGGAATTTATCGCACCATTTTATTGGTGGAATTTTCTATTTCTGTAAGAGTGAACAGAGGAGCCCGTCAACAAGCTACGGCCAGCAGATCGTTAGATTAGCTCAGTTTAGCTTTGTGGACTGCAAGCAGAGGGAAACTGCTAGTCTGACTCTTTGCATCAGCTATCAGTGAGAAAGTGTTCTGACTAAAAAAAACAACCTAAATAAACACAGTTCATTTTTACAATGCATGAGGTTGCAAGACCACAGAACATAGTGTGACTGAGCATTATGAGTGAGGGTTAGTTATTGGGCACTGCAGTATGTTAAATAAAACAAAGACTAATAGTGAGCGTGACATCACCTTTCTCAGCTGGTGATCGATCATCACATTGTGGGGCTTCACATCCCTGTGCATGATCCCCATACTGTGACAGTAGTCCAGAGCCTTAAAGAGAAGACAAACAATGTTCGAAAACCACCGTCTTACAGTACTTTGTGTGAATTACTGATCCAGTTTTTAGATTCTGCACAAAGTCCAGCCCAAGTTATGTCCACCATTTCTTTTAAAAAACACTATGCAAAAACATTTAAACATCAACTCTGTTTACATAAACACAAAACAAAGAAACGCTAAATATTTTTTTACCTTGAGCAGCTCATACATGTAGTAACGGATATCATAGTCTGTCAGCTTCTGGTAAAGCTCCTGTCAAACAGTTAAACACATTCATGTATTAAAAGTTTATACTGTCTGTAAACTAGACTCCATTCATGTGCGACATTTACTAGGCAGTTATGCATGTTATTAATAATGGATATCAATGCATTTTCATGGATGATAACTGTGCTGGTAGTTCTACATGTATGATGTCAGCCAAACTTTGGTACCTTAAAATCTGTGTTATTGATGCACTCAAAGACAAGCGCGGGTGTTCTGGACTGCAAAGAGAGGACAACACAAGGCTTAACTAAGGAGATCAGCAGGTAGGTGGAGATCATCATCACTGCATGCGCGCGCACACACACACTCGCACGCACGCACGCACAAAGTTACAAGCATGACTGGATTATTGCTGCTGGCAGGTTGACACATGCAGCACAGTGACTCTGGCTCCAACTCACCACCGGGTCTTTGACTGTATCGACCAGGCGGATGATGTTGGTTCCCCCACGCAGGTTTTCAAGAATTTTGATTTCCCTTTTGATCTTCTTCTTCTTGACAGGCTGAAAGAGAAAAACACACATTTTCAACATATCAATCCATATTCAACAAGAACAGCAGCAAATCTTCATGAAGGTTAGGACTACATGAGGATTTCCTGCTGGGTAAATCTGCTGCTTATTTACATTACTGGACATTGAATGGACATGTCTACATTATCTCCTGCAGAGACCTCAAAAAAGACCAAAGTGAATTGAGTGTGAGCTCTTAATCTGGTTGACCTCCAATGAAATTAGTTGAATGATTGAAGGTTGTTTTTTTAATCACATTTACTCGCAGTGTAGCACATGTGGTGTGGGATGAAGCAGAGATGGAAAGTTCCTATGTGCTCGTCTTACTGTAAGCCTCGATGACAATAATGATGATGGTGATTGAGTGCAACAGGTATGATATGGAAACATATGTCTTTAATTCATTTAATTTAAAGACGTTTTGTGTTTGATAGACTTTTTTTGTTTTTCATATTGGCAAGTTCTGGATTTTTCAACGAAGAAGTACGAATAGACGCTATTTTTTAGAGTTTTACTCAGATAATTTAACTTCTTGTGAAGAAAGTAGACAAATCCAAGAAGAGAATTTTTTTAACTTGTCTGGAAAGAAAATAATAAAACCAGCTAAAACAAATTCAGTGTTTCCTCCAGGATTTTTTAAAAGAGTATCAGCGACGGTGCCCTGTTTATTTTGCCGTGGCGGTGCGCCACGATCAGTTACATGTAGAGGAAACCCTGAAGTTCAAAGATGTCTATCATTCATCTGAAGCTGTAATTAATGAGCAGTCCTTATTTTCATCCTTTAGTTACTTCCTGCTCAGCTGGTTCACAGACATTCTGCAACTTAAGAAAGACTATGATGAAAAACTGACTGACACATGGGGCTGAAACAGTAAAATCACCTGCAGTGAGTGGGAGCCCCATGACCTACTGGGATACAAAACTGCACTTGGACAGTTTACATATCCAGATCCTAGAGAGGATATAAACATGGACTAAAACCACCAACAACATTACGTCAGGACAGTAAGTTTAAACTGCAAATAAAGCTTCACAAAGAAATGAAGATGGGAACTGATAAAGGAGCAAAGAAAGCTCACATGGAAAAAAGGGGAGGAAACACGGGTTAATGTTGCCTGGGACTCACCTTGAGGATTTTCACCACCACCTTCTCATTGTTGGTCACATTTATAGCTTCAAATACTTCACTGTACTTCCCTCGGCCCAGTTTACGCACCAGCTGATAGTTGTCTTGATTACTGAGGAGTGAAGACATACAGAGGGAATGTGAGAACATCAAATATAAACGTCATCGTAGAACATCTGCAAACAATAGACTTCAATGAAACGATTGATCAGACCATCGATAAGATGAATGGAAGGAAAAAATTCAAATAATGCTGATAACATCACTTATTTCTGCCATTTTTGATTTCTCCTTGGAACATTTATCAGTATTTTCTGACATTTAACAGATTCACATGATTTAATTGCAAACTAATCAGAATCACGAGTTTGAAGTTATGCCTTCAATTTAGTAGGGTTGAAATGTATGATTATTTTACTCAGAGCTGATTTTTTTTCAACACCGAAATCAATTAAGGTCTAGAAGATGTCAGATGATAGTAAAAAATACCCTTCACAAGTTCCAAGGTCTTTTGCACCCCACTGCACACTCCAGTCTCTCTGCTGAGGAAGCCTCCACTGACTAACCAGGTTTATTGCCCTGCATGTTAAAGTTGACACTGTGTTAAATATCTGTACTTTGCAATATTTTGTTCTGTGGCTCAGGCAGCAATCCCCCTGGGACATAAAAGTGCTAAGTATTGATTCACACTCTCTACCCTAGGAATACAAACACCATATTACCATGAGATTTATTATTGAGCATACAGATGCTGATACTGAATCGATGCAGGATGTAAACTTTTTTTTTTTTGCCCATAGTCTAATTGATGCAGTGCTGCCCACATATTGTTAGAGTATTGTTGTTCTTTCATGTTTCCTGTATGTCACACATGTAGCTCTACCTCCAGTTTGGCACGTGCGCATCGTAGTCCCAGTACTCTCTGTTCTTCTGTGTGTTGACATCGGTGTACACCCGAGCCTTGCTGCTGGCCGGCGTGGATCCGGGCATCGCTAGCTTTGAGGCTCCGTGTCCAGGGCCCTCACCTCCCGCAGAATACTTGTTGGCTCGATACTGGAAGGCAGCACACCCACTCTCCAGGATATGTGGCTTTAAGATCCCTGTGCTGAGTTTACCATTGGCTTTGGCTACTTGTGGCCTCCGATCGAAAGTGTCAGGGCGGTCTGATGCGGCTGTTGTGCAGACTGACAGAGCTACGAGGACAGAGTGTGCGAAGCCCCTGAGAAGGATGTTAGGCAGGATTGGATGAAGACCCGCCAGCTGCAGAAAGACAGAGGAGAGAAGACAGAAGAAGCTCAGACACAAGAAAGATCTCAAATAAAGCTAGCACCGATAATCAAGTTTATGTTCGCTTCCAATATACAGCACATTTTCCACAGCCCAATATGATATACCGATTGCTCTGTTCACCCATACTTAAGATATTTAGCTCTAATATGACTAGAAAAACATAAAATTCTCACATAAGCTATATTCAGATCATGTTTAGCATTTTCGGTTTTTTCCTTTTCCTAGTCAAGTCAAGTATTTTGTTATTTGTCCCAAATTGGGCAATTTGATTGCAGCAGTATAAAAAGATAATAAAAAAAACAACAGGACATTTACTGTACAAACAACCATCACACATACAACAGGTCCCAGCCTTCACATAAAAAACAAAAGAAAAAACACAAGCAGTTCAAAAGAGGGTCAGCCACAGAGAAAAATCACCAACATCAACACCATCATCATCATCATCATCATCATCATCATCATCACCGTCATCACAACGTCATTAGCCCTGTTCCAACAGGTTGAGTACCCTAATTGAGGAGAGGATGAAAGAATGTTTGTACCGGTTCTTCTTCACCTTAGGGGCACATAAACACACACCCGGTGGAAGCCAGACATACTCAGGGCAAGAAGATGGGTACTATCAGAACAGATACTCATGGCTTTCCTCTGTATTTGCTTGTTAAACAAACAGTTCAAACCAACAAACTGAGTCCCCACAATTTTGCTAGCTGTACTCACGATGCCCTGATTCAGTGAAAGATCGGTAGAACCGAGTCATCAAAGTCTGACTATCAACTGACTACTGAATGAATCAGCTAATTGCTGCTCAACTGAACTGATGTCACATTATTTAAAATTGTGAAGACAAAAGACATGCACCACATAAATGGCCTTGGCAGTGTTAGAAAAACCCTATTTGGTGTAGCTGTGACAATTTCCCAGCTCATCAGGGGAGCTGAAGACCAAAAGCCCCTGAACTTCCACCTGTCAAATCTGGACTCGACAAACATAGAGAACTTCACACTGCATTTCATCTAACCATACCACATACGACCAGGTCAGCATACAAAAAACTATGTACTTACACTTATCTAACCTGGACCAGATAAACATGGAGACACAAGACAGTGCCTAAATCCCCCTGCCAGACAGCAGAAAATAAAAACTACCAGTTAGTGCCAGCTATAAATAAATGTACCGTTTATTCTACATTCTGATCGAGACCAGTTTCCCCAAACCCAACAATCTCCTCTTCATAGTTAAGATTCCCCCCCTATTAGTGGGAACAGACCTCTCTGGAAATTGTCTACTTTTACAACCGCAACCCTTAGATTTGTTACAGACACCTTAAACAACGTTTGAGAATCAGTTTTATCCAAGTGACATCTATTTCTAGTTTTATCTATTTATAGTATTTGGGGAAAAACATAACGAAAATGGCGATTTCAGAGCATTTTCTACACCCATGCATGCCCCACCAGACCAGACCACCCATTGTTGACACAGCAAACCTGGACTAGAGCACTAAAAGCTATGGACAGGTGCCGCCTGAGCTCCAGCCCCTGTGGGGTCCAGCTCCCCCAGCTGCCCCAAGCCCATGGACCCCGTCACGACATGGGCTCCCTGGGGCCTTGTCCACCAGCCACATACGAGCTAACCTATCCACACCGTAGCTGAGTCGATTTAATTAATTGATCCTTAATCGGTCTGATCAAATTATCTCAACAATAAATCCAATCTGGGAGCGCCAGCGTCGTTTCCGTCCACTAATCTACCGCTAACTAGCTAGCCGCTAGTTACGGTGACCGAGGTTACTTAGAAACACACACAATGATAAAACTCTAACCTCGCATGCACCACGGCGGATAAATATGCACTGCTACGTTTTGTTGTTGTGTAGACAAAAACACAGGCGCACTGCGCAATCTGGTATTGCCGTTATTAGTGAAATGTGAAACCAGTTACGAAGCTAAAGTTAGCCGGCTAACCTCGTCGCAGAAACGCCGGAGCTCAGAGGAAGTCCGCCCGACATCAACGTTAGCCCGTTAGCACTTAGCACTAGCAGGACGTTTCTCTTCGCGCGGCGGCGAGGCACCGGCGGCCGTGGGAATACGGTTAATGTACGTAAAATTCACAAAATCGAGGATTTAATGATGTTGTCGGGGAGGTGGTGGTTCGTTAGCAGAGGCAGGACGATCTTCCCTTTTGCAGTGACCATCCCCCGGAAGTGAATCGACAAGCTCCGCGACCTGCCTGAAAGATGAAAACAATGAATGGCAGGTGGGTTTAAGGGTTTAACACAGCCTACATCGTAAGGTAATATTTATCATCGACAGATTAGTGATCGGTCGACGTTTAGACTGACATATTTAAAGAAAAAAAAACACACACACAAGTACACATTTAAGGCGATTTTTTGTAGTTGTTATAGACAAGTACAGCAACCAATGTATAACGTAACGTTACCTGTAAAAACCCGAATAAGAAAAAAGGTTTTGTTAGGTTTGTGAGTCTCCAGTTTTAAAAACAGAAACCACACGTGCATGTTTTAGGCGTTTTATCAACACATATGGGCACTTTTTCGCCTGTGTACCTGTTTGTTCGTGCATGATGTGACAGCAGTGTCACGTTAATGTGTAAAATCATACAGATAAAGTTCAGGTTCAAATCAAACTTCGGAGTGAGGACTGTTGTCGTCAAAATATCATCCTGTGAGCAGAATCTCTACATACAAACATGTCCAGTCATGTCTGTATGTTTTCGCCAAAGGTCAGAAATGAGCAAATAGCATCAGCAGTATTTCAACCTGCCTTGTGTCAAATATTCCGGCTGGTGGTGTCATGGTGTGGGGAGAGATTTCTTGGCAGGCATCAATCAATGCAATCAACGACATCATACACATACATGATTAAATATTCAGCAAAATAGTATACAGTATACATTTGTGCACTCAAAATTAATCAAGCCAAACTAAAGATGTAGCCTACTCAACTGAAAGACCCATGGAACAAGTCTGTGATATTTAATTTGACTTTTGTCAGGTTGAAAACAGGAAAACTGGCATGGTGTTTGTTTATTCCATGAGAGGACAGACAACGATGTGCTATTTAACTATTTATTAAAATTGGATCATCAAAAAATCAAATACAAGAAACTCTCCTGTTCAAGATATCACAGTCTGCAGTTAGCCGCAACCACCATCCCAAGAGAGCGAGAATTCTCTGTGATTTGCCCTAAAAAAGCGTGACATGATATTTAATAGTGTGGCTGTGGTTTAGACTTAGCCCTCCCTTCATTGGTGCCCTCAGGCTGGCACAGGTTGGTTCCATCTTCCCAGCACACGGACCAGTCTAGACCTAAAACACAGCAGAAATCCTCCCTACACTGCCATAACCTTTTGTCCCAGGTCTCTGGAGTCCAAGGCCATAACAGATCATCAGAACCCTTCTGCACAATGTTTCTGATCAGGAGACACAGGCCTCTCAAGCTCACCTCCCTTCAGCCTTGGAGATTTCTTTCAATGTGGCTCTGTGTACTACTCACAATGTGCCTCTGAATGAGCAAACAGGTTGCTGGTATTTACTGCATTATGAATTAAAATCAACACAAATCTATAGGGTTTGCTCACAGTTTCCAGCTCAATGGGTCAGCCAAAAGTACAGCCAAAAGTACAGCCAAAAGGACACATTAGGTTAGTTAAAACATGAGACTAAACTTTACTGCCACTCAAAGTGAAAGCATAAACAGCTACTTAAATCCTTCTGTGTCCTGCCACTTCTTTCTCCATGGGCTAACCCTTCCTACCATGGGGTTAATGCTTGACTCCCTCATCCTTCAACAGGACACAACAGCTCAAAAACAACTTTCATAAAGACAAACGTTTCACATCACTCAGGATTAACTTGCTTAGATGGGTAAAATGTGTAAATGCTCAATCTACTAAAACAGTCATTATTAGTGAGATATATTCAGTGTTGAGTAATCTCAAAATGGGGAATACATGTTCAGTGTTAGTTCTAATGAGGTACTGTAACTGTGTACAGTTTGACAACCAGTGTAGAGACAGCTTTATTTCATTAGTCAGTAAAACATTTGTGTTCTGTTCTATTTATTAATCAGTAAGACACAATATTAACTTCAGTTAGTAAAGGTTAATATTCAGTGTTAAGACAGTTTTCACCCTACACTTTAAAATTCAAATTTGTCATTCGAGTAAAATCTTACAGATTCAGCTGTAACAGTGACTTCATTAGAATTTAGGCTATTTCTGATTTCAGAGAGATTTTAAAGAGGACTCTTTCTGTCAGGGTTATTGTCATGTCATTTCATGTCTTCATCAACCAAGACAGGCATTTTTATTGTAGCTAAGAAAAAGTCACTGTCAAACAATTTAGATTATCCATTTAATTATCTTTTAGTTAAAAAATCAAACACATGGAAGTTTAAGTTAAATGTGAGGATCTGTTATCTTGTTACTCTTTTTCTGTTGTTCATGACTGTATGTTATTGCTGTCTTGCATATACTGAAAATCTTTGGGCTCATGTGTTGACATTTTATGGAAAAAAAATGATGAATCCATAGTGAAAAAAGTGTTCAGTTTAATCAACAGACAGAATACACGAGGCAGAATTGGCTGTGATGAAAACAATGTACACCTCTGTTTTCGTAAGGGTGGTTTATTTTAATTGTCTGTATACAATATGAACAGGAGTCTATATTGATATCCATATGTGTAAATCCAACGCTTCCTTACACTCGTTCGACTCCCCCGCAGGAGGTGTTTGAAGCAAACTCACCAGGACTTAAACCATGGCACACAGTCCCCCGTAGACCCTAGCCCCCCTCCCTCCCTCCGCCCCAGCCTTTCCCCTTCCCACTGGTTCACCCACTATTATTCCCTTTATCCACAATTTTTTTTAAAACTCCAAAACCTTCTTTTAAATATACTGCAAAGATTGTACAGAATATAGAAATCCACACGTTAAACTAAAGTACACACATTATTTTACTTTATCCCTGGTATAAACCAACACGTAAGTCGCAACTTTGAGGCTACTTGGATTAATCTGCTGAATGTCTGATGTGGACCAGGAAGAGGCTTGAATCCTGGGAGGATATTAAAAGGCCAATTCTTCAAAAGAAAATTAAAAATAACAATACTTTTGTTAGATCTATCGCACAGTAACTAATGCAGCTAGTTTGTGGCAAGTGAGCAATATAATGCTTCGGAGTCTTGTCAGGTAAAAACCTTGTGACGATTCAACTGTAACTTAAACTAAAGTGCTTGCAAAATACAGCAAGCTCATTCAGAGTGAATACAAAAGCATGTAACATAAGCACTATACAGTTTTCAATGTTTACATAAGCGTATACACACAATCTATAATATAACAGAGTAGACTATGCCATGAATCAGTAGTCATAAATATTACATTGTGCATGTTCTATTGCACATGTCAAGTGTTTGTATGACACGATAGGTATGGGTTAGTTACCTAGATGTCATTTGTTTTAATACAAAGATGCAACAACACAGATTTCATAGGACACAGCTATACATTTTCACAAATCCACTTGTTTCTTCTTCTTCTTAGGATGTTTTCCTAAATAAACCAAACCTATAATACAACAGTGATATTAAAGTGTGATAAATATTCATGCACAAACAGATGATACTACCTAAGAACTAGTAATGTGAAAATATACTGCTGCACAAGCCGGCCGCTGAATACGGATGGGAAGGTTTAGGCTAGACTGGACATAAAATTAACAAGAACACACGAGGAGTGATCGGTAAAAAATAAAATAAAATAAAAGGCACATGGATTTCAGAGGAGCTTAACATGAGCACACACATATCTGACGACTGCCTGCCATCTTTCTCAACAACAGAATCAACAGTTACAAAACAGACAATCACATGCAACAACAGAATAAGGTCCCACACTCACTAGTAAACAAAATCAAGGTCTTCCCATGTTTTACTTTACAAGCATTTTTCATTCTGGTTTTTTCCATGTGTTCTAAAACAAGAAGAGGGATCCTAATCCACTCTTGTTGATTAATGGTGTTTTGCCTTTTACCCAACGAAGAACAAGGATGAACTGAATTTGAAAGATATTATGACTCATAAAACGTAATAAAAGGGTGCATGTTTTTAAACTACAAATGGGAGAGCGGAGGCTGGCACATGTTGCTTTGAGGGCGAATGTCATGTATGCTGCTCAGGGCTAAAGAGCAGCTCAGTTCATGGGATGCAGGGGGCTTCAGGGAAACTCTCGCCCTCAGCCGTGTGCTGAACCGTGTGCTCCTGCAAAGCTGTGAGGTCAACAAAACGCTCTCCGCACCACACGCACTTAAACTGTGTCTCACGCGAGTGTACGCTCTGGTGCTTAGCCAGGTGCTCGCGTTGTTTGAAGCTCTTGTCACAACTGGCGCACTTGAAAGGCTTCTCCCCGGTGTGAACGCGGCGGTGGCGCTGCAGCTCCGACGAGTACCGGAAGCGCTTTTCACAGTCTGGACATTTTAGCGGTTTCTCCCGGGTCGGGTCACAGCGGTGCTGAACGAACTCAGATGACGACACAAAGCGCTTGTCGCACAGGGAGCATTTCAGTGGCTTCTCTGTGCAGTGAGAGTTCTGGTGGCGCTGCAGCGTCGAATTCTTTTTGTAACCTTTGCCACACACATCGCACTTGTAGGGCTTCTCCACCTCACCGCCACATTTGTGCCTCAGCAGTTCTCCCGATTGGCTGAAAGACTTCTGGCAGGACGCACATTTAAACAGACTTTCCATACCATGAACCTGCTGGTGGTAAAGCAGGTGGGATGGCTGAAGGAATCCCTTATCACAGAGGTTACATTTAAAGGGGCGGTCAGCAGGGTTTTTGTGAGTGCGGCGGTGGCGTACAAGAGCGTACTGCTGTTTGAAGCTCATCTGGCACTCCTCACACTGGAAAGGTCGCTCCTCCGAGTGGGTGCGTTCATGCTGCCGCAGGTCAGAGGGGCGCTTGAAGCTCTTTCCACACGAACCGCAGCGGAAAGGCCGCTCCCCTTCTGGCTGACACTGATGGTGCAGGAGCTCCGACGACTCCTTAAAGTGCATTTCACACAAATTGCACTTGAAAAGGTGCTCGCCTGAATGAGCGTACATGTGCCGCACGAGGTGGGAGCGGTGCTTGAAGCTCTTCTCGCACACAGCACATTTGTACGGCCGCTCAGAGCTGTGTGTACGCTGGTGATGTGCCAGATGTGAAGATTGGCTGAAGCTTTTATCACATGTGTCACATTTATATGGCTTTTCACCAGTGTGTACTCTCTCATGGCGGGTCAGCTCTGACAAATGCCGGAAGGCCTTATGGCACACTGAGCATTTATATGGCCTGTCTGGTGCGGAGGCCTCAAATGCAGGAGGAGACGAGGCACTGATGGCTGCGCCACCACCGGAGGTCTCACCGGTGGCGGGCTGCTGAGGGTTGGCAGCTGACGAAGTTGGGGTGACATTTCCAGACCCTGGCCGGTAGGTTTTCTCACAGATGGAGCACTTCATCGGGTTGTTTCCATTGCCGTGTGAGTTGTGATGCTGCGCCAAGGAGGTGAGCAGCGAGAAGCCCATCTTACACACACCACACACAAAAGGCTTTTGCTCCACCTGCACACACTGATGCTCCAGCAGGTCTGTCGCTTGGCTGAAGATCTTCATACACTGCGTACACTGGAAGGATCGGTCCTGGTTCACCATGCACTGATGTTCATGGGGGTTGGCCAGGTGAGATATGTCATGACCACAGGCTCCACACTTGTGCCCTCTCTCGCCCCCTACCTGCAAGGAGGGCTGCTGGGCTTGAACAGAGTGCTGCTGCCCATGCTGGGGCTGCTGCAGGGAGGTATCTGGCTGCAGGACCACTCCGTACACAGTGCAGCCCAGTGGGTTGTCTGCTCCCTGGGGGAGCGTGTGCACAACAGAGGGTGGAGCCACCGCATGTTGTTGCTGCCACGCCTCCGTCATCCTTCCACTTCTCATACAGGGATTCAGTGCTCAGGAGATGGAGGGGTTTTCACCGCCAAACTGAGTGGGTGGATGTGGTTTTTGAAATAGTAACTACCACACAGAGGATCCGAGTGCTTACACACCTCCTATTCGATAGATGAGACAGGCTGGAAGGGAAAGAGAAAAAAAGACAGAATGTAAACATTACCAGGTAGATATCTTATATAAAATAATAATTCAATGAGTAAATACAATGCAGGGGGTGAATATAAAAGTTCAGGACCAATGAGGCAAGACAAGGTGTACCAGAATAATGTGTTTGTTTATATTGCAAAGACTGGACCAGGAGTGCACCTACTGATCAATTACTTGTTTAATTCATTGCTAAAGAAAACAATTAGGCTAGTTGCTCTTTGCATTACATTACTGTACATGTAATATACTGGGGTTTTGGACAGGCAGTGCAACTGAGATGATTTGTCAGTAGGTCGAACAACAGTAAAATGACTGCCAACAATTTCCATGACAAATAAATGATTTGACATTTTTCAAGTAAAACTGGTTAAGATGCTAGTATCACTGCTTTCACTCTTTCACATCAGAGGTTTTTGCTGATGTCTGTCTCGCATCCCTGAGTTTTCTCTTAAAACTCTCAAACAAAATATTAAGATGTTGTTTCGATTCAATGAAAAAACAAACAATCTGATGAAAATAACCCATTAACCATAGACATAATTTGGAAGATAAAGTAGAGCTTGAGGATCACTTTGGGCTCTGTGATGTTGTAATGCCTGTCTTTCATTATTTGGGGTAGTTTCATGCAAAGGATGAATAAACTGATCTTGAAGATGATCAGCAGGTTCATCAATAATAATAATAAAAACTCATCATTAGCCGAAGCCTCAAACTGAAACAAACCATCTAGGTTAGCACGGGAGGCCTAAAACCAGTTCTTCAGTCATACATGAACCAGAGATCACAGTGCTGTGTAAATGCTGGTGTCTGTAGGACAGAACACATTGTAACAGACACACACCCAAAACATTCTGTTAGAAGAAGCCTGTTTAAATAACCGTTAAAAAACAATTGACGGGGTCGGTCTATTTCCTGAAACGCAAATCGGGTACGAAATGATCCTAATTCGTTTGTAGACGCAGGTTTCACGAGTACATGATGCAAAAGGTTTCACGGTTTATATATTTAAGTATCCACGTTTGTATTTTATGGTAAGAGGATAAAATGTAATCTCGATAAGGTATTAAACGAAACTGATTCGTTTCCAGGGTGTTGCTATCAGACGTTAGCTCGTCAGCTGCGGCAGCGTAGCTAACGGCTAATGGTGGCTAACGCTACCAAACATTTGGACCTCTCAACCCTATCAACCCTATTTATCTCATATAACAAATATTTTTTTTATCGTCGGTCTACCCTATGGCAAAGTGCGCGTAGCATCTGAACTACAAAAGGCGAGGGCAACTGACGCCCCGCCGCCTGTGGGCTCCCGTCGCTTGGACTGGGAAGCCGCTTGATGAAAGGCCACAGTAACGTTCACTGGTCTAACGTTTGATACCAGCCATCACTGCGCACGGACCCCGAATCAAACTAGGCCTCCCCGGAGCTGCAGGGGAAAATCCACCTCCTGCAGCCGGGCCCCTCAAACCTGCTGAAAAACACCACTTACGGAAAAACAAACTACCCATTGGTACTTACCAGAGCAGCTTAGCGGTGGTTTTTACTGCCGTCTTCAGCCTGGGGTCGGCAACCTTTAGAAATTTTAGGACTCGGAGGACCGGCGGTAGAGGGGATGCGGTTGAAGCCGGACGCCATCCTCCTACAGACGGACGGACACCGGAAACCGCCACGCAGCGACCTGCCGCCGCTGTGCTGCAGCTGCTAGAGCCGGTGCATGCTGGAGGTTCAACGAGGAACCAGAGACAAGCCGAGGTGGAGATAACCTGCTCCCTGACTTCGTTTGAGGAAGATTCAAACAAATACAAAGGAGAATACGAGCTAGTAAAGATATGAATAAAGACAGTTCTTAATTGTAACACTAGGGGGGAGTGTTTCGCCAAGTCAGTTGATGTAAACACTCAAGTGAGTAGTTCACCTGCAGCCGACATCTCCACTGATTTTCTTTTTTTTCCGTTGTAAAATTACAATTATAATTGACATGGATGGATTACTGGAGGGGTCTAACGGGCATAGGCCCAGAAGTGAGGGCATGGAGCTAAGACCCCATATGAAGAAACTGATAATATTTCTGTTTTTTATAATTTGAGCTCAGTTTAAAGACAGTGTTATCACTAACACAACAAAGAGACACTTAATTATCCACTTTAAAATAAACACAATGGTTACAGAAAACCTTAAAATACTGAAAAACACACAAAATGTAACAACTTGAAAATACCTTAAAGAGACTCAGGTCAACTAAAGAGAGAGATGTCAACAACAAAAAACTAGGAAAAAGATGTAAAATGTCTATAAAATGACTTCAGACAACCACAAAATGATACAAAAGAGCAGAAGGAAATGAAGTCCAACTGACCACTGAGTTGGCCAAATTTCTCAAAGCAAAACGTTTCAGAGGTTGTACATTTTACATTATAGTCCCCCAAAAAGCTAAACCTTACATTTTTGTTTGAATTACAACAATTTTTATTCAGTTGTAATTCAGTTCAGTTGCTTGGTTTAGCTCTAGGAGTCTTTACACACCCACACAGTGAATTAATGGTTGGTCTTTTAACTGTCATTTTTAATCTCAGCAGCCTGATCTATCAACCACTGAGGTTTAAACTGGAAAACAAAATGAGTCAGTTTGATTTTTGTCAATGCAAATGATTGTGTATTTGGGTCAGCCTGATTTCAATTGTGTTTATCTGACAAAACTACGAGACTTTTTTAGGTGAATCCAGTTTCATATTGAAAAAATGTTCAATTAATGTATATTTTATAATAAAATATATTGTATTCTAAGGTAATGAAGTAAATATAGCATCGGCATTTGGTTTATATATAGAATATAAAAAAGTAGATTTGAAGAGTTCATTTGCAAAAGCAGATAAGTGCCATTTTGAAAAAAATGAGCTTAGGCTATATATTTATTCCTTGCATAGTGTTGTTTTCAATAAAACTTTATTTTTTTGAGATATGTCTTTTTTGTTACATCAAAAAGTCACTCAACTTTGGTTTTACTGATATCATCCTATGTAAATTAAAAATTAAAAATGAAGATTCTGGAATTTTGCAAAAACGGAGTTATCTGCTTTTGCAAATGAACTCTTCATTTCCCAAATTGCTGTCCTCATTTTAAGGTTCCTAAATAATAGCAATGTTTGCCACTGCGTGCATCACTAGCACCTGACTGAGGAAATAATGGTAAGACAAATTAATTTATTTTGGAAGGAGCTACTAAAAATATCATTGCTTGACCTGCAATGACAAGTTTATTTCATGTAGCCTAATCAAATGTTTTTACAGGGATACCAGAATCCACCTCAGGCCAGCAGCACATTCTTCACAACAAGCAAGAAATGGTAAGTCAGTGGCATGACTACAGTCCATGGGCTCCAGTTAGGTCTTGGTATCTTGACTTAAAGTCAAAATGATTTTGGTTTGTGAAGTGATTTTCACAAATCATTACAAAGTTTGGGGTTGTAAATTAATCTTTGTAAAATAAAACTCTAAGAGAAATACAAGTTTGCGTTTATATGACAAACAACTGTAACAGTGGAAACATTTTTGGCAAGGTCTGGTGTGCGCCCCCCTCCACAAATATACTGTAGATCTTTTGCACAAATGCACAAACTTGAATTTCCCATGCAGATTTATTTATTCCTTTTTCTTTAGAGTGGATTCAAAAAGAAGCATTCAGGGAAAGAAAAGCCTAGTTTCAGACAAAACCATCTGTTGAATGTGACAATATTGTGTTTACTTACCTTGTTTACTTTTCTTTGGATTTTATAGGAGAACATATTCTTATTTTAATGTAGGCTACTTACCCAAGTCTTGAAGAGAGGAACTGTAATCCTAAACCTACCTCCCCAGGAAACACACATATATGTGTTTTAAGCTTGGCTTCAATATATTAAAGGTAGAGTCTGAAGGATTTTCTAAAAAACAAAATATTATACAGAAGAAATCCTGCTTAATCGTAACCTATAGTTTTCTACTCATATGAGGTGGTATTTTGCTGTTTTGGTGTAGTTGGGACGTTTCTGGGCTGGGACTCAAGTGTTTTTTTGCCCAGCCAGTGACAGACCGCAGGTGAAGTTGGGCATGGAGCGCTGTGGGCTTAGTTAAAAACTAGGTTACCACAAAGAGAGTAACTGAATGCTGTCAAGACGGGAGAAATGGCGGATACACACATAGCTTCAGTACCTCACACAGACTATTTCCTTTTCTTCGCTGCTGACTGTTTATCTGCAATTTCTCCCGGCTTAATGGCGTCCAGTCTTGTTGGTTGTGGCAAATATTCAAACGAGAACTTTGAAGGCTGAAGCGGTTCAGAATACCAGTTGAACATGGTTCAGTCCTGGAGCTGCAGCGCAGGGCATGCGCAGTTGAGCCCAAGAGGAGGGGCCCAAATTGAATGTTGAGTTTGCAATGAACAAACCTGCAGACTCTACCTTTAAGCTTTCATGACTTATAATAGTATGTTATTTATATATTTTCAGATTGAAAGACCAGAATTTCTGATCTTGATTCTGATTTGATTTTGAAATACAATTACTCAGATTCTTATAGGCACATTAAGTTGTTCTGTATTATTACTGTATGTGCATGTTACCTGTATTGTACATATTCATATACCTTTATATACCTTCACTATTTTAGTGTGTACACAGGGAATTCTTATTCATATTGTAGTTCCATATCAATGCTACAATGGTTTGCTTAAAATGACAATTTCTTTAAAATGTATCTTTGTTACAATCAACTATAATACCCCAGTTCTTCCACATCTGGTTGTATTGTATTTCATTGCCCAACTTTACATTGAGCCATAGAGTGCAGCCGTTGCAGTAATAGCTGTAGTTTTCTTCACAACCTTTATGCAATTGAAACATTATAGACGGCAATAATAACCACACCAAACTTGTTAATTTCAAACATTTCATTATTTTCTCCACATTAACTTCGAAACAACCTCATAAACCAAAGAGTAAGAAAGAGCATGCTCGGGCATGCAATGATGTCACAACATGATGATGCCACTGGGTGCGAAGTATAAAACATACAGTAGCAGAGAGTTTCTTTTTATATCATTCATAAACTCAGGACATTGTCGGTATCCACTGAGAGTTAAAAGCTAGCGTTTATTTTACACTGCTCTCCATGTCTCATGTAGCCTTGTGTTGCTGGATAAAAGAGACGAGAGGGAGAAACTCACAAACTGACACCAGATTGAGCAGGCTAAACAAACATGCTGAAAAAAATCTCATCCGGCCCAAAAAGTGTCTGGAAATGACACTGTAGAAACCCCATTTTTCCCTTTTTGACTGGTCCAAAAGGGGGACTGGGAGAGAGAGACAAAACAGTGCATGCCATTTCAGGGTGTAGAGGAAGGTTTGTGTGTGGGGTGGGGGTGGGTTGGAGGGTCACCTTTCTTTATGTCGAAGGGTATTCCCCTCCTCTTAGCCTGCCCACGTCGGGGTGTTTTATCCAGGGTTAGGGTTTTTAAATAAATTTGAGACTGAAAATGAATAAATACGAGGCACTCAGCATTCTCTCTGTCTTGCAAACTGCAAAAAGTAACAAACTTGAATAATAATGACACATACACATATATAGTAGAATTAGTGGTTATAACATAACAGTCTCTAGGCTGTACAAAGGGGCAAGGCTGAATCCTCCTCAGTATGTCAGCAGTTAAATTTGTTTTATGTGTTTCTTTCCCTTTTTTTTAATCTGTTTTTTTGTTTTTTTTTGCGTGCGAATGTGTGTCTGTGTGGGTCGACATAAAATTTCACTTCACTTACAATAAAATTCAGGAAGTCCCTGGAGGATTTAGGCTCGTGGGTCTCGGTGTTGGTCGCTGACGTTTGATCCGCAAATCAAACGTGAATCTGATTCCGCTCAGATTCTGTGATTTGGTTGGATGCCAAGTGATTCCCAAATCTCTGTCGACAGGTGCGGTGACAAGAGGTGATATTCAGGATGGAGTGCGTTACAAATGAAGACAGAACAGTGATGTTAAAGGGATAGAAAATGCACTTTTAAAACCCCACACAGCCTCATGCAATGGTTGTGTGTGTTCATGTAGTTTGTAGTGGAAAAAAGAAAAGAATAATGACGGAGCCCTTTAAAATGGATCTACTCTTGCAGCATAGTTCTGTATGTAGCATAGTGTGAGGGGCATTGGGGGATTAGAGACTGGTGGACTGGACTGAGAGGGGAAAGGGTTGAAAGGCAAATGAAGAGGGTGTTCAGGATGGAGTGTGTGTCCTGCTCTTGGTTAGCATGTACATCATGATAACCAGGAAGCCGGGGTTTGCTATATTCTCATCTAGAATAATGGAAAAATGGGCAAAGCTGCCTGTGCCATCTCCAGTCCGTACGTGATGGACGCCCATGCATGTGCGTCCCGTTTAAAGCTGCGCTCTTTACTCTCCCGTGACTCCAATCACCTTTCTTTTCTTCTATGGTTGCAAGCTCAAAATAAGTATCTTGAAAAGGAACGGTGCTCTCAGAGAAACTGAAATGGGCTTCAACAGAAATGGAAAGACCAGTAGCAACAATAGAAAGGCTCTGCTGTGTCCGTCACTCGGGCTGTGGGCTCCAGTCGAATAGGCAGAACGTCCGTCTTATTAAGTAATAATATAATATACTGTAATTATCAATAAGTCTTAGTAGATCATACCTGTATAAGCTTAAATAAAGAAGTGAATGAAAAGAATGGCTACTCCAATATTGAGTAAAATGACCATAACCACCAGAATAGAGCTGGAGCCCTGAGGAGACAAGAGAGGAGAAAAGAAGCCGTCAATGCAATGCAGCTAGAAAAAAAACACATTACGCCTATTAGTACAGATGGCAAACTAAATGTGATTCATTATCAGTTGGTAATTTGATTATTTTTGTAAAAACCTGCACACGAATAGCAGTTGATATTTCATAAAGTTGAAACTTGTGCGGCATTATGACTTTGCTCGGGTGTAGACAGGTGCAGGTTGAGTGTTGACAGGAAGTGATTAGCACAATTTCTACATTATTATATCTTGTAAGCATAACATTCAGTGTCTCTCCTGTAACTGCAACTAAGGGAAGTGGATACTGTGGTATTTAAACTCATAGATTTTCCTGTCTTTAGGCTTTTAAGGCAAGACACTTTAGTCTCTTTTGTCGTTAGATTTATCCTAAATTCACCAAAAGTTAGCACACTACTGTGACATACTGGTCCAAAAATTGCAATTTCCTTTGTATTAGCAACAAATCGTAAAAGTACAATTGACAAGTCTTTAAGGGTCGTTTCCTCAAAATTAGTTTTTCCTCATACTCTGAGCCAGAACTTCAGCAGCACTCACAGACACCAAACCTTCCAGTTTTATCCATTTCTATATTCTAAAGGGGTTTTACAGAGGGGTTTGTTGATCTATCATTCACAGCCTGATTTATGCTACATTTTATTCCTAAAACATTTTATTTTTTACGGCTGTCCCCGGTGACTCTAACATGTCAACAAAATAAAATAAACAATTTGAAAGTAGCTTTATCCAATGTTCAGATTTCGGTCCTGGAAATGTATGCAAATTAGCACATTTTTAGCACACACACACACACACACACACACACACACACACACACACACACACATACACACAGAATATGCTATATTATGCTATTATGCTGTATATATTTCTTTCCTACTGAATTGGATTGATTGAAACAAAAGTTTTGCATTTAACATACAGACATGAAATGGCATCAATACTTCCATCTAACTTTGCATGTTGCGATGAACAGGCAGCGAGACTTACTGAGTTTGATTTGAGGGTGAGATGCTCTCCGTCCTGCTCCAGAGTGATGGGCTGAGACTTTAGGGGTGGGGAGAGGGTGAGGTCCCTGTGCAGCGGCCACTCCTCCAGCTCTGCCCCCACATTCAGGTTGTCCAGCATCTGTACAGAGTCCATGGATCCTTCTCTGACCGGCCGAAGGCCTCGGGATCGCAGCTTGTTGTTTTTGTGGGCGGGGGACTCCTGGCCCCGAGATGTCTGTGAGTCCGGACACTGGAGCCTCATGTCAACTGTGTAGTCGTTCATCCTCTCCTCATCCTGCTCCGTGAGGCGTGAGTGGGCAGGGCTCCACCTAAGGGTGCTTTCAGCAGTCCAGCCCACTGTGAGGCCATCTAGCCTTTGGTCGATTACAGCATGCTCATTAAGCTTGTGGTTGGAGGGGTTGTGCTGCTTTGGATGATGGTTGGAGTAGACATGCTCTCGAGGGTTATAACTAGAGGAGACATGGTCCTTTGCATTGTGATTAGAGGAGATATAATCTTGGGATTTGTGATTGGAAGAAGCATGCTCAGAAGTCTTGTGATTGGACATGTTATGTTCCAAGGCTTTGTGATTGGATAAAATGTGCACCTGCGGCTTGTAGTTGGAAGAGACATGCTCACAGGCCTTGTGATTGGTGGAGGAATGATCCCATGTTTTGTGATTGGAGGATGAGTACTCTCTTGACTTGTGATTGGAAGAGGCATGCTTGTAGGACTTTTGGTTGGACAGGGAGTGCTCCCAAGCTCTGTAGGAGGAAGCGTGCTCCCGGGACTTGTGATTGGACGAGGATTTCTCCCTTGGTTTGTGATTGGACACAGGGGCTTGCTCATGGCCGTTGATCTGGCCCTCCTGCTCCTCCAGAAGCGAAGGTGTGGTGGAGCGGCTGCTGCCCCCTCGCTCCGGGTACATGTCATCAGTCCAATTGTTAGCCCCTCCCCTTGGCAGATCCACCCCCCGCCCCTCCACAAGCACCTGGATCTCTGCCCCGCCCTGATCGTCCACGGCACTCTGGCGCATGAAGCAAGCATTTCTGGGGCGATGGGCGTGCTTGGGTGGGCTGTGGGGGGGTGAGGTGGGTACGCTCAGCACAGGGCTGAGATCAGGTGTTATTACAGGCGGCGTGGTGTCCGGAGTGCACAGCTCTGGACTGTCTGTTCCTGTGGAGATGACCTCATGGTCTTTGTCCTTGGCATCCTGGTGCTTGGGCCTTTGACATTCGAGCCCTATGAAAACAGTTGGAGAATAGCAGCAATGAAGCGACTTGGCACTGATCCACTGCAAGTCCATCAGACCTACAGTGTGTGTCAGTGTTATTAGCATGCAGAGTCACAAAGGGAGAGCAGGCTGCATACAGACAGGGTCTTGTGCATGCAATCACTGCAGGCTTAGAGAGGATTATGCAAGTGAACACACTTGATTTAGTTTGAATTCTCAAAGGCTAATCCTTGATGTTTATTATGATTTTATTATGATCAACCACTGAGCTGAGTGCACACTGTAATATATACGTATATATATATTTATTAATGTACAAAATATCCAATGTTGTCTATATCATATAATGATATAAAAGGGTATTTAAAAAATCAAATCAATATGTTTATACTAACTGTCTAGCCAAGGTTGCTTTTTTTTTTTTTTTTTTTAGCTTTTTTTGTGGCCTTTTAAACTTTTCTTTACCTCTTTGTGGTTATTTTTGACTGTTCCTGGTGAAATATTAACATTTGATACTGAAGCTCCTGGACTGAATGGGTCTACAGGGCCAGCACTCAAAGATTCAAGGGGCCTCTGGAGTTGACTCAGTACTTCATCAGTCCGTTACAGTCATTACATGATCAGTTTAGGCCTATTATTATATTATCAGCTTTTACAATTATTATTATTAATTACTGATCATAATCAGCATGCCGGTAAACAAATTCCAGTCGTCCAGATTGTAGTATTAATATTAGCTATCTATAAATATCAACTCAGTGGTAAATAATATCCATATACAAATGAATGAACTGTTAAAGGTCCAAAATTTTTTGTGTGTTGTCCACTCACCATTCCCATAGATGTGGAAGGAGGGGGAGAGCTCTTTGGCAGCTATCCGGGCCAATCGACACTCCTCCATCGCCTTCTGCGCCACGCCCTCAGCTGCCTCTGCCTTCCCCCGAGCATGGCTCATCCTGAACAGGACAGGCTTTAAAGGTTATTATTTATTCTCAAGTCAAGTTATTCTGCTTATTTAGGCCGTGTGCGTGTACTCTAACACTTTTGTGAAATCACATCTGGGAAATACGTCTAGTTGTAACTACATTCATTGCAACTTAGATATCAGTTTGTATTTTTGTACTGTCGTCTTGTGCAGTAGTGAAACATAACTCAAGTTCTGCTGAAGTACAAATTTGAGGTATCACACCATTTAACTGGTGATTTTGCATAGAAAACATGATTTCAGAATTTGAATAATCCTATTTGCATTTGTAAGAGATACATGAAGGACCGCAGTGGGTGCTGCACAAAACTGATTGAGAAAATCTGTATTCAAAGTAAAATAATTCCCTACCTTGACATTGCGATCTCAGCCTTCTCCTTGGCGGTGACTGCAGCCTTCTCAGCAGCCTCCACAGCTCTGTCCACCTTCTCTCTGATCTTGCTGGCCCTCAGTGGAATCAGGTTCTTGCGTTTTCCACTCACCAGCACGTTCTGCTTGTACTTCCCTTCCTCCTTGGTACCATCCGGGAAGGTGGTGCAGCCATACCCATGCCTCTTGTTCCCCGCCCATTCACCTGCGTAATGCAGACCGTCTGAGCGCCGACTCACACCCCAGCCTGCCCTCTGGTCACTTCGCCACTCGCCAGCATACATTTCTGTGACAGTGGCATCCACAGGGGCGCCCTGCTCACTCTCACTGACGTTGGAGTGGATGTCGGATGCAGCAGAGCTGACGGTGCTCATACCAGCCTCGCTGCAGAAGGAGCTCTGCTTGCTGAGCTGACTGGCCAAAGAGCTTTTGGACTCAGAACGTCGCAGCTTCAGGCCACTCAGGATGGACTGGCGGAAACGGCCTTTTCTCTTTCTCTGGCGTTCAGCTTCACTCGGAGCTGTCAGAGCAAACCCACCTCGGCCCACCGGGCTCCCAGCCAGCCCAGCCACCACACTGTCTGTGGGTGTGGGGACGTTGCCGTCCTCCAGCGCGGCCGGAGGGCCATGGCTGTGCTCTGAGCGGAGGGAATTTATGGATGTTCGCAGAGGGAAGAGGATGACGGCCGCCATGCCGTACGGTACACTCTGCCGCACGCCATAGCCATGACGCATCCCCCCAAGCCACTGGCCTTGGTAGGTTCCTGAAAAACAAAGTGGGGGTCAGATAAAGAACAAGTGCTTGTGGGACTTTTCCCACTTTTTTTTCCCACATAAATTCATGGTCCTCAGAGTCTGAGTCCTAATGCCTTTGCTGATACTATGACTCTCCCTCCACCAGCACTATGAGGATGACATGTTGTGGAGCACCACATGTGCTCGTGTACAGTTTAAGAGCGCCACTGAGCTGTCGGATCTTTTTCCACTGCACTACTGTAGTTTGAGAGTCAGACAAAAAAAACAAACATAAAAAAACAAAGAAGCAAAGAAACAACCAGCATCGCATAAGTGGCTCTGCTGATCTCTGTCCCTGGAAAAAAATATTTTAGCTGCACATGTGGCACAGTTGTAATCTTTGAGCCTGGTGGAAACACTGTTTTCACAGTAGCAGTCAGTAAACTGAAGTTGGCACAGGGCTTAGTTTTGATTTGCCACATAGCCTATCGTTTTTTTTTCTCTTAGTAATTCTCAGAGAGAATATATTCCTGTGTCTGACTGTTTTGACACTATTAAAACAAGTTAAAGCCGTAAAATTGCATAATTCAATAAGTTAATCAATAGAAACTTCACATGGGTATGGCTCAATGCAGGACTCCACAGTCGTATCTATGTTATATTACCACTGGTGTGATGATGTCCTAATACACTAATGCTCATTTGTATTTGTGTGTTTGTAAAGGCTCTTTACTTTACTTTATCCTTCTATCAGCCAAAAATGTCAACAATTGTGTGCCAAGCAACAGATGTATTTATAATTCCTGTGTGTAAAGGTTTGTGTGGTAGCTCCACAATGCCAGAAATAAAATCTTTGAAATATCCCAGTGCCAAACTGAGGCATATTGGTGCCATGATAAAACTGGGGAAATAAATCAAAAGAAACACTTGAAACACACAGAATATAAAAACAGATATTTGGCATTCCTCAGACTGCAGGAAAGTACATGTGCACTTTCTAAAAAAAACCCAAAACAAGACCAAGCAGTAGTGTGATGTGAATCTTCATGCCTGAGCTGTTTAAGATTTTGCCGATTAGACGGAGGGGGAGTGTGGAAAGCAAACCAACACACTACATCGCAGGAAGGGAGTGAGCTAACAGTTCACCATCTCTCAAACAAAGTAGACTGGTTACTCAAAAATCCCTTGTGTCAGTCTTCCTCCCATTTCCCAAAAATGAGCAGAAATAAAATAAAAAAAACTCTTGGATTAACACACATTTAAATCCACCAACAACAGACCCTCCTGTCTATCTACACAACAAACTGCAGTATATGCCCAGACCTTCTGGATGGTCGAGAGCTCCTTAAAGAAACTTTCAAACAAAGCATGTCTGTTGTACAGAGGGGTCAACATCTCACACCCTCCATCTTTCCTCAAACCCCTGAGGTGGTTGGAACAAGAGATGAAGGAGATCCAGTGTCTCATGTTTCTGGGCAGGAACCCCGACAGCTTCCTGTTTAACTTGTGGCTTGTCAGGTTCATTTAGTGGAGAACTCGGCGGCAGACGTTCCTGCTGACAAAGCTGTAGAGTTTCATGTCATGAAAGGCATTTAGCAGCTGTCTACTCTTCCTTCATATAATCTGGGTTCAGCCTCAGTTTGTCCTGACACGACCGCCTCACTCAGTCAAATGAGAGCAGGGCTCAGGGTAGTGAATCCATTGGTCTCTACAACAGTGTGAAAAATGTCCAAGAGAGTTTTGAATGTAATCATCAACCATCTTGATGAATTGATTAACTGTTTAGGTACTTTTCAAAACAGCAAATCACCCTCCAATCACAGATTGGCAGAATGGTTTTAATTTGATAGTACGCCACATACAGAATTTTCTATGCAATATATTTTTTCTCTATTCTTGGCTCTGATTGACAAATCATCACATTGAGCTCTTATCCCTGTGCAAATTAGTGCCAGCAGCAAGATGGAGAAATACAGCAGCTCATTTGTAGTAATTTCCAGTCTTGGATTAATAATCCACTTGATCATAACACTATACAAAATCAAACGTGTTTGCTCAATTGCTTTATTTTTGCTGCATGAAAACAGCACAGATATTGCATATTTGTCTACCTGAGGCAGAAGAAGAAACTGGACATACAACATTGTAAGCAAACCTTTCTATTAACTCATCCAGCAATTAGAGAGAAACGCTTGGATTAATCAGGACTCATGTGTCTGGCCTCCTGATAGGTCCATTAGACTCTTTCTATTAGCTCTACTTTTGGTCTACACCAGCACCCGAGATGAATATTGTCTCTTTTGGGGGGCTGTAAAATCATCCTCTGTGTTCATTGTGTCTCTAAACTAAACTGCAAAAGAAAATGTTTTGAAGGAAACAGTATACCATACCATATACAAGTTCACAACTACTAACATTGATAAATCCACCAATGTATAGTTATTGGCTAAATGCAGGACAGGGTTGTGAGCTGCTGTCTCCATTGTGACAGTTGGGTTTTTTGCACAGCCACCGTCCACCGTGACTAACTCTTTGCACATGCACTGCTGTTAATAAATGATTGACTGGCACAGCTGGTGAACACTGTGTTTTAGATCAGCCTTTTCACTGAAAACAGCTTCGTATTGCTGATGGCTTCCAGAGTGGGAGGAGTGAACCTGAACAGTAAAACATTGGGCCAGTGGGCTGTAAAAGCAAATCTATAAGCTACAGGGGGCAAGGTTGGGTTGGGGGCAAAGACCTTCAGACAAGTTGGGTGATAAATGACTATGACTTTGTCACAATGAGCCCCTATAAATCATCATCCAAAAACATCACTTGAATAAGCTGATTTGACATCGGTGGATATTGATCTTTTTAAAGAGGAATCACGCTTGTCTTCACTCTCTCAGTTACATTCAGACTGTAAAATGCTTTTCCAGGTGTTTTTGGACCATAGTCAGAAGCAAAATGTGTCTGAATAATCTCAACTGAAATCATTATAGCTTTATAGCATCATTAACAGATGGTGGCGGCACACCACTGATGTCACCTAATAAATTGTAAAAAAAAAAAATAAAATAAAAAAAAATCAAACATTTAATGTGGTGTCTGTGTCCCTCCTCTGCGACATACTAACTCTGAGCAGGTTTTTAGCATCTGGAGCTTTCACATGAAAAAAAGTGATCACTTGTGTGGCATTATTCTTCTAAATATTTACTTGATAGTGCACTATATTTTTCAGTTATGTGAACTTTAGTTACTACGAGTATTACTTTGCTTTGGAAACGAATTACTTTTACCCTATAAAAGAAGCAAAGCTTTTAGTAGCTATGTGGAATGAATTTTCTTTAAATTTGAAAATGCGTTTGGCCACACTGTTTTATTCACACCAATCACAGCCAACCCCTCCACTGTCAGTAATGTTGCATTTTCATTTTTTAATTATGAATACTTTTTGAGTAATTATGTTTTAAAAGTTTTCTGTCCTTAAAAGCCTCATCAATGCCTAAAAAGGGCCAAATTGAAACAACAATAGCTCATTTTGTTGATTCTCATTTTTATGGCCATTGCTATTGGGTTTGTGTCATATCTGAAAGCTTTTTATTCTACAGGTTATATAGTGCCTTAGTAGGTTAAATCATTTACAGAACCTAATGAGTTTGAATTAATACACTCTGGAACAATACAACAGTGGGTTGACAGACATGCACTTTTGAATACTTGAGTAATTTTAAAATCAAGTATTCCACTACTTTAAGACCTGGGAAACAAAACATGTCTGAAAACTTTGCCCAGTTTTTGTGCGAGTCTCCTAAAAGTTAATTTCTCAGTTTGAGTGCTGTTCATTAGTCGTTAGTATTATACAATTTCCTGTTTGCAAAAATAGTCAGGAACATTGACTATCTTGTTTACTTCCTGCAAAAACAGCTTTCTATAAAGCTAAATGTATGAGCTGTATACAATGCCTGTGTAGGCTAGAACAGCTGGGAACACCACTGTTTGTAGGTGGAGCTGTCCATGGTACTGAAACTAAACTCTGTGGTTCTGTTGACTCTAGTCAAAGCTGTGTGTGTGTGTGTGTGTGTGTATGGGGGGGGGGGGGGGGGGGTTAATCACAGAGATTATTTTCTTCATGTTCTAAGGCTCCACAATCTACTCTAAGAGCAAGATTTACCACACAAAGTAACTAACTACAGATAGGCTATTGGGGTAGCCTAGCTACTTATCCTGAACCCCACATGCTATTTCAATTTTCCACATGTTCTTATAATTGCTGCAGTTAGTTTGCAGAATAGCAGTTGTCGATCAGCTTTGAAGCACAAAGAGGTAAAATGAAGACAAAAAGATTTTTTTTTAGCTGATGAATATTTTCTCTGGAGAGTCGCTAACTGTGGCCTTGGTGCTTAAAACAAGCAGCAGTAAACTGAACTGGTGCATGGACATTTCACTTTAACTTTTGATACTTGAAATAGGCTATATTCGAAGAGGATGTTTGTTTTTTCCTAGTAAACGTTTGAAAGCGGGCTAGTATCTTTTCCCTATTTTCTCTATAGGCCTGTCGTCTCAGGACTTCTTCCGGAGCTGTCCGTGGTGCTGAAACCAGACCAAGACTGTCTGGCGCTCGGCGGACCAGTGCGTAAGTGCACGAGACTTTATGTGGCCCAGCTGTAAGATGTTTATAAAAAAATGTATTATTAGAGTGATATCATTTTAATAAGCACGCGCTCTGTTGACAGATCCTAATCGCCCGTGTGTGTGTTTAAGGAAAGCAGCGTCCTGCACATTTATTGGGTTGTGGAAAATGTGTCAGCTCGTGCGTGCTATATTCATCTGTCGGCGGTCTTCCACGTGAGCGGAAGCGGGGAGCAGAGCTGTCGCGTGACGCAGTCTTTTTTCATGTTTCCCTCTCCTGTTATTTTTTTCTTTCTGTCTTTTTTTTTTTTTTTTTTTTACAGTCACAGTTAAAACAGCAGGTGTACGGAGGTAACCTTAATGCTCGTGCTGGGAGGCCTCCACCCGCCCGGTAAACCACCTCCACCTTCGATGCAGCAGCAGCACATACACACACACACGCAAATACAACGTGTGTTCACTCTCGCTGCATCACTTATTGACCTCGCTCTCCATCTCCATCATCCGGGTCCTGCGCGGTAGGCTACTCGGAGGCGGGCGGTGCGGGCGTCCGTTATCAAACGGCCTAGATTACAAACCCCCGAAGTCATTAAAAAAACACAGAGACTGACAGAGGCGGACAGCCAATCAGAGATGGCGAACTGGTCCCTAGTGACATGCTGACCTGCTGTCTCCCGTTACCATGGAGACCTAGCAGCACAGAGGGTGAGGTGCAGAGAGGGAGGGGGGCGGGGGGTGTTTTTATAAACCGCTGTGTCTCCAAACAGGAGTGATGATATTTCAGCATGGTTTAATTTCTAATATTAGACACACACGTCCTCCTTTTGACGCCTGCAGCCTGTCTGTTGTTTTCTGCTCATCTAATAACAAAGAGTGGTCAGTGGGCCAGTGTGAAGGTGATCTGTCCCTATGACAGCCCACCCACTGTGGATATGTTGGCATGGGCCGAGATCTCCAGATCTACACTTGGAGCAAGACCTCCAGACCTTAGGAACACAACATGTGCACAAATACAGTGTTTCTATTCTTCTTGCATCTCTCAGAAGTATTTTTTTTGTTTCCCTTTTTGTTAGTAAAACTCTGCAGCTGCTCTTTCAGCTGAACTTCAGTATTTACTTCACACTGGAGATGAAGAGAAGCTGTCTCCCTCCTGCCATAGCACATCCACACTCCTCTGCACATACATTATAGGCTACTAAATGCCACAGCACACTATACCAAATACGACCCCTCAGGGACCCTGTGACCCCTGAGGCCCCTGGGCCCGTGCCCCTTAATTCAATCCATGGCTGTGGATGTGACCTACATGTTATTTATGTAGTCTACGTTAGAGATTTGTTACAGTAAGCAAGTCGCTCCACTTTCAGCCAGAGCGTCAGTGGAGATGTTTAGCTAATGGCTAAATTCGGTCTCTACACTGGAGTGTGAGGTGAAGGCAGCAGCACTGGGATGACACGGGGGGGGGTGGGGGGTGGGGGGGGGATAACGTGGCTCTGACAGGTGCCGATTTCATTCAGCAGCCTTACCTCCGTCGGAGTAGGTTTCAGTGCCGTATCCATCCTGCAGACCGTTGCTCCACGTCCCCTCGTACCGGGCCCCGCTGGCCGTGCTCTCCAGCTGCCCGTAGCGGCCTTTGAACCCCTGTGTCCACTCCCCTCTGTACTCCCAACGGCCCTTGCTCTCCACTCCGATGCCATGCCTCTTGCCCTGCGCCCAGGTGCCTTGGTAGCTGTTCCCGCTGGGCCACGTGTACACGCCCAGGACCTCGAACCCGTGGCTCCAGGCCCCTGCGTACTCGCCCTGACCCTGGGGCCCCGTGCAGACCCCTCGGCCGTGGGCCTTACCCTGCTCCCACCCCCCGCAGTACGACCCCCCATCATCAAAGTCAAACCTGCCTCCAGTGGACATGCATGAAACAGGTTTAGGCAAATCCTTAGAATGTCAAGAAAGAGAAAAAAAACAAGGGCCCGGTTCAGTCAGAGGGAGGAAGGAGGGAGGAGGCCCAGTTTGAATCAGGTAGCATGGAGGTGCAGGGCCTCGACTCTCCCACTCCCGTTAGTTTAGGGTATAAGACGCAGGCTCCTCGGTGTAAAAAACAGCAGAACACGGCCCAAAGAGCATCACCTGACGATGGAGAAGCAATCTAAGCCTCAGCGACGGGTCTGGAGTGACGAACGCAGCTGCTGTGCATGCTGCTTCCCATGGGCATGCAGGCTCAGAGTGCTTCTCATCCTCCTCCTCCTCCACTTCCTCCTCCACCTTCCTGCTCCACGCAGCCTCGCAGCCAGGGAGCTCGTTGGCCCGACGCCTCGGCCGTGCAGTGGGGCGCTCCAGACAAGCGAGGCCTAGGCTTTTCCGGCAGTCCCAGAGGCCCACAGAGCGGCGGTGGCAGCGGCAGCAGCGACGGAGCTCGGCTCAATCAGACATTAGAGCATCCTCACATCCCGCTGCAGCGGCACGCAGAGAGGGAGACAGGACGGGGATGCTGCTGCACTTGAATGCCATTAAAAAGAAGGAAAAAAAATTGGAGGAGCAGAGAAGTTAAAGATATTTCTCCATAGCATGGCCTGGAAACAAGCAATCCAGGCTAACGCTCAGAGACACACATCCATAACCACACAAACACACACAGCCTCAGCCTTGCACACACACCTCCACCTCAGCAGACATAACAGAGTGTGAATATCTCCTCGGCTGTTCTTAATTCTCCCCTCTGCTCCGCTGTGATCTACAGACGAGCCTCTCTCCTGAAGATTGGGGTGTGAAGAGAAAAAACAGAAGCAGAAAAAAAAAAATTATTCCTCTCTTTTTCCCTTCGTCGTCTCCATTTCAGCGCTCGGCTAAATCTGGATTGTTGTTGTATCCCAATTCCACCAAGTCATCTGCCCTCTCTTGTTTTTCGGCCTCTCTCTCGCTCTTTCTCTTTCTATCTCTCCCTCTCTCGCTCTCTCTAAAATCTGCTCATTACAGGACTGTTCCACCCCAGCCAATACCCCTCCCCCACATACACACACACACACACACACACTGAACACACACTCCTTCCCTGGGCTCTTAAAGAGATAGAGACGGAGGGATGGTGCGAATAGCTGCATGTACGGAGCTCGCTGCTCTCTCCCTGTGGAGATACAGCCTTCTTTTCCTAATTATCCAGCCTCATTTCACTCTCTCACACTCCTCCTTCCAGACTGAAATCTGGTCAGTCAGCAGTCTGTTTTCCTGATAACTGGAGCTTTGTGAGCCCATTGATCCCTCTGCCACTTTCCCTCCAGCTAATTGTTGGTCTTTTTCACTGTTGTCTCATGTGGACAGTAACTGTCAGCTGAGTGAGCGTCGGTGAAGACCACAGAGACCCAGAATGACCTTTATTTAAACGGCGAAATGCCCACAAACCTACAGTTAATTGTGGAGCATCTATCTGCCGCTGCGCCTTCATCTCGGTCTGACATCCAATCACAGTCGCCTTCACTTTCCGAGCTGTCAGGTGGTTCTCATTTTACTGATCAATAACGTAAGGCTGATGCTATTGGAAATCAACCATGTCATCGAACACACCATCTGTTGGATCGTATGGTGACCAGAGACTGGACCAATGACCAATATCTGAAAACAGAAACTATAAATATAAAAATAACAAAATCTAATGATAATTCATAATTTCCAAATATAAAAGTGAATAAATAAACAATTCTGGGTCACATTTTAATATAAATACATTACATTAAATAAAATAAATTGGCTATTTAAAATGTACAATATTAAAAAGGAATGAATCATCTGGTCTTTAACTCCTTCTGCCTTTAAATGTATTGGTTTATTATTGAGTTCAAATACATTTATCTTATTCTCATTCATATGACAGTTATATATAATAACACTAGAAAAATGTTAAAAGTAAGAAAAGGTGTATGAAATTCAAAATTACATTTTAATCAGTAAATTAAAAATTTTGATTGAAAATGCCTAGAACAGCCAAGATGAAAATAAGTGGTTGGATCTTCCACCTGAGCACAGGTTGACAGGTGTGGAGGAGACCAAAGGTCAAACCACACAGCACAGTAAACCATCTGTATTCAGAGGAGTGGTTCATTACTGAGACCTTCAGCCGCCTCGACACAGACATGAAGGAGAAGCAGCTTTTAAATGTGAGCGTCACACTAATAGACCCAGCAGCTTAGTGACAAACTCATATATGAATGGAAAATGCATTTATAAAACAGAGGTGCCTTATTCAGGACATAGACTAACCTGGTTAGATTAGTTTATTTTAGGTAACAAAATCCACTGAATCGCACTTCCAACTCATTAATTAATCTATTTTATTGTATCGTTGCAAAAGGTTTCATAATAATATGTTAATAATAATAATATGCGGTTTCCGTTGCCTTCCATTAGAGACTCTTGTTATATTCAGGTTAATTGATGTTCTGGTTTGTTTTTTTTAGTTTGCACTGTCTCTTTAAGAATATGTTGTTTAAGAAAGAAAAAAAAGGTATTTATGTAAACTTACATCATATGATAAATATTATGTTTGGTGTATTGTTGAACCACACAGTCATCAGGTAAACTGGTGCTTTACCCTAAAACCAAATAAATGAAAGTGAAAAGTGAAAACCCCAAATCATCACTGACATAAATCAACAGTAAAATGTCCAAACATATGATAGTATGAAACGTATAATATTATTTAATTTAAATTTCATTTTGATAACACCATGTAGTAGCAACATTTTGCCACCAAGATGTACAAAGCAGCACTTTCCTTCTTCATGGCAGGTTGAACATGACCTATGTATTCAATGAAGCATATTAATTTACACATAGAACATAAAGGTCATTGATTAAGTTCTTTTCAATCTTTAAAGATGAGAACAAATAAAGAACTGGAACACTATTCTGTCAAAATAGGTCTAAATGAGGCAGAAATATGTTTTCATGGTATTTAATGGACCCTACTCAGCTCCACATTGTAGAAAAAAAAAACAATTTTTCACATTAGGAGTTTTCATTATTGTCTAATGCTGTGTTGTTGCACTTTAAGCACATTTAAATTTACATTTGCACACTGTACAGACATCAAGTTCCAATGAAAAAAACTACAATTTGTTGTTAAAACCATTTAAAGCAGCCTGAATACACCAACATTGTTCTTTTTAAAAAACAATTTAACAAAAGCCATATTTATCAATCAATAATGAAATCTGTCTGAACAAATACTAAATTAATCAATAAAATACAAATGTGTGTGAGGGGTAAAACAGGAACATATAGGCTAATGTACACTGTGTTACATAATAAACATTTGTTGTAAATTCAGATGAAAAAGAAAACATAAAAAATTCCAAATAATTTACACACCTTTTTTCCGCCTTTTTTAAATTAAGTTTTTTGTAGACTCTCTCAGATTTTATGAAAAAAAAGGCTTCAGACGTCACTTTGAGGATAGAAAAGCAGAAGCTGCAGAGTGACATATTCACTGTGAAAACAACACTTATCACACCTCAAAGTTTCACAGAGCAGAAGTGAATTAACACCTCTGTTTGACATTGTCTCTGTCAAGACAGCAGAGCCTCTACAATGTGTTGCCTCATAGCACATTTCAAGCCTTATAATTTACATATGTCAGAATACACATGGAGACGTTATCACAGGCATGTCGGGAGGCAGGAGACTGATGCTCTGGACTGAATCAGAAATGGATGGAAAATGTAGACGAATTCAGGTCCAAACACTATGAAGGAATCACAACTGATCGATCACAGATATGAATCAATAATTTGGGCTTTCAGACATAAAGTCTAATAAAACAAAAGAAGTGGATTTTGAAAACCTCTGGGTAATTAATTGAGAAATATCCTGCAGCTGTTAGCGTATATCCACTTCCCTCTGATAAATACTGAGCTTATGAAGCAGTGAGTGATGAGGTCCTCACTTCACTCTATGACATCTTAACATTTTAATGTATGTCACAAGACAGATACTGTATTATCCATAAAGAGAGGTGAAAACAAACACCTCTTTCTCTCACAGTGATGAGTTGTTCAAACCCACAGAAGACATGATTTAATGTGGATTCACAAAACACACACTTTCTTTTTCTTTGGATCGATGTCACAAGCTGTTTCCCATCAACTCTACTATTCCAGCTAATTGTAGTAAGAATCTTCTAGTAGTCTTCATATATTATTGAGCAATTCCATATTTTATAAGCTTAACATAATGTTTTACATGTAAAATCCTATTATGCAAAGCAGACACTGACTACAGGATCGGATTAATGTAGAGGACTAAAATGACACATAGCCCTGAGATACTGTACAATGTAGAGTCTCAAAAAGTGGAATTACTTCAAGATAAAAACCATGACTCAAATATTAACGACAGGTTAAATCCACCGAGACAAAACCATAGGAACAAAAGAGCAGCTACGTTTTCCTATGTTGTGAATGTTGTGCTCCTCAATATAATTTATTCGCCTCATCAAATATGCAGAAGTGTGTGGAAATTTAAATGAAAATGAAAAATGCCCTCAAATGTACAAATGCAGAGAAAAAAAGCAGTCATTATTTTAATGATTATTCTGCATGAACAGCTTAAATCTTAATGAAAGGCTTGCATTACTTGTCATTGCTACATATTCACTAGGGCTGTGGTTGTTTCCACAAAGCTGGACGTATCTCCACAGTCGTAAATATCCAAATACAAGACAGAAGGGGGTGGGACCAGTTCTCTTCCAGTCGAGAGGCTGTAGGCTACACAACGTCAGGGCTGTTGTTAAAGAAACATCATGGGTTCAGCAGCAAAGTTCAGATGCTGGAGTTCTTGCTAAGCTACAGTGACCACCACCTACCCCTGACAAGATAAAAGAATTCAGAAGCACTGAAGTGTTATACTTTGTCTGTTTAAATATTTTTTGCAGTTTAATGAATTACCATGAAAACACAGGGTAAAGTTGCCTGACTTTCTACAATGCCAACAAGTTGCAGGCTGCAACTTACCAGCATCGCAGCCACAGCCCATGTGACATTTCTTCTCAGTGCGCATGGTAGTGCTGACCCTGTTGCATTACAGCTATTTAAATACAGATTCAAAAGCATCTGTAGCCCTGCTGTGGCTCAGAGGTTGGCAGCATCCATCAGTCATTCACTTTGGTCCTGACTGAAACATTATAACTGTCGGATTGGACGTCCCTCAGGGTGAACCCTAATAACTCCCTGACTTTCCATCAGTGCCATCCTGTGTTGAAAGTGTAATTTGTCCCACACTTTGGTTAATGGCCAAGTATCCTAATGACTAACTCTGATGTGGTTCTTTTCTTTCTGTAAACACGCTGACACTAAAGTGGTGAACAAGTAAACAGAACATCTGCCTAACATCAGCATGTTAACAATTAATTTAGCACAGGGCACTGCTGTGCAGCCTCAAACATGGCTAAGATTTCAAAGTTCATTGGAGCATTCAATGCCTGCTGATGCCTGGAGATTATATTCAGAAAAGAAGGCAATAACAAATCTTTATTATCTAATGATGCATGCAAATCAACAAAGTAATATAGTAAAGTAATATAGTAATAATTAGAAACACATTAATAAGTAATCTTTCTTTTTTTAGGTTTTTATTGCCATTTTCATTGGGTATGGAGAAGATAATGTTACAACCAATTGTTTATGTGTAAAATACCACAGTGTAAATTACAGGATGGTAATGAACAGTGAGAGCAACAGAGGAATAAACAGCCAATAGAAAAACGAAATAATACAAAACAGAAATCTCTGGGAAGAGGTGAGGTTTCCCTCCCTCTGTGGACCGACACCTGTTTAGGTGAGGATGTCGTGGGCCTGCTGCTCCACCAGCATGGCCATGTTCTTCACATCGCCACACCAGAAGTCCAACCGCTCCTTCATGCCTTTGATCTGAAACAGTGAACAACAAGTCAGACCAATGGCCTCTGTGCCTCCTTTAAAAACGATCCAGCAGCTCCAGTTGGTTAGATTTTCTGTGATCAGGCTAAGCTACCCAGTGAAAATACATCATTGTGAACAAACGAGAACAAATATGAACAAAAAGAGTACTAACCTGCTGCAGGTCCAGCACTCTGGGCTGCACCCAGGTCATCTGCACCTTCTGGTCCACCTCATCGATGTTGCCTTTGATCAGGCCCACGGACAGAGCCTTCATCACCAGGAGCTCCACCTGCAGGAGACAAAAACTCAGACGTCTTTCTCCTGAACAGGAACATTTTCACGCTGACAAAGCTTTTTAAACAATTAGGCAGATACGTGTAAAAACAACTTGAGGACCTGCAGGTTAAAACTGAGAAACCATCTGCAAATCAAAGTCAATCATGCTGATCACCAGGAGTATTGACAATTATATCCATGCTGATGAAATGCATTCTTCATCCAACTGACCTCATTAACAGGGATTTTGGCACTCTGAGCGATCTCGGTGAACGTCAGCTGTCTGTGGTTTGCAGGACGTGTGAAAGTCATCTGGAAGGAGGAGGAGACATTTTAAGTGATTTAATATTCTTGGCCATAAACCTTTCGTAAGGACTTAAAATCTCAACAACCATTTTACGTTACATTCACTCTTCTGTCCACATATTATGACCCCGTTCTGCATAAAAAAGTTAGTTACGTTGTTAGGCTAACCTTACATCATTGTTGCTGATTGTTGCATTGTCTGAAATGTAACTTATGTTCAGCAGCAGTGAATTAGTTTTTTTTTTTTTTTTTTACCATTTGTTTATTATCAGTGCATTATGATGCAGATGACGACATAATATGATTTATAAGTCTTGTATCTTTTCATAGGGGAATATAACGAAGTGGGCCTTAGCTTCTACATGAAAATACACACACCGCTTTACAAATATCAGTATTGCTTGGTATTGGGTCTAAAAGAAGTTCTGTGGTAATGCCCAACCCCAATAGAGTTCATGTGTCAGGACAGCTGACCGATAACTATCATGGTTCATTAAAGAGACATATTAGTATGCATATATAGACATGACTGTAATCCATGTAGTTTATATTGTATTAAAGCCGGGGTCAATAAAATAAGAAGGTACAGTACAACTAATAAAGCAGCTTCCTCCATTGTGGACTTTTATAAATCACGGCATGTAGCCAAGAAACATTAATTCCTGAAATACTAAGAACTGCTCCTCTATTCACACACAAGGTGGCGGCAGGTACTACAAACACAGGACTGACCCCGACCCACTGCAGCGTTGCCCATGTAGAAGGTGAGGGGTTATTGTTATTCAGGTATGTAATATGCAATATATAATATTGTTTTTAAAACCTGACATGTGTACAGCACAGTGTAATAAGAGGTTTTAACCTTCCCATGTGTGTTTAGGTCACAAATCTGTTACCAGTCCGGCAACACTGCTCCCTTGTGTAGTGGTGATTAATGCAGCTACGGCAGGGTTTCGAGCTGCCTGACGCGTAGTGCACAAACAATAAAAATGGATCAATTTCTCATCAAATGAAGTCAGAAGAGCAGGTGGAGCGAAACGAGGCGAGTGAGGGAAACTACTCCGGGCGTAAGTCATAGTCATGATCTGACCTTCTGTCTAAAAGCTTCAGTTATGAGAGGATGCAAACTGGTGGGTATGTAACTGTGGTGGTGGGGGTCCTTACCTCCATGACGCAGAGCAGCTGGATCTTCTGCATCAGTTTAGCTTCGTGAGCCGCCAGGTCAGGCTGCCAGCAGGAGAGAAGAACAATTCAGTGAACAATGATCCACACAAACAAGGGGAAATCCTCCTGCCGGGTATCATTGAGATTATGAAGGGGACAGTTTGTTATTTTTGAAGATGAATTCATAAAGGTCCAGTGTGTAATACCTGGCAAGGTTTATTGGCAAAATCTGAATATACTACCAATGAATATAATATTTGTATGAGTGTATAATCACTATCACTATAAAATAAAATCTGTTTGGTTTTCATAGTCTTATAATCTTATTTTATATATACATATAGCAAGGGTCTTGCTTAGAGAGTGTCACCATCTCGGCCACCGTGTTTGTACGGAATGGAAAATCCAGCCAACCAGAGAGTACGTTTCAAGAGTTTCACGTTCATAAATAAACAATGAAATTATTTCACAGATGAATAATAGAATTGCAATACTAGATCTCACTGTTTACTCCTCATTTTACACACTGGACTTTTAATGTCATTGAAAACTTTACATATTGTTGCAATATGGTAAAAACAAATGAGGAACAACCATTTGTCTCGAACGCCTAAAATTTATGTCACTAGTCCTAAATTGCTGCAGCGTAATCCATTCATAATTTTTCCCCGGCAGAATCTCAGAAGGCTTCAAAACCTTCATGAACCCTTTCTCATGATTTGAACCGACTTAGTATTGGTGGTTTTACAGGTTTTCAGTGCGCGCACACAAACTGACTGAACTCATTTCCCTCAGAGCACTAATCCCTGCTAACTTGGACAACCTTAGTCATCCTCCCCGCTCCGATGCCTCAGCTGTTGAGTGCCTACATCCTTTTTAGCCACCCACTGAGAGTAGGTGGCTAAAAGATGTGGACGACGTCACTGTGTTGTTGACTAAAAGTTGGCCAAAATGACAAGTGTTATGGAGGGTGGTGAAGCAGGATTAATAAACTGCACCACTTCCACCCTGTAAGGACAGAAAATGTTTTAAATTTCAGTTCAGACTTTATTTCTTTAGCCCCTTTTACAGATCTGTTTAAGGCACGAATGTTGTACCTTTACTCCATCTCAGTGCTCTGTATGAAATGTACAACAATGTACGGGGGTTTAGGTGTAATATACTATATAATAACCAGCGTGATGTGAAATACGCTGGCATTTACTTCAATCATTCACCCTCACACATATGTACGGAAAAAAGAAAAAATCAAATGATACCAGGAAACCTTTTCATTCATCATGAGCTGCCAAATAGGAATGGGTATCATTTAGGTTTTATCCGATACCGGCACAAACTTTCTTGTCGATGTTATAAAACACATATTGTGCTCACATCGTGCGCGGAGCAGAGGAATGGACAGGTAGCGGCGCAACGGACTGGTGATCCGTTTGGATTGCTCTCCACGGATCGGCACACGAGTGGTCCGCGGATCATCAAAAGTTGTGCATGTAGTGTGATAACACTAGGTGCACCACTGCAGCCAAATTAAGAGGCAATAAAAAATTTTTTTTTAAAAACCTGCTCGTATCGGCAGATCTATGTTGCACACAACAAAAAGTGATGTGACGACACGTGTACAGCAATAGAGCTAAGGTGTCGGTAGGCCTAATTAAATATTCAGTGACACCGAAATGAAGTGCCAAAATCTGCTTTGGTTTTCAATCCGATTACTAGCGCTTACGTCAGCACCGGAGCCATTGTGGTATCGAGCCAAATACATGAATCAGATGGTTATGCTACACGTTAATTACCTGTTGGCCCCAGGCAGACTTGAAGCCCTGGAATTTCTCCACATTGCCTCCATTAAAGGCATAAAGTGTATCGATGAGCCACTGTTTGTCTGTGTTCCTCAGAGACTCCAGCACAGGATGCATCAGCTGCAGAGAGAAACGGTAAACATGGTCAACGCTGAGCTTCAGCTTCAGGCAGCACAGCACCAAAAACTTTGAGAGTGAGAACCAAAACCCCACCAGCTCTCCAAAGTTGTAAACTCCTTCTCCCAAGAGTCCGGCCAGTCCGAGTGTGAACGCCCTCTCCTGCTTCTCTGTCTCTGCGGAGTCGACAACAATCAGTCGTTGAGCCTCTATGTGACCTATACACTGTGTTTTTCAGTAAGATATCTATTCCAGTTTGTTTCCCATCATGCCTTTGCTCACCTGGAAGGTCTTTAATGTCCACACATCCGAGGTAGCGCAGAGCGTCCTTGTAATAGGAGGCGTGGTTCCCAATGATGCGATAGTATTTGCTGGAGAGGTCGTAAAAACGGCCGTGGACAGATGTCACCCCAGGCAAGTTATTCAACATTTCCTCAACTTCTTCGATAAGTTTCTGGAGGACAAAATAAAATCAGTGGCAGTTATCTGAACCTTTAAACTCATTTACATGTTAAATGCAGAAACAACAAAACAGTTTTGCATGTTCTACTATCAGCAATTTCAGTTTTGCTGTTATTTTGGTTTACAGGTGTTTTTGTCACTCTGCTCTGTGCCATATAACACTTGTGATGATAATGAGCAGCTTGAAGTTTGAAATGTTTGCCTGCATGTTGCATGTGAACAAGGTGTCAAGCTGGATTTGCGTCATCATCAGCTCGTAGAGAAGAGGGAGCTCTTACCTTTGTGGCAGGGAGGTCATTGATCTCCAGTTTAAGGCTGCCGATCGACGTCTTGCAGAGAATGACGGCTTCTTCGCTGCTTTTCACCTGAAGCAGAGACAAAGACAGGTTAAAGTTTACCGTAATCACATACTAGTAATGGTTTATAAAACCTGTCATGTTGAGATCTGCCAGCTTACTTTTTCCTTGGTCTTCTCAAGAAAGGTGATTGCATCTTTGGGATCTGGAAACAAGACACATTTGTTTTTTTACATTCAACTAAGAATAAATAATGTGGGAAAAAAACAAAAAAAACTTTAGCATCATGTAGTCTTTACCTGTCATCTGTCTTGCAACATACAGTATAATCTCCACGAGGGACAAAGGGTTGATTCTGTCAAGGGAACAACAATAATACATCAGTAACAAAACCAACAGTGAATACTGAACTGCTGTTGTTACATGTGTTCAGCCAATGTCCCTCACCTGTGTTCGAAGTCACTGAGGAAGTTTTCATAGAGCTAAAACAAAAGAAAACAAACTGTCAGATCACACAGAAAACATAAATATCCATGGTTCAAATCTCAAACAGTGACTGACTGACATGAATGACTGTTCAGGCTTCACATTTGTATCAAGTATGTCCATGGTCAACTCTCTGGATAGGCAGCAGCCGCCAATTACTGCGTTTATCCTTTTCTGCCTCACACACATAAACAAGGCTAATGTCTTGACTATTAATGTACAGCATGAGATATGGAGATACAGAGATGGACGATGATGATCCATATTAAATGTTGCCATTTGATGCACTGCACCAGATTATAGCTTTAAGCTAATTTGCATCTGTAGTCCCTTGGCAGGTCACATTAAAAATACAACACAGTAACAAGACAGATTAAACAGTCCTGTTGTACAATTAGATGATTTGAGATATCTATCAACAAAATAAATGTGATGCCAAGCACCCCTGTGAGTTTAACTGTGGATGACGAAGTGATTGATGCTGGGACAGTTGTGATGTAATACGCATGTCCTGATCTGACTGATGGAAGCAAATAAACAATGTGTTATTTCCCTTTTAGGGATTTTACTAAACTGTTTTTTTTTTAGTTCATTCATTACAGGTAAACCGCTACATCCTTTAAATCTAAGCAACACATATTAAATCTGTGCACATTAAGGTAGATAAAGAAGTGTGACTGTGGTGCAGTTACCTGTATAAGGCCATCTCCTGTTTTGAAGCAGGGATCTTTAACAAAGTCTGTCAGCTTCAGAGTCAACTGATGCCACAATCTGTCGATTAAAACATTAAACACAGTATCAGTTACAGCATGTCACCACAATCACAGACAAACAAATGTTTCAGGGAATAAGCTGCTGTGAATCTGGAGCTTTCACACACAGGTGAAAGTGACTTAAAGTCACTTGTCATGTCATGGTCAAACTGGAGTGAAGGCCATCGAGATCAAATATGAGAAAACAACCAGAGACCGGTGTTGACTGAGTCTTTAAAGGAGCAAAAAGCGATATCGTTTCGCCGCTAGGTTTGCTGTTGAGCACTGCCTGTAGACCAAAACAAAGTGTGCCATTAGCCACACCTCCCTCTGCCTCTGCTCCCCCCTCCCTCCTACCACCACCGCCGCATGCACCCACTCGCCTCGTCTGCCGAAGAATATCTAGCCTACAAGAAGACGCCGAGCAAAACATCACCATCTTTTGGAGCATATCGAGTAACCAAGTAAGTAATTTATAATAATACCGTCTTTGTTAGCCGCTAAGAGCATTAGCAGACAGTTTAGTATTGACAACATACATGACGGAAGTGAATATCTTTCCTGCAAGTTAGCCGCTAATAGCTGAAAAGTAATCTCGTAGTTGGTTGCTAAAACTGTCTAAATAAAAAAAGTGTGCGTTTCAATTAATGTAGGCCTAACTTATTTATTCACCTTCCAACATTTGCTAAAACTAACGTTACACTGAAAATATGATCAGACCAGTCAGGCTACGTGTGTTCTGCTAACTCTGTGAAGTGAATTCAGCTAAGTAGGACTGCAAAGTTTATTTTACTACCACCTACGTTGACCGTATGTCATATTTTGATCGAACTATTTAGAGCGGCAGTAGCAGCGACGACAGGTCGAGGTCGAGGGGGACGTGGACATGGACGTGGAGCCCGCGCCGGGACCGGGGGTCAGCCCACTGGTCAGTCCCGTACCCGCAGGGAGCAGGTGCGAGGACCGCAGTGGAGACAACTCAACAGGAGCAGCAAAGAGATGACCTGCGTGCTGGCATGTTGTTGGTCTTTATTTGTAAATAAATATATCTTCTAAAATCATTGTGTGCATCACATTCATTCACAAATAATGTTATTGTAAAAGACTGAGTATTCTGATCTGTGGTTAACAGAGGGTTCATGCATGTTTTCCAAAGTGAATTTGAGGTGCTGTTCAATCATCTTACCCCCAGTCAAGTCATATTAGCTCAATATCCAGTTTTTTAAAAATCTGTTTTGTTGACATGATGTTTCTATGGCAGGATACACGATAGTTTTTCAGTAATTTACTGAACACAAATCAAGACTATAATGTTATTTTCATCACTCATTTTTCCACAATTTCCTGTCATCTCCTTGTTAATAACGGTCAGGTTATGGATGATGTAGGGCTTCAAGCAAAGATTACTGAGTCATACAATATCATAAACATACTTATTTTCACGAAAAAGACAACTTCAGAACAACCCTTTTACTTAGTTTTTATTTTTCATGTTCAGTGACAAGTGATGGTGATGTGGAAGTCTCCTGTTGGTGGTAGCTCCTGTTATCACACAGCATCTGTATAGTGAGACAACAAGTAAAATATTAATAAGAGGTAAGAAATTACATTAAAAAAGTTTGTGCTTTGACATTACAACATGAAGACAAGTCCAGAATTAGGCTACTTACCATCACCTCTTCTGAGTTGTTCCCTTTTCCTAGGTGAACAGGGGAAAATATTATATCAGTAACAGTAATAAAAGCAACAGCATTTCATCACGGGCAAATAAAAAAACACAACCTGTTGTCCCAGCATATGAGGACAACGTATGTGCAACCACACTGATCAATATTGCAATGACAATATTTCCTTGTTAGCAACGACTTTTTAACAACAAGGCTCAGTGAAACGTAGAGCTGGTAGAAGCGCTCCATAGCTGTGAGTTACACCAGTAGCCGATGGCAGCTAACTGCTATCGGCTGCTGGGCTAGAGCCATGGCCGGATCGGCTAGTGCTAGCATCGGGAGCTAATGCTAACGTTCCTACTCTTCTCCGTGACTGACAATGATGTTTCAGCTTGGTGACAGCCTGTGAGCCCCCATCTGCTAGGCTTTATTTTACAATGCTAATTGAAATGTTAGCTGGCTGCCGGGCTTCTCACCTAGCAGCAACTGACTATTGCTGAGGACCGAGCTGCTAGCAACTCAAACTCCGGACACCCATGCTACATACCCATGCAATATAGCGACAAAGGTGTATAGTTTGTAACACTAATTAAAACATACATTTGACTTTCTGTTGTTACTTGCCTGTTCAGGAGAAGAAGAGCCAGCTCCGACTGTAGCCTCTTCAGCTCTTGCAGCGGTCTCCACCTCGGGAATGCAAGGCTAATGTTGATACGGGTTGAATCCCTTTCTTTAATTATCCGACAACTTCTTCACCAACGACCGTTGTTTTTAGAGGTAACGTAACGTTAATGTCAGGTCCTCCTCGTCTTCGGTTGAGTATTTCGTTCCGCTCTGGGTCATTTCAGTTCGAAACTGCCGCTGCCGCTGTTGCTTTTTATATGGAGGGAGGGGGGAGAGGAGGGCGGAGGCGGAGTTTCACATCACATCGCGGCCGGACCGGCTTGTAAACATGAGGCTGGAGATCAACACAGGGAGCGGGTGTGTGACGTCATGCTATACGCCAGATGAAAATACACCTCTCGTTCTTCTCGCAGCGATTTTTTAATTCCTTCAATCTAGAAATAAAGGATTTCGCTTATTGCTCCTTTAAACCGGGCCTTAGATGTTGCCTATCAATCAATGTATTTTCTGGTTGATATGTATTGAAATTGAGGGTCTCTTGGCTGTTTACATTGACTAATTACTGATAAATTCCAATAACATCCAAACTTAGAAAACAGGATTAACTGAATGATCAGATCTAGAGTGGTGCCGTGGCCATGAACTCGTTAACGCTAACAAACCGCCAGAGAAACTGGGGACAAACTCATAAAACTTTTTCTTTCACCTATCTGAAGATCTAGTGGCTGGTACAAAGCATTAGCTCTTGTCGTGACATATAAATATAACATTATTGCTGTTAGCCAAGCTCTGGCTCAGCGTTAGCTCAAGTCTTAGCGTTAGCTCTGTGCATGACTCAGCGGCCATTTCCAATGAATGGGCGAGCTAACAGTAGCTAGCCTAGCGCTAGCAGAGCTCTGGAGCATTAGCTTTCGATATTTCCTCACCTTTTGTTGTACAAGTCCTCCAGGTTGTGCCACTCCGCCGCCATCTCCGGCGTGGAGCTGTTGCTCTGCTGCTGTTTGAGGTACCCGGTAACATCTTTCATGGTAGCAAAATTAAAGTTAACTCGTGATGTTTAACTGTGAGTTGTAGCCAAATACCCAGTGGGTCTACTCTGCACTACTGAGCGCGAGGGACGATGGGAAATGCATGCGACGTTGGTGCGTTCATGACCTGCCGCAAGAATAGGAACAACAACAAATACAGCGTCCGTTACTCCGACTTATGTTCACCTATATCTTGTATTGGCGCGAGATAAATAGTACAAAATTGTCTCTTTAATTCTTCTTTTTGAAGAAGCCGTTTTTTTCTTCAAGTAAGCCCAGACAAAACTGGTATTTCTTCGGCTATATTGTATTTTTGCTGTGTGGGCTGCCAACATTTTGTCGAGAGGTCCTTATTTATTCTCACCACATGTGAGATACCCGATACATCTAAGTAAGATTTGTGGGATGATGTGAATTAATTTTTTTTATTTTACTAAATTGTTGTTTTTACGGCGAAAATATTGGGATTTGAATGCGGCACAAGTCTTTACTCTGTTGGGTCTGATGGGAAATGTAGGAGTTGTTTAAAGCTAGCGAATACTCTTGAAGCAAAGTTGATTTCTTGGCCGCTGCAGACCTCATCTTAATCGGATCTAATATTTATAACCAATAGACGACGAGTAATTAAATTGAATAGACGAGACGGGTTGACAAACCACCGTGGCTAAGGTTAAGCTACATCATACATTACGGTACTCGCAGTCCCCGGGTCTCCCACTCAGCAGGCACGCCGATTTTTCCCAGTGGCCAGTCGCGGTATTGCAACAAAAAATCCCCATGCGGCCCAAAAAGCTTTTTTCCCATAGACCGCAATAGTAAAAGAGAAGCCTCTAAAACTGTTCACAGGACACCTCCAGCTGTAACCTCCGCTAATTACTAATCTTTGTATTCTATATTTTTAAGTCATGGACTTTATATCCGCCAAAAATGTTTTCTAACGGCCAGAAAAGCCAAAGAAAAGTCTCTTTCTGGGCGTGACGTCACGGCTGTGTCCGTGCACTCCCAAAGCGCGGTCGTGTGAGTCTCGGGACCGAGGATGGTTGAAACTGATGAGACGCTGTCCGGCGGAAAAATCACTCAGGAAAGTGGAAAACACGGCTCAAAGGTGAGTTTTTCTTTGGTCACATCGAGTTAGTTTAACTTTATGATAGTTAATGTCTGTTATTAGTCTCTTGTCAGCTTTTGTTTTTAAACGTAACGTTTAATTGATGAGATCGCCTCGTATTGACTGGATTTACTGACGTGAAACCGGACTGTTTTACATTACTGCTCTTGTAAAACTCATATTTTTCAGTAGTTTTAGCTTGATAAATCATTTATGCTGTATGTGTGTCTGTGTGTCAACAGTGTCTCATCGCGGCTGATATTCAACACCTGTTGCTCCCTTCACAACGTCCACGTTAATTTATTTTACGGTTTAATTAATGCTATGCTGGTAAAATGTAAACCGAGACTTCTCCAGACTCCTCCATGGTCGGTGTGTGTCGTGTGGCCTGACGGTGCAGCTGCTCCCCGGCTGTCTTCCACCGGGACCGGGAGGAGAAGAACCTGGACGACGACGTCCTCCTCCTCATCTCGTCAGCGTGTGTTCAGTGTCAGCATACTAAATTATCACTTAAACTCATAATCATATTATTAAATTGTTTGGAAAAAACAAACAAACATGCTTGTGACTTCTTTCTTCCTCTCCCAACTAAATCCAACATCTACAACCGGTCTGGGGCATTATAATACTGTAACAGTGGACACTGACATTCTGTGTGTTGTGGACATAATGTAATGCTAAACTGTATAACAAAGTTTTATCCACCTCAAGGCTTGATGAAACTATAAACACAACCAGTAAGACATTTTCAAAAGAGCTCTTATTTTAATCAGTGTGGCTGATAAAAACAAACCATGTAATGTGTGATTTTATGATAACATCAACTTCTTTTATATTGAAGACTTCAGTATAAAAAGGTAAGAAGCCATGATAACATTATCTGAGCTGTTGTAGGGGTCATCTGTCATGTTTAACACTCAGTTCTCATTAAAACGCACAAAATACAGTTAATTATGATTAATTTATTCAAGCTCTAGGTTCGGACTAACTCGTTTTCAGTGTAACATCGTATATTAATTAACTGTCAAAACAACTTAACGATCGTAGTGAACCTACGATCGGCCGTCAAACCTTTTAAATCATTATCTTTGTTTTAAAGTCCTTGTGAGTCCTGTAAAAGTCTCATTCCTTATCCACAAGTAACCGTGGCTGTATTCAAGTAACACATACATCAAAACTAGAACGGCCGTTGCTCGCTCTCATTGCCGCGGGGCATGACGGGAGTGAGTCAACTGCGCATGCTCTATGGGCCAGATAACGCGGAAGTAAACCCGGAAGCCAGGAACTTTTTCGGCGTATGCGCCAGGCGAGCAACTTCCATTGAAATGAACAGCGGCCATTTTCCGGTCCGGTATCCAGTTAATATTATACATCCATGGGTACTCGTCAGAAGGAGGTCAAAGGACAACAACACACATTGTAGCACAGAGGAAGTCATTTGTTGTTCGTGTTACTTTAACGTTACTTTATAATGTGCTGAATGTGCTCGTGTGCAGGAGCCTGCTAATCGTAAACGGAGTCATGAAGTGAAGGTCGTTTGGTCAGCTGTGCAATGGCTGCTGCTGCTGTGGTGGTGGGCTCCTCACTAATGTCACCTGTCAGTCTGAGCTGTCTGTGTCGCTGTCTGTGCTCAGGGACAAGCCGGGCGCTCTCTGCACACGGTCAGTAGACACACAGCCGGTGTGGTGCAGCAGAAGGAAAGTTTATTGTAGCTCAATGTGACACTACTTGTTTGTTTGTTTGTTTGTTTGTTTTTTAAAGGTCAACAGAGTCTGTGTCCCACTCAAGGTGCAGCAGCTCTACTCAGGTACTTTGCACCAGTCGTCTCTGGGTTTGGGTCCAATTTCAATTTTCACACACAGAACTACACTAGGCATCAGAAGCAGATGTGCATTCAGGGGCAGGTTGAAAATAGGGGAAACAACCGTCTTGCAAGTCTGCCGTGTATGCAAACAGCTGTGGAGTTTTACATGCAGGTTCACTGAAATTGTTGATACTTCTTGCTTTTATCTAGTGAAAGTTTTCTTTGAAGCACTTACAGTTAGACTAAAAGTAGCTTTAGTGGAACACTGAATAAATTGGTTGAGAAATACATAAATATGATCATGCTTCCAAAGTGAGGGGATTTGGGAGCATGATGGTTCATGTGATTGGAGGTGAAGTTGTTGATTCTCTGTGTGAGTCCTGAGTTGCTGCAAAATGTTGTCCCCTTCCAGTCTTATGTTTTTGTGCACCTCTATGGGTGATGCAAACTAACCCTTGGCCTCAAAATCCCACTTGTTTTGCTCCTTCACAGACGAGTCAACTCTCAACGGTGGGATGGAGCTCGAGGGCTTTTCTCCCGTGGTGGTGGTGGTGCAGCAGACAAGCAGCAGACCCTGGAGGACATAGCCAAAAACATTAGAGAGCAGAAGCACAAGAGGGTGGTGGTGATGGCCGGAGCTGGGATTAGTACGCCGAGCGGCATCCCAGACTTCAGGTAAGAGGGTTAGGTGTGGTGGTCATGGAGTATTTCTGTAAATCCACTGCATGTCTATCGGCTGATGATTGTTCCTTTACAGGTCTCCAGGCAGCGGTCTCTATGACAACCTGCAGCAGTATGACCTGCCCTATGCCGAGGCCATATTTGAGATTGGCTTTTTCCACCGAAACCCTAATCCTTTCTTCGCCCTGGCCAAAGAGCTGTACCCAGGGAACTACCAGCCCAACCTCACGCACTACTTTGTAAGGCTGCTTCACAACAAGGGTCAGCTGATCAGGATGTACACACAGAACATCGACGGGCTGGAAAGATGTACGTATTTACACCTTTGAACTTACCGTACATCACAGTGATTTCATGAGGCGACAATCAGTGGTGCATTTTATGACTAGAGCATGGAAGTTTCAGAGAATTATCAACATTCCCAAAGGTACAGTATCTCAGATGTGGAGACAGTTTGAATCTGACCTCTGGTGACCCTCAGAGGTCACTGACCCCATTTTCCACTTTAAAGGTAGAGTCTTGGGGTTTTTGCTAAAAAATAAACGCTAGACTTACACAAATGAAATCCGTCTTAATCATCTCCTATCGACATCTAGTCCTGTCCTGTGTGGTGGTGAGTGTGTCTGCAGCACCCCCTCCCCCTGTCTGTATTTCGGTCTTTTGCTTTGTTTTGTTGGGACGTTTCTGGGTAGAGAGTCGTGTTTTCCCTCCAGCCAATGACAGAGCTCAGGTGAAGTTTTGTGCAGCATGAGTAGGAGGGCTTAGGGCTGCTAGCCCCACTAGCTGTCTCGGATGCGAGCGAGTGCTAGCAGCGGATGCTACCCGTCACGCCCATTAGCGCAACGCTAACTTTCGCTAGTGGTGGCGGCTAGCCACCACTAGCACTCGCTTCCCAGCTCACCACAGCAGCCCTCCTGCTCGTTACAGCATAACACTCGAGGCTTCCGTTGTCGGTGACGGCCGGGTACCCTTTTCTTTGCAGTCCTGAGTGACTACTGCTTCTGCTGCTGTCAGTGGCAGGAGGCTGCACAGTTGAGCCTGAGAGGAGGGGCCCAGTTTGAATGTTATGTTTACAAACTGCAAGTAACAAACCTCCATACTCCACCTTTAATGCCTCATCATGACTGTCAGGGACCTTTAAGCTGCGTCTGTCGTACCACAGGGACAGCCTGCTAAAATACGTGACAAATAGAATTAAAAATTCATTGCTGTCATTGGTTCTTTACATGAATGTTGTTTATGATTGTGGTATTTAAATGTTGTAATGTTTTTTTGTGCTTGCCGCTAGCTGCACAACAAATGGCCCCGTGGCAAAGATCACCTTGAACCTGATGACTTGTTTTCCTTTGCATGCATCTCTATCCAGTGGCAGGAATTCCTCCTGAGATGCTGGTCGAGGCCCATGGCACGTTTTCCACCGCTACCTGTACCGTCTGTATGAGGAAGTATAAGGGAGAAGACCTCCGAGTGAGTTATAAATATTTACGATAAATAATTGCAGCCAATGTGAACCTCCAGTCTGTTCTGCACAGTGTCCGTCAGACAAGATACTTTTGTCCTTTGTGTTTATTCTTTTGCAACACTTTCCTTTGGAGACAAAGTCACTTGTATTTGAACTGAAATAATTTTTTATTCATACAATGTATAATATATAAGCTTTGTGAGCGTTTTGTACCACACACAAACTCCTCCATGTTTCCTTTTTCTAATGTGGTTTTGAAATAGTTGGAACAAAGATGGAGGTGAATGACATCTGTATGTGGAAAAAAGTGTTGTTTTTCTTTCAAAGCAGCTTTCCTGCACTCTAAAATAAGAAAATACATTTTTTAGATAAGTAAGTCTGAGATCTACAATGAACACCACTGTAAACAGAATATTTTTTGATGTTTCTCTGTCTCATCAGCCTGATGTAATGAGTGGGACGGTCCCCAAGTGTCCCACCTGTACAGGTGTGGTGAAGCCTGACATTGTGTTTTTCGGGGAGGAGCTTCCACAGCATTTCTTCAAGTACCTCACAGACTTCCCACTGGCAGATCTCCTGATCATCATGGGCACATCGCTGGAGGTGAGCACCACAAGCTGCAATTTGATAAAGTCAAACCGACACTCAGTTCTTGATTTATCACAGTTTTCAACCACAATATTTTTGGTATTTGTGCCTTTTTTATAAGTTAATTTAGTCAAGTTTACACTGAAGATTCTGACATGAAAAATGTGGTAAAGGGGAAGTATGATCGCCACCTGGGTCCTCATGGGATTTATGTGAAAACAAAACAATATTGTCAGATGATACAATGAAAACAGTTTCAACAACTGAATCAGAGTCTTTTTCCACAGTGATTTAAAGTTGCTGTTGTTCACTCTTTGCTCTGCAGGTGGAGCCCTTTGCCAGTCTGGCAGGAGCCGTACGTGGCTCAGTTCCCCGCCTGCTCATCAACAGAGACTTGGTGGGGCCCTTCACTTGGGGCCGCCGACCTCAAGACGTGGTGCAGCTGGGTGATGTGGTCAGCGGCGTGCAGGCCCTGGTCGACGCCCTCGGCTGGACGCAGGAGTTGGACGCTCTGATGGCCGCCGAGAAAGTGAGTGTGTCTTATAAAAGAGGGGAACGTTCTCTGTAGGGAGTGAAAGCAGCACTAACAATTACAATAATAATCACAGTCACCAGCATCCCTCCTGCGCAGACCAGCTGGACATCACTCATAACTGGAAGGAATGGATAAAGTGCAAGTGCATCAGCTGTTCAGAAGCTTAATGGATTATTATAGGACAAATGGGAGGTGGTATCTTCGCCCAGACGGCAGCAGTTCAAATGAGGAGGCAAGGAGGTGCCTCTGGTTACCCATAATATGGTTTGCCTTCTTCAAGGCTCTGGCTTAGGTGCATTCGACCATCAGTATCGTCCCTATCAGTGACTGGCTTCCTCAGTATCTTCCTCCGTGCCTTGGTTGCATTTCCAATCCAGCAGATGATAGAGAAGGTTAAAATACTGTCAATAAAAGCACAATAAAACATTTTTAGCCTTTGAGTGTGAACATTAAAAGACCGTAGTTTATTCATACGGTCAGTAAAGATGTCCCATTCAAGCTCCTGGTCGAGGACAATGCCAAGGTATTTGTAGTCAGTGACAGACTCTATTGGCTCTTTATCTAAAATCAGTGGACATCTCTTTAGTTTTATTAGGGAGAAGATTTGACTTCTCACACCGTCATGTAAGGAGCAAACCAAAGCTGTGTCCTCTGCATATTTTATAATATACCACAAGAAGAAAAGCAATTTATCTAAATAGTCGGGTGCATTTATGCAAAAAAAGCACCTTATCGTAAAAAAATTCTAACAAAAGGTTTCTCAACTGTTTTTTGTAGTATTAGGTGTCCTTAATAACATACTAAAAGTTTACCAAAGTTTGACCACTAGAAAGGTGTCATTTTCAGGATGGCGTCCTAATGTAAATGTAATGGGTTGAAGCCCAGAGAGACGCCCCAGGTGAATAGGGTAAAAATTTTAACTAACAGGTATCACCATGAAACTTCCCAAGTTTATCACTTACATTAAGACAAATATTTTTTGTATTACAAGTTTTGTCAAATTTTATGTTTAAATATGTAAATGAGACAATAACTAATTAAATATGCGCTAAATTGCATACTTTTCCAGAACTTTTCCAGATCCACTTCAGCAGCACTTACACACACCAAACCTTCCAGTTTGATCATTTTCCATATTCTGAAGGTTTTTACAGAGGGGATTGTTGATATATCATTCACAGCCTCATTTATACAATATTTGAGTCCTGAAAACATGGCTAAATTTGATTTATTTAGGGCTGGTGACAGTATTTTCTCATTCACAAAGTGATAAAAAGAGATATCCAAAATCCCCTCAGTAAGACCTTCTCACTCTAATGTGTTCTAATGTGTCAACAAAATAAAACAAGACTTTTGAAAGTGGCTTTATCCATTAAATTTTTGGATCTGGAAAAGAATGCAATTTAGCGCATATTTAATTAGTTATTGCCTCATTTACATATTTAAACATAACATTTGACAAAACTTGTAATACAAAAAATATTTGTCTTAATGCAAGTGATAAACTTGGGAAGTTTCATGGTGATACCTGTTAGTTAATATTTTTACCCTATTCACCTGGGGCGTCTCTCCAGGCTTTCAACCCATTACATTTACATTAGGACACCATCCTGAAAATGACACCTTTCCAGTGGTCAAACTTTGGTAAACTTTTAGTATGTTATTAAGGACATCTAATACTATAAAAAACAACTGAGAAACCTTTTGTTAGAATTTTTTTACGATAAAGTCATAAATGCACCCGACTAAAAGCTCCACAGACACAGACATGATAATTAAAAATGAGTCTTATCGTTTTTTTTATTTATTTCCTGATTGCTTTCTGTATTGATTTGATTGAACTAATTGAATGTTGATGGGCCAACTGACTGAGTGTAGTGATGTCAGACAAATGTCAGACTCCTTTAGATCTCAGGTCAGAGACAGTGTCTGATTAGATGTCTTAGTGCAGAGAATTAAAAAAAACAAATCGACCACTCACTCTTGTCACTCTCTGTGTGTGTTTATCTGCAGGCGGCAACAAAGACAGAAGAGTGACTTCACACCAAGCTGGAGGTTTGACTTCATTCACTGCACTCAGCACCTGAAACACCCAAACATCAGGACTAAATCTTCTTTACTCACAGAAGGACTGGGGTCACTCACATTTATGTATGTCAGTGGAAACTTGTTGATGAGCAAATGAGGGAAACTACCATGATAGAAATGCAGTAGAATGCAATTGAAACATGCAGGTTAGTGAGGCAAAGTGAAAAAAGGAGCTTTTATCTTTTCCAAGAGAAAGTGTCAAACTGTTGAAGAATATTTCGTGCTCATAAACCTTGTTCACAATAATTAAGATGTAAATATGTAATTTAGTTCCAGATTCTTTAGAATATCGTGGCAGGTGTGACAGGTTTTATGGTGGCCTTTTTTGTGTGAAGGGGATCCTTCATTTAAATTCACAAAACCAAGGATTTTAATTAATTTACATTTGAATTATTAAAGGTTAAAACTTAAATATATTAAGGGAACTACAGGAAATGAAGACGGAAACTTCAACATTCAATAATATGAGGAAGACAGCAGTTAATCAATCTCTTGTCAGCATGTTCATTAAAAAGAGCTCAGCTTTAATGAAATGTGATGTGAATATATGATTTCAATAAAAGAATCACCAGTAGCAGTTTCCTAAAACATCGTCTCAGTGTAGTTTTGGTCAGACAAACAGGATGAAACACACTGTCTTCATTAGGAACTATTTTCAGTGGCGGATTAATCTTCATTTGAACGTGCAGCGAGCATTTGGGGTAGCAGGAGTCAAACCAAAAACCACTCTGTGTGCACATGGTGATGAAGGAACCAGTTTAATGAAGAGTAATCAAGTGTCTTCCTGACCTCAGAGGTGAGTGTGTCTGTCACCAGCAGAGGGAGCCAAACATCAGCCTGCTGATAAAACAACAGGTCAGTGAGCTGACTAACCTGAGGTTCACATCCAAGCAGAGCTCATAATCAAATAGCAGTCCCAAGTGTACATACCAGTCGAGTTTATCTTCGGGGATTAGACCGGGGAACTGATGCAGCTGAACAGGAGAACCTCAGATGGGACGTCCAAATGTAAATATCTGGTCAGGTCTCCAGGGAAGCTAATAACTGGTCCATATGTTTCTGATCGTTCTGCAGCATCAGCTCGGCTCGTTTCATGTTCATATTCCCAGTGAGATCAAACTCAGGATTAGAAAGTGACTGAATGTGTATTTAAAGCTGCTGTTAGTAGTTTTTTAAGGAGCTTCTTCACCTTTGTACCCACTGATGCCTCTTACTGACACCAAGTTAAAGAGGGTCAGCTGACTGAGATCAGTGTCTCACTCCGACCTCAACATGTTGAGGGCTTGTAGTTGTGCAGATCACCGATTTGACATCACCACCTCAGTTTAAAAGAAAAATCCCATCGCTCACACCTCTGTCAATTTTCACCTCCATTCCTTCAGCCCTGGAGAAATGTGTTGAGGAGCCGTTGACTGTCTCTGCAACAAAAAAAGGCCTGTTTTCTCACCTGTCCTACGATGCCATACACTAAAAGGAAATTCTAACTTTTACTTTCATACCAGCGTGCGCATGTTTCTCAAAGAGACTTAAGTATTATGTCAAATCCTCCTCTGCCTGTGATTTCTTTTTGAGGATTATTACTGAGTTGACTTGCAGCTTTTTGCTTTGTTTTGTTTTTGTTCTTCTGTTCTGCTCATGCTTTAAAATGTGTCGTATTGCGTTCACTGAGATCTGCTGGTCGGTCACTCTGGCCCAAGCTCAAATGACTCACCAATCACTAGATGAACTGCCATTAGCCTTGGTTTTGACTCTGATGTTTCCCACGGGATCAACTCTAATAACTTTGTTTATCATTGTAACTTTTCTTCTGCCATCAGCATCAGGTCAAAGTTTCAGTTTAGGCCTGTGAATAAATGCTTGAAAAACCAACCGTGTTCCCAGCACAAAATAGTGAAAAATCTAAATATGCCTAAATATAGGCATATGTATATATTTAGCATCAGCATTGCCAACATATTAGCTTTTAGCTCATGACACAACTTCTTTCTCACTTCTCCTCTCATATGTGACACTTTAACCTGAAGACCATTCATTCTCACTGATATGAGATAGAAAAGCAAGTTTTATATCAAACTCAAACAGGATATATTTTGGGGTTTGTTGATTACGGTATTTGAGTCAATATAACCTATAGTTGTGTTCATAAACAACAATCTGTCCCAGCCCAGTGAATAATTAATTTAATTATATTTGCGAAATAAGAATAAACTAGAATTTTTCTTGTGTCACTAGATTAACATGTGGAGGAGCTGTAGTTGCCCAATAACCAGATGTTCACCATGGCGACAGCAGATTTAAAAAACAAACAAAAAAAACACACTGTTCCATCTGATGCTGATCAAAGATAATTTGATTTGATTACAAACTGAAATTGTTCCACCAGATTGAAAATTCTGTGCCTCTTGATTGTGAGTCTGAGCCATGTGGCCGACAGCGGAGAGTCACATACAGGAAGCAGCGAAAAGGAGTAGGAGTAAATGTCAGAGAAACATATAACATGAGATCACAAAATGACAAAATAAGAGGCACAGTAAGATTATAAAAGCACATCAACAATGTAAAAACACAACGATAAGACACGGTTGAGTTTTGTGTGTGTGACTCCTTCCCTGTAGACGTCTTTCCCCCCCGTGTAGGTGGGGCATTTTAAATGGCTCGCACCCAGGGGCCCATTACCTCCTAATCCGTCTGTGCATTGATGGGATTTTAAAATTGGCACCAAACTGTGGGCTGAGTCACTTTAAAATGAATGTTACATCTGCGCTCTGGTCCGTTCGCCTGCCGTAAAGCACTCTCACACATCAACCTCAAGCTGAAGCCACAGGGATGTTTAGAAACATGACACACTTTATTAGAAACGTTTCCACTTAAAACGTGGATATGGCGTACAGTAGGCACAATCAGTAACCACACATACACACTGATGACAGGCAGCGACGGCTCGGAGGACCACACCACTCTAATGGAGACCGTCCTGCAGCCGAGGACACGTCAGAACATCAGAGGTCCAGAGATTAAGGACACTAATGTCACAATCTGGAAATGAAGTTTTCTATAGCAACTTAAAAGATTTCATTCAACATTATACAGACATTTTTGAAAACAAATGATATCTGATATGAAAAATAAAATCGACAGAGTTCTTTGTTTTAGATGCACGGCTTTATCTGATGATGATCGCTTCAAGCAGCTCAGAGAGTTTTTCTTTCCTTGCTCCTCAAAGTTGTTTTCAAGAAATTAATTTAACACCAAGCCACACAAAAAAAACATGAGCTCAGCTCCCAGCTATAACAAGAAACTTTACACCTTCTAACTTAAAAAAAAAAAAAAAATCTTTCTCCAAATTTAACAAAAATGAATCTATTAATGTTTCACTGTGGCAATTAATGAAATACCAAGTAAAGTCTCCACATTGGCATAGGCTACAATGAAAACAATTCTTGTTATAACCAGACAGTGATTCTTGGTTCAAGAAGAGAAGAACAGAATAATGTGGTGTTTAGCAATAAACTAAAAATGATCTCATATTGAAAATGAAGTTTCTTGTTATGACTTGGAATTGAACACATGGTGATGGGAAAACGCTGCTGCAGGAAAATAATTAGAAGATAAAGTTTCTTCTTTCCGAGGAGAATAATAGGGAGCTGTTGACGCCCTCCTGCTCCTCCATGTGCAACTCCAGAAAACAAACTTTGATGTTCCTCTCGGTGTAAACCATCGAGGTAGTGAACAACAAAGACGACGCTCTGAGGTTTCGAGTGTGAAAGAGGAAACATGTTCTCCACGATTGACAAAAGCCTCTCAGTTAATGTCCTCGGGGCCTTTAAAGGGTTTAAGTGCCACAGATTATAACATGATACATCCTTTGACTTTAAGGCAAATCCCTATTCGTGAATGTTCAGTTCAGCTATGGTGACGGGTTGGCTGAATGTATGTTGTGACTTGCACACATTTGAAGAAGAACTCACTGATCCATGACAGGGTGGAGGGGCGGGGGTAAATCCTGCTGCTCTAAGAGCAGAAATCCAGATCATCCACCAGAACTCCTTCAGATCAGGCCTCAAATGTTTTTTTCTTGAGCAAAACATTTTCACATTTTCTGCTTTTTGTACTTAAACTCACTGATTCATTGGTGATTTCTGATGTTTCCCTGTGCAACTTTCATGTCTCATGACCTCCTACATTCAGATCTGTGAGGACTGATGATCGAATAATGTGACATTTTGGGAAAATAGTTTTTTGCTTTCCTACCAAGAGTTAGATGAAGGTGTCAACACCACTCTCATAATATCTGTAAAGTTACAGCCATTTCTCCTGTTTGTCTGGTAAAAGCTGTCCAACACATAACATTATAGTCCAATTATGGATGAAAATTGATGGAGATGAAATATGACAACTACTGAGCATTAGATGCAAAGCTGGTGGGGTTTGTTACCTTTGCACTAGGCTGGATTGCACAAACAATGTTGAATTTGCCAATTTAATTTGTTTAAACTGAATTTAAAGTTTAATCAATGGATAAGTGTGCATATCCATGGTTTTGGTTGAACCATCAGGTCATGGGAATAACGCAGCTGAATCGCCGTTTATGGTTGGAACTACGACGGTATCTGATCGTCTTCCAATCTCCGACTTTCACTCTTGATGAATGAAAACATTCTTGGCTAATGTTTTCACTTCCGTCCGGCCGGTCCAAAAATTTCACCGTGCACGTGGAGGCTCATGGGAAATGTAGTGTGAAAACACTTTGCTTTCCAAAACTCCTCGTTGTCCCTTTAAAGATTTGGTTCAACAGAGTTAAATTTAATTTTGGTATAAAGGTAATAAAGTCATATTTAAACTGTGTTTAATGAGAGATTTTAATTTGTCTTAATTTTAAGCTATTTTGGTGCAACAGAATTTCAACTTAAACCAGGACTGAATTTGATTTAAAAGTTAAACCATTGCTGATGTAATCCAGCCCAAACCTCTAAATGTACACGGGACAAATAATCACTGAAGAAGCCACTGTTTGTGATTTGCTTGACACATTTTCATGGACATGATGACGCCATAGTGGAAACATCATATTTACACCAGATATGGGCTAGATGATCTGTAGATTCATGTAGACTGCATACATTTGTATCGTGGATTTTACAGTAAATGAGCTAAAACTACAGTGGCTCTGATCTCATTGCACTTCAACTTTTGGTGCAAAGACAAAAACAAGTTACAGTGATTTGAGCTTTCAGAGCCACCATAGGAAACACTTTTGGAGAAAGTATATTAGCACTGTGAGCATGTGGTCTCCAGTCATGGAGGCATGGGACACAGGATGGCCGCTGTAAATATTTACAAACTTATTTGAAATAACCAAACTTTAAAACCACGAGCTGTGATGGAATCAGATTGATTTGACAGCGGCTGAAAACACTGTCAGACAGGAGAGATGTTTTGAGATGCACTGGGGTATTAAAACTTAGGTGAAATCAGAATACATACTGTTTTTTTAAGACTGTGACGCTGCATGTGCACGGTGTCCAACTGCATCCTGGCTTTGTCCTGGTGTCAGGGCTCACTGGAAATGTTTCTGTTCTTCAGCAGCAACAGGCAGGTGACAGGTTAAAGGAAAATGCACCAGAACAGTTTCACTCTCTTTGGCATTGACTGTCCAACTCTTTGAACTCTGCTGCTGAAAGATGAACATTATTCCTTCAAAAAGGTATTCCCTCAGATTCCTCTTCGAGATCTAGTGACTGAAGGCCAAACCTGTGATTCGCATTTTCAACCTCCTCCTTCCTTTAATTTGTCACCAGTCTGTACGTTTATAGTTCACAGTGATACTGCTGACGTCCTCAGCTCTTTTAAACGTGTCAGTAAAAAAGTCAGAAACAAAAGGAATACATTATTTAAATAAATTAAAAAGTTAATTGCAATATTTCATATATGTATACTGATATATGTATATTTAGAGGTGACTCTCAGGCTTTAGAGACAGGAGCAGGGGCTGAGAAGCTCCTGACAGATGTGATGAAGACAACATGGCTGAAGGCTGCGTTCACCTGCTGAGAGTCAGGTACAGCCACACTGCAGACACAGCCTGTCTTCTCTCTGTCTGTAAGCTAAACTAAGAGTGGTATTGATCTTATTATCCAACTCAAGGCTAGAAGGCATTATTGTATGTAGAACTAGTCTCTTGAGCTTGTATATGTGTGTGTGTATATGTATATACTGTATGTGCATCAGTGGCTGATTTAGATGATGTGTTTTCAGTCATGAAGCTTTTCTCAGCTGTTTGTCTTTCTGGTCTGTTGAGGCTTATTCAGTCATTTTCTCAGCTGTTTGTCTTTCTGGTCTGTTGAGGCTTATTCAGTCATTCTGAGATGATATCCTCCTGTAGCAGAGTCTGTGTTCGGCTGCTTCCTGCAGCTTCTCATCATCATGTAGTCTGAGCTGTGACGTCCTGCAATCAGAAACCCATCACCAGTAAAAGAACAAGATGTTTCATTTCATCCAGGCGCCCTCATTCATCAGCCGGTCCCTCTGTAAGAGTTAACTAGTTCAACTGGAAGCCTCAGACTTTCAAAGCTGTATCCTGTTAATCCTGTGTGACGCCACAGGTCTGAGCAGCATCGTGTCCCAGTTCCTTTCGCTGGTTCACTGGGTCAGAGTCCGTGTGTGGAGGTAAACCTGTCGTCAGCAGCAGCTGCGGAAACACTTCTTGAAGAACTTCTTGAACTCTGTGTTGAAGATGGTGTAGATGATGGGGTTGAGGGCGCTGTTGACGTAGCCCAGCCAGGTGACGGTGCTCATCAGGCTGGCAGGGATGTCGCATGTCAAGCACACGGCTCGCGTCGTGTGGACGACAAAGAACGGCGTCCAGCAGAACAGGAAGCAACCTGCAATGAGAGCAGGAATAGGTTGTCATGGTTACCTCAGAGACCAATAAGTTGCAGTATTTATTTTGAGTTAAAATAATTATACTGTATATCCACAGTCTTGTTTTTGTTGTTTTTGCTTAAAATAATCACAATCATGTTTTCAGTGGTTAAGTTTATTTATTTGAGAAGGTCTCACAAAATAAATAAAGAGGGAAGAATTTAGATAAAATGGTAAAAACAAAGCCCAGGATAATTACTAAATATATTTCGTCATACATTAAAAAAGAAAGGTCGTCTTTTCATGCTGTGGTGTCTGGAAAACATTAATGTATTTATTTTAGTTGCATATCGACAGAGATCGATTCTTAAAACCAACATCTGTAAGAAAAAGTGAAAATATATAAAACAGAAGAGGAAGTTTCTTTTAATTTAACTAAATGTGTTGGGCTGTGAGCCCTACGTCATCTATCACTCCAGACAGCAAACTAACACTCCCAATTAACACCCCTAAAATAAATGTGACAGGTACCGGTACGTTTTATTTATATCAGTGTGATGCTACCAGTTGAAACATTTCTCTCAAAGTTCTCTCTCTTTTTCTGCTTCTGTTTCACAGCTGCTGACAGATGTGTCAGAATCAGATGGCACAACAGGTTTTTAAACAGTTGAATAAGTGTGTGCAGTTTCCCTTCATAAAATATGACACAATAAAACATCTTACATGTGCGTGCTCCAAATACTCAATGGTTTGTGTGCAGAACCGTGTAAAGAAAACAGAGGATTCACAAAGGACAGGGCAGGACATCAAACTGGGGACTGCAAACAGAAGCTTCACAGAAACAGATAAAATGACCCAACACACAAAACATGCGCTCTATAAAATTCCGGATGGATATAATTTAAAAGATGTACAAAATTTCAGATACAAATTTGACAATAGACAATATTACCATACTGTTGTAGGCCAACTATGCTATATTATCTTATTGTAAACGTGTTACGTGTAAACTGTGTTTTAGGTAGCCTATAGGTAATTCTTCCACTAAACTGAAATTTACATTTCTAACATGCCAATGAGCAATGTACACAGTAAAGCAATGAATTGAGTCAGAATCAATTTCAGGCCAGACACCTGCAATGGTGGGAAATATTGCAATAATTTAGTTCTATTGAATATAAATTCAGTCGAATTTAGGATTAAGATAACAAACATCACATTAAATGCTCGATCGTAAAATCCCCCAGACACTCAAAGCTCCATAGAGTCTAAAGTTAGATGTCCATGTGTAGTGTGATTATAAATATAAAGCCTCAGTCCACAGAGAAATACACACAGAAACTGATCAAGCTGCCAGAACCTCTGTGACTTTGTGATGTCACAAAAAATCCGTCACCAAGCCCCTTCCAACTGAACCCACCATCCAGCACAAGCAGGATTTGGTTTCTTTGAGTGTTTTACCTGAAATCAGCTCTATGTTCACTGGGTCACTTAGAAAATAGTGAGCCAATCAGAAGAGAGGCTCAGGGCCACCTACTCTCTTCTGATTGGTTGACACCGACCTGTTGTTACTCTAGAGAAGCTGAGAGAAGAGATCTTTAACTACACTGAGATGGTACTGAGAAGCCACACACACTTCTAAACAGAAGACAATAAAAATATGAACATGTTTTAACAACAAAAGGGTCACACCAGCTGGACATGAGGATATACAGCTGTGGAAAATTGAAAAAAAAATTGAAAAAAAGTGGATATATGGCCCATTGTGGCCACATACCAAATTTTTAGGAAAATACAACAAATAAGGAACCAGGGTGTGATGTTTTATTTTATTTATGCGTGATTCAACAACAGACCTAGGTCACTGGAGACAAATCAGTATTATCAGTATGACTGAAAAATATGAAAATATAAACTTCAGTCTGAGGTCATTTTTCAGAAGCTGGATACGTGACCTCACCCGAATAAATTTAGTCCTTGGAATAACTGTGTGACAAACTGAGGCCATTTGTCTCAGGTGACACTAATAACAGATCCCAGTGATTTATTAGCTTTGTGTTAAAGAGGTGATGGATGGGATTAACACTATGTCTTTCTTTCCAGGAGATTAAGACTTTCAGAGAGGACACATGCACACTTTTCTATTCATAAGATGCATTCAGGCCAGCTCCAATAATGCCGTGTTAAACATCCACACTCTCTATCATTCACGACTCCTTATCGCTTTAAGCCTTCAGTCTGCAGAGAGACTGACCCGTCTGTGTTGGGACAGCAGTGGACCTAGTGAACAGATCAGTGCAGGTCAGAGTCGTGTTTAGGGGAGACACCGAGGCTGTGAGATCATGTGTTGTGTAATAATTGGATTGGAGGTTTTAAGCTTTACTGGCGTTGCTTGTCGAGAGGCAGATGGCAAGTGACGCTCTCACCCCGGCACTACTCGAGACTGAAGTGTATGGACATTATATGTGTTTATGTGTGGAGAAACATCAGAGAGAACAGGAGCAGAGACGTGGGCAGGACTGAAAGTTTGTGTGGGAAAGTTTGTTTATAATTTATGATCTGATCCTGTTTGATTAACAGCCTCCACACACAGGACGGTTTGGTGCTGCTGCAGTGTGGAGTCTGAACAGGGTGATAATTACCACACCAAGGCACTAAAACCACTTCACCTGCTGTCAGGAGAAATTTTACTTTTCATTTCCTGCTTCAGTGGAGAAACATAATCAAAGCTGCTTCAGCTGTGGCACAAAGCTCCTCCACAGCAGAAACGACATTTTCACATGATTGGAGCAGTCAGTTGTTGCTTCCTGGATGGCAGCTGAGCAGTTTTCTGAAAAATATTAAAGACTCCTATGATGTTTCCATATATACAGTATATAAATATAAATAAATACAAGTGCTATTAGGTGTGTGCTATAGGCCCGACCCACAGATTGAATTAGTTGCCTTGGTTACAGTGAAATCTGTGACCCATTTATTATTTTTTTGTGTTCAACATGTTCAGCCTTGTCCCACCAGTTTGGTGGAAAGTGACCAGTATGTAAACATTGTAAATGCCTCCAGGTCAGGTGGTGATGAAAACTGAGCTGAACCCCGTGGGAACTGTCTCCAAATAAGTTGTGCAATTAATGTGTGATTAATCGTGATTGCCTTCTCCGAGGATCGAGACATTCAAATATTAGACAAATATTTTGTGCTGATAAAATAAGTGTTGCTCTTGGATTTCATAAAAAACCACAGAGGGCTGGGCTAAAAACTTTAAAAGAACCTGGATTGGGGTGGTGTTTAGCTCAGGTGGTAGAGCACCTGTCCCATGTGTTGAGGCTATAGTCCTATGCAGGTGACCCTGGTTCGAATCCAGTGCCGGGTGGCCCCTATTGCCCCCTCTCTGCCTCCCATTTCCTGTCTCTCTCGACTATTCTGTACATTAAAGGCAAAAAAAAAGCCCTGAAAATATATAGAAAAAAACCCCAACCTGGATTAAAACGATGTAAGGAGCTGCAGGTTGTACTGTAGCTTCAGGTGAACATGAAATATGACAAAGAAACAAGAGATTTTAAGCTCTGCTTTCCTCAATTACAATCAGCCAACTTTGACTGCAAATGGAAAGACTGCATTATTTTCAATAACTCACATTAACCCTGGGAAGGTGACACTAACCTCTAGTAATCATCAGTCACACTTGGTTGACTGGCGGTGTGGCGTGGTTGTTAGTGTGTTTGTGTGATTTCAACAGGCAAACGCTTTCCTTTCATTCACCACGAGTGATTATGCGTTAATTATCCTGATCTAATGAACCACTCAGGCAGATGTGGGTGAAGGCGAACATCTGTCAACAACCGCATGACTCACTGCAGCTTCCACATCACTTTGTGTTTACGATCATACCACACAACACGCCCACATGTTCCTATTCAACCTAGTCGCATTACTTTAGATAAAGACTGTCTGACTGTGACTTCAAGACGTCAACAGTGAGTTAACTAGCGTCACCTCACTGACACAATCACTGATACAATCACTTTATCTTCTGCTGCAGTTGACTAGTGTACCTGTCTGTTGTAATTGGGAAGAAATATTTACTGACATCAAACCAGCCAGCACACATCCCTCCTGGATGATGCTGCGCTTGGCGTGTCAGAGTCTGATCCCTGGATTCATGTCATGTGATATGTCATACATGTCATATTTTGGCATCATATAAGTTTCTTTTTTAGTACTACGGTGGCCCTGAGGGCTTGACCCACAACTCAAGAAACTCACGCAAAGACAAAAACATCCTGCATTTTCACAAAAAATGAAATAAAAAAATATTCATCAATTTGACAACACATGAACAACAACAATAAAAAAACACATCAGCAGCCAGTCTTTCCAGGGGATAGACAGAGAGGAGAGGATATGGTGTAAAGGGTCACAGATTAGACTTGAATTTGTGGTTTGAATTACATGTTTATGCCCTGACTCATGTCTTTCCTGTTCTTGTGAACTTCATCAGTGACACCTAAAGGCATTGTCAGTCAAAGAATTCATTCATACTCAGTGGTGAACTGATTGGAACTGGGCCGTCAAAGGTCAAAGTTCAAGTGGGGCACACCAAGAAAGAAATCTGTATCTGTAGTTACTATTGGAAGTTGATCTTGTTTGGGCTTTTTGTTTGTTGTTGCTTCTAGATGAGATAGTTATGTACTGTAGATAATGATGGGAAATATTTCTGCCTTCTCATTCTGGACTTTTTCTGTTGTTAATCAACTAGTCATTGTGACACATGGAAGAGCAGTGAACGGAGACACTGGGAGCTTCCGCTACAAACAAGCTTAAAATATAAACTCATTTAATTTTTTTCTGAACAATTTCTCATGTTGGGGCTTCAATACAAGAGGGACATTACAGACGAGCAGTATGGAGGTTTGGATGTTTTGTCTTTTTTGACGAAGAAAGTTGGTGTCCATTCACAACCATTATATGGACAAATACTGCTGCATGGACCCCCTCGTAACTCAGAGAAGGAACGGAGGACTCTCACAGCTCTTAGTTGACATGAGGGTGAGTAGATAATGAGTGAAATTATAATTTTGGATGAACTATCCCTTTAATATATAAACTGTAGAAAAAAAAACTATTAGCTTAAACTTAGCTAACACCAAACCTCATCTCAATGTAGATGCAGAGCGAATATAATCACGCACAAGGCAGCATGGGTGTACCCAGGCAATACGAATATAGAAACTTTTCGTGTCAAAGCTTCACACACCTAAATGTTTTCCAAATGTCTCCTCAACCAACACTGAGATCCAAAGAAGTTCAGACATGCTGCGATCATGGATGCATGAATCAGACTTTTTTCTTGCAGTGGGAGCACTGGTTCACGAGGAAACAGCAGGAAAATTTGCTCTTCCAAAAAAGAGAAACAAGTCATTTTGGCCAAAGCCTCAACTTAGTTCTCACCAAATTAATTTTCAATCTGTGAAGAGATTCAAGAGATATCCCAAGAATAAACCCAGTCAGCTGATCAGTGGCTGCGTCAAACTATCGGTTGCCGTGTAACAGCAGCAGCAGAACGTAGAAAACAAGGCCACTGTGAAGGAAAGTTAAGCAAAAACGGATGTAGCTTTGACTTATACTATTATGCTGTTATTATGTACAGTTAATGAATTTCAAGGTTCGCAGATCTGATCTTCATCAAAGGAGTTATCTAAGGCCCGAGACAAACAATGACCTGTGATGGGTGCGGAGCCACGTCAGAGTTTCGTGAATCTCTGTCAGACCTTGACTAATACATTTTTACATAGTTTTATAACTGAATGACACGAGTTTCATAGTCACATTCATTCATTAATAATAATTCACAGTTTGACATGGGAACAATTTCAGTATTTGTGTATTGGAGCAGGAACCAGCCTGTGGCATCTTTGGTTTAAGTCTTTTGTATCTCTGAAGGAGACCTGTTGATCCCAGAGTCTAATAAAGGCGGAATAAAAGCTGTTTGGGCTAAGTGACTGTACTCATATCTGTATTCTTTTCAATAGACCCTTGATCACACTTTTGTTTTATAACAGTCTCTTCTAATTAATTTTTAGCAGAGTGAAGATGAGGAATTGCAGTACAAATTTTCTTTACTTATTTGACTAGAACTTTAAATAATTCAAACCAGTGAAACTTCTCATGATCTGACCTGTTAAATCATGACAAAACAATGCTGTTTGTATTAAGAAGAAGATATTTTGTCTTTCAGCCACTCAGGTCACCTAGATTTTACTAAATCGCTGCAGAACTGCCAGTCAGTGGGAAACCAGCTTTTTCCAGAACGTTAATTATTTGGCTGCAATGAAAACCTTCATGAATGGACCCAGACTGGATCTGACTGAGACTCTCATGACTGACTGTCAAGCAGAGCTTTTACCTTTGGGAAGTGGTGGAACAAGATATTCACATCATGGATGTGCAGCTGACTGACCTGCAGCAGCCGTGTGATGCTGTCATGTCAGTATGGTCCAAATATTTCCAGCACCTTGTTGAATCTATGACACCAATCATTAAAGCAGTGCAGAAGGCAGAGTGGTCCAACCTGGCACTAAAAAGGTGGGCCTAATCAAGTGTGTGGTTAAGTGTATACAGTATACACCACCACCTGAGCTCTCTGAGCTCTGTGCGTAAGCAGGTTGAAAACACAGACAATGGTGAAGCAGTTGAAACCCAGTGTGAAGTGTCTGCTGGCTGCATGGTGTGGAGTTAATGGACTGCTGTGGCCCTTCAACTATATTTAGACGGTGTGGTTGCTGTAGCTCTGGCTGAAGGAGAGGGAGAACATGAACACTCACCTACTACGACAGGTAACACCCTCATCGCCTTCCGCTCCCTGTTGTTGATCTTGGCTCTCTTCTTCTTCTGCAACTGCTGGTTGAACGTCACTGTGGGCACCGAGTTCTCTCTGTACTGCCGGGGATAAGGAATCTCCTGCTGCATGTAGTCGTCCGTGTCGTCCAACCGAGACTGAGCCAAGTCCCTCTCAATGATCCTGGGTAGCGGCATGGGCAGAGGGCCCGGGATGGTGCCAGCCAGCGGGGGGAGGGCGGTGGCGACAGCGGCGTGCTGCAGCTTCCTGCAGGCCTCAATGCTGCTGCGTAGTTTGGCTTTTCGAGTCTCCTCCCAGCGCTGCAGCCCACGGAAAACACCAAAGTAGAGCAGGAGCATGATGGGGCAGGGGATGAAGAAGGAGCAGACGGAGGAGTAGACCACGTAGTTGTTGTCCTCCAGTTTACACTCGGTGGGGTCGCGGTCAGGAACGTTGTTGATGCCGAAGATGACGGGCGAGGCCACGGCCAGGGCCAGCAGCCAGGTGGCCGACAGCAGGATGAGCTGCCGATGGTCCACATGCTTACGGTTGTAATTTAGGGGAATGGACACAGCAATGAACCTGAAAAACAACAGAAGAAGAAGAAGAATTAGAAGAAGAAGAGGGCTTAGTGCCTCAAACCAGTGACAAGAGCGATTAACCAGCACCAAAGCATCTTTCTGTTCCCCTCTTTCCTGCATATGGTTTTGAAAAAATCTGATATGAGCCGTCACCTGGACTCAAGAACAACATGATGATGAACTAGAAAATTTCCTCTGGGGAAATTTTGAAAGGGCCACGGGGCTACTGTCGGTTTTACCACCTCTGTCAACATGGTAATCAAACCCACAACCTTAAAGGGATAGTTCACCCAACACATAAAGAGGGTTAGGGTTAGGGTTTTGCCCCAATTTTCCCCCTTCCGACCAAAGACAAAAGTCAGCCGATTATCTTAAGGTCTTCAGATTATCTTATGAGATTCTCTTGTAGAGTATTGTGTGTTAAGAGTCAACATTCCCCCTAGCCTGACAAGCCAGACTATATCATTAAAATGTAGACAATCGGCTCGGAAAACGTTCGGAGCGGACAATCGTAAATATTAAACATGTTCAATATTTACGATAATCGGCCTCGACAATCGGCCGTTTTAATCAAAAGTCATCTTTTGTGTGGAAAGCCGGTGTTGTGCGGAGGAGAAGCAGCGCCTGCTCACCGGGCTCTGCTTGACGAGCTCTGCATGCTACTCGCGGCCACTTCTCCACACAACACCTGCAATCCCACAGAGAGTCACGGTGCAGCTCTGGCATTACATGAGGTTCACACAGACATTCACGCATACACTGGAGATTTCAGAGCAAAGACGGTAGCGCTCGTAGCCGGCCGGCTACAGCCACTAATACAACAATAGCAACCACCTTATTGTCCAGTCCAGAAATAGACCTGAAAGAGTAGCTACAACAATACGGATCTCTTTCTGAGTTTTCTGACCAGAGAAGTGGTTATGTATGTGGTGTGTTGTGTTTGGAATATCGCAGCACACCACACACAATACGATCAAAACTGTTCAATCACAGATTTTTTATCTTCATGTGTGGGGTCTCTCACAGATAAGAAAAATCGGTTAAGATTTAGAAAATCTTTATGTGTGTGGCAGGCTTAATGGCTGGGAGAATTTTCAGTCCTCCGTGCCTAACACAGATCAACGGTGCTGTAAGGACTTCCAGAAAAATTTGGTACGATGGGGTTTCTACAGTAAATATTTTGGAGACACGGCAATTTTAAAACATCGGTCTGTTCTGCTTCTCTCAGAAAATCTTTGCATTGGAGTCAATGAGGAGCAGAGACAGATGTGGCCGCACTTAGAGGCTGCTAATTTAAATTCTGTAAGTCTCTCTGATATTTTGAGCACATGGTGAGAAACAGTTTGTCTTACAAATTTTGAAAAAATTATCTCCCACTCTAACCGATGATGTCACCCACTCTGACACGAACATTCTCATAATTTCTCCAAAAATGATCATGGTCATTGATCAGGGATTGATCAAAAACTATACGACCTATTAAAATGTGTAATAATATGCCAATACACAAGACTTGTGTCTGCTGTTGAAAGTTCAAATGGAGTCTCTAGGTGAAAGTATGCCTGAGCAGTAGACGTTTGTTTAACTCCAATGATTGTTCTTTTTCGCTCTTTTTTTCCGCCTGTCCGATTGAATTCAATGCAAAATTTTGCGCAGTTTTTCTCTGTGAATCTGCAGGGACCGGTGCCCGGTGCGCTTGCCCTGTGGCCCTAATAAATTATTAAATTAAATGGGCGTCAAAGGTCAAAGGTCAAGGTCACATCAACATTACTAGTTGGTATTTTGGCCTGAACTTTATGTTTCAGGAGCTCCTCCAGGGAACCCCTTCACCACGACTCAAGGATGAACTGACTAGAATTTGGCACTTAAAGGGATAGTTCAACATTTTGGCAAATTCATATTGTCAATCTGTTCGTTAAAATGCATGCAACAAAATTACCGGAGTAATAGTGGATTTCAAACTTTTTCACTGAAAGGATATTTAAACACAGACCCTGATATAAACAGATTTTATCACAGTGACAACCATTGTTGATTTACTACAAATGTAATAATTATTAATTAGAGCTGAAGTTATACCAAAGTACAGAGGAACCTGAGGACGCATCTCAAGGACCCCTCTTAGCGACCGACAAATCCATGCCAAGTTTAACAAACTTAAAGGACAATTCCAGGCGAATTCAACTTGGGGGTGTATGTTCCTATCATGTTAGGTCTAAAAGAAGGAATCTGAAGATTTTCAGTTTAATCGCTCCTGTTTTGTGGTAATTGTGTCTGTCCCCGGATCGCCACGGCAGCAATGAATGGGAGTGGATGCAAATTCCGCTAGTTAGCCTGTTTACATCCCTCAAAGACGCATTTTTTCCACAGACAGCATCAGATGGCTACTCAAACATGCACCGAGAAGTTTATTTACTTCAAGCAAGCCGACATGCTTGTAAAACTAGTTGCCGTGCTCGGTGCATTCAGGGGCAGTTGGAGCTAGCATTTGTTTCATAAACACAGGAATATCGACTCTTGACTTGCTTCAAGTGTACATTTTTTTCAACAGACAGCGTCAGGTGGCGACTCAAACATGCACCGATAGGTTTTTTTTTTAACTTGAAGCAAGTCAAGAGTCGATATTCCTGTGTTTATGACACAAACGGTAGCTTTCTGACTGCCCCTGAATGCACCGAGCACGGCAACCGGGTATCGCGCGAAACTTTGAATTAGATCTTTTTATAAGCATGTTGGCTTGCTTGAAATAAACTTCTCGTGCATGTTTGAGGAGCCATCTTTGAGGGATGTAAACAGCCTAACCAGTGGAACTTGCATCCATTCATTGCTGCCATAGCGATCCGGGGACAGACACAACTACCGCAAAACAAGAGCGATTAAACTGAAAATCTTCAGATTCCTTCTTTTAGACCTAAAATGATAGGAACATACACCCCCGAGTTGAATTCGTCTGGAATTGTCCTTTAAAGCCAGTTAGTAAACATAAACATGTGATGAAACTCAAACTCATTATAGTTTGATGTAAAGCCTTGTTTATTTGTCCTTTAACCTGACATTTCCTGTTTAAATTCTAGTTTTTCAACCACTACAGGCAAAGTCCTCTTCCAGCTGCTCATGTTTAGACCATTTATCCGATTTTCTGGCCACTTCAGAACAATCTGTGAATACACTGCTGACAAATGACCGCCTTATGTTGAGCGCAAACATACACAGCCACATTGGCATTTATCTGAAGATGAGGCAGATGAACTCAAGTCCAGTTTTCACTCTGTTTTTGTTCCCTGTCGACTCCTGAGGGAAATCTCTGGCTCTTTAGTTGTTAAATGCTGCACTATGTTCACCAGCTGCTCTCTAATTGTGCATCTTTATCATCTGTTACTCAATGCATATAATCAACAGTTTGGTTGTTTTGTTTTGTTTCTAGCTGACAGATTGTGAACCATGTGTTTACTACAAACACAATCAGGAAATCCAGCGGTTCAAACTAACTCACTAAATAAATAATGAAAATATCATGTTCAATGGTGCTTTTTCTTAATTAATTTGGGTTAACCAAACATCTTCAAGCAGGGGAAGCACACCTGTCTTCTCTAATGAACTCAGTATCACTGCATTAGCTCTAAACAGGAATTTAGATTCAAAAGTTGTGTCTGCAACTTGAATAATTAACCACATCAGTGGAATAATGAACCACATCCTCCGCTGGCTGCCACATTCAAAGTCCCTCACGTTGCACCGCGGCGGAGGGATGATTTGCATTTTTGAGTGAACCTTGACCACACAAACACACACACACCTACCTGTCCACACTGATGGCACAGAGGTTGAATATGGACGCGGTGCAAAGCATCACATCCATGGTCATCAGGCCGTCACACATCAGCATGTTCAAGGACCAAACTCCACCCTGAAACTGCACACAAACACACCACTTCATTAGCTGCCCCAAATCTGAAATGTGTATCTGTAATCTGCTTGTGCTTGCACCACTGCAGCTCCCATGCACACACACACAAGTCACAACACACACACACACATTCCTCCCTGGCTCCATTCACTGTCTCCTGTGATTCTGACTTTTTCCTCAGGGGAAGAACATGCGAAGGCTTTAACTTTCAGACGTGACTTTTTCTAATCCAGTACGAGCATGTGGCCAAACCAGCAGTGTGACACTCAGTAGATTACCTCGCTGCAGCCGCTGGCACAGGTAACAAGATCTCTGATGCGGCTAATTAAGGAGGACTTGAGGGGAAGCCTCAGCAGGGCATCTGTGAGCCACAGAGATATTTACAGAGACAGGCAGGCAGGCAGGTGGCTCTTAATACTTTAATAAGGGGCTTGATTAAACCATTTAAAGCATTTTATTGCCTGGAAATATTGTGATTTATGGATCAACCCTCCACTGACAAACCTGCACGAATACGCCTCCCCCCTAAGTCATTAATTAATCCTGCTTGAAGTGGAGAGAGAGGCAGCACATCCTCTGTTTTCTGACATGATGGACTGTTTTTGAGGGGCCACATTGGATCCAGTTTATAATTTGACTCACAGTCACAATGTGTTTAATGTGTGAGTTTAACAGACTCCCATCAGCAGTTGTTGCGTTTGGCAAAGGCTCCACACTGAAATGGGCCCCCACCTCTGTAGGAGCAAGACGGATGACTGAAAGAGGCACAAACAACACGGCAACGCATTGTTGTGGTGGTCTGTTGTCTCTGTAGACAGTGAGGACATTGTGGTTGTTCTGTCCTACACCTCAATTTTGCCTGTTTTATAAGTGTTGTGGAAAAAATAATTATACAGGAAGTGATGACATAATGTAACAGGATGTAACATAATACAAAATGACATAACATGGTGGTATATGCATAGGAAGACTAGACTCACCTGCCGCTGCTGCCACAGCGTAGCCAGTATGGCGGCCATCGTGGGACGGGCAACTCTCTACCACAGAGCTGCTATAGTGACCATAACTTGCTCAGTTTTTGTCCGATTTCAAAACGGTTTGATTTTTTATGAACGTCTATGCAGTAATGCAGCATACTTAAAAATAATTTTAATCATGTACTTTTTTAACATTAAAGTGACATTATGCAAATAGTTAAAGGGATAGTTCACCCAAAATTCAAATTTCACTCATTATCTACTCACCCTCATGTTGACTAAGAGCTGTGAGAAATTTTCTCCGTTCCTTCTCTGAGTTACGGGGGGGTCCACGCAGCAGTATTTGTCCATGTAATGGTGTAATGGTTATGAATGGATACCACTTTTCTTCGTCCAAAAAGACACACCAAAAAACATCCAAATACCTCCATACTGCTCGTCTGTAATGTCCCTCTTGTGTTGAAGCCCCGACATGAGAAATTGTTCCGAAAAAAATTAAATAAGTCTATATTTTAAGCTTGTTTGTAGTGGAAGCTCCCAGTGTCTCAGTTCACTGCTCTTCCTGTGTCACTGACCGGCAGAACAATTTCTCATGTCGGGGCTTCAATACAAGAGGGACATTACAGACGAGCAGTATGGAGGTATTTGGATGTTTTTTGGTGTGTCTTTTTGGACAAAGAAACCTGGTGTCCATTGACAACCATTATATGGACAAATACTGCTGCATGGACCCCCCTGTAACTCAGAGAAGGAACAGAGGACTCTGAAAATTCTCACAGCTCTTAGTTGACATGAGGGTGAGTAGATAATGAGTGAAATTTGAATTTTGGGTGAACTATCCCTTTAAAGTAATAGCTACATACTGATTTATTTTTTCACAGAGTTATGAATAGTTTTTTTTAGTGAAGATGACTGGATCACCATCTGCTGCACTGTAACTGCAGCCAGAATCAGAGCAAGTTGCCCGTTCCATTATGGCCGACTGTGAGCTACGCCTGCCTGTAGTCCGATCCACCCCCTTGCAAGAACAGCAGCTTTTTGTCATGTGAGGTGTTATATTAGGTATTTATTTATATGTTTCTCTATACCAAGACAGAAAGCAGCCACCTGGGGGGAGAATCGTGCAGTATTTCTGTAATATGGAGGCTGTTTGGCTTGATAGTTTGTCATGGTCCAGTGTGGGTCCAGACAGGGATGGGGTCGGTTTGTTTGGATATATTTTTCAGGTGCTGCTGCTCCTCAGTGGTCATGCACTGGGTTGAGGTCGACCACCTCTGGTGACAAGAACCTGTCTCCCAGCCTGCTCCAAGACCCTCTTGTTATTTTGTGTAGACCTGTTTTGCCTATCTTTGTAGTTATTGCGTGTCAGTAACTCTGCAGGTACTTCTGCTGCTGCTGTTGCTCCACATCACACTAAACCACAGGTCTCTGTTGTGAACCCACCAAGACCCTCTGACCCCTCAGGTCCTTCAGGCCGCTCAATAATCCATACAAAGCTACTTTAGGTCGGTTCTTACCTCTGCGTAAACGAAGAGCGGCAGAACCAGCACCGCCAGCAGCAGGTCCGCAACCGCCAAACTGACTATGAAGTAGTTTGTAGTCGTTTTCAAAGCCTTCTCCAGGTGCACGCTCAGGCACACCAGCACGTTCCCCCCGATGACTGTCACAATCAATAAAATCCCAAACACGAGCGCTGGGAAGTTATAATGCGTGGCCGCGGCCGCCGGCAGAAGCGTGTCGTTGATGGGATCAGTGGAGTTGTCCGACATGGTCACCGCTGGTGCGCCGCGCGCCGCAGACTGACCGGCTCCTAGTCCGACGGAGAACCGCTCTCTCCGGGGAACTTCTCATCAATGATTCGTATCCAGCAGCCCCGGAGTGAGCAGGAGCGCCACAGGTGCAGGGAGTGGGAGTATCCCCGTTGAGGACGCGCTAGTCAGTATCCGCACCGAGCCCCGTGCGCTGCGCTCTCCATGCGCGCGGTGACCAGGTTCCGCTCTGATCCGCCTTATCCGGCTTCAATACACTTTCCCTGCACGCTCACCGCACTGGCAGCGGCGGGCTGCTGCTGCATTATGTGGATCCGGTTCTCCTCAGCCTGCTCCTGGAGGAATAAGTTTGCAGAGTGGGCGAATCAGAAGGCAACGGCTTAAACCCATCCGCACAAATCTCCTTACTGAGGCTCTGCTGTGCGAACAGTCCCTGCAGCAGCGGGTGGCATATCAGCTGTCAGGGAAAGAAACAGCGTGGTAATCAATTACTCTTCAAATACTTTTCACTCTGCGGCCGTCACATTGCTGCAGATGATCTGCTCAGCCTCAGCTGCACCTTCAACACACTCAATGTACAAAGTGGAAGAAAGGATCAGAGGGTCGCAGCGGAAACATTCATCATCATCCTTTCATATTTTCTGCTCTTTCACTTAAGTCCTTTGGTAGTAAAGTAGCCCACACTGATTGTACCACCATCACTGTGCTCAGAGGAGCAGTTATGATTCTAGTGTTATCAGTCATATTTCATTGTTTAACCCTACTAATGTTTTTCAATCACTCTCTTAGTCTTTTTTATAACTTCTCTTATTATTTTAACGACATATTTTTAAAGTTGTTTAGTGCTTCTCTAGCCTACTAACTCTTTCATTAATTCATTCATTTTTGAACTCTTTTTATTGTTTCATCTATTATTGCTGTTGGTGTGCATCAGTCCATTTTTGTCTTTTCCTTTTAATCACTTGTAAAACACTTGTATGAACGGTGCTTTATCAAGTGTGATTGAACAACTGATGCTGTTCTCTTATAATACTGGACTATTGCTTCTACTATCATTCTTCTACTGCTGTATAAGCTTATAAGAACTACACAAGTATTGTAGTACCCAACTTTTAAATCAAGATTTTCAGGATGTGACTCAACATGGACTGGGACTGACTGGAAGATGATTTTTTGTTGTTGTTATAGTTTTAGTGCATGCATTTATTTGGCTGTTGTGTGACTATGTAAAATAACTCTTTTTGAAACAATGATTTGAACAATTTATGTTCGACCTTGTCCTTTCTGTTTGCACATCAGCTCTCTTTGCCACAACGTGGAGTGGACTGCAGCATCCGTCTCCCAGCTGATGATGACTCTGATTCAGAATTGGGACTTGGACTCCGACTTACATAAAAAAGATTTTCGGGCTTAACACCAGGATACAAACCTACATCATGTTAAAAGACAAGGGGCCTGGTCATAAGGTCAGCTACAGATGATTAATGTCAGAGACACAGTTTAAATGGAGCAGTTATGATGTAATGCAATATTAGGTATAGTACAGCATTGTAAATAAATATAAAATGTTCTAACTGCACTTTGGACGTTAAACACAGCAACAAAAACAAGATTAATGTCATATTTCTAAAAGACTATTCATTCAAATTTTCTGTCTTTTAGGATGGGGACTCACTTCCAATGAGCTTGAGAAATCTTCTCAGTTAATGTGAACACACTCTATGTGCCAACCCTGAGCCGAGCTGTTTCAAACACAACTAACAACATTACAAAAAATGTAATTATCTTCTGATTTACTCAGTGGCTCATTTGAGGATTAAGCCAGTGAGCCACCATGAAGCTTATATATTAGGGTAAACAAACACACTGGTCAATCCATTCCCTTCACTGTAGCTTTGGTTATTTTGTTTTGGAAAGGCTAAATAAAAATCCACGACCCCCCAAGCACACTGCTGCAGAGAAAATACGGATGTATAAGAAAGTTGATGCGATCTGTCTCTCACTCAGGGACCACTTATGCCTTTTGGGTGACCCATGTCACCCAAAAGGCATTCCCCCTAGAGAGACATAAATAAATATAAAAATCAGTATAAAGCAAACACTTGACAGGACTGCACAAACTTCAAACTTGGCCACTTAATACTTGTTGTTTTAATACGTGATGGATTTGTATTTGTAAAACATTCTCAGAGTTGGGAAAACTAACTTTTTCCATTGCATGGCATCATCTCAGTGGAAAGTCTTCCACTTGAGAAGAAGTAGACACAGGTTTCTCTTTTTTTTTTTAGAAAATATTTTGTATAAATCTGAATTTTTTCATTGATTTTGGTCAATATTGAACTCATTGATTTTACATGTCTCACATTTTGGATATGAACAGTTTGTTGCAGTGATGCTGGATAATCTTCAATGAAGATATTTTCCATCTCCATACTTTTGTTAACTCCTACAACCCAAAGAAGCAAATAACTTCATGCTTTTGAAATAAATAATCTTAGCTCTTGACTTGAGAGCAAAACAGCTTTCATCTTCTAGTTCTCATTCTTCAGTGTTATATTCAGACATCACATGCAGAGAGCAGCTGACTCGTTTTCCTGTGACTGTTACTTATGAATCTCAGCGTAAAGGTGTTTGTGCCCTGGCGGCTCCTGTGGCATGAATACCATTAGAATAAAAGTCAGCAGCAATTAGCTTTTCACACATCGTCACAAAGCCTCAGGAGGAATATGAGAACTTGAAGAATAGCACACATGCTTAAAAAAAACATAACGCAGATGTTTAACTCGCCCTAAATCCTTTGGGCAGAAAATACATAAAGAGAGGGAAGATCAGTGAAGTATCATCCCACTGCTGGAAACAAAGGAAGCCATGTGAGCTAATCTACTTCTTCAATCCTCAGTGATTAAATAAGAGAAGGATGAACTGGATAATTTGCTCTTTCGCTGTACAGAATTTTCCGTTAAGAGCATATTAATCTCACAGGGACTCACAGGTTGTAGGCATGAATGTTTAAATTTACATTCAAACATTTTATTTCCTCAGTTAACAGGGAATTTTCTGAAAACCTGGAACTTTTCCAGAGATAATGACATAAATACTGTATATTCAAACTGTCTGTGTTGACTGTTAATTGGGAGAAACATTATTCTTTGTATGTAAGAGGAGCAGGAAAATATTGATCAGCAATATATCATTTATCCCTTTAATCAAGGCCTCATGCCTCACAATAGACAATATAGACTGTAGTGTGTGTCATCTAGAGGTTATAAAGGCTTCAACTTCATCTTACTGCGTTTGATGTCGTCACTTACATAACTGACCATTTTGAGGCCCTTAGTGTCTCCACGGATACCGGATGATGACTGAGAGATGCAATCAGACACAAAGTTTCTTTTCTTGACATTGGGAGAAAGTTATCCTGTTAATGCTAAAAGGGTTCCGGGTCGACCCCATTTGATTTGCTGATATCAACGTTGTGGATCGAGTGGCCCATGATGGTGGTGGGGTAACTACTGTATAATAGTAATGTGACAGTTGAGGTTCCTGTCACTATGGCTCCAGTTGATCATGTGCCCTGGCTACTTGGCCAAGGGGATGTCCCTTTGGCTGACTGGTTAGCGCGCATGACTCCAACCTGGGAGTCTAGGGTTCGAAGCCTGCCCGGGTCCCTCTTCACCTTGCCACAGTAACTATAATTATGGTATGGGCAGGCGTATGTTATGGACAACGAACACACACAGGTGCATTTTATTGATGCCATTTTGAATGCACAGAGATACCGTGACCGTGAGATCCTGAGGCCCATTGTTGTGCCATTCATCCATGACCTTCACCAGCATTTTCATGCTGCAACATGAGAACATACAGTAAAACTGCACATTTTAGAGTGGCCTTTTATTGTGGCCAGCCTAATGTGCAATATTCATGCTGTCTAATTAGCATCTATATGCCACACCTGTGAGGTGGATGGATTATCTCGGCAAAGGAGATGTGTTCACTAACACAGATTTAGCCAGATTTATGAACAGTATTTGAGAGAAATAGACCATTTGTGTACATAGAAAAGGTTTTAGATCTTTGAGTTCAGCTCATGAAAAATTAGAGCAAAAACAAAAGTGTTGGGTTTATATTTTTATGTATAACTCATCTGTTTGACAGCAGGAGTTAAGAGGCAGAATGCAGCCACTGCCAAGATGGTCACGGTGGAGCAGGTAGCCTCAGCCCCCCCAGTACTCAGCAGAACCTGTAGGTGACGTCACAGAGACAGAGACATCTAGTAGTAATTTATTACATGGAAATAAGATAATTGGAAATTAAAATGTGTTCCAAAGCCAATGACCATGCATTCTCCTCAGAATCAAAATTAGTGTCTTTGAGATTCTTGTATTGGCACCAAACTCTGATATGGCCTGGCTGTGTGAAACAACTTGAAACCTGTTCTGAATGTCAAAAAGCCAGCTGTCAAGCACAGAAGCCAGACGTGACACACTTCCAGACCATCTCACCTCCCGTTGTTGCTCTCAGACACACAAACAAAAAAGTGACGCAATTGTGTGAAGACTAGAAAAATAAAAGGACTTAAAGTGCAGCTCTTTATCAAACCTCTGCACACCTGGGCAATCACCAGTGTAAAGTGGTACGTGATTGTTGCATTATCAGTTTCATGACATTAGAAAAATGGAAAATGTGTGGAACAGAGGGCTTTAGATGCTGTTTAACCATCCAGCAAGCATTTAGAAAAGTGGCTCCAGATGTCAACCCTTTCAGGTCCTTGCTTAAGAACTTACAATGCTATAATAACTATCATTATTGGAACTGTTGTTTTTGTGGCTTCTGATTTAAACCATTTGACGTCATTCTTCATCATGTAGGCTGATATCTGTTGAGGGGGGGGGGTCAAGTAATTTACAGTGTTTCCACTCAGTTGACGTTCTGAGGTTGTTGCTAAGGAGCATTTAATGGTTCTTCTCAGGTAAAAGCTGATTTAAAAGCCACTTTCAATGTCAGTTCTTCTTCAAATGGCTCTTACATATTTCTCATTTATTGCATATTAGCATAGCGCACATTTGTAAAGGTTACCAGCGTCAGTGTGACATTATTGTTGGACACCTGTAATGCGTGTTGAAGGAAGTGGATTTCATTTCTGTGATTGTCTCTATATTCTTCACAAATACTAGAATCGTGTCCTTCAGCTCATTGAGTACAACATTAAGTGGAGGAAATGTCTGATGTTTGGTCTTACCACAGTCACCTAAGTTAGTGAACAATTTAGTGTTGTTTGGAGATTTCAACTATATCTCATGATCTTCATTGGTGAATGGCTCAGATGTTGTCATGTAACACCAGCAACAACAAAAATCGCTGTGGTTGTGCGAAGTTGCTATTTGCAGGAACTGAAACATATACGCCAATCCAGAGCATCTCAAACACGCTCAATGGGTGACAGGTCCGGTGAGTATGCTGGTCATGCAAGAACTGGGATATTTTCAGCTTCCAGGAATTGTGTACAGATCCTTGCAACATGGGGCAGTGCATTATCATGCTGCAACATCAGGTCGGTTACAACGACGAACTGCAGTCAGGTTGAGACCCCGATGAGGACGTGGATGCAGATGAGCTTCTTTTTCGGTTTCTGACAGTTTGTTCTTTGTCTTTGGTTATACAAACCGATTGTTGCAGCAGCTGTCCAGGTGGCTGGTCTCAGACGATCTTGGAGGTGAACATGCTGGATGTAGAGGACCTGGGCTGGTGTGGTTACACGTGGTTTGCTTGTGAGGCTGGTTTAGTGTACTGCCAAATTCTCTGAAACGCCTTTGGAGAGGTGATAGAGAAATTACCATTCAATTCACGGGCAGCAGCTCTGGTGGACGTTCCTGCAGTCAACATGCCAATTGAACGCTCCCTAAAAACTTGCGACATCTGTGGCATTGTGCTGTGTGATAAAACTGTACATTTTAGAGTGGCCTTTTATTGTGGCCAGCAGCCTAATATTGAGAGAAGTGCTCACTAACACAGATCTGGACAGATTTGTGAACAGTATTCGAGAAAAATATAGAGTTCAGCAAAAAGTGTTGCGTTTGTTCAGTGTAGTTTCGATTATGCATTTGCCTCGAAAACAACTCTGTCTCGTAATGTTACATGACTATTTCATAGCGTGGTGAATGTGCAGGACATAACTTCTCCACAAGAGTGTTTTGGAGTTGGATTGTGTGTTTGATGAGGAATAAAGGACTACTGTATGTACCGTTACCTGAACAGCTCACATCTCTGCCCCGCAGATCTCAAAATGCACGGGCAATTTAAGGTAATTAATCTACCCTTATGACTACAGGGATTATGGCAAAGGGTGAATTTTGCCAAAATGTTGAACTATCCCTTTAATTAAGCAGCAGTGTGTTGAACCCTCAGGGCCACAGTATGTGTGTATGAGTTGTTCAGCCGGTCTCATTTATCAGTGCTGGAGTTTGGTGCCGCTTCGCTCCACTAACGTTAGTCTGCAGGTGATGGGCTACGAAGTATTAAGAAAATACCTCATACCTTTGTCTTTCAAAGCTAATAATTGAGTCATTAAACGCTGAGCATTTAATGACTTTCCTTAATTGAGCCAGGCGTGACCTATTAAAATGTCTGTGCACACGCCTGAATCTGAAAGAGGATTAACATCAGCCTGTGAACTGGTGCAGGTCAGGGAGCAGGATGAAGCTTCATGACCTCTGTAGAAATTCAAGAATCTGCCCATTTAGAGCACATGCAAAATGTCAGCTTTTCATATAAAACAAAACAATAGGATGGACAGAGGTCCTTGTAATTGTCTGAATTCACTACAATCAGAGACCCACCCTGTGTAACCTATCTGAAATTAATGAAATTGACATTTTATCTGTGTGGTGAATGAATGGGCCTTGTGGGTCTTGAAAATGAATGAATTTAAAGCGTTGTTACCTCCCACTGTTTCTTTCATCCTAAACCATTGTGTCCTCTTTCAAGTGTCTTCCTGCCACTTGGCAGCAGGTTTTGGAGGTCAGTCTGTCCCTGAAAGAGCCCGTGATGGCTTTGTAACCCCACAGGTATAATGATCAGGTAAAAGATAAGAAGTAGTTATAATAATGTCGCTGTAATAATAAAAAATAATAAAAGTGGGAGCTCCTCATTTAATCTCGGGAGAAAACTTTTCTGGGCTGGTTTAAAAATGTATGAGAGGACAGGGGGAGATGTGAGGAAGAGGTGTCTGATGGGATGAGGCTAATTACTGACTGAGTGTGTGTAGTGAAGAAGATGGATGAGCACCTAGTGTAAGTCTGATGCAACCACCTAATGAATACTGACTCACCCAGAAATAAAGGCAAAACGACAAAATACAAACAGACAGATGACGAAGAGCTTATTAAAAACACAGAACAGAGGCTAAACTAACACCCGTCTTGTTCCTTGAAATTAAAACTTTCTGACATTTTACATTTTAGCTGCTTATTTTTCTCCCTATGATGCCTCTTAACACTGTGACATATACTTACTAAGCAGTGCTCAGTGCTGACAGGATCCATTCAAGTTCACTTTCACACTGTACGGCTTTGTTAACATGGTTTAAAAAAGAAACTATCTCTTATTTCTGACTTATTTTTCATCACTCAGCCTTATTATAAAGGTCAGATGATCTTAATTCTGTTGTATGAACCTAAGTGTGGTTTCTAAGTATTAGTTTTAAAGGGACAACGAGGAGTTTTGGAAAAGCGAAGTGTTTTCACGCTGCCTCCGCGCGCACCGTAGAATTCCTCCAAATTGTTTTCATTCATCAAGGGTTAAAGTCAGATGTTCAAAGATTTGAGCTGACCATAAGTCGAATCGCCGTTATTCTCATTTGCGTCTGCGAAACCGAAAGTAAGGAAACGCTGCTCGACCAGCATTTCCGCCACCACTAATAATAACAAAATAATGATAGAGACAAAACGATATATTGATCGAAAATGGAGCCATTAACAAGTGTGGGTAGCGTAGATTCATCCACATTAACGTGAGACTGTTTTATAACCGAATAGAAACTCCTCGTTGGCCCTTTAATGAAAATTGTTTGAGTCATGATTTGAGCTGAGTCATGCACATTTAAACCTCCATAAACTAAATAATTCATCTTTTTATGACCACCAGAGAGCACAACAAAATCATTGCCCTGCTAACCAGGTGACATTAGTTAAAGTTTCACAAAATAATTGGTGGTTCTGTTGAATAACAAAATAATGTGGCCTGGTTTGCATGTTTATGAGGAAACAAGTTTGTTCATTTTGGATTAAAAAAATCTTCATATTTGCAGTAAGCCAATCATACTACGTAGCTAGTAGCCTACGTAAAACTCTTCTGCTGATTCTTGTAAAGTCAACTCAGTAAAAAATAGTTGCAAATCGGCAATAAAGAAACTCTTGTTTCCATTATGGATGAAAATTGTGTGTTCTCCTTCTATTGTAAAGCCTCTTCCATTAAAGCATAATTCAGCGATCCGGTTGTTTTGGCTAATGCTGCGTTCCAGGCAGGCTTTTGAAATCGTAAATTCCGGCTTCAAGTCACGACTTACGACTTTGTAGCGTTCCAGGTAACCCGTAACTCGTGTTTTTACCGTCCTTTTTCCTGTGAAAGTCACTATAACGACCACTCGTAACTTCCGACCCGTGAACTCGTACCAGATCGAACTGGTATGACTTCACAGGAAGGAAAAACACGAGTTACGGGTTGCCTTGAACGCACCATGAGTTAGCAGCCCCCGCCCTCGTCATGCATCTATTGGTCCTCGTCCCTACGTCACCACATTCACGCGCACCCCTTGGCTGCACACACAGCCCTTCATGCCGTTCTCTCTCCTCATTGGATAATGCTTGTATCCCACAAGGAAAATTTCTCCTGGGTTTACAGCAGAGCAGATTGACGGAGAGACCAACCACTCTATGGAAGTGATTGCTGACGGAAAATAGGACTATTTAGGACTTATATTAAAAACATTCTCTTATGCTTTATGGTTGGGTAAAAACTTCCAGGCTTGTTATTTATTTATTTATTTGAAGAGAGTTGATTAATTTGCATTGATTATTTTTTATTAATTTGTCTATTGTTGCATCTGTGTCTGACTGTGGAGTCAGTGTGTGTGTCAAAAACACAGAGAAGTTACTATGCCACTGAAATCCACACTGTGGTGGAATTGGTGGACCTGCAGCTTGAATGACAGAAACAAAGCCCCGCCCCTTTTACACTCTTTCACAGCAATTACAATTTCTGTCGTGAAAAATCTGCATGTGCTCATGTGCACACATCCTCAGTTATGGAAAAGCTTATCTATTGTTCTCCTGATCTACCAGTCGATCACCATCAGTGTGTCACTTTAAATATCAACTGCAGCCACTACACACAAGCTTTTACATCAAAGTGCGGCTGTGCAGTGAGACACAGTACGAACAACACGCAGCCACACACTGGCACATATGAATGGAAAGTGACAGTAACAGGCTGCCACCTCGTCCTGAGGCGTCCACCAACTGTTCACTTTGTCCAGTTCAAACCTGCTCATTGCTCTCTGGGTCAATGTATGTGTGTGTGTGTGTATGTGTATTGACTTTCAGGTGCAGCTGCTCTGTTTGCTGTTCACTCTTGTTTCTCATATATCATCACACACATGTGACAGACCTGCATAATCCTCAGCGTGTGATGTCATAGACAGGGTCAGAAATAGTTCAAGCCAGGTGACTCTCAACAATAATGATGCAGGTTCAGAGACAAGGTGTGTCTGCTCCATCTAAGCAAACATCCTAACACTTACCTGTAAAAAGATGAAATAAAATGTAAATTTTACAATAATTATATATTTCTCTAATATATTTTAGAGAATATATTTTCTCTAAAATATAGTGTGAAGTGGCAGGATAGAAAGCGCTTCCTCTAATTTGCACTTGAGCACTTGAGTAACTGTATTTGGCACCACTGGGTTTTGTCAGACAGCATCAACTTTGCAGGTTGAAGAAACAGATTTGGGCCATTAGTCCATGGATCTCTCCCTGTTACTGTAAGTGACACACTGTGAATAAACCTGTGAAGGAGCTGTATGTCTGTTTTTCTGCTCATTGTGCCTGACTAACATACAGCGATTGTTAACACAAATGATGACAATATACCGTAAATACCAATTTGAATCTGAATGCTTGGCTTGAAGGAAATAAACTACAACAGAAAAACTCACTGTAAACTGAATAATTGTCCTGTCGACCCACAAGGCTTAGAGCCACAGCTTTTTCTCTCTCTGCTTCAGGCAGAACAAGAATGCTATTAAGTAGGTCTCTAATGAGATTAGCTTCCCTGCTAAACCACCAAACACAAGTTACAGTTACATCACCAATGCTGCATAAATTATTATATAAAAAAGGTCAGATAAAAGTCCAAAGTTTTGCATCACAAACAGAATAAATCTAGACGAGTTTCTTCCCACACCGGCAGATGTGTGAGGTTGAAAGTCTCATTACACATGAAACAGAAACTGTAATGACTGAAAATTAGAGAAAAGTTTATTAAAACTTTGAGAGCTGCAGGTTTAAATGAGGTTGAACACGCTGAATCACCTGATCCTTTCCAGACACACTGAATATGGCTCATCATTCTTTATAGTTAAAGTGTCTATTGTCATGTTTTTGTCACTCAGTTTGTGTTTTTGTTGTTATTTTTCAGTTGGTTTCCAACTAATCACGTTTTAAGTTGTTTTGGTCTGTCTATAGTTGTTCAGCTTCAAGTCTTTTTTTTTTTCAATATATCCGAGGTGGTTATTTTCTCTCTGTGTCCGATTGACTTTATAACAAGAAGCATTAACAAAATAAACCTTGCACTGAGTATTTGGTTGAAGCATCTTTTGTTCCCTCTGACTAAAGATACAGTCCTGATTCTTTAGCACTGTTTTGTGCTTCTCTGTTGAAAGTCTCTCTCATCCATCACAACAAATATTCAACCCCTGCTGCACATGCTAGACTTGCACTAGTTCCTGATCCGAGAGGCTCTGGCTCCTCCTGGTGGTCGGAGGAGAAAGCGACCTCTGACCGACACACTGATGAATGGACTGAGCTGTTGTGAGCAGCGGCTCTCTCTCTCTGAGAGCAGGGCGTCAGTGTGTCAGCAGTCTGATCAGTGTGTGTTCACTGTGAGTGAGTGGAGCATCTCTGCGTGGAAACATAATATATGAGCTTCATGTGACATCATGACACTGTGAGCTCATTGTTCTCACACACACAGGAGATGGCAGGCAGATGCTGCTGTGTGTGTGTGTATACTTGTAAGTACAATGTATTACAGCCTGGTGTGTGTGCACACAGTGGTGCCTTGTCCACGTGTGAGGGCGTAACGTGTCCCATATTGTTCCAGTGTAACTTTATGTCATTATTACTGAGTGAGAAGGAAAGAGGAAAACATGTCTTACCCTTCAAAACATGTGGTAAAAACATCCAACAACAATACAAATCAAATGTTAAGTCAGGTTATATTTCTTTTTTTTTTACCTCTCCCTGAACATAAACAAGCCTGTTAAACTGACATGAACCATGAACTGTCCTGTGAAAAAAGATATAAATAGAAAGGTATTACATTCTTTTGCAATAAAAATTCAATTTCTGTATTTAACATTTGTTTATCTATGCATTTCAGCACTTTAAAACAAAAATCTTTCACTTTTGCCAACTTCCTGTGAAGTCGTCCAATCCTCCAAAATCTCACCCTGAATTATAAATAAGTGATATAGACATATATTTTCAATCTGTATTCAACTGAATTCTTCTTGGGAATAATCATCTTTAAATGGTATGGGTAATCAGCAGACGCATGCATTTAATAAATGATGTTTTTTTTTAACAGTCTCTGAGTAACTGACAGAAGTGCAACTTTTACAGCTGTCTGTATCATATTCTTAACACACATTGCAGATCTTTATAATGCTAAATTAGTCCTGTAGTGAAAATATGACCCCACCTTTGCCTTTAATTGAGCATCAGGTCACATGTCTACATGTCCTCAGGTGCGTCTGCTTCACCTGCCTCGGCTCCCATGTAGATCTAGTCTGTCTTCTGTCTCTGCGCACATGATCCTGAGATCAGTTTGAACTTGTCCTGCTGCAGAATGGATTTGGCACCACTTGACACCTGAGGCACCAATCAGATGCCTCCCTGATGCATAGGTAAGCTGCACAGTACTGTGTACTGCATGTGTGACAGGGGAATAGCCTACATGCATTGTTATATCTGTGTGTGACAAAAGTTTGTTTGTGTGTATTCCACGTTAACAGACTAATCCGGTATCGTTAAACAGGTCAGATTATCCTGAAGAGTGTTAAGATATGTGAGAAATGTTTCCAATTGCCAACATTCCTCAACCGGATTGTTCCCAGAATGCATCAGGGCCACCAATACAGAATGACCCGTAAAGCAGATGCAAGTATTTTAGTGGGAGGCTGCGAGTCCTCTGCTGGCAGGCGCTTAATGCAATATGTGCCCGTAAGATGAAGTCACAAACATTGCAACTGTAGTCGACTCCCACTCGCCGGGCAGCACAGACGGGGCATTATGTGGACGAGTACCAGCTGGTACCACGGGCTCCTCATCCTCCTTGGGACTTCATTTGCTGGTGCCTCTGAAATCAGGAGATGGAACTGAAATTGAAGAGCAAACCTGTGAACGGGCTCCTTGGATGCATCGTCGTCTTCTGCTTTTGTACAGTGTGTGTGGCTCAAAGACGTGAGTAGTGCTCTGATTTATGTGGAGGGGCAGGAAGGCTGCAGAGTGAGAGGCAGTGACTGATTTCAGTGCTTGGTCCTTTAAAGTAGTGGTACCCAAGCCCTTTGGCTCCTAGGACCTGAAAATGAAGTCGACTGAAGTTAACTATGATGCTCAGTTTTGTCAGAAGTTTTAATTCAGCTGTGTGTTTTAACATTGAGCTCACTGGCAGTGATGGTGCTGTGCTGGACTTTGACATAATCAAACGTGTTCCTAACATAGCTACTGGACCTCTCATTTAGCCTGTGTGAACTGCAAGGACAAAATATTCCTCGCATTTCAATCATCTGTAATAATCATTTATTTGGATGTACAGGCCTCTTTTAGGAGGATCTTGTGTCTTCTAAAATTAGATTTATGAAGCCTGTTGTTTTCTTTAAGGGCAGATGTCTTTTTTTCTCATTGGCCAACGAATGCCGTTCATGTTGTCGTAAAACTCATGTGGCTGAAACTACTCATAAAGTTGCAGTTCGTATCCTCTCCACACTCAACAGGCAGTGGCTGAAAGAAAATACAGTTGTTGTTTTTCTTATCAGCCTCTGTGCCTGTGAGGCTGCAGCCTGTTTGTGTTTGAGGCACATCATTGATCCTATTTGTTGTTCCGGGTGATGTTTCCTGTTATTGACACAGGCCTCTGTACTTACACTGTTACACCTGCAGCACTCCTGTGGGGCCAGATTTGGTCCACTGGCCACTGTTTTACCATTAAAGATCGATTATGAGACGTTACGAGTAAACGTGTTTGTGTCTCATATATTTATTGATCTACAGACCTTTTTAAATCTATTTATAATTTTTCTTAATTGTTTTATGTTGTGTTCATGTTACATATTAATGCTGTTGGTTTGTGTTGTGCTCTCTGTGTCTGATGACCGTATTTTTGCATCTCTTTGTATCTTGTTTTCCACATTGGTTACCCTAATTGTTTCATGCGTCTGCACAACATTCGTTCCACTTACTGATATTCTGATTGATATAGGCCTACTGTTTGATATAAGCAGTCAAACTCTACCCCAGTCCAGTTTTTGTGCTAAGCTAAGATAAGCTAAGCTAAGGCTAAGATAAGTAGCCGTGTGAATAGACATGTTTTTCCAAAATATTAATATTCCAATTTCAACAAAGACAATACTAGACTAGTTTTAGCTGCTTTTTAAAATTGCTCTCACATGGGCCGGTTGCAAATGATGTTGTTATTGTATTCATGTGGCTCAGTGTTGTATAGGCTATTGATCAGTGAGAGAGTGCGAAGATGAATTTCCCAATGGGACAATAAAAGCATTCTATCTATTTATGAAAGCCTAAGCCTAAGTGGGCTTCTGCAAAAATGACCACAAACAGACAGAAATAAAAACAATCCAAGCAGGGATGTTCTGCAGTTTACAATGTTTACAGAGGATCAACAACAACTTTTGTTCCTACGTTACCAACGAAGTCTGATTAACCTGTTGCCTTTCACCTGTCTCAGTTTGCACGGTGCCTCCTGGTCCTGTGTCCATCCAAGAAAACAACACTGCTGATGTCCAGCTGGTACAAATCCAGTCTGGCGGTGACGTAACACTGACGGTCTCAGTGAACCCAGATGACTTGTTCTACCTGAGAGGAAATGCCCTGATGGTGAAAAAAGGCCTGGACTATGAGGTGATTTCTATTCATCACATGTAACACAATTAATGTTCAGGCAGGAAAACCAGATGGTCATTCAATTTTTTGTGATTTTAGAGTGGCTCTCAAAAGATTCACTTGGGGATAGGCAGGCATGACTTTGAAAGAAGATGACTAATGATTGGACAATAATCATCCCATGTGCTTTAACATCTGCACTTAACTACAGTAATTAAGCTTAACGTTTACAGGATTCACTCAAAACAAAACTCTATGTACAGGTTTTTGACTGGAAAACAAAAAAAAGTGCTCATTCAATACCCAGAAATACAATTTAACAAGAGGTTGTTGAGTGAGTCATATCTTTTTTACCTGTAAGTTTAAATTCTACATATATTTGCCATAATCTTGCATCAGAAGAAGTGGACAATGCCATTTCATTACCTTGATGTTAGTTGAAGGTCTCATGTCATTAGTTGAACAAGCAAGATGCTGCAAGGACGGTAACACTATAAATGCACTGGTGCTATGCTCCCTTTGCTCTGGAGAAAGTTTACCCCCAGTTGTCATTACCTTTGTGCTGAGTCTGACCCTTGATGCTGAGCAGATGTGGACTGCATCTTCTTCACCATCTTTTTTCTCTCTTAGTCATTATCCAGTGCAGCTCTGGTGGTGTGGGTGCAGTGCAGCAAAGCTGGATTCAGATCCGTGAGTAGAGTCACTCAAAATACAATATCAAATGGTTTGTCAAGATAAAATACTATGCAGGCACTTCTAAAATTATTAATTTAGATTCAAAATCTGAATCCGGATTCAAACTGAATTGATCGTGTTACTGTTCTTCTCTGGTCCAGGTAAACGAGTCTGTTGAGGTCCTGGTTGAAAATGTGAATGATAACCCCCCAAACTTTGCACAGAACCACTATGTACTAGAAGTGAATGAGGTGAGAGGTGATGGGATTTCACATTAATTTTCCTTCAGTTTTATAGTTGGTCTCTGGACACAAAGTTGACTCACAAAGTCTTATATCCTGCAGCTCACTGCGATCAACACCAGCGTTGGGCTAATAGAAGCTACAGACGTTGATTCAGAGCCGCTGTTTTATCGCCTGGAGTCTGCAGGAGTAAGTCTCTACTGTTGCATTCAAGTGATGAGACTCTGAGTGTTTCTTTAATGAAACAGCAAGGTGCAGAGATTTAGGTTTACAGTATGTGTTGCTAAAAGACACTAATAAAAGTCATGCCACTTTGATTTATATTTCTTCCTTTATTTTAGTTCATTTGAGTTTCCATTTTTTGTGTGTGTGATTGTATTAACATGTATCTGGTGAAAAACTGACTTGAGGTCACTTTAGGTGTGCAAAAATGATTTTAGTGAGCTAATAATCGTCATCTGCATCTGTCACTGCAGGATAAATATTTCCGCTTGGAGAACATCAACACTCCAAAGATTCTTGTGAAAAGCCTCTTAGACTACGATGTTGTGCAGAAGATCTCCTTGATTTTACATGTGCAGGTAAGTAATCATGAAAAACATCCAGGTATAGGCGCTGCATATCTCTGACCTTTGACCTGTGAATTGTATCCCGTGTTGCAGGACACATTCAACGGTTCGGCCTCCAACGAGCCGTTCTTCACCTCCGTTGCCACCATCACGGTTCACGTGAAGGACGTTGACAACCGACCGCCGTGGTTTCAGCCGTGTCTGAGGACAAACTTAGGAATCGCCAAACTGTGTGTAAGCAGTGGCTACAAAGGGAGAGTCAACCTGACAGAGAAAGAGGTGGGAGATGAGTCATACAAAGACTAATAAAAGGATAACAAAGGTGTTACCAATGTGATAAAAAGATAAAATATGTGTATTCAGTGACTTGGGAGTTGGAGGCTATTCTCACTCTGTTAGCAGATTGTGTAGAAAGCTGTTGAGGAACCGTGAATTAACCCTGAAATGTGAAATGTGAAAGCTCATCAGTACAAAACAAAAGTGCTGCAGGATAGACGTGTGGTGATCTGAATCCACAGGAGGGGCCGTTAGTGCTGGAGCCTGGGCCGGTGTTCGCAAAGGATGGAGACAAGAACCGAAGTGAGCAGATCAGCTACAGGATCCTGCGAGGTTTGACCTGAAGCATGGCTTGGCATTCACCTCCTGTAGTCACATTCACCACAACGCGGTCACTGATGTTTTTCTTCCTCAGGGAACGAAGGAAGCATTTTCCAGATTGATGAAGAAACAGGAAACATCAGCATGGCTAAAGCCGCTGATATTGTCGGCCCCATAACTCTCACTGTTCTGGTAAAGCAAACACTTCAGGATATTGTATGTTGTTCTGCACTGAGTCGTCATTTTTCATTCAATATAGATGCGACTTTTTCATTTCAATCTGTCCAGGCATCTCAGGTGACCAACAGGGATCAGTTTGCGGTGACCCAGGTGACCATCGAGGTGATGAAGAAGAGCAGGAACCCTCCTCGTTTTGAGAAGGAGCGGTACGAAGGATTCATCTACAGCAACTCTGTCCCTGAGAGCATGATCCTCAGAGACCGGAGCACCAACCGGCCCTTCAGAGTCCGAGCCCGGGACGAGGACTTTGCCAGTGTGAGTGCTCTGTATAACCTATAAATAAACTTGCAGAGGAATAGGACTGGACAGCAGTAACTAATATTGCTACTTAGCAAACAGTAACAGCTGTTAACTTACCAGTCTTAAAGAAATGTTTCAAGATTAGCATCAAAATTTTCTCACCTAGAGCTGAATGCAACAAAGCTTTTGTATCATAAAGAAAAAGATGGTTGTAGCTTTTATGAAGTGACGTTCCCAGTGAAGCACCTGCTACTGGCAAGAAAGTTATTTCAAATTTAAAAATAAAACATCCAAATAATCAGGATGTATTAACCTGAGCCCTACACAGTAAACCATATCTACAGCTATGCAATACATACCTTTTGTTTCCTGGTGTCATGTGGACATCGTTCAATGCTCTTGTCAAATATATGACAGCTGCTGGGGAGGATGTTTGGTTGGAGAAAAGTATTTTTCTAAGGAATTGGTGATGTTGAAGGACATAAACATGGCTCTGTGATGCAGCTGTGTGTTGATGTTTGCTGGCAATTTTGGCCTCTTAAATTATGGCTGGATATATGAAGTACGAGGTATGAAAATACTCAGAACCTTTAAATAAATTCATTTTGTGTGCCAGGGTGTGAATCCAGACATGAAGTACGAGGTTCAGTACAGCAGCTACGTCAATGTGACCTCAGACGGTTTCATGATCCTGAAGAGAGTGGTGAAGACGGAGTCTTTCGCGCTTCAGGTGACTGATTTACATAAAAGTAGGACTTGGAAAATCATCTCCATCACTTTGACTGACGCTTGTTTCAGTTTTCTGTGTTGTGACAGTGTTTTCCTGCCTGCAGCTCAGAGCGGTGGACACCACGACAGGGGAGTTTGGCACAGCAGCGCTCTCTGTTCAGGTCATACCTGGTGAGTTTCTCCCTGTGACAATGGCTTCTGTCTGTGTCACATTATTGTTCTGCTCATCCACAACTAAAACCACACACACTTTACTGTTTAATCGAAGAGACAGGGTCCCACAGACCACCATCACAGCGCACATGTATTACTGGAAAATCCAGTCTGATAAATATTAACCAGTTCTACATGTGTGCATGTTTTTATTTTCCTTTCACTTTTAAGTCACTGATCGTTATTCTCCGCAGCCGTGGCCACCCCCTCCCCCTCAAACATCGGCTACCGTCCGGGTGACATGGCTCTCCTGGGCCTTATCATGGCGGCTGTGCTGGTCCTCTGCTTCATTGTCATTGGCTTCTTGATTTCCCGCTTGTGGAAAGGAAACGCCAGCATGGACAAAATATGCGAGGTCAGTTTGCTCCTTTCGTCTTTGATGTTTTGAGTTATAAAACCCCAACTGTCCATACCATTTGATATTGAGTCACATGAGAGCCCTGATACTATGTCTGTGTACTAACTATGGAGCGAGAACCACTAATACATCTAATCTGTGTCAGTTGAAGCAGCAGGGATATAATAGCACAGATATGTGATTTTAGATGCTAAGTATAGTTGATAAAGAACTTCAAGCCAGGCTTGCTGCCCTGCCTTGCCCTCCAGTCTTAATGCTAAGCGAAGCTAATTACCTCCACAATAAAATAACTGACAGATATGAATGGGGCACATCTTCACATCAAACTCTAGTCTGTGATAATATGACTCTGCAGATTTTGGCAAGCTAGTGTTCAAATTTTCACACTAGTTTGCTATAGTAAATGTGAGAGAAGATTCACACATTTAAGCAAAATCACTGAAGTCAAAAGTTGAAATGAGGTAAAAAGTAACAAGTCAAAGGAGGAAGTGAGAGTGAAAACCCCTTTGAAACTGGTAAAAGAAGAAGTGAGAGAGAGTCTGTGAACAATCTCAGAGTCATTCAGATATTTCTGAATGATAAAGAAACGTGAGCTGCCAACGTTACTGCAGTGACAGAGTCTGTGAAACTGGGGGCTTCCCTCTGAAACCATGAGTGTCCTCACTGTGATGAGGGACACAATGACACCTCCATACTGTAATAACTCTGACGTCAGAGACAGACTCAGCTGTTAGATGCCTTCATGTGCGACGCTCCTCCTGTGTGGCTGCGATGAATATTTATCAGCTGAAATCCACAGAAGGGCTCTGTGTTAAAACAGAACAAATGGACCTAGCTCACTCTCGGGAGCCACGGCGACATCTGTAACATTCAACAATGCCTCAATATCCTTCATGCTTCATTAACTTCTGTATTGATAATGAGGGGCCTCTCTCCTGCCTGTAGTGCCTGGGGCCATGTTTGAAGTCCGACCAGCCCCGGTCCGGCCACAGGGACTCCCTGCAGTACACCAACGACGGCTTCCAGAACGAGGGGGACCACGGCCGCGGGGGTTCCCGGCGCTGGAACAACGCTCTCCCCAGACGGAGCACCTTCCCCCAAGGGCGCAGCCGCGTCATTCCCATGGAGAGACGCAGCCGCCACTGCTCCTCCTGCGGCGTCTACACCAACCACGTCCCCAAGGGAAGTCCCTCTGTGAGAACGGCCAGGAGGGGCAGAGGGGACGGGGACGACGAGTACAGCATGAGGTCGATCCTGACCAAGCAGAGGAGGAGGGAGGGCCAGAAGACGGTGTGGTTCAAGGAGAGCGAGGACTCCTCGGACATCGAGGTGGAGATTATCCCAGACACTGTGGGCCGGGTGGAGGAGGAGACTGAGGAGGAGCTGGAGGTGGAGATGGAGGGGGTGGTCAGAGACCCGGCCGCCCCGCTGAGAGAGTCCGACAGCGGGCAGGATAGCCAGAGCACAGGGTCCAGTGAGGAGCAGGAGCGTGGAAACGGCAGCTCGGAAAAGGAGAAGGGATGCCAGGAGCAGGAGGGCTGACGTCAGAGGTCAGACGTCAAACTCAAGTCAGAGAAAAAACTGAGCAGAACACTGTTCACTTTTTGGAGACTGCAGCACACAGCAGAGGTGTCCAGGCGTCTCTGAACCACCGGCACACCTCAAGGACAGATTCAAGGATCCAAAAAGTTTTTATGCTCCACTGTGAGTATCTCAGATTATTGTCTGTTAACTCCACACAACATTTAAAAACATTTATCTGGCCAGATATATAGAAATTAGTCATTCAAGATCTTTCTGTTCCATTTGTACCGAGGTGACTTAACTCCAGTTCAGTAGAGAGCACAACTACATCATAACCAGACAGTAAACACCCCCCTCCCCTCGCCCAGATTAATCTAGAAAAGAAACACACAAGTAACAGTTAAAGGCAAATAAGTCACTTTTCCCTCACACTGCAGCTGTGCTCAGGTTAGGGTCATTTCAAAAATGTTGTTGTTGAACTTGTTGAAAGTGCTGATGACAGACATGTTGTTGTCAGGGAGCTCCAGCTTCAAGTTTGACCTCTTAACCTGTAAAGATGAGTGGCCTGGTAACATGTTTCCTGGCCTGGCTCCAGAGGTTGTTTACAGTCAAGCAGCTCATGAGCAATGTTGCAAACTAATAGGAAAGATCACATGGCACCATTTTCCAATAAGGCACAGTTTATAAAGGGTTTGCAGGGCAAGTTGTAACTAATTATCTTCACTATGTGTTAATAATGTGATTGCTCATGTGTAAAGTGTTGTGTGTATTAGTGTTCAGTGCCAGTGGCTGCATAGCACAACTTCCTGTGCAGCTCCTGGTTCAGAGCTGTGAAGAAGAATTGCATTGTGGGTATAAAACCCTAAATTAAATTAATTTAAAATTAATAAATAAATAATAAATTAATTAAACCCTGTGAGTCTATACACACAAGTATTTCAGAAACTAGTATCAGCATCAACATTGGTGCAGCTCCATCTGTAACTAATGGTCTTTTTAGTAGTTAATAAATATTTTATTAACACGTTATAGAGCTGTTTTAAGTCATGAACTGATAACTTTTAGGTTGCCAGGTGACAAATCTTTCTACTCTATCTTACTGTAAACACTTTATGGCAGATTTGTGATTTTTATTATAGAAATAAAAGTAATTTGACTTTTGTTGGTGGTTATTACTTAATGACTGTAAAATACAGTCACAACACATTCATATATTATCATATTGATCATATGATCATAAATAAACCTGTTACAAAAGGTGCCTTATTAGAAAGTGGTAATGACTGAGTTATTGCAACATTGGAGTCACATCAGCGAGATGGCGTTGTCACCTCATTAGCCAGAAACAGGATTTCCTATTTGGTTTAGATGTGTGTGTTTGTTTGTTTATAAATAGTTCTTCAATTTCCAAGAACCTGACTTTATCACAGGAAACAGTGTTGACACGTACGTCAGCAGGTTTCCTCCCGTTTCTTAACCTCCAGTCAGACCAAGACAAACTAGGGGCTGGAGGCTGAGGAGGGATTTTTAAGCTGGTTGCTGTAGAGCCGTCATGGTTTCTGTCTCATCCACCCTGCACATGTTCTCTACAAGCTTTACTAAACTGAACCAGCTGTGCCTGGATTTCATGGTGGGAAAAATATATGTGAAGAGAAACTTTTATCTACTGAGTACTAAACAGCTGAAAGGACTTTTTTTTTAAAATGTGGACTGTATTTTATTGAGCATGTTCGGTAAAATAACAACTTTCGTGGTTAAATCTGTGGTTAATGTGTAGTTGACTTTTTGTACATTGATGTAGAGTTGTGTGAGGGAATAATAAAGTTTGAGTCTAGGGATGGCCCGGCTGGTTGAAGATTCATTTTTCCTGCAGTTTCACATCAGGCACCTGATCTAACTGAACATCTAACACAACAAAGTGAAACCAGATTATCTTTTAAAAAGTGTTTATTGAGGCCAATCACATTAAGATACATCACAAACTCAGTAGTAGAGGACAAACATCCTCTTAAAACTCCAATTAAAAGTGTTAAATCCCTGATTAAAAGAAAAAAAAAAAAAGTTTGAAAAGGGCAGTACCAACACAACACAATCAACTGATCCCTGATCGCATAGCCTGTCACACAGGATCAACTCTCCAGTCTGGTTCACACACACTGCTGGAAATCAGTGCATTTATGCTCTACACAAAGTCTATTGCTAAATACTGTTTGATTGCAAAGCAACAGAAAACGTGCAGCTCAGGTTTTTGTCTCCTGGACTCCTGTTTGTTCGGTGGAATTTTTTTTTTCTTTAGCTTAGCACTTGAACATGTTGCTTCAGTGCCTGATGCGACTACTTGGACTTAGCAAAGCCAACTCTGTTGTTCTCCCGGTCAAAGACGGTGTAGTACTGGCCAATGAATACGTCTCCCAGAATCCACAGGGGTCCAGCGGGGGCGGGAATGTCCAGACCCATGAAGCCACTCAGACAAATGGTCTTTCCACCCTGACTTTCCTGGATATGAGAGAGAGAAAGAAGGCGGTGAGGCTGCTGTCGCACTTTAATGGCAGAAATGAAGTCAAAATGAGAAAAACAAATCGAGCACATGAATGTGTGTAATCACTGCTCAGACGACACACCAGCCTCCTCGTGGCTGCGCCAAACCAAACAAGTGCAGCTTTGTTTGTTTGTCATGACGCAACATTCAGTCACAGTGTTGTATTGTTACTGCTGGAGCTGCCTCGGAGTCGCCCTCTGCTGGGCTACACGCTACATCTGCAGGAGCCAGCCTCTCACCTTAAGGACGTACTGCTCTCCAGTCAGACTGTAGCTCTGTCCACCCACGGTGAAGGTGATGACGGGCAGCGACGGGACCTTGTCGCAGTTAATCATGTACTGAAACACAACCAGCATCACATCAGTGCACACGAATCAAACAGAAACATAAAGGGCTAAATTCACTTTGTGGCAGTCTAAAGTGATTCAATACTGTGGCGTGAGGAAAAAAAAAACTGAGCAAGTTTCATAATTTCCATTATCAGTTAATTGGAGAATTATTTTGTGATTAATTAATCACTCTCAGTCTATGCAGAAAGTAAAGTACGAGATTTGCTGACAGTATCAAACTGCACGATTTGTCACAAACAGCTGTGCTTCAACTGACAATTTTAAATGTCTGATGTGAAAAATTAGATATTTGTATGCCACATACGATACATAGACCACATTCAGGAGGTCATTTGGATAAATCGTCTCACCTGTCCCTGGATGAGGGGAATGGCTCCAATGGCTTTCTGCAGGGCCTTCACCTCAGCGGAGGGGCCGGTGATCAGAGATGTCCCGGTGTCTACGATGGCTTCGCAGCCGGATTTACAGAGGGTCAGCTGGGTGCCCACTGCCATCCTGTACACACATACACACATGCGTTTCACCTCAAAGAACAATAACAACTTCAGGACCATGTTGCCAAGGAGAGTTGGAAATTACACACACACTGACGAAGGCTGCAATTACAGCTGACTCATCTGTTGATTATTTTCCATTATACAACAAGTAGTTCCGACCAAGCAATCTGATTGGTCAATAAGACATTTAGAACGTGCTCAAATGAGCATTACAGCACGGCTGACTCATCACTAAAAATATTACTGCGCCATGTCATATTGTTTAATACGTCTCCATGGCAACATGGATTTGAAACGTCATTTATTACTCGTGAAAATGAAATCACAAACTACATTGACCTCCTGTAGGGTGTTACTGTCAGCTGCCAAAGTCACATACAACAATTACAATTGTTTTTAATATTGTTGTTACAGCCGAGAGGATTTTTCTCCCTCATGTGTGTACAAAGTAGTTGTGATCGCGGTGAATGTTTTTTAAAATATGGTCTGGAGCTGAATATTTCATTAGATAAAACGTAAGTGATTACCTGTATGTTTCTCTTTCTCCCTCTCTCTCGCTTGCTCCTTTGGAGCTTTTAAATAACGTTAATCTGGAGTAATAGTCTGGCTTTCTCTATCAGCTGTGTCGGCTGCACATCTATAACCTCATTAAACATGCACAGTTTGCGGTTGTAGAAGCTACATCTGTGAAAGGAAAAAAACGGCATCTTTGTTATAACTTGGGCGATCATTTGTGCAGTGTTGATTTAGTTCAGGGAAGTCCAAGACCGCGTTAAAACATGAACGTCAGCTCAGAGTTCACACAACTGGGACTAGAAAATAATTTCTGTTGCTAGGTCGTTACTAAGATTTGGACTATTTCCTGTAGTGGTGAACTACGTTCCATTACACATAGGAATCTACTGACGTGACTGGTTTTGTTTCAGGTATTAGTCAGACCCCATGTATTTCCATGGAAACGGGGGTCGCAAAAAACTTTAAATTTCAAAACGTCCATCAACACATATATATTTGCCTTTATTATGCCAACACATCGCAATATTACCCTCGAGGATGTGCTTTAACGTCATTTGAGCACTTCGGTGATGCTTGCGGGGCGCCTCGGTCCTGACCGCATCACCGTCGTGCTCAAATGACGTTAAAGCACACCCTCTCGGGTAATATTGCTTAATTAAAGCAATTCTTACCTTTCTGGAACTTTTGCACATTTCTTTGTCTAAGTTAAAATGCTATTAATACTCTGATGATACATTAAAATGTAAGAGAAACCCAACAGGGTTAAAAACTCATCATTTACTGTTGCCATGCCAATGCATGCAGTGGGGAGGGAGGGGGGCACGTGGAGGTGCGCGGGAGGGAGGGATGTTTGTGCTGTGCTGTGTGAAATGCCAGATCGGTAAGAATTGCTTTAACTGTTTCATGTTTCAAGAAAACATAGTTTCTGTTACTATGACAGTTTGTTCCTCTCAGAGCTGCGGCAGACTGACACACCGACGATAACACCATCACAATCTGTGTGTGTTGTATCTGAGCACTCACTGGTCCATGCGGATCTGCCAGTACGCCTGGCGGGTGACGTTGACGTAGTTGAAGTCACCGGTGTAGTATTTTGGGTCGGTCCCTCCCAGCAGCAGCTCGCCGCCGGGCGACGTGTCAGGGTTCCTGAGAGGAGAGAAAACATGAAGTCAAACCCAACAGTTACTACATTGGTTTTCAAGACACTTCAAAAATATGCATTTATGAAACCGCAGTACTCAGGAGTTTTGTTTGAACTGAGAACATTTGCTGCTTCAGGGGGTATTTCTGCTTCTATTTGTGTTATTTGGGTCAACCAGCTCTTTAAAAAAGGCACCACAGTTTTTCCAATTGAGCAACCGTTTTATTCAGCTCGTCAGACCATTACCAGTCTTCACACGCCTCATTTCCGGAGTTAAGGAACCATTAAAGCCGCAGATACAGAGCAAACTGATTCCTTCCTTTTAGAAAATCCTTAAAAATTACATAAGTATTAATTCAAATATTTACAAATATATTCAAATCACAAAATCTAGTGTGAGAATGACCCATCTGCGCACACACACACTCTTATCTTCCCGTATCAGCTGCAGTTACAGCAGCATGTACGGTGGCCCTGAGAGATCAACACACTGTAACTAAAGAAAACAAATATGCAATGCATACTCAATGCCCAATTGTGACTTTTGAAGGAAAATTAATCTTGCTTTTTTCTTTGGCTATTTTTCATTTTAATTCTGGTGGAGGGAGAGAATAATCACGCCAACACATCCTCCGTCCCATTCATGCTTTGGAGAAGTCTTTTCGACAGTTGTAGCTTATTTTGTACATTTAACCAGTTTGTTTCTATGTTTATTCATCTCTCTCATTCTCTCTCTCCCAGAAGTCTGATTTAAAGATGTGCAGTTTTATCTATGACATAATATCTTACATGCTTAGAAATTATTTTATCATAGAACAATGCAAAAATATGTTGTTTTTGTTTTTAAACCACACCTACAACAGTTCTGTTTTTGAGTAAAAAATGTGTTTTTATGTTCAACAATTGAATGAAATAAATGAATAAACTAAACTAAACTCATCAACTCAATGCCGATTTTGCAGATTTTCTGAAAAAGTCAAACTGAGCTCTAAGATTGTCAGGAAGACATTTCACCAAGTTTCATGTGTTTTCTATGACTGGAAAATTGGTCAATCATTTTCCAGGTTTTCCAGGACGCGTGGGAACCCTGTATCTGCAGTCTCACCTGTTCAGGTAGAAGGAGAAGACATTCTTCTCCACTTTCTTCTGGGTCATGATGTTGTCAAAGACTGGTGCCACCCCGTCCACAGAGATGCGGGGGTAGGCCATGCCCAGGATCCCGTCGAACTTGGCCGCGATGAAAGCGATGCCCGGCTGCTTGATGGCCTCTCCGAAAACCTGCTTCTCCACTTGAATGTCTCCAATCTAGAAACAGGAATAAAAACTCATTAAAGAGGATTTCATGTGACTAAAGAAGTTTCCTGTGACGGTGTTGACGTGTGAGGAAAGCTTACAGAGCACGTGTCCTGACTGAGGTAGCCTGACAAACTGCCAGAGCCATACTGGATGGAGAAGGAGGTGCCGTTCTTCACGTATGTGCTGGACTTGGCAGAATTATACTTGTGGTGCAGCACTGAGAAAAGTGGAGTTTGATACTCAATGTAAGTCAGACCGCTGTAACATTTCACAGACAAAGTGCAACACAGAAATATTAAGAACAGCAGAGCACAGTGGGAGACATTCAGACTTACAGCAGGCGATGTCTAAGAGGGAGCAGTGAACAGAGGGAACCCAGAGGTTGGAGGAACCTGTGTCAAACACCACACTGAAGGTCTGAGGAGGACTGCCCAGGGTAATATCACCGTAATACTGAGCCTGGTGGGAAGAAAAAAATATAAAAACATGCTTATTATACTATCATTACAATCAAAAATAACAGAGATTTAACTGGCGTTTCCAGGACTAAAATAATCTGATCTTTAAAAAGCTACCAGTAATAATTCTTCAGCTAATCTCAAGATCTCAGGAAAATACTAGTAATCCCCTCAAGGCAGGGAAGTGAGATCTAATGATGAAAACAATGTCACTCTCCCCCATTTTTATTTATTATTTATTTATTTTTATTCACTTATGTAGCATTTGTATTATTACTTTGTGTTTTTAAGTTCCTTTCTTTCTTTAGTTATTTATACTTATTTATTTGTGTTGTTTTGTTGTTATGTCTTGGTCGTGATTTGATGGACATGGGTTCTGCATGGTTCGGGACAGAAGTTTTGAGTCCTAGTGGTTACTAGGGATGCAACAATATTCGGTATTTTATTGAACCGTTCAATACGCCCTGGAAATAAATCAAAAAAGATATGCCGATTGGTGGGGACTGAGATCGTTGTTCAGGCCAAAAGGCTCAAGTCACTCAGAGCCAATCAGAACGTCCCTGAATTCCCTAGGGCCAAGCTCTGCATGCAAAACAAAGTCATCACCACCAGCTAATACAGAGTAAACAAGTGAAGACCCTTCCTGGTTAGACTTGTCATCTCCTCTCTGTCTGATGTCTGTCTGTCTGTCTGTCAGCTGCTCTGGCTGTGTCAGCAAATGATCAGCTGAGACACAGCTGTATCGACCCTACGCACTGTCCGTCGTGATGATAGTTATTTATTCATTCATTCATTCATTCATTTGCGGCTGAACAGTTGCATCGTCAAATCAGCTGCCCACACTGAAACAATCAGTCTGTCACACTGAACAAATAAAAAAAAGTTGCATATTTTAAGATAAGTTAATAAGTTTAATTCAACAGATTAAACATTTGACTAAAACATGCACATTTGATTTGAAAAAATCCTCATAAACAACAAGCAAATTTAGTTTGAATCGAAAAGACCTCAAAACCTTCTTTTGCTCAAGTGGTTACATGTTTGTGTTTATGTCTGGAAATAAATAAAGATATTGGTGGGGGGAAAAAAAAGTCACTCCATGTAGGAGTGAACAAAGCATCAACACCAGCGAGTCAGTGGGTTATTGTCACTGAGGCCTCTCAGCTGTCGGTGTCAGCAAATGTCATGAGGACACAGGTCACATAGTGGTTGAGTCGTGTCAATAAATCAGCTGCTGCCGAACAATCACACTGAACAAACAAAAAAAAAGTTGCTGCATCAATTCAACAGATTAAACTTCACGTGACTGAGAGTTTGAATCAAAACCTTCACTGCTCAATAAGATTTAAGAGTTTCTGTTGAGTCATTTAGGCCTCGAAGAGGTTTCCCCTTTCTCAGCAAAATGCAGAAATGAAACGTCTTTATGACCCATTCAATCCAATAATAGAAAGACATGAAGGAGTCTGTTTCTGCTTGTGATTTGGTTTATGCAGGTTTTAAATTGTAAGTATCTGTAAATGTTGCACTTGAAAATAATGACAATATATTAATAAATGCCATTTTTACTTTTCTCAAAACCTGCACAAACTTAAACTTTGAAATCCTTGAGTGGTGTCTGGATTTTCAGACATAAAATGCTAGATGTGGATCAATAATCTATATCATATAAACAATGGAATAATGTTGTACATTGGAAAATGAAATGTCTTTGACTCATCAAGGAACTGATGTCAATGCTTTTTGAAGACCTTTCAAGGCCTGAACATCAGCAGCAGCTCCCGAGAAGATTACTTCATGCGTCTGATCCATCTGAGAGGTTTCTCTTCTAACAATACAAAAGGCTGACTAATCTCATTATTTAAGATGAACGGGTAATGACGCAATATGTGAAGTAAAACCGAGCACAAACAAAATGTCTGTCAGCTGACCAGGGTAAAGGGGCTTCTATCGGGAGCCAACACCGACTCAGCCATTGTCTGGTGAAGGTTCCTGCTCTGTCAGTCTTAGCACATTAACCTTCACAAGGATGAATCAGCCTTTCTCAAACAGCAGATTTACTTGTCATAACAAGCAAGTCTGGATTCTATTCAGCTGGGTGGATTTACAGAGGGAGGCCGACACGGCCACAACAGAAAAGGGCCTTTGTTGTGGCCTTTCCACATCTTGGCTTTTACTGTAGCTTCTGCATGGTGCATTAGGGAAAGTGAAGACTTCAGCCTCCACAGATCAGTGGTTTGGAGCGATACTTACGTCCAGGTAGTTCTTCAGGGTCTCTGGAGTGGGCGCATTACTGGAGGGGAAGCCAAAGTTGTACTTAAGGGAGTGTTTGCTAGACAAAAGATCCTCAACTCTAGTCCCTGAGTCCGTCAACTCACTTCTGATGGAACGGAATTTCTTTAAGGGGATTCTGGATGAGAGGGAAAAGAGAAGATCAATTAGTAATTTTATTTAATCAGCACCCACAATATCTGATTTTTACAACATTAAAGAACAAATGCAGAGAAGATTCAGTCTGATCACAAGGCCGATTCATTTGTGAAAACACCAACACACTGTGGTGGCCTGACAAGTAGCCTAACAGCTGACCCACTTCTGAGCCCTTATCTGGACTGATACTCTTTAGTATGTTGCAATACAAGTGCTGCAGATAATGCAGCAATGCATGTTACCAACACCTCACCCATTTGTCAACACAACGTCCCCATTAATGCCATAACAATTTGAGCAGTAATGAGTTCATGAAGAGTCAAATAACTGCTCTCAACATCAACACACTTCCCTCCTGGGGACATTAGATATTAAACTAAAAGGAAACTCTAATGAAACCCATTTACACAGTTGTCATAGTGTTGATGTTATTAAGTTTAGTGTGTATATTGCCACAGAGCAAAGGCTGTGGGAATCAGACATGTGACCGGAACGACTGATGGCGACACGCTGCAGCCCTGTGGCTTTTGAAGAGCAAAATGCCGAGAGTCTGTTACCACAAACTTTCAGCATAAATTTCACAATCACTAACAACTGCTGCGGCTCAGAACATAAATTCATCAGCCAAAGACTTTTGTTAATTCTGTCAAGAGAAAATCTGAAGTATAAAGACCTTAGCACAAATGACCCTCGACAAGTAGCCTATAGTTTAAACAAGAGTCCTGAGAAACTTGATTACAGAGTAACACACACCGTCCTTCTTCATTTTAAGTCTGTCTTAAATCAAAGAGACAACTTCACTTCAGAGACGCACTCATGGTCTAATTTTGTGATTCAACCGTTTCATTCAATTGTAAACACCTCAAGCAGCTCAAGGCAAGACGCCAACACTTCATGTGCATGTTTTCTCCAGAAGTCCAGCTGCAGCATGTGGGTCTATTTAAAGACGGCACACAGCTCTTTGGCTCAGGAATAATGAACTGAAGCTGTAGGGGACAATATTGATAAATCTGCAGACTTTTGTCCATTCTCCATTATTCATCGTTTTGTCTGTAAGATGCGAATCGAAAGGGAGGACATTGAAAATGCTTATTTCACTCAATCTAATCTGAAATATAGCCTGTATCAGTTTGGTGTATGACCTAAAAGAGCAACAAAACCTAAAGTTGAGAAACAGGATTCAGTGGCTGGTTCTGCTTGAAAACTAAACAGAACAGGGAAAAGGAAATAAATGATCATTGATTCACTGAGTGATTACTACAGCTCTATAGTGAACTTCCTGCAGGGACAAAATGTTCTGATCACTAACTAACACCCACAAGTAACAATGTTTGCATTTGAGTGGATAATGTGTGAATATATACATCAGAATGAAGGCTCTGTGTTTCTGGTTGAATGAGAGTTGCAAAAGAGCAACTATCTAAAGTGTGAAATGGCCTTACTTTGAACGATCACACAGTTAACGTCACAATTTACCACACTGCAAAAGCTTGACAAAGAAACAAACTGTGTCATGTTTCTTTTCACACCACAGACTGGTCTCAGAAATGTGGTTGAACTGTTTCAAAGGATTAGAATAGGCCTAAATATTAAAGTGAGAACTGATCCACCTGCACCAAGAACGGCTTTCAGGAAACACTGCACATAAAAAACAAATATAATTCTTCCCAGCATGACTTTTCTGCCCTGTTCTTTGCTGTGTGCTTTTAATTACAGACTTGTTTCCCAAGTTCTTATTTGACATTTAAAACTGTCCTAGTTTGCAGTCATGATGTTGTGTACAGCAGCTACATTCTGTATACTACGCTCTTTATCACTGATGACACATTTCATACTCATCAGCTCTGTATCACATGGTTGTATGGACTTCCTGAATCCTGACAGACAAGACGAAACAAAGACATTATCTCCTGATTCATTTATGAGTCTACTGTTGAAGTTGCCAAACAAGCTCCCAGGTCTTATAATATTTAAACCTTATCACCACAGTACACAATCCAGTTACTACCTAACCTTAGATATTCCTTTTATTAGTTGAGCTGGTTCCAGGTACTGTGCAGCTTTTTAACTGAATGAAATACAAACAGGCATGCCTTTTTTCCACATAATGAAATAATTAGTGATGACTATATATGTAAAAATAATTGTTGTTTAAGTACCAAAAACAATCAATGTAGGTTTATTTCTCATCGCTTAGTTGGAACAGAACATACTGGTAGAGGTTCAAGATCTTTCCTCTGATTGGCTGAGCATTTTCCAGATTGCAGCCTACAAATAGCCTACAGCTTAGGTGAAACATACCAGTAAATGCAAATGACAAAGGTGAGTCAGAAATCGAATGAGCTTAACAGATCAAATTCTTAGTAAAACACACAGTTACTTCAGAATAATCTACGTTATCCTCTGATCTAACATGTCCCTGTGTGAGGGGGTTGTGCAATCCTTTTTTTGTAGCCTACCCTCTCTTGCAGCTTGCTAGATTATTGACTGATTGGTGTTGCATTATTAAAAACAAGCTAAAACGACCCCAAAAACAAATGGAGAGTGGATCCAGGTAGTCCATACACAGTTGTGACATCACAAGGTTGAGGAAGTCCTGATAGCTTGTTTTAAAGCTTAGTTCCTGTATACAGGCATATCTCCATTCATTGAGCACTTAACATACTTTCACAGTACACCTCGACATAAACAGACATACACATTGAAATCTAATTTTCTGCCACAGGTAATGTGACCTTTAAGATTTTAAAAACTTCGCTGTAGTTGTTGCAGAGGTGTAAGTTATTTATAAACATGTCTGAGACGCTTGTGTCCCTGCAGCGTTAAGCTGATGTCACAAGACTAGACAAAGAGCAGATCACATGCACAGAGGAGATGATACCGAGAGAATAATAAACCGTGTAATGTTTCCTCTCCCGGTGTAAACATGAGGCGGTAGCTATTAGCTTCCACCTCGGAGCTCCTATGTGCGTGTAACCGGACCGTCTAATGTCGGTTTGCGTTAGGTAAGTTAACAATGTGTAACAGCTAGCATTCACAGCTCACACAGACAAACTCAGCACTTGTTGTTTCTCACCGGACCAGAGCGTCTCCTCCGGTCGTCAGGGCTAACGCCGCGAAAACGAGCAGGACTACACTCCTCATTGTGTCGACTGGACCGTTAAACCATGAACCACGTCGATGACCGAGCACTTTTAGCTGTTGTCTACAAAACAACCGACTTTTATCAGCTGACTCTGGCGGAGTCAGCGTCACGTGAGACTCCGTCGCCCGGTCGCCTGTGACGTCACTACCGGTGGATTTTCATGGCGAGGATCCGGAGTGAAAAAAAAAAAAAAAATCCAGTGTCACCAATGGAAATTAAACAACTGCCATACGAAAACATTGTTTATGACTCAACTCAAAATAGTCGAAATGATGGAAAATTTCACAGTCAATAAAAAATGATTTGTATGTTTTTTTCTTTGAATTAAGTCTCTGTTGGATCACAGTGAAATCACTGCGTCTCAGTTAGCCTACAACATGCAGTGTGATTTAATTAATTCTAAAAAAAACTGGCAAACCATCCTCGGTTCTTGAGGCTTAACCCTTATTAGTAGGCCTAGTTTTCCTGTAAACATGGAAAAATAGACTAATCAATGTAGGGGATTTGTTCACAACCTGACAACTTCACAACCATGACTTTAACTGAACATTATTTCTATTTCCATATCTGACATAATTATTTTTTCCACATTTCAAGGCAGAATTTGGCATCAACAAATACAGCATTTTAATTCACTTCAGTCAGGTGGCTCAGTCTGTGGCTTAATTTTTTAACAAAAGTAGTTCCTTTTTAAACCACATTTACTTGTGGTTGTTCTGGCCTGCAAGTTTAACCCATGACACAAAATTTCCTCAACCTGCAAAACAGGCTGAGAACGACAGAGAGCAGCAGGAAGTTTTGGCCTCACAACTTTCTATTTGCAGTCCAGCTGACACCCAATTATTAGGGGATAAGTGAAGGGGAGTAGGCTACCTTTGTGACAAGTATAGGCTCCTTTATGTATTGGTTTACTGGTGTTTTTTCACAGGTGGAAACTTTCCACTTTCCCAGCAATGTCAACTCCACTGTAGCCTAAGAAGGACAACAGAAACACAAACCTTAATATAACAACACTTTATTATTTGTTATCCAAGGCTAGTGATTAAATAGCAACCGGTGGTGTCATCAGGTGGATAAATCAAGAGCAAGCTGTTTTTTCATGTCATCTAACAGAACAGAGAATGTCCATCCAGCGGTCATAGCCTACCAAGTGTGACTAAGGCCTATTGAAATGCTATGGGTCAGTACGGGTTTACAGAAGTGTGTGTATCACATGATCGTGCAGTGGTGGTGCTGATGAGGCCTTTTCATGCTACCAGCACTATCACATGTTTCATTATCTTGCTGCTGCACAGAAAATAAATGTATGAGTCATGATTGAGAGTGACAGGCTACCTTTAAACAGACACATTGGGATAAGAGCCGCTGTTACTTCCTGTTTTTTAGACTGATTAACCAACAGAAACCATTTCTTGTGACTATTGTTTAATGTCACTCGGCTGCATCTTCCCCAGATTATCATTAAAGCCACCACTGCTGAATAAACTCTCAGTAGCTGTGATGATACGGTGAAGCCAGCTGAGATTATCTCAGTGCCATGTAATTGCGAGGACTGAACAGCGAGTGGCTGCCTCGTCCCACTCATCGGAGATCAGCAACCAGGCACGACCGCTGGTGCCTCTCTCTTGTAAAAAAACAAAACAAAAACCTCAGGGGGGAAACTGTATCACAATTACAAACAGACTCTTAATAGCATGGTGTCTGTTGGCCATTTCAGCCTTTACAGTTTAATGTCTGGCATGCATGATAGGTTGAAGAAGCTGCCAAGAGTTTATGAATCCAAAAGAAAAATGAAAATGTCACATACAATATCTGACCTTAACCTGCAGGACAAACATTTATCCTGTGAAAAAAGAAAATAGTCTGACACTTCCAGCGGCTATGGTTCCTAACCTGATGTATGAAATCTGCCATGATTGACTTTTCAAAATAATGGCTCTGGACCAGCTGCAGTACGGCTGAGCTAAAGATGATGAAATCTCTGTTGCATCAAATATAAGAAAGGCTGTAGATTCAAAGTGTGATCATCCATTTTCTTGAACATGAACAAAATAATACTCTATTCAAGTGACCAGGTTATAGACCAGAGTCAACAAATTGTTGTCTTGCACATCTGTGATGATTAGATGGTCAGTCCATCAGTCAACAGAAAATTAACCAGCCTTTGATCATTAATCATTTCAGCCATTTTTCTCCAGTTTCAGCCTCTCGGGTGTCACAGTTTGCTGTTTGCCTTGAGATTAAATGAAAATCTCAAGTTTTAGACAAGTGAAGACATCACAGTCATAGAGTATTGAGAAATTGACAAAATAATCAGTAGATTAATAGCCTAATGCATACAGTTAGTTGGAGCTGCGCTGTCTTGTATTGATCAGTATCAGTCCTCTACTCTTCCCTCATTCAGCTCAGTTATATCTGCAATACTTGAGCATACAAATAAGGACCAAGCATTTTTATACCTCCATCTATTCATGAATTATTTAAACCTCTTCCTTCTCAAGGCAGGAAATGTCTGCTTAGCGCTGCCCTCCACTCTATCAGTTCATCAGCAGATAGAAGTCATCAACAAAACTTTCAGCTGAGTTTCACCACAAGGACTCCACAAGCCTTAAAGGAACTGTTCAGCAATTGTGCTAATTTTCTTTCTTGTTGGGTTTAATGAGACGATTGATACTAATAAATTGTCTTTCTCTAAATTAAGTCTGTAGGTGGAGGCAGTTAGCGTAGCATGACGAGCAGAGGTAAACAGACGCTGTTTGTTTGTGGGATTTCATGAACCAGAGGGACAAATGCGCAAATTGAGATGCTCAATCCTCGTTTTATTACAAATTCCCAAGTAATTGTCATCAAGTGGATGATTCAGGAGTAAATGTCCCATTAAAGCTGCACCTCTATGATTTTATTCACGTTAATGAAACAGAGACCTCACTAGTCGGAGCCCAGCGCTTTCTGCCATGGTTTACTCTTAATACCCAGTGTGACTAGGCCTATTAAAAATGTAAAACAATATGAGTCAGCCAGCTTTACAGAAGTGTATGTGTCACAGAAGTGCAGTTGTGGTGTTGGTGAGGCTGTTTAGGGATGGTCATATTTTGTTATCCTGCTGCTCTAGAGAAGAACTTAAAGTCACTTGCTGAGTCATGTTCAAGAGTGACAGATGCACCTTGAGAAACATCAAGATTAGGGGCATTTCAGCAGGATCACTTCCTGTGCCTGAAATCTGTTTTCTAAAAACATCTAGCACCATCATTCACATCAAACCTCAGCTGTCATTTAATCTTTCCACTCTGCTGCATCTTGAGGTCAAATTTCTACTTTGCATCAATCACCAGGTAATGATGACTGACTTGTTGAAGTTGCAGTAAAGGACGGTTGAGATGTTATTTTGCAGGAGAGACAGCAGCTGTGACTGTGAAAGTTTGTAGTATAACTGAAAAATCACTGCTTTGCTCCACAGCAACAAACACTCACACAGGTGCTTCATATTCAGTGGCTATTACTGGCAGTGCAGGTCAGTGCGTGTGTGGTACAGATTGAAATATCTGAAGAGGATGAAAGTGATCTTTTGATCTTTTTATTTTCTATGTATTTATTTATTTATTTATTTATTGATATTTGAAGCCTAGTACAGTGTGGAGTGACAAGAAATGCAGGGACATGCAACACAGAGTTCAGCTGGGTGTCAGACTATGTACAACATACTATATTTTGATTTGTGAACGAATATATAATCCTGAATCTTGTTATGTTCCCATCATGAAAAAACAACAACTCCTAAAATCCAGCCCTGGAACATGACCTCATTCAACAATTATGTCAAACTGCTTGATCCAGGTTTAGATCTGGGTGGTCGTCTTTAAAGGTCCTATTTAGCTACAAATGTGCTTGTATTCAGAAACTGCCATGACCTCTGTGACTTTGTGGTTTGAGGTTGTCAGACTAATGTCAAAGTAAAGTGGTCACTTAATGGAAAAGGACAAACTGTAAATGAACCTTGTCATCATTAGAAAGTCTTAACAAATATGAGTCATGTGAGGCTGAGCAGGAACAGTCTGGACACGATGTCAGATTATCTTGTCAGCTGGAAAATGTGACCTGATGGGAAATGTGCGGACAATCATGAGGGAGTTTGACCAACAGGAATCAAAGCGCCACAGCAAAGAGGAACACAGGTCACGAGCTACAGCTGCGCATCAGGGGTGTGATTCACTTCTGCAGCAATATTAGGTTGACAAATACTGATTTCAACAGTAAATTGTTTTCGCCTAATCATTGTCTTCTTGCCGATGTGGCCTCTGCTGGAGGCTGTGTGTCCTGATGAATGAAAATCAATGCAGAAATATTCTATAGTGTTTGAATCAGACAGCAAACAGAGAAGAGTTAAAAGTTAGAGTTTGAAGTGAACCAGGAGACCCCTTTGAGTGACTATAATGCCATGTTTTATACACCTTACATGTCATCACAATCAAAGGTTACTGACTGTGCACAGAACTGTGTCGGCAACCAAGGGCGCTGGTTGTTTGGCATGAGCCTGGTTTCAGGTCACAAAAACTTTTAACATCTTCTAAGCCTTCTTCTCCTAGGTAACTGTTTCATTCCATCAAACAGCTCTTGGTCAATCACTGTGAGCAGTGACTCTAAGAAAATCAAGAAGCATTTTTATTTTACACGTATGTTGAAATGTATTATTATGTTGATGTTGCTGATGTCAGGAAATGTGCAGCCTAACCCAGGTCCTGTGTCTGATGTGATATCTCTGCAAACCCCTGCTGATTTTTTAAATAGGTCCGGTATTGGTTTTGTACACATGAATGTGAGAAGTCTCTTGCCCAAAATTGATATGGTAAGAATCTGGGCCAAATCAACCAATGCTGATATTATGGTTTTATCTGATAGTGGATGGGTATAATATTTTCCGTACTGATCGCTGTGCTAAAGGTGGAGGAGTGGCTATTTATGTCAAAAATACCTTTCAGGCAACAGTACAATTATCTAAGTCTGTGCCTAAACAATTTGAACTGCTTATTTTGAAAACTGAATCCACGAAGAGCTGTGTTATATCAGTTGCAGGATGTTACAGACCCCCTTCTGCATCAAAGTAGCCTGGTTGTCACAACATTCCAATGTTGATGCTCAGCACTAGGTCTGGCCAAGACATTAAGAGAATCCATTTCTCAAAGCGCATCCTTCAAACTTGGTTTACCCGCCTCCCTCAAATGCCTCAGTCTGCTATTGGTCGAAGCAAGAATACAGTAGGCGGTGTCGAAGCTTCTACTGCTGTTCTACTGCATCACTTACTTGAACACGCCTCTACCTAGAGCCGGTGGAGATGCTCAACGTTGATTGGCTCTCGAAAAATAGGGTGGAGTTCCCGTGGATTCAGGAGACAGAATCCTGTAAATAGTACGGTTGGCCAGACTAGCAGTCAGCCGCGCTCGCGAGGCGTGACGTCACTAGTGTGGGTGCGACCAGGCTAGCATCAAAGGACACCTTATCCTCATTGTCTGACTGTTTATCATCTATAAAGTATAATGAATTGGTTTCATTAGGGGACTTAAACTGAGACTGGTTAACTCCTGCATCTGATTCTTTTAAATGTTTCTGTGATTCAGCACTTTTGACTCAAATTATAGACTCACCAACCAGGCTAAATAATAAACATCCTGAGAAGTCAACACTCAGCCACTGCTGTCTTTGCAAATGATGTTAGCGACAAGGGGGCAGTTGTCGGTCTGAGAAGTGAAGCTCACTTCCGCGTTCAAAAAACTGCAATCCCCGCCGATTCCTGTGGGGGCTGGTACCGGAAGTGAGCAACTCTCCATAGACCCCCATGTTAAAATCGCCGACTTTACAGCTTTCAAAAACATATTTACAGCCTGGTACCAAAACGTTTTTTGGTCTCAATCGATAGTTTCTACCCCCGTACACACTCTGAGGGGGTGAATTTTTTTTAAAATACCGTTTTGCTGTTATTCGGATAAGATTCTGGCCAATCAGGGCGCGGAAACGTTCAGCTGCAGGTCCGTAGCGGCACAGAGACAGGCTGCTTCGAGGCCAGGGGGCGGGTTCTCGGCCGGCCAATCCAACATGGCGCTGTTCAAACCACCATATTTGAGGCACAAAAACGACTGCACAAAACCAATGGGTGACGTCACGGATGCTACGTCCATTCTTTTTACAGTCTATGGTTAGCGATCACTGCATAGTTGCTTGTGTGAGAGACACAAAGTTGCCAAAGTGTAAACCACGTATCATACTAAAGACAAATTTTTAATTGTTCTGTGAACAAGCTTTTCTAAATGACCTTAATCTCTGTGGTTGGAACAAAATAAATTTGATCCCAGAGCCCAAGATAGCATTGCAACATTTTAAATCATTATTGTTAGGCATGATTAAAGGACGTGATAACCCGTGGTTCTCAGAGCAACTGTCTGAACTAATTCATGAACGAGACCTTGGGCAAAAGCAAGAAAATCCAAAAATAAGTCAGACTGGCAACATTTTAGGTATCTGAGAAACAAATGTGTCTCACAAGAGTGACCCTCTCTGCAATACTTCACTGGTTAAATAAAACTTAGGAAAAAGAGTTAATTATTGAACTATCAAGGAAGATTCATTGCATCGCAGTTTTAGGATGTGAAAGTAAAGGGGGTAGCTTTTCAGAATAACACCATTTATTTTTCTTTGTCAACTAAAGGTCTTTGCACACTGAGTCAGTTTTTTTTAGCATGCATTTTTATTTTGTGTTTCAAATTTCGGAGAGGGAGACAAAAATTGTCACACAGTCATGCACTTTGTGAATCTCTCACTTGTCGAGAAATGAAAGAGAAAAAGAGTCCATGCTGAGAGAACGCAGTAGCGAGGGGATCTGCTGCTTGGAAATGAGCAGCAGGACTATCATACTCACTTCAACAGTTTATTTTAGTATGTCAGTGTCCACTTTGATAGATATTGATTATTAGCTCACACAGTGAACAGAAGACGGCCAATTTACATGATCCTGAACAGCGGCTGGTGCATGCATACACACAACAGACACACTCTCAGTGGTGATCCACCCCCACACCCCTCTCTCTCTCCCTCTCCAGCCTCAAAAAGCGATTGGTCAAAAGGCTTTTCACGGATGCGAAAAACGCATTACATTGAACCTGTTCCGAAAACTTTAGTGACGGACGAAAGTCGGTGTGTAAACATGATTGACACAACATGAGTCGAATTTATTTTTTGACGTGCGGCAATTTCGGACGAAAAAAACGGACTCAGTGTGCAAAGGCCTTGACACTGTGCCTGTTTAAGGCCTTTACTTTTCCTCATGCACCTGCACACAGTTAGGTTTATCCTGCATCTTGGGGACCTGCAAAATGCCTTCAAATTTGTCCAGTTAGACATCATTAAGAGCAAGCAGATATAAATCCACTCCAATTGTGGAAGCAACAGAAATTTACCTTGACTACTGTGCTAATGTGACAGTGGTGGTCCTGTCACTGTGTGCCTCCAGTTGATCATGAACAATATCAAGCAGTGGAAGTTGGGATGTCCCAGTTGCAAATCTGAATTCAGCAGCTCTGGATATGAAATGACCGGGAGTTGGGGGGAGAACGAGAAGGAATGGGGGTCCCTCTTCACTGCCACATTCTGGCGTTTTGGAGGATCCATGGACCCAGGTCCAGTGATTACATGGATCCTGCCGCGGAAGCAACGCCAGAATGCTTGTGAAAAGAGGGGGAGAGATGTGACAGTGGTGGTCCTGTCACTGTGTGCCTCCAGTTGATCATGGGCCCTGGCTACTTGGCCAACGGGATGTCCCTTTGGCCGACTGGTTAGCGCGCATGACTCCGACCCGGGAGTCTGGGGTTCGAAGCCCGCCCGGGTCCCTCTTCACCTTGCCACACTAACATGGAATATGCTCTAACCACCTGATCACTAACCCATGTATGAACAATATCAAGCAGTGGAAGTTGGTCGACAGTTGCAAATCTGAATTCAGCAGCTCTGGATATGAAATGACCTGGTTAGAAAGGGGGAGAACGAGAAGGAATGGGGGTGAAGTTCCAACAACTACAGACACACATTAGGAATCCATGGACCCACCCCTAGTGCTACATGGATCCTGCCAACAACGCCAGAATGTGGCAAGGCGAAGGGGCCCGGGCGGGCTTCGAACCCCAGACTCCCGGGTAAGAGTCATGCGCGCCAACCAGTCAGCCAAAGGGACATCCCCTTGGCCAAGTATCCAGGGCACATGATCAATTGGAGGCATAGTGACAGGAACCTCAACTGTCACACAGGGTTGGGAAGCAGAAGTTGGTCCAAAGTTGCAGATCTGAACACAATTGCTCTGGAGATGGGATGGCCTGAGGCAAAATGGGGAGACACAAAAAGAATTGCACTTAAGGTTCAACACGTACATTAGAGACAAAATCTGAAAAGACTAATAATCAATCAATAATTTAAATGATACTAGAGTGTTGTATCTGGCCTTGGACAGGATCAAGCAGTGGAAGTTCCACAGTTGCATATCTTAAGTCACTAGCTCTGGATATGAAATGACCTGGATAGAAAGGGAGAAAATGAGAAGGAATAGGGGTGAAGTTCTAATGATCAATCAATAATTTAAACAATACTAGAGTTTTGTAAACTTTAGACAGGATCGGGAAGCAGAAGTTGGTCCAAAGTTGTAAATCGGACTAAATACTGCTGGAGTTTAATTGACTTGGAGATTAAAGGGGAGAAAGAGAAAGAATTGGGGGTAGTGTAAAACAAGTCCAGGAAAAAATTGATAAGACTGACATTTGATAATAATTAGTCTTATCAGACTTTTTTCTGGACTGGTGTCACAGTGGCGACCTAGAGCAAAAGAGAAAAGAGAGAAATAAAGATAAAGAATGGGAGTGAGTGTTCAAACAACTAAAAACAAAATCTGCGAGATTAATAATCAATCACTAATTTAAATGATACTAGAGTTTGTATCTGAAGTTGGTCCAATATTGCAGATCTGAACTCAATTGCTCTGGAGAAAGGATGACCTGAAGCGAAAGAGGGAGAAACAGAAAGAATTGCAGTTAAAGTTCAACAAGTAGAGACAAAATCTGAAAAGACTAATAACAAATCAATAATCTAAATGATACTAGAGTTTTGTATCTGGCCTTAGACAGGATCAAGCAGTGGAAGTTGGTTAAACAGTTGCATATCTGAAGTCAATAGCTCTGGATATGAAATGACCTGGATAGAAAGGGAGAGAATGAGAAGGAATGGGGGTGAAGTTCCAACAACTACAGACAAAATCTGATAAGAATAATAATCAAAGATTAATTTAAATGATACTAGTTTTTTGTAACAGGCTGTACACAGGGTCGGGAAGCAGAAGTTGGTTGTCAGTTTCAGACCTGAACTCAATTGCTCTGGAGATGGGATGGCCTGAGGTGAAAGGGGGAGAAACAGAAACATCTGCAGTTAAGGTTCAACACAGACAAAATTTGAAAAGACTAATAACCAATCAATAATATAAACGATACTAGAGTTTTGTATCTGGCCTTGGACAGGATCGAGTAGTGGAAGTTGGTCCACAGTCTCATATCTGAAGTCAATAGCTGTGGATATGAAATGACCTGGATAGAAAGGGAGAGAATGAGAAGGAACGGGGGTGAAGTTCCAACAACAACAGACAAAATCTGAAGAGATCAATTTAAACGATACTAGAGTTTTGTAAGCTTTAGACAGGATCGGGAAGCAGAAGTTGGTCCAAAGTTGCTAATGCAACTCAATACCGCTGGAGTTTGAATGACTTGGAGAGTAAAGGGGATAAAGAGAAAGAAATGGGGGGAGTGTAACACAAGTCCAGGAAAAAGTTGATAAGACTGACATGTGATAATAATTAGTCTTATCAGATTTTTTTCTGGACTGGTGTCACGGTGGCGACCTAGAGCAAAAGAGAAAAGAGAGAAAGAAAGATAAAGAATGGGATTGAGTGTTCAAACTACAAATAAAATCTGAAGAGATTAATAATCAATCAATAATTTAAATGATACTAGAGTTTGTATCTGAAGTTGGTCCAAAGTTGCAGATCTGAACTCAATTGCTCTGGAGAAGGGATGACCTGAAGCGAAAGAGGGAGAAACAGAAAGAATTGCAGTTAAGGTTCAACAAGTAGAGACAAATCTGAAAAGACTAATAATCAATCAATAATTTAAATGATACTAGAGTTTTGTATCTGGCCTTAGACAGGATCAAACAGTGGAAGTTGTTCCACAGTTGCTTATCTGAAGTCAATAGCTCTGGATATGAAATGACCTGGATAGAAAGGGAGAGAATGAGAAGGAATGGGGGTGAAGTTCCAACAACTACAGACAAAATCTGATAAGACTAATAATCAAACATTGATTTAAATGATACTAAGTTTTTGTAACAGGCTTTAGACAGGGTCTGGAAGCAGAAGTTGGTCCAAAGTTGCAGATCTGAACTCAATTGCTCTGGAGATTGGATGACCTGAGGTGAAAGGGGGAGAAACAGAAAGAAATGAAGTTAAGGTTCAACAAGTAGAGACAAAATTTGAAAAGACTAATAATCAATCAATAATTTAAATGATACTAGAGTTTTCTATCTGGCCTTAGACAGGATCAAGCAGTGGAAGTTGGTTAAACAGTCATATCTGAAGTCAATAGCTGTGGATATGAAATGACCTGGATAGAAAGGGAGAGAATGAGAAGGAACGGGGGTGAAGTTCCAACAACTACAGACGAAATCTGAAGAGATTAATAATCAATCAATAATTTAAATGATACTAGAGTTTGTATCTGAAGTTGGTCCAAAGTTGCAGATCTGAACTTAATTGCTCTGGAGATTGGATGACCTGAAGCGAAAAGGGGAGAAACAGAAAGAAATGAAGTTAAGGTTCAACAAGTAGAGACAAAATTTGAAAAGACTAATAATCAATCAAGAATTTAAATGATACTAGAGTTTTGTAAGCTTTAGACAGGATCGGGAAGCAGAAGTTGGTCCAAAGTTGCTAATGCAACTCAATACCGCTGGAGTTTGAATGACTTGGAGAGTAAAGGGGATAAAGAGAAAGAACTGGGGGGAGTGTAACACAAGTCCAGGAAAAAGTTGATAAGACTGACATGTGATAATAATTAGTCTTATCAGATTTTTTTCTGGACTGGTGTCACGGTGGCGACCTAGAGCAAAAGAGAAAAGAGAGAGAGAAAGATAAAGAATGGGAGTGAGTGTTCAAACAACTACACACAAAATCTGAAGAGATTAATCAATCAATAATTGAAATGATACTAGAGTTTGTATCTGAAGTTGGTCCAATATTGCAGATCTGAACTCAATTGCTCTGGAGAAGGGATGACCTGAAGCAAAAGGGGGAGAAACAGAAAAAATGCAGTCAAGGTTCAACAAGTAGAGAAAAATCTGAAAAGACTAATAATCAATCAATAATCTAAATGATACTAGAGTTTTGTATCTGGCTTTAGACAGGATCAAGCAGTGGAAGTTGGTCCACAGTTGCTTATCTGAAGTCGATAGCTCTGGATATGAAATGACCTGGATAGAAAGGGAGAGAATGAGAAGGAATGGGGGTGAAGTTCCAACAACTACAGAAAAAATCTGATAAGACTAATTATAAATAAACGATACTAGAGTTTTGTATTGGACAGGATTTAAATTATCTGAACTCAATAGCTGTGGATATTTTAGAAAGGGAGAGAATGAGAAGGAATGGGGGAGAAGTTCCAACAACTACAGACAAAATCTGAAGAGATCAATAATCAATCAGTAATTTAAATGATAGAGTTTGTATCTGAAGTTGGTCCAAAGTTGCAGATCTGAACACAATTGCTCTGGAGATTTGATGACCTGAGGCGAAAGGGGGAGAAACAGAAAGAATTGATGTTAAGGTTCAACAAGTAGAGACAAAATCTGAAAAAACTAATAATCAATCAATGATTTAAACAATACTAGAGTTTTGTATCTGCTTTAGACAGGATCAAGCAGTGGAAGTTGGTCCACAGTTGCTTATCTGAAGTCGATAGCTCTTGATATGAAATGACCTGGATAGAAAGGGAGAGAATGAGAAGGAATGGGGGTGAAGTTCCAACAACTACAGACAAAATCTGAAGAGATTAATAATCAATCAATAATTTAAATGATACTAGAGTTTGTATCTGAAGTTGGTCCAAAGTTGCAGATCTGAACTCAATTGCTCTGGAGATTAGATGACCTGAGGCGAAAGGGGGAGAAACAGAAAGAAATGAAGTTAAGGTTCAACAAGTAGAGACAAAATTTGAAAAGAGTAATAATCAATCAAGAATTTAAATGATACTAGAGTTTTGTAAACTTTAGACAGGATCGGGAAGCAGAAGTTGGTCCAAAGTTGTTATTCCAACTCCATACCGCTGGAGTTTGAATGACTTGGAGAGTAAAGGTGAGAAAGAGAAAGAACTGGGGGGAGTGTAACACAAGTCCAGGAAAAAATTGATAAGACTGACATTTGATAACAATTCGTCTTATCAGATTTTATTCTGGACTGGTGTCACAGTGGCGACCTAGAGCAAAAGAGAAACGAGAGAGAGAAAGATAAAGAATGGGAGTGAGTGTTCAAACAACTACACACAAAATCTGAAGAGATTAATCAATCAATAATTGAAATGATACTAGAGTTTGTATCTGAAGTTGGTCCAATATTGCAGATCTGAACTCAATTGCTCTGGAGAAGGGAGGCCCTGAAGCAAAAGGGGGAGAAACAGAAAGAATTGCAGTTAAGGTTCAACAAGTAGAGACAAATCTGAAAAGACTAATAATCAATCAATAATCTAAATCAGGGGTCTCAAACTCCCGGCCCGCGGGCCAGATCCGGCCCGCCACGTCATTTTATGTGGCCCGCGTGTGCTTAATTATGTCCAATTATCTTTGGCCCGCATGATAATATTTATGGTCCGCCGGTATGTTGCACGTACCACTAAAACTACAAATCCCACAATGCACTGCCAGTGCACGTCTGTAGGCCTGCGAGCGCGAGTCCTGGTCCCACTTGTTCATCAGCACCAGCAACCTGATCCTCTGTTGTCAATAGAGCGGGCGATCGACGACGTCATTTTTTTCTTGCCGTTATGAAACACAGCGCGAGTGCAGCCGAACAGCAGAGTTCCTCTGACAGCTCCTCTGAGGAGCTGCAGGCTTTGCTGCAGGTCAACACTGAGGAACGCTGGAGAACACAGTACCGGACTTCCCCCCCGCCCCCCTCCTTTTTTTTGAAGCGCCGTTGTTACAGGTGATGCACACGCAGACGTCCCTTTATGTTTTGTCTTCCGACCGTCTGTCACTGGACTGCGCTGCAGAACCATGGGTGTATTATATTATTATAGATCCATGTGCAGAACTGTCAGAAATGTCTAATTTCCTGCTGAGAAACGAATGACTGATATGACTGAAGACACGATGTAAGTCTGCACGTGTCGTCAAGCCCCCATAAGTTAAGTAAAAAAAAAGAATTGATATTAATCAGTCAAAGTTGTTGATATTGGTTAATGGTTAATCATGTGCATCCCTAATTAGAAATGACTATGGAAAGCTGCAGATAAAGCCATTAGAAATGAATGCAACATTTAAAAAAAAAAAAAAAAGTAGGCCTATTTAATGATTATTGTTGTTTTATATGCAATAACTTACAAGCTTTATTAGTTTTAGGTTGAATATGTGCAAAAAGGTCATTTCAATAAGTTCTCAATAAACAACCGTGTGGCCCTCGGCTTGTGCCATTTTTTCAAATCTGGCCCTCGGCGTATTTGAGTTTGAGACCCCTGATCTAAATGATACTAGAGTTTTGTATCTGGCTTTAGACAGGATCAAGCAGTGGAAGTTGGTTAAACAGTTGCTTATCTGAAGTCGATAGCTCTGGATATGAAATGACCTGGATAGAAAGGGAGAGAATGAGAAGGAATGGGGGTGAAGTTCCAACAACTACAGACAAAATTTGAAAAGACTAATAACCAATCAATAATATAAACGATACTAGAGTTTTGTATCTGGCCTTGGACAGGATCGAGTAGTGGAAGTTGGTCCACGGTCTCATATCTGAACTCAATAGCTGTGGATATGAAATGACCTGGATAGAAAGGGAGAGAATGAGAAGGAATGGGGGAGAAGTTCCAACAACTACAGACAAAATCTGAAGAGATTAATTTAAACGATACTAGAGTTTTGTAAACTTTAGACAGGATCGGGAAGCAGAAGTTGGTCCAAAGTTGTTATTCCAACTCAATACCGCTGGAGTTTGAATGACTTGGAGAGTAAAGGTGAGAAAGAGAAAGAACTGGGGGGAGTGTAACACAAGTCCAGGAAAAAAATTGATAAGACTGACATGTGATAATAATTAGTCTTATCAGATTTTTTTCTGGACTGGTGTCACGGTGGCGACCTAGAGCAAAAGAGAAAAGAGAGAAAGAAAGATAAAGAATGGGATTGAGTGTTCAAACTACAAATAAAATCTGAAGAGATTAATAATCAATCAATAATTTAAATGATACTAGAGTTTGTATCTGAAGTTGGTCCAAAGTTGCAGATCTGAACTCAATTGCTCTGGAGAAGGGATGACCTGAAGCGAAAGAGGGAGAAACAGAAAGAATTGCAGTTAAGGATCAACAAGTAGAGACAAAATCTGAAAAGACTAATAATCAATCAATAATCTAAATGATACTAGAGTTTTGTATCTGGCCTTAGACAGGATCAAGCAGTGGAAGTTGGTCCACAGTTGCATATCTGAAGTCAATAACTCTGGTTATGAAATGCCCTGGATAAAAAGGGAGAGAATGAGAAGGAATGGGGGTGAAGTTCCAACAACTACCGACAAAATCTGATAAGAATAATAATCAAAGATTAATTTAAATGATACTAGTTTTTTGTAACAGGCTTTAGACAGGGTCAGGAAGGGGAAGTTGGTCCAAAGTTGCAGGTCTGAACTCAATTGCTCTGGAGATTGAATGACCTGAGGCGAAAGGGGGAGAAATAGAAAGAAATTAAGTTAAGGTTCAACAAGTAGAGACAAAATTTGAAAAGACTAATAATCAATCAATAATTTAAATGATACTAGAGTTTTGTATCTGGCTTTAGACAGGATCAAGCAGTGGAAGTTGGTCCGAAGTTGCTTATCTGAAGTCGATAGCTCTGGATATGAAATGACCTGGATAGAAAGGGAGAGAATGAGAAGGAATGGGGGTGAAGTTCCAACAACTACAGTCAAAATCTTATAAGACTAATAATCAATCAATAATTTAAATGATACTAGAGTTTTGTACCTGGCTTTAGACAGGATCAAGCAGTGGAAGTTGGTTAAACAGTTGCATATCTGAAGTCAATAGCTCTGGATATGAAATGACCTGGATAGAAAGGGAGAGAATGAGAAGGAATGGGGGTGAAGTTCCAACAACTACAGAGAAAATCTGATAAGACTAATAATCAAACATTGATTTAAATGATACTAAGTTTTTGTAACAGGCTTTAGACAGGGTCTGGAAGCAGAAGTTGGTCCAAAGTTGCAGGTCTGAACTCAATTGCTCTGGAGATTGAATGACCTGAGGCGAAAGGGGGAGAAATAGAAAGAAATTAAGTTAAGGTTCAACAAGTAGAGACAAAATTTGAAAAGACTAATAATCAATCAATAATTTAAATGATACTAGAGTTTTGTATCTGGCTTTAGACAGGATCAAGCAGTGGAAGTTGGTTAAACAGTTGCATATCTGAAGTCAATAGCTGTGGATATGAAATGACCTGGATAGAAAGGGAGAGAATGAGAAGGAATGGGGGAGAAGTTCCAACAACTACAGACAAAATCTGAAGAGATTAATAATCAATCAATAATTTAAATGATACTAGAGTTTGTTTCTGAAGTTGGTCCAAAGTTGCAGATCTGAACTCAATTGCTTTGGAGATTTGATGACCTGAGGCGAAAGGGGGAGAAACAGAAAGAATTGATGTTAAGGTTCAACAAGTAGAGACAAAATCTGAAAAAACTAATAATCAATCAATAATTTAAACGATACTAGAGTTTTGTAAGCTTTAGACAGGATCGGGAAGCAGAAGTTGGTCCAAAGTTGTTAATCCAACTCAATACCGCTGGAGTTTGAATGACTTGGAGAGTAAAGGGGATAAAGTGAAAGAACTGGGGGGAGTGTAACACAAGTCCAGGAAAAAATTGATAAGACTGACATTTGATAATAATTAGTCTTATCAGATTTTTTTCTGGACTGGTGTCACGGTGGCGACCTAGAGCAAAAGAGAAAAGAGAGAGAGAAAGATAAAGAATGGGAGTGAGTGTTCAAACAACTACACACAAAATCTGAAGAGATTAATCAATCAATAATTGAAATGATACTAGAGTTTGTATCTGAAGTTGGTCCAATATTGCAGATCTGAACTCAATTGCTCTGGAGAAGGGATGACCTGAAGCGAAAGGGGAAGAAACAATAAGAATTGAAGTTAAGGTTCAACAAGTAGAGACAAATCTGAAAAGACTAATAATCAATCAATAATCTAAATGATACTAGAGTTTTGTATCTGCTTTAGACAGGATCAAGCAGTGGAAGTTGGTCCACAGTTGCTTATCTGAAGTCGATAGCTCTGGATATGAAATGACCTGGATAGAAAGGGAGAGAATGAGAAGGAATGGGGGTGAAGTTCCAACAACAACAGACAAAATTTGAAAAGACTAATAACCAATCAATAATATAAAATAACTAGAGTTTTAATCTGGCCTTGGAAGGATTAGTGGATTTAAACGGTCTCATATCTGAACTCAATAGCTGTGGATTGAAATGACCTGGATAGAAAGGGAGAGAATGAGAAGGAATGGGGGAGAAGTTCCAACAACTACAGACAAAATCTGAAGAGATCAATAATCAATCAGTAATTTAAATGATACTAGAGCTTGTTTCTGAAGTTGGTCCAAAGTTGCAGGTCTGAACTCAATTGCTCTGGAGATTGGATGACCTGAGGCGAAAGGGGGAGAAACAGAAAGAAATGAAGTTAAGGTTCAACAAGTAGAGACAAAATTTGAAAAGACTAATAATCAATCAATAATTTAAATGATACTAGAGTTTTGTATCTGGCTTTAGACAGGATCAAGCAGTGGAAGTTGGTTATACAGTTGCATATCTGAAGTCAATAGCTGTGGATATGAAATGACCTGGATAGAAAGGGAGAGAATGAGAAGGAATGGGGGAGAAGTTCCAACAACTACAGACAAAATCTGAAGAGATTAATAATCAATCAATAATTTAAATGATACTAGAGTTTGTTTCTGAAGTTGGTCCAAAGTTGCAGATCTGAACTCAATTGCTTTGGAGATTTGATGACCTGAGGCGAAAGGGGGAGAAACAGAAAGAATTGATGTTAAGGTTCAACAAGTAGAGACAAAATCTGAAAAAACTAATAATCAATCAATAATTTAAACAATACTAGAGTTTTGTAAGCTTTAGACAGGTTCGGGAAGCAGAAGTTGGTCCAAAGTTGTTAATCCAACTCAATACCGCTGGAGTTTGAATGACCTGGAGAGTAAAGGGGATAAAGTGAAAGAACTGGGGGGAGTGTAACACAAGTCCAGGAAAAAATTGATAAGACTGACATTTGATAATAATTAGTCTCATCAGATTTTTTTCTGGACTGGTGTCACGGTGGCGACCTAGAGCAAAAGAGAAAGGAGAGAGAGAAAGATAAAGAATGGGAGTGAGTGTTCAAACAACTACACACAAAATCTGAAGAGATTAATCAATCAATAATTTAAATGATACTAGAGTTTGTATCTGAAGTTGGTCCAATATTGCAGATCTGAACTCAATTGCTCTGGAGAAGGGATGACCTGAAGCGAAAGGGGGAGAAACAGAAAAATTGCAGTCAAGGTTCAACAAGTAGAGACAAATCTGAAAAGACTAATAATCAATCAATAATCTAAATGATACTAGAGTTTTGTATCTGCTTTAGACAGGATCAAGCAGTGGAAGTTGGTCCACAGTTGCTTATCTGAAGTCGATAGCTCTGGATATGAAATGACCTGGATAGAAAGGGAGAGAATGAGAAGGAATGGGGGTGAAGTTCCAACAACAACAGACACAATTTGAAAAGACTAATAACCAATCAATAATATAAACGATACTAGAGTTTTGTATCTGGCCTTGGACAGGATCGAGTAGTGGAAGTTGGTCCACGGTCTCATATCTGAACTCAATAGCTGTGGATATGAAATGACCTGGATAGAAAGGGAGAGAATGAGAAGGAATGGGGGAGAAGTTCCAACAACTACAGACAAAATCTGAAGAGATCAATAATCAATCAGTAATTTAAATGATACTAGAGTTTGTTTCTGAAGTTGGTCCAAAGTTGCAGGTCTGAACTCAATTGCTCTGGAGATTGGATGACCTGAGGCGAAAGGGGGAGAAACAGAAAGAAATGAAGTTAAGGTTCAACAAGTAGAGACAAAATTTGAAAAGACTAATAATCAATCAATAATTTAAATGATACTAGAGTTTTGTATCTGGCTTTAGACAGGATCAAGCAGTGGAAGTTGGTCCGAAGTTGCTTATCTGAAGTCGATAGCTCTGGATATGAAATGACCTGGATAGAAAGGGAGAGAATGAGAAGGAATGGGGGTGAAGTTCCAACAACTACAGACAAAATCTTATAAGACTAATAATCAATCAATAATTTAAATGATACTAGAGTTTTGTACCTGGCTTTAGACAGGATCAAGCAGTGGAAGTTGGTTAAACAGTTGCATATCTGAAGTCAATAGCTCTGGATATGAAATGACCTGGACAGAAAGGGACAGAACAAGAGGGAATGGGGGAGAAGTTCCAACAACTACAGACAAAATTTGAAGAGATTAATAATCAATCAATAATTTAAATGATACTAGAGTTTGTTTCTGAAGTTGGTCCAAAGTTGCAGATCTGAACTCAATTGCTTTGGAGATTTGATGACCTGAGGCGAAAGGGGGAGAAACAGAAAGAATTGATGTTAAGGTTCAACAATTAGAGACACAATCTGAAAAAACTAATAATCAATCAATAATTAAAAAAATTCTAGAGTTTTGTAAGCTTTAGACAGGATCGGGAAGCAGAAGTTGGTCCAAAGTTGCTAATGCAACTCAATACCGCTGGAGTTTGAATGACTTGGAGAGTAAAGGGGATAAAGCGAAAGAACTGGGGGGAGTGTAACACAAGTCCAGGAAAAAATTGATAAGACTGACATTTGATAATAATTAGTCTTATCAGATTTTTTTCTGGACTGGTGTCACAGTGGCGACCTAGAGCAAAAGAGAAACGAGAGAGAGAAAGATAAAGAATGGTAGTGAGTGTTCAAACAACTACACACAAAATCTGAAGAGATTAATCAATCAATAATTGAAATGATACTAGAGTTTGTATCTGAAGTTGGTCCAATATTGCAGATCTGAACTCAATTGCTCTGGAGAAGGGATGACCTGAAGCAAAAGGGGGAGAAACAGAAAGAATTGCAGTTAAGGTTCAACAAGTAGAGACAAATCTGAAAAGACTAATAATCAATCAATAATCTAAATTATACTAGAGTTTTGTATCTGCTTTAGACAGGATCAAGCAGTGGAAGTTGGTCCACAGTTGCTTATCTGAAGTCGATAGCTCTTGATATGAAATGACCTGGATAGAAAGAGAAGGAATGGGGGTGAAGTTCCAACAACTACAGAAAAAATCTGATAAGACTAATAATCAAACATTGATTTAAACGATACACAGTTTTTGTAACAGGCTTTAGACAGGGTCTGGAAGCAGAAGTTGGTCCAAAGTTGCAGATCTGAACTCAATTGCTCTGGAGATTGGATGACCTGAGGCGAAAGGGGGAGAAACAGAAAAAAATGAAGTTAAGGTTCAACAAGTAGAGACAAAATTTGAAAAGACTAATAATCAATCAATAATTTAAATGATACTAGAACTTTGTAAGCTTTAGACAGGATCGGGAAGCAGAAGATGGTCCAAAGTTGTTAATCCAACTCAATACTGCTGGAGTTTGAATGACTTGGAGAGTAAAGGGGAGAAAGAGAAAGAACTGGGGGGAGTGTAACACAAGTCCAGGAAAAAAATGATAAGACTGACATTTGATAATAATTAGTCTTATCAGATTTTTTTCTGGACTGGTGTCACGGTGGCGACCTACAGCAAAAGAGAAAAGAGGGAGAGAAAGATAGAGAATGGGAGTGAGTTTTCAAAAAACTACAAACAAAATCTGAAGAGATTAATAATCAATCAATAATTCAAATGATACTAGAGTTTGTATCTGAAGTTGGTCCAATATTGCAGTTCTGAACTCAATTGCTCTGGAGAAGGGATGACCTGAAGCAAAAGGGGGAGAAACAGAAAGAATTGCAGTTAAGGTTCAACAAGTAGAGACAAATCTGAAAAGACTAATAATCAATCAATAATCTAAATGATACTAGAGTTTTGTATCTGCTTTAGACAGGATCACGCAGTGGAAGTTGGTCCACAGTTGCTTATCTGAAGTCGATAGCTCTTGATATGAAATGACCTGGATAGAAAGGGAGAGAATGAGAAGGAATGGGGGTGAAGTTCCAACAACTACAGACAAAATCTGATAAGACTAATAATCAAACATTGATTTTTAAATGATACAAAGTTTTTGTAACAGGCTTTAGACAGGGTCTGGAAGCAGAAGTTGGTCCAAAGTTGCAGATCTGAACTCAATTGCTCTGGAGAAGGGATGACCTGAGGCAAAAGGGGGAGAAACAGAATGAATTGATGTTAAGGTTCAACAAGTAGAGACAAAATTTGAAAAGACTAATAATCAATCAATAATTTAAACAATACTAGAGTTTGTATCTGAAGTTGGTCCAAAGTTGCAGATCTGAACTCAATTGCTCTGGAGAAGGGATGACCTGAAGCAAAAGGGGGAGAAACAGAAAGAATTGCAGTTAAGGTTCAACAAGTAGAGACAAATCTGAAAAGACTAATAATCAATTAATAATCTAAATGATACTAGAGTTTTGTATCTGCTTTAGACAGGATCAAGCAGTGGAAGTTGGTTTAACAGTTGCATATCTGAAGTCGATAGCTGTGGATATGAAATGACCTGGAGAAAGGGAGAGAATGAGAAGGAATGGGGGAGAAGTTCCAACAACTACAGACAAAATCTGAAGAGATTAATGATCAATCAATAATTTAAATGATACTAGAGTTTGTTTCTGAAGTTGGTCCAAAGTTGCAGATCTGAACTCAATTGCTTTGGAGATTTGATGACCTGAGGCGAAAGGGCGAGAAACAGAAAGAATTGATGTTAAGGTTCAACAAGTAGAGACAAAATCTGAAAAAACTAATAATCAATCAATAATTTAAACAATACTAGAGTTTTGTAAGCTTTAGACAGGATCGGGAAGCAGAAGTTGGTCCAAAGTTGTTAATGCAACTCAATACCGCTGGAGTTTGAATGACTTGGAGAGTAAAGGGGATAAAGAGAAAGAACTGGGGGGAGTGTAACACAAGTCCAGGAAAAAATTGATAAGACTGACATTTGATAATAATTAGTCTTATCAGATTTTTTTCTGGACTGGTGTCACCGTGGCGACCTAGAGCAAAAGAGAAAAGAGAGAGAGAAAAATAAAGAATGGGAGTGAGTGTTCAAACAACTACACACAAAATCTGAAGAGATTAATCAATCAATAATTTAAATGATACTAGAGTTTGTATCTGAAGTTGGTCCAATATTGCAGATCTGAACTCAATTGCTCTGGAGAAGGGATGACCTGAAGCGAAAGGGGGAGAAACAGAAAGAATTGCAGTTAAGGTTCAACAAGTAGAGACAAATCTGAAAACACTAATAATAAATCAATAATCTAAATGATACTAGAGTTTTGTATCTGCTTTAGACAGGATCACGCAGTGGAAGTTGGTCCACAGTTGCTTATCTGAAGTCGATAGCTCTGAATATGAAATGACCTGGATAGAAAGGGAGACAATGAGAAGGAATGGGGGTGAAGTTCCAACAACTACAGACAAAGTCTTATAAGACTAATAATCAAACATTGATTTAAATGATACAAAGTTTTTGTAACAGGCTTTAGACAGGGTCTGGAAGCAGAAGTTGGTCCAAAGTTGCAGATCTGAACTCAATTGCTCTGGAGAATGGATGACCTGAGGCAAAAGGGGGAGAAACAGAATGAATTGATGTTAAGGTTCAACAAGTAGAGACAAAATTTGAAAAGACTAATAATCAATCAATAATTTAAACAATACTAGAGTTTTGTAACAGGCTTTATACAGGATCGGGAAGCAGAAGTTGGTCCAAAGTTGCAAATCTAACTCAGTACCATGTTGAAATGACCTGCAGACTACACACAGACCCTACCTACATGAAAAGGATCAAAGCAATGAGTCGTGAGGAGATCACAGGCCACTTGTGATGTCACATATGGAATGTTGTTGTCACATCTACACACATCAAGGTTGTCCAATCCTACGTTAGCAACCGTAACTATAGGCCTGGCAAGCTTCCGGCAGTGAGTGATTTTGTTTGCTAGGACGAAAAACATTTGTTTGTAGAGAAGGATGTTACACTACAGACAAAATCTGATAAGACTAATAATCAACCAATAATTTAAACAATACTAGAGTTTGTATCTGAAGTTGGTCCAAAGTTGCAGATCTGAACTCAATTGCTCTGGAGAAGGGATGACCTGAAGCAAAAGGGGGAGAAACAGAAAGAATTGCAGTTAAGGTTCAACAAGTAGAGACAAATCTGAAAAGACTAATAATCAATCAATAATCTAAATGATACTAGAGTTTTGTATCTGCTTTAGACAGGATCATGCAGTAGAAGTTGGTCCACAGTTGCTTATCTGAAGTCGATAGCTCTGAATATGAAATGACCTGGATAGAAAGGGAGACAATTAGAAGGAATGGGGGTGAAGTTCCAACAACTACAGACAAAATCTGGTACGACTAATAATCAAACATTGATTTAAATGATACAAAGTTTTTGTAACAGGCTTTAGACAGGGTCTGGAAGCAGAAGTTGGTCCAAAGTTGCAGATCTGAACTCAATTGCTCTGGAGAATGGATGACCTGAGGCAAAAGGGGGAGAAACTGAAAGAATTGATGTTAAGGTTCAACAAGTAGAGACAAAATTTGAAAAGACTAATAATCAATCAATAATTTAAATGATACTAGAGTTTTGTATCTGGCTTTAGACAGGATCAAGCAGTGGAAGTTGGTTAAACAGTTGCATATCTGAAGTCAATAGCTGTGGATATGAAATGACCTGGAGAAAGGGAGAGAATGAGAAGGAATGGGGGAGAAGTTCCAACAACTACAGACAAAATCTGAAGAGATTAATAATCAATCAATAATTTAAATGATACTAGAGTTTGTTTCTGAAGTTGGTCCAAAGTTGCAGATCTGAACTCAATTGCTTTGGAGATTTGATGACCTGAGGCGAAAGGGCGAGAAACAGAAAGAATTGATGTTAAGGTTCAACAAGTAGAGACAAAATCTGAAAAAACTAATCATCAATCAATAATTTAAACAATACTAGAGTTTTGTAAGCTTTAGACAGGATCGGGAAGCAGAAGTTGGTCCAAAGTTGTTAATGCAACTCAATACCGCTGGAGTTTGAATGACTTGGAGAGTAAAGGGGATAAAGAGAAAGAACTGGGGGGAGTGTAACACAAGTCCAGGAAAAAATTGATAAGACTGACATTTGATAATAATTAGTCTTATCAGATTTTTTTCTGGACTGGTGTCACCGTGGCGACCTAGAGCAAAAGAGAAAAGGGAGAGAGAAAGATAAAGAAAGGGAGTGAGTGTTCAAACAACTACACACAAAATCTGAAGAGATTAATCAATCAATAATTTAAATGATACTAGAGTTTGTATCTGAAGTTGGTCCAATATTGCAGATCTGAACTCAATTGCTCTGGAGAAGGGATGACCTGAAGCAAAAGGGGGAGAAACAGAAAGAATTGCAGTTAAGGTTCAACAAGTAGAGACAAATCTGAAAAGACTAATAATCAATCAATAATCTAAATGATACTAGAGTTTTGTATCTGCTTTAGACAGGATCACGCAGTGGAAGTTGGTCCACAGTTGCTTATCTGAAGTCGATAGCTCTGAATATGAAATGACCTGGATAGAAAGGGAGACAATGAGAAGGAATGGGGGTGAAGTTCCAACAACTACAGACAAAGTCTTATAAGACTAATAATCAAACATTGATTTAAATGATACAAAGTTTTTGTAACAGGTTTTAGACAGGGTCTGGAAGCAGAAGTTGGTCCAAAGTTGCAGATCTGAACTCAATTGCTCTGGAGAATGGATGACCTGAGGCAAAAGGGGGAGAAACTGAAAGAATTGATGTTAAGGTTCAACAAGTAGAGACAAAATTTGAAAAGACTGATAATCAATCAATAATCTAAACAATACTAAAGTTTTGTAACAGGCTTTAGACAGGAGAAGTTGGTCCAAAGTTGCAAATCTAACTCAGTACCGTGTTGAAATGACCTGCAGACTACACACAGACCCTACCTACATGAAAAGGATCAAAGCAATGAGTCGTGAGGAGATTACAGGCAACTTGTGATGTCACATATGGAACACTGATGTCACAGCTACACACATCAAGGTTGTCCAATCCTACGTTAGCAACCGTAACTATAGGCCTGGCAAGCTTCCGGCAGTGAGTGATTTCGTTTGCTAGGACGAAAAACATTTGTTTGTAGAGAAGGATGTTACACTACAGACAAAATCTGATAAGACTAATAATCAATCAATAATTTAAACAATACTAGAGTTTGTTTCTGAAGTTGGTCCAAAGTTGCAGATCTGAACTCAATTGCTTTGGAGATTTGATGACCTGAGGCGAAAGGGGGAGAAACAGAAAGAATTGATGTTAAGGTTCAACAAGTAGAGACAAAATCTGAAAAAACTAATCATCAATCAATAATTTAAACAATACTAGAGTTTTGTAAGCTTTAGACAGGATCGGGAAGCAGAAGTTGGTCCAAAGTTGTTAATGCAACTCAATACCGCTGGAGTTTGAATGACTTGGAGAGTAAAGGGGATAAAGAGAAAGAACTGGGGGGAGTGTAACACAAGTCCAGGAAAAAATTGATAAGACTGACATTTGATAATAATTAGTCTTATCAGATTTTTTTCTGGACTGGTGTCACCGTGGCGACCTAGAGCAAAAGAGAAAAGGGAGAGAGAAAGATAAAGAAAGGGAGTGAGTGTTCAAACAACTACACACAAAATCTGAAGAGATTAATCAATCAATAATTTAAATGATACTAGAGTTTGTATCTGAAGTTGGTCCAATATTGCAGATCTGAACTCAATTGCTCTGGAGAAGGGATGACCTGAAGCAAAAGGGGGAGAAACAGAAAGAATTGCAGTTAAGGTTCAACAAGTAGAGACAAATCTGAAAAGACTAATAATCAATCAATAATCTAAATGATACTAGAGTTTTGTATCTGCTTTAGACAGGATCACGCAGTGGAAGTTGGTCCACAGTTGCTTATCTGAAGTCGATAGCTCTGAATATGAAATGACCTGGATAGAAAGGGAGACAATGAGAAGGAATGGGGGTGAAGTTCCAACAACTACAGACAAAGTCTTATAAGACTAATAATCAAACATTGATTTAAATGATACAAAGTTTTTGTAACAGGTTTTAGACAGGGTCTGGAAGCAGAAGTTGGTCCAAAGTTGCAGATCTGAACTCAATTGCTCTGGAGAAGGGATGACCTGAGGCAAAAGGGGGAGAAACTGAAAGAATTGATGTTAAGGTTCAACAAGTAGAGACAAAATTTGAAAAGACTGATAATCAATCAATAATCTAAACAATACTAGAGTTTTGTAACAGGCTTTAGACAGGATCGGGAAGCAGAAGTTGGTCCAAAGTTGCAAATCTAACTCAGTACCGTGTTGAAATGACCTGCAGACTACACACAGACCCTACCTACATGAAAAGGATCAAAGCAATGAGTCGTGAGGACATCACAGGCCACTTGTGATGTCACATATGGAATGCTGATGTCACATCTACACACATCAAGGTTGTCCAATCCTACGTTAGCAACCGTAACTATAGGCCTGGCAAGCTTCCGGCAGTGAGTGATTTCGTTTGCTAGGACGAACAACATTTGTTTGTAGAGAAGGATGTTACACTACAGACAAAATCTGATAAGACTAATAATCAATCAATAATTTAAACAATACTAGAATTTGTATCTGAAGTTGGTCCAAAGTTGCAGATCTGAACTCAATTGCTCTGGAGAAGGGATGACCTGAAGCAAAAGGGGGAGAAACAGAAAGAATTGCAGTTAAGGTTCAACAAGTAGAGACAAATCTGAAAAAACTAATAATCAATCAATAATTTAAACAATACTAGAGTTTTGTAAGCTTTAGACAGGATCGAGAAGCAGAAGTTGGTCCAAAGTTGTTAATGTAACTCAATACCGCTGGAGTTTGAATGACTTGGAGAGTAAAGGGGATAAAGAGAAAGAACTGGGGGGAGTGTAACACAAGTCCAGGAAAAAATTGATAAGACTGACATTTGATAATAATTAGTCTTATCAGATTTTTTTCTGGACTGGTGTCACCGTGGCGACCTAGAGCAAAAGAGAAAAGAGAGAGAGAAAAATAAAGAATAGGAGTGAGTGTTCAAACAACTACACACAAAATCTGAAGAGATTAATTAATCAATAATTTAAATGATGCTAGAGTTTGTATCTGAAGTTGGTCCAATATTGCAGGTCTGAACTCAATTGCTCTGGAGAAGGGATGACCTGAAGCGAAAGGGGGAGAAACAGAAAGAATTGCAGTTAAGGTTCAACAAGTAGAGACAAATCTGAAAAGACTAATAATCAATCAATAATCTAAATGATACTAGAGTTTTGTATCTGCTTTAGACAGGATCACGCAGTGGAAGTTGGTCCACAGTTGCTTATCTGAAGTCGATAGCTCTGAATATGAAATGACCTGGATAGAAAGGGAGACAATGAGAAGGAATGGGGGTGAAGTTCCAACAACTAGAGACAAAATCTGATAAGACTAATGATCAAACATTGATTTAAATGATACAAAGTTTTTGTAACAGGCTTTAGACAGGGTCTGGAAGCAGAAGTTGGTCCAAAGTTGCAGATCTGAACTCAATTGCTCTGGAGAAGGGATGACCTGAGGCAAAAGGGGGAGAAACAGAAAGAATTGATGTTAAGGTTCAACAAGTAGAGACAAAATCTGAAAAGACTAATAACCAATCAAAAATCTAAATGATACTAGAGTTTTGTAACTGGCTTTAGACAGGATCAAGCAGTGGAAGTTGGTTAAACAGTTGCATATCTGAAGTCAATAGCTGTGGATATGAAATGACCTGGAGAAAGGGAGAGAATGAGAAAGAATGGGAGTGAGTGTTCAAACAACTACACACAAAATCTGAAGAGATTAATCAATCAATAATTGAAATGATATTAGGGTTTGTATCTGAAGTTGGTCCAATATTGCAGATCTGAACTCAATTGCTCTGGAGAAGGGATGACCTGAAGCAAAAGGGGGAGAAACAGAAAGAATTGCAGTTAAGGTTCAACAAGTAGAGACAAAATTTGAAAAGACTAATAATCAATCAATAATTTAAATGATACTAGAGTTTTGTATCTGGCTTTCGACAGGATCAAGCAGAGGAAGTTGGTTAAACAGTTGCATATCTGAAGTCAATAGCTCTGGATTTGAAATGACCTGGATAGAAAAGCAGAGAATGAGAAGGCATGGGGGTGAAGTTCCAACAACTACAGACAAAATCTGAAGAGATTAATAATCAATCAATAATTTAAATGATACTAGAGTTTGTTTCTGAAGTTGGTCCAAAGTTGCAGATCTGAACTCAATTGCTTTGGAGATTTGATGACCTGAGGCGAAAGGGGGAGAAACAGAAAGAATTGATGTTAAGGTTCAACAAGTAGAGACAAAATCTGAAAAAAAAAAAAAATCAATCAATAATTTAAACAATACTAGAGTTTTGTAAGCTTTAGACAGGATCGGGAAGCAGAAGTTGGTCCAAAGTTGTTAATGCAACTCAATACCACTGGAGTTTGAATGACTTGGAGAGTAAAGGGGATAAAGAGAAAGAACTGGGGGGAGTGTAACACAAGTCCAGGAAAAAATTGATAAGACTGACATTTGATAATAATTAGTCTTATCAGATTTTTTTCTGGACTGGTGTCACGGTGGCGACCAAGCGCAAAAGAGAAAAGAGAGAGAGAAAGATAAAGAATGGGAGTGAGTGTTCAAACAACTACACACAAAATCTGAAGAGATTAATCAATCAATAATTGAAATGATACTAGAGTTTGTATCTGAAGTTGGTCCAATATTGCAGATTTGAACTCAATTGCTCTGGAGAAGGGATGACCTGAAGCAAAAGGGGGAGAAACAGAAAGAATTGCAGTTAAGGTTCAACAAGTAGAGACAAATCTGAAAAGACTAATAATCAATCAATAATCTAAATGATACTAGAGTTTTGTATCTGCTTTAGACAGGATCACGCAGTGGAAGTTGGTCCACAGTTGCTTATCTGAAGTCGATAGCTCTGGATATGAAATGACCTGGATAGAAAGGGAGAGAATGAGAAGGAATAGGGGAGAAGTTCCAACAACTACAGACAAAATCTGAAGAGATTAATAATCAATCAATAATTTAAATGATACTAGAGTTTGTTTCTGAAGTTGGTCCAAATTTGCAGATCTGAACTCAATTGCTTTGGAGATTTGATGACCTGAGGCGAAAGGGGGAGAAACAGAAAGAAATGAAGTTAAGGTTCAACAAGTAGAGACAAAATTTGAAAAGACTAATAATCAATCAATAATTTAAATGATACTGGAGTTTTGTATCTGGCTTTAGACAGGATCAAGCAGTGGAAGTTGGTTAAACAGTTGCATATCTGAAGTCGATAGCTCTGGATATGAAATGACCTGGATAGAAAGGGAGAGAATGAGAAGGAATGGGGGAGAAGTTCCAACAACTACAGACAAAATCTGAAGAGATTAATAATCAATCAATAATTTAAATGATACTAGAGTTTGTTTCTGAAGTTGGTCCAAAATTGCAGATCTGAACTCAATTGCTCTGGAGAAGGGATGACCTGAAGCGAAAGGGGGAGAAACAGAAATAATTGCAGTTAAGTTTCAACAAGTATCAATAATCTAAACAATACTAGAGTTTTGTAACAGGCTTTAGACAGGATCGGGAAACAGAAGTTGGTCCAAAGTTGCAAATCTAACTCAGTACCATGTTGAAATGACCTGCAGACTACACACAGACCCTACCTACATGAAAAGGATCAAAGCAATGAGTCGTGAGGAGATCACAGGCCACTTGTGATGTCACATATGGAATGCTGATGTCACATCTACACACATCAAGGTTGTCCAATCCTACGTTAGCAACCGTAACTATAGGCCTGGCAAGCTTCCGGCGGTGAGTGATTTCGTTTGCTAGGACGAAAAACATTTGTTTGTAGAGAAGGATGTTACACTACAGACAAAATCTGATGAGACTAATAATCAATCATTTAAACAATACTAGAGTTTTGTAAGCCTTAGACAGGATCGAGAAGCAGAAGTTGGTCCAAAGTTGCTAATGCAACTCAATACCGCTGGAGTTTGAATGACTTGGAGAGTAAAGGGGAGAAAGAGAAAGAACTGGGGGGAGTGTAACACAAGTCCAGGAAAAAATTGATAAGACTGACATTTGATAATTAGTCTTATCAGATTTTTTTCTGGACTGGTGTCACGGTGGCGACCTAGAGCAAAAGAGAAAAGAGAGAGAGAAAGATAAAGAATGGGAGTGAATGTTCAAACAACTACACACAAAATCTGAAGAGATTAATCAATCAATAATTGAAATGATACTAGAGTTTGTATCTGAAGTTGGTCCAATATTGCAGATCTGAACTCAATTGCTCAGGAGATGGGATGACCTGAAGCGAAAGGGGAAGAAACAATAAGAATTGAAGTTAAGGATCAACAAGTAGAGACAAAATCTGAAAAGACTAATAATCAATCAATAATCTAAATGATGCTAGAGTTTTGTATCTGGCCTTAGACAGGATCAAGCAGTGGAAGTTGGTTAAACAGTTGCAACAGTTTAAACAGTTGTGAAGTTCCAACAACTACAGACAGTCTGAAGCAAAAGGGGGAGTATCAGAAACATGTGCAGTTAAGGTTCAACACGTACAGTAGAGACAAAATCTGAAAAGACTAATAACCAATCAAAAATCTAAATGATACTAGAGTTTTGTAACTGGCCTTGGACAGGATCAAGCAGTGGAAGTTGGTCCACAGTCTCATATCTGAAGTCAATAGCTGTGGATATGAAATGACCTGGATAGAAAAGGGAGAGAATGAGAAGGAATAGGGGTGAATTTCCAACAACTACAGATAAAATCTGAAGAGATTAATAATCAATCAATAATTTAAATGATACTAGAGTTTGTTTCTGAAGTTGGTCCAAAGTTGCAGATCTGAACTTAATTGCTCTGGAGATTGGGTGACCTGAAGCGAAAAGGGGAGAAACAGAAAGAATTGCACTTAAGGTTCAACAAGCAGAGACAAAATCTGAAAAGACTAATAATCAATCAATAATTTAAACAATACTAGAGTTTTGTAACAGGCTTTAGACAGGATCGGGAAGCAGAAGTTGGTCCAAAGTTGCAAATCTAACTCAGTACCGTGTTGAAATGACCTGCAGACTACACACAGACCCTACCTACATGAAAAGGATCAAAGCAATGAGTCGTGAGGAGATCACAGGCCACTTGTGATGTCACATATGGAACACTGATGTCACATCTACACACATCAAGGTTGTCCAATCCTACGTTAGCAACCGTAACTATAGGCAGTGAGTGATTTCGTTTGCTAAGACGAAAAACATTTGTTTGTAGAGAAGGATGTTACAACAGACAAAATCTGATAAGACTAATAATCAATCAATAATTTAAACAATACTAGAGTTTTGTAGGCTTTAGACAGGATCGGGAAGCAGGAGTTGGTCCAAAGTTATAAATCTAACTCAATACCACTGGAGTTAAAATGACTTGGAGAGTAAAGGGGAGAAAGAGAAAGAATTGGGGAGGGGGTGTAAAACATGTCCAGGAAAAGATTGATAAGACTGACATTTGATATGTTTTAGCTGTTTTTATGTCTGTTTTGTTGATGTTGTTCAAATGTGTAATTGATATGGACCTATTGTGCTGCCTTCTTGGCCAGGACCCCCTTGCAAAAGAGATTCTTAATCTCAACGGGATTATTCCTGGTTAAATAAAGGTTTAAAAAAAATCAGTAATCTAACAACATAATTAACAACAGATTATTTTGCTAAACCAGTGCTGGCACCATAGAAAGTCTTAAGGCTTTAGCCTTATAAGAGAGGTCGTCTTACAGTTCTGTAGCAACAGCTTCCTGTTGTGTTGTTGCTACACTTGACCAAAGTACAGAGGACACACTGCTCACAATGAGTCAGACTGAAAAAAATGAAATCCACTGTAGGCAAGAACAAAAATAAATGAAAGGGCCACAGACAAAAAAGAAATATGAAAAAAAAGAAAAAATGTCATTATCAAAATTCTAACCGCTTACTTTGTTTGAATACTTTTTACTAATACTTAAGTACATTTTATGATAGCCTAATACTTTTACTCAAGTAGCTAATATTCTAAAAGATGACTTTAACTTATACTATAGTCATTCTCTAAGTATTATTATTTTTCGGCCTTTCCATTATGAACGACATGCAGGAAAGGGCCGCCGATGCAGGATTCAAATCAGGGCCGCCTACAGCGAGGGCTTTAGCCTCAACACATGGGGCGTCTGCTTAACCTCCTGCGCCACTTAGCACCCCTAAGATACTTGTACTTTTAGTGGTATCGCTTTCAAGTACTTTATACAAGACTCCCAACAAGTACCAGAGTCCCAGCTCTACACATGCCTCACCTCCTTGTTCATTTTTGGAGTTAGAGGTCAGAGGATGAAGTCATGTAGCTGACTGCCAAGATGTTGGTGGTAGCGCAGCTCACTCTGAGCTTCAGAAACTGCTCTTCAGGAACCGTGGGTGATGTCACCGAGGCTGCATCTAAATTCACGGTGTATGGGCTTGAGTGGAGTGGAGGCTGTTACAGCAGCACCGTGATGCTGCCCACGGCTCTGAACTGACAGTCACATGAGATCTTTGTAAACTGGGAAAAGATCCAATTTTCCTACATGCTGTACTGTTCTGAATGGAAGCTAACATGTCTGAATTGTTCTCAGCTGTCTTTGCTCTTCACTTCCCTTGAACAAAACATAACCGCTGCAATATTCACGTCAATCTGAAAAAGCTTTAGATAAAGAACTCCACTCATAAATGATTCATGATGAGCTGAGCTGTATGCTCAAAGGCAAAACCTACTGAAGAGCTGGAGACCTACTACTCCTCCAGAGCTTTGCTGTCTAAATGCAAACAACATAATCAGCATTACCCCTCCGTGAGGTTGTGGGTCTGTGGCTCAAAGCAGGTGCTTAGACATTGGGGAGATGAGATCAGTGTGTGGAGCCACTGATCAGGCTTCAAGCAAAAGTTCCTAAATGAGATATCTCCTCTTCTTATTGATCTGTTTAGAAAACAGAAAAACATGGGCAGCAGACTTTGTGCCACCTCTTACCATTGCGGTGGCTATAAAAAGATCCACCTGCACCAAAAATAGCTTCAAACCAAGATGATGGGTGCCACTGTAGCTGCTGTCACTCAGGCCTATTGTTTTGTGGTTAAATGTTCTGTCATCTTGTCAAACCTGGTGAATCATGCATCAAGAGCTTTCACACTCATTCCTCTGATGTATTTCCACATTGAGTTTTTCTCCTTAGAGACTTAAAGACCCAAACCCAGAAACACTTTAATCAGCCCAACATTTTCCCCGAGCACGCTGATGATAATGACACCATAATTTGCAGTAAAGTATGTGCGTGCTGCACATTGTTCCTACAGTAGCTGAATATTCTTCTGAATATTAAACTCCACAAGTCCTTGTTAGCTGCAAGCTGTAAGTAAAACAGAGCCAGGGGATAATAGAGCAGCTAATTAAAATGTCATTATTAATAGTCAAATATGGTAATCTCAGTTCTCACTTTACCTCTTTCTCTTGTTGACTAATACTGGTTTGTTCCAATGGACAAGGCAAGAATTACAGTAGGCTACACTCAGGCTGCAGCTGAAAAGTCAAAATCTGTTGATTGTAAATGAACGTCTATATAGGCTAGAGGTTGCACCCACTGCAAATCCCAGGATCTGTAGAGCTTATGTTGTTTTTACTGAACCCAACATCAAAGTGAAAAACAGTTTTATTTTCATATTGGCCAGAGATCTGGTTAAAGGTAGGGACTGGAGGTTATACTCTATGAAACCTAGAAATTGGAACGATTTCATAATGCCATATTTTCTGTATTTTGTACATGTTGATATAGACTTCTATCTCAACCAGAAGAATTATGTGATAATAATAGGCTATCTCCCCCTAACGTATATATATAAAAAAGCTAAGTAAGCTTACTTATTTGGCTCTTTCTGATCACTTTTCACCTCCTCAGAATTGGCGGAAAAAGGTGGTGATGTCAGATGTGAGGGTATCTGGAAAATCTGACTACATTTCCACTCAACTTCTTTTTAAAATAAACTTTATTGAAAACACGTGGATGATAAATTCCCATCCCTCCAAACTACAAAAACAAAAGAAACACGACTGATATTTCCAAAGAACATGATAAAAACTGAGTCATTCATTTCTAGTTCTTTACACAATATATATTTGAAATGTTTGTATTTAAGGATCTGAAGCTCCACCCATAAGACAAAGGATTTTCATTAGTTCTGGATCATGTTACAAACATTTAAAGGAGATGTGCTGATGCATCTTTGCATGTACGTTGGTCTGCCATGGAGAAACGACCTCTCTGGTTCTTCACTTTAAATTGTGGACATCTTCTCTTTTCCATTTATGGAGAAAAGTTCAGTGTTTCTTGTGCTGTAGATAAAATTGAAAGCACTGAAGCTCCTTTCCTTATCAATTAGAGAGTTCGACCAGCTCTTATCAGGCTGCTGCTCAGATACTTCTGTGTCATTTTCACTCTTTAAGACGTCAGCTTCAGACTTCTCGAGGAGGAGACTCAGTTAAAGGTCTGACGGTGTTCTTGGTCATTTTAAATTCATTGGCTTGTGAAGAAGAGAGACCTGCTATTATGTGAAAGTGCTCTTTTTTCTCACCATCATCTGTTTTCTCTCATTTTTGTGTCTGACTCTTTATCTCAGTCCTCTCCCTCAGCTCATCCCTCCACTCTATAAATATATGAATTGTGATGCATTGTGCTCTTCGTCAATGCTCTCAGAGCGCCGCAACAAACAACCTTAACTAAAAATCGACAGAGAGCCTGAGGAGCTGTCTGGTAAACGTACAGCTAAAATGATGTGGTTTTTAACTCTTTGTGTTGTCTGCTTGGAGAAAAGAAAAGATGCAGTTTGTTCATTCAGATGTTAAAGGTTTTCTTTGGCACTGAATGGCTCCTTTGCTTGCATCAGATATTCTGAGCCCACCTTAGTGTAGGAGAGATCCTTCAGAAATCAGCATCTTTGAAAGGACTTGCCCATGTGCTTCTATATTCAGAGCTCATTCACTGTTATAATGAAACCAAACTTCAAGTGCCTGCTGGCTTTCACTGGTTTTTAATCAAGAAACCTGCATGTAAGGATTTTTGGAAAAGCCCCTATTTCAACCAATATTCCCAATGTGATTAGTTCAGAATGTTTCTTTTTAAAAATCACAAAGGGAAAAAAAAAGTTTGAGGAGAAAAAAGGTTGAGAAACTTGTGATCCACATCTGACATCCAGGACAAACATGGATTTATGAATCACAGTGCTTTGGAGATATGATGATGTGTTGGTGTGCAGTTAATTCTGCTGTGTCTGATTAGCAGCAGCTTCCACTGTTTACACTGTGCAGCTCTGCAGACTCTGCAAACAGAGGACGAGCTGTAAATATACTGGTGTGCAGACTGAAAGGGGCCTCGACCTGCAGCCTTCAGGCCCACCAGCAGGACTTATTGGATAGATGACACAAATGGAGGTGGACCATTTGGTGGACCAAATGAGGCAAATGCTTGGGGCAAAGGGCCCCCATCAATTTTCTGTCGCCTGTAAACACATCTGGAAAAGATGCTTCAAAGAATCCTGTGAGACGTGTGATGGGTCAATAACAATAAATCAGTTCTACAATGAATTTACTGTATATCATGATTTTGTTTGCGTTCTATATTCATCTTGAGTCAGTGTTTTCACATCAGGAATATTATTGACATTTTACTTCTGTTTCCAGTCCGTACACAGCAAATCTGCATTGCAGGAAGATCATACTGCAACAAAGGAGGGCTCAGGAGTCAGGACCCCCTCAAATTGCAGTAGTCAGAGCTGGACTACCTGAACTTGATGAGTTAAGACGTACAGTATATAATACACCTGATGATAAAACCCACTTTGTCTCACTGCATCTGTGCAACCTCTTCATGGGTTGGGAAATCCCCGTGTTCACGCTCGGCATGTGAACATTTGACTTCTCGCAGGAAGCCAATGCTGAGGTCATGGTGTTGATTTGATGAACTGACTTGCCCCATGCTTCTCCAGCCCTTTAATTTAAATGATGGATCTCAACATAGGCTACCATTAAAAATTCACTGGGTGTCTGTGGGATTATGTTATGTGACAGACCGACAGGAGGACCCACTGTGGGCGAGCCGTAGTCCTCCTGCCCCCTCTGATTTCATCTCAGAGAACAACATGAATCAACAAAGTCAGTTTCTTTTTTCATCCAGAATTTACAAGTCTCAGCCTGAGGTCGACGAGCCTTTGTTCTCTGATTCATCTCTGAGATAAAGATGCTTTTCTTTACACACATTAACTGAATGTGACAACTTGGAACCTTGGGCTCAGTGTGAATGTCACAAATGAAGTGGTATTTTCCTCCGCCTGCAAAGATATGACAGCTGAGTGTGAAAAATTAGAGCTAATTGGTCTCCATGCCAACACCCTGAGTTCCAGGCCACGATTATTGACTTGGTAAAGTTGGCAGATACAGATGCACAGCATGTTACTGAATTACCTTGTGAGCTTGTTGTTTTGATTTCAGACTATTTCCATATGCTTAATATTACATAATACTATAAATATTAGAATAATGCACACACACACACACAAGACACTGAATGAGTGCGAGAGCCATATAAATAAAACAAACCTGAGCTTTTTCAACTCGAAGTGTCAAGTCTCATCTACACAACAAGTGTTGAACATTGTGTGAAAACATGTCAGATCTTCTATACAAAGATAAGCAGAGATGGATGGATGGATGGATGGATGGATGGATGGATGGATGGATGGATGGATGGATGGATGGATGGATGGATGGATGGATGGATGGATGGATGGATGGATGGATGGATGGATGGATGGACAAACCAACGGATGAATGGACGGGCCAGTGCATACATGACCTCATAGAATTGCTCAGGGATGATTGACAGAAATGTGACTGGCACACAGAAAAAGAGAAAGTGACACACACACACAGCTGCAGATAGATAGGTATGCACTCCACAGTCCACATCTTGTTTCCATGGCGACCAAGTGAACAGGGATCCTTGTTCAGATCAAATACATTTTCCAGTCCGAACCATTCAGCTCCTCTGAAAATAACTGTTGTGTGTGTGTGTGTGTGTGTGTGTGTGTGTCAGTATAGGATCGGTGGTACGCCACTGAGTGTGTGAGTGTGGAAGTGTATGGGTGCAGTGTTGAAAGGGGGAGTGAAATAAACCAAATGCCAGACAGAGGCCAAACAAGGTGTGCAGCAGGAGAGAGAGAGAGCAGGGAGGGTCGCCACAGTGTAAACACTGATGGTGCTGGAGGGACGCAGGTTCGAATTGTCTCCACCTGTGTCTTATTGCCTGCTCGTTTTCTGTCGCATTATCAGGGGCCATGCAGTCTTCTTCTTCTTCCTAGGAAATCCTATGAAAAATCACATTTGAACAAAGCTCGCTTTACCCTCTCTCTAAATTTCTTTTATTCATTTAACCTTTTGTGACATATTACTGCATTTGCATCCTGAATGCATTACTTATTTGTGTTTGAATCTGAATGTTTTCATTGAGGATGATTGTCAGTGATTTCCTACCACATTGGGTAAGTTTGAATCTGTGCATTGTGTTCAGAGATTAGTGAACCACAGACATCCACACCACACACACACAGCACCGCACTGAGGAGCACGTGCTGTAGATGCCTTTCCAAAAATAATATGAACACCCCTTTATTGTTTTTATCATCTCCAAGATGAATGAAATCCTTGTTTAATATTTAATGTGTTGTTGTACACAAACCTGTAGAGGATCATCACCTGACTTTTTCATCTGTGTTGTTTCTCTCTCACAACTGTGTTTTCAGCAGTTTTCACTGAAACAGCTTTGATAAATCCACTGACAGTTTCCTCCGTACACACACACACACACACACACACACACACACACACTTAAATCAACACGTGAAAATAATGGAGCTGGAGAGACTGTTTTTTCCCCCTTCTCCCACTGATAGGAGAATGTTGGTTCATCACTGATCACTACAAAGATTCCGTGAGTAAATAACAGAGACTTTAAGCAGCAACAGTTGGGACAATTAAATATGAGCTGAGGAGTGTGTATAAATCTGTGTGTGACTTCAACTCCAACACTTAGGGAAACATGGCCCATTAAGACGAACCTGCTCACTGCAGTCACTTCCCAGCTGAATTCCCAACGGCGTAACCATGACATCTGGCAAAATCATAAGTTCTCTATTTAGCGCACATTGCCTGGGTAGCATCGCGTGGGCTGCCTAAATGTTGCTCATTGAAGAGAGTATGATGAGAATAGACTTGACTGAAGAGTTCATTTGCAAGAGAAGATAACTCCGTTCTTAAAAAATTCTAGAATCTTGATTTTTTTATTTTTCATTTACATAAGGTGATATCAGTCAAACCAAAGTTGAGTGACTCTAAGATGTAAAACAGACATATCTCAAAAAATAAAGTTTTATTGAAAACAACACTATTCAAAGAGTAATTATAAAGCCTCAGCTCATTTTTTTCAAAATGGCACTTATCTGCTTTTGCAAATGAACTCTAAAGTTTTTGTTTGCATTTATTCTCAGGGCAGACAGAAACAGAGGTAGCAGGGTATTATACTTTTCCCTAATTTTTCATGTGTTCCATTAATCAATTTTCTGCGTTTTCCGGGACATATCCAGCATGAAAAAACTGGAAAAATCGGTCAAATTAGCAGGTATCTTAATATATATAATGGGAGGATATATAAAAAGAATGACAGGGACAAATATGACAATGTCTTATAATGCACCAACCCTAGACAGTTGGGCAGCAAGTGTTGACATAAAATCAATGTCATCACACCAGGCAGTCCAATTATACATAAGACGTTGTGTTCTTCAGCACATTCCACTGCTCACAATCAGCTAAAAATAATTATTCAATACATCATTAATGGTTAATTAATTCAAATTTGACATCTCCATCTTCTCTGTGTGTGTAGGCTACTGGGATTGTCAGATAAACAATACAAACCTCAATATTTCTTAAATTCCCAGTTATAAAAAAACAACAACTTTGTTAACTGTGTTACTTTAGAACAGTGCCACACAAAGTTCATAACTATTGTATAAATTAAATGCTGCATAGGTGATAGGCTTTCTGCTTCAATCCAACCCTCCAAGGGCGAGTGTTTGTTTACAGGCATAAAAATCAGTGAGAAAATGAGCAAAAGCCAAAGATGCGTGGCAGCAGTGATAAGATGAGCTGCCAGTCATTAAATCCCCACTCTACCTGACTGATAAGATATTTAACACCTTTATTGTTGACTTTGTGTCAATATTACTGTACTGAACAACTGTTGATGTTTTTGTATCTGCTCCTCATAATCCTCTTATACCTTTTTCTCTCACGTTGCACTGAGCTTACTCATTAAGATGCCAATCTGTGTTCACAAATCGAGAAACCAGGTACAGTATAACCAAGGCAAGCTCACATCGTGTGTGTGTGTTCCAGCTTATCATGTGCTGAAACCGATGGATTTCACTGGTACAAACTTCTACTCGAGTATGTGAAGTTAAATTAATGTGCCAGACACCACATAAACCAAGGCTGTGGTGTTAAGAGTGAAGCATTCACAGTCCGGGCTCATGGGGTTCGGATGGGTGTAAGTGTAAGTCCCAGAGCTATACAAGTGATGCAGAGCTAAGCAGCGTGTAAGCCTCTTTAGTTCACCTTAGTGCCCGGCTCTCAGCTGTGTAATGCTTCTTCTTAATGAGGTTGTGATTTCTCTGACGGCATCCATTACTACCCTGAAAAATTGCCTTAAATTGGAAATTCCATTAACTCCTGGCCAGCTGCCTTGATCTGAAATATGAGCCAGTGACACAGTAGCATTATGATGCCAGTCTCATATAAAACATATTAACATAAATTAGGGTTGCAGATATTTGGACAGTGCTTTATTACCAGCGCCCTCTCACTGTGCTGGTCTCACTAAAGCCCAAGTGCTGGATCATGTGTCTGTGACGCACTGAGAGATTTTATGCAATAGTCTTTTTTTTTTTTTTTTTTTACACGTGTTCCTGTGTTTGCAACCAGAGAAGTAAATCATAGGTAAAGGCAAATTAAATCAACATCCACCCATTGTGACACAGCATGCAATAGCTGAGAAGTTACTGGATTTGTTCTATGATATGTAATACGGAGTCAAAAGTAAAACAAGCATTTGCTGTGATAGATGTTGTGTTTTGAGAAGACGTGCACAAATCCATGAGATTCATTTTCAGGCTCGTTTCAGCCTCTTAGCTTTGAGTTGCTGCACAAGAGCCTGAATGTTTCCCAAATGCCTTTCTATAGACCAAATTAATCTCAGCTAAAACCAATCAACTTGCAAAGTATTCCAGCAAGGTTTGTGGGGTAACTAAAGTGTGCACTTATTCACTATAATATAGCATACAGTTCAAGAATAAAACTGATTTAGGCTTTGCTCTCTGATCACCTGCTGTCTGTGTTCCTGTTTATCAATGTATCAGACTAAAATAGACTACAGACTACAATTTTGAGGTATTTGTTTCCATTTGAGTACTGTACTCCACTCCAATTGCATTTCTAGTCAAAATTTTGTATTGAATCTGACAATTTTAGTTATAAAGTTTGAGATGTGGCTGTGGTAGTCAAAAGATACATCTGGATGACATCTGCAACAGTCAAACAACATATCTAGCCACCATCTTCAACAAGATGGCCAAACAACACATCTGGACTAGGTCAGAGTCATTTCTAACGGTTCCTTCACTGGTCATGTTTAATGTGTTTAATGTGTTTAGTTGCAGAGGAACAGATCACATCCGCACCGCTTGTGTCTGACTTTGTAAAAACTAATTATGTTCATGGAGTTATGGGGGGGATGGAGGATCAGGAATTGTGTGTGATGAGTCAGTCTTGGTCAAATTTAGCGTCAGAGCTGAATCTCTCATTGGCATCATGTGTTCGCCTTTCTCATCATGATTCCAGGGAAACTGGTTTAATAGAATGACTTAATGAACATATTTCAATGCTAAAATGCATGGCATGATTAAATTAGAGTGGGAGTCAATTATAATTATTCTGGTCATTACTTTATATGGATTAGTATGTGTGAAGTCAGAGATGAAGGTGTTTTAGTGGCAGGGCTGGGGCGGCTGAGCAGCTGGTCGGATTCGTCCTCCAAGTGATTTCACTTTTAGATGAGCTGAGGATTTGAACCTGCTGCTCACAGACAAAGCAGAGTGCCGTAAAACGGGGAAAAGCAAAACTATATCACTCCATATGTGTGATGGTCATACTGTACTTCTGTTTGTTTTATCATGAAGTGCTGTTGTTTAAAAGGATTCAATAATTTTCTAAATTGTGTTGTCCATTTGCAGATGACATCGGACAGAGGGGCAAAAGACAGAGTGTTCTCAGTCAAGTATTCAAATCCTACTGCAGTCAAAAGAAAGCAGAGCCCAAAGAAACTATAGAACTGTCTCCCTTGATCTGACATTTGCTTCAGCAGCACTTTAACTGCTCGTGATGATGAAGCTAAGCAATATTTCTAAAGTTATTTAATCACAGGGTCAAAGGAATAATGGGAAAGGAAAGAATAGTGTTATAAAGATCTGTTTGTTTCATCAGCCTCAATCTGTATTTAAATGGACCCATGTGACCAAGCTAAAAGGGCTGTTTGTGAGATTTGCTGTTGCTGCATCTGATTAAGCAGCATTAAAAAACCAACAAGTCCCCAGTCACCACAGTGAAATCATCATCACCAATTTAACATGGAGGCCTCTCAGCAGCATCTCTCCATGTTGGACGTGGCCACTCGTGCTTTGAGTCTCCATTCAGAGAGAGGCGAGGCGGTAATCAAATTCTCCATTTGACGATTGAGAGGAGCTCTGCAATTACTGTGAATTGCTCTCGTGGTGAAAGTGGGGGTCACATCAGCCATTTTAACAATTAGTCATGTCACTGGCCACTAAAGCCAAAATGCAGCCAGTTCCTGAATCACAGAGCACTAAATCCATTCGTAATAAAGTTCATGATTGAGTAGTAGCCTATCTTTATTTAGGTTAAATAAATAAAACATTGTTCAGAAATGGCTGTTTGTCCTGTTTGTCGCGTCTCCTTCCACGAGTTGCCGCACAAGTATTTCCGAGTAAGGAAAACAAATTTGATTGGTTGTTATCAAGCAGGTGGGATATTCACCCTGGGGCGGGATCGAGCTTGGTGTGTGTGTATTTAGCTAATGTAGCTAACTATTAGCTCGTAAGCTTGCTACGTTATAGCTTGCTAATTTAGCTAGCGAGGCTAAGTGATGGACTGCAGACACGGAGGAGGAGAGTGGGGTACAGTAGGAACAGAGGAGAATTTGTGTCGGTGGTGGTGGACAAGTCTCCTCCATCGTAGGCTACCCCTCGTTTTTCTCAGACGTTTGATTGGCGGTTGACAGATCCAGCATGATGCAGAATTTGTGCGCCTGCATTATTCAATGCGAAAAAAACTAGGCTACCTCACTTTCACTTTTTCGTTTTACTTGAAAATAGAATTTTGCACAAAGTTTGGCCTACATCATCTGTGATTACACTAATATTAAGACCCATATTGCTCAAAATCATTTTTCTTTTCTGAATACCTTTAAAAACAAACAAACAAACAATAATAATTATAATAATAATAATTATTATTTTTATTAAATACATAGATTAATGAGAAACTAATTGAGACATATTGTAATAAAAAAGATTTTGAAATATTTGATTAAAGGAAAATGATATCAGCCTACTTTTTGAAATTATTATATTATTATCTATTATACATACATGATAAAGTCAGATATGGAGGAAGTGAAGGAAGTGGAAGTGGAGTTTGGTTACCCTTCCTTCTCATTACATAAACCTCCAAACAAAGCCACTCATCAAACTGTGGCAGCTGCTTGTGAGTCTCAAGGACAAAAACAGATGCTGAGGAAAAGAAATGTCATAAATGAGATCGCTGTTTTACCAGACAACAAACACTGGAGAGAGCGTGAGTGTGAGCTTTTTCACACAGCACTGAATGAGTGCAGAGAGGAGTGATCAGAGCCACCATTAAGATGCAGATTATCCCACGTGGACCTGACGATCTGAAGACTTAAATGTCAGCTCAAAAAACAGCTTCACATCACTCCAATTTATGTATCCTCTTTCAGCTGTTAATGAGCATTATTTGTCAATTTAGATGGTAATAAGGCTGCTGCAGTATCAAAATAAATCTTATTGTGATATGGGCAGACACTGTGATTACAATTTTATATTTTTATTTTTCACTTAGAAAAAATGTAAAATTGATGATGTGATGTTTGTTGGGTCTTGTACAAAACAAATATGTCTGCTCATCTTTATATTACATTTTTTGTGAGGTTTTTATTCTATGTATATTATTTTTACAACAAAATTGACAAACCTACACAACAAAACAGAGCAAAAAAAAAAAGAAGACATTTACAGTAAGGATGTATGTGTCCATAAGAGGAGTGAGCATCAGGAATCCAGTTGGAGGAAATACGACAGAGGGGTCAAGGAGGGCCAGGAAAGAACACCCTTGTTGCCCTGGAAACACTGCATTGTGAGTTGTCAAATATATATATTTATCAGATGATGAGAGATCTTGACAAATTGACTCCATGAACGTGGCTCAAGTCCATTGCTAGTTCAGTTGCAGAACCATAAATGTTGTAATAAACACATTTTTATCACATCTTAGTCAATTTCAGTACCAACAACTTAGTAAATTCACTTGACCTCCTCCAACATCATCTCCATTGGTTTATTAGGATCCAGATTGAAGCTGTGAAGGCATAATGTCATTTCCTGATTTATCTCTGTGTGAAATGTAGCCTACATGTTGGAGGCTTTTCCAATCATTTTATATTAGGCTACTCTGCAGCTTGTTGAACACAGAATAGGAGTCATGAGGACACGATCAGCTATCCTCATTTATGAGCAGTTAGGCGCTGATGATAATCATCAGTGTCATCTATTTTCACTTAACTTTTCATTTTCACTGCGCTTATCTGAACCAACTTTTCAGCTTTCAACCACTGACATCTCCTTGGCTCAGCAGCGTGCATGAATAAATTATCTATATTAACATTATGCTCTCAGACTATTCTGAAAATGGAGCAAAGGTGGGGAGAAATTTGTGATTGGTCTGTGACATAAGGTTTTATCCTCATTTAACCTTAAGAAGATGTTTAACCAAGGATACTGAAGATCTCAGAGGAAGGCTCATTGGCAAGCAGCAACACAGAAGCACTGCATAACATCTTGATTTGACCAATTTGCTTCGTATGTGGATGATGGATGGATGGATACCCTATGTTGTGTTGTTTGTACTGTGTTAAAATTAACTTTCTTTTTTAACCTTAGCTTTTGCATCTTGGCTTTTATGTGTAATTTGTCCTTGAGAGCTACTGCAAGTGACGAGGAGTGATTGTTCTTAGCAACAATTACACGACAGGAGGAGGAGGAGGATAAATAATTAATGGCGAAACTAAGGCAGAAGAAAGAGTGAAAAAATATGACAAAAGATAAGAAAATACAGTAGTACAACAACATTGAGGTGACAGTTTTAAGTGGCAGTGGTCTACAGAAGGCAGAGAACAAGAAGAGCACGGAACAAACAGGAACAGTAGATTAAAAAACACAAAGTTTGAACTGCTAGATTAAAAACATCAATGCCTCATAAAGAGTTCAGCCACAGCTGGAGCTGTGAAACGTCTCAGTCATTTCAGTGTGGAAAGTCCAGGTTGAAGAAAATGCTGGCGCCCAGTTGGCACACAGGCACTAAAATGGCTCACTGTCTCTTCACCAGATCTGAAATAACACAACAACAACAAACACTTTGTTCTCTGCCTCAGTTATTTAAGACAAAAGATGAATCTGAATAACACAGTGTTTTGACTGATGAGAGAGTAAAAACTGCTCTGATGTGAGCCAAACTGTATTTTTTACAGGATAGTCGTACAATCATTCTTTGCACGACTAGACCAGAGGAGACACGATTATCTCTGTCAGGTCATTTAAGTGAAGCTGCTGGCTGCCACTCTTCATCCACACCAGGGCAACAGACTCATAACTAGCCTACTGTGCATGGTGAGTGCAGCTTAGGCACCCACTGCAAAAAAAGAAAAAAAAATACAAGGACTACAAGGTTTCAGGCACAGAAAAAGAAACTTTCAAGAAAAATATCATGAAAAGTTTGTATTTATCGAGTAGGCTAATAACTTAATGCAATATGGTTAACTCTCAATCAAATCAATATTTGCTGCAACTGCTCCATCTCCTCTGTAAACCTGCCTCAGCTCCTCATGTGGCTCTCAGTTCATCTTCTTCCTGCTGATCGTTCTTCATGAGTCTGACTGTTTTCAGTATGAACCTGAGGCCAAACGCCTCGATGGTCAGTGTTGTGCATGAACGTTCATGTTTTTTGTGAGCGCAGCACTGACCAAATCAGCTTGCAAGTGATGACGAACAGTGAATAGTAGTGAATAGTGGTCCAGATGCATCAACTACAGGTAAAGCCAGTTTTATGAACAAGTAGTTGGCAGTAGTATGATGAGTTTTTTTTCATAAATGCATAAATCATTTTTTCATGAATGACATTCTAGAGTATACCTCGACTGCACTGTATTTTAGAGCAGATTTTAACACAACAGTGGTATATACTTAGTTTTTTTTATTGTTTTGTATTGCTATTAAGCTGATTTTTTTAATGATTTGGGGCTGGTGATGAACGGTAGAAGGATGTTTAATTGAAAAAGACTATAAAACAAACAACTATTAATGTGAACAAGTTGATCAACTGAACTAGTGTAAACAGGTACAACACTGCTGGTGGAGTTTCATGTTGGTCAAGAATCTTAATGTTTCAAGTGCATAAATGACAATATGCAAAGTAGTGAATTGCTTCCATCCACAGGCTTGAAAACAGGTATCTATTTCAAACCAGGCATATTTGTATGTGTGACAGTGAAGGTCCTGTCACTATGCCTCCAATTGATCATGTGCCCTGGCTACTTGGCCAAGGGGATGTCCCTTTGGCTGACTGGCAAGCGCATGACTCTTACCCGGGAGGTGTGGGTTCAATCCCCGCCCAGGCCCTCTTCACCTTGCCACAGTATTTTTCTGTGAAGTGACAGCTGTGACAAATTACTCTGAGAGTTGTGTGAAGCATGGATTCACTACGTAAATGAGCTGCAGCCAGTTTCGCTTGATGATATCAAAACATTAGAGTGTGATTGGAGCAGAGCTGCTCTAAGTTTTAGATATAGGAGGTTGTTTTTAAAAAAAATCTGTTTCAGTGTGATTTTGCTGGTATAGCAGATATAGTCCCCATGACGTGATACTTAAAACATAATGACATTTCACCTTTCATGACAACGTATGGAAATGGCAGTTATCAGCTGTGTCTGGAGCTCCCCTCAGAGCTTTTTACTGAGACACAGCTCATTGTTTATCCATCCACAGCTTAATGGTCCCAGTTTACTCTCTCCAGGTGCCTCAGCAGAAATATATTTCATACACACAAAAACCACCTCACACATCAAATGACCTGAAAACATAAGCAGCAGCTGAATAACTGGATACAATATACTTTTATTTATTATATTGAATATCCCCAATAAATGTGCACTGAAGGTTGGCAGCAGATTCCCTAATTTTGACCAAGCCACACTGCTCCACAATACACGATCAAAATGCCACATAAGAGAATAAGTGCCATTGCCACCGACTCTCATTACTCTCTTGCTCTCTCTCAGCAGGCAGATGTTATCATAGAATTAGCTGTAAAAACGCAGCTGTATACTGAGCAGCAAACAGCACAGACACCAGCTGATGAACACCGTGGAGCATTTAGCAGCTGAGCAGCCAGAGATTTCCCCCAGGAGCAGGTGGAGGCCACAATCACTAGACTAACTTTTGCCAGGCGGACACATAAAATGTGCTCAGAATATAACTGAAAGTCTGGTACTAATAATACCGGCACACATCAGTACAGAGATGGATGACCCCATCTATGTCTGAAAAATCTTACATTTTGTCAGATCCCTAACCTTCAGGGATCCATATTTCAATGCAACAACAAATGCCTCTATATGAGTTTATGTTTAGCTTTACAGCTGTTTACATAATTACTACTGTAAATGAACCACATGGCCTCACAGTGTTGCAGTGAAATGGCTGTCAGACAGAGGGGCAAGACTTGTTGAGATGGGGATATTGGCGAACACCTTAGAACAGCATCCTCAAAGGGATTCACACTGTTGCAGTTGATTTTACTTCCAGTTCATTGTGGCTGGAGGACTTCTTAGATTTACAGTAATGTCAGCCGCATCCATGTAGGGACACTTCCCATGTGACACACACAACCTGCAGCTGTATTGCATGATCTAAAGATTTGGTGTCTTGACTATTTTCATGGTAAATAGGAGGTTATATGTTGATTTATTGGGTTTAAACTGAGCAAGTGAAGAAGCTGAATTTTCATCAGCTCCAAATATATTTTTCAACAGAAAAAACAAATGTGCATCAGAAAGGTGTTTAATTACAGACTAGTCTCCATAGGCCAGGGGAAAAAGTTAACGACTGTGAAAATCTGATGTCATATTTTCAACAACACGTATTATCTACGAGTGTAGGAGCTGCAGCCCTCTAAATTCTGCCTTAAGATATAATGACTCAGCACCATCAGGATTTCATGTCACCATATCAGCAGTAATGATGGATGGAAATGGATTTTTATGCGGTGAGTTTGTGCCTTAATTAAAAAATAACTTCAGTACCACAGAATGAATTTATTTTTCAGTTTAGTAAATATTAGCATGAACATACACAGATAAGACTAAAGCCATGTATGGAAAAAAAGTTCCTTCCCCCCTCTGCCTCCCATTTTCTGTCTCTCTCTCAGCTGTCCTGTCCATTAAAGGATAATTACCGTTTTTTAAAATCTGGACCTTATTTCTAGAATAAAATGATCATTTACTCACGCAGATTGGTGTCATTACGAGTCGTTCTGACGAAATTAGCTCCAGCAAGAGCAACGTATATCTGTAGTACACAGGGCAGCGCAATACAGCCTCTAAATAACACATTATACCACGAAACTCGTTCATTTCACCAATATTTTGTTATGATAGACCCGCCGAGCCCGTGGTGGCATGTTATCAACATCCGTGGTCTGTAGGTTGACTACTAACCTCTGACCTGGTTGATATCATCTCAGATGGTGCAGCTAACTTGCTACCGCTAATGCTATGGTTTGTTACTGTGTGTTTCCAAGTTGTCAGAACAAAATGAGCAGCTCCACAGGCTTCCCTCCTCAACCTGGACTCACTAAAGCTCCGGCTTGAGCTAAAAATGGACCAGAATGCCGAAGAGGAATGATTATTATCAGAATGAGCCGGGCAGCGGTCGGAGATGACATCATCCAGGTCAGAGGTTAGTAGTCAACCTACAAGAGCAGGATATTGATAACAGGTCATCCCGAACTAAGAGGGGAATAGCACTAGTCTATCATAACAAAATATTGGTGAAATGAACGAGTTTCGCAGCAGATAATGTGTTATTTAGAGGCTGCATTGTGCTGCCCTGTGTACTCGCATTATACGGATACAAGGCTCTCGGCTGGATCTAATTTCGTTGTGTGGCAAGGTGAAGAGGGACCCGGGCGGGCTTCGAACCCCAGACTCCCGGGTCGGAGTCATGCGCGCTAACAAGTCGGCCAAAGGGACATCCCCTTGGCCAAGTAGCCAGGGCCCATGATCAACTGGAGGCACACAGTGACAGGACCACCACTGTCACAGTTGGAATGACTAATGACATCAAAGTTATCTGGGTGAGTACTAAATGATCCTATTTTATGCTAGAAATAAGGTCCAGATTGTAAAAAACTGCAATTATACTTTAAAGGCAAATAAGCCCCTAAGAATACAGTACATTTTTTTTAATTCCTCAGATGGATAATAATGAGGAAAAGGCTGTCCTCTAATTTCAACCCTAATTTTCTGCGCTAAACGTTGCATACTGTGAATGCAACATGTTAAGATGTTTTGACAGTGTTTCCATGGCAACAGAGTCAAGCGCCGTCATACACATTCAGGAGCGTATAAGGAGGCGAAAAAATAAATAAATGAGGACGTGCTTCATCTACTTCCTCCTCACTCTCTGCCCTCTAATCCCACTGAGCTGCTTTTCCATCATCTTTTTTTTTTTTCTATTGTTTTGGGATTTCATCAGTCTCGCCCCTGGCCATCCTACACCATTTTTCCGAGCAGGGTGAGAGTTAGTTAAAGTGTGCACCCCTCCTTCTCTCCTCTCCTCTCCCAGCCCCTTCTCCACCTCTGACAGATGAGGAGGTGGAGGTTTAGGATGGCCAGGAGCCAGCATTTCTCCTGGATCCATCAGTGGTAACGGTGAGTTGCCACACAGCTAGAAATGTATCATAAGAGAGAGAATATTCGACTTAAACTCAGTGCTCACAAAAATTTGGAAAATACAGGACTCTGAGTAAAGTATAATAATACAATCTTAATCTTTATCGTACTTTACGTAAAATGTAAATGCACAAATAGCAGAAAAGTTCATATAACAAAATAATTATTGATTAAAATGTCAAGCAAATTAGATCTTTTGTCTGGGGGTAAATTATGAGGGGAGGCTGTCTGAAAATATAGTTTCATATCGATCCAGCGGAGTGTTTTGTTTGTTGATCATGGGAAAATTGCAGGACTGTTTTTGCCCTCCTGTTAATCATTGAAACTGTCAAGTATTACTGGAGAATGTATTGTAATTGTCTTCTGGTTCAACAGATAAAGGTCTGTTTTCACTGTTTGAGCTGCGTGTTGTGAAATTACAACCAAAAATTGTGTTGACATCATACTAATCGAGGATAGGAAAAAAAGTCTTAAAAGAAACATGCAGTAGAGAAATGATATTTAAAGCACCTTAATGATTAGTATCTAAGTCACAAACCTGCTGGTTCAGGTGAAAGAGCAAAGAGCACCAAGATGGTTAGAGGAGGAAGCATGTTTGAGCCTTAGACTCAGACTCAGAGGAGAAGACTGTCAATATCAGAGACTAGTAGATGGTCAGACTGGTTAACACAGTTAATTTCTTTTATTTGTTTATGATGCTTGTCAGCTGTCAGGAGCTGCTCATACAGTCCTGTAAGTGTTTTTCTTCTCTGCCTCTTCTTCTGAAGTTTGATATTTCTACAGAGTTTAAAAAAAAAATAAAAACTGCATAGCTAATTTAATCTAATTGACATTGATTGGATTGATATGTTATTTTTATTCATTTTTTATTTTTTACTGCAGAAGAGTAGAGAACCGTCCAGGGTGCATTTTGCATTGATGTCACTATTAAATATCATACTGCAGTCACTGGTCTCTCTGACCTACTTTCTCCTTCAGAGCCTTTTCCCCTTTCCATTTAGGTGCTTTGATTTGACAGCGGGTGTTTTCTGTCACTCAGTTCACCAGAGGTGTCCTAAATCATTTTGAAAGCAGCAGGATACAGAGGATGCAAATTGTATGGTCAGTGTTTTACCACAGATAGTTTCTCAGTGAAGTTTTTCTGCTGATACGAGAAACTGGATTAAAAGAAAACTGCAACAAATTGTGCGACAGATATGAGGCTGTCAAAACTGAGAGCCCGATACACACCGTGCTTTGTGAACATTTGCTGCTGTCTTCTTGTTGATGGATCCATTCATCCTGACAATGACTGAAGATTTTCTACACCAGAACAGAAACAATTGTCTCATTTGGCACTGCTGTTCAGTGCAGTTTCTTCAGCAGTGTGTTAGCATGTGAAAGATATAGATCTGATGCTGATTTGTACTAGAGGAAATCATCTAACATTATGACCACCTGCCTAACACTCCTGTGTACAGTCCCTCTTTGGCAGCCAAAGTAGCTATGACTTGTCGAAGTGTGGACTCTGAAGTTGTGCTGTCTAGAGCCAAGACATTGGCTGCAGATCTTTAAAATCCTGTTGGTGCTGCTGGTGAGGCCTCCACGGATCGAACATTTGTCAGATGAGATGATCAGATACATCTGGGGACTCTGGAAGCTCGTCTGTGGGATCAGATAACATTGGCTATCCTTTGGTCCCCATGGACGCTGATAATCCTGTTGTCAGTTCACTGGGCAACCTTCTTTAGAGGGAGTGCCCTTACACAGCCATCTTGCCAGTACAACCTGGCCCATGTCAAAGCTGCTCAGATCTTTACGCTGACGATTTTGATGTTTCCATAAACCTTGGGAACTAACATTTAAAGGGATATTTCACCCAAAATCCAAATTTCATTACCTACTCACCCTCATATCGACTAAGGTCTGGGAGAAGTTTCAGTTATCCGTGGCTTCTCTGAGTTACAGTGGGGCTCCGTGCAGCGCTGCATGTCCGTATGACAGTTACAAATGGGGCCCACTTTTCTTCGTCCAAAAAGACACCAAAAAACATCCAAATACCTCCACACAGCTCGTCTGTAATGTCCCTCTTGTATTGAAGCCCCAACATGAGAAATTGTTCTGAAAAAATTAAATAAGTCTATATTTTAAGCTTGTTTGTAGCGGAAGCTCCCCGTGTTCTTTCCGTGTCACACCGGCGGAGCCATGAACTCCTGCGAGATTTGCATTAGATTATGCAAAAAAACAACAACCACAGTTTCATCCCACAATATAATTTTGCACAGAGTTTGGGCTGCATTGTCTGATAGATGAGTTATTACACTAATGTTAAGACCCACAGTGGCTCAAATTCAATTTTCTTTTCTATACAGCTTTAAACTCTGGCTAAACCAAACTTCAAAACCTGATTTGTAAAGGTAACCTGAGATAAAAACATATAACTCATGTGGCAGCAGGTCAAGGTAGTTATGATTAGCTTGATTAAAGACTCCTCTTAATGTGTAGGGGCTAAAATATTAAAAGAATAGTTCACCCAAAATTCAAATTTCTTCTCTGAGTTAAAAAAAAAGCAAAGCGAAATTGTTCCGAAAGACTTATTTAATTTTTTTCGGGACAATTTTGCATTCCGGGGCTTCAATACAAGACGGACATTACATAAGGGCAGCATGGAGATTTGGAGATTTTTTGGTGTGTCTTTTTGTTACGAAGCAAACGTCAGGTAGTGCGGCACAGAGCCCCACTGTAACTCAGAGAAGACACAGATAACTCTGAAACCTCTGAAATTTCAATTTTGAGTGAACTATCCCTTTAACTAAAATATCAATAATATTTGAGGTGAACAGATGAGTGAGGTAGTGATGCATTTCCAGTCTTTGGTTTGTGTTACATGATGAATGACTCTCAATGGCGCACCTACCTCCACCAAGGCCATCCAGTTTTCTATCTGATAATGATAACATTTATTCTAGATACTTGCCAAGCATAGAGAATAAATGGCCGAGAAGTGAGAAGAAAATAGAATAAAAATATACTGTAACATTGAGAAGAATTATATAAAACAGATGTTAGATGAGTCAGTAAAGGCATCTGAACATGTGTTTGCATTATTGTAAAACATTGATTCATAGTTGTCATTGTGTCTCATCAGCCAGATCATCAGATCAGATCTCTTTTTTTTTCTTTTCTTTTAATGATTTTGCAGTGTTTACAGACCTGCAGACAGGTTGGTTTTATCTGGTATCAACAGCAAAAAAGAAAAAAGAATAATCACAAACAGATTATTGCAAATCACATTTACACTATATTCATCCACTGGGGTCTAAAATCCAATACATATTGTTATATTTCTTGAGGCTCAATTTATATTTCAAACTGTCCTCTGGAGAGAATCTCATTCAGCCCACAGCTTTGATGTTATGTTAGAGAGGAAAAACAAAGGATTGAAACCAAAAAACACAAAGATGTAAGGTCATGTAGACTCTGATAATGTTGCAAACTCTTTAGTAAAGAACACTTGAATGCACCTGAATCTAATCTGGCTAATGAAAATAGGCAGAGTGTTTCAGACATTAATTTGTCTGTGGAACTGAGTCAAGGACGTAAACAAAGGAGCCAACAGAGAGTTGATCTGGCAGCAAAAACAACAGAGACCAGGAAAGGTAGAAAAACAGCAGATGAGTGGACGAGGAGGGGAGGATGGAGCGTTGTGGAAGAGGAGGTTAGATAATGTAATTTGAGTGATAGATAAGGGAGAGGAGGACAAAGAAATAAAACATGAGGCAGCTTCTATGCATCTCATCATCATCTCATCGTAACATTTCAGTGTCTTTCCTCCCATAATCCTTTGTGTTCAATACAGCTTCAACCGTAAACATCTTCAGTCTCATACTAACTTTTACCACCTTATTGTAACAAAAAACAAGAAACCAAAAAAAAAAACAAAAAAACAATTGCAATGGATTTTGGCCACAGGCAACAATTTTCTTTTGTTTTAAAATGAGAAAGTTGGGAAAACCTAATTTGAACCTAAATACGGTTTAAAGTGGACATTTTGTTTAGTGTTATCACCAAACATGCAGGAGACAAGGCTTATTATCAGCTCATAATTGCTGCCACTGCTGAGTGTGTGTATGTATGTGTGTGTGTGTGTGAGAGAGAGAGAGACAGAGAGAGACAGAGAGAGAGAGAGAGAGAGAGAGAGAGCCGTTTCCAATTTAAATGAGTGTTAATATGGAAAAAAACAACACAGATTTACAGATTCATTAGCACCAGAGAAATATTGCCACATTTAGGCAAATTAGCAAGAGAAAAATAAAGTTTTTATGGCTGCTTCCTTTTTTTAATAATAATTCAACACCTCGACAGTGACAAAGATGAGGTGACACTTGATTGCAAACTTGACCTCATCAGTGCTGTCACTGCAAACTCATGCAATTATATTTTGTAAGCTTTTTATTATTATATATATTTTTTTTTTATTATTTTTTTTTTTTCAATTTTTAAAGCTGGAACAAGTGAATTTAGCCCATTTGCCTATTGTCAACTATTTGATTAATCACACAGATTTTTCAGCAGATAATAAAGCAGCCATGCACATGTACATGTAGATTCATTCAGCCATCACCTCATCTTTTCAATGTCTCACCATCTGAGGTTCCATATTTACATATGATCACTAAAAGATACGTACAGTAAGTCTGTCCAGAGCTCCCATTCGTATTGAACTAAATTGCTGTATTGAGTGTGCTGTAAACAAAGCTAAGGCTAAGGCTAAAGCTAAAGCTACACATATTTTTGTAGATTCACATTGAGCTGCAAATTTGAAACTGTTTTCTTTACAAATCCACACCACAGACACTAGAATATTATGGACATTTTAAGCAGCATTTTGAGTATTGTGCTGTTGTTGGAGCTTGTGCTTCAAATCCACACGATAGAAACAAATTATCTCCCCACATGATCTAAAAACCAACCTGTCCAAAAGGGAAACTTTGATTTAATTCTTCTTAAGTTGAATCACTGGAAAAACAAAAAAACAAAAACAAAACACCAAATCATTCAATTCAAGCAGTAAGTCAATTATTGTTTGAATGCATTCAAGGTGACAATGAGGTAAGACACTTTTCAGTTTCCGCTTCCCACAAACCGTCTTTAATGTGTGAACTGAACTGGGTGTCGCTTCAGTTTACACAAAGCATCCGCCACAAGAACTGGGACAATGATTTCTTTGATAATCTGGGTTATATGAATTTCAAAGTGGTTTACTTCTCACTTGTCTCCTCAATTCAGTCAGTAGCCGCCACATGTCACCATCTAACAATATGAGAAAACGCTCATGTGTCCTTGGGACAAAGTCAAATTATTGGCTGTGCATTTGCGTTAAATTTGCATCAACTGGAAAATAAACAGCTTCCTCCACCTCCTCTTCACTCTCCAAATGAATAATGTGTGATCAAAGGCTGAGAATCATTTCTCTTGAAAAGTAAACAAATATACATGGAGAAAAGAAAAGAGCGGGAAATAATAAATGAGAGAAGAAAATGTAGACCTGAGAGAGCGTGCATGAAACAAAGAGGAAGGAAGACCAGAGGATCAAAGGTGGAAAGAAAGTAAAAGAAAAAACAGGGAATAATAGCTAACAGACAAAAGCTGGCAGAAACACTGTCAGCTCTGTTTGCTAGTAGATACAGTAGCCGCCCTTTGTTTGAGTGCCTTTCGTCTGTCTTTTTATCTTTCCTTTTCTTGTGACTCCAAACATCTGACACAAATGCCAACACTGAATTTCTACCCTTTGTCAACTCAAGTCGGTCTAACAAGCTGAGACCACCTGGGATCTGATTTCAGTTACCTGCTCATACTTCAATAGAAGACGGAATCACAAAGCACTGGGATTACAAAGTGGATTATAAATAAGGTTTTCTGTGCAGCATGAAGAAAACAAAATTTCTCAAGGTGAGGGCTCAGTTTTGTTTGGACCCAAACACAGACAGCGAGGTTTCGGAGATGGGAGGTTAGTTTATTAAGTCTGATGAAGGGGTGAGAGGAGAGCTGCTGATAGCAGGAGACGTGGTGGAGTGTGGTGATGGTGTGCAGAGGCAGGATGGAGGCTGGTGAGGTATCTGAGCAAGTGGATGGAGAGGAAGGGCTGTTGGTTACTGACGGGTAATTGAAGTGGTATCATTCGATGTAATGGTGTATGTTGCAGAAAATACTGCTGATGTTTCTGACAACTTTTACAGTAGCCTACTTTGATTCATCAGAATGGGAAGAAGTATCATATTAATCTGAAACAAGAGGTCCAAATGCAACATGTTTATTTTAAATGTTTATTTTATGTAGCAGAATTGATAAAAATTAAGCCAAAATATGCCCTCTGTCCTAAAGCCATACAGCACCTTAAATGTCTTATTATAAATAAAAAATCTTCTTTTCACACGAAACATTTTTATTCGATTTTGTAATTATATTTTAACTTTTACAATACATTGTAAAATATCCATGGACTGTAAGTTCTACAGTCTATTTCATGGTCATTTCTACCACACCAGGGGCACTTCCATCATGCCAGAGGATCCTCTCTCTGGGACTGCATCTGGACACTTTTGAAAAATTGAATTATCTGTTATGTAACCTTATATAACTTCTGTCACTGAGGGTCTGACTCTATCAAAATGATAAAAAGACACGAAGTTCAGTGACATTGTGAAATAGTTTGGGATGATGGGATACAGGATATCAGCCTACACATGTATGTTATATGTGGCAAGGTGAAGAGGGCGCGGGCAGGCTTCAAACCCCAGACTCCTGAGTAAGAGTCATGTGCGCTAACCAGTCGACCAAAGGGACATCCCTTTGGCCAAGTAGCCAGGGCACATGATCAATTGGAGGCATAGTGACAGGAACCTCAACTGTCACATATAGAAGTTCCATATGGCTCACATGTCTTATTTTGGCGGCCTGTGGTGTGCCGCACGGGGAATAAGGTGGGACTACTTGATACTTCACAATAGACTTCTCTCAACCACAGGTAAATGCGATCAGTCGCTAAAAGCATCAATTCCTATGTTCAAATCTTCTAATTGACAGCTGACCTGGTTAAAAATTCCTAAGAACTAAAATGTTTCTTGTAAAATTGTCAGTTTTTTTTTTCTTTCTGACAGAGATGTGGTAAAATGATATGACATGACATGACAGGTGACAAAATGAAACAGTGATACCGTATTTGACCATTAAAATCTGATCCCATTAGAAGATTGACAATATGACATGATATGGCATAAATATGGCATAATAATGCATAATGCCATTCAACATTTGTCCCTACAGTCTCAGATTTCATCATGCTCGCTTCGTGTATGCAGCACATCATGTGTGACCAATAACCTGTAGCCTACTGAAATGAGTGGTTTTCTGTGAGGTGGAAAATCAATCAAAAACTTTATGTCAACATGTTACCATGTGGGAGTGTAGCTCAAGTGGAAGTCAGGAAAACTCCTTTAAATGGCAGGAAGAGGCAGGAGTCAGTGCAAAAAACAAGTTACATAGTATTTGAATTTGAATTTATTTGAATTTATTTATTCAGGATTGCCCCTTGAGATGAATCATCTCATTTTGGACGCTTCAAAAACACAATGATAAGATGATCCAACAATCCAGAAATTACATTACAAAACAACAATAATACAGAGGCTACCTTCACTCTGTGACACAACAGAAAAGGTTATGAAATTATGTTATGTAAATGCATTTAGCAGAGTGACTTAAAACTGAAGGCTGAAGCACCATCAAAGTGGAGAAAGGTGCTGGACATCTCTATGATAACCACAGAGCAGAGAGTTGTTGGACAGCATGGGCCAAGAGTCATGTTACATAATTTTCATATGTCAATAATTTTTTTAAAGTGGAAGTACATGTTTTAGTTAACAGAACTGTTGGAATTTGTATACACACAAACAGATGCCCCACAGATATTCAGGTGCGCAATAAAATATCAGCACCTTGCACGTCACTGCTGGGACAAACAAGGTTTCAAAGATGTGATTGAAAAGAAAGAAATTGTGTTCAAATTATTGGCCTGTCATCATGGAGTGGCACTCAACACTTGAAATGAGCGGTTTCCACCTTTCCCGTAAAACAATCAGTACGTGCCTGAAGTGCTTAATAGGAGAGGAAGGAAATCTGTTGACAACTGTTCAGTCACACAGAGAAGTTGAGACTGAGGTGATGTTTTCAACTTATCTAGTTTTAACTTTGATCCATCAGAAAATGAAAAAAGTTAGTTTGCAACTGATGTAACTAGATACTATACAAAATACTGTGGAAAATGTCCTCCTCATTTAACCTACTGGTCGAATTTATAACAAGTCTTATTACTGTTAAATCAACAAAAGGCTTTTCAGCCAGCAGAATTAAAAAGTGTCCTCAAACCAAGTCAAAGTCTTGGGTTGACTCATTGTCCCAGTCCACCAGTGGGGTTTTTAGAGTAGGAAAGTGAACAGTCAGCATACGCTCTCGTACTTCTGCAGTAGATCCAGGTATTTGTCTCTGATCGGCAGTGATGGAAACACAACACACAGGTGAACACAGTCATCCTGCCTGTCACCTGCTCTGCACTGTGCTGTTGATCCAGAGACACTGAAGTTACACTGCGCTCAGAACTGAAAGAGTGCGCAGCAGTGAGGAGATTTTAAAAACATACTGTACAATCACTAGTTGAAGCTTTGCATACAACTTATATTCAATATAATACAAAACCAATACAATATAATATACTGTAATATAATATAATATAATCACATGTTAATATGATATAATATAATAAATAATATTTAATGGATCTACTTTGCCAGTCAGCTTTTATATTTTCTTCACACTTCAGGAGGGACCAGATTAGTACTGCTGTCATGTCTGTTTCATAAATATAAAGTGAGTCAAAACAGTTTTAAACTTGCAAAAAACAATTTGCTTAAACTGCAAAAAAGGTGACCCTGTTGTGCCTGATTAGGAGCAGAGCAGAGCAGAGCTTTAACTATAAATGTACTTTCTTGCTTACTTACTTACTTTTTTTTTTTTTTTTTTTACCATTTCTTTCAGTGTGTGCCACCCTCGGCCCACTCCCCTGAAGCAATATTTTCAAGCCAAACTGATCTTTGTAGAAAGGATGTTTAGACTCTGGAAGAAGCTCAGAGTGTAACTGTTGTGCCTTCATGTTGAAAGGAACCAGCAGCTGCAGGTGATTTGAGCATCGAATGGGGATGTGCCTTCCGGCCGCATCCCTGCGGAGGAATCCCAGGCATGTTTAAATGGAAAGACGAAGGATTACTTATCTCATGAGGCCTAGGAACGTGTCGGATCCACAGGGGGAGTTGGAAGATTTAGCAGGGGAGTAACTTTGTTTAGTTTATTGCCACCATGACCTGGGCCCAGATACTAGTTGGAATAAACTAGAAGGATGGCTCACATTACGGTAAAACTGTGCCAGTGGGTGCACAGCTGGTAATGATGTAAATCACACTTTGACATAGACATCACAAAGAGCCTCAGACAGCAAAAAACACCTGGAAAAAGAAATGTTGTGTCTGAATCTAAATGACATCATTCTTGCAAATTTGCACCGGTACTACACTTTTACAGATGCTTTTTATGTCTGTTTTGTCCTTCACTTCATGAAACACATTTCCACAGACTATTAAACAAAGACAACCTGGCAGTTTTTAACCAACCATGAGCAGGGAGGCTGCACGACAGAAGGAGAAAACATACTCCTTTAACTGCTCTGAGAGTTTCATTGTTGTTTGCAGCGTAACAGTTGTGCTCTCTAAAAATGGTAAATGCGGTTACGACTTGCAACTTTACAAACTTAAGTGACAAAGTAGAACAATTAACAATAGTGTTTGATACTATTTGCTCATTGCAGATGTAGAAATTTTGTCTGAAAAATGTTTACTCTATGTGATGTGTTGTGAAATTTTTAGAACAACAGAGGTGCTGCTTTCAAATTGTAGTTAGGCTAGTTTCAATCTTGGTCGCATTCATTTGAAATCACTTTTATAATACAAATAAAGGGGCCTCAAGCTGTAAGGCTGTTTTCCTCTTCTTTTAAAGGTAAAGAGGTCAGTGACCAGTGCTCTATGATATGTTTTGGTTTTCCTGTGGGTCCTACACTGTATCTATTTTCTATTTTAAAGGGAAACTACAAATGGTTTTCCGCTGTTTTGCTAACCCCTCTCCCGGCCATTTGCATTTGTATTCAATGAAGCCAGCAAGAAATCAAGCCATGGAGTGATGATTAATGTTATCAATTGTTTATTTATCATATGTTTCTGTCATAAACAAGAGATTGCAGATAACAGGGTGCGTTTGTGTCATGGTGCCGCCGAGACGAGAGTTGGGACACCAGGTCGGAGGCACTGATCTAGCAAGGTTGTTTTTTGGCCAAGAGATGCTACATTGAAGGAAGAGAGCCTCCATTCTCCCAGCAACATGTTACAAGTCATTCATTTAACCATCACAATAATTGTAGACATTTTGCATAGTTCCTTTTTAAGTTCTTGACTCATCCTTCCTATTTTATTTAAAGGACAATTCCAGGCAAATTAAACCTGGAGCTATAGTTTCCTAATATTATGTCTAAAAGAAGGAATCTGAAGATTTTCTTTTTAATTGCTCCTGTTTTGCAGTCGTTCGGTCTGTCCCTGCATCGCCACAGACCGCAGACAGCGTCAGATGGCTAACATACACCAAGGGGTTTGTCTACTTCAAGAAAGCCGCCAGTTTGTTAACAGTTTGAATTTGCCCAGAATTGTCTTTTAATCTTTTCATTATTTAAAAATGATTCCAAGTACTGTATATAAAGTTTACTTTGATGCCTGGAGTCATTCAGGTCTTTGAACATCAGACACCTTCACCCTGGAGACCCAGCTGGGGTTGATCAGGCTCTGGCTTCTGACCAGGTAGCACTACCCCACCCCTGGCTCTCCTCCCCTGATCCACAGCCACCTGAGGCAACCTCTGCCAAAATGTCTGTACTTTCACCAGTGCCTCGCATGAGGATATAAATTGATCTTTTTTGAGACCCATTGATGAAGGAGAGTGGCTTTTATTTTGAAGGTTTTTGACCCAGCACTCAGATCTGAGATGCAGTAAATGACTCTTCCTATAAAAATTGACTTTAGCTAACTCAAAAAAGATATTACAGTCTGAATTCATTCAACAAAATGTGCATGAGCACCTCAAGTCTTTGCTCCCTCGGCCAAGATCCAACAAACAGAAATGAAGGCTTTTCATTTCTCTCCTGTCCCAAAGGTGATTCTCCAGTTTCAGTGCAGGTTGAGAATCAGCTGTCGAGCTTGGCAGGCTGTAACGACATCTGAATTTAACCATCAGAGGAAATCTCACAAATGTCACCGGCAGCAGTGTGCTCAAACGTGAAATGAAATTGATGTTCATGCCTAAAACAAGTGCCTGACGTACAGAACAGCAGAAAGGTCAAACAACATTTGATTGATAGCAGCGTGAATTGGATCATTTGAAATGTTCTATACATTTTCTTTGTCTTGTAGTTGCTGTTGAATACTGACAATTTCAGACGTTCTCTGTTATATTCATAAGACAAACAAACAATATCACTGCCAGTCACAGTTCTTAGATAGGCTGATGCACAGTGATCCAGGCAACATGGAGGGAGTGGGAGAATAATTGAAACCAGCAGCACCAGCATGCTTTATTGAAAATGTAGAAATTGAGAAGAATCAATTGTTGTGAGCTAAAGAAAAACAGACAACCATGATTTTTTTGCCTTGTAACTTGATTTGCTTGAATTTACTATTGCTTCTATTTATTTCCATTCTTGTTGGTTTTCTACACTGCTTTGCATTAAAACAGTGCTACTTCTGTTTCATCATAAATCAATCATATTCATGATGCACATTTTTAAATTTAACGTGACACTGCTAATGTCCATTATCAGTGTGTAGCTGATGTTAATCTGGCGTTGTGTTTGGTATGTACTGTGAGGTTCGAACCCCGGTCTCCCACATGACAGGTAACAATGGGAAACAGTTTTTCCATGATATCAATGATCCCTTGACAGTCAGGTTTGAGCATCCTTTATGGGTGAGTGAGTGCATCCGGACCCTCCATTACAAGTGCACTTCTCCTTATTGTACTCTCAGAAGTAACACACAAAAAGTACGATAGGTTAAAAAATGTACCTCTTTTTTTTCACTAACTTTATTACATCAGTAATGTCATTATCTCCAGCAACCTGTAGCACTGTATCTGTGGGCTCTTTATATTTTTGTGCTCAGTGAAGTAGTTGTTAGTTTAACATATGGCCATAAACCCAAAGAACATGGTTTGATTTTTCATAAAGACCAATGAGATAAGAACGCAACAGAAGGTAATGGTCTCTAAATGGAGGATAATGAGAGCAGGTGGGATTCTGCCATATGGTCATAAAAACCGACATGCAGAAGAGAATAGGCACTTTAGGCTGAAGAGCATGGACCAGATAAAACGTGTAATCTAAACCAGATTACTGTTGTTAGCAACTTTACACATGCATGATCTATTAAATATGACATGAGATCGAAGCAAAAAGTTGTTTGTTGGGCCCTAGTGTCACTGCAAGACAGAGAGAGCTTGTTATTCAGCAGCACTAACAGGGTTTTATGAATTTTCAGTTTAGTAGAAAGTTTTATTCTATATATGGATCTGTAACAAACAATTCATGTATTAAAGAAGTGCTAAGATGTTCACATTACACAGAATGTATTTTCAGCAGGTTTTCGTTCAGTCAGGTTTGATGTGGACATTTGAAAACATGACACAGCTTTTATCTTACAGAGTGGACTTGGAGGTCTAATGTGAGGATGCTCCCATCTGTCCTTGAGTGGATTGTTTTTTGTTTGTTCGATTTTTTTTTGTTTGTTTTGCTTTAGGTTGGAACAGCGGTGTCACTTCTCAGCAAGAAGGTTCTGGTTTAATTCGCTGACGCCTTCCTGAGTGGAGTCTGCATGGTCTCTCTGTGCCTGTGTGGGTTATCTCCACAGTACAAACACATGCACCAGGTTGACTGGTGACGCTATGTCAACCCTGTCAACCTGATAGGATAAGCGATATAGGCAATGGATGGATGGACATCACAATGAATGGCACCTCATTATCTCTTACCACAAACAAGCTACACATCAGAAAACTCTCGACTACAACATGCCCTCCGATAAAAGATCCCAACAAATGATATGTGATCATTCAGCCTATAGTGCACATATCAGTCAGCCACTCATCGACCTTCCTGTTGCCGCCCACATAAAATTGAAGTCACTAAAGCTTGACTTTCTTAGTGACTTGGGTCTATACTCATCTACTATATGAGGAAACTAAGAAACCAGCTCTGAGATTTAGGAAGTGGTTGAATAACTCATTTTGAGCCATTTTTCAAACATGACACATTGTTGGAGCTGCCCACAACAACCGAGCTGCCTAATGGGATATTAAAGTGTTTTTTAACTGGACATCAAACAGTATGTCCATCTTCTTTTCTCTTGCCTATTCGCCCACTTTATGCAGATATTTGCCACTTGTCTGATGTGTTGATTGTCGTGGTTCTCCACCACAGGTGCAGTGGGACACAGACAGAGAGAGACCGGGTCTTTGTGAAGCAGACAGACTGCTGTTTGCTTTGCTTTTGCTCTGTGGAGAACCACAGCTCTTCCCTCTATGTCTTTGGTTTCTTATTTGTATGCACACAAAGCCACTCTTCGGGCTGCTCTGATGACTGTCTCATCTTCCCCTTTGAGCACAACTACGAAAACAACCATCCAGTATCGTGTTGTAGTGTTTCATACAGAGGGAGCAGAACCAAGTGCCCAGATGATAGACTATTTTAACCGTGAGAGGTTTTCCAACACACTCAGAGATCAAATTGAATTTCTTGAGTTGGGTGTGAAAAGAGCTGCATTTTTGCACCACAGTAACAAGATGATGGTAACATGAGGTCAAGTCTGAATCAACCAACGACCTCAACTCTGCAGCATATAAACAGGAACATGAATGAAAAATGACTTGAGCAACCTGCATCAAGCTTCAAATCAAAGTAAATATAATTAAAGCATAAGTCAGCTGAATGTTTTTGTTAATATAATAAATAATCAGCAATCACATGGAGTGTTTCAGCTGAATGTCTCTCCTTCACTTTTGCTGTAAACCGAGGAGAAAACTTTCCTTGTGGGAACAATAACGGCATGAAGGGCTGTGTGTGCAGCCAAGGAGTGCGCGTGAATGTGGTCCTAGGACCAAAGATGCAGAGGGCGGGGGCTGCTAACTCTGAAGTCATACCAGTTCGATTACGAGTTCACAGTGGCCGTTATAGCGCACTTTCACAGGCAACAGGACGGAAAAACACGAGTTACTACGTTATACGGGTTACCTGGAACGCTACAAAGTCGTAAGTTGTGACTTGAAGCCGTAACTTACGGTTTCAAAAGCCTGCCTGGAACGCAGCATTAGGCAAAACGACCGGATCGCTGAATTATGCTTTAATTTATAATAATTATAATTCATATCCAACTGTGCAAAGTCCTGTTTATGCGACAAGGTTGTCATAACACTATGCCAGCTAACATTCTAATAGAGGGGATTCACTTGTGCACCACATTGGTTCAAATTAATGTGTCTAAAAAATCATCTTATGCTCCCCTGATTTTATACAGTACATAGCACAATGTTCAAGTTGAAAATTAGTCTGTGAAATATCTCCACCACCGCCCTTCTATGTGTATCAGCATAAGATTTGGATGAAATAAAGTTACCTATGGTGTTACCTGATGTCCATGTAGCGCCACCACCGGATCACAGACAGTTCATCCATGTCTTTGGTTTCTGACCAAATACCTCTATAGTGCTCATATGTAATGTCTGTCTTGTATTGAAGTCCCGAAATTGTACCGAAAAAAATTAAATAAGTCTATATTTCAAGCTTGTTTGCAGCGGAAGCTCCTCTTCCTGGTCTGTCCAAATCTCGCAAGATTTGTGTTTAGTGTTTAGTGTTTAAATGCGCCGGCGTCATTGCGATTACTGTGAGTGAATTTTCAATTTTGAGTGAAGTGTTCATTTGTATGTAAAATATGTAAAATATTCTGGCTGTCAAAAGTCATTGTGAGAATGTAATCATACTGGAAGTAGGATTTAGCCACGGTAAATGCATCTTATAGGAAGAGGAGGTTAAAGTTTAGGTCTCTTCGCGAAGAGAAAAACACTGCTATGTGTTGAACACAAATCCTTCTGATTCGGGTTAGAGAATTAATTTATCTCTTTCTTTTACTGTTACAAGTTTCATGGATCAGCAGCAGCAACGTTCTCTTTCCTTCACCCATCCATCAGTTTTATTTCCCGGTGTAATGAGAACTGGGACCTGAGATGGGCCCTGAGGTTGTTCAGCTCTTATAGATTCTGTCTCAGAGTCAGTGAATTACTTTTACTGAATCAGTTCAACTCCCAACTCTGTCGACTGCACCTTGAATCTAATATTTACAGATTATACAAGTGAGAATTTATAGTCATTTTATGTGAAACAGCTTTTTCAAAGCAATACTACAGCTACAACCACTGCCCCTGTAGTTGCATGTGAATCTCATGCTTTAATTTTCATAACGGCTCCCTTTTCAATAAGAACAGTTAATTAACATATTCTCTCTTGGCTTGTAGCTGCTCAATGACACCCACACAATCAGTGACAGCTTGCTATACAATGTGTTGCTTCTGCTTCTGTGGATGTGTTGTTTCTGTGGAGCGCAACAGTATCAACCTCTGGACTGAGTCCAGGACCTGATCTCCATTATTCCTCCTGGCAGTAGGAGAACCATTGTGTCCCTCACTGTGGTCTGTGTGCCTCCAAACTAATGAGCCAAGAAACTGTCACATTTTAAACTCTCCAGCACCACTAGTGTCCAATAAATGGGTTTATTCTAGGCTCAGTGATGCTAAACTAACCAGCCAGATGTTTGGATGACACAATGACGACACTCTCACTCCATAACGTTATTATGTCAATTTGATAATTGAAATATTTACATGACATCACAATCAAGAAAGTCAGTTTTGAGTTTTGAGTCAGACCAAACACTCAGAAATCAAAGGCCGACATCCCACAGAGTGACTGCTGCTACAACCACATCCATGATCACCCATTGACTATATAGCTGCAGGGCCGCTGTGGGGGCTGGAGCCAATCCCAGCTGACGCAGGATGAGGGCAGGTTCAGCGTGGACCAGTCTGGGCTGATATAATATTAAAATGTCTGCCATGGTTCTGTGCTGTGTAAAGAATATTGATATTGCAAGATATATCACCTGGTTCAGTTAAACTATGGATCACATTGCAGAGCTGGAATGAACACAGAAGCTTTGTCTCAGTTCACCTACTCCCATACTCACATTTACTATTTTGAGTGGCTACATGTGTTTAGCAGGTATAAAAACATGCAGTGCACTGACGGTTGCAACCAATATGATCCAGAAACTGAGTGTGAAACTACTTGTGGAATTTGTTAAAGACATTGGCAGTGATTGCAGCCTGTTGTCCGGTGCATAGGGCTCACACAAGTTCCCAAGTTGATGTTACCCACGACTCTGATAAAAACACCAACTTTTTCATAGCAGCTTTATCTTGTTTGTTGCAGGTGAGGAGCTTAATTACACAATTGTTGAAAATCTGTGTTGCATAGCAACCAGGGAGATGCAGCATTGCTTGTGGCCTTGGACTCACACGCTCACACTCGTATCTGTGTCTTGAGTTTCAACAGATAAAACCATCACGTTTACGTCTCTCCACTTCATCGGTTCCCCAATTCAAATCAGCTGACAAGCTTTTGTCACACATGAAATAACTCTGCAGTCTGCATGAAGGGGCTGATTAAACTAATAATGATGTGCTAAGCTATTTCCAGGTCAGGTCAGGGTTCAGGGCTCAGCCCTGTTGTGTGTTTTAAAAAAAATACTTTTCCAGTAGAGACATGAGCTTTGAGTCATAAACAGCCCACAGCACTGGCAGTTACTTCATCCCCAGCTTCAGAGGATAATTATCCATAGTTGTATGAGCCTGAGGTTGATTATATTTATTCAGAGGCTCTGGTGTATCTGGGCTCGCTCCTTCCTTCCCTCTCCCTTTCTTCCTCTTTTGTCCTCTCACTCTCTGTTTACAGCGGCTCGGCCCATCTGCTAGCTGCACATGAATTTTTAATGCCTTTGCCCCCGAGCTGTGCAGTGTCAACACAGCAGTGCTGCTGCATGAAAAACTGGTAACTTTGGTTCAGCTCACTCTTCTTTTTTCTTTTACTTGAAGTTAAAGTTTAAACTCTTAGGTGCTTAATTACCCTGAGGGACAGAAATCCTTTTAAAACTCAATGTATATTTTTCAGAGTTCCCTGGGGAGCTTTTTTTTGGGTCAATATTTGTGTGGAAAGACACTTGTTACAGTGCACAGGCGTCTTGGAGCTCCGTAGGGACACAGTTCACTGCCCTGTGGCCATTTTACTCTAATTAGCATTCAAGTTCAAGTTGTAATGTTGAACAGTTATTGCTTCGAGTAAGCAGAGTATGAAACACCTGCCCCCTCTGCATCACTGTGTCACAATGATCTTCCTCTGGCTTGTTTGCACTAGAGAAGAAAGTGATTATTTAATAAATTAGTGAAGGGTTGAATAATAAATCAATACTCCGATTGTATGACAAGCCCTTTAATGTCAGTACGACAGCACAGTGGAAATCAGGATTAAAACTGCACACATTTGAGTGTGTGTCTGTGTGTGAGCACACACAAACACATACATTCACATATTATGTCCGTTTGTGAGTCTGGAATATAATTTTCTTGAAGGCCCTCCTGAAGTCTCGGTTAAAAACAGTATATATGATGGGGTTCAGGCAGCTGTTGCAGTACCCGATCCAGAAGAAAAGATTGAAGAGTTTGTCAGGTATCGTGCAGCTCTCTCTGCAGAGAGCTTGGAGACTGTATGTGAAGAAGAATGGGAACCAGCAGAGGACAAAAACCCCCATTACCACCGCCAGAACAAACGTGAAGCGCTTCTCCCTCATTTGAGCCACTTTGTTTTTGGACAGGGACATCTGCCGGCTGCGGAGCGGCATGGGGGAGGCCAGGAGGCAGTGGTGGGAGAGGTGGTCAGATGATGCCCATGATATGGAGGCACAAGAGGGAGGCGGAGGAGGCTTTAGCCTGCTCATGGCTCCCTCAGCCTCCTTCGCCTCCTCTGTCTTCACCCTCCCACTGGTTCTCCTGGGGAAGCGGAGAGAAGAGGGAAACGAGGAAGATGTTTTCATGTCCGCTTCACAGCTCTTCTCTTCCAAGTCAATATCATCCAGCTCTCCTCTCCTGCTGCTGTTGCTGTCTATGTTGGAGGAGCTGTGTCGGTTGGCAGGGAGTGGACTGTCCAATTCATACCGGGATTTACTGCAGCCGGCTCCCTCTCTTTGGCATGTCCTGGCAGTGCCCACAAAGCAGGTCTCTGACTGTGACGGCTGTCGTTCCATCACATTCTTAGCCACGAACACGGTGGAGGCTCGCTGCTTGGCAACACGGTAGATCTTACAGTAAACAAGTATCATGATGACTCCCGGGGCGAAGAAGGACACGAGGCAGGAGGAGAGGATGTACCACGTCTGGTTGTTGAGGAGACACTCCTGCCTCTGTGTGTTGTTCTCATCATCCCTCTCAAAATCCTCCTCTATCTGAGCCATGAGGAGCGGAGGGGACGAGATGACAATAGAGATGAACCACACAATGCTGATCATCGCTTTAATCCGTTTGGGCGTCCGTTTGCGGTTGTAGCTGACGGCTTTAGTGACCGACCAGTAGCGGTCAAGGCTGATGGCGCAGAGATGGACAATGGAGGATGTGCAAAAGAGGACATCCAGAGCCAGGTAGAAGGAGCACCAGGTGGACCCAAAGTACCAGTAGCCCATGACCTTAGTGGGGAGAAACCAAGTAAGAAACGTTAATGACTGATTCAAGCAGCAGTAACAACCTGTAGACGGAAGACACAAAAGGAAAATGACTTAATTTCATATTTTATTCCTTGCAGTTTTATAGTCAGTCTGGAAGGCCTTCGGTGCTGCACCTGCAGGATTATCTCACTTCAACATTCAAATTCAGTTAACATCTCATTGCTGCCACGTCGGCTACAACTGTTTATACGAAAATTTGGAGTTACTTTGCCCCTGTGGTTTCACCTCAGCACTCCTGTCACAACCTTGTCACCGCTAGGGATCGATACTCCCTATCGGTACGTTGACTGTTGCACTTTACTGTAGATGACTGTGTGTAGCCGATGTCCGTGTCTGGCCCTCTGTGTTGTGTTTCTCACGGTCTGCCCTACTATAGGTGGGGTTCGAACCCTGGTCTCCTGACGATGCTAACCTCTTCGTCAAGAGGTTGGCAACCGCTTGGCAAGTTGGTTAGCATGGGTGGAGCGAATGTGTGCAATATTGAATTTTATTATTGTTTTATTGTTGTTGCCTTTCTTTTTCACTGATCTGCTTTTGAATGTCGTGAATACCTCGATATTAATGACAATAAGGTATTCAATTATCAACATGTAACAAAAAAATAAAGATGTTAAAATGTTTTTATCATGTTACCACAAGGGAGGTAAAACCAGCAACATCATCAAAAAACTGACAGCAGGGAGGTGATCTCAAAACCTGCCTTTTAAACCCTTAGCAACTCAACATGTGCTGTGCGAAGTATGTCAAACAAATTAGCAGGCAGCACAGAAACAGAACAGAAGCTATGTATTAGTTAGGACTAGACTTCCTGCAGTTAGAGGGAATAAGATCTCCTTCTATGGTTGCTCTGACTCACAGTTCACGTCACTGCTCCTACGCTGCCTGCGCCCCATGTGTGCGTGTGTGTCTAACAGCACACATGATGCTGCTGGAGCCTCCTCTGTCTCCTACACTGACCCGCTGCTCTACTGGACACTCAACGCTCCACCTCCTCCCACACTAATCAAAGTACTTTGCTGGGTGTCCGGTGCGAGGCTTCAAGCGTGATGACCCGACACAGGCGAACTATCTCTGGTCTCATGAACCAACCACTCCACACGTTCACGGTCACTTTAGCTGCCACTTCTAGTCCACTTCCACTCATTTTCTCCCTCTTTTCCAATGTTCACTTTTTCCTTCTTTCCTTTAGCTTTAGCTGCTGCAGCTCAAACAAACTACACTCATGACAGGAGGCGTTATGTCAGAGGGCAGACTGATAGGCTTATTGCTACCACTACTGGCACTAAAACATACCGGTCTTTGGTATACATATACAGCTGCAAGAAACTGCAAAAAAAAAAAAAAAATCATCAAATTCCTCCACAGCTTCAGCCTGGAGTGAAAATTGAATCTGTTTACAGAGGTAATGTCCAGAAAAGTCCAATATTGCACTTTCTCTGCTGCAGTGCAGTTGCTTGGCTACAAGACACTCGCATTAAGCTGCATTAGCTCCGTGGTGGAAGTTCACTTTCAGTTATTGGATGGGAAGTGGTGAGGTAAGAATCTGCTAAAGTTCAGAAGAAGTCTGTGTCTGTGAGATGGAAATCTATCTATCTATCTATCTATCTATCTATCTATCTATCTATCTATCTATCTATCTATCTATCTATCTATCTATCTATCTATCTATCTATCTATCTATCTATCTATCTATCTATCTATCTATCTATCTATCTATCTATCTCGGTTTGGCTCCAAAAACTCCAGATTAGTTGTGGATTGCCAGTAAAGTAATTACAGTAATCAACTTGTTCAGCAGCCATAATAATCCTTCCTATTCTTCCAAATTCCTATTTTTCGATAAGGATTATTCTAATGTCTGAGCTCTGGTGGTCAAACTCTGACTCTGTTACTACAGTAATGTCGTCAATTGGCAATAGCAATCTGAAGACTGACTACGGTTCACGGAACTGGGGTTACAGTAATTGTTTTCCAAGCAAATGAATGAGTCTGATGTTGTGGTGAAACCTGCTATCCCCACGTCCATAAATAATAAATAATGTGAAAATCATTACTAGTAGCAGCTACTAGTTTGACTGATCATGTGGTGAAGTTTGATGGAGGTGCAGCAATGGTCAGCAGTGCAGGGATGCAGCTCTGAAAGTCTCTGCAGTGAATGACTTGCAGTGAGTGCAGTCTCTGCTCTGCTTCAGTTGGTCAGAACAATCAATTTGCACTCAACAAGGTGGGATTAGTCTATCAGGTGGAAAACAGCAACAAATTTAATGACTCAAGGTAGCAGACTGTGATGTGAATAAGATGGTTTCCTGCAGAGAGGAAGAAAATGTTAGATAAACCCACAGTATCTGCTGCCCACCTAAAGCAGAGGAGAGGAAAGAACAAGCACAAAAAAGGTTTGGTTTCAACCAGCTTTTGACATTTTAACGTCTGATAAAAAGCAGTGACAAACAAAATGGAAACTCCAGCTAAACATCAACTTCACAAGCCTCTGGGAGATAAACTGTCTGAAGTTATTCATAGTCTGTTAGATGAGCTGGGTAAGTTCATTTAATATTCTAAAAACACTTCACTTCACAGCAAAAATCTCATGCAATGGAGTTCTTACCACAGCTATAACACATCTAAACTCATTCTGGGATCGACAAACCCAAAAATGTAACTGGCAAAAAAATAATAACTTAATGCCTTATAATCAATGCCTCAATGTAATTACAATGTAGACCAAACTGTCTTTTGGTCACTCAATTCAATACCAAGAATTTAACACAGATTTAAGACATTGTAGCTGCAATATTTGTTATTCTCACTGGTTGAGTTTAGTTATGCTGCCAATTAACATTTCAAATTTTATATGTCACATACAGTATCAAGGTACAATGTTCAGTGAGCAAGTGAAATGCGAGTGGGATTAATCAAAATTGGGTAACACTTTGCAATAAGGGTCCATTAATTAACGTTAGTTAATTAATTAACTGTTTACAGATATATTAACAATCATTATTATGTATTACTTAGGATTAGGAAACACATTAATTAATGTAGCCTATTAGTAAGCAGTTAATTAATGTTTACTATTCAAAGAATTAAAAAAAAAGTTGAATAATGTCATTAGTTATCATAGTATGCATTTCAGCATGCTTAATAATGTACTAACTAACGTTAATTAAGGGACCCTTATTGTAAAGTGTTACCCAAAGTTGTAAACAAGACATTTTCAATAATATTGATATTATGTAAAGAATATCAACTGAAGTCTAAATCTGGAAAATGTGTGTTTCTTACAGACGCTGCTGAAGACTTGATTGGTGATGGTGAGTGAACATCCACGTCATTACTACCAAATAGAGAACTATATAAAACGTGAACATTTAGAAAGCAAATAACAACTTTTTATTAGGTTGCTGGCTTTTTGGTCATTCACACTGAAGCTGGAAACAGCTGTTATCAGAAAACACTGAAAGAATATTCTGGTGTATTTAACAAATTTAATGGTCTAGGGGCGAGTGGTTAGCATGCTAGTTTCAACTTTCCACCTTTTGAGACAGTGAGTGAAGAGGTTTGATGCTAAACTAAGAACATCTCCTACACTGTTAAAGGGATAGTTCAACATTTTGGCAAATTGGCCCATTGCCATAATCGCTATAGTCATAGCAGTAGGTTTGTTACATTTAATTGTCGGTGTAAGCTATTTTTAGTATGGCGGAGTGGAGCCCAGGGCTATGCTATGGAGGCTAAGGGAATTTCTTGGTTTCCCTCATCAAACTTACACCGACAAATAAAGGTAACAAACCTACTGCTATGACTATAGCGATTATGGCAATGGGCCAATTTGCCAAAATGTTGAACTATCCCTTTAATGGAGATATATTATGCCCCTTTCCACAAATTCAAATAGTTTCCAGGTGTCTTAAAGAAATATCTGTGACATGCTTCAGTCAAATTACCTCAAGCATCAAACATCACCTCTCTTTTCATCCACTCAAAACAGCCATGTTCAGAACGGCTGGTTTCAGTGCCTGTCCCTTTAAATGCAAATGAGCCACTTTTCTTTGTCAATTCTCACATTTTGGGGGCCGGAAGGCAAGCCAAACACCCAAATATATGTGACTGTAACAAGCCTTAAAAAGTGATATTTTCCTAATATTTCCCCTTTAAACAAACAGCTGCAAGCTAATGTTGGTCTATGTAACAACAGCAAAACTTACAAAAACTGAAGGTTCACAATGCTATAGATTCCTCTGACAGCAGAGGCCCATGCTTCTCCAACTGATTATGTGTGTATGGATTGATTAATCAGAGTGTCATCTGATCCAATCATGGGTTACGCTCCTGCACCTGGCATTAATAAACACCTCACTATCTTGAATCTACTTGCATGTCTCTAGCTAATTAGCCAGGTGGAGCTAGGCAGAGCTGTCTGCAAACACTGCACATCGGAGGCTGAGGAAAGTTAAATCTGTCAGAGTTTATTGACTAAGCTTGTCAGGTAGGTTTTATTAGTCCGTGAACACCTGTGGTTCAGACAATATTTCAACAAGGATGGCCATGGTATTTTGTTCAAACATTAATAGACTGTGGAGGATGCAGCCTACTCACTTATTTTAATGGACTGCCATTAAAATATCAAAATAAAATTTCAGGCTGTCCAAGAACATCCTCAGATATCAGGGCTCTGCAGACAGAGAGCCTCCAGCCTCCACCTCCAGATGTGGTCTGGACAAACTAATTGCAATGCATACTGCCTGCATTTGCACCTGTATTAACATGTGTTTTCCCTAAAACAGAGATACAAACATCCAGGTACATGTGAATTCCAGCTGAAAATAGAGTAGAGCATAGGCTACAGTAAACAAACAGGTTCCTCACCTCATTAGCCAGGGAGAAGGGGATGACCAGCGTCGCCACCAGGATGTCTGCTGACGCTAGGGACACCAGGAAGAGATTCTGAGGTGCCCTCAGGGCTCGGCTGGTGAACACTGCTACCACCACCAACACGTTGCCCACCACGGTCCCCAGGATGATCACTGTCACTACCAGCACGATTAACACTGACGCCACCTGAGAGTGAGGAGGTACAGGAGGAGATCTCGACGAAGAGGAGGAGGTCTGACTGACATTTTCCAGAGAGGAGTTTGTGGGCAAAGAGGCCGGCATCGTGGCCAGTACAGGAGTGAATACAGCTGAAAAGTCCATCCCGGTTAAATGACTCATGACGTCATGATTCGTCTTGTTTTGTTTTGTTTTCTAACCTCCAGTGCATTTGCCGTGGACTGGTTTTATGCCAGTCACTTGGAAAATAACAAAGTACAAATCTGACAAAGGGAATGAGGGGAGAGAAAAAAGTGTGTGGACAGTGAAGGAATCTGCCAAAAAGAAATATTAAAAGCTGTCTCTTTGGGTCCAGAGGAAAAATACATCCAATATTATCCTCATCACTGACAACATACAAATGTTCTCTCTCTCAAAATACAAATTACACATGCACAGCTTCAATGCTCACTGCCATCCAGCTATGGTCAATATTTCATATTATCCCCCCAAAACATACTGCTTCATCTGCTGCAACACATTCTGCCTCTGAAAGAAGGATTTGCATTATTTAAAATAAAGTCGTACCTGTTAAAATATCCATTCATAAGCACATCTGACCAAGACCAGAGACTGGCAAACTGTGTTAACGCCACAGGACTGGCCTGTTCACTTCGAATGAGACGCAAAAATATAGTAATAATTACAATAATAGAAAAGCATGTGGCTACATGCCGTAGTTGGAGGAAGGAAATAAACCCTGTTTCGAATGCATGATGCCCTCATACTGATGCACCCCGAAAAAAGATTAATATGGTAGAAAAAGGATTAAAAAGTAGAGAAGAAATGACTGAAAAGACTGATTTCGAAGAGCAGATTAAAAGAATGAAAATGAGAAGAAGAAGAAGAGGAAGACAGGTGTTGTTAAAAAGAGGAAAAATTAAAGAAGAAAAATGAAAGTGGCAAGAAAAAGAAAAACAGAGGTCCTCACTTTCATGCGAGTCGCTGCCGTGCTGAGTGACACTGCTGCTGCTGCTGCCGCTGCTGTTAACTGATTCTCTACTGCTGGAAGAGGAGGAGGCGGAGGAGACAGAGAGAGAGAGAGACACGCTAATAGAGAAGAGAGATGAACAGAGCGAGGGAGAGATGTTTAAAGGAGAAGACAAGTGGGATGTGAGAGCAAATAGAAAAGGCCGGGGAATTAGGGGAAGAAGGAGAAAGAGAGGAGAGGTAGATGAATGAGTGGATATTATAAAGGAGACGTATGGGAGGGAGAGAGAGAGATACAGGAATGAGAAGGACGAGAGATGAAGAGAGGGAGAGGACAAGTATAAAGAAAATAGAAAGGAGTGAAGAGGGGATGAAGAAAGGAAAGGAAAAGCAGTCGAGGGAGAGGGGAGAAAAGAAGAAGGGAAAACACATGAGAGAGGCTGCAAGGTGAGAGAAATGGGAAAAAGAAAGAAAGATGAGCACAAAAGAGGAGGAAGAGGGGGAAAGAAAAAGAAGAAAGGGGCAAAAGAGGATAAAGGGAGAAGAAGAATAAAGCGAGATATGCAGGGGTGAGGATGAGGAAGGAGAGGCTGAGAGCAGGAGATGAAAGACAGTTGAAAAAAGAGGAATGAAGAGGAGAGAAGACAGGGCTAGAAACTGGGCTAGAGGAGATCAAAGGATAAGAAAAGAAATAGGACTTGAGAGGAGTAGAGAGAAGGACAAAAAGAGGGGAGGAGGTAATGAGAGAAAAGGAGGGGGGTAGAAGGGGAGACTGGAAGAGGGGAGGAGAAGAAAAAAAGAACAGCAAGGAAGCATGAAGGGAAGAGACAAGGATGTAACAGAGGAGGAGTGGGGACCTTAAAAAAAGTAAAGGAATCAAAAGGAACTGAAGATGGGAGAGATCTGAATCTATTTCTTTCGCAGAGTAGTTTGCTCCACAGGTTTGTGTCCACCGCTGAGTCTGAGTGGTTGTCAATCAATAGTCATTTACTGAGAGACGAGAGCAGAGAGTGAGAGAAACCTTTTATTTCATCGCCCTCTGATGCTCTTAATTTAGCCACCTGGCGCTGAGCGATGACATGTGGGCAGATCCACCTCAGCCCGCCTGCACTCTGCTTATGTTACGTTCCTCCTGAATCTGCATGCAGCCCACAGCAGCGAGCGCACGCCGTGACTCTCCCGCGCCTTTTTAGATACACGTCGTTAAGTCAGACATCACAAAACCTGGCGTGACACAAAATCCAGGTTGGTACATAATCTCATGATGCTGCAGCCTGTGGGCTCACTTAACAACAGATCGAAGGACGGTGGATATGAAAGTCCACCTTCCCACTGTAGCGACACTGTCACCGTCAGGAGGGATAAACATCAGCATCACGTCTCCTTACACAACCCATAAAGAGCATTCAGGGCTTTATGATGCAGCTTAACTCTCAGGTCACCAACAATTGTGTTAAGGTTTGTGAGGTGATAATGAAGGGCTCACTAACAGGATTAAGGTCACAGGCAGAGGCTGAATGGAATTTTCCTGGAAACCTATTCAAACAAACAAACAAGCCTGAGTGTTGTGAATTAGGGCATCATTTCAGTCTGTGTCACTCGCACAGAAGACAAACAGTCATTATACTTTCATGCTAAACATTACATGGAAACACACTTTGTGGAGTTCTTGGTATAGGCGCTCGATGAGGCAGTCAGAGTGTTACATGATGCTTCTCGTGGTCCAGTGTTTCTATTTGTTTTTTTTAAGCTCTGTGTTTGGTCTCCTCCAGCTCCCGAGGAAAATATCTGGCTCTTGAGCTTCTGAATGATCCACATGTTGTTCTCTGACTGTCAGTTCAAGCAAAATGTTGCTGCTATTATTTATCATTATTTATGCTATTAGTCACCTGTATTTACCTTTTTGCATCTCTTTCTCTCTCACTCCAACCCAACCAGTCAAGATGGACTGAGTCTGGTTTGGTTTGAGGTTTCTGCCTCTTTTTTCCTCCCCAGTGTTGCCATGTGTGTTTGGTCTTGGTGTGATCGGTGGGTCTCTGTAATGAAGAGAAACCTTCTCTTTTTATGAAGTGCCCTGATTTAACTTGTGTTGTGAATTGGCAATTTAATTGACCGAGTAGGGTGTTTCTGCAGACTGGGAGGCTGCAGTTTCAGGACCATGTTGTTTTTATGACACTGCCACTCAACCACTTGGATGACAGAACCACATTTTTTTCCAAGAGGGAAGATGCTCACCAGAATGAAAATGCTGCATCAAGTGCTGCAAAGGCTTGAACTGCCTACTCTGTTGCTCAGCTCACTTCAACCAGCAAAGTCGCTTGCTTACATTAAAGGAATAGTTCACCCCAGAATGATATTTCACTCATTATTTACTCACCCTCACGTCGAGTCGTCGACTAAGGGCTGGGAGAATTTTCAGAGTCCTCCGTGGCTTCTCTGAGTTACAGGGGGTCTCGGCGTAGCAGTGCATGTCCATATAACGGTTGCAAATGGACACCGGCAGTCTTCGTCACAAATATACACACAAAAAAAATCCAAATACCTCCATGCTGTTTGTATGTAATGTCCATCTTGTATTAAAGCCCCAAAATGCAAAATTGCCCCCCAAAAAAAGAAAAAAAGATCAATAAGATTGGGACGGACCAGGAAGAGGAGCTTCTGCTGCAAACAAGCTTGAAATATGGACTTATTAAACTTTTTTTGGGACAATTTCGCATTTCGGGGCTTCAATACAAGACAGACATTACATGCAAGCAGCATGGAGGTAAGCCACGGAGGACTCTGAAACTTCTCCCAGCTCTTAGTCGACATGAGGGTGAGTAAATAATGTGTGAAATTTCATTCTGGGGTGAACTATTCCTTTAAGTATTTTCACATACCTCTAAATTCCCCTGAATCATATCGTTTCAAATATTGTTTTTTAATTGTATATTTTAAAATGAATGACTGCTCTGCTGAACTACAAACAACTCATATTTGTTTATGTAAGACTGCAGAACATGTTTCCATGGCTCAAGAGCCCAGCGGTGGTCCGTTTTACGCCACTCCATCCAACACCTGCAAGGCATATGCTGGGCCAGAAGTATCATTTTGCTACCCGTCGAATTCCCATGCTGCCAAAAACGTTTTGATGCACCGCACAAAGTCTGCTGTGTGATCAACAGCAGGTGGGCACAGGAACCGGGGGGGCGGGGGTGATATTGGTGACAGTAAACACAGCCTTCAGTTTGGTGAAAGCACCAATGGAAGTGACACAAAAAGGCTAGAAGTAATAACTCCTCCTTTTAGTGAAGACAAGCTACATGTGGTGCCCACTCACCTGGGTCCTCTCGAGTTGGCGGAGTGGCTGCTAGATCAATACTCAGATGACAGTACACAGATCAGTGGTGACAGAAGAGAGTGACTAGCTGTATGGTCTTGCCTGCAAAAACTCCTGCCCTGTAAGAGAAACCTATGATTGGTTTTCTGTTTTACAGAAGCATAGAGAGCCGTACCAGACTGCGACACACTGCTTTTCCATGGAGACTGCTGTGCCTACAATCCCGGAGCAGTGGGACAAATTAAAATATCATTTCACTCCCACCATGGTACGTGAACACCGATCTGTGGCAGATGTTCTAGGTTCCATGTACAGTGACCCACACAATCTACTGCAGGAAACCTATGGTGGCTCTGAGAGCTCAAATTCAGAAACACCCACTGATTACACTCAAAACACAACCAATAACAGAGGGCAAACCAAGGCAATTCTATCTGTATAGCCCATTTTTACAAACAGCTTGTCTCAAAGGGCTTTACACAGAATCATAACAACATCCTCTGCCCTTACACCCTCACATCGACTGAGAAAAAAATACCAAGAAAAACCTTACCAGGGAAAAAATTGGAGAAACCTCAGGCTGAGCAACAGATGAGGGATCCCTCACACAGGACAGGAGACATGCAATGCATGTTGTGTGGGGACAAGGAAAACAGTTTATAACGTGGAATAAGGAAAAACATGGAAATTGACTGGTGGCTGGTTCATGACTGGTGGCTGGTTCATGAGTGGTGGCTGGTTCATGAGCAGGGAGTGCAGGCCAGCCAGAAACACAGAGATGACAACATACAGTAAAGTGCTTCCATAGGACACTAAAAAGCAATGAACCTGGCTGGGACACATACGTGCACTTATTGCTTAATGCTTTTTACTTACCAGCCGCACACCATTGAACAGTGTTGTTGTGCTGTCGGGAGCACTGCACAGCTGGCAAAGGTACCTAAATATTTAGCTATGCAAGTTGGACCATGAGCAAACCTGTGATGCTAAATGCCAACAAACACGACTACCTAGCAACTGTGAGACAGGTGGCACAAATACATATACAGCCTGTGCATGTACCTCACCTTTTAAAAAATCTATAATTAGTAAGGTGCAGTCTGCTGTTCAGGCGTTTGAGGGGGAACAGACGGAGCACCTCAAGCTGCCTGACTGTCTAATGAGGCTTATTAAGTCGGTCTGCTGCAGGGTCATTAACCCAATGGCAAAGCGTGGCATGCTCAAAGAGCTTATAAATGGACACATCTCTCTCAGCTGAACCTTTCTCCTGTGGAGGAACGTGCATGGAGGAGATGTGTGAGCAACATCCTCTGCTGCAGTCATGACTTACAGATCTCAGATATACCGTCTGATCACTACTATGAGAGAAGGAGACAACAACGATTTTGGGCTGAGGTGAAGAAACACAGGGTTGCAGCAGGAATCAATCCGCAGGAAGACTTCTGACCTCTCTGTCTCTCTTTCCCCCATACTCAAATACTGCGGGACTTGAGTCAAATAAGTGTCTTTGAAAAACAAAGTCAGGAGTTGTATGGCCCCTCAGACCTGCAGCTCTACTCTGTGTATTAGACATGAATTGATGCTGGCTGGAAGGGCTGGCCATGAGCACAAACTGTCAGATAAGCTGCTGCTGCTCACTTCACTGCCTATTGATTTCAGTCGTATCCTGCAGCAGGTTCTTCCTCTGCTCCTAACATTACAGTATTACAGTGTTGTTAAATATGTTTTCGCTCACTGTTTGCTTAGGTGTTGTGTTGGTGTTTTTCATATCACACTAAAATATTAGCATATACGTTAACATACAGTACATATTTATACTGACCAATTAATTGAAATTGAAATAGCTCTATACATGAACGTACATGTTATAGAGCTTTTTCAGTTTCAATTAGTTTTAAATATATTTTACACATTTTATATGCACATCTATGTCATATATAGAAACTCAATATATGTACATATATTACATTAGCATCTGGCACTCTGACACTGGTTAGGAATTAAGTGTTTGAAAACACTTCACATGTGTCAGAGTGAGGGGAGCAAACAGATAAAGGGCTGCAATAGGCTGACAATTATGCTAATTGGTGTGAAACATCATGACATGCAGCGATTGTTCAAGTAGACTTCAGCTACTTTCCATTGGTGTTATTTATAGGTGTACAGAGAAGAACGTTGAATTTGAGCCCACTGTGGGTCCTAATATTAGTGGAATAACTCATCTATCAGATGATGTAGAATAGACTACAAAATTCTATTTTCAAGTAAATCCAGGGTGAAAGTGTGTGGGTTTTTTTTTGCTTTGGATAATGCAGGCACACAAATTAAACGTCACGTTGCTCACGATTCATCAGCCACTGATATTGGATCCATCATCCGTCATTCAAACGTCTGTACAACAAGCTCGGTCTCACCCCAAGCTTTGAATATCCCGCCCGCCCAATAACAACCACTCAAATTCATTTTCCTTATCGGGTAAACTCGTGTGTCGGCATGACAAACAGGACAAACGACCATTTCTGAACACCTTTAAGCATTTCACATTTGTGCTCTTGTGAGTATAGGGGAAACAGAGAAGTGTGTGGGACTCAAATTTTGTGTGTGTGTGTGTGTGTGTGTGTGCGTGCGTGCGTGCGTGCGTGCGTGCGTGTGTGAAGAATGACACCACCCAGTGCAACTCTGCGACTGGAAACAATGGCGCTCTATTGCTCAGAGTAGTGAGGCTTCAATGCGTTCACAGTTGCTGGTTTTAGTATTGTCATCGGATTCGTTGACGAGAACCAAACATTATTACCAGTGTTATTACAAGTGTTTAGCTGAATGTTTTAAATTCTACTCTTACAGCTGCTGGCAGACTCACTGGTGTGATTTATTAAAAGTTGAATGTGTTGGAGAACAATTGCCTTCTTAAACAGGGATCAAGACATAAGTATTCTTCTGGAGTGATTCTGGCCAACTGATCAACCTTAATTAAAATTTATCTCCCGTTTCACTTTCCTACAGCTCCTGAGGGAAATATCTGACTCAGAAGTTTCACTTTCTTCAACGACTTGTGGATAACTTTCTCTGTGTGCTGCTCAGTGCTGAGCAGTAAGAGGTGAGAGGGTTTATCAGAGAGCAGAAAACCAAAACAGTGAGCTAAAAGAGGCTAAAAAAGAACTCTGCAATCCAAATGTGGGCCTACCTGTCCTGCTCCACCAGGGATCAGCTTTGGGGGTGCTGGTCATTGTCCTTCTGGGTCTCTGTGCCTCCGTCATGTCCTGTGGATGGAAAGTCCAAAATGATAAGGCAGAATATCATGGTAATAGTAAAAAAAAGTTTTCTGTAAAGATTTGTGCAAGCCCCAGTATGCGATTTATTTGGCTTTTTATTTTATTAGCAAAAATCAAATATTGCTTTCATAAATACGTATTTCACTGAAGTGGAATCACACCTGCATACAAACGAAAGATTTCTCGTATCATGAGTTGTTACAAGTCGTTACAAATAAGGGGGTGTGCACTGAACTTTGGCGGCCATGTTGAATCACCATTTTTTACGTTCAGTGTCAGCGTGACCGTAGATAACCACAAGCTCACCGGAGCTGTCGGCTCGGGGGAAAGTTTTCCAGGTAGCGCCTGTTAAAACTGTCACCACTGTGTAGTGCGAGGAAGGACGGAGGCACTGATGTTGCATTCAGGTGCATTCAGGCATCTGAATGACGCCGTCGGCAAACCAACCGGATGTCATTTTACTCGACAAGAGAAAGACAGTAAAAAGCTTTAAATGTCACAAATAAATCACAAATATTCCTTTGTAATTTGTATAATGACAATGACAACTGTTGCAAGTCAACTTCTGGTTTAAATCTAAGAACATATTCTGATACATACATTTTGTGGTTGAACAGATACAAGTAATGGCACCTCTGCTAACACTATATTTTTTTTAAGTGGCTAAAACATGTCTTTGCCAATGTCCACATCAGTGAATCACTCAGCTTCTGTGCTGGTGCTCCTTCCACTTCTGGTGCTGCTCTGGATCTACAACAGGAAAAATACTGACAATGGAGAAGTAACTCGCACAATCCTTGTCAAATAACCTGAGCTATAAAACAAATATTTCTTTGCTGTCAAGTCCACTTATTTTTGGGATTTCTTTAGTTTGAATCTGTTGCTAACATTAGCCTGTGTGTGGGCACTGCCAGCAGCTGTGGTCAAACCAGGCAGCTCCCCAGGGGCACCAACACACTGGATGATGTGCTGCTGAAAGATTGTTGCACAAACCTGCGTCTTCGGTTACCTGGCTGGGACATAATAATAATAAAAAAAGGAGTTATCTACAGTGTTTGATTTGTCATGTTGTAGGTTAATGTTTAAAGAGGTAGAGTACAGTGCTAAGAGAAGACAAAACACAGAATTGCCTTTGTCTCCACCAGGCGCGGCGCCAGGATTTCAATTTTGGATGGGCCAGAGTAATTTTGGATGGGCCACTTCTCAGGAAAAAATAACACTAACATACATATAGTTGGAAATTATTCCTCAATGACTCGTTCGTGTCTATATTGCCTTGAAAGCACACCATTTCTACTGAGACCTATGGCTGAGGCGAGCTTTGACACTACTCTCCCGTTAAAAATTTTTGGGATTTAAAATGTTTAACCAAATGCACGAAAAGCCAAATCAAATAGTTTAAACTCACAGGCATTTATTTTCATAAAGTAATAAAATATCTGGACATTTTAAAATAAACAAGTTCTTACAATAGCCCAAAGCAGTAGATTATAACAGAGTGGCGACAGCATCTGCCAGCGTAGTCTGTGGTTCAAGCACCCAATAGTTCCAAACTAGGCTGCAGTGTTGCCAATTTAGCGACTTTGTTGCTAAACACAAACCCTCTGGATGATAGCGACAAATCTAGCGACTTTTTCCCGGACATATTACAAACGTTTCAGGACCTGAAATCACGTTATTACAGCTGCTTTCAACGAGCAGCGGCGCTGCCGCGAGCCCTCACTGGCTGTCAGCCTGCACAGTAGTGTCACAGAGCCGTCTCCGCTGCACTACCTGATCCACTCCATAAACCCATACAGAGCGCTGCTGGGACATAATAATAATAATAAAAGGAGTTATCTACAGTGTTTGATTTGTCATGTTGTAGGTTAATGTTTACAACCGCTGGCTGGTTAATTTCCTTTTTATATATATAAAGGGCGAGTTTTTAGTATTTATTCTGAATTTAGATGTTAATTTTAATAATTAAAAATAAAAGAAAAACCCTGTCATTTTGGATGGGCCATTGCCAGGCCCGTTTTGTCTCCACTCTCCAGAGTCTCCAACCCAGAGGACTGAGCTGAGAACAGTCAGCTCTAAAGCTGTCAGTGAAGCCCCAGACTTATGTGTCTGGGATTTGTCTTTGCTTTAACTTCTCAAGAGTATTTACGGCTTTAGAGTTAAATTTCAGTCTGATTTTGATTCACGGTCTGTCTACAAAAATTCAGATTTCTGCCCAGTTTATTATTTTATCAGTTTTTGTCAAAATCAATTTTAATAAATAGCAGCCCAGACCACAGTGAACTGCTGTGATAACTATCTAAAGGAAGATAAAGTAAATTCAATGGTCATAGTTGATGATGAAGATTTCATTATGTGGGTATTGGGGGCGGGACTAGATAAGCTTTTGGTTCTCCCGTTTTCCGTTTCGGTCATGTGTATTGTATTATTGAACTAAGATGATGTGTGATGATGGTGATTAATTGACATGCCCGAAATGAACAAAAAAATAAAGATAAATAAATAAATGTAGTTGCTATAACATCCTCCAGTCTTTTAGTCTCTGGCCTTATATCCACTGGTGGTCTCATTGTTTGCTCCGATATAATTTCACTGAACCTCAGCCTTGAGGTGACTGAAGAGTTTAAAAGTCGCTCACAGCAGCAAAGAGACAGACTATAATGTGCCCAGATGATTTCATTTCATGTCTCTTTCAAAAATAAAATATGTCTAATGCAATGGAAGCCCTAAACTGTACATTTCCTCATTATATTTCCTCTTTTTGATAATTGTATAATTTTCTTGAGATCTTGAGAAAACTTGGTTTCCAGAGATAATAACATAGGCCTAAAAGATTTCTGTCACAAAGTAGGTGTCTGTTTGCTGATCTCGTATCCATGGAGATGGCCAGGGTCTGAAACTTGTCAGTCACTGATGACATCAGACTCACTAAAGCTGTAGCCTTCTTGACGTCTTCTTATAATGCACACATTGTGTATATTGTCTGTGTCAGGCCTTTATCAGAAAGATAATATGTACTGATGAATACTTTCCTGCATTGCTACACTGAATGATGTCTCCTTCTCCTTCAATAAAAGCCGGCATACACTGTTGTTTTTGTTATCTCCAGATCTCCAAGCAATTATGTCATTATCTCCTGTTTCATTTTCCCCACATAGCCAGAAAATGATCCTGCTATCTTGGGAAAATGGAGGAAATAAATTATATGAACGTATGGCTGGAAGGGTTTCTGTGATAGACTGAAACAAATTATTTTCTTTCTTTTTTTATCGATGCAGAGGCTTAACGAGAGCATTTACAGGTTATTTGATTTGAGTCACATGACTGAGTAATAATAATGATAAAAAACTTTGAGTTTACATGTTACAACTGTCAGCAACAACCGCTGTTTACAAGTGAAGAATGACGAGGTGTGTTTCGTGTCAGGCTTCTGCACCTCTGCAGGTTGGTGTTCAACCGAAGTCCAACAGGTTTTGACTCACATGAGGAAAGTCACATGTGGCGATGCATTACAAGGAAATCCTCAGTCACTGCGCTGCTAAATCGGAGAACAGCCTGTGTCCTGTCTGCTCTGTTTGTCGTGTTATCGTCTCAATTTCCTCTCTGTTGACACAAAGGGATCTGACAGCAACTAAACAGAGCAAGTTGTGAAACCTTGAGAGTATGATAATATTATATATATTTTTCATTCTTTTTTTCACACGATTCATAAAGTTGTTGGTTGTACCCATAGACTATAGTTTGTATCATGTGGGACAGCACGTCCCAAGTGGCAGGAGCTGCAAACAGCTGGGAGTCCTGTGGGACACTGAAGGTATAAACAACATTAGACTGCTGTCTGGCCCACTGAGACTGCTTTGTTTGCTGTGTGTGATCCCTGTAAAAATACTGAAGACAAATAGGCACTAGCCCGGGGTGCAGCCTGGGACCTTAGTTAGTTAGTTAATTAATTTTATTGTCCACAGTGTGGAGATTCATCAATGACTATCATTCCTTGATGCTCTCTTCACTAATTTCTTGTCATCTCTGACAATGTGGCTGTAAAATCTACTTATACTTCCATTCAAACATGAAGCACTGTGAAATATCTTTATAATGAGTCTGACTTAAGGTCTAAATCCAAATCCACCAATCTAATCCAAATCCTTTATTTAAAAAAAGAGACTATGCTGTGAACATGCAGTGTGTAAGTAATTTCACATTTATTGATTGTGTCAATAATTGATTTTGGCCATAAAAAATGCCGCAGGTCTCTCACTGTAGTACGCTGACTGGCAGATAAATATTTAACTTAAATACTTGTCATTAAGATTGTATCAGTCAGTTGACTTTAATGAAGGGTCTCCACTGTGAAGAAAGACCAGTTCACTCCATCATTACTGCTCATCACAAGGTTCAGAAAACCTCAACACCAAGCTGATGTCAGGTCGATCACTTCGGTAAAAAAGTGCTTCTTCATTATTATCACTCATCTTTACTGTACACGACTTCTGATTAAATGTCATATTTATCGCTGCCATATTTAATAATCTATTACTCATCTCATCTGCTGTTTGATATTTATTTATAGGCTACACTATAATCATTTTTGAGGCTGCTGGCCCAGTAGACATATTCTTCATTTCCAAACTCATCTTGACTGTACATAAACTTTGTCTGCTTTTCAGATATATTTATATTTCTAGTAAACTGCACTGTCTTTTAAATGTCTGAGGGTATTGCACTGATGCCACTGTTGTTTTCTTCTTGTTTTTTTTTACTTAACATGCTCTTTGTTCTTTTTAATGACCCACTGAGTACAAATAAACTTGATGAATTAACCTGAACTGAATTTTAATGACTGATAATCAGTGTGGAGATGGAATCTTGAATGACTCTGCATATTTTAACAACTTGCAACCAAGACCAAAATGAAACAGTCTCTACCTTTCTCACAGTTGGCGCTTCAGTTCATCCCAGTGGAGTTGGATGGAGGTGAGGTCATCGCAAGTTATTCCACACCAGACTTTAATCTTTGTGAGCCTGGGTTTGTGCTTCATTGTGTTGAACCGGGAACATGAGGGACACACAGCTGGAAACACATTATTATCCAAAACATCAGTGCATGTTGAAGCAGTAGCCTTGGTGACAATTAACAACATTCACTTCTGAAGACCAATAGTAGACACTTTAGTGATGTAGTAGTAGTAGTAACATGTTGCCAAAGTGATGAAAATCAACTTTAAACTCCACCAACAGATACTTCACTGCCTCATGAACCCAAGGCTGTTTCCTGATCAGTGCAACAACTGGGTCTCTTAAAATCTGTAGCTTCAGCACCAAGGACAGCGTCATGGTCTAAGTACTGTAGTACACAGAGTAGCAGACAGGAGCACAAATACATCGGTGATACATTTAAATACTACTTTAGTTTTTTAACTGTGGGCGCTCAAGGCATACACTAACCCTGTCACTCAAGGCCAGACCTCTAATTACACTGTGCTTAAGTCCTTAACAAGGCGTAAACAGTCAAGCTCCATAAACAGTCGTCATGAAGGAGGAAATTAGCTGTAGAGACTAAACCTGTTTTTGTACCCGGCAGTAAACATGTTTATTTCTGCTGTAAAGTTGGACATTTTAACATGGGAGTCTATGGATAAAACATATAATTACTAACTCCTGAACAAATGGTGCGGCAAACTAGTGTTGTGCTCCATGTGCCCTGACTGTTTTCTATCGAGGCTGGTGAAGGTTTGTCATAAATGTGAACATCAACCTGAGCACAGACCTCCAGAACAAGGGAAACCAGCAGCATGGGAGTACAGTATAGGAGTACATAAAGACACACACAGTTCAGTATGTTGTAATATTGGATGTGTTTTGCTGTTTTATTCAGTAAACACCAGGGAACTGACTAAACGTGGGGATCTGAATGTCAAGTTGAGATATTTCCAGTGTAACATCAATGGACTATGACAGGAGCAAGTGTTGTGTTTTATCTTAAGGATCAGCAGTAAATGTCAGCTCAGTCGCTCTGCATCAAACAACAAGTACACCCGAGTTCAACATCTCAACAAAAGAAATCCATCGCTGAAGAACCTCCGCACACTCAAACACATTTACACACACAGTGTAGGACTTTTACCTCCCAAGCTTTCCACTGGGACGTATCACAGATGCTCTCCCGTCCTACGTGTATAAGCTGCAGATAATTATGTCTGCTTAGTTTACATCTGTACAGTAGAGGTTGTTGAAATGCAAACTGGGTGATGCAAAAAATAGTAAAGAGAAAGAGAAAAAAACGATGAGGTAGGTTGAATGACGTGTAAGAAACCAAAGCACACTGATGTATTGAACATACTGAACCGATACTGATCCTCTGTGACATGATTTGATCTGTTTAGTTTCAGCTCACCGATCGGGAAACAAAGACTTTAGGCTACATGGTGTTTATCTCCACAGTCTGAGCCACAGAGCAGAGTCCGCCGCCTTCTTCCTGTAAGATCAGCAGCTCTCTTACAGCCTGCTGCCCGTGGACCACAATGCATTGCTCTGCGCCCTCTGATATCACCACCTCCACAAGCTCCTGCCCCGCCCCTGGGCTCGGCGTGGACAGGCCGTCTGCTGCGTGGACATAGACCACTGCGTGTTGGACGTCATGTGAAGCCTCCTCCTCTCCTCCTCTCAAGTTCTCACCCTTTACGTCCTTTTCCTCCTCCTTTCCTCTTCCCCTTCTCCGCTTCCCCTCCCCAGCCTCCTTCTCTCCTGCCCCTGCAGGGAGGAGGGTCTTTTTGGGTCTGCCTCTGTTCGGCTTTGGGTGGCAGGACTCCTGCGGGCCGTCCTTCTTGCTGCTGATGGCCTCCTCCCCGTCTCCTCCCTCCTCCTCTGTCTGAGCTCCTCCCTCTGTCCGGTGCTGAGCCTGGTGCCTCAGCAGACTTTGTCTCACAGTGTATGAAGCCCCACAGTGGCAGCTGTATGGCTTCTCCGTCATGTGAGACGACTTAATGTGTCTCCTCAGCTTGGTGGCCAACGTGTATCCTGAAGAGAGAAACAAAGTCAAATCTGACTTAAAACATCCCCTCAACATTTATTTGTATTTCCTAATCTTAACTGCTAAAATTACATTGAATTTTTAATATTATTATTATAGACCCATTCGCAGTTTTCAGCCTTCTATGACTATATTTAGCCTACCGTTTACAGCTGAGAATATCAGGTATTGTTCCCTCTCTTCCTGATGTCTTACTTTTTTGCTGATTTGTCACACTTAAATGTTTTTTTTTATTTATTTAAAGCCCCTGTACGGAGCTTTTAACTGGATAAGCAAAAGTCTCTGGTTTCTGCTGATGTGTCACCATTACCTACAACAGCAAATGAGCCCATCAGTGTGAAGATACGCTATTTCTAAGTAGTCTAAGTCTATACCTCTGGAAGGCATGGTACGGCATACCAATAGATGCATTACGCTGCTAAAATTTTTTTTTTTTTAATCAAGTCCTGTCTTCTTTCCGACGTTTCCAAAACAAATCTACACACGCTGGCAAGACAAACGTCTTCATAACAGTAGGAAATGCAGTCTTCATTCCGGTAAAACACCACCGCTTTCATCCACAGGGGCTGCCAAAATCAACACTGAATGAAAAGTCTGTACAGGGGCTTTAAAAAAAGTATTTTGGTAGGGCAGCCATCTTGGGAACGTTTTCATCACTGTTTCAAGCTTTCTCCATTAAAGGTTCAGTGGAGTCCCAAAGCTTTAGAAATGTCACTTTCCAGACGTCAATGATGTCAATTATTTTGTTTATTCGTCTGTTCCAGAATTTCTTTAGATGATGTGTTGCTATTTGAGATCTCTCAGTCTACTTCACTTTGTCAGACAGAATCCACTGAAGTGTTTTCTTGATTCAGCTGGTCTGGTAGTGATCAGGCCTGGGTGTGAGTGAAATTTAATTTTTCACATAGGACCAGGTTTGGACAGTCCTAAATGAAATCATCATTTAAAAAATTGAGTGTAGCGTTAGTTTTGGCAGGCCACGAAGTCAAGCTCTAACAGCATAGCTGTCATCACCGGCACAGATCAGCTGATGGCTCAGCTGACTCTGCGTGCCCGCTCCCTATTGGAAAACTGCATTCAGAGCGGGGTATTTAAACTGCTCTCGCCCCAACCATCCTTCCTGCTTCCTCTGTTGGCACTTTCGCAACCCACCTCCACCCCAGCTCCTCCTGTCATTGTATACATGTTGGTTGCTCTGCTCTGTCTGGGTTTTCTTTGCTGCTGCGCTCCCTGCTTATGCCGTTCATGATGGCTCATGAAGGGCAGGAAGGTGCTCTTCCTGCCTCAGATATAAATTAAGTTTATTTTGACAAAAGTGGACCTGACTGAGCTGCGTTATATATTTACTTGGGTTATCTTTGTCTAATATTAAACAACAGTGACAAATATGCAAAAAAGAAAATCAGGAAGGGGGAAAACACTTCACAACATTGTATGTAACCTACACACATTCTACATCTCGAAGGCGACGTCTATCCACATACAGGCTTCCTTCACCTTTCAAACAGAGCAGAACCGGTCCGACACAACACTGGCGGTAGAAGCAGATCCATGGAGCTGTGTGCACGGAAAAACAAGCGCGTGCATGACGCGCGTCTACGTTGAAAGTTATGGATGTGTGTGTGTAAAAGACGCTACACCTGAACGGAACCCCATGCACACACTCATGCTTTAACCAAGGCACCTGAATGTTGTCTGTGTTCCACTGATAGCGTATAAACTTCCTGTGTGTCGTTTCACAATAAAAGCTGTCCGATATGTTTATCATGCCATATGGGGCTTCTATTTTTTTTCTCACAGAAATATACCTACGGCCATGCTTGCATGAATATATGCGAATTGTGTCGACTGGGTCTGAAGAAACAAGTCTGTACTTCAGTCATATATTCCCCATGACACATCAAGCTGAAGCATCTGACCAGTCCTTTGAACAGTGATCACACGAAAACATTAAGAAAATCTGCCGGTGGCGTCAGCCTCTGTCTGTGCTTTGGTTTATGGAGCAGCAGCCTCTCTCCTGCTGACAGGAGGAGACTGGACTGACTGATTAAGAAGGCCAGCTCTGTCCTGGGATGCCCTGTCTACCCAGTGAAGGGAAGGGGTGACAGGAGGAAGATAGCTAACCTATTATTCTCCTGTTGGAGAGCATGTCCCGCCCTGTGCAGGACACAGTTCTGACAGCGGTGAGAAGCTCCTCCAGCGACAGGCTGCTGCACCCGCAGTGTCTGAAGGAGAAACGCTGCAGCTCTTCACTTCCTGATCCCATCAGACTGTACACTGCACTAGGTCAAACACACACACCAAACCCTGACAGATTACTGTACCATTTGCAATGATTAACACACACCAGCTGTGCAGTAATATCCCTCATCAAATAACATCTTTAGTATTTGTTACTGGTGTTTCACTGTACTTTTCTACTTTGCTGCTTTGACAGTGCAAATTTCTCCACTGTGGACTAACTGAGCATAACTCAGCTTCAACTAACTAAGGCCCTTTCACACTGGGGACTCTTGGTCTTGTTAAAAACTTTTCTTAATCCCACACAGCAGCTCACTGTCTGATCACTGTCCTGACGGCCGAACTGTTTGGTGATGCTTCACCACATTGTCCATCAATTCGTTGTCTTTATAAAGATAGTGCCCCTTGTCAAACAAGACAAGTCGGTGAGCACAGACTGTATATAATAATAATAATAATACTAATAATAATAATACATATAAAAAGAGATGGTGAGAAGGTGGTGAGAGCATGGATGTAGGCTGTGATATGACCTTATCATAGATTGTTGTCAATTACATTGTTGTTATGGTGTTGTGACGTGGTAACTGTAGTTATAAACACTCATAAATGATCATAATGCTTTATAACAATAATCATTTTACCATGACTTCAGGTCAGGTATTGTATGTATGAATGATAAAATGCTTTATAGTGTGTATGGTACTCGTGATGAACACCAGGGTTTGAAAAGAAATATTGACGCGCAAATTATTCACGAATTATTATTCCCCTATGTGAAAGGGTCTTAAGAACATGAGCCAACAGCTGCAACGTTTCTTCACCTTCTTTGCCTGACTCAAGCTCACAGCATAGCAGCACTGGTTTTTCTTGACTTTCTTGCAGAGAGAGAGACAGCGAGTGACAGAGTTACACGCTCACTAAGTGAGCCACTGGGGAACCACATTTCCTGGCTCTACGGTGACGTGTCAGTAACTGGGGGCTGGAAAGTTGGAGGGATATGGTTTATAAGCACAAGTCGAGAAGCACCAAAGTTCTGAAAACTAAAAACCTGCCATCTGTGCCTGTAAGTCAGTCATGAGGGATTAAAAAAACACCTTCAACTGTCCAAAAACAGTTTGACTTCATCAATTATGAAACCAGCTAACGCCGAACGCCTCATGAAAAGTAAATGTGGACCAGGCTGCAATCAGCAGTTTGTGCTTTCCAATCATGTATGCAGGACAGAACATCTGCAGCCCACTAAGTGAGATAAATAAGGCTGGTTGGAAGCGAATTGGCCCGAGTCAGGTTCATGCCCCCAACTGGATTTTTCATTGACTCATTTTTCACTGCTTTGTTTCAGCTGCAGATCGTTTGTTTGTTTCACTCAGAAATTCACCTCCAACTCTAACAAGAAGCAAAGAAGTACTTTTAAGCTACGAAAGTGCATGAACGATTCTGGGAAGTTTTTTTTTTTTTAAACAGCATGTCTTACTTATAAAAAGAAGCCTGGGCTTCTGTGCATCTGTGAGGGGATTCAAGTAAAAGATGAAATGTGGCTCCAAACTGAGATGAAATGGGGCAAAATTCCCCAGAATTAGTAAGAAGAGATTAGAGGCTCGTCCTTTGATATATAATTTTTTTTGGCTCTTAAGTTATAATATCAATTTTTAACCTTTCCCACAGATGGGGCAGCGGTGTGGCCTTTCTCCAGTGTGAAGTCTCTCGTGGGACTTGAGGCTGTGCGGATCCCTCAGGGATTTGCCACAGTAGCTGCAGAGGAAACCTCCTCCGGTGTGGGACAGCATGTGCCGGTGCAGCTCTGGTTTCTGGGAGAAACTCTGATCGCACTCGGAGCAGGAATGCGGCTTCTCTCCACTGTGAATTCTCAAGTGGCACTCAAGGTTTCCTGAGACAGAAAGACAGACAGACAGACAGGTGGTTAGACAAACAGACAGACAGGCGGAGGAGGTTGGAGACGGAGCTCGACAGAGAGAATCTGCATTTGTCCAATAATGTTTAGGGATTAGGTCGTCTCGCACAAACTTGGTGCTGTTACTTTGACAAATGAAAATGTAAATGGAAGGAATTGATCACAGCTGGAGACATCGCCTGGGTGTTAAAAAAACATAGTTTAATCCCTCGCTGGCTGAACACAATCAAAGTCAAGTTAAAGGGACCGTTTTGGGTTATTTGGTGGACTTTCTGCAGGACTGTTGTTGAGGACTGCAAAAGGTTTCAGCTCAGTGTTCCCACTAAACTGCCAACTCAGCGCACTTTGTGATGGAACTGGATCCATTTTTTCATTCCAAACTTTTAATCAACAAAAAAAAAAAAGTAAAAGTCGCATGGGTGGTTTCTGAAGCAAATATGACCTGACAGGAATATGTAAAACATAGTACGGGTAACTTCAGCTAAAAGAGTCGATGGGCTCTAAGTTCGTAGACCAGGCGCAGGCGCGGCGCACTTGCCCTGCGCTGGCCAACGGGGTGTATCCAGGCGCAGTTTGCAATTTTCGTGCAAGGCGTGGTGCGGCGAGGCGCAGTGCAAGTTTCATTTCACCATGGAGGAATGAGGCAGCGGTGAGACGGCCAAACTTCTCTCAGGAGGAAACTGATGTTCTGGTCCAGGAGGTCCAACCTTGCAGTGTCTGAATATATGGTCACGCGAACAGACCTCACGGGCTGACTATGCAAAAGTAGTCTGGGAGCAGTACTGATATTGTGATCTAGGTTTGCTACTATGTTTAAACCCGTGTGCACAGATCACAGCATACACCAATACCATAATGGGAATGAAATCAGAAACAGCTGTACGAAAAGGACGCATCGCCGAGCATCTCTCTTTTTCTTTTTTTTGCTGAGATGGGAGATGTCAAATGTACATTCACTATCTGATGTCGAGGCTGTTTCTGGTTGGCTGAGAGAGATTATAGTTTGTTTGTCTTTAGTTTCTTGTTATGGCCGCGTGATCTTGTGGCCGCTCGCCCGCAAATAAATTAATAAGTAAATAAATAATAAAGTGGGTTAGGCCCTGCCAATTAAAGGTGTTAAAGTCCCAAAACAAATACTTAAGAAAAAAATGTTAAAATGTGTTAGTTTGTGAGCATCTGTTGCAGCAACGCTCCACACGCAATTTTCACATTAGCCTTATTAGTCAGTTTTTACTAGTGTAGTGCTGATTCACAACAGGGGTTGTTTTCAGACAGGAGTTTTCTCTGTATGTTGTCGTGTTCAGAGACAGGAGCTTATGGGGAAAGACAAGGGAGGAAAGGCACACAGCTGGGCTCAGGGCTCCAGAGCAACTTTTTCCGGCAAGATGGGAAAAAGTTTTCAAAACTCATGGAAGAGAGAAAACCCTTCACACCAGCCTTTATTGTTGCCTGGTTCTTATTTTGTAATGACACTCATGGTATTTCAGTGGCAACAATGACCAGAGTCCCTGTACCATGCCGTCCTCACTGATCAGTCCCTTCATCAGTTACACCCCAAGGAGCCTGGTGTTGCAAGATTGTTCACTAACAAGATCTGCTGGCAGAAAAAAAAACATCTGACAACAGCAGTATTCTCATGTTTTTAGTCCATGTGTTGTGTGTCTGTCTTTCTCGTTCTAAATCCATGTGTACCGTCTACCATCTAATAGGACCACAATGGAAACAAGCCTTTGGGCTTTATTGTGTTTTTAATCCTTTTGAACACTTGTTTTGTTCAATAAAGTTTTCAATATTTTCAACCTGAGCACAGTTCACAGGTGGCAGCGGCTCCAGGAACGGGGCCTGGGCCTCAGACATTACCTTTCTGACTGAAGCACTTCCCACAGTACTGACAGATGTGAGGTTTCTCCCCCGTGTGCAGCTTCATGTGGTTCCTTAGAGAGTTGAAGTTAGCCAACAGCTTGGGGCAGAGCGTGCACTGCACCTTGGGGAGAAATGCACAAGTGTCTCATTTTAAATACTTCAAATTCAAACTGCTGTTTGGAGCGAAACAACAAGATGAGCATGCAAATTTAAAGATGTTACGTCAAAGATTTTAAAACTTGGTGCAGTTGTGACGAGATGCAAACTTTGAGTCTAAAAGTCTTGAATAGCTGAAGGGCAGATGAAGCAACAGCAGCAGCAGCTATTTAAAACTCTTCCTCCGCACTCTGCTCGCTTCAGCACAAACACCGTCCATGATTAGTTTCCCACTGCTCGTCTTATTAAAGCAGCGAGGATCTGAAAATGTCACCACAGACGAGTGAGCAGCACTTAACTGTGCGTCCCTACCTTCGGAGGCTGCGTGTAAATCAATCTGCTGCAGTGGAGGAGGCGGTGGATGCGCAGGGAGGGGCGGCGGGCAAAGGCCTTTCCACAGTGTTCACAGGTGTACGGCTTCTCTCCGGTGTGCAGCACCATGTGCTCCTTCAGGTCCCGCTTCAGGCCATAGGTCTTCTCACAGTGCGGACAGGAGAACGGACGCTCACCACGGTGACTCATCTACGAACGACACCAGCACCACTATCCATTATTACTACCGCTAGTTTCATTAAGAGGGGTGAAATTGCAGCTCTTCAGGAAGTCTCAGCTGCTGGTCATTAAAGGAGCAGTGAGGGGTAAGAAAGGAAAAAAACACTCTGTTTAAAAAAAGAAACTGGTGACGTAATTCACATTTCTAAAGCCTTTCATTTGTCAAGTGTTTTTCTTCCTGTTTGTAGCTGAAAATAAACAAACTCTGATAACAGAACGTTCTACAGCTAAAACACCCACAGCAAAGATCAGCTTGTGGTATCAGTCCCTCACAAGTGTTAATTAGAACCAACATCGAAAAACACAGTCGTGTCAAATGTTGTGTGTGGTAATTAAGGAAAAGTGCCTCTGAGTAAAACCAAAAGTTATCTATTATTGTAGGTATTTAGTTAGAACTTTTCATTGGCTGAATATTTTACATTTTATTTGCAAGTCAACTTGTATATACAGTATATAAGTTATAATGTATATAATAAGAATACATTTTTTTGTAGTTGTGTTGTTTACAGTTTATAATCTAATTTGAGGTCAAATGGCGTTCAGCTTTAAAAAGTCTCCTGATGCATTGAGTGATACTGTTAACATTAAAGTGTATATATAAGAAGTAAATGAAGGAATTCTAAGAAAGAAAGAAAGAAAGAAACAAAGAAAGAAACAAAGAAAATAACAAATAAGTAAAGCTACCTGGTGGGCTCTGAAGCTCTCTGCAGATGTGTAGCTTTTCCCACACTCCTGGCAGGTGAACGGTTTCTCCTCTGAGTGACTGAACTGATGTTTCTTTAAGTGGCTGAGCTGGTAGTACTTTTTACCACAGCTGGAACATCTGTAGCGCTTCTCCCTGACCTCTGGGTGCCACGTTGGAGCTGCAGTGACAGCCTGAGCATCGGGGTGTGACTGCTCCTTCACAGATATCTCCGTCTCTGGCGCAGATGCGACGCGCTCAGCGGCGCTCCGGCTCTGTCCCTCAGCCCGTTCGGGCACGTCAGGGCTGGCGGGAGGTCTTTTCAACCGGCTGGTCCGACAGTGAACGCGTCGTGGTTTAGCAGCCAGGCGGGAGCTGCAGCGGACGGTGGGAGTTGCAGAGAGGCCTCCGGACTCCGACTGTTCCTCCGTGGACTCACAGCGTGACTGTCTGTCCACGGCGGGCCGGGTCTCGTCTGTCCCGTCCGTGTGTTCACCTGCTGCTGATGTGTCTGTGTGGCCATCAGCTCCACTCTCCTGCCGTCCATCACCGTCCACACTCGGCTCAGACGGGAGTTTCCCCCTCCGGTGTCGGGTCGGGTGACTCCTCCTGATGCACCTGCTGGGGCTCCTGTCCTCCTCCTCTACCTCCCGTGCTCTCCCCTTTTGTCTGTCATCTGTCTCCTCCCTTTCTTGGCTCACTCTGTGTTTTTCATGTTCCACCTGTCTGTCTGTCAAGTTCAAAGAAGACAGACAACTATCAGTAACAGATTTGTTACAGTCATTAATTGTGTAAAAACATGAAACACTTTCGGTGCCAGCCTCTGACATTTTTTGTGTTTGTTTATTTGTATGAGTCTTGAGCTCTCAGGGCCACTGTAGTTTGCCCCTGTCCTTATGATAACCTATGAAAATCTGCTGCTGGCCTTTGTAGCAGGTTCTGCCACTGTTAAATTATTATAACTGAGTCATTCATTCTGAATTATTATTACTGACAAGCAGCATTTTAATGGCTTTGCCGTTACAATTTACACATTGCTGGTTAATGATGATGATGAACAGAGAAACATTAGGAATTTTAATTTAAAATGTAGTAAATAAAAATAAATAAATCCAGTCAAGTTCAACATACGATGTAACATTTGGCTGCTCTGTTTTTCCACTTGTGCATGTTTCTTCATTATAATATTTTCATTTTCTAGCCATCCACATGATGCCTATAATACATCTTTACATTCTTTTCTCCATCTGAATGTAATTAATATTTGCTTCCATCTCTGCAGGAATCGATTGCTTTTCATATTATTATCTTTCACTTACTATCTCTAATTGTTTTGGAGGTGCCCTCATGATTTATATGCCCAATTTGTTAAAACCAGCACAGAGTTTAATAATACGTACCGAGTGTGCAGCTGCTGGTATTTACAGCCGGTGGTTCCTCCTTAATGTCGCATCAATCACACCAGATAAATGCTTCTCCCACCACAAATAATAGAGGATTAGCAGAGCTGGAGGGCATATTATTATTCTATAACACACATGCTTTAATTATTTTATTTTCTTGTTTGGTGTTTTAATTTAATTAATGCTCTTCGTGTTCAACAAAAATGATTCATCCTCTAATCATTCCTCTCCTGTTTTCATCCTCAGTTCGAGTGGTGCTCAGCTGAGCTGACGTGAGGTTTTTTTCCTAACAAACACCTCCACTCAAACTAACGGATGTTGCTGATTCTAGATAATCGCGATGTGTGAATTATCTCATCACTGAGATAATTCTCCATGCTACAGCAGCACATCTTATCTAACTTTGCAAAATTCTCAGTTATTCATGTCACGTGTTCAAACCATCTCTGGAGGCTAAGTGAGGTTTCAAAGGTCAAACACTGAGTCCAGTGGATTTAAATGTCCCTCTAGCTCCTCCAGGTGGACACCAACCAGTCTGTTACTCTGGGCCAGATAATCCTGTTCAGTAAACCTTAACTAGAAAACATATTTGAAGGGTTTATACATTTTTTTAAATTATAGATAATAGAAGTTAACATTGAGGGATCGTCTGTGAAACTCCTTTAAAACTCAGTAATCTGCAATTGTACCTCCGGTCTCTATGACGTTTCAAAGCAGCATTTACGAGAGTGCTATTTTTTGATTGATTATGTTTTTTTTTTCTCACTAAATAAATCATCGTGTTTTAATCTTGACATTTTACATGTTTTAAATTTTGCTTGTGTGTTATTTTTATTACAAGTTTGTTGTTTAAATGGTCTGGTGAAGTATTTCATCCACATTGTCTTAATTAGGTTCTTTATCTACATTCAGATCCCTTTTAAAAATGATATTTCAATCTCAGTGGGACTTTCTTGCCTGAATAAATAAAGTGAAGTTGATTAGTGTATATTGGCCATGAAAGGAATCAGTGAAATTAATGAAATGAAAATAAAACAACTGCTTACGAATATCAACAGAAAATGATATTGTCATTTAACCTCTTACAAAAGTTTAATCATATGTCATATAATCAGCAACAGCAACTCGGTGAAGACAGCGAAGTTCAAACTGAGCATCACAATCAAGAAGGAAGGAACTCAAACTTCCTCCTCATCCTGGATGTGCAGCTGATAAATATGCAGCATATTTCCAGTACCTTGTTAAATTTACAGTATACCTCGAAAAACTAAGGCACTTCTAATGATGACCAAGGTGGACCTAATAAAGTGGCTGTGAGTGTATGTGTGTGTGTGTGTGTGTGTAAACCCATCTGTAAATCAAATCCACGCTGTGTAATAACATGTGTTGTTACCTGCGTGTCGTGCCGTGGAGTCGCCCTCTGAGTCAGGCTCGTTCGTTGTCCCACTTTTTCCCACAGTGTCATCATACAGCAGCAGCTCTGTTCCCGGCTGGACGGCCTCACACACGCGCAGACAGACATCCACGCAGTCACTCACGCACACCTCTACACACACGCACCGCGCCGCTGTGCTCGGCTGGGCTCTATTTCGCACCTGGCAGGCAAAGCTGAACACACACACACACACACACACACACACAGATCCGTACAAACAGAAAGAGGTTATGGTGAATCAGAATGAGCTCTGTTTTGGCTCTGTGGTTCTGTGTGTGTTGATGAGCTCTGACAGGAAGAGAAAACAGCTTCAGAGGTTTGATCCCTGTGTGTGTTTATGCAGCTGTATGAATGAAACACAGCCACGGATTTGGAAGACTCACGACACAAAAGACCAGAGTGTGCGTTTAAAGACAGATTCACCAGACTCCCCTGGGCTCCGGTCCAACCTGCCATTAACATGCGTCTCGACTGATCGGAGCTCACTTCCCCACTTTATATGCAAATACAGAGGTATGACAGACAGGTCTGTGTGTGTGTGAGAGAGTGGGACAGGGAGGAGGTGAGCACATCAGTCTGCTGCCCACTCCTCCTGTTATCTATTCACAAAAACGAATTATTTTGTTTAAAAGTCTGTTTTTCATTAATCAGTAATCCCTCCTCATCAACAAACTGAAGTGTTCCGGTTAATCTCTTAATTTACCGTTCATATCGTATACATCGAGCGGGCAAAGTCGGTGGAATGGACTGATACTGCATTCAGGTGCAGTCGGGCAGACGGCCGTCGATAACAAACCAGATGTCATTTTAGTCACAGAAGTCGAGAGACAGCCGGTAAAACGTGGATCAGATAAACAATGCGACATCGCCATGACAGCATATTTTCACGTGTATAGGCTTGTTTATTTATTACTGTACGTGCAGCGGCTGTCGTCCGTCTGCCGTCTGTCCAATTTCATGTGAATGCAGCATGAAAAATATGATTGAGTTGCTTGCGATACACAAACGCAACACTAGATGGGAGTAATTCCTACACAATGCACCTTTAATGTGGCCTGATGTAGCCTCAGCTTAGGAACGTAGCACCCTGTGACCCGTTCACCTGCTGCAACAGATGTTCACATCAGGTCTGAAGTGGGAAACTCAGAGACTTGTTGTAAACATCTTGTTAAAACCTGACGAGCACAGCTGTGTTTGTCAAATCCGATCATTAGCACAATCAACAGCCCCAAACTGCTGCACAAGGTGACGTGTTCAGCTCCATCTGTGCATAATTCTCATTCACACAATGCCACCAGAGCAAAAAGGAGAAATTCAGAAAATCAGTGCACCTACAGTAATAGAAATTCCTTAATGACACATCAGATAAAGATGTGCTGTTGGTGAACTCACTTGATCCAGACAGCTTGTTGTAGAAGAGCATCCTTATCCGCTGCCGTTTCTATCTGTACCTACAAAACACAGCATAAAAGTTCACATTAAAACTTCATTTTAATACTGACTGAATAATTAGATGTTTATAATCCATCTGGTTCAAGGATTTTCCACCTGAACCAACATGTACTTTAAATCCACGTATGATTGCTAAGTGATTGACGGCTGCGTGGAGCTCTGAGTGTGTATTAAGCCCTTGTAAATTATCCGGTCTGCTCCGAGTCTTTCTCCTGATGTTTTCTTCGGCTGAATGCTTGGTGGAAATTACAGGGACTGATTCATTATCTTCCCACAAGGTCTGCACTTAATTAAGCTTCTGTACTGCCAAGTTCCGTCTATGAGCGAGACGAGACGGCTTCAAACAAAAGAGACTGCGGATGGTGAATGTGAAGAGTCACGATGAAGAATCTCAACGCTGAGTCAGCACTGAGTCTTCTTTGCATCAGTCAGTCAGACAGGGTGGACTCACGTCTACTTCTGTACGAACAGTGAATTATTGAAATGTGTCTTTCTTCTCAAGGAACCTTCATGGGACGACCAACAGCATGAAACTAAGTAAGACACGTCATTAAGTAAAACACGTTCTCCTGCTGTAATTTGCATTTTCTATTTTCATGCTGTGCCATGATTCAGGCCCAAACGCATAATTGTAGGTTCTGGTGCTTTGTTCTGTCTCAGCTTCCTGAAAGGTGACAAGCACGGGCACTCATGAGGGAGAAAACCAATAGTTAAGTTAAAGAAAAAACTCCATGGCACTAAAACAACAATTATCTTACACATACATGCACCTAATGTGCGTCACAGTGAGACAAAGAGCTGCTGAAGTGTTCACAGCACAGACATGAAGTGGCAACATAAAAGAAATAACAGTGAAGGGATGAATGGATTCCCTTTTCTTCCAGTCTGTTAAATGGATCAATACAACATTTTGTTACAAATACTGTATACAGCGTCCACCAGAGCATGAAGCCTAGTGGATGTGGTGATTGTATGATGGTTTTTTTAGAAGCTCCACTGATTTTTACCAATGACAATGAATGAAATTATGTCCACACATTATTAGGGGCAAGAAATTGCCTCTTGGGCCTTTCCTGCACAGCTTTAAACTCACAAAACAAATCTTTACAATTAAAGGCTGAATAATACTAAATAGACTAAATAAAGTGTGAAAAAAAGAGTAGAGTAGCCAGATCCAATGTGTCTTTGTCCAAATGTAATCTGTATTGTGTACGCATACAGCACTTTCCATAATATGCCAATAATAATAATAGAAATTTGTATTTGTACAGCATTTTCGATACAGATGACAAATCAGTTGATGTGTGAGTCATAAAAGCAGAGGACGGCCTCTGCAGGTCTGATCTCTGCTGGGACTCTGACAGCAAAGGCCCCTCGTATTTTAAACCTGGACCCTTGAATGGCAGCGAGCCGGAGGGAGAGGTCGGCCCCCGTGTGTTCAACTGTCATACTGTTTTGTTGTGTCTTTGTCTTCAGGCTGTTTCGCTACAAAAAGACTTCTTTTATTAAATTAAAATATAATTAATATGTACACAGGTAAGTGCAGTTACCTTTTCTGCCTCAGTGCTTTGGCTCTGCCCTGTTTTGCAGACTGAGTTTATGCTGAGTTCATTGTCTCTGCTTTCAGTCATCAGGTCGCTGTGATACTTCCAGGTCCACTTTACATCCCCCTCCCTCCCCAGCAGGGATCCGGCCTCCAGCGAGCGGCCGACCCACCAAAGGCCCAGCCTGCCCTCGCAGAGCTGTGAAGGCCCTACGGCGAAGCCACGGGGAAGCAATGAAGAGAGAACTGAAGCAAGAGCAGGCGGGACGGGAGGAGCAAGACTGGCCATCAACCTGTATAGAGAAACAATGAAAGTAGTCAAACCAAACATGCTCATGTTACTTTTAGTTACTATGCTGCACACAAACATTAGAAGCACTGAGACTCACCTAAACGCACTCTTTTTCTAGATTATGCCAAAAAACTGTTCTCTACAACAAAGAAAAGAGTGTTTGTTTATCTCTACAATCTGCCATTAAGAGCCATTTTGCCTTCATGTTCATTAGTTTTTTTTCTTGTTTTACTTGGTGAATTTGAAGTCATACACAATGCAAGGTGCATTTGACCCAGTATTAATCAGTCTCAACTGTGTCTGTGCATCAGTGCAGCTGTAAGGCTACCTGAAGCAAACTATTTTGGACTGTGCGTGCTGAAGTGAATGTCTGTATTGTTTATGTAGTAAATATGGGTTCTGTTGCAAAGATTTTTTTTCTTGCACTCGCTTCTGCACACATTATCAAACCTAATTAGTCAGCTGTCGTGATTCCTTTTTTGGTATTGGTGAGAGAAAGGGTCACTACAACAAGTAGGAGGGTCCTGCAAGTTTTGGATTTAAAATAAGTAAAGTATCAAAAGTTGAATGATAATAATAATAGAATAATGTGTAGTGACAGTAATGATATTGAATGTTTCAGGTAGTAGGTGGAGCTTACTGAGTAATTCCTCCTCACTGATCCAGACAGGAAACTGAATACTCTGTAATGTTCCTTAAAAAAAAAAGAAAACTGTAAAATTATAAGTTGCTCTGGGGCCATTCTGGCTGTTGTTGTTGAATAGTGTCCTACTGTAAATAATCATTTATAAAATAATCAAACATAACATAAAATCAATCAATCAATGAGTCAACCTGTATTTTAATTTAACTAGATGACAACGTTTTACTGTACTATGAGAGTCAAGTGAGGGAACATCTGGTTCAGTCGGTTTCTCTGTCCACCTCTGATTTCTCTACCTGTCCCCCTGTAATGCCCCGCCGGCCCCAGTAACGCAGGGCAAATGCATATCTGGCCAACAACAGTCAACAGAGCCGGGCTAATGTGTTAGCTTCAACGTGTTTGTGTAGTTGTTGATCAGCTGACGGACAGGAGCGTTTGCTGACCTGGTCAACTTACATTAACTGATTACACATTTCAGACCTAAATGTTTAATAAGTTGTATCAGACCAGTTTTTATCTGCTCACACTCCGCCGCAGCAGAGGCAGCAGCTTCCCCGGTCTGCAGCTCTGATGAGCTCAGCGGCTTCACCTCACATCGCTCTGTAAAACAACACACGACTCCATCGACCTGTTTGATAGCTGAAGTAACTGTGTACGTACATGGGACGTGATCAGGGTCTTGAACTGATTATCTATGAGTACGCCGGGTTATTTTCTCTGCTGTAAACTCTGGGAAAGCCTTCGTTATCCAGCAAGAAAACACCGAAGGAAGTCCGCCTCGTCTCCGGTCCGACCGGGAACAGGACCGCGTGCTTCTTGGTTCCGCGAGCAGTCTGCTCTGTTTAACCAACCGCTCAAAGTCAGTGCACGACTTTAAGATTTGAAGATATAGCTAATGTATATTATCCACATATATTTACATTAGCCTACATTGAATCAGAGACGTTCATTGAATAAATGCATATTTAAAGGTTTCATACAAATAAAGTGAAATGATTTAGGCCTATATTCTTGCTGATCAGTAATAGCTCTACGCACACACACAAACACACACATACACACACACACACACACACACACACACACACACACACACACACACACACACACACACACACACACACACACACACACACACACACACACACACAATAAACATTCATATACGAATATATATTTTTGTAACATGTGAAAAACCGTATATGTAGCCAACATCACATGTCAAATTTATTAAAACAATATGGGCTAAATTATAGCCTACCGGTATGTTTTCTCTTTTCAGTTCCAAACATTGTCTGTTATTTATTTACACATGATAATGGGATTTGGTATAGCTGTAGGCTATATGTACAAATTGTGTATGTGTGCAATTCAAACTACATATTGGTAAAGATACATTTCTGCAGCTGGCCCAGGTTCAAATCCTGTAGGCTATCGGGTGGCCCTTTGCTGTATGTCATTCCCCCATTTCCTATCTTTCTCAACTAACCTGTCAATTAAAAACAAAAAATATACTTAAAAAAATACATTTCTGTTTTGTGTAAAAAATTATTACTACATGATTTTCATGTGCTACGTACCTAAAGATACACATTTTTATGAGCTTGACGAATATAGATCGACTGACAAACTGGCATATGACATGTAGGTATGTTTATATGAATTACTGTTTAATTTTCAATTTTTTGCATGAAAGAGTAGATGCACTGACATTTAACTCATGTCCAGCCATGCGATCTGTTTCCTGTCTTTATACTATGCTATCCAGCAGCATGACAGTGCCATCAGTGTTCTAGCAAGATGGCAGGTTGTTTTTTTTTTCCAAAATGTAAGACTGTTCCTTTAAAATGTATATTTGGACAATTGCTTCTTTAATTCCTCTTAGATCTTTAATTATCCAGCAGCATTATAAGCGACATGTGATGACAAAGCAGCTTGTTGTCACGTATCTGTGTCGAGGTTCAAACCTGAAGCTGCTGTGGCTAACACAAAATTCCTTATAGTGTTTTTACTTGCTAACAGCAAAAGGAACTTAGTGGTTACAAACATTTTCTGTTTTCAACTAATTAACAAGTGCAAAATATACCCAGAGCAAAGAGAAACGATTCATCCAGAGAGCCGAGGCAGTGAGGTGACCTGGTGTGTGATGGGTGGGGTACAGAGGATCCTTAAAAGGACTCTATTCAGTCACAAGGCAAAACACTGACGCTATGTGCAACCCACCCTGTTTGTCAAATACAAATTTACCGTAATTTTATTATTCCTGTGAGTCAGTGCTGTATCTGTTTACCTCAGCTGCTGCCACAGAAACACTGAGCTCACTGAGACTCAAGGCGAAAAGGTGAAAGCCGTGTTTGTTGTCTGTACCTGGAATATCTGGGCGGAGACCTTGGTGGGGTGGTGGAGGACTGACTGATCTTTGCCGTCTGTTAATTATGTAACATGTTAAGTGGTTGTATGTGTGTGAGAGCAGATGAGGGCCACACCGTTGCATAGAAACCTGAAGGTAAGAAGGTTTTTATTTAGCAATGATTGACGTGTTGATGCGAGTACAAGCATTGAGACATGGGGCTCACGTGGGTTCACTGTGCAGCACTTTAGTGCCAAAAATAAATAAATAAACAACACAAAATCAAAAAGTAGCGCTATGTAAGGATGAGGCAAATATACGTTTATTTATTATCTGTGTTATATCAGTTCCAGGTTTTATCTGCCCCAAAGAACCAGGGATCTTAGTTTGAATCCACCACTGCTGCAGTGATTTGAAGAAGAAATGAACATAAAATGATTGAATATTGCTTAGTGTCAAAAATCACATGAAAAGACCTAAACCCACAATGCATTCAAATCCATATTTCGTCCAGCTTTTCTCAAAGAAACAAAAGGGAATAGTGCATTTATAGAGGAATTATTTTCACCGATGGATAGATACATGTTTGGTACAGTACCTACAAGTGAGCAGGCTATTTGTAACAACAGGACAACGTGTGTGGGTCAAAACAACCTAAAATTATTATATTTGGTTTCAGTATTTTCATGAGATTAATGCCACCAACTTTGTCCTTTCAATCAGTGAATAAAAGAGGCAGGAGCAAACACATGTTCAACGGAAATGCTCAATCTTTGGTTTATCATTCAGCAGGCCTATGTGATATGTTTGAAGGAGGCACAGCCCCCGCATACAGCAACAACTACACAAAACAAGTACACAAATGAAAGCAGTCAAGTTCGATTAAAATAAAACAAACAAGCAGGACACACTGTAATGTTTACAGTGAGGTGATTACCTCTGAGGTTACAAAACTGAAATAGATAACAGGTTCTATTACTGAAACTCACTCCACTTAAAAACACTATGCACTGCACAGCCTCGTGGAAGATGATCATGACCAAACAGAAAATAAAAGACTCAAACCAGCCAAACATCACAAGAAATGTCTCTTAACCCTCTATGGATTAAAAATCTAATATCTGTGCTCTGATCGAGAGTATTGAATCTCTCTTCAATAAGAGTTAATGGCTCATTCCAGCAGAGAGACTTTGTGTCATTGTGTAGAATCAATAAATAAAAGCTTGTGTGTTCACATTAACAAAAGTCTCTGCTGTAAACCTCCAAGACACTTCAACAGACTTTACTGGGTTTGTTTAGTTTGAATCTTGTCTTCAAAGTTACAGAGCTAGCTTTGTGGATAGTTTAGCATAAGCATAATTTCGATATACGCACTTAAATAACATCTTAAATGAACTTTAGACCTACCGGTAGATTAATGATTGTACTCGAGTTTAGCAGTTCTCCTGCATCCCCAGTTCTTATGCTAAGCTAAATTCTTTGTAGTTGTGGGTAGAGGATGAATTGTGAGTTTTCCCATTGACCAGGCTGAATATGGAGTTTTTATTTAGCATTAATAACAAAATTTTGCTGCCAGATGAATGAGAAATGTTCATACATTCTAGATACTAAATCCATTTAAAAGAAAAGAAAGGAACAAAACAAACAAACAAAAAAACTTGGTCCTTGTCTGACAGTTTCTATTACTTTCCATATCTGACAATCTGGCTTTCACACTCACCTCTCACTGTGATTGGTTAGTTGTGTGGGAGTTAGAGAGAAGTCAGGCTGCTCTGTCTAAATCTCTATTTTCATTGAGTGCAAAGCTATGGATGTGTTCACCACTGTTTTCCATGCCTTTTTAAACAATATAATACCCCCCCTCTCTACACTGGCTGACCATTCGCTGCCCCTAAATACAAAAACACCTAATAAATACTTTTGATTTCCGATGTGGTCAAAAACATATTAGTTGAAAGACCATAGACCGTGCAGCCTTGTGTAGAGAGCCAGATCTCTTTGGAAGTAGTTTTTCATGCTGTATCACAGGACCATGTGGCAACAAGGTGCTTCTTCATACTGTAGAAAGAAAAATGAGCCCTGAAAACTTCAGCCACACTGACTGAGTGTAGAAAACAGTGGGAACCGTGGGGTAATGAATGACTGATGGGATTTTTCTCTCGCCATGTTTTTCCTCCTACAGAGATTTTAATGAGCTATGCACGTGACTCTTCGGTACCTTACATTATTAAACAGCTCTAGATCAAATTCAACCATGCCAACATCCACCAACATCTATCTGTGATACACATCTACAGCAGACTACAATGAGCCAAACCATCCATATATCCATAAAGGTAAAACTCATACAGAACAAAATATCCCAGCAATGAATTCACCAAAATAAAATTATATCACAATTCAAACAATGAAAATAAACTCAGAGCAATAAAATTAGTGTATCTAATTAAAATATATTATTAGGGGCAGGGGATAGAAGAAACAAGAATCACATTACCATGATGTAGCACCTTTCACATGGGCTTTCCAGCAATTTACCGTTCAAAATCATCTTCACCAAAATGGAAAATTGATTTTCTTGTGCTGTTAATGTTCTTTCAAATAATGAATTCCTCGTTGTCCTCTTCAGTGAAGATCACTGCTGCCCATCCGCTGTATTCTTTTTCTGGATTTCACTGTATAAAGTCGAGATGCAAAAGGGGGGTGAGTTAATGTTAGAAAATGACGTACTTGTCCTTATCTATCACTGTGCTCTTTCTGTAAACTATCATCCTAAGATGAGTTACAGGGTACATGGACTTACCGTCAGTGCACTCCACCTGGGGTTTCTCCCACTGTCCATCTGCTTTGCAGCGAACCACTGGTGGATGGCGCTGTGTGAACCCTGGGTTGCACTGATACCGGATGATGGAGTTGACGGGATACTCTTCCCTCCTGTAGCCGAACATGCGAGCGTTTTCTACCACGGGTGGGTCACCACAAGACACTGGGGACAGAACCAGGGGTCACAAGGGACCGTAATGATCATGTGCCTCTTATAACAGCTGTAATTACAAACCAACCTGTAACTACTGGACCAATGTAAGAAATGCTAATTAATGCTGCATCTAAATGCGCATTTATCCATATCTTTTTTTATAAATCAAATGGATATGAAACAGAGTTGTATCTCCATGGGGCTTTTTTTGATTTCCACAAAAGCCTTGATAAACCTCCTATATGTCATCATGGGTCCATTCGGTGCCTAGTAATCGTGACAGGAGTTGTTCATCCATGTGCAAACAATAATGGACTTTACTGAATAATGTTATAATGTCAGAATTGCGCATCTGCCGCTTTGTCTCACTTGGCAAAACTTGACTGTTACAACCTTTTACAACCTCGTGAAAAAGATGGTCGGTAGGCTACTGTACCTGGGCCTTTCTTGCAGGTGAATGGCAGGTGGTAGTTGCAGGGCACGTCGTTCCACTGGCCGTTCTCATGCCAGATCATCACCACACAGTCCTCTCCTGCGTTGAAGTAATTATCTGGCTGGTTTGGCCGCCAGTTCTCAAATTGCTAAAGAAAAGAAGGAAATACAAAAAAATACTTTATAATGAAGAAGAGCACTATTTCCATGGTGAACCTACTGTTCGAAGCAGTGCTATTATTACAATAAATGGCTCGGTTGTCATGGAACTTGGCTTTGTGACCTCCTGAAATTTCTTCACAAAAAACATTTAGACCAAACACAATAAACTTCTCCCCGGAATAAAAATGCACACTGTTTGATTTGCTGCTTGGAAGGTCAAAGACTAATGACTAGCTCCAGATACTGTTTGCTGATTTTAAACAAAAGCAGAAAGCAAAGTCAAGAGGAAATTATTCAAAAATACATTTCATTTATAAACATAAAGATCTTTTAACAGATATGTTTTTGATAAACCTATATAATAAACTGAATATATAATGTTAATGATTATGATCACAACATGTGTTGTGTTGAATGAAAAATCACAGGGATGTTTTAGTAGTTACTTTTTGAGAGTCTGTGCAAATGTAATAATTATTTGCCCTATTGTTGGTGGCATGGTAAATGGCATCGTCACTAATTACAGTATATTTCTGTATGGATATTACAACTGGTGGTTCTGCAGTGTTTATGGAGTTTGGAGAGTTGAGAAAAGAACAACAATATTCATTCCTTGGCTTCTCCTGTCATTTACACACTACTGCAACTGTCTCTCCTCAAATGCCCTCGAGGAGAGACTGCTGAAAAAGTGAGTGTCATTATCCCTGGTTGAACTATTGTCACCTCGCTGACAGCTGCTGTTCGCCCTGCTTCTCTTGCCTTTAGGTGTACTCAGTCGACGCATTGTAGGGAGTAGTTAATTTCAGGCACATTGCCTCCTTGAGGCCATGTTCAGACTACCACAGCCAATTAGGAATTAGGTATGAGGTGTCCTATTGCAGCTCCAGCAGCAAAGTTAAACCTCACTCACGCTTTCCATGCAACTTTCTTTGGATTCTACCTCACTTTAATGGCTGGACTTTTAAATGCCTAATCCTATTTCTCATTTACACCTCTTCATCAAGAAATATTCCCCTACAAAATGAGACACTACAACCAAATGTCACCAAATGCATCATAAGGCATTAGACGAGCAGTAAAAAAAAAAAGTTCCACTAATTTGCCCCTGCCTTTGGACATAATCTGCTACGCCAGACATTAAAATAGAAAGTACTTGAAGCATCAACCCTTCTCAAGTGCAGCTTCTAATATAAAAGCAGTTTTCATCCAAACACCTGGCAATAAAGTCCCCTTTTATTCTCTGTGCACCTGTTTGGTAAGTTTGTGCCTTTAAATAAACCCACTTGTGTTGAGTTGGGTGGGGTGACGTTTGCATCTGTGACTGTGTTTATGCAGATCAGGTGGTGCAGTGCTATTCTGGTGCTTGTTTTGATATGACATTGCATTTCCACTTCAACTGCTCAGACAACCTCTTATCACAAATGAAAACAGCTCATTTCACATTGCATTTGCTGTTTTAGATCAGTGAACCTATTTTTTTCCTTCATATTGAATTTTGTTTATCGTCAAATGCAAATCACTACATAAATATGATTAAAGCAGAGTCTGTACTGGATTAGAGTGTTTCTAATGCCTCTTTCATGCTGTTAGTCTATGGGGAATATATTTTAGATATGCTTTTTTCCTGTTCATGCTGTTGGGTTGAATTTACAGCAAAGAGCAAGGACTTCTGCTCAGTACCTAACCATAGAAAACACTGTGATTATACCATGTAACATTGTCAACACACTGATGGTTCGATCATGTCTAATTCTGCAGCGTTTCATGGATGTAACAAGGAACTTGAATGAGCAGTCCACATAAAACTTCAGGGAACCACAACTTTGTTTTAGGAGGCTTCAGGCCAAAACCATCACTCAACCACACCTGACTGTACAACACTGGAATTTATTTACATCAGACAGATGTTGAATATGACAACAACAAAAAAAAAAACTGGCTTATTGACTCTGAGATGTGTAAAAGACGACTGCTCATGACTTGAATATTGGTATTTTGAGTCAAGCCCTAGCTTGTTTGTTAAGTTGACATCTAGTGGCCATAGTTATTATGACAGGAGCAGGGAGAAGTGGTGACAGTATTGAGAGTGAGCCTTTGAAACTCTTGCCAAGAACCTTTACTGCCTTTAGCCTTATTGTGCCTAAATTTAATGAAACCATGGCAACAGTCCACACATCGGTACAATCAAGATATGTTGTAATATCATAACCATTCAATCAGTACCAATGTGTAGCGTTGTTGGTGACCTGGACCTGCCCGCTGCTACATGAGCAACACTTTTATTGTGCTCACTCACCAGTGGAGTGCCATCAGTCCAGCGGAAGTCATTTTCTACTGTCTTGTCATTGAGCCCAATCCACTGGTAGTCCTGTGCGTTCGCTGTGGCAGAAAAAAGACTCTGATTAGGACTTTCTTTTCCCCATCTCCATGGAAACAAAAACACATTGTTAAGCACTCACAGTTGACAAAGCCTTGCTCCTCCGGGGTGATGACGCTGACCAGGTGGGCGTTCAGGTCTCGGCAGCGACTCTCTGCGTCCAGCCATGTCTCTCGCTCAGAGAAGTGCAAGTAGCAGTTTCCCTGAAACTTGGTCCAGCCGTCTTCACACTTCTGCTCGTCTGCAGCCGCAACACCCACGAGTTGACATTGTGAAAGAGGTCACTTAAATCAATGTACAGCAATCTGAGCACACTCTCACAAACACAAACTATGAAACTCTGGTCAGATTGAACTTCATTCCTCATTCTCAGATGAAGCGTCTGATGATGAGGAGCTCATTTTGTCCCTGGAGCTACAGTAATGCAATGCTTGATACTGTTCACAGCCCATAGTGTTTCAGTTTTATGTATTCAGCACTTGTTTTGTGCGTCAGACAGGAACATAGTTTCCCAGTGCTCTACCCTCAGTCGCTCTGGCATCCAGCATAAACCTGACGATGGACAGTGTTTCCATCCTGACACACAAAACAAACGTCCCAATACAGAGTGGAAAATTACACATAATCATTCAGTTTAACTGTCAGGGCCGTGCCCAACAGTGATGTTACTGTTAATTTCCAATTTTCTTTTCCTTTGGTGTAACATTCAAAGGCTTCATTCATACTCTTCACTGTGATGATTTGATTTACAGAGCCTGTTCACCAAAATTAAAATAAAAACAACATATTTTCCCACTTACCCTCACGAGATTTAGCCATAACGATGTTTTTGGATTTATTTGTGAAGCTCAGATACATGCCTGTCACTACATCCTTAAACAAAGTCCCTGTGTCTCAGGATGAAGTTTGTTCCTATAGGAAACTTCCATTCTCATGTTTGTCAAACAAAATAATCTTAGACCAAGGTCAACTTATTATCCATAGGGCCTTTGACAGGTGGTGGTGATTCTTTGTTAGACAGTCATCACCCTATGTGCTCAACGAAGAGGTTTGACAAAGGGTCAATTGTTCAATGTTTCATCATTGAAGCATTGAACAGTATGACATGATACCACTCATGATTAGGGTGAACTGATCCTTTTGCTACTCTTATGCCCTGGTTCCTGTGACAGTAGCAACAGCATCACTGATACACTTTGTGCATCTTCAACTCCTCCACCACCTCCAGGACTCGTCATGGCTTCCACAGAGCCGCAGTGAGAGGATGATGCTGTCTGCTCATGATGTTTAGCGTCTCTCTCTCCATTCAGTTGTTTTTGAGAGGCTGTTGTTAGTATTTATTAGCTGAAGCTGATCTCATACCGATCTCACAGCGTTCCCCTCCGTAGCTGGGCAGGCATAAGCATTTGTAAGAGTCTGCACTCTCCACACAGGTGGCTCCATTGGCACACGGGTTGGAATGGCACACATCTACCTCTGCAAAAAAGGGGGCGGTTGACACTACTGTTTCAGCATGGGGTGGGGGGAGGATGGGAAGTGGGAATTTTGCCAGAAAAGTGAGGGTGGTGGAAGTGTGATAGCAGGACTATAAGACATCAAGAGTGAGGAGTTAGTGAGTAATACTGAAGCTGCTGCAACGTCAGATCCAGACTAGACTTACTGCACAATGAGTCATCCTCTGTGTTTGGTTGCTATTGGTAAATCATTTGACAATGGTGATGAAGGCAAAATTTGAGTTAATATTTACAAAGATTAACAAATAATTAAATTACCTACAGGAAGTTTATGTTTGAATCTGTGATTATTTGCAGCAGATGATCAGTATTTAAATTCAAGCAGGACGAGAGCACTCATATGATGCCAAACACCACATATGTTGCTCATGGATCAGCATGCGTAACAGCAGAGCGGAGGCGGCGCACTGGCACAGCAGACCAAAAACAACATATAGGCTGAAGACAGCTGTGATAAAATGTGACACACAGGCTGTGCAACCTCACAGCAGAGCTGATACATATCTGACAAACACCTTAAGACTCAAACCTGCCACACAAACACAGGACCCATAGCCACACAAGGATGAAATGCAAAACAGAGCAAATCAGACACAGACAAAACATAAGATGCAAACACATCAGGACAGAACAGCAGGGAGAGAAAAACAAGACACTTGGTAAGGCTCATTCATAAACAGTGATTTGTTTACAACCAGTTAAATGTTTAGCCCTATATGAAGCTGTAACTTTATGTGACAAGCTGATTAATCAACAGAATGCAGACCAACAATATCAAACATGCAAAAATGTTTAACAATAAAGTTGCACAAAGAAATGTTACACGTGAACTCTGATAAACCAAGTCATCATACTGATCTCAGTAGTTTTCAGAGAAAGAAAGGTAAAGAGTTTAAAAAAAGGACAACATGCCACTGTTTTGGGACTCACCATGGCAGAGAGCAACTCCATCCTCTGCTGTGCATGAGGCAGAACCACAGGGGTTGGGATCACATGGGTTAAAGGCACCTAGAATAAAGGAGAATCTCTCCATGAGCCATGAGAAACATCTAAACCTTCATCTGAGATGATAGTACCCCTATGCCCACCCCCATGAACATGCTTTCAGTATTTTTGGTACTGAAAGGACTTAAGCATCATTTTAATTTACATACAGTACCTGACAGTGGTGCTATACAATCCCAATGTAATGTTAATAGACTTAAATACTGTTTTGTTTGTGCCGCGGGACACAAGAAAGTCTTTTGGCACAGGAACTACTCGTCTGCATTATTAATTCAGGACAAACACATGTGAGTCGTCAGCAAACCTGATCAAAAATTAGTTTGATTCTGACTAAAAAACAAACTCCAGGACTGCTGCCAGTAAAATCAGACCTTTGCTGATGTACTCTCATTAGAGAACAAGAATACTTCAACATTGTGACCACAATCAAGGAGTCAGTCAACCTTGTTTAAAACTGATCTACTGATCTGCTGTTGAGATATATGAACTCATTATTGTACCTTTGTACAGCACTTGCTTGGGTGCATTTGGATGTCTGTAATGAGATAATGATCCCCCCCCCACACACACACAGACAGGACTAGATGCAGGCCAATGGACTGTAGACAAATTGAAATAATTACAGTTGTTAGTTAGTGGAGGCAGAAATAATGTGGTCTGTGAGACTCTTTATAGACTGCAATAGATTTCTTTCAGCTGTTTGTCCAACTTGGACAGTAGCAGTGGTGAGATACAATGTCAAATTCTGCGTCAATACACATGCCAGTGCTCTCAGTGTCATGTAGTGTCATGTAATTTGTAGTCATTGGTCAAAGTATAAATTTTATTGTTGCTCTTGGCATCTATTCTTTTAGGTTAATGAATTAATCACGTAGACATGTACGTAGATATGGGTGTAGACGAGATGATAATGAAACTGACGCAGTTTCACACAGGCCAAGCTTACGTCTGGCATTGTTTTCATTTGTGAATGATAGAAAACTAAAAATATTACAATTTTAGAAGCTGAAACTCATGATTTTTTTGGTGACCTACCTTCTGCTGACTCGGTTTTTCCCACAATGCCTGGTGTCTGCACAGAGGTGGGTGTGGCTGCAGTGGGGGGGGCAGCCAGTCCTGCAGGGGCGAGTGCTGGGCTATGGGTCATGTAGACATCATCATAAGGGATCTGTGACAGTTCAGCACCACCTAGGGCCTCTTCTGGCCTTGCTGTGCTCTCTCTGAGTGTCCATTCACCGGACGGAGAGGGCAGCACCACCTGCGGCAAATATCCAGAGGGAGCTCCTGAAGGAACGCTGCTGGCTGCAGATGAGAAGTCATCTCCACTACCGGAGTAAAAACCCCCGCTGGTACTGCTTCCCTCTCCACTGTACTCCAAGGACCCACGTCCAAGCTCCATAGAGAGTGTAGTGTCTCCAGATACCTCTGTCATGAAATCCCCACTCAAGAATGTAACACTGCTTTCTTCTCCGCTTGCAGAGAACTCAGATCCGGACATTCCCGATCCAGATCCAGAGATGAACGTTGAAATTCCAAATCCAGACAAATGTTCACCACTTCCTTGTCCAGAGCTGTAGAGCAAAACCCCAGAAGCTTCCTGCTCTCCGGAGGATGACACTGTTAGCTCAGTGAACCCTGACCCCATAAAGGTCACACCTGAGAAGAACCCTGAACTGAACTCTGAGCCACTACCAGAAGCCGAGCCACTGAGGTCACCGCTGAGCATCCCAGATCCTGACATGTCTCCTGAGCCACTGAACATGTCTCCTGAGCCACTGAACAGCAGAAGGCCTCCTCCAAGTTCATGCTCCTTGTGGGTGATGGGAGCAGATGCATCAATCAGTTCATCATCAATCAGTACGATCTGGGGGGTTCCACTTCCCGAAAGCTCTCCCGATTCTCCACTGGCACTACCAGAGGAGAATCCCGAGGGGAAACCACTGGAGCCGGAAAAGTCCTGGCCAGAAATGAAACCAGAGCTGTATGTGGAAGAGCCATTCTCTTCAGAGCTGAATCCAGATCCAGAAACATATCCAGACTGGTCCCCACTACCACTGAGCACCCCAGAGCCTGATTCAGATGCATCAAAGATAAGGATCGCTGTGCTGCCCTCTACAGCTTCTTGGAGTCCACTTGAAACTGAGCCCTCTCCAGAGATAATGTTGTCGATGCCTGAAAAAACAACAGTGAAGCCAGATTCTTCTCCACTGAAGCCTGATCCAGAAGCATATGCACTGCTAAGACCTGATTCTCCACTGGCCAGCTCAGCACTCGCACTGCCAGCCAGGTCTCCAGAGCCAGACAGGTCTCCAGAAGTAGATTGATATCCAGAGAAAACCTGGTCTCCAGTGCCAGAGATGCCTCCAGAGCCAGACAGGTCGCCAGAACCAGACAGGTCTCCAGAGGTAACCGTGTCTCCAGAGCCAGACTGGTCTCCAGAGCCAGACTGGTCTCCAGAGGTAACCTGATTCCCAGAACCAGAGTGGTCTCCAGAGCCAGACTGGTCGCCAGAACCAGACAGGTCTCCAGAGGTAACCGTGTCTCCAGAGCCAGACAGGTCTCCAGAGCCAGACTGGTCTCCAGAGGTAACCTGATTCCCAGAACCAGAGTGGTCTCCAGAGCCAGACAAGTCGCCAGACTGATCCCCAGAGGCAACACCAACTGCAGACCCTGAACCTGAACCAAAGTCTGCAGAGCCTGAACCAGAGCCAGATATCTCCACAGGGATGGGAGGGGCAATGGAAGGAACAGCTATAAAAAAAGACATAAAAAAGAAATAGCATCAGAAACCTGGAAAATAAAAGGGAAATTTGATCTATTTGAAAAAGCTTAGAGCTTACCAGGCCTCAACAAATCAGAAATTGATGTCAGGTTCAGAAGGGCCTCCTGGATATCTGTGATGTTCAGTCCAGTTTCATTTGCAATAAGCTGAATGTCCGCTGCAGGAATTTAACAGGAAGACAAATGAATTTCATTAGTTGCAATGATGAAAATAAGAATCCAGAGTATCTGTAGTCTGATATCAACGAATAGAAGTTTACCTCTGACACAATATGCATCAAATTTAGCATTAGGTTCAGGGTAGCGTGTCCGGTCAGGGTCAGCATATACGGTGTGCACTCCTGAAATCCCCGCCCCACACTGAGCACGAGGATTGTTGATGGGATAACGGACACTACGATCCACCAACCACCCAGCACGACATTTGTCAAAACCCATTTTCCAGGCTGCATACAGCTCTCCAGTGGAGGCCAACATGGCATTCTGCTCTCGACAACTGGAGGCAGCCTCGTCGTAGGTGAAACCCTCAGCGGATCCCATGTGGAAAACCTCACCTGAGGAGCAGATTATAAACATTCTGCATAAGTGGGATGAAGTTTCACCCGAACATTTTGTGCATCATAGGATTTTGTTCATCAGTCACTAGGCTTTTATGGTAGTGGGCTGTTATTATCATTTTGTACCTTTGAGCCCATCAATGTAGCAGTATACATCATATCTCTCATCTCCTGGCCTCAAACCGTAAGATCGAACTCCAGTTTGATCTCCCAGATCTCCAGCACACTTCTCTCGAGGGGAAACAATGGGATACCTATAAATGAACCAATGTGATGAGTTTGTGCAATTCATTTTGGACAGAAATCGTTTGCATTGTAAATATTTTTCAGACTCACCTGACAGTTTGATCCAGCAGCCATCCTGCATCACACTGGTGATATCCAGTCTCATACGCTGCCTGCAGCTGTTCTGGTGTGGCGATGGAGGCCCCAATGCTACGACAGGCCAGCTGAGCCTCAACGAAGGTGAAGGCATAGCGACCAGAGCCTGAGCGGTAGTGAAAGACCACACCTGCCCACAAAAACAATATAAGGAACATTAATATTAATTATTAATTGGTATTCATAACATTTATCTAATCTTACAGTTGGATCTTTACATGCATCAGCAGTTACATTACTGACCATGTTGAGGCATCACAAAGCCTTTGCTGGGATCCCTGCCGATGTCAGGCTGTGCGGTGACTGACTCAATTAGGTCTGTGATGACCTCAGTGACGTTGGGCGGCTGAGGAAGTGGCAGCTCTGTGGGGCTCTCAGTGTAGGTGACGTCCACAATGGTGGGTTGCTGAGTCTCCACCTCTCCGATGGCCTCACTCTCTGTGGTCGTCCTCCTGAAGAACACCTCCGGGCTCTGTGTCACTGTGGTAACACTCAGTGTGCCACTTCCCTCCTCTATGATGCCTGAACCTTCTTCATCAGGTGAGTCTGAAGGTGATGGGGGAGGGAGATGTTACTTTAGAACTTTCTGTAATCAATATACACTATTAAGCATTGGTTAATTAGTTCATCATTTGTAATCAACCAATGGGTTTATAACTGCTTAACGAACACATAAACTACATGAACTAAACATGAAGTGCAGTGCTGTTTATAAAAGACTATTTATACACTCAACTATTAGTATACATCAAAAAAGTGAAGCATAATTGTACATCTAAAACAGTTTGTTAATCATTAACTGGCACTTAATGAATGAAGTTATAAACCGCTCATGTTTCCTAAAATAACAGAATCCATTATTTATCATCATCATTACACACTTACAAATACTTAACCCCGATTAATGAGCTGGTGTATAAGTGTGTAATAACTGTATAATAACAACACAACAATCACAATATTATCATTCATTAGAAACTATGTTAATTTCAGCCTGTTTTTTTGTTGTTTTTTTTGGTCTCTCTACTATCTCTTTATCAGGGAAGTCCCTGACACCATTGTAAATGGTCTGTAAACAGGCCAGCTTTTAACTAACATTGGTTGCTGAGGAACATCCAGTCATTTTCACACAGGTGAGGCCAACATAACCTCTGAGAGGTGGAAATGTGGGTGAATGTGAAAATATGCAGAGTAGCACTTTCAGTTCTTCATCTGAAAGATGTCATACCTGTGTAGCAGAAACAGTCGTAGCGAGATTCAGGGAATGGGTATCCTGTCTGGTTGGTGTGGAGGTAAACTGTTCGCACCCCCAATAGGCCGCCTCCGCACTGTGGCCGACGAACATTGATGGGATAGCGGACGCTCCTGTCTCCCAGCCAACCAGCATTACAGACGTCCATCCCACCCTGCCAGGCCAGGTAGAGCTGACCAGTGGTGGCCAGACGAGCTCCCTGCTTAGAGCATGCCTCCGCCGCCTCAGAGAAGCTGTACTTTTCTGCAGCAGCGGTGTAGAAGACTCTGCCTGCAGGAGATATGATAGATTTGTTGGAGGAAGAACAATAAACTCCAGATAGGGAGGTAGCAGAGCTCATCATAACGTACCTGCCATCTTCTCAGCAAAGCAGTACACATCATAAGTCTCATTGAGGTCTCTCACTCCATACGTCCTGACCCCAGGCAGCTCCTCTTTGTCGCCATAACAGTTCACACGAGGGTCATGGATCGGGTACCTTCAGTTTAAATTAAAAAATAATTTGATACTGACATCTGATATTTGCTGCTGCACCACAACTTTAAACCCACTATCTTCCTCTAGCAATATTTCTTCATCCAGAACAAGACATATTTTTGTGAGATTTTGCAAAAATAAACTTCCCCCCAAAATGTGAATTTAAAAAGTATGATGTTATATAATAGCCATTATGAAGTCCAGGATTTTAATTCTTTGTTTTTCGCTTTTGTTTACACATAAGTTTTCATGACCACTGGTCAAGTAGTTGCTCCACCCTCTGTCAGTCGTGGGTTGTAGAGAGTTGATGCCCACCACATGACAGACTGACCTGACTGTCTGGTCGGAGAGCCAGCCGGCGTCACACTGGTGGAAACCATCATCGTAGGCGGCCTGCAGCTGCTCAGGTGAAGCCATGATGGCACTGTTCTCAGCACACGCTGCTTTCGCCTTTTCAAAAGTCAGGCTGTAGCGACCCATGATGGCACGATAGTGGAACACAATACCTGGAGAGACAAACAAGTGCTTTAGTTTTGATCACAGTGATGATGTGACATTATAAAACCAACTGAATATCTTTTTCTCTGGATATATCAGTTGTATCCACAATGATTACTTCACTGACACTTCTGTGACAGCACATCTGCTTACCTTGAACCTGCACATGGGTGATGTCATGATTGTCCTCAATGCCGTGCTGAACCTCACAGCGATACGCTCCTGTGTCACTGGACCGTAGCTCTGATATCTTAATGCTGGCGTCTGTCGGGGTGCTGGGGTAGCCCACCAGATGGACCCTGTCCAGGTAGCTCTCAGTGATACGCACTCGTCCTTCCATAGCCACAAGGATGGTTGTGACCTTTTCTTTTGTCACAAGGCTCCATTTGATGCGATGGGAAAGGGGGGCAATCGTGGGAGCTCCTGGGTCTGGGACAGTGTGGTCCTACACGAGATAACAACATCATGCATGCACCAACAAAGTTCATTAAATATAAACACAATAATCTGATGATAATTAAAGGTAATGATCTAATTCATACAGACCCTCTGTACACAATCAAAACCTTTGCACCTCTCAGGACATAAACACACATCTCATAGACAAGCACTGCGGCAAATTAATTCAGTGCACTAAAAAAAAAATCCAGATTAAATGAGTAAAACCTCATGCATCAATTGTGTGATTTAGACCCCTTGGAGATAATGCTGACCCACTTTGCGCGTCTTTTTTCTTCTGTTTTGTTTTATCTATTTTCTACATATGTTTTTTTTTGTTTTGAGGTTGTCTGTTGACATCTATGTATGCCTCTTTAAAGCTGTATTCGTCATCTTCTGGCATCTGTGGGTAAGAAAGCTGCCAAAAACAAGCTGAAGCGCCCGGAGAGAAATGTTACAAAACCAGCACGGTTGTCAGGCAATGTTTGTGAAGTCCAATATTCGTGCTCCTTCTAGCTCTGTTTTTGGTCTCCACCAGCTTCTGAGGGAAACAATCTGGGTGATTAGCTGCTAAGTGTTTCACTGTCTTTTCTGTAACTGTGTCTGTCTGCTGTTTGCTGTTAATCTATCTAAGGTTTTTTGTTTCTTTGTTTTTCTGTAGAAAACAGCATCTAACTGCTTTGAAAAGATTGCTATGAAACCATCAAGTGACTCCTGCCAGTAGATAAAACCAAAAATATGAGCTAAATGATTTTGAATCCAATACTCTTTAAAATAGGCTATCCTGAATAAATAGCCTAACTAAAAACCCATGAACTTGCCACATCAACCCCACTCTACCTGAATACCCTCATACACCTTACACATTGTCATTTGGTCCATTGTTCCACAAATCATCTCCATAAATACAGTATACAGTAGAATATTGGTACGCAAACATACAAACTGAAGCTCAAAATCACCCACCTCAAAGTAACACGGTAACACCATAGTTCCTCCCAGTAGTGGGCGCTGTGGCCCCTGCAGAGGGATGCTCACACTCAGCACGTCCTCTGGGTCTGTGTAAGAAGAAATGGAATAGGAAGAAAGATGACAGCACACTCCAGCTGACCTAGAAGTGCTCTGGAGATTGTCAAATTTAATTATCAAACATATTTAACAGTAGGCCTACTGCAGTTCTGCAGGTCTAATTCTCATGAAATAATAAGATGTCATGGTCAGAGATCTTACCCATGAACGACTGCTCCTCATACATGTAGTCAAATGTTGCTGAGATGACATTCAGACACACACAGCAGCACAGCAGCACAGTCCACCTGATCATATTTTATCTGGTAATTAAACAAAAGGAAAATTAGCAAAGCACAAGTTGATACAACCATGAGTCAAATGCTACAGAACAAGAATGGATAAATCTCCATTCATAAGTCTATCAATCTATATTATGTTATAAAGGTTTGATAATGTTAAGGTCTTACAGCATTTTCTCACCCTGATCAAAGTCCATTAGAGGCAAGTCATATTGTGCCACCTGTAATCTGGAGTTATTAAAAAGAAAAAAAAATCTTCCTGCATGTTTTTTTCTTTTTTAATGTCAAGAAAATGTTCATAGTGAACTTTCTGTAGTGAGATGAGCACACAACAACAATGTTAAACTTTATAGCAGTGAGATAGATCCATCCATTTTAGTATTGGTCTATATCACAGAACCAGAATTTGGTTTGTCCACTCTGGGCTACTGTAGAAACATGGCAGGCTGCATGGCAAAGAGCGGACTCTACCTATTCGGCTCATTCTAAGATAAAGAAAACACAAGTCTTAGTTTCAGGGGAGTACACGCACTCAACGACTTAATTTCTGAGTTGGATTGAAATGTTGCTAAATCCTGATTAGTGAGCACAGATTTTTGACATTCCTGTTTCCAGCTGAGCTCAGTTCAGAAGACGTGAGAGGAGCACCAAAATAAAATGATTCAAATCCAACAACCTCTCAGACTTGGGCAGACCACTGTGGGCTCGTGAAGGCACTACAGTAGCTGCACCACAAGGAGCAAATGCAGAAAAGAAGTTTTCACAGTTGTGAAGAAGAAAAGAAGGTTTTGCTTCCTCCACCACATCATGCAAGATAACCTGAACATTGACATGCAGACTGGAGACCAGGAAAATAAAAGACTGAATGAGAGTGACTCAGACAACAACCCTGAACGCAGCACAGAGAGCTGGAGTGGGCAGGTGGTGGGGATGAGGCTCTGGCTCTCAGCACACATTCAACAAGCTCTTGCAAAACTCCTCTGCAGAAATCCTCTCCAACACACTTTCTCACCAGGGTTCATGCTGCTTTTGGCCAAGTTTGTGCTGCTGATGATGAACTCTGAAGTGCCTGATGTGAAGCAGCTTGAGGGGAACGAATTAAAGAAGCTTCTGTGGGCTCATCTCATGCAGGTGTCAAATCTTAAGTCAGCAGTTAAATATCTGTTTCCTCCTGCCTCTTACTCTTCAGATTTTGCTCACTGATGTAATGACTGAATGAGATGCACTTCTACGTAACTTATGCATTCAAACTTAGTTTAGATTCCACAAGAAATTGATACCTAAAAAAAATATACATTCAACAAAACTTAATTCACTCATTGAACACCTCCCACACTGATGAAAGACACTGGGCCATGAACCGTCTTTGTCATATCCTTCTGACAGACAGTTATTTTTTCTTTTTCACTGCTGATCAGCAGCATTCGAGTTACAATATGTGTGCTTTTATTGTTTTTTATGACATCTACTCCCTCCAGTTGTTCTCCTTTATGTCACCCCTTTAAAGGAATAGTTCACCCAACATTCAAATTTCACTCAAGTATCTACTCACCCTCATGTCAACTACAGGCTCCGTGCCTTCTATGAGTTACGGGGGGGGTCTACTCAGCAGTATTTGTCCATATAATGGTTGTGAATGGATACCACTTTTCTTCGTCCAAAAAGACACACCAAAAAACATCCAAATACCTCCATACTGCTTGTCTGTATTGTCCCTCTTGTATTTACTGTAAGCCCCAACATGAGAAATTGTTCAGAAAAAAAAATTAAATAAGTATAGGCTATATTGTAGCGGAAGCTCCCAGTGTCTCAGTTCACTGCTCTTCCTGTGTCAGTTCAAATCTTGCGTGATTTGCACTGACTGTCGGAATAGTTTCTCATGTCAGAGCTTCAACTCAGAGAAGGCACGGAGGACTCTGAAAATTCTCACAGCTCTTAGTCGACATGAGGTTGAGTAGATAATGAGTGAAATTTGAATTTTGGGTGAACTATTCCATTAAACTTCGCCTCATTTCTGTTTACTTTTGTTCATCCTAAAAGCTTCCTGCTTATTACCTTTGCTATGATTGTCAAAATGCTTTTTAAACTCTGTTTTAATTTGATCATCATCATTATTAACAGTATTGCATGAAAACCTCTCAGGCATGTTTATGTAGAATTTCTTTTTGTACCCAAGTAAAACAATTCCTCTAGTGCTAGATTTTATTTTTTTTACTGACTTGTCAACAATAAAATAGGCTATATATATACATATGAACAGGGCCAGAACCTAAGCTGGTTATAATTAGATGATCTCTTACTGGATGTCAGAAAACAGAGAAGGGCTGCAGTAAGAAAAAACACTGTGAAAAGTGCTTGTAACAAGGAAGGAGCGCCTCCACAGCACTATAGTGACAGTTCAGCCAAGCTGTGTGTGTGTGTGTGGTTGTGTGAGCTGTGCTGATGGCCAGCTCCACACTGCTCTCATTCAGCCTCTGTGGTGAGGTCCACTCCCACAGAGACCAGGGGCCCATAAGACCTGATCTGTTCCCCCTGAAGCCTGTATTATGGCAGCTCTGACGACACCGGGGCCTATGTAAACAGTGAGGCGTATGCCCCAGTGTCAGACCTTTCCATCACATCTCAACAAAGCTGCTCACATTCAGACAGGACACTCAGGAGAGTGTGAGACATGATGAAGGAGGAGTCGCAAGCCAAGGGTGTGGCCATGATGGGCTTTAATCCTCACCTGTATCAGACCCATGAGTCTTCAGTGTCCACATGAGTATTTAAATGTAAATTAAACGTGTTTAAATTTACAATCTGCCGTTCAATGACAGCTTCTCATCTTGTGCTGTCAGTGTGGATGATTCCTTGCTGATTTGTAATGTTTCTGTTTTCAATAATGTTTGTCTTTTTAAAACTCTAAGCAATGGACTGTAGCACTGTCTGAGACAAATTTTCCCTCCAGGCACAATAAAGTTCACTTCACTTTACTTCATTATGGAAAGAAGCCAGTTCATAACTGAAGAAATTTTATCAGCTGTCAAAGCGTATCACCTTCAGAGTAAGAGTAATATGTGTTGGACTACTACAGTATGATATTATGCTTAAAACATTTCAGCACAATGTTTTTCTATTATCAAGTAAATCAAATTCCAGTTCAACAATCTCCTAATCGTAAAACACATTTTTGTTTGCTCTTATTCCAGTGACCTTTAAATATATTTATAATTTCCAATAAAAGTTTCAAATCCAGTCACTCTTTAGGGAGCAAGAATAATAATAAATGCAAGTTAGAAAATGAATCCAAGTAGATTCAGAGAGGAATAAGAGATTCTAAACCCACCTGAAACCTAGATGTTAACAATATGTCCATAAAAGTGGGCAGATGAGGGCATTTTACATCCATTAATTAGCATTATAAGTATGGTATCACCTGAAGGCAGCAAAGTCTTGCCAGTCAGTCAAAACAAACTCAGATAGTTTCAGAATATTTCTCACCTGTTGCAAAACAGCTTCACACCTGTTGAACTCTTCCTCAGTGGTGTATTTAGCTCCGGGTGTCCAGGTCTAAAGTTTTAAGTCCCAGTGAGCAGCAGCAGGAGCAGACGCAGAGCTGGGCAGGATGCTCAGTCTTGTGCAGAGGAGAGAGACTGGGACCAGGTCTGGGTATCAAACCTAAAAGAGGGAAACACCAGCTGCTTACAAGGAAGTCTGAGGGGATCTCATTACTGCTTTCAAAATAAAAGCAGACTTACCTTTAAAACTTTCTCAGCTCTGGAGGGTTGTACAGATGAACCCAACACATGTTAATGCTGCATTCACATAAGGTTGTAAAAGGTTTTTTACTTCAATTGTAAATTTGCAGCTAGAACTCCAAATGTTTGTGATTTTAAAATTGAGAATTTAATGCAACAGCAGGGTCTTGTGCTAATCAAGTCAATTATGAATTATGTAGATGTTTTTACTATTTTCAAGTAATTTTGGGGGGGCATTTTTTGCCTTTATTTGAGAGATACAGGAAATGGGGAGGAAGAGAGAGGGGGAATGACATAGTAAAGGGCCACCCAATGCAGGATTCGAACCAGGTCCGACTGCAGCAAGGACTACTAGCATCTGCATGGAGCACCTGCTCAACCTACTGCTCCACACGGCGCCCCACTATTTATTATCTTAGCTGCTGATATGAGCAGATTATTTTTTAGTTTTGAGACACCTCAACACATCAAGACTCCAACTATTTTGAATATTATACTGTTGCATACGTCATTTCTACACAGCTGTTTGTCCATGTGAGTTTTTGTGTGTCATTAAGGTGATCTGAAGATCTATGAGATTATTTGCTGTTCTTGTATTCACTTTAAAAGGAATAAAAGTATTGCTTTTATTTTGGAGGAGACACACCTGGGTGCATCTGGCTCTCTTGACTCATGTGGAGGGGGAGTGGGAGGAAAAACAGGGCGGAGGATGTGTTGTCCCCTCTATTTGGTAGAAATGAGGTAATGATTTACAGTGAGTTCTTTATATAACCAGACTTCACTCTCTGCCGTCACTTTTTTTTCTCATCTTCATCTTCTCTTTGAAAGAAGAACATGGCCTTAAACGTGCTGCTGTACAGAGCTGGAAAGTCAAAGAACACTTATCAAAGGCTTATGATATTTTTAAAGCCTTTGAAAATAAACTGGGGTAATGATTTATGATGCCTCAGTGTTTCTTGTTTATGACTGATTTTTTTCTGTTCTTTCATACACTTAGTTTTTTTTGTTTTACATAGATGGATAGATAATTCATTAATACAGACTCTGGGTCCAGTTAAAAACACAAGGCAAGACAACAAAAGAACAATATAACAATATAATAACAACAACAACTACAATCACAATGACAACAACAACAACAACATATGATTTGGTGAATTTATCTGATCTGATTTATCTATCTTAGTTAATTATTCTGGTAGGAAGTATTCTGTATAATTCTTCTGTATAAATTAGGTAAGTATACTGTATAATATATATATATATATATATATATATATATATATTTTTTTTTTTTTCTGTAATGTATAATGAATAAAAAATAGCCTGTTGACTTCCCAAGTCACATTTGTTTTACTTCTATTTTCTAGTTGTGTGTATGAATGTACGAATAATTATACAGAGGATATATCAAACTATGTTTAAAAAAAAATGTAATTTTTCAAAATGTAATTACCGGTACATTGTTAATATGTTATTATTTAAATATTCCCATTTGAATATGATTATTATGTATGAAATAATTATATTAATTCATCAGGATCCTGAGAAGATGTCCGGACTAATGTGTCTAACTTGAAGATGAAGATGAATGAATGGAAAAGTTTAACGTGTGCTTTTATTTACTGCCTCTTTTATACTTTCTCATGACTTTATTTCCCTATGTAATAATATTTTTTGTCCATCATCAACTCCTTAAGCACTTTTTAGTATCACGCCTCGCCCCATTAACTGTTCTCCACCCACTTTCTTTCACTCAAGAAAAAAAACGACCTGGAGACAAAGCTGCCCTTTCAGCCATGTACTAACCGAGCACTCACTGAGCAGGAAACAGCAACATGTGTAATTACAGAGCATTCACGCGCCTAAAAAACGCAATAGCTACTAATACAAATGAACCCCACTTAACTTATAATGGGAGTCCAGACTGAGGGTAAGTGGGATATAATGACAGTAATTTCAAACTGCAGAACATCTTCCATCTAGGTTTAAATGCTGTTGCACGTTTTCTTGCGTCTTGAACTTTTTTTTAGAGAAGCTGAAATTCAGTCAGCTTCTTCCCATGCTCACTACTTCCACCACCGAGAACTTTCCTCTCATGATCATGAGGCTGAATGGATGCAGGAATTGTGAGAATGTCACATCTGAGTGGCTCAGGGTTTGACCTGCCCTCTCTGGTTTTGGCCTCAGTGGATTTAAATCTGAATAGCTCACAGTAAAATGAACTACCTGGACCAGGCTTCAAAGGGGACAGGGAGAGACTGTGCTAACCGTTTCTGTGGTGAGATTGTGTTAGCAGCAATTATCCCATATTTCCTTTGCAATGTTTAGATTTTTCCATGTCTATGATATTTGTCCAGATGATTTGGGACAAGGTGTGCCCACACAACCAGTGGCTATTTATACTGGACAGAGGTTGTGGGAGAAATTACTAAATTGTTAGACTAACTGAAAAAACGTTCACTCCAGCCCCACCTCACAAAGTCAACCATCAACAAAACAACACTGTGCTGCACCATTGCAGTGACATATGGGTAATTCATGTGTGTTCGGCTGCTGGGCAGATATTAGTTCTCTGATTCTCACAGAAGGAGCCACAGCAGTGATGGATCGATGACAGAGTTTCAGTCGAGTCCTCGTGGGATCAGAAGACATTTGGCTTTATTCATACGCTGCTTTCACAATGGAGGCCACTCTCTGAATAGCACTGCAGTCTGAGAGTGGCAGCACAGAGAATAGCTACAGTAATAAAGACTGAAGGTCGTTGTTTGCTTTTGCTGTCTTGAGTGAGCAGGTTTTGTTACAGCGCTCTCTTCTTCTAGACCAGTGTATGGTTTTATTGACTGTGAACACAAGCATGTGCAGTTGTAACACATGGGGTAAAAGTTTGCTGTTGAGTTCCGGATTCTCCATTTCGGCTTCTTCTTGGTAATAATGTGGTATATACGATAGGCCTAAATTACGGTAGTACAGTTAAAGTCAGTCTGCAACATGGAGCACCTTGCAGAATACTTTCTTCTTTACCTTCATCATTTTATAAATTTAATTATGCCACACTTAACTTCCAGCTGTTCCTGTTTTTACTTGCCTGTACACCCCTACAAAAATATTTTTATTACCTATTATTAATGTTTTTATTGGTGTATGTTTTTTTTATGGCTTAAATTTGTTGTTTTGTTTCTTTGCACTTTTATTTTAAATTGTATTTTGTTTTTGTCACCTTACACTTTTCTGTTGTTTTTCCTGTCGTTTCTTGTCTCCTGGACCTTTTAATTTATGCTTTGCTCTGCTACACTGTAAATGAGGTCCCTACCTCAATGTATGACCAAATGCGGAAATAAAGGATGATTAGATGACATTAATGAAAGTTCAGTGGTGTAGATGCAGGGATAGCTTGGCGAGATAATGACAATTCATGGCTGTTCATCAAATTACACTGTATGAAAAGGATCCCTCATATTGATTTACCACCTGAACCTTCAGTTTTTTCCAGCTTTGCAGATATTTACAGTGAGTCTCAGTTCATTGTTCTGTCCAGACATGACTTTGCTGCTCTGGTTCACTTTCACTGTCATGCAGGATTGTTTTCAGACACAGGCAGATGAGTAAATGAGAAAAGAGAAACAGTTAGCAGCTAATGTTTACCTTGGGAGCTGGTGGAGACCAAACACATAGCTAAAAGACCAAGAGGGAACCAGTAAGCTTTAGAGTGCTGAACACTGGGCAGGGGCATTTTAGACCGTGATGCCAACCACACATTAATCCTGGTGTTGTCTTATCTAGTCCTGGTTTATCCAAAATTGGAAGTGGGATGCCTGGAGCTGAGAGTTCATAGCATGCTCATCCAAATGTCTCATAATGTTGAAACGAAATAAACCTCTGCTTTTAAGAGAAACCTTTTAAATCTTTAGTTCTTTTTTTGAACCCACTTTCATTACAAAGACATTAGATATGGCGTGACGTGAACATTGGCTCAGTTCACAGTTCACAGTATCTGCAGGGGTTTTCCAGGCTGATGGACCTGTAGGAAGCTCTACTTAAACTCTTGGTACCAGATAAACTTCCCTGCAGTCAGGAAGTCTGCTTTCCACTGCTGAAAGGACTTTGTTAGGAAAACCTCTCATGAGAATTTTTGCTGAAAGCAGAGTGTGTTTATTTTTTCTTGCCTTGTTCATACAGTATGAATGGCTGCTGTGTGCAGCTCTCTTCTTACCTGCACAACTCAAGTGAGTCTGTAGCTTCTGCTTGTACTGGACATCAGGAATTAGCTCCTGATTCCTTCTGCACACAAGACTCATGTTCTCTAGCCTACATCGTGTCCCCAGGAAGTAAAAGTTTCTGCAGAGTGTTTATTTTGGAGAATTTTGGAGAAGTGGAGGCGTCTTGGGTTTTACAGGATCAGGGTTAAGGGGTGAAACAAATATTGTACCGTTAAACCAAAAGTAACACAACATTTAGACTGCATTTGAAAGATGCTCAATAAGAGTATTTAGGAAAATAATGCAATGTACTACTGTAAATTAAAGATAAGAGGAAGTTATAACTTGTGAATTCAGTGCAAGAAGAAAAAGGATTGTCTGTGCAATTCATTCAAAAAAGTTTTTTTAAATATGTTAGCAATAATGAAAACATAGGGCTAAATAAAGCAAATAGCTATAGCTTAAGCAAGATCCCCTGCTGACACCCAGCTGTGCTAACTGTAGCCAGTTCTTGCCACAGGCATAGCTATTGATGGTCCCCAGAGGATAAATCCCAAACATCTTGAAAATGTATTAAACAGTGCACACTGGTTGCATAATGAAGATCATTTTCACCCTGACAAGTTTGGTGTCATTTGGAGTCGTTTTGACGAAATTATCAATCATTCTTCCGTATAATTCGAACACGGGGCACACAATGCAGCCTCTAAATAACTCATTAAAGCAAAAGTAAGTGAATATTTTGTGTTAATATGTTATTCTTAAATGGCATGTTAGCAACATCCTTCCTCTAGGTTGAGCTAACCTCTGATCACTTCCATTAGACCTTTGGACACCAAAACACGGGTCTGTTCCGACAGCCTCCGCTCGTGCTGACAGCTGACTGAGGGAGATGCTTTGGTTGAGCTTAGGCAATGAAGAAAAGTTGGTTAAGTTTTAAAAAGATCAGGTGGAGGCTAGACAGGCTAGAAGCAGAATGAACGTTAGGTCTTTTTCAGTCCAATGCGGTGTCTTTAGAAAAAAAAGAAAACCCCGCTATTACGACGAATGGAAGTCTATTGTCGGAAAGGCGGGGCTTCGGAAAGGCGGGGTGTAACCCCTCTGATCTGGATGATGTCATCTCCGACGGCGGCGCGGCGCGGCTAACTTGCTGTCGCTAATGCTATGGTCCGTTTCTGCGTGTTTCTGACTTGTCAGAACAAAATGAGCAGCTGGATGAAGTTCAACTTCCATAGGCTTCCTCTCCACAGCCTGGATCCTCACTACAGCTCTGGCTAGTTGAGCTAAAAAGGACCCAAATGCCGAAGCGGAATGATTATTATCAGTGCCGGGCACTTTCGGAGATGACATCATCCAGATCAGAGGTTAGTACGTCAACCTAGAGGAGCAGGATGTTGCTAACATGCCACCACGGGCTCGGAGGGGAATAACACTAGTGTATCATCACAAAATATTGGCGAAATGAACAAATTTTGCGGCGGATAATGTGTTATTTAGAGGCTGCACTGGGTGCCCCGTGTTCTCGCATTATACGGATATACGCACCGCTCGATTGAGGCTAATTTCGTCAAAACGACTCCAAATGACACCAAACTTGTCAGGGTGAGTAAATGATCGTATTTGATGCTAGAAATAAGGTCCAGGTTGTAAAAGACGAAAGTTATCCTTTAAACAGTGCACACTGGTTGCATAATGAAGATCATTTCAAGACAGGGCTGCACAATTATATCATTCTTCCCCTAAATTCATGATGCATGCTGCTGTTGACTTAACACTGCTGACCTGAGGTCACATTTACAGCCATACCCTCATGTTTGATAAAAACATCAAAAATGTTGGAGTTTGATCACGGGGCTGCCGGCACCGACTCATACAGTATGAGCCACTGTTAAGAAGATAACCTCTGTAACATGCCTGTTTATGAAAATTGCTGAGACATGTTTGACAAAGCTTTATTGATATAGGTTAGGCCTAGCCTACATGAATGTTACTGGGCAAGTTCTTTCATGGTTTCTGTTTGATGTTTTGATGATTTTATGTGGATATTCATTATTAGTATTTCTGTAAAGTTGATGTGTCTCCGACAAAAGTCATTGCAACTAGTGAATGCCTCCCGTTTCCTAAACCCATGAATTCAGAGTGGAAAACCACTGTGTGTCTGATGATGACAAAGCATTTTTTCCTCTGTGGGATCTGAGAGCTGTTCTTTTCTCCACTGCTCACTGGCTAATATTCTTTTTGAGCAGACGTGAAATCATGAAAGTCCCTGAAAGTACAGTTACAGTTTTCCCAAACAGGATATGCCTGAGTGGATGTCTCTGCAGGTTCAATCATGTCGGCTTTCTCTCAAAATGTGAAAGAATACTTAATGTGTGGACTTTAGGGTGTTTTTGACAGAACACTGTTTCCTTTTTTTTGACAGAGTACAGAACAGACTTTCTTCTCTCTCTAAGCAGAGATGGAAAACACAGCTGATAAAAGACAACGTCCACCCACAGCCAGACCACTGGCAGCCTGCGTTTACCTGACACCCAGGTCATTAACTGCTGCGTTGCTCACATAGCTGCATGGGTGTTGAAACACGTGCCTTCAGCATCTGAAAGAAGTCTTGTACATGTTTTATATGGTTTTCTGACACCATACACATTGCACCGGTCAAACAGGGCATGTTCTCATTTAGGGATAAATAACTTAAAGCCACTGTAGCTGTTTGATAAATGGAGTTGCTGGAAGAACTCATCACTTGAAGAGATAAATGTGTGGCATACAGAGATAATATGAAATGAGATAAAGTAAACACCTCATTTCTTATTTTGCGTTTCAGTGTATCTAATCAGTCACATATCTGTTTGTTAGAAAGTGATTCAGATGGTGAGATGAAACGGTGATTCAACTTTGCAGTGTGTATCAAAAATGTATGTTCATTGACTGCTTCATTTATTCTCTGACTCTTATGCCCTTTTGAAATCCCAGGTCATGTCCTCACTGAAGTGAAAGCTATCAAAACCACTTTCATCCATCCACCAGTTTTCAGATCAAAATAATATGAATTGTAGTCATGATTTGATGACTCATCATAGTTTTCACCAAACCAAAGAGAAAACCAGAGGAGCTTATCTGGCGGTCAGAGTCAAACCATATGACCTCCCAAGAAGCTACAAGAAGATATCACAGCTGCAGAGGGGCCACAAAATAGTGGGCTTAAGCTAAAGTTAACCCTATAAGACTAAAACCAACAATAAATCAGTCTGTCTGTCAATCCTCATATCCTCCTCCCTGCCTATCAGCTCTAAGCCACTTGGTTCTAAAGATAAGAACTGTTTCCAAATGTATGTCTCCATAACACAGACAAAAACACACACAACAATATTTTGTAACAGAATGTTGAGAGCTGACGCAGAAGCTTTAGAGAATGTTACTCAAAGATGAAACCAGTGCATTTGTCAGGGAGTATTTTCAGTTATTAATATTATATTTGGTGGCTTAGTGAGTATTTGGGTCAGCATGGCAGTGGATGCGCAGGGTCAGCTATGGTTCCATTAGTAGATGGAAGCTGCCCAGTGGAATAAGATATTTAAAAAAAAAAAAAAAAAAACTGCCGTAGAATAAATTCATTGTGCACTATCTTTACCCTCATGTGGGAATTTCCAAATGCCATGTCTCAAGTTAAAGTTCCTTCATCCACATGGCATCACCTTGGTTTAAGCAACAACTGGTGGTATTAACAGCCAGCCAGAGGTGAGACAAGTTGCTAATGCTGCTCTACAGTGTGGAGGCCAGTAGCTCCTGCAGGGGCCCAGAGACCAAATCATCCAACAGCAGAAACTGGAATTCATAATGAAGAACCTTGTCCTGGTCTGACCTGTGACTGTAAGTCGCAGAGAGTGTAGCACCCCTGACTCAAATGGTAGCCTAAATGGAAGCCATATGAGGCAGAGGGCCTCTTTACAGAGGGTCTTTGTGAGAGCAGTGTGTGGGAGGTAAAGTGTAGGAGAAGATGGGGATCATTTAGATTCATCTGACTGAGAACCCCAAGCTACCTCTTCACCTCATACACCACAATCTACACTGTAGTCTATAGCCTAGGCCTAGATAAAGCCCAGGTGATGCAAGACAAACACCATGTCCAGGTAGTCCAGTTTTAGGGCCAATCATAGGCTATGCTGATCTGGCTGAAATCTCCTGTCTTCCTGTCTTACATGATTGGCAAACTGATTCATCCAGGTGTGTCTGACTAAACAAAAAAAAAAATCAGACACACCTGGCTGGCTGAAATTCAGAAACCAACCAGGAAGTAGGCTACCACTACTTCTTGGAGCTTAAATTTAAACAAAATGCAGAGAGTTAAAACATATTTTTATTTTCATCCTGACAATATTTGTAGAAGTGGGTGCGTCTTCTCTTCGCCACGTTTAGTGTGATAGAAGAGCCCTGTTTGCTCGCTGTTCACTTAGGCTACAAAATGCTCTTTTCATGAGCTGCATATAGTGGCCCACTGTGGCCCTGTGAAGTTTAGAGCAGCAACAGCCCCAGCTGGCCCACACACAGGTATGTCATGGACAGGGTGGCGGCCAGGAGGCTTATAGACATTCTGACGTCAGTGTTGACTCTTACATCAACGGCAGTAGCACATTGGCGGTTTACTGAAGGAGCCGTCTTTTTGGAAAAATGCTGAGTTTTGGGAGGAGTTGGGATTATAACAGCACAGTGGAATCACTGAAGTGGGCCTGCCCTGGCACTAGGTGTTTAAGTGGCGGTATGAGCAATGGTTGTGGTGTCATAATAAGAAGTAAAAACACATAAAGTAGCCTATAGGCCACAACAACAACAGACACAATTATAGCTATAGACTACACACCATATAGGCCTATACCCGTTTGACCATTTTGTTGGTGATATGAGAACAAAACCTCCATTATGCCATTTAAATATGTAGGTGGTACCTTTGTGGTTATCGTTTCTGTATAGTCAATAGCCTATGTTTCTTAGTGCTGTTTTTTTTTTTGTTTTTTTTTTCCATAGGCTACATCTACACCTGCAGTTGTTTTGGGTCCTTATGTAGCCTACCCTTAGTTAGAGCAGGGGTATGCATGTGCATATTTGAAGGATAATTAGGTCCGTCATGTTATGTTGATAAACGTCGTAGTGCTGTGTCAGCACGCCAAAAGGAAGGAGTTGTTTATTTCACACCGCCGACGTTTCCCTCCCGCTAGTCTCCACGCTGCCTCTAGAGGGCGCCAGAGCTCTTCCGCTGCGGGTTTCAGATCTGGCTGAGGTCGCTGTTTATTGGCTGGTTGGATTATTGAGCTACGCCCTTTTACGATGGTTCCCTTCTCCTATTGGTGGATTTAGACGTTTGTCGTCAGTGCGTCAAACCTGAAAAAATTAAGATTGGTTTCACAGGCAAACTGTCAGGAGTAAAGGAAGCAGACTGATGGCAGCGACCGAATCCCTCCAGCTACTCTGTGAGTTCACGGTTGAATGTCTCTCTCTAGTCAAGAAAATAAGGTTGAGCGCCTACAGTCTAAAGCCTTAATGTGAATAACAGCACAGATATGTAGTGTTTGTCCCAAATGCAGGCCCTGGAGGACCTGTTTCCATAGCTTGGATACGAGCTAGCTGAATGCTAACAGAAGCTAATACCAGCTAAATTTGCTCGCTGCTGCTGGTTGCTAACGGTTATTTCATCGCCAGGTGACGACGTAGTGACGTGGAGATTGTTTTTTTACGTTACACACTAACATCACATTTGAGTTATCTTATTATTGTGGTTCACGCTTTTGCACGGTGTCTCCGTCTTCGTAATTTGACGTCCCTTCCCTTTGCCATAATATTGGACATATCAGTGAAGTGTAACTGCAGAGTAGTAATGTAACGGTAAGACTTAACGACAGACTTCAGCTGCAGGCTGCAGGTCATCGTCAGCTTTGATTTTGAGTCAGTGTAATGTTAACGTACCGCCTTGTGTCTTGAATTCCCATGCTTAAACCTGTCAGGTCAATTTCCAGCAGAGACATCAGGTGCTCTTGTTTTTCTGAGAATAGCTGACACCAGTGAGCTAGTGCAGCTGAGGTGTGTTACTTTTCGCTCACCCAGTCGATGTAATAGCGTCTACAGACGGAGTACAATAAGCATGCACTCGTAGTAACATGCAAATGTGCTAGCCAGCGTAAATATGCAGAAAAAAGAGAGAAATTATGCAATGAAAAGACGTTGATGTTTAGTTTCCTGCTGCCTTTGAAACAGCACCAGTCTTCCCAGTGCACCTGCACACAGTTGTTCAAAATACTTGGCAGGCAAGTTGTTGCAGCATCCTGGAAACCTGCCAGTGCCACAGGTCTACTGAGGATTTAGGCTGTCTCGGTGTCTCCTGTCTCTTCATATGACCGACTGCATGATGCTGGTCTCACGGCTTTGTACTGTCCAGACTGTCTGTTACAGGACTCTCCGTTCAGACACCTCCCATGGTGTTGTGCAATGGATAAACATCTTAACATTGGTGACAAACTTGCATTAAAGAACAATAAATCATTTGATTTAAACACCTCAAATATAATCAGTCAGTTAATGAATAAAAAGTTGCAACCTTGAACGTAGTTCAACATTTTAGTTTTAAAAGTATTAGTTTCTCCACAGTTTTTCTCCAGTAGTTTACTTGAGTAGATACTACTGTATTTTCTGATTTCCTCCTGCATGCAATGCCAGTAGTCTAATTGTTGAACTCATTTTGTTGAGTCAAGTAGATAAATGCAAAGACAGAGCTTAGAAATTCTTATCAGCCATTTTGCAAGAAAAGGGAGTATTCATCGCTAGAGGTAGGTTTATGTATAAATCAACACCCAAACACCCACTTCACTCTATTAATAAAAGTCTATTTAGGCAGCAAAAATTTTTCTTCACTGTTGGTCTATTTGATATCCGCTCTAAAGCTTCAGTACAAAAGGCTCTGACAGTCATGAATAAGATGATAAATAGTTTTAATGAAATGAGTCCTGACTCCTGGCACAGATTCAGGCTCCAGTGGAGCATATCCTGGTGCTCTGCAGTAGATCGCTGAGCCTGGCCCGGCAAGGAGGCCTGAGCCATCGGGTTCAAGGTGGGGTAGAGGTGGGATAAAGTAGAGACAGCCGAAAGAGAGAACCAAAATCAAAGGCAGTAATTACATGGACGAAACACTTAGAGAGCAAAAAGGAGGGAGAATAGGATAAACACAAGTGAAATGTCAACTTTTCTCTCTCTCATTGTTAAACTACTCTCCCACTTGTAACCACTTCCACTTGGAAGTACTCAGCAGATTAATCAACAATGGTGGGCTAATGATTGTTGTTGCAGTCCTCTTAAATGGTATTCATGTAGTCTGTTCTGATGAATCGTTATAGTTTCCCCTTGGCAAACTTCCACTTTCTTTTAGGTTTATTAAAACCCTCCCTGGAGTGTGTCCAGGTCAACAATAACATATCTCATATTTTTTTCTTTGCTGCATAAAATGGACTCACGGTTTTCTCCCCACAACAGGCTTATGTAGCATGAAACTGTAGAATGTAAACTGCATTGCCGGTCACCTCAGGTCCCATAAAATAAAGAGGGCACCACCTGTGTCCACACTGGGAGCTGTGGGCCTGTTGCATCCTGAGCAAGCAGGTGTAAAAGAGGAGATTAACTGTTATGTTCAAGCTCTGAAACACTAATCCACTTAGGAATGGAAAGAGTTTATTTTGAATCAACCGAGCACTAAAATGGGTGTGAGAATGAGTTTCTGTACCAAGCAGCAGGTAAACATTAATAAAAATGGGAATACTTACCAATACTTCTACGCATATGCACCCATTCAACAACAAGGTATCATACTATTAGTAATAAATAACAGTAATAAATGTACTAAAATGGAAAAATTAAATCATCACAAATTATTTATTTACCCGTGAAAAACAGCTGTTATTTTTCCCCACATATCCTTTTTCACTCTTTTAATGACACTTTCCAAAATACATTTAGGCAAGGCCTAATGGTGGTGTAAGAGACCATAAGGCATAATTAAGGAAAGGGCTCTAATGATTAAACTAATGATTGTTTTAGTTTGAGAGGCCTGAAACAGTTAATTTTGGCATGTCTGTGGAGGAAATGTACTTTCTGTCTTATAACAAATCAGTTGATTGATTGATTATAGTATATTTCAGACCGAAGTTAATGTATACCCACATTGTTTACTGTTATGGTTACTGTACATTTGGATCCCAGGAGAATCAGCTGAGCACTGGGTTTTTAGGTCAGGGGGACTTTAAATAAATAATCAAAATATGTGGAGGAAACTTGGTCTTATTTGTGTTCCCTCAGCTTGAGATCCCAAAAAGCTTTGGGCAGTTATTAGGTTGTTTATTATCTCACATGGACCCAGTCTTGGCGGCTGATGCTAAAAACAATATTTTCCACTGTAAATAGTCGTTCCTGGCCCTTGTGTGACTCAGCCTAATGAAGTGAAGTGTTTGTTGTTCAGATACGTGTGAGAGCAGCGATTATTTGTGTTTTTTCTACAGTACAACTTGTCCTGTCACCATAACTGACTAGCGTTTAGTGGCGAAATGCAGATCCGAGCTGATGCAGTGTCAGGGTTGAAAATGTAACAGTAGAGTAAGTGCTGCAATAGTTATTGCTGAAGGCTCAGCACAAGGCCACTTCTGCTTAAAGAGATGCTGTAGTGGTGGCTGACATGTGCCATGTTGGACATGGTGTTCTTTTAACCACACGGTTAAAGGATAATTTCCGTTTTTTACAATCTGGACCTTATTTCTAGCATAAAATACTATCATAATTCTGGTGTCATTACAAGTTGTTCCGACGAAATCAGATCCAGCCAAGAGCCACGCATATCCGTATAATGCAAGAACATGCCACCACGGGCTCGGAGGGGAATATCACAAAATATGAACGAAATGTGGATAATGTGTTATTTAGAGGCTGCATTGCGCTGCCCCGTGTTCTCGTATTATATGGATATACGTGACTCTCGGCTGGAGCTAATTTCACCGGACTGACTTGTAATGACACCAAAGTTATCTGGGTGAGTAAATTATCATATTTTATGCTAGGAATAAGGTCCAGATTGTAAAAAAAATAATTGGCCTACCCTTTAACATAAAGAAACCCAGAGTCTTTGTTTGTTTCATTATTTATCTACAGCCAGGGATAAATATCAGTGATCTTCTGTGATGTTTTTATTTTATTTTATTTTTTAGAATTCATTGGTTACAATTTTTGTGTCCTTAGGTTAGAAAATGTCAAAATGGCTTTTCCAACAGTCTTATGTGACGACTTTAATGGTTTAGTTTAACCAAGACACTCCCGCAAATATTTGACATTCTTAAAGAATGACTAAAACAAAAATCAAAATAGTTGGTGGACTGACTAATCGATTAATTCATAAATCCATGCAGTTCTCATTTCCTTTCACCAAAATTTTTTAGCATAAACAAGAAACTCAAAAATGATGTAGAAAAAATCTTAGTGTGACTTTTGTCATAAATTAACAGCAGTGTTTCCCCTACAGTGTATTTGGGATTTGGGGGGATGCTTGCTGCTGTTGATGTCGGCACGAATGGACCCGTTGGTCTGGGTGGCTGTTGTCCGAGCGGATGTGTCCCCTCCCCCATTGCAAAAATGCCAAGGGAAACACTGAACAGTAATGTTATACAGAATGTTTCGAACCAACATTATCCACAAGATGTGAAAGATGATCACTAGTGAAAAAGATAATATTTCAATGAGGACATTGAGTCTGAAGATATATTACTGGTATGTGATGTCTCTGTCAACAAGTCTGGTATAAGTTATGCAAATGAAATGCATGAAGCAAGAAAGCATGAATGATGTTGGATGTTTTCTTTCTCTTGTAGGACTCTGCTACAAATGGAGGAAAGGACTGTCTTCAGATAATCGGTGCGTCAGGCTCCAAGTTGCTGAAGGCTTGTCAGAAACCCAAGCTGGTCATATGAGATGTGAATTTGGTGAATGAAGAATGAGGAACACGAGTAACGACGTCATTGCAGACGACTGACCAGCTCCATTATTTCTCACATATCCTCTTGTGCTTGAGCCCCGCTCATCTCGTCTCATCCTACCTCACACACCTTCACCAATCGGCTCTGCTGTCCACCCCAGACAGAGTGGACCTGTCCCTTTCCCCAGGCCTTGTGCCGTCCCATCAGCGGCCCGCTCTGGCGGTGGTTTGGCGTACGATGGCGCGGTGGGATGCTGAGGGCAGCCGCGGAGGACTGTGATGTCAGAGCCCAACAGCCCGGGCGAGAGCCGGCGTGGCGCTCCCAGATTCTTCGTGGGCTGCGAGGACGATGAGAGCGAGGTCCTGGAGGACAGCATGAGGACAGACATGGAGCTGTATGAGGACGATGAAGACACAGACTCGGTGGGAGGCTGTTGTCATTGTCATTCCATGTGACCTCTTTACTAGACTTTGCTCAGCCTTGCTCCACATAGATTAATCGTTAAGTCATCGGTAGAGAGCTTTTAGTTAACGCTATAACAGAGAAACCCAGCCGTGTTGTTGACAACCAGGGCCCAAGGTGTCATGTTTTTGGGTTTAACTTTTATTGTTCTGTCCAATTCTTAAGAATTCTGGTGTGTCTTGTGATTCTCAGTCAATATTCACTTGGACTTGAGGATCAACTGGTTAAAGTTTGAACGTCGTCAACCCATGATTTCCTCTACCAATTCTGACACAGTTTAAGACTAGTATCCAATAGGATAAGATGATGAAGTGTTGACATTTTATATCCAAAAGGTAAAGTCACAACTTCACTGTGACATCATAGTGTGAATAGAAAAACGCCTCTGGCTACTACTGAATACTGTAACTCAGGAAGGAGAGTTATCCAGTTATAAATAACAAGTTTTAATATGTTGCATACCTAATACTAGATCCTCTAGCACTCATGCCTTTTGTGTTAACACGCTAGATTTGATTTAAATCAGATTGAAAATGTACAACAGTGTGGATGGTCTAAGAAAGTCAGAGATACAGCAGTACAAAGTCTAGCCATCTTTATGTTCTGTCCTCTCGTATGAGGAACAAAGCTGCCATTGTTTGTACACTTCTTCTACCCGCAGACAGATCATTAAAGAGTCACTTTCCTCCCCCTCTCCTCTTTCTAGCCCCCAGAGCGACAGATCATGGTGGGGATCTGCTGCATGATGAAGAAGTCCAAGTCCAAGCCAATGACCCAGATCCTGGAGAGGCTGTGCAGGTTTGAGTACATCACTGTGGTCATCTTCCCAGAGGACGTCATCCTCAACGAGCCTGTGGACAAATGGCCTCTGTGTGACTGCCTCATCTCCTTTCACTCTAAGGGTACAGCACACACACAAACGCATACCTGAGCGCAGGGAGAATACAGTGTTTCACGTTTTTTAGTTGCAGCAGCAGACCGGTCCTCACCAATCCTCCCCCAACCAGCCACTACTAAGTGGATGTAGGGGAAACACTGGAGTGACAATACACTCACTGTGCTTTTTCTGTTTAAAGCAGAACTATGCAAGTTGGCCAGAAATAGCTCGCTCCTTCGTTGGTTACTCTTTTTTTTCCCCCGGCCTCTCCGGAGCTCCCCCAGAGTTCTGGGAGGCACATGTCACTGTCGTAAAAAAAAAAAGGAAAAAAAACTCACCGCTGCCACCACCCCCTCCACTCCCTACACGTGCTTGTGTTTACAAGGAAGCTGCTGAAGGTAGAGAGCATTCACCTCATAATAGGTCACTCAACCATCACAGTGTCTCCGAGCCACAAAAATTACAGCCAAAATCCTGCATAGTTCTGCTTTAAGAGGAAATAAATACATTTAACAGATGCATGTTCTGTTTATAGCCTGAGTGGTCTTATCACTTTAAATCTCTTTTAAAATCTCATGTCTTTTCCTTGGCATTTTAGGTTTTATATGTGTTCGCTTTTGTTTTATTGATGTATTCCATGTTTTATTGTATTACCTGTATCCCATTTAGTTTTATTGCCACTAGTTTTGCTTGTGTGTTTTACTGTACAGCACTTTGGACAACCTGAGTTGTATTTTTAAATGTGCTATGTAAATACATCTATATTGTATTGTATTATCAGACACCCAATCATTTATCCACTAAATAGAGTGTCTGTTTTGTAATACAGTGCTAGCATTATGTGTAGTCCATTTGTAGTCTGTCAACCTCTGTGGGAGTGTCTCAAGTGTTTGTCTTTTCTCTAATACGTAATGTCTCATCAGCCTGATCTCTTAAAGGACAATTCCAGTCAGATTCAACCTGGGGCTGTAGATTTTCTTTTTAATCGCTCCTGTTATGCAGTAGTTCTGTCCCTGCATTGCTACAACACCGTATAACGGGAGCAGACAGATCTTTGGATGGCTTTTCTAACATACACCAAGTTGTTTGTTTACTTCAAGAAAGCCAACATGTTTATAAACGGAGATGTAATACAAAGTCTTGCGAAGTCTCGTGCAAGAGTCACGTTGCGCGCTCATTATGTTTAAGTAGTCTGAAGCTCCTGTTTGTTTTATCAACAAAGGAATAGCAACTCGTTGGAACAATGCTATTGTAGCATGAAGAGGAAACCTGGATATTGTTTATTCTGCCTGTAAACATACATACTAAGTGCATGAACTTGACTCATACTCATTACAGCTCAGATTGCCTGGAATTGTCCTTTAACCTGTTGTTATTATCAGCATATTATCTATGAGCTTCCCTTAGAAATGATTCTATCCATGCAAATTAGGCTTCCCACTGGATAAAGCAGTGAGCTACGCCAAACTGAGAAACCCTCTGCTCATCAATGACCTGAACATGCAGTACTACATACAGGACAGGTAATCCCACATACCTAAAATTAATTTTCTAGTATTTTTTGGAATTATACATTCCAAGCAAAGTGAAGCAATCATATTTTTCTGATGTCATTTTTATTTATAATTTTGAATAGGAGAGAGGTGTATCGCATCCTGCAGGAGGAGGGGATTGATCTGCCACGCTATGCTGTGCTGAACCGAGACCCAGATAAACCAGATGGTCAGTCTGCACAAGTCAACCCTTATTGATGTATCGCTTTACTTTCCTAACTTAACATGAGGGAAAAGACAATACAGTGTTGAGCATTCAGTCCACACAGCTTAGAGTGTCTGTCCATGCAGCATCTCAAGGCCATTAATTTTAAGAGTGCATTGGTTTTATTTCAGCTTGTGGATAAATATAGTATCAAATGCGAAGCAGTTGCAAGTGTCCCATACTTAAGTGCTGTGATATGATGGGTCTGGCATTCAAATGCTGTTTTTACACAGTGACGTGAGACAGTCCCTGGACTGATGAGCGATCAGATGTTTTACGTCCCTAATGACTGTTTTAAAACAACCAATGAACTTTGAACACATGGTTTAGAGTGCAGAGCTGCTCCACAGGGCTCCAGTGTAAACATTGAGGGGTCAAATGTTGTCTCTATAAATTATCAGTTGCACTTCCTGGCAAACATGAATATTTTCTGTATGCGTGTGTCTCAGAATGCAATCTAGTGGAAGGGGAGGACCACGTGGAGGTGAACGGAGAGATATTCCAGAAGCCTTTTGTGGAAAAGCCTGTCTGCGCTGAGGACCACAATGTCTACATCTACTACCCCACCTCTGCTGGTGGTGGCAGTCAGCGCCTCTTCAGAAAGGTCCCTCCTTTGATCCCTATACAGTAGTTGTTGTTGTTATTGTTGTTTTTGTTTTTCTGTGGGTAAATCCTGACCAAAACACCTCTCCAGCTGAATGATCCAAAATCCTCTGAGTTAAAATGGAACAGACCCAACCTCCTTCTGTTCCAGTCAAAGAGTCCTTGTGTATCTGAAGTAACAGATCTCATGTTATATTTGGAAAGTGTTGCAAGCCCACGGCTGTTCTTGACATTTCGAATGTGCACCTTGCTTTTATCTCTTTATTAATAATGGCAACTGTTAATCAACTGAACTGTCTGAAACAAACCTGCAGCCCTTCATAGCTTCTATTGTGATGGTGCATGAGACTATTTCTGTGCCAGGGGAAGAGCATTAATGATAAATCAGGCTCACAGTTGTCAAATGGCGCCTTTCCACTACACTTTCACGGCACACATGGCTCGGCAAAGGTGCTTTTCCACTACAGCTAAGTTCTCTAGTACCTCCTCAGCTGGGGCGGGGTCGGTACGGGGTAATCGTGGAGATCACGTTGTCCGCCTGGAGATCCGCGTCTGCACCTAAAAGATACACACAACAACAGCTGGTGAAGGCAGTCTCAGTACAGATCAGCTGGTGCTGTTGCCGCTCTGTTTTTGAAATTTCCGGGTTTGATTCTCATGTCGGACGTAGCGCTCGCACTCTTCCAGTGACGACGCTCTGCCCAATCAGTGGAAGGCAGTCGGCTGACGTCATGTTACAGTATCGCTTCGGCTCGCTTGGAAACCAGGGCCAAGGAGGTACTCAAAATGGTACCTGGTACCAGGTACTAGGGCTAGTGGAAAAGCAAAAAAGGCGGGCCGTGCCGTGCCAGTGGAAAAGCGCCAAAACATAGACCTGCAACCTTTAATTCAGAGTATGATGGTCCTCTGTGACTTGTGTAGATTGGGAGTCGGAGCAGCGTGTACTCACCGGAGAGCAGTGTGAGGAAGACGGGCTCTTACATCTATGAGGAGTTCATGCCGACAGATGGCACCGATGTTAAGGTAGAGTGTTGACTGATTGATTATTATGAAGGGAAACTGCTGTGATTCATTTATGAAATGCAATTTGAGACTTGGAAGAGACATAATGTGGGGTTGTGGTTCTGGAAAACATTTGTTTTTCGCCAGTAGACAGTGTTTTATACTTCTGGAGCCAGTGGTCTAGGCCAAATGAATAACAACTACATTACAGCAACTACATTGTGCCCATAACATAGACCTACATGTCTGGTTGTAAATGCATCTGAGAGTCCTGTGTTTCTCTGTAAGGTTACATTGGGTGTGTGGTGATGTAGTTCAATTTAACCTGTAGGATGAACTTTTAAAGGTCCCATATTATGCTATTTTTCATCTATTTCATATGGTTTTAAGTTGTCCAAGCATATTGTATTCATAGTGTATTGTCCCCAAATCAATCTGCAGCTCTAGATCTCAGTAATCTAAAAGTGTCTCTCCAGAGCTCTCCTGAGAACGAGCTGTTTCTGTGTCTGCACCTTGAAATGCAAATGATTATGTGTAAACCACGTCCACTCCACAGCTGTCACGGGGAGAGGGTGTGGTTTTCACTACAGGTACATGTGCCAATGTTGACATTGAGACAGCTGGGGTCGGGTATTGATTTCCGAAAAAAAAAAAAAAAGTTTATGAGACTCGCATCTTGTCTGAAAAAATACTAACGTCTCACTGTGACAGAAGGAGATCGCCTACATGGTGAGGCTCCTACAGCATCAAACTGTCAAATAAAAAAAACGAGTGAAACTGAGGAGCAGCACAAACTGTAGCCTACACTGTTATGGACTGATGAGAATATGGTTTTGCGCCGTGAGAGGAGACTTCCTCGTTCAGATCAGGATCATGTCTCTCACTCCGTGATGAGGACCGCTGCACCGCAGCGCTGATGAGAAGCCGTATCACGCCAATACCCGCGGTTTCATTTTTAATGACGGGCAGCTGTTTTTCAGTCAGTGATTCAAAATGATCATCTACCGGCCGCGGTAGCGTTACCGACCGATGCTCCCGTATCTACGGTTCATGTGAAATGACGGGCCGACTGACGGACGAGGGGGGGTGGAGGTGGTGCGACTCTCGCTGATCAGGAAATGGCTCATTGGAGTGTTTTTCCAGACTTGCCCAGGGGGAGGATAAGGAAGTGCCGGGAGGTGGAGTTACTCGAGTTCAACACATCCTGACGTCAAGTCTGCCAGCACTTTCAATTCGCCCGTTTGGAGACACGATCTCAAAAAAGTGTAAAAATCAATTGAGGGAATGAACAGACTTTTTTCACCTTCAGGCGTCATAGAAAGGCCCCGGGAACACATAGGACCACTACAAAACCTATAGAAAGTGGATTTTCATAATAGGTCCCCTTTAAAATAAATGACCATGACTGAGAGGATGTTTGGTGGCCTCAGGTGTACACTGTGGGGCCAGACTATGCTCATGCTGAGGCCCGGAAGTCTCCTGCTCTGGACGGGAAGGTGGAGAGAGACAGCGAGGGCAAGGAGGTCCGCTACCCAGTCATGCTTTCAGCCATGGAGAAACTGGTGGCCCGCAAGGTTTGCTTGGCATTCAAGGTAAGAAATGGCATGTTAATGTAGTGTAGTGTCTTCCATTGTGAACTGATACTGTTGCACATTTTGTCCACATCACTGACGGAAATGCTGTCCACTTCCAACGCAGCAAACTGTTTGTGGATTTGATCTTCTCCGAGCCAATGGACACTCTTACGTGTGTGACGTCAACGGCTTCAGTTTTGTGAAGAACTCAATGAAGTACTATGACGACTGTGCCAAGATCCTGGGGTACCAGCTTCAGTTTTTGTCCACTGGACCATTTATTTGCTGACCTTGTTGCCTTGATCAATTGATCACTGATTCCTTTTCTGTTTTTGTCTCTTCTTCAGGAACATTGTGATGCGTGAGCTGGCTCCTCAGTTTCAGATTCCTTGGTCCATCCCTACTGAGGCAGAGGACATCCCCATTGTTCCCACCACCTCAGGGACCATGTGAGTCATTACAGTAGAAAATGAAAGACAGTAAAATGGTTAAAGCACAATGTATGTTTGTAGGTATAAGTTTTGTGTTTACATTTCTAAGGCATGTTTTCTCAAAGAAAATAAAAAAAGACTCAACTGTTTCACCTCACAATTACTCTCCAGGATGGAGCTGCGCTGTGTCATTGCTGTCATTCGACATGGAGACAGAACACCTAAACAGAAGATGAAGATGGAAGTTCGCAACCCAATGTAAGCTTTCTCTGCACTATAACCCTCCTCTACTGCAATAACAGAGTGAAGGCTTTCATTAAATTAAATTATTCTTCAATTTGTCATCCAGGTTCTTTGATCTGTTTGACAAATATGGAGGATACAAAACGGGGAAACTGAAGCTGAAGAAGCCAAAACAACTGCAGGTAACAATACATCAGACTTAGAACAGATGTGGTATGTTTGTTTTAACTTGTAACTCACTTTACCTCCCAGTCTGTGTGTGATCAACTTTGTATGAACACTTGTAAGTCTCTTGTAAGACAGCCTGTTGCTCTGACCCTCAACAGGAGGTGCTGGACATCACGCGGCAGTTGTTAGCAGAACTGGGACAGCACAATGACTGCGAGATTGAGGAGAAGAAGTCAAAACTGGAGCAGCTGAAGACTGTTCTGGAAATGTAAGTGGCCAGGAAACTGGGTCACTTCATTAACCATTAGTGGCTTATCTTATATCTAGCTCATTAATGAAAATGAATGAATTGTACATTTTTAAATATCATGTTGGTGGTTTAGCGAATCCTTGAGCCATGCACTAACTCCAGTGTGTGATTTAGGCTAATCTAAAAACTATACATTGGTTTAGTAGAGTAATCTGCAACTCTCTTTAGTTCCAAAATAGTTTGACTGTGTTTGCATTTGGCCTCCATCTATGCTAATGAAAAACATGGTTTAAAAGGTCGCCCTCTGACATATGAAATGGAAAGATCATCTGTTGTCTTGTGGCCCCAGTGAGTATCCTGTATATATCTGTACACAGAGGAATTACAGTGAAAGTGAAACATTGTACTAGGGCTGACCCGAATATCATATTCTGATAATCGAAGCTTCGCGGCCATAAAATCGATTAAAATCGAAGCTTCGACGGCCACGAGGCCAATCGATCACGGACTTCATGATCGGTTACCATGGCAACGAACGAAGCTTCGAAGCTTCGGTTTTTTTGGGTCAGCCCTACATTGTACAAGGAATGTATAACTTGCACTCTTGCATCATGCATTGTGGAAAAAACTAATTGAAGCTGAATATGGCAGATGCTGATCCTGTTTCTACAGTAATCAAAGCTACACTGTTGGCAATCAACCCAGATGACTTAATGGCCAGCCCAAAGAAGAATACCTTTTTTTTAATGGTACTGGATTTGTTTTATTGTCTAATCCCAATAAAGGTACGGCCACTTCTCGGGGATCAACAGAAAAGTACAACTAACTTACCTGCCCCATGGGCAGCCCAAAACATCCAGTGAAGAAGAAGGTAGGAAGATATAAGGCAATGTTTTCATCATCTACTAGTACTACTAGTAAGTTGCCAAACTCAAGCTGGGAACCTTGATTTGGTTTTCAGACACACGTAAGGAGGGTCCATCTCTGCTGCTGGTCCTGAAGTGGGGTGGGGAGCTGACTCCTGCTGGCAGAGTGCAGGCTGAGGAGCTAGGGAGAGCCTTCCGCTGTATGTACCCAGGAGGACAAGGTGAGAGACCAGTGTTTTCCTTCTGATATAATGTGATGTAGTTTTCCTCATAATTAATAATTCTCCAATTAATAAGTAATCCTCAAAAATAAACCTCTGTATAAAACAAAGGTCTGTTTGCAATGCAAGTGTCAGCCAGCCATATAGGCTATTCTGAAAAGACTGAAGCAGAAAAACACATACAGACTCAAAACCACCATCCTCACTCCTGTTGTTTTAAAAAGGCTCTGGCTTCATGTTTTAGTGACTTCGAATTGCTTATTTTGCCACCACAGTGAACAGTCACTGATCCATTTAAGGTCAGAGTGAAAGACAAGAAGTGGGACACCAAAAGTGGGTCAAAAAGACCATTATACTTGTGTGTTTTTAGTCTAGAGATTATATAAACAAGCTAATCTGGTTTAACTCACTTCTAATAGGTGTGCACATATCATAGATCAGGGATGTGGCTCTGAACAAAGTAAATAAGGTACGACAGTGACAAATTGAACCCCAGCTTCAAAGAATATGGGAACAAAACCAAGGGAATATGAGGTTTCAAAGGTGCATTCATCTTCTTACACAAAGGTTGTTGAGGCGCTTTAGCAGAGAACATGAGATGTTAGTACTGAGATGTAAACAAAGAAAACTTGGACCAGGAAAGAGACTTTCTTCAACAAGGCAAGGCAAACAATCACAGGACATTCAGAGTGGCAGTTGGAGTACAAAGAATTCTGCCAGCTCTAGTGCAAAGTGTTTTATAAAGATCAGATCTCTGCTTAGGGTTAGTGAATGCCAAGGTCGCGACATCACATCATGCATACAAACTATGTGCTTATTACCCACAACAATGCTCTTTTGACACATCCCTCTGAAGTTTGTCTTTGCAGCAGGTTGTGGTAAACTTCGAACCAGCGGTGAATGTCTGTTCATGCACTGACACTGTTGTCCGTTCTGTCGTCTTGTTAGGGGACTATGCTGGATTTCCAGGCTGCGGGTTACTGAGATTACACAGCACCTACAGACATGACCTGAAAATATACGCATCTGATGAAGGCAGGGTACAGATGACGGCTGCAGCATTTGCAAAGGTATGAAGCACTAGACTAAAGCATGTTGTTTTTCAACTTTCTCATGCAATTGTGACTTTGTGAATTTTTAGCTTGATGCTCTCAGATAACAGTTGCAGACTTTTGTGTCCCTCTTCATGGAAAATTGCTCCTTTTTTGTTTACTTGTTTGAAATGAAAGTATTGGCCATACTTTGCCTCAAAGATGTTGCACAGTTCACCATTTGTAACTGTATGTCCATGCGAGCAGGGTTTGCTGGCTCTGGAGGGCGAACTGACACCCATCCTGGTGCAGATGGTAAAGAGTGCCAACATGAACGGGCTGCTCGACAACGACAGTGACTCGCTGAGCAGCTGCCAGCACCGTGTCAAGGCCAGGCTCCACGAGATTCTGCAAAAGGACAGGGACTTCACTGACGAGGACTACGACAGGGTAATTAGCTAAATGTGTTTACCACAGAGCTTCAGCAGTTTTCTGTTCTGTGAGGGCCTGATGGAAAGATGGGGAAACACTGAGAAGCACTGTTGCAAATCAGTGGAGCACTTTGCAGGCTTGCATCATGTGCCATGACCTGTTTTGTAGCTGTTCTTTTTTTTTTTTCCAGCGTCTGGCTGCGACCTTTTGGATCATTGCAATCATTTACAGACTGCAGCTGAGCAGAGCGGTCAGCCTGTAGTTCACAGTGACAGATTGAGATTTACTTAAGAAGTAGCACTTAAAATTCAACCTTATGTACAGCCACAGCCTGTTTATGTGTCAATCATGCTGATAGATAATCACTATATTTTGTTTAAAATCCCAGCAGGTTGATGTGACAACATACTGTACAGTGTCCCCAAACTGTCCACAGGGCAGTAAGTCCTATGGTTAAACTGCGAATCAAACTCCCCCCGAACTGTGGCTTTAAATAGTAATCTATTCTCATTTCTCTACTCAACCTTTGAAATTCAAGAATGTTTTTTGGGCAAATTCTTCCCATAGTTGGACCCAGAGAATGATATCTAGAGACAGGTGGTTGCTTTTCAACTGTGGTGCCTAATTGTCTGAGCCCACACGTCCTTTGATCATTCAGAGGATTACTAACCTGTCAGCTGAAGAAATAAAATCCCCTCTGCTCTCTCTCTAACAGTTTTCAGCGCCTTTATTTTGTTGTGTTTAAGCTAATGACAAAGCCTCAAAGATTAGTCATGTTTAACAGATTGGAGCTTTGGTGTCTTGTTGTTGTCTTGAAATGTGAATTTAATCACTATTCATCTGTTCCACCTAATGTGTTTGGCCTTGTCTTTTTTTTCTTTTTTCTTTGTGTGGAAACAGCTGGCCCCGAACTGTAGTGCCTCTCTGGTGAATTCAATGAAGATAGTTCAGAACCCAGTGGCTACATGTGACCAGGTCTACGCCCTGATCCAGAGCCTCACCTCCCAAATCCGCAAACGAATGGAGGACCCTAAGTCAGCTGGTGAGCAAACTCCTCTAGAAGGATGTCAAGGGCTAAAACTTTTTATTTTTAACTTAACCACATTTTCCCAGCAAGTTTGTGCAACAACAAGCAATCCAAATGTATTGGATAGATTGTCATGATAATCTGTGCAGACAACCATTTCCCCTCTGAATTATCATCTCATACTGTTCTGCAGGCCCTGCTGCAAACGTCGCAATCCTCTCTCTTTAAATATCTCTAAAAGTAAATACCCTCAATGCAAATCCCCTTTGACAATGAGCATTGCATCTGTGGGGGACTTTTACAGCATGGTTTCACCCCTAATTATGACACTCTTTACAGTAGATGTGAGGGGTTGTCATGTCAGACTTAGGTTTTTGAAAAGCTTAAGCCCCCCACCCCCACATTTAAAATCACCGCTCCACCCCTGCCCTTTGATATAACTGTTGTTCCTCTCTCTGACCTCCTCAGATCTACAGCTGTACCACAGTGAGACTCTGGAGCTGATGCTGCAGCGCTGGTCCAAACTTGAGAGAGATTTCCGAATGAAGAACGGCCGTTATGACATCAGTAAAATTCCTGACATTTATGACTGTGTTAAATATGACGTCATCCACAACGCTACTCTCGGCCTCGAGGACACACTGGAGCTGTTCAGACTGTCTCGAGCTTTGGCTGACATTGTCATCCCACAGGTGAGAGAAAGGGAGGAAATGGAGGGAAGGCAGGACAGGGGTTTCTGAAACTATCCAGAACGAGTTTAGAACTTGAAAGGTGCACAGTTACACATTTAGTTTAACATTTACTCACTTTAATTCAGGACAGAAATTTTACAAAAGAAACTTTCTAGTCAAATTTTGAGTAAAAAAAACGTGCATGAAAGGTAAAAAAAATTCTTCGGTTATGTAAAGAAAAAAGTAAATATTTACAGTGCAGGATGCACCTTTTTCTAAGCCCTAAAATAGATTTCCTAATTCACTTCACCTTTTACATCTAACAATCAAATGTGTGAATTTGTGAGTGAAAAGAAAAAAAGAAAAAAAAAGGTTCCATATGCTGTGATACAAGACATGTCAGAAGTATTACCAGTTAAGTTAGCTTTTGGAAACCTCTTTTGGATTATTTTGTTGTCTTTCTTCTTTGCAGGAATACGGCATAAATAAAGTGGAGAAATTGGACATAGCATACGCCTACTGTCTACCACTGGTCAGAAAGATTCAACTTGACCTGCAAAGGACCCATGAGGACGAATCTGTCAATAAACTACATCCTCTGTGAGTCTAGGATCACAACCCCAGGAGTACTATTCATTTTCTACAAGCCTGTCTGCATAGAAAGACATGAGAAAGAAAAGCATCGAATACACAATGATGTATGAAATAATAATTTACTAAACAGATTTGACTTTTGTGGCTTGCTCACAGGTACTCTCGTGGAGTGATGTCCCCCGGGCGCCATGTGAGGACGCGTTTATATTTCACCAGTGAGAGTCACGTCCACTCACTGCTCAGCATTTTCCGCTATGGGGGTTTGCTCGATGTAAGGAAACAAACATGAGTCGTTTGGAACTGTGAATGTTTTTCAGATGGAAGTAAACGCTGAAGCTGAGGTTGTGTGTGTGTGTGTGTGTGTGCGCACTTGCATGACAGGAGGAGAAGGACCAGCAGTGGAAGCGTGCCATGGATTACCTCAGTGCTGTCTCTGAGCTCAACTACATGACTCAGATTGTCATCATGCTGTATGAAGACAACAACAAGGTAGTGTTTCGTATTTGTATTCTTTTTTACAGCCACATGGCAGGACCTGTATCACGCAGTATAATCTGTCAGACTCATTGTATGTTTGTCAAGTATAAACTTGGCCATTTCATTCCATTGTGTAAATTGGAGGTTTAATGAATGAATGAAATTAGTGATCATCTAAATACATGTACCTTTTATTAGTATTGAATTTAGAAACCTTCATGATACCAACTGAAATATACCCATGTCACCACTTAGATAAGATTATAACACTCTTAGGATATGTTGTATTCAAGGTAATTCAAATGTATTTTTATAGATAGAGAAATACATATAAGAGACATGCAAAACTGATATCTAATATAAAGTACAAGATTGAAAGATAAAGTGACAGCAGAATTATTGTTGCTGCTTGCATAATGATTAAGGAGAATAGGAGGAGACATAGCTGGAAATGGAGCATTGCGTGGCGGCAAGCTGCTTTGACATGTTCGAATATAACAAATTGTTAAAAAAAAAAGTGAATGCCTCAGAACTTTATCTGTGTACTGTCAGTATTATACTAGAGATGATTAACTTGAATGACACATTTGCTCTTGTCTCTCCTGAAGGACCTGACCTCTGAGGAGCGTTTCCATGTGGAACTTCACTTCAGCCCGGGCGTCAAAGGCGTTGAGGAGGAGGAGAACGCACCAACTGGCTTTGGCTTCAGGCCCGCTTCAGCTGAGGTGGCACGACAGGTATAAACACAACCAAACACACGCACACAGCGTGGTTGCTCTGCAGACAGCAGTGTGAATATTCTCGCTCTTTCTCTGCTCACTCAGAACGGGCAGAAACAGCCTGACCCTGGCAGTCTGGAGGACCTCTCGCGAGATGAGACAGACCGTGCTGTGCCGCTGTCGGAGCCAATCACCATTCAGAGGAGGTCCCCACTCATACGCAATCACAAGACAGGATCTATGGAGGTGAGAGTCACAGAGTAATGCACATAACTGTGGAAAATGTTTTCAGTTGTGTATATCCTCAATGAGTGTTATCGACACAGAGCCTCTCCTCTTTGCCTCTTTGGTTTTGGACTTTCCTGTGCTCCAAGGTCATATTTCAGCAAAGTAGCAGCCATTAGTGGAGGCTGGTTTATGATATCAAATATGCTCAGGTTTCCTTGTAACTGTGTCTGAATCATGTGTGCATGTGTTTTTATTTTTCTCCACCAGGTCCTGTCAGAGACGTCATCCTCCAAAGTAGGCAGTTATCGCCTCTTCTCGTTCTGCTCACGTCAGTCCCCCGAGATGAAACAAAGTGGATTAGGTAGGTGTCATAATGCCCTGTTGCCGTGGCAACTGTGTGTATAGATGTCAGTGTGAAATAGCTCAGAGCGGAGAGGTTGGCTGCAGGTTTCATTGGATGACTTTTGATCTGGAAGGACATCATTAAAGGAAATAATACCATGTGAGGGCTGTTTGCACAGCACTGGAGAAGCATGCAAGAAGCTGAGCTTGTCATAATTTCTCCACATAGAGATATAATTGTACTTTTTCATGCATTTGCTTGTTTTTCAAGAAAACTAGTTTAAAAATTGTGTCTATGTTTTTACATTTTTTGGGGGGGGGACTAAATTCGGTTTCAAAACATATTTTAAATTTGAAAATATTCCCATTTTGAACGGATGTATTTCAAGCGTCTCTGGGAAGAGATGAGCGCAGTGCTTTTAAAATGGTCTCCACGTTCTCGCATCAAGAACTGAAAATCTTTCCAGCTCGTCGATGTGAAGGAAATGAGATGAAAATCATGAAATATTTGTGCTAATGTGCAGATACTCTACTGAGGCTTTTAAATTCTGTTCCAAGCTGGAGGTCTCATCTCCATGCAGGTCCACACAGATTAACATTTCCACTGCCTCTCTTTCCATCGCAGTAAGCCTCAATCCTTTCCCAATCAGTGTAAATCTGATGGAGTGATTGACTCTGCAGCTGTTAAGCCCTGATGTGGCTGTGAAGAGAAAAATCCACCCCAAGTTACACATCTCTCAGTATTGTTTGCTCTTGTCAGATAATTACAGTGGCAAAGTGTCAGCTGTCTAAAACCTCAGAGATTAACACCAGGTTTTGGCGTGAGTGCAGCACACCTCAACAGTCACCAAGACTGATGGCATACTGTTCCTTTTTTTCCTCTGACTGGTTTTTCTCTCTGTGCTTTTCCTGTACACTCTTTGCTGATGAAAGGGAAGAGGAAGAGGTGGCTACGTTAATACACAGAATGAGCCACACACAGTATGAAAGGATTTCAGGGTGGATTTTTCCTTTTAGCCCCATGCCCTGATTTAGTGTTAAAACTTGAAAAATGTTCTCCAGCCTGCAGTGAGCAGTGTTCAGAGGGAGGGATGTTGGTGTGAAGTGCATGGTCTCTTCTGGGTCGGTCTGTCTCTTTTCCTGTTTTTCTCTCTGTCTCTTTTTCTGCTTTCCTCTCTTTCTCTCTCTGGTCAGTTGTTTGAGTAACAGCATGTCATGTAGTGGTGACTAACCCCCCACCCCCCGCCCCCCCCTCGCAGGCTCTCAGTGTGCCGGGCTCTTCAGCACCACTGTCCTAGGTGGGTCTTCTAGCGCCCCTAACCTGCAGGACTACGCACGCGCACATCGCAAAAAATTCTCCACCGGCAGTCTGTCCTACAAAGACGGTACGTGTTTGAGACCGCGCTTCTTCACAAACCTGCACAGGGCAACAACAGATCAGTGCCTTACACATGTCCTCAGCCCTAAAAATATAAAATACTATTATGACATGAGCAGAGCCCTGCGGGGGCAACTGAGCTCTTGGAAAATATGAAGTGTTGGACACAGTAGGTAGTTGAGGCCCAAAATAACAGCAGTAGGACATACAGTATTCAGATTAGGAATACGTAAACATCATGTATGTTCATACATGTATCTTCTTATAGTTTATTGATTTTTATTTTTTTTTAAGTAGTTTCTGTATTTTTAGACTCCATATTCATTCTAGTCACCAAAACCACTGGATTTTTCCATCATATTTTCCTTCACACCACTTTGAGTAAAATTGGTGTTTTCCGTTAGCAGTTGTACATGCTGCTTCCCTCCCAATAGAGTACATGCTGCTTCACGCCCAATCAAAACCTCCCAATAGAATACAGACTCATGTTTGATATCAGTGAAGACCACAACAGGAAGTGTTGCAAAAGCACAGGCTCAGCTGTGGATTACACCTGACATTTTTAGTCAGTTTTTTGAGAGAGTTTGTTAGTGGAAGGTTAATATTTTTTTCATAATGAAAAGTATACAATATGATTTTTTTTTTTTTTTTTTTTGAATGCTGCATGTATGAAGCAACTGTTCATCAGTACATTTCCCGTAACTCCCCCTTATGAACCGAATCATGAACTGCCCATGTTTTTTTGTCGTGTTGTTTTTTGTTTTTATTTGCATGCACCGTAGCTGCTCTGACTTCTTATTCTGTTCAGTTTCCAATTTTCTCATCCAGAGAAACTTAATAATCTGATTTAAATTAATTCAACTGCTCATCAGAAGTCATACAGCATTTTTATATTCTCATCACCCACTCCTAATTTTTTTTGCACTTGGAAAAAAAAACTTCTTGGTTCATCAGCCCTCTGCCGATTTTTATTTTGGAAGCTATGGCTGTAACTGAGCAAATATTATTCAAACCTCTTTTTTTGAATAATATTATATGGGGTGAATTAATAGTAAATGGTCAAGGTCAAATTCAGGGCTTAATGACGCATCAAAACATGGCCTCCATGTTTGGGCCATGATTGTGGAGCTGAGTTGAATGTGTGTCATGTTGTCCAGTAGGTGTCAGTGTGATATCAGTATCATACAGACTGTTTCCTCTCCGCCTCCATCCTCCTGGTTGTCTCACGTGTTGCCCCGCCGTCGGTCTTTGTCATCCATCTTGTTATACCTAATTTTCAGGAATCAAAGGAATCACTGTAGTGTCAGTGCCATCAGTATGCCCCAGCTGTAATGCGTAAGTGCATGCTCCTCCGAGTGTAACATTGGTTTCACATTTCATTTTCATTTTCTCCCATGGTAAATCCTCTTAATCCGGTTAAGGTTCACCAGTCAGTGTTTTTCATTGTCGTCTTTTTGCCACAGACCACGACACAAGTCAGATCAACATCAAACCAGTCAGTGGGATTTTTGTTTAGGACAGTAAAGAAAGAATCAGACCTGAACATTGGGCTTGATTTTTGAAGCTTCCTGCCATGCCCTCTTCTTCACCTCCTAAGTTAAAACCATTTCATTTTTCACCTTGCCATCAGAAGATGTTCCATCTACATGTTGGCCCACAGCCACCACCCTCAGACATCTTCAGACTTTTAGCACCAAGAGATTGGTCATTAACTTGAGTCAGGGCTCCGTTATAAACCTGGTCACTGGTTAGATAGCTGTGAGTCTTTAGCCACTCATCTATGTAGAAGCTTTTGGTTGATCTTTCAGCAACTGGGTCCACATTAGAAAAGAACAGGGAAATGATAAAACATGATATACAAGTTATACAAGTTACTGTGGCTCAAAGTAACACTAGTGAATTTTTTTTTTTTTTATTTCCTCAGAGTTGTTGTCTATGCCGGCAGTAAAACGATTTTCTGTGTCGTTTGCAAAGCATCCGACTAATGGTACGTCTGCTTCTTTCAAGTATTTTTCCACTTCACCTCCCTTTGTCTTGCATGTCTTCAAACTTTTGTTTTTGGACCTTGGGTTTTTGTTTTTTTTTTGTTTTTCCACATGGCCCTTCAGCATTCCAGGTTTCCGTTATTTTTTTCTAATGATTTAATTTTTTTGTGTACCCATATGCTTTGGACTCTTACTTTTCTAACACTACCTGACATTCTCTTTCTAACCAGGGTTCCCACTGGTCATTCAATTTGTTAAATACTAAAATTTGGAGATGGGGAATGTCAGCAAATTTAAATGCCTCATAGTAGTGAAGCACAAGCTATAGCCATCTTTACACAGGGACAAAACATTAGACATTAACAGGGAATTATTTCCAAATAAAGGTTTTTTTCATGTGTTTTGCGCCTCAGGATGATGAGAGTCGACATTTCATAGACATTTACGTCAAAAGCTACACCTACTGCTGTCATTGTGATACATTTTAATAGTCGATTGTCTGGCAGTCTCTTAATGCCCACTTACTGTAGATCTGAGACTCAGCACTTATCTCTTCCCCTTGTGTTTCCCGCAGTGTAGGGTGATGACACAAGCTCACGGTCTGTGAGGGCATTTGCATGTATGTTTAGTGGCAATCTGGAAGATTTAGCAATTCCTGTAGTTACTGGCGGTAATAGCCATCGCATGGAATAATACTACAGGTTACAGAATTCAGGGGCAGCAGAATAAATTAATGTCTTACTTATTACTTTTCCATAATTCAGTGACCTGATTTTGAGCTGCATATTGGAAGAAGTTGGAGGAGTGCGTCCTATCACCTGCAACTCCTTATCCAAAAGCTTGTGGTGGCTCATCCTCCTCCTTCCAGTTGTTCCTGTAATATTTCCGATAACTGATCAGTTGTTAGAAATGCACTAATATTGACTTATTTGATGAATGATAGGTTCTACGTTTGAGGACATACATTGCATTTCCTGTGAGTATCTCATAATAAAAGTCAACCTGTGTTTTTCCAGTTAAGTTAATGTGAAGCAAGCAACAGCTGTCGATATTGTTCAGTTTGCATTTGCACTGCAGCAACTTCATATAGTGTTTTCTGTCCTGTTAATGTCATCAACAGTCACCTATGTAAATATAACTGTAAATATATAAATATCACAGTTCTTTCATCAGGGAGTCATAGTCTGAATAACCATTGTGTTGCTTCATTCAGCAATAGATAGAGATTTAGCAGAAGTCTTCAGGTTACATGCAGGTGATTTTGTTGAGCATTATGTAAATGATAAATGTTGTTTCTGCACCTGGAGCAGGGGATTAGAGACTTCGAAGGGGAACGTTGGTTTCTCTGGCAGGTATAGGTGTAACCCCATCACAGTAAAAGAACCTCCCCAGCTCCAGCCTGGTCCTGACTTCAAGATATTGGCTTCATGTAAGCATAGACAGTCCTCTCCCTCTGCTTCATCACTGCTGTGACTCAGCCTCTTTTCAAATAAGCAACAGTGTTTTGTTTTTTAACATTTGTCTGACTGAAAACAGGCTAAGTAATTTTCTGGTTCTGCAGAGGAGAGCTGGATCAGCATTGCAGTTAATGTTTGTTGCACAAAGGGCAACTTCATATTTGGGTTTCAGCTTCTGCTTTAAAGTTACCATTCCAGACGGCTGATTTTTTTTTCGAATTGCACAACTGATAAGCGCCCACCCCCTCCGTCCAATCAGGAATCACCAAAACCGTTAAATAGAGCGTTGCTAAGTGAAACAGACCGTTGCCAGGTATGCCACTCTGATCGGAGTAGCACAGAGCAGAAGAAATATGGAGGATATTTACCTTATGTTTCATTTTTACCATCATTAAACAGCTAGGGACTAATTATGATGTTAGGTAATTGACTTGTTACAGGTGTCACAGCTCTCATCTCTGTGGCACCGCAAATCTGCAACACAAACGTGTTCTGTAAACGTAGATGGCGGTTGCATGATTTGGCAGTTTGACTGACAGACGGGCCATCCAACCAAAGTTGTCTGAGACTAATTTGATTGGTACCGTAGGAGTCAGACAAATCTTGGCCCCTGCTCCTTACACAGTTGACAAAATGTTGTCATTGATATGTCAAATCATTTATGTCTAGAGTATCTGCACATTACTATACTCAGATTTTTATAATTTTGTCAACATTTTGCCAAAAATGATCCGCCTGGGATGGCGCCTTTTTAAAGTGTTTCTGAGTCTTATCTGTTTGTTGTTTTTTTATTACTGTTACTATTGGAATACAGTAGCTACTGTACATACACAGACCCAGGGAAACCAGGAGACTGAACAGGTTTAAGGTCACAGGACCAGTTGAAAAATCACTTCTCAAGGTCAACGATTGTTTTGAAAATAAAACCCTGATTAAAATTTACTGTTGCACTGACATCAAGTTTGGAGACTTGGAAGAGACAAAGGAGGTTGAGACCTGAAGCAGCAGAAACCGAGAGTTTGTGATGTTCAATTGAGCTTATGCGGAAATACTAAATTGAAAGATTTTCAAAGCAACTCGGTAGTGTCTTTCTGTCCGATCAATACCCACTTTTGTTATGTATGGCACATGAACCCTGGCAGTCTCAGCAAACAGATTCATCATTCCCTTTTTAAACCTTTAAAGCTCCCTCCCTCCCCCGGTGTTGTCTTGGTCAGAAACAGCAGAGCAAGGTAAAGAATCATAGTGGACCCGTGCACAGAGCCAAGGGTGGGAACCCTGTTTAACATCCTGCATACAGTTTGTAAATTGGTCACCATTACCCAATAATTCAGTTTTGTATGGTGGATAGATGGGTGTGTTTGTGTGTGTGCGTGTTTGTGTGCATGTGTTCAGAGCACAGCTGTTTCCATCATTGCAGAGGATGTTAATTGAGCTCATTGTTAAAACCCCACCAACAGCATATGAATGTTTAACCCTTCTCCTGTTTCCTCTGACCTCTGCTTCATGACTCTCCCTCGGTCATGTTCACCTGTAATAATATTCTTTTCTTTTTTCTTTTTCTTTTTTTACAATGGCTGCCTGTATTAAGTTGGGTGACTGAGCAAAGATCAGCTCTCTCTGACAAACTGGGGAAGGGTTAATGCATCGCTCATCCCATCTCTTGTGTCTGTGATGAAAGAAACATTGGTCAGTTTTGTGTTAACTCATAAGCACACACATGCTTTTTCAATGTTTCCAGTAACCAGATGTGCTTGTTCCGTGTGTTCACGATTTGAAAAGGGGAAAAAACTATTATTAATGATGAAGTTTAACAACTGTTTGCGGCCTTGAGTGATTGTCCACACTTTTATTTTGAGTTATTTTTGACATGAAAAGACATTCAGATCTTTTTTGTAGCAGCAGTTGTCTGTCCTCCTTCTCTCTCTGGGAAAAGAAAGGCTGGCGTAAAATGCACTATGTAGATGAGTAGTGGTGAGTTAGCTTTTGTAAATCTTCTCACATTTCATTTGAATTTTTCAGTGTGCGTATGAGGAGATTTGTCTTTTTTGTTTTGAATTGGTGTGACAGCTGAAAAAGTTGGTTCAGTATTCACTGGGTGTTTTGGTGGTGTGTCTGTGGAGATGGACTTGCAGCAGTCAGATGTCATTCACTACACTTCTGTGAACCCCACAAGATGAGCTCCTCTTGTTAAGACAATGCTTTGTCGGTATGTTATATATATACACTGTATATATCATCTGCCACAGGAACACAAGATGACACATCCGCCATAGCAGTGGCTCCACCTCTCTGGTGCACTGCGACAGGTACGACGGCCACAACTGATGCAGTTTTGTGTTGCACCGATTGTCCAGCTGCAGCTTTGTATACAGTGGCATAACACGATGACATCAGAGGTCCAGATTGTCAGTTAATGTGGACACGAGATTTATCTGCACACGTCTTAGCTGCTTCTGTGGTGTTTTGTGTGGAGAGGTGGCTGCGAGACCGTTCTCAATCTTGGGCTCCGCTGCTTCCTGTAAATGTCGTGTATCACACTTGCTCCTTTGTGAGTTGTCACTATGAATTGGATCAGTCTTATTCTGGATGGTTTGCAGACTTGTAAAGAGACATTGAGATGCTGCAGAGGAGCAACATGATGGTTTTTTGTGCCCTGAGCTTTGCTGAAGTGCCACACTATTTTTTCTTTATTGCAGAAGTTGCCTGAGATGATTTGCTGCTTCTTCTGGTCTTTGGCTGTTTGGCAGCCAGGATAAGCTGTTTGCTGCTTCTTTTGTTTCCAACAATGAGCCACCTACAAATGCACACAACCACATAAAAACCCATACATATACACAGTACATGCACACATACACAAACTCGCTCTACCCGCCTCCTCCCTTCTCTTTCCTCTCTGCCGTATCCCTCCCTACTCTTCAAGCTCTATCATACTTCAGCCCGTCTCTCTCTCTTGCTAGCTTATATCCTATCATTTCATGTCTTTTGTACTGCTCCTCCTCTTCCTCCTCCACTGCTCTGTCCTTCCTCGCTCTCCCTCTTCTTCCTCAGAGCCCCTGGAGGAGCACCATGTGGCCCAGTTGTTGAGGCGTTTCTCCACCGACCTCAGCCTGGGCCGCCACCTCTCTCTGGACGGGGCGCTGGCCCACCACCTCCACCAGTGCTCCTACCACCTCCGCCTCTTCCGAAACTGGCTCATCTCCGGCCAGGACCCCCTAGAGTACCTCTACGGTCAGCCCCTGGCCCCGACCTCCATACCCCCAGCCTCACGCCCTGTCCAACCACTGCTCATGGTTTAGTTGGGACTGTGCTTGTTCTGTGGTTGACTCTCATGCTTTGCCTCTTGATGTCTCTGCATGCTTGCCTGTCTCTGTGGTTATGCAGATTGCAAGCTGGAGTGGTGTGAGCTGTTTTGGACTTTTGGGACATTTATGTAGCTATAAGCAACTTGTATCCTCCCCCTCTGCAGTGGTGTCAGTTGCTTTTCCACCCTTTAGTCTGTTAACTCTTGTTTGTAGTTATTTTCTTCTTTTGAAGTATCATAGATTGTACAAACCATACAACCATGGCTGAACAATCTGACAGTTATTTTCTCACCTTAGTGTTTGGTAAAATAACAGAAGATAAGGAAAGATTACAAACAGTTTGTCAGAGCCTGTCAAAAGTCTGACCAGTTGAGGTTATTGTCACAGAGGGAAGTATACTAGTGAGTATTTACATTTGAACAGATATTATCAGTCACATCTTCTCATCAAATTGTTTCAGTGGTTAAAACCTTAGACTGTTTGGTCAAAAGTCTAAACCTGTCACTCGACTATGGTGGTATTTTAGAAATACCAAAGATCAGAGCATTTCAGACAACATACAACAAACTATAGTTTCATTTTAAGAATCAAATTAAACTAGATAAACATCCTAAGGTCTTGAGTCAGACAAAGCCTTGATTCCTGCCAGATTTAAAGGTCAGACTTACAGTAGGATACATATTGATATTAATTAAATAGACAGTGAAATGCTAACACACTTGAGTTTCAGTTTCCCTGTTCCTCAAGTTCGTTTAAGATCGAGGCCCTATTAGATTTGACAGGAGGTATGATGATCATAGCGGACATCCTGTGATGTTTCGGGATCCTGCTCTGACTGCAGCGATCTCAAGGTCAACATCTGCCACAAAGCAGCAAAAAACTGTCCTGTTTCATACATAGTCTGGGTTGGACTTCAGACTTCAGTATTGTTTTGAGAGCAGACTGAAAAGTAGCCACAAGTATCAAATATCCAGATATCAGAAGTCTTGTTTTGCCTGATCTGAATCAAGATTTTTCCTTTTTTAAATTTGAGACTATGGATCTTGTGCAGCTGCACTGAGACGTTTTGTGCAACTAAAACAAGAATGATGGCCTCACCTTTGCGAAAATACTTTGAGGTATTGCTTTCACAAGGACCAAACCCTGTTTTTTCACGTGGTCACTGTGACTTCAACACTTGACCACCAAAATCTAATCAGATCTTCCCGAAGTCCGAGTGAATGTTTGAAGCAGCTCCGTCAAGGCGTTATGGAGATGTCTACCAGAATGAGCCATTTGAACAGAGAAAACCTGATGACAACATTTGTCTGGCAACCCTTGGACCCCATAAGCTTTTGAGCAGCATCAACATAATTGCACTTTGTGTCTTATTTGCAGCAGGAGATGACATGAATACTTAAATGCTTAGGGTTCGCAAGAAGTTTCAGTTTAAAAAAAAAAAATCCTGAAGAATTAAGCAGATGTCGGTATCATCACAAGCCATCACTTCTGTGTGATACAGACAGACACCGGTTATAAACTACTACTGTACATAACATTCAACTGCATCTGGAATCAGCTGCTGTGTTTGAGTTCAGTTTGAATGCAGTTTCCCTCCTTCCTGACCTTAACCAGCATGTGATTCCTGCCTGTTTGCTGTACACGTGACATACTCGCAGCCAGAGCTGAACAACGCTGTAAAACATCCTCTGTGGGGGTTTTAAACAGTCGAGGCAGGCTGCTGTTTGACGCTTTGTGATGGTGAACGGCTCTGGTGAAACGCAGCTTGGTTGTGAACTAACAGCGGATGAGTTGATAACGTGTGTCGAAACCTGAGCTGCAGTCTGGACGCCCGGACCGCTGTGAGCTGCTGTTAGAGCTGCAGTCTGCTGTGACCGTGGGTAGGGGTCTGACGTGAAAGGAAGATGTTGTGTAATTCTTTTTCCTTTTTGTTTCCCCCCCTGAGATCTGCTTGCTTTTGCAAAATGAAGCCAGACGTTTGGGGATGTGTAGACCTGTTAGCGTTTTGATATGGGTGTCATGTTGTCATGGCGTGGAGCATGGATTTTGCAACTTGCCTGCGTGGAAACAAATTGTGGAGGCTGGCAGGAGTTGACAGCGGCTTAGGTGTCGTTCAGGAACAGGAGCAGAATTTTAGAGCGCCGTGTTGAGGTGTAGTTAATGGGTGGCGTTGGTGCGGTGGCGTCAGGTGTCAGCTGAAGTGGTTCTGCCTGCTCCTCTTCGGACTCCCTGGTCTAACAGAAGGCTGATGTGCCTGCGGGCGTCATGTCTCTCCTCTGCCACAGGCTTCGAAGGCTGCTCCATGGTGCCGTCCATCTATCCTCTGGAAACGCTGCATAACTCGCTGTCCCTAAAACAGGTCAACGAGTTCCTCACCGGAGTGTGCGAGAGTGCAGGGGACCCACACACCAGAACTACGAGAGGTAAGGAAAAAAACAAACAAACCCTGATTTAGGGCTGGGCGATGTGAAATAGAAAATGACTATATCGTGATTATTCAACTATACTGTACTCAATTGCCACGCAGTCGCTTTTAGTCGCGGGCGGGGTTTTCTCACTCTTTCTCGTCTCTCTGCACAGAGAGATAAAACAAGCGCACCTAGTTACGTACATCACATTCTGCCCTGCATGCAACGTTGTACACCTGGCAGCATGCAGCTGCAGAATTAATTTTGAAATTACATGTTGTTTGTGCCACTGCTCAATAACTGTTCAATTTGTTTAGTTATGATTTCACCCTTTTGGCATGAATGTTAAAAATCAGCATATATTGAGACAGTATTAACAGTAATATTTTGATGTAGACATAGAATCATCTTACTGACATGATTATATGCATCAAAGCGTTAATTCAAGGCTAAGGTAAAATATTGAGACATTATTCGTGACATGCCCTAAAAATATCGAGATATTAGTAAAAGGCCATATCGTCCGGCCCTACCCTTATTGTATTTCATGTGATCATTTGTAAACATCTGTAGCATCATCACTTTACTTGACCTGTGCGCTTGTTTTTATTCCTGCAGCTCTGTCGGCCATGTTCGACACACACAACCAGCCGTCAGTGGACTCATACATCCCTCAGAGAGTCCTCTCTTCTTCCATCTCTCTCAGATCTCGCTCTGACAGACCTCCTTGGTGTGAGTATCACAGCAGTTTCCCAAGATTTGACGTTTCTGGGTTGGCCTCCCTCGACTGTCTCACTTTCAGGCTTCTGTGGATTATTTATGGCTGACAAAGCTTCCATTACAGCTCGTTTCAAAATGAGCTCACAGTTTAGTCTGTTCCTGCTGTCCATTATGTGAGGAACTACTGTAGCAGAAGTAACACATCTATTTTCTTTTCTTCTTTATACTGTTCATTTATCTTTTTCTGTCCTCTTGTATCGCTCCAATGGGTTTGTTTTCTGTGTATGCAGACAGCAGCGGTCCATCCAGCACAGTGTCCAGCGCTGGGCCGTCATCCCCCACTACAGCTGACACTTCCCCACGCTTCAGTTTCAGCGATAAGATCTCCCTCACCCCTCAAAGCAGTGAAGAAACTCACTCCTCCCAAAACATTTCCACTCAGCCATCGTCTGCCCTCGGGTCACAAGGCCTGGATCCAGCTTGCCCTGTTTCCAACCCCACTGAAGTCCCTCTAACTCCAAACAACTCGCCAGAGGAAGACGACGTTACTGGCCCCCTGTTTGATAACCCTGAACACATGCAGGCGGGGCCAGAAGTCGCCTCTGCTGCCGTGGATCTTCCCATTTCAGATCCCGGTCTGAGGCCCTGTTCTGCGTTAGCCGAGCTCGCTCTGGGTCGGATGGAGGGTTACTGCCTCCCCGGCTCTCTGCCTGTGCTGCTGGAGCTCAGAGAGAGCAGCAGCGAGGCCGGCTCTAGCTCCCAGACTCCCCAGTCCCCCGAGGGACCCGACGAGTTCTTCGATACCCAGGAGTCCTTAGAGTTATGGATGGACAGTCCAGAAAGCCTTCCTCATCCTGACACGCCTCTGGAGGTCGGAGGGACTCAAACCGCAGAGCCGTAGGATGTGGTGGAAACTACAGAACAGCTCAGTCAGAAACTACTGTGCTTATACCTGGCAATACTTCACAGGCGTCATCATCCTTGTTGTCAGTCACGGACAGTGAGGCATTGTACTGAGCTACAGCCAACCAGCCCCACCCCCCACCCCCCTCCTGCCGGTTTGTTGACTATATGTTGAGTAATTACAGGCAGCTGGTCCTCACTCTAGGCCCTGCGTTGGAGAATCATATGATGGTGCCGTATGTGCAGTTTGTTGCCTTTGAAAAAGCACACTGGTGGTGACACACCAGTGGCACCAGTGAGCCTCTCCTGGCGGTCTTCTGGTTCTGTCCATCTGTCTGTTGAGATGAAACGAGCTTCTAGTTGTAAGGTCAAGGTTTGTTGTTAAGTTTAAACTCAGCAGCTCTCTTGTTACTGTCGCGTACACACTGCTGCACAAGCCCTTTCCTTAAAGCTGCATTGGTCAATATTTGGCCACTCGGGGGCAGAAAATCTCCAAAACAATCTGAGAGACCCACAGCCCTCACACTGTTACCACCTTAGGAAATCTGTAACAGACTCTGGACAAAATGATCATGCAATGATGTTTGTGTCCACATGATGAAAGTTCAATATTTACTCTTCTTTTGCCTCTGATTGGTTATCCCACCTATACATCTGAGAAATATAACATAAATAATAATAATAATAATAATAATAATAAATATAAAATATAAATACTAAAATATAATTTAGCTGCTGGATGTTTGGCACAGTTCAGCAGCTAATCACTAACATTGTCTGTCAGTCAGGTACAGTAGTGCACAGTGGAGTGGAGAAACCAGTAGAGCTAAAAGATGCTATATAGTTGGAGTTTGTGATGTTTCTGTTTGGGTTTTCATATGATCAGTTGATTCATTACAACCTTAAAGATATTGATTAATAGAACTCTGACTAATTGTATAGTCTGCCTGTCCTCTGTCTTGCCTTCAGCCCTTACTCTTTGTCCGCCTTTGCATTACCAATATTCATATCATCTATCACAATTAAGTGACAGGTATGGGGGCATGTTTTCTGGCACCGGGATAGCGGCACCTTATCATTGCTATATGAGCAAAAGCTTTCCTGGTTTCAATGTTTCTTACAGGATATAGTGATGTAAAGACCCGCCACTTTTATGGGAAGCACAGGATATGACTTGCAGCGCACAACAGAGGGACAGAAAATGCAATCAGCGGCTCCTCTGTTCTCGATCATGTGCCAGAGTCTATCCTGTGCTGAGCTTCTGTGGCGCTACATGTTCAGCACCTATATTGGTGATTTAAAATGAATGCTAAAAGAATTACAGCAGCCAAATCTTAATTGCTGCCGTTAAAATGTTCAAGATTAAAATGTAAGTAATCTCCAGGTCAAACCGTGTGTGCACTGCTTACTGCCAAAGTCCTTAAGCCTCATTGAAGATTTAATATAATCAATAGGAAAGAAATAGAGAGAAAATATTTATTTTGAAATTGCATCTTGAAAAGAAATGTCTGGTATTTTTAATAGCCACACATTAGATATTTAATTGTACCATAGCTAATGTATATTTTTTGTAAAATCACCTCAAGATGTGGGAGAAATCTGAAAGCTAATCTCATTTTATCACTGAACAAACGGGAGGGACATTTTACATTCAGTGTGCTTTTATTGTGGCAAGCATTAATGTAGCAGGTGTGTCTGTGTCTGGAGGGGGTACACACATGCTTGAAAAACGATTCAGGTAGATGAGTACACTGATGTGCAATTCTGTGTGTAATCAGTGGGATTTCATGTTACATTGTGTTACATTGCGATGCACTGTAGAGGTGCAAAACACAACTGTGAGTTGGTGAAACTCTGACCTGTTGTCTGTGTGTACAGATAAAAAACATGACACCAGTCTCATTGTGTGTCGTCTTCTTGGGCTCATTCTGTCGTGTTGTTTATGTAAAGTGTCACCTCACCCTAATTAAATCTCGTCTCTGGAAGTGTTAGTTTTATTTGTCCAAATGCTGGTGATGAAAACACTCATTGATTGGTAAAGGTTTGTATTGATCCCACAACAGCTGTAATTCATGTCACTGCACCGTTTACTTCTCCAAAGGTTTAATGGTACACCCACCAAGTGATGTCACCGTAACAACGTGAGATGTTTCAGCCAGCAGAGGACAGCAAAGACGGGATTTACAGGTAGTGGGTACAGTATATGAATGTTATACCTTTAATTTACTACTGCGCTTTTAAATTTTACTGTATTGGATCGAATTCAGATCTCTCTTCTATTTGTATAGGATTCGAGTTATATGTAATATGGTTGCCCATAAAGTTGAATTTTGTTTTCAGGCACATTCCTCTTTTTATTCTTTTTATTGTGGTTTAATTTTCACAGTGATATGTTGGGAAGCCTCTTACATTTCATGACAGAACTATGGTAGTGAGACACAATGCTTTCTTCACACCTATGCTGGCTGTGTGAGCTCTAAAGCTGCATGCATCACAAATCCTGATGGCTCGTCTAGGAGGAGAAATGTCTGTCTTGAAAGATCTAATAAAACAAAAAAACCCAGCCAAATGTGAAGACGAGGCGGGGAACCGGTGCGTTTTCGACGGGGGGTGTAATTTCTCCCTGATGATGCTCAGACCTCAGCAGGTAAATTAGTCAGGGCGGTGTTTTCTGCTGAGTAAATCTGTCAGAGGTAAATGGGTCCAGACACCTGGAGTCAGCAGTATCACAGCGTGTGCGCTGTCACTGTGAAGGTCAGGCTGAGCTGTGGAGGGAAAGGTGAGATTTTATGAGTTTATGATGAATGGGAAATCTGAATGTGCAATCAGACCACCAGTAACTGTTTTACAGATGTAAGGAGTTATGTGTAGGAGCAGTACAGATAATTTTTAATTCTACTTTCAATCTTTCAAATATTAAAATATGCTGTCAAATAAACTACAAGTTATTTATTTTGAAAAAGTCCCTCTTCTCCTGTCATTGACCCTCTTCAGGGATGATCTGATGTCCAGACTGGGGGCGGGTATAACGATATTATTACTAATACTAATGCAATAATAATCAACGGCCAGGTAGACATTTTTCAGTAGATGGGTACCAACAAAATATTGAAAGATGTCAGCATGCATGTTGGCTTCTTGTCTGCAGTAACTCCCCATCTAGGCTGCTTGCATGCAGTAGTCAGGTTCCAGGCTCACAGTAATCCCCCATAATGAATTGTTCTATCTTTGGGTACAGAAAGCCACGATGCACCAAAGATGTACCTCACCATTAGGTTTACACTTATACCTTTGAGTGAAGTATCAACTACAGGATGAATCAGGCAATCAGCTGCTCGCCCCAAGCCTCTAAATACTCCTACAGAACAAACACCTCCTCTGGTCATACATTGACAAACTGAGGATGGTTTGCATCATTGCAGATGGTTATCAGCTACAGTAAAAGGGCTTCACTGGTCTGGATGGAACCAGTTGCTAGAGACTAGTCTCTAAAGCCAAACTGACAGCAGCGAGAATAGGCTAATGATATAAAACGACAAGAAAAGGGAGACATTGTTCTTCAGTAAATGATGTTTTTATTGGTCTTCACCACACTTCCCCCCTTTTTAACAATAAACCTGTTTTCTATTTTACCTTTAAGCATTTAAAGAGAGATAGAATATTGCACTTAAAACAGGAGATGAAAGTATAACCATGAAGCAGAAAGAAGGAAGAAAAAAAAAACGATCACAAGGCTTTCTTTACAGCACAGCACAGGCCAGGTTACATGTGCCTCTTCAGGACCAGACAGCTTAGCTTCTTGAATATACATCTTTTAAAATAGCGTTTCTATGTTAAGTCAGTTTTTCTTCAGCTATTACAATACAGGAGAATTCAAAAGGTACACATGCACAAACAAGCAGGGCTCACTGGAAACCAACAGTCTCTATGATGATGTTTTATGGCAGACAAGTCTGAATGCCACAGATATTTTCAGTTTTTTTATTTCTTTTATTTTTTTTCTTTTTGCACAATACGAAAATGCAGCAGCTATGTGTGCGCTCGTGTGTGTGTTTGTGTTGTGTGTGTGTGTGTGTAAGTGTGTGTATTAAGCTTTGTCTGGAAAAAAGTGTGAATAATAAGTCCTCTACAGATAACAATGTATTGACATGAGGGACCTGGGTCCCTCATGTCTGGCAGTCTGGGTTTTGTGAGTATTGATACTGTTGTTGTTATTATTATTAGCCTTTACAGTGATGCAATATTTAAGAGGAATGCAGATTACACTGTCATTGACTGACTTGGCAGCACAGTGGGTTAACCCTGTTTCATCAAAGAAGCTGTTAATGTTAATGATGTTTTTAATTAAGCAGGAATTAGGAACCTTTATTCAACACATTAGTCTCGGCTCAGTGTGGCAGACTCTGTTTCGTGTTGGTCACGCACACTTCATAACGTTGGAATCTGCAGACACAAATCATTTTGTTTATAAAACAGTTTTCTGTCGCCTAAACGGAGAAACTGTCGTGTTTTTAATCTGCACACAAAATGTTCTCCCCCTGCAGAGTTGGGATGCATAGCAGGCCACATTTCGGGTGTTGCTGCGAGTGTGTGACAGATGAGTCAGATGTACCACATGATGCACAGTAACCAAGGCAACCAGGAGATGAAAGTCCTCCATGGAGAACGTAAAGGTAATCTGCATCTTCACATTCAAATCAGCTGGAGCCCCTGAGGTTGGGGCTCCGCTCCCTGCAGCCCTCCGCTCCTTTTAGTAAAGAGTCATCGCCTTTATGTTCAGGCATCTGTTTTACATGCATCTCTAAATTAGTTGCGGAAATAAAATATCCAGAGGAATGTCTGGATTTTTCTTGTGGATCATAAAATGGCAACCTGGGTGAGCTTCGTTGGTCCTGGAATTTGTTTGATAATTGGTTTTGTTCCTGGTTATCTAGTAAGTTACTGAAAACCTATGAAAATATAAAGTCATCAATATCAAATTAAAACACATCTATGTGTAATATTAAGATAATAAAGTGTTACTTAAAAATATCCACAGCTGATTAAACGACACACTTTAAAAACATGATGCAGTTGAGGTGATTGTGGCTAAAATGAAACTTGCAAACTCAATGTTTATCACAATAATTAAAAGAAATTAGAAAAAAAATAATAGCACAGGTTTCAGTGCAAATACTGTAATTACACATTTTATGTTTGCGAAATTTTATAAATGGCAAAAACTGCTTTAGGTTTCACACATTGGTTTCTCTTTGTGCTTCTTCGAGTGGCAACTCTGGGAAATCTAAAAGACAATGGCTGAAATACTGAGTTGGTGTTTTGAAAAGTGCCATTTTACGCTCAATATGTACAACCCTCGACCTTTTGTGCCCGAAAACCTCACAACAACAACAGAGGAAACCAGCTGGACTGAGCCTCTGCCACGGAGCCATGAATGTACCGCACACCTTACATTTTTACACACAATTTTCTTTTCCCTCTAGCACACGCAGCAGGACAGAAAGGCACATGTGGGTGACAGTCTAACCACCAATCGAACCAGCCCACATCCTCTTACACCAGGCAAGCACAATCTCTCTTCGCAACCACATGTTCCTATTGTTAAGGTGGAATACATTCTTCGTTCTTTAACACAGCTTTTGTATAAAGACCTTTTTGACACAACGACTTACGGTATATGAGGTTTTCTACCTTTGTTTTACTAATGAGCGTTGGACACAGATTGTTCTGTTGGTAAAGATTAAAAACAGGTAGAATCCACAGAGCAGGATGATGGTTTAGTTTTGGTGTCTTCACCTCTACCTACATCTCTCCTAATGATCCCCTGCCACGATATGTCGACTGGAAAATACACTGAAAAATACATCAAAGACTACAGAAACAATTATAGAGAGAACTTATTCATCAAATTCACTGTAAGAAATAACAGCTACTGAGAAATTCGGACTCTTGACGATTGATTTTCACTTTGAGAGAACTGTAGAAATACGGTATCATATTTCACTACAATAGAGATTTTTGAATACGGTCGTCCCTATGCCACAGCAAATATACTCGAAAGACATTGAGAGGGATCTACGTCTATCTCACTATGTCAGTAGGAGGCACAAAGTTCACCACTGGGACTGTTATTGTTTTAGAAGAGAGACAGAAGGGGAAACTAGAGGAAAATAAAGTGAAACTGATCACAGTCAACAATTTTCTACCAGAAAAATGTTTGCAATTGATCAGCTGTGGCATGACGGGCTTGATTCTCATTGGATTCAGTGGAGCAAAATCATTTTGTACTTTGCGTTAAGGTGTGCCAACTTGTGCTTTGATTTAAGCCAATTAGAAGATGAGCAACCAAGCATCAAATGACAATTTACAAATAATGCTTCTTCTCATCTCTTTTTTGTTTGTTCTTAGTTACAATGCAGTGGGCATGTTGTCTTGGCTAATTAACAAAGACACTATTGTTTAAGAGGGGCTGAGAAAAAGAAAAAAAACAGGGAAACTGTTCTTCCTTTTATGTGACTGAACTATAATAATAATTACAATAAATGTAGTGGAGGAAAAACAGTTGTCAGAAAATTACCTTTGTAATACAAATGGTGATAGCCACAATAAGCTTATAAATGAATAAAAATCTAGAAAAAATAGACAGTTACCCAGACCTGTTTTTGCTTTCTGCCAAAAGGGTTGCAGAAAGCAAGGACAGGTTTGTATATCAGGCTATAGAGAAGAGCAATTAAAAACAGATCTACACTGGGGGAGACCAGGTGGAGGGAGAGAGGAAACAAGGATCTTAAAACTCAATCTTGCAGGCAGGGAAAGACTCGTCCTGCATGACGACGGTGCTGCTGGAGGCCAGGACCATGATGTTGAGCTCCTGCTGCCTCTCATGTGTCTGCTGGTACCAGTCACGGGTCACCTCTGTGTCGTGGGTAGGGATCAGCGTCACCTGAGAGGGAGAGAAGAGATCAGGAAGTGTCATGACTGACAGCTAAGGAGAGGGAGTGCAGGGAAGGTGGAAGGTTGTGAAGCTATTCAAGGCTGATATGAGGCTTCACCAGTGAGAGTTTAAAACACCTAGAGGAATATTGTCTATAGTCATTTTAGTACAATAGCAAACAAAAACCTATTGTGTCAGCTGAGGCACATGAGTCACATAAACTTCAGTTAACGTCAACTGTGGTATTTGATCCCTATCACTTCTAGTGGACCCGCTTAAGATCTTTTAACGGCCAGTATAAACAGGAGAAATGACTACAGGGAGAAAACCATTTCAAGATTGTGGACATTTTGCATAAAATATGTTTGAAATCTACCTAAAGACTTGCTTGTTAAGAGAATAATAGACTAACTTGTTTTACTCGCAGCAGAGTGACCCTACAGTAGTAACCTGTAACTTAAAATTTTAGGAGCACATGCAGAGATTTAGGGACACACCATAAGAAAAAAAAGGGGGGCAAATGTACTGGTTGCACATGTGCAAGTGTACTTAAAGGCAAAACGCCCCCATTTAGGGGCAGTCTGGAGCCCTGTACTATAACTGATAAGACTGTTTCATATTTTTCATTTGGAAAAGTTGGTCTGCATTAGTTCAGATTCTACTGTTCAATACAAGTAAACCAGAAGTAAGTAGGAGTATCATTTTTCTCTTAGACCTTGACCTCATTCTCACATCTACCTACATCCTGGGAGAAACTGCAAATGTAAGACTTTGCCCACTTAGTTCAGGGGAAGGATGGACGCACAGCACAGTATAAAGATGTATATTTTATACATATTATAAATAAATTTCAGATTTAGGGAACCTGAATTGTGTTCTTAATAATGTCTCTTTTGGCTTAATAGCTTAGATTGCCTGCTTGTCCCGACTATCTTGAATCAGGCAGTGTGTCTGATTCATGACTGTCTAGTGTCAGGTCTGCTTCCAGCTTTAACAATACGTTATGACTGGACCTTTAGTTAATGCTTTTACTTTCTTTTTCTTTCTATTTTCTATATTTTAGACAGGTTTTGGAAACTCATATTAGTTCCTCTATCTAAAACTTATATTTTCAAGCTTTTTTGTAATGGTGCCTGAGACTAGGACCTAGGAGATACACATAAATATGATTATTTTACAATGAAATGTATAATAATATACCAATTAACCTTTGTGTTGAGATTGGTAAGTAGATCTGGAAAATGTACCTGCAGGTTTGATCCCCACTGAGCCTTCCCATCCAACAGTGCATCAAGGACTCCTCGGCTGGGCTCACCACTTGCTGCATCATTTCCGCTTACCACGTAGTATGCAGAGCGAATGCGCTTGAAAAACTCTTGGTCCACGTTCTTGGCACTGCAGTGATTAGGAATGTAGGCCAGGTCCACATAAATAGGGAGGCCTGGAGCAGCTGCAGAGCCAGACTTCTGTGAACCTGAAAGGGGACGGGGACACTGTCACCACATGCAAAGATATTCAGCTTACGAATTCTCTTTTGTAATGTTAAATGTCACTGGTATCTACAAAGCCTTGATTGTAGTATACTCCTCTTACCTGAACTGCTCTTGACACCGTTTGTCAGCCCTTTGCCAGGGTTGTAGCTTGACCGGGAAATATCATCTTCTTTGGAGCCTTGTCCATCTGACAGACGAGACATACGTGAGCTCTTGTCTGCCTCCTTTTTCTTCAGTGAGGCACTGCGAGGGGACGACGTCTGTTTGATAGGCATGGGAGATCTTTTGCGCCTAGCTGGGGATGATGACTTTGTTTTCCCTGAGGCTTTCTTCAGGCCCTTTGCTTTTGGCTCTTTTTTAACTGAGCCATTTTCCAAGGCATTGGGATCCACCATGCAAACATCTGGGCGTGGGGGATGAGGGTGAGGGTCCATGATGGGTGCAGGAGGAGGATCATGGCTTCTCCTGGAGGAGTTGTGACTGCCTCCTCCTGTGGCAGATAATTTATCAACAGGCATGTATTCTGCATCCTCATCTGAGTCCATATTACCTTCACCGGTGGCCGAGGGATATTCCTCAGTGCCTGGAGGCACATCGGAGTCTGACTGAGAACCAAGAGACTCACTGACGGAGGTGGGTGGTGTGTCCTCTGTGGCCAGACCCAGCCCTGCCGACATGCCTCCAGCCTGGTGCAAAGAGCTGCTGTGAGAGTGGTGATGATGAGGTTGTTTGTGAGCCCTTTTCTTGACTGATAGATCATGCTCGACGCCCTCCTGCGATTGGTCACTTCTGTGTTCGTCATCGTCCTCATCACTGGATAAGTGCCGCATAGAGGGGTTGATGAAGGACGGCGAGAGGTCTTCTTTGCGCTGTCTGTACTCAGAAGAAGAATATCCTGGAGATGTGCGACTGGTATAAGACGAGGTGGCCCCCATGGCTGCGTCACCAGCAAAGTCTTGGTCACTGTCGTCGTCATCATCTTGCTCTCCTTGGCTGCACTCTTCTGCGTAGAACGGTGAGCGGAAGGGCTGGTCCGTTGAAGAGAGAGAAAGTGGACGGGCTGGGTGCTCTGGCTCCATCTCACACTCCTCTTCAAATTCATCATCGTGACGATAATGGGGAGGGGAGTCTCCAGGCACCATCCCCATCTGGGGCTTTGGTATCTCCCACTCATAGGAGCCCCTGTAGCCTGCTGCTCCCTCCCTGGACTCTACCTTGGCTGGGCCTGAAGCTGTTCCACTGGCTGCTGCTCCAGCAGGGAGGGTCGAGCTTGTGCTGACCTCCGTGGGGCCATTAGCTGTATCTGGCTTGCTGGCTTGGAGAGGTGAGGGCATGTAGGAGCCAAGAACATCAGGGAGTACACCACCTGTCTTCTCAGTGGCAGCAGGAGCAACAGGTTTGTCAGAAAATGAGAGACTACCTGCCAAGCCACCAGAAGGTGATCTCCTAGTCATCTCACGCATGTACGCCTCTTCATCTTCCTCCTCACTGCTGTCACTCTCCTCAAAGTAATGCTTGCCTTCTATGTCTGGGCGTGGTGAGGAAGTGATGCCGAACAGAGCAGCACTGGCTGCCTCTTTGTCCTTGGAGAGTTCTGCTTGAGAGAACGGTCCTGCTAAGGCCCCAAACCCAACAGCTGAGTCCAGTTTGGACCCTTCAGACCATTCAGGCTTATAGAAACAGTCAGATTGTGGACCTTTATCTGTCATTGCACCTAATGGGGCTGGATGCTCTTTCTTGTCTTCAGCAAAACCAGTTGATGAAAGTGAGGGGAATGATTTGACCTCTTCAAATGGACTGAGTGGTGAGAAACGTGCTAAACTCGAGCTGGACTCAGCTGTGGTTGTAGTGGTGATTTGTTTTTCAGACACTTCCAGATAGTCATCTTTGGCGCCAGCAGAGCTGGAGAAGGGCGAGTCCATGACCAGCGAGTGTTCATCTTTGAAGGAGGAGTACTCAAAGAGAGGCTCAGCAGAGGCAGGCGTCTCCAGTTCCTCTCCAAACTGACGGCTGGTGGAGAGCGAGCCTGAGGTGGAGGAGGAGTAGCTATAAGCTGAAGAGGAGGAGTAACCAGGGGCAGCTGTGGTCGTGTACTGAAAGCTTGTGTCCAGTGACTTCTTACTCAGAAGGTCTGGTGTCTTCTGTTTCTCAAAATCAGGATCAGCTTTGTCATTCTGGTAATAACTGTCTGATTTTATAGTGAAATCCTCTTTCTCTGTGTCTAAGGTTTGGCGTGATGAAAATGAGTCTTTCTCACCACTTCCATACGAGTATTCAAACCCTGAGGAGTAGCCAGAGAAACCTGTAGCCCCTAAATCCATTGGCTTTCCACTGAAGGGCGAGGAGTCAATCCTAGGTTCATCTACAGCCTTTGTTAGTGAGCTAGAGCTGCTTTCTTTCATACTAGGCTTCCCTTGACTGTTGTAGCCATATCCAGCCATAGAAACCATAAATTCAGGCCGATTTGAACCAAACATTTCACTGATTGGACTTTTTACTTCTTTTTCAGACTTATCTTTGGCACCTTTCTCCATATCAGAATCAACAGCACCCTCATCCTCTTCCTCTTCCTCCTCCTCGTCCTCCTCTTCCTCTTCCTCATCATCCTCATCAACTACTTCATCATCATCGTAATCCTCCTCATCTCTTGCTGTTAGTTTTCTCATGTCAATCTCCAAACACGCTCCCTTCTCACTGAAGCTTGTAGCGGGGGGTTTGTCTGCATCAAAAGCTGCCAGTGAAGAGTACGCCGGAGACTTAATACTGTCAGATGGTCCTTTGAAAGAGAGAGTGTCTTTGTCTGATAAAGAAGTGGACAATGCCTCAGGTCTGTCAGAAAGTTTTTGCATGTCATCCTCCAAACACGCTCCTTTCTCACCGAAGCTTGTAGCGGCAGGTTTGTCCACATCAAAAGCTGCCAGTGAAGAGTACGCCTGAGACTTTGTGCTGTCAGTTGGTCCTTTGAAAGAGAGAGTGTCTTTGCCTGTTAAAGAAGTGGACAATGCTTCAGGTCTGTCAGACACTGAAGGGAACCGGCTATCTGTGCTGTACATCTCCTTTTCTTTTACCTCTTTTTCAAATGGGGATGTAGCAGAGGTGGCCTTGGAGTCAAGCCACGACAGGGTGGAAGACTCTTTTCCATAAGAGGTGCTAAATCCCTCTTTCTCTGACATCTTGTCCGTGGTCTTTCCTGGGGAGGGGGGCTCGTGTTTCTGCAGATCCACTTCACTCTTTGCAATGTCCTTCTCCGTCTTATCTAAGGACTCTTGATGATATGAATCGGAGTCCACTGAGCTTGTTTTGCTGTCATAAATGTCACCGTAAGAGAATGTTTTGCCATGTACATAGGGCGTGTCTTGTCTTATGTACAAGGCCTTTTCTTTGCTCTCTTTCTCTGGGAAATTAGAAATACTAAAATGAACACTTTTTTCTGCTTCAGTTTTCTCTGTGCTGTCATCTTTTGTGTCTACTTTGCTTTGATCTGTTGACAAGGGCTTCGTCACGGCTCCACTGCCAAACTCCTCATCTTTATCATCTTCATCCTCATCTTCATCTGAGTACATCACTTGAGGTTTTGGTTTCACCTCTGTGGTAAAAGACACTTGTGTCTTCTCTGGTCTCTTGACTTCTGTTTCTTTAATTGCAGATTTTGACTCAAAGGTGAAGTCGTCATCCAAAAAGCAACCTTCTTTTGCCTCCATCAGTTTGGCCTTAACAGTGGGCTGTAAGTCCTTTTTGGCAAAATAGTCTTCTTCTTCTACTTCTACTTCTTCTTCTTCTTCGTTGTCTTCCTCAGATTCCTCAGATACTTCAGATGCTTCAAATGCTGTCTTGTCACCCGGTTGACCAATGAAGGAGGTATTATCTGAAATAGTGACAGATTTTTCCATTTTCTGAAGATCAGCTTTAACATTGGTCACTTCTTCCTCTTTGTCCTCTGTCCTAAATGGTTTATCTTCTGTTGGAGAGTAGCCACTGCTTGTAGGCACAGACTGTGTGGGTGAGGCTAGTCTCATAGTGCTGTCATCTGGACTTACACATCTTTCCTCACTCTCTTGCCTGGAGTGCGACTCTAACCCAGGAGAGAAAGATGGAGGGGGTGAAAAAGGCTTTAAATCACCACCAGACTTAAATCCCTCTGGGCTAAAGAGAGCCTGGTTTTCTTTGACAGCCTGTGTTGGAGTGTGCTGCATAGTAGAAAAGGGAGGGGGTGAAAAGGTGTCAGAAGGAGATTTCTCCTTTTCCTGGAGCATTTTGGAGGCTGCGTGTTCGTAACTCTCTTGGAGTTTACCCAGAGGGATGTCAACGTTCGGGGTTTGGTCCTCATCTTCATCTTCCTCATCATCTTCTTCTTCATGGACTAATTTGGTCTTTGTGTCACTCTCCATTTCAGGAATTTGGGGTTGGTACTCATCAGAAGAAGGAGACTTGAAACACTTGTCATCCTCCAGAGAGGAGGTGGGTGAGATGGTTCCTGCTGAGTGGAGATAATCCTTCCCATGTGCAACCTCCGCACGCAGGGGGACACTGTTGATGGTGTCGAGCAGGAGAGAGTTTCTCCCAACTTCCTCAGTCTGAGGTGCTGTAACTGAGGCAATTGACTGGTCTTCAGCTACAGATGTGGCAAAGGATGACAGTTTGTCATATTCTGTGATGGATGTTGCTGAGGAGATGTGCTCTTCCTCTGCAAGAGGAGCAGCAATGATGGCAGGATAAGGTGCAAGCTCAGGCTCGTGACCTCCCGCGAATGCTTTGGGTTTGACCTCTGCAACATTAGACGCAGCGGAGCTTTTCATCTCTTTGATACCATGCATGGAATCAAAGGTACCAGGCACATCAGGAACAGAGATGTCATAGGTTCCCACATCATAGCGCAGCTGAGGGATCCTGTCCTCTGTTTCCTCATGGATTTCCTCATCAGAGATGGTCTGTTCAGTCTCAGAGTACCCAGGAATGGTCTCATCTTGGATGAAAGAGAACTGCTCTGAGGCAGATGCTGCTACAGCTTGCCCAGAAAGGGCAGTGGAAGGTTTTTGTTCAGTTGGCTTGGTGTCCCACTCTTTTCCACTTTTTTCCTTTTTCATCTCCTCTGTTTTGTATTTCAGGACCTCATCATCCTCTGTTCCTTCTAGCTCGGCTTTTTCTATTACATCGCCCTCCTCCTCTGAGCTCTCACTCTTCTTTGATCTGTCTTTTATGTCTTCCGTAATAGGGTATTTGTCATATTTCTCCATTTTCTCTTCTTCATACTTTTTGTCAAAGCCATCAGCTACATCCTTTTTAGTTGCTGCAGCCTGCTCTGTTGCACCCCTGTCTATGTTGTCCTCTTCCTGTTTGGCAGGAGATTGGGGTGAGGCAGATTTTATCTCAGTGGCTGAGATTGCAACTTTTTCAACAGGAGAAATCGAGGAAGCAGCTTTGGTATCTGTATATGCTGAATGCCCAGATAACACATCATTCTGGATAGATTCAGGCTTGAATTTGGACAGCTCTTCTTGTTTTAGAGCCTCAAAGTCCTCAGTAAGGTCCTCAGGGGAGGATACAATGGACCTGTCAGCCAGAGCTGCAGCTGCAACCTCTTCAGAGATATTCTTTGGAGGTGGCATTTTCCCATTTGCTTCCTCTTTGACTGCTTTATTTTTGTCAACCTTTGGCTTAGCCTGTGTCTTGGCCTTGTGCAGAGTTTTTCTCACCTCTGGCGTAAGTGGCTTCAGGTCAGGTTTGGTGATTTTTCTCAGCTCAGGTTTACTTGAGTCTTTCTTTTTATCCTCTTTACCTTTGCTTTCTTTTTTTTCTTCTTTTCTTATGTTTTCATCTTTCTTTATTTTCTCTTTCTTTATTTCTTTCTTCTCTTTGTCTTTCTTTTCATCCATCTTGGATGCCTTTTCTTGCTTGACAGTTTTTTCCTTGGATATTTTCTTTTTCTCTGTCTTATTTGCCACAGGGGCCACCTCACTGTTTTTCTGTTGTTTAGTGGCTTTTAGACTTTCACTTTTGAGCTTCTTCTCTTCTTTCTTTTCGACTTTATTTTCTTTAGTGATTTCACTTTTGGACTCTTCCTCCTGTCCTCCAGCTTCTTTCTTGGTTGTTTTAGAGTGTGGTTTGGGGGAAGATTTGAGACTCTCTTTGCTGTCAGTTCTTGATCTCATTTTCGTCTGTTTGATGATGGGAGGTGGTGCACCAGATGATATGTCTTTTTGGGTAGCCACAGGGTATCGCAGATAGTCCAGGTGTTTCAGTTTTTCAAGGCCCTCGAAGATTTTATTCTGGGGTGCATTTCCAGGGAACAGCACCCTGACTATCTTTTCTGAAGGTCGATGTGGAATCCAAACAATGAGAGCAGTCACTGATGTCAAATAGGGAACAGATATTTCTCCTTCTTTTCCATTAGGCATTGTAATGCCAGTCTTGGCTTTGCTGTTTCCAGCCCATTTCTGCATTAGAAACTGCATCTCTTTGCTTTCTTTAACAGGGTTTAAGACATACATGTCTAACTTTCCCACACCGAGTTTGTGGAACAATGTGATAGGTTCAATGGTGTTGCTAACTACCCTGTGAAGAGGCTCTGGAGTGATCCCAAGCTTGTTGAGGTACTGCAATGTAAGAGATGCTTCCTCAATGCTTCGCTTCACTTTCAGTGTGGACTCTGGCGTCCGAAGCTTCTCAGGGACATTGAAGAACACAATCCCAAGCTCAGGAGAGATCAGGTTCTTCATCCAGTCGCCGTTGCTGCTGGAGCCAGATCCTTGGTTACGCTCTTCCTCTTGCTCAGCAATCTTTCTCTGGAACAACCCATTGATGCCAGGAAGGTTATCAGCCCCAATATGGGTAAGCAGAACAGAGTCGATCCTGTCCAGGTGCCGAACGAGCTTCCAAAAGCACGCCTTCCTGTCAGACCCCCCGTCCACCAGAATGTTGAACCCATTGACAGCAAACAAAGCAGAGTCTCCCCTACCTCCAGGGAAGATGTAGCAGCAAGGTTTGGACAGCTTCAGAAAACCTCCAGAGGTTGGGGGCTCCAGAAGATCAAAGGGTGATGGCACATCCACTGTCTCCGAGACATACTCGGTGAACTCTGTGACTCCGTCCATGTCAGGCAGGTGAGGTTCAGGGTTCAAACGGTATTCCAGAAGATTTTGGAGTGGCTGCTGCTCCTGGCTTTGGCCTAGGGAGCTCCAGCCCCCGTCTCCCTGACAGAAAACTGTAAGCCTAGACGGCTGCTCTGAAGAAGCTCTGGAGAGGACTTCAGTTATCTGGGAATGCAGTAAAAGAGGAAAAAGTGAGGCAGCACTTTAAAATGAATGTGCTGTGAGCCATACACATCCACTGTAGCAAAGCACTTGGAGAGAAAGTGAGTTCTGCTCACTTGAGGGTTGGAGATGATTTCAGAAAAGTGTTGCCATGTGAACGCTCCACCTTGTAGTAGGATGTCTCCTCCTTGCTCAGAGCTCTGGCCGCTCAGTATCAGCAGCTTATTCCCAGCAGGGTCAGTGATCAGAGACCGGATCTACAAAGATAGAATGACAATTTCAAATGCTTTATAATATCAACATGAGAACCAATATTTCAAATAGTGCAGGTGAAGGTGGCTAGTACGCTTCCCCTAAGAACAAAGATCACATAGAGCCTAGATTTTCTCTCATAAATTGTAAATACACTGGGATGTAATATCTCTACAATAATTTCAGTGTTATTGCAATTGAGAGATGCTTAGTTCATCCCATAATCAGTGTCATTTAGGCAACAGTGTTAACAACACCTGTAAATGATAAAGGATTAAAAACAACATTTTTAAAGAATTTAAAACATACTAAAAATATAACAGAATAGAACCAAAAGTCTAAAATTTATCCAGGGAGGTGAAAAGTGTTATTTTCTTTGCAAATGATATCAGTATGACTTTTAGCCAAAAGTGATGTTCACAACCATCTTACAGAAAGATTCAGACACACATGTAAAATCCAACTGCCTTTCCATGTATATTTATGTAGAGCTAATAGGGTTGCACATCTCTTTGTGATAAACGATTCGATTCGAATCTAGATACACAGATTACGATTCGATTCAAAAACGATACCCTTTTATTACAGACCGATTCGATTCGATTCGATTCAGTGTAGGACGATTCGATTTTCGGTTAATATCTGTTGTAGATCAAGAAGCCAATTCTATGAAAGTGACTACCATTCTACAGTACAATATTTTCTTTTCAAATATATAAAAGACCACATATCTCCAAGCATTGTTGCTTTAAAGCACTGGCCAAAAAGAAATAAAAAAAAAAAGGAAAAAAGAATAACAAGATCACATGTCAATGTATTCATATTTAGACATGGACCAGTATCTGTAAGAGTTTATGTAAATTAGCCATGCGACCCCTTTTCCACCCAGCTGGTTCAGGTGCTGTTCGGAGCCAGTGCTGCTTAGCACCAGTTCTAGGTTCAGCACCAACTCCTTGCTGTGTCAGAGCGAGGTTACCGTAGCAACAAGACCAGCGCATACAGAGCATAGACTGTATAAAAGATTATCGCTCCGTTTGTTTATCAATGAAGCCATGTCTCTGATGAAGCTAACAAGCTGAGCTACAGGCAGTGGCTAACAGCAGCTAACGCTCGTCTCACAACATTGCCGTCAAAACGTAGTTGTCGGTCATCGTCACGGCGATCACGGCTGCTTTTTTTCAGCCGAGTTTAGAGTTATCAAAAGTCTATGCTTCCACGTCGGGTCCGGTGTTCAACACCCGCAGTTTGGAGCAGGTTTTCTGACTGTAGCAGCAGCAGACACAGGAGCAGCTGCTGGATGGGGAGTGTGCTAACTAACAGCAGCAGCAAAGCTAACATCAGGACGTCATCTGTTAACCCCCCCTCCCTCCTGTCATCGGATACAACATGAAACTACTCCAGTTAGCGAATCGTGTTGTAACTAAGATATTCGCTGAAAAAAATAGTTTTTATTTGGCCTGCTGATTGATTTATGAGTTATTAAAGAGACCGCTAACGGCTAGGCACTCTAGCCCATAGCGATAACCGATTCATGACGCTACAACCGATTCATCTAGGAATTCATGGCTAATTTGTATCGATTCAGGAGGCTGCTACCGATGCAGCCGAATCTCTCACTTGTTAAACCGAATATCCGGTCGCATCGGTTTATCGTTTACAACCCTAAGAGCTAATTATATTGAAGACTACAAGTCTAATTTACTACAAAATTATCCATTTAGCATTTTACCAGTGGTCAAAAGCCAAATTTCTACCAGACTAATAATCACACTGATGGACATAAATGTGTAGGCTATTAAAGAGCTGTCTGTGTCTCATACTGTGGGAAGGTGACGAAGCATTTTGCTTTTAATCATCAGGAGAGACCTGGACTGCCCACTGGGGCTAAGTGGTGAACAGCAGGAGCTGTGTCATTCCCCATCAGTGAATTCGAGTGTTGTGCAGTCTAAACAATTAGGGCCAAAACTACTCAGCATGATTTTAAATAAGAAAAACAGAACAATTTCCATCACCCTGCAGTTGTGTTGTCCGAGAGTGACTCACCTCTGAAATAGCGGTCTCTTCCGATGGGTTCACCAACACCACTGTCTTAAGGACATCACTCTGGTACTGGAGAATCCGTTGGCCTTTGGGAAACGGAGGAAAAAACAAAAGAAAAACTTCAGCTACAGTAAGGTGGCAGATTACCAGAAAGGGATGGAAAGCAAATGACAATGTCACAGAGCTCAAGCTCATGCTGGATCTTTAACATTCCTGCTGATAGACTGAGAACATCAGCATCAAGTTTTGGTACTGACATCAAACAAGAGTCCTTGTTTACAACATAGATTACCTGTCGGACATCATGCCACATTTTGGTGTGCACTGTATAGAGTATCATGAACTGGAAAGGAGGGGATGCACCTATAAGACTGAATGGGCCTTGTGCTAACATCAGCATGCTATAAAATGCTCACAATGATGTTAGTGACTAGATTTTTTTTTTTTTTGCCATTGACCATGTTCGCCATATTATTCTTATGTAGGGTCCTAACATTTGCCTAATTAGCAATTAACAGAAAGTACAGTTGAAGCTGATGGGAATGTCACACCCAAAGTATTTGTGATCAATTCCTTAAGTGCAGCTCTATGAAAACAATCTAGGCAATATTGATGGAATCAATATGGACAACCATGAGTTGACTAAAATTAGACAATAAATGACCACTACCGGCTATGGAAGGGGAAACTGAGGAAAGTAAAAATGGATTTTATCAACCAACCCAACACCACTCAAATGGCTAAACTATCTGTAATGATGCTGCTGCTGTTTTTAACACAGCAGAGCATTTTCCAGAAATTGACTGAGTTGAATTTGAAGAACTGTATAAAAACAGTGTATGATAGGACAGTCAGCTACCAGCAATCAAACACCTTGCACATGCACATGGTTGTGCAGTGTCCAACCCCGCCCAGCTTCTCTATCGCGCTCTTGCCACCTTCTGCCTCCACTGACACTGACTAAAGCCCCCGACGAGTTTAATCCCGCAAACACACTCTCTTCAAATAATCACACAATAGCGCGAGAAAAAAGGAAAAGGTCCTAAAGCTAAAAGCCTCATTGGCTGTTGCTATGGGGACGGCTCTCTAGCTGTTTTCTCTATAGCCGAGTTACACTGACCCAGTCTTGGCTGAGGGAGACGCATTGCAGCATTTCTGCAAGAGGGAGGGGAGGCTCATACTGCATGACAGTATGCACGCAGCATCACACAGTGTAAGAGGTGAATTCGAATGCCAGAGCATCAGCAGCAGCAGCAGCAGCAGCGTTATAAGCAAGCAACCGCTTCATCAGGAGATTCTATATTTAGCAGAAGAGATGTTGTTGTTGGCTCTTCCTCCACCCCAGGAACATGAAGGAGCTGTCACAGGGTGGTTATCTTTCCTTTCACCTCAAGTACATGGAGGCAAGGGCAATGAGGGGTGAAGAATAAATTAAGTGCTTAGCGAGGGGATGGCATGCCTTCGTATTCAAGTGTTACATGTTAGGTCAAATAACCTTACATTCATAAACAATGCGGGAATATAGAAGACACTGGCAGCCCTGTCGCTACACAATATAACCGTTTTGTCCAGCTGGCGAGTCAGAACCAGGAGCCGGTCTTTGCAGACTAACAGCCAACACTGGATCAGCAGCATGTGTGATTAGTAAACACTCTGTGGCACAGTTTGTAAATGCTGTTTGTTTCACTGTCACATTCTCCTCTGAAAAAGCAATTAAATCTGAATTTACTCAGCTGCTCATGGTTGTGCTTCTGTTGAACCCAAGGGACCAAAGCAGAGGCGTTAGCTGTTTGCAGCACCAACACTATTTGTATTATCTGTTTTAGGTTTTGGTGACATCTTGTACATCCTGATGCTGTCGACCATCTGCTTTTAGGATCATTACGGCATCCTGTATGTTCCTCGCTCTCTTAATGTCGTGATTTGCATAAAACCATGCCATCATAACATGCAATCAAATCTTGTGTCCACAGCTGGACCAAATAACACCAGGACGAAAGGCTGCATCTTAATCTTTGATATCTTCCATTTGTACCTGTTGAATTGACTGTAATTACAGCATTATGTATGTTTGTTTAAATTTGATGCCCTTTTTTAACGCTACTTGACATCATTAAATGATGGCTTTACTCTTAATGAGCTTTATGTTTAAATAAAGACAGATTATCGCGCTGAGCTCTGGCTCACAGCTTTTCTCATGTCCTTTTTCATGTTGTACTGTATGTGGGTGAAAATAACCACTGGTTGGTGCATGTGTCCTGCCTACTCCATCAACACATAATTACTGAATATGTCTTCAGTCCAATCAACAGAGAGTTGATAAAAGCTAATGTTAAGCTGATTGGATGTCAGTTATTTTGAGCTAGTTACTGTATATTTGCTGATGTTCAGCACAGAATGAAGAGTGAACTCTCCAAGATGGCTGTATTTAAGGCCAGTGATGTTGAGCAGAGCAGTAATTGTGATGATTAAAAACGTTTGCTGGTAGTCCACCTAAATTAAAACGAATAATGTCTCCCTCTGGCATTCATTTTCAGAGACGGCGTGAGCAAAGGTGGGCCTGACATTTACAGCATCTGTCATCATGTAGTGTCTGTCATGGCATTAGTCTGAGGCAGAGGAGGATCTGAAAGACTGAGTGGACCGTGCTGGACAGAGGATGCAATCAATTCTACGACCTTGACACTGTTTCACAAGGATGGAGAACAGGTATGAATGGTTTCTCCTCACATTTGCATCGCTTTGTGGTACACTTCTGACACAACACATCCTCTACTTTTATGATATACACACATGGTGCTACCTGAGAAAAGAGAAGGAATCCATCCACAAGGATGGGATACACCACCTCCAGTACAAACTACAACTGAGCACTGATTTCCTGATTAAAAAACTGATAATTGCCTTAACAATTAATTATTTGGAAACCAAACAGATACAGAGAACATCAGAGTGGAGTCTGCGATCACCTGTTGAGTCAAACCAACATTTCAACACCCAAAGATATTTAGTATGTTACAGCAAATTGTTGCCTATGCCATACTTTGTTGATACTTTTAACCACCAAGTCTCTGTTTGTCACTGTACAGACACTGTGTTATGCACAGTAACCTGCCAAGGGACTACAGATGCAAATTATCTTAAAGCTATAATCTGGTACAGTGCATCAAATGGCAACATGTTTGAACTGCATTGTCCCTTTTAAATAAAATAAAATACTTTGTGTATTTGTTCTGTTTCACTGAGCTTCACAGAATAAGGAGCAGAAGAAGCAGAAGCCTTCATCTTGAAAATCTCAGTGAGATAGTGGGCGGGCATTCACGGCATTAAAGAATAAATGGAAAGCAGAGCACAAGCCTACGCACTTGTGTTCGAGGTGTATGGGAAACGGTTTGCATCCACTGCTGTCCAAGCCGCCCGCTCACCGCCGAGCAGAGGCCACAGCTTCACATGCTTAAACGGCGGCTGAGGCCGAGAGATAAGTCAGCTGTGTGCTCGGGTTCATTCGTGAAAGTAGACCATGTCCCATATGTGTCACTTTCTGTGACTCCACATGGCATGATTCTGCTACTGCCGCAACACAGTGGTTAAAAATAAAACTAAAGGAAAATATTGCCCGTGGCGCCTCAGTAGTTCCACAGCAAAGAAAACTAAGGAAGAAGAAACAGTTGATAAAAATGGCTGCATATGAAAAAAAAAAGAAATATAACTGTAACTGTATGTCACACAACACAGCAGGGGTCCAGACTAATCTTTAACGCCACCATGTTTGTATACATTTTCAAAGTGAGCAGTAGCAAATTAGATCCAGCTCTCAGTGACGTTTAAAGAGACTAATGAGCTCCTGCTTATTTTGTCCGTCGGTTTCCCGCTGACGGTTTGTTTTGTTTACGACCTGTAACCCAACTCATTTTGTCTGGTAGCATGATGAATGATACAGTTTGTCTATAACCGAAGCTATTAGCTGTACAGGTTATGACTGGTCAGAGTCATTGCAAGGGTTATTAGTCAGAGCAGAGACAAATGAATATGAACATAATCACTGTTAAACCACGCTGTAATTATTACCACATAAAGTGTGGGAACAATTAACACTCAAATGAAAGTCTCACATATTTTAACATTGTCAGACATTAGTGTTCAGCTAAATTGTGTAGAAGTTAATAACAAGTTGTTGGTCTGAAAAGGGGCTTTATCCGATACTTCTATCTAATACAGTAGATGATATTTGATATGATGGGAGCATCTGTAAATCACTGATCTGTCATGAGTTGACAGAAGTAATACTGCAGGAAAATTAAACATTAAAGTGAATCACGACTCCAACAGCAGAGAGTTGTAAAAAAGCACTCCAGTGTACGTGTCCTCTGAGGGGTCTAACTGACACGCAGGTGATTTGTTCCTGTTGCTTTCACTCACACTGATGCAGCTTTCAGGTGGGCCTTGAGGGAAATAATCAAAGGATTGAAATCAGAGCCTGTGGTGCAGCAGCACGGGGTTAAAAGCTACATGACTGTGCAACTGCCGGATCACACAAGGCTCCTGTTTCACAGCACTACAATCTATATATCTTTTTTTTTGTCTCTGCTCTGTGAAGCACCTTGGACAACTGTCACAGGTATTTTTAACTGTGCTATATAAATAAAAGTGAACTTGAAGTTGAACTACAGTAATTGATGTACAGTAAACATTTCTATAACTGAGGGAATTCAATACAGAAACTCTTCAACATTAACAGTGAACTCCAGAAGTCAGAGACCATGGCTATTGGAATTGGACCCCACTATATTTTTTTTGTATGAATTGGAAATGGCCCCAAATGTTCTACTCTGTTAAATCATCATCATAACTGAGCGTGGGCCTGATTTATAGGTTTAAGTTAATGAAGCATTTGTACTGGAAAACTAGAAAGTTGCAGGATGTATCTCTGATTCGGTGTCACAACCACTTTTAGAGGCGTGGGCAGAAGTGTGTCTGCAAGTAAAAGTTTTATACAGCCAATGTTAAGTGACACTTCCAACGCTCTGACAGAGTGTTGGAAAAGACTGAACTCCTCCTGGCTGAATCGTTCACACAAAAAACTTTAAGGAAACACTGCGTTCGTAGCATTTTATAAAGTAGGCTGTTTTTTCCAGCGTCTCATTAATCAGCCCACATGAGCTTAGTTTTCTGATCTGCAGCCCCCAGTCTGGATAGGTTTATGCATGAGACTAATTAGTCACAGTTATACAGTTACTGTTATAATATTACACATTCTTGCTGAGCCTATATTCATTATCAGCATTTACATGTGTTAGTGTCACTGTAATATGATGATATGACTGTCACCTCACCATATAAATATAGTACAAAACTCCCAGCGCACACTAGAACATAGGGTAGACAAGATTTATTATCAAAAGATAAAAACAGAAGGGGCGAACAATGCGTTTCACATCTTTCTTCATCAGATTCAGTTCAATTTTTTTGTAAGTATATTTTGATGGCTTTTTCATGCCTTTATTTGACAGTAGGCCAGTTGAGAGAGACAGGAAATGGGAGGCAGAGGGGGAACGACACGCAGGAAAGGGCCGTATTCGAACCGGGGCCGCCTGCACGAGGACTATAGCGCCCGCTTAACCCACTACGCCACTTGGCACCCCATCAGATTCGCTATCAGGTGCGTGCTTAAGAAGACCAGCTGGCAGCTAGAAGAAGCACGGGACTTACAGACTTTTTGTAATATAAATATAGTAGCCTACTCATTCCTTATAGGTACTAAAATACTGAAATGCCCATCGCTGATCTTCACTTCTGTAGTTAAATGATAAAGACAGCTGTGTTCAGTGTTGACTGATGGCAGTTCTGTTCATCAGTGTTTCCCATTGCTTAACCAATGGAACTAATTTAATCCAACTTTTGATTGATGATCTCATGCGTGAGTCATTCTCTCTCATGACACATCACTGTAGATGATCAGTGTGAGATGGTAACATGACGAGCCCCAGTGAGGACAGATACAGATGAGAGTGTAATTACAGCTCACAGCATGAGCAAGCTCAAACTAAGCTGGCTTCAGCAAACATTCAGACCAGCGTGGACAGTGTCATTAATACCTCATCCATATGTGGTATCATAAGTTATAAAATGAGTAGCCTATATTTCACTTATTCTAAATCTCTTAGCAGCAACAGAAACCAGCCTGTACATACACTACACAGCAGAATCCAATTTCAGATATCACTCCGTGTTACCTCAACAGCTGAATGTGGATTGCACCATGTGTTGTACTCTTTATAGTTCCTTTCTCAAAAAAAGATACGTTACATCACGAGACAGCTGGACACTGTGGATTTAGCATGCATAGCTCACACTGGAGGAAACAGTGGATCTGTTTGGGACTATTTTCGGTGGTGGATTAATACATGTTTTATGCGCCGGTGTGTATTTTTGGCAGCAGCCAGGATCGTGCATGTGCACAAGGTGATGAAGGGGGGTGTAACGACCTGCAACAGTGGTGCTCACTGATGTGTTTTAATCGTTTTTGGAAACAGTGCAGCTTTGTGGCTCCATGTGATACATCAAGACAAACCACTGTTGGTGTGTTTGTTGGAGATTTACTTTGATTTATTTATGCAGATTTATTTTTAAAGCACACGGTATGTGTCCTTGTGATTGATGAAGTATTGCTAATAGTTGTGGCATGCAGCAGACAAGGACAAAAGGGGTTATTGTGACTTAAATGTGTTGTGTCTATTTAACACAAAATGGGCTTTTCGCAATTATTTTCAGCTATCAGTTTTTCCCAATTCTTGTTATTATCTCGGCCTTTAAAAATCCACTATCTGTTGACCTATTGTCAAGGGAAAATCACAGCTCTAGAAAACAGTTTGCTCTTTTGATTTTTAAACAAAACAAGGAAGTTCAGAAATGGAGGATGCACAACCAATGTCAGGTTGCAGAGTTATGTCTCGTCCTTTAAGAACGATGGCACCAGAGCAAGACACCAGTCAGTCTGGAGCCACACCTCCACCAAGCCAGAAAACCACTATCACTGTTGCTGGGCATCCACTGAACCCACCCTTTATTCTCCCTGATCCTGCTGAGCTCAGCACTCTTCCTCACGCACCCCGAGGCATCATGGGAGTTCACAGAGCGCAATACAAGGTTGTGGGTGTGTGCGTGCATGCATGTGAGAGAGAGAGTGTGTGTTTGCATGTGTGTGTAGGGGGAGACGCTAATAGTACAAAGAACAAAATCTGATCTCATTCAGTCAGTTTTGGACGTAGTAGTGGGTCGAGCTCCGTCACACACAGTGAAAACTTTAGAACGGATGACCTGAGCCGCTCGGCTCTGTTCTCCTGCTCCGTGTGAAAGATGAAACCTGCTCAAGGACGTTTCAATGGCAGCTTCCACAGCAAACCATCCCTCACTAACTGAGCAACCTTACCACAAAATGTGAAGCTGCAACAAGCAGTTGTTTTTGTTATTGTAACCAGCTGATTAACTGTTAAGTTCAGTTGTTTTGTCTTTGGATTAGTCCTTTTTTTTGTAATGGTTTGTATTTTTTAATTTTTGCCTTTAAAATCTGGATTATTATGTCAAGTGACTGATTAATAATAGATGAATTGTTCCAGCTGTACAGAGGTCGTCACCTTGTGCCTCTGGAATAATTTTTCACAGCACAATGTCTGTAACACTGAAATGTTGTTGTTTTTTTTGTCTTATAATCTTATATGACTGAAACTAATGATTAACACAGTGGTTCAGTGGTTTTAAGGCCCACCAGGGTGAAAGGTCAATGATGACAACTTTTACACCACAACCGCACCACATTACATACTTGTTTGCTATCTTGGTCTGATTGTGCGGTAAAAAATGAATCCATGGCAGGAACATGAGCATCAAAGTGGAGAGCTAGTTAGTTATTAGAATCAACTCAGACAGAGACCGATGGAGAATCGACAAGAAAACGCACAAAACATGTTTGAGAAGGTTTTATGTGGGCTCGTATGTGGTTGAAAAAGGTTGAAACCACTGGGTTATTATTTGCAGATTAATTTTCCATCTAAAAGCGCCTTGCTTCATTAACTAACTGATACAGTAAACTTCAAGTTGGACTGCACAATTAATCACAATACAATCAAAATCGCCATATGGCCAAGAAGTGCAACATCCATAAAGGCTCCATGTGTTTTTGTGAAAATGAAACTACAATACCAGCGTGCCCATCTCACAAATATGGTTGTTTTTTTGCATATGGGGTATCCCAAACATAGATGTTGCTGTTAACCACTGAGCTCCGCAAAACATAACGTTTCCACGATGTAAATAAACCATAAGCCACAGCATTGCCCCTCGCCCACATGTTTCTGGCATAAGCAGCTGTGAGTTTGCCCGTGTCTATTTTTAGATTTTTTTTTTTGTGTGTGTGTGTTGTCGGTTGCATAAGTTTGGGGTTATTGTGAGAATCTAATCCCTGTCCCTACACAGATTTGACACCGACAGATGAGCTGCTGCAGCGGCCTGAGCTGAGCAGAGGCTCGACCAGCTCCACAGTCAGTGAGTCTCAGCTGTTGCCTTCAGGTCAGAAGACGAGCTGCATTTTTTCCCACCTTCGAAAATTAGGTCACCCAAATCTACTCAACTGGATTGAGAGCATCTAATGCTCAGACAAATGAGCGTAAACTGTGGGTTAAAAATGTAAACATGAGTCAAAGAGGCTGTTTACGCTGTGGTGGGTGAGAGCGAGAGGATGGAGGCCTACGCTGCTCTCAGTCTGAGCAGCAGCAGCAGCATCCTACGGGGAAATCAGATTAACCGGTTCCAGAAAAGGGTTGGAGCTGCACTGAAGATGCAGAGGTCATGTTGTAGGCTGGTATTGTTTTGAGGAATATGTTTGTTTTGATCACCTGATGAGGAGTTTACCCTCTACAAATGCACATAAAGTCCACATGGTACATTACCATAAGGCTAAATCTGATGTGGTTCACAGTCTCTATTGGACTGTTTTACAGCCAAACAGCAACAAAAAAAAGAAATGAAGATGACATGCATTTATATTTTTATTTCACCACCAGATTACTGAAAAGGGAAGACAACTAGAGGGAATATATCTAAACACTTCCATGAAAATGTAGCCTATATCCTTTTTCCTGGCATATACTCTAGTAATTTGTTGCTGTGCTGTGAGGAGTCATGATTCATACCCTCTGTATTGGTATAAATCCTGGCTGTGGTCTTTCACCATACAGAACATCATGTGACTAAAATGCACCATATGCATGCATATATGCTGCTGTTTGGACGGTGTACAAACAGACCGAGCTCCTCGGGTTATAGAACCAGCCTGTAAATGTCGATATAGACTACAGTGGATGGATCACGATGAGACATAACGTTACTCACGTTATCCTCGGTCCACGGCCTGAAAACACCGAGTCTATAACGCGTTTCCTCACATTCAGTGACTGTAAATCGGTTCAGATTCCTCCGCTGACTCGGACCGTCTGCGCGCGCTGTGACACTCCAGATTAACGCTGCGGTGTTATGAAGCCCGGTCAGAGCAGCAGCCCGGTCTCTCTCCGCATCTCCCTGCGCCTCAGCGTCTGTACCATCGCGGTGGATGGAGTAGTTTAAAAACAGGAAAGAAAATAACCCCCGAAGAAGAAGAGCGGGCTCTATCTGCCGCCTCGTCTACAGACTGTGACCGAGAAGAAACGGTGAAGTGTCTTACCGTCCTTCAGCGGCGTGGATGGAGCAGAGGGAGGGAGGGGCGGGGATGCTGCTGCTGCTGCTGCTCCTGCTGCTGCTGCTGCGGATGAGGATAAGGATGATGGCAGGATCGGCCTGCTACAGCTCTACACCTACACTGTGCGATCTGGTGGCTCGTGCTGCATTCAGGGACTGGTCGTACACACGAGTGTTAACTGATTGCAAAAGATTTCAGCTTTCATTCAGAAAAAGGCCTTATCTCTGTTTTTATTTCAATTCCATCTTCTCCTAGCTTCTTTTTCTTCTTCTTCATATAACCCAAGTTTCTCATATAACACAGACTGATGTTTAGGATTTTAGGTCAGAAATACTTAAAAGGCACCACCCAAAACACCCATATGCTCATCTTAGATGAAGTTCATCTAAAGTCTCCTGCCTGCTCCCAGAAATAAAATGAATCACTTCAATACAGAGTCCTTAATGTAGCATATTTACTATTTTATGGGCCCCAGAGAGAGTAAATGATTAAACATTTGTAGCTTACTGAAATTATCTTCTAACCTGCTGTGTGGAGGATATCAGTAGTAGGCCTGAGCATGCAGCAACTTGTGACAATCTGCAGTAAATGTGACAAAACGTACAAAACATTAGCCTTCAAGCAATTGTATTTCTTTCTTTTTTTCAGTGAGATATTTTTCCCTTTTAGAAACTTGTCCTTGACCCGCATCATGCATGCAGTTTAATCTACAATGTTAATCTATTTAAAACCTGCAGCTCAATCCCAAATACCAGGTTTAGTGCATGGATGATGCGTTGCATATATAGTTTATCTAGACCCATAAAGCTGGAAATTATTACTTAGAAGGAAACAAGTGGGTAGGGACTTTTCAAACAGCTGTGACTCAAGCAGCTGCTGCTGGGTGGGACAGACAAACTAAAATAGACTCTAAGCTCTGTTAACTTGACCCACTGTAAACCATGAATCATAACATTTGACTAACACAGGGGGAGAGAAATGCATGTCACTGTTGCAGTTAATCTTGAAAGGTCCAGACAGTCTAGACATTTCATTATCTCTTTGTCCCTTTAATACCATCCCAGCGATTTTGGATCACACAGTAAAAGATTTTCTTTGGTACAGAAATAGCTCATAAAGATTGGAAGAAAAACTTCTATAAAGATAACAACAATGAGACTGTCAATGATCAAGTGCAGTGAGTGAGAGAAATCTTCACCCTCAAAGTCTGCTGTGTTGTCCATCCATCCATTAGCTTTACTGCTTATCTGTGCTGAAGCCAATCCCAGATGACAGGGTGAGGGTGGGTTACACCCTGGACAAGTCTCCAGTCTCTCACAGAAACTTATAGAGACACTGCCTCACACACTCACATTCACACCTGTTAGAGAATAATTTCACTTCCCTGTAGATAGTTTATGTAGATAATGATCAATCCCTCTGTGTTGTAGTGACCTTCAGTTAGATTATTGCTGGGGTCAGTTATCAGCCCTGGTCCCTCTTTGGCATCTTCAATCTCATTCTCTGGCTGGTTACAGACACAGCTGTAGAGTCAGATGATAACGCTCTCCGTCACTGGATAACACGTTGTAACTATTGTTTCTCTCTCAATTTGTGACAGTGGTGTTCCTGTCACTAGGCCTCCAATTGATCATGCGCCCTGGCTACTTGGCCAAAGGGATGTCCTTTTGGCCGACTGGCAAGCGCGCATGACTCTTACCCGGGAGGTGTGGGTTAAATCCCCACCCGGGACCTCTTCACCTTGCCACATTCTGCCATTGTTAACAGGATCTATGTAGCACCAGGGGTGGGTCCATGGATTCCTAATGTGTGGCAGCCTGTGCAGAAGCATTAGGACGTGCTTGTGAAAAGAGGGGGAGAGATGTGACAGTGGTGGTCCTGTCACTATGCCTCCAATTGATCATGAGCCCTGGCTACTTGGCCAAGGGGATGTCCCTTTGGCTGACTGGCAAGTGCGCATGACTCTTACGGGCCCTCTTCACCCTGCCACAAATTCCTAGCTGGTGTGAATCCTTATCTGGAGAAGGATCGAACCTAGTACCTACTTGCTTCTGTTGAGGCAACAGTGGCACTAATATTGTGACTTTTGTGTTGCGTTGTTGACCCCTGTGGGCACTGTAAGTTTTTCATCTTTTCACGTTTTTTTAAATTGGAAAACCATGTTCAACAAAATCTTAATCATGATGTAATATTATACAGTTTATAACATATCTGGAGAGGAAGAGGAACACATCTGCTCTCTTAGTTGTAAGTGCCTCTGTAAACAAAAAGCCTATCAGTGAAACCCAAGTGTACATACTCTGTTGCAGCAGCACTGATGCAGCATCATCTCAGATGACTGGCAGTCACCTCTAAATATCAGACAGCTGTTAGCTGCACAGCTCGGCTGCTCGGCCTGCCGCGCCCCACTCTTTCCAGACACGCTGCTTTTCTCTCCTCTGTCTCAGCTTTTCCAGAACCTCCTCCTGCCCCCTCCACCTCTTACATTACTCTCCATTCTTTCACTCAGGGAAGGAAGCACACACACACACACACACATACACACACAAACTCATTTGTTTCTGAGAAGGCTGAATTACCACCATGACTGGCTGCTTTCAGAGAGACTCTATTCTCTAAGTGCAGTGGTTCAGTTATTCTTACTGAACCTGAGCTGTATGTTTTCTGAGCATGACGTGGTATCATAACCAGTGAGGCCATATACAGCGGGGATAATACAATACAAGCAAACAAAACAACTAAAATACAGCAAACCGGATGTGCAGGTGAGATTAAAAAAACCTGGAGAGGTTTATAAAGGAAATATATATAAATATAGGCTAATATATTATATAAATGTAAATTTATATAATCAGACTGAACTTTACCATCAAAAGGTGACATATTATATTTGCATGTATATATATATCCTGGTGGCAACTGGGTTGATATACACTATACACATGCAAATTTAGTATGTTACCTTTTAATGTTAAAGTTCAGTCTGATTATTGTAAATTAAAGTAACCTCTCAGCTTTTCTTAAAAACTGTACCAACAGCTTTTGTTTTCTTTTTTAATCATGCTAACAACATCTGGCAACACGTTGGTCTACCACTGTGGTCCCAAATGAAATGAAATATATCAACGACTGAAATCTTCTACAGACATTCATTGTTCCTCGATCCCCAGAGTTTTTCTCTAGTGCTGTCGTGTGGTTCAGATTTGTGGTATTGGAGTGAAACGTCTCAGTTATTACAGTCCTCGCACCTCAGTGTGAACTGTTATTAGAAAAAGAAAATGCCTCTCCTCTCAGTATTGGTCTACATAATAAAATCTCTGCCGAACTGAGAGTCTGATATTTCCCCCCACCTACATGCTAACATGTCAAGTGGGTGGACGTTGTTCCTGCCTATCAGCTTTATAGTTTTGTCATTTTGAGTGTTTCACAGCAGCGCCTCAGAGCAGCTTGAGTTGTTTTGTTAAAAGACTCTGTGGAGCTTTCTGCTAAACAACACTGACAATTTCTGTTGTCAAGTTATGTTTACATTCAGCATGGAGGAACTATGCAAAATTTTTACCTCAGCTATGCTACTTTCTTCACTTTAAAAGGTAAAAGGTTGGATATCCTGGAAAAATGGTTAGGGCAGGCCACATTTTGAAAATACACATGTCAAAAGTCCAAGGCCCTTTCCCCAGACTTCTCTCTTAGGCCTCCATAGCTCAGGAACATGCAGCGCTTGTTCAGCTTTGGGTTCATATCAAGGTGAAGTCACAAAGGTATCACGATGGAATTTTTTACAGGATTGTCATTTATGGTTTATGACACATTTTATCTTTATATAAAAAAAAACTGTAGTAGCTGCAGTTCGGATACTGCACCTGGCCATATTGTGCCGTCCATGATGATTAATTATGCAGCTCAAATGTCAACAAAAGAATCAGCAACAATTTCAAAGTTAGTTGTACCTCAAATAAGATGACAAATGAATACATCCTCTAAACAATGGTGGACAAGAAATACATGTCGAGTGTAATGCAGTGTTCATCCACTCCAACAACTACACCACCCTGACCACATGTTTTCAATATAAATGCATCACTGAGCCACTATAAGGTCTGTTTTATGGCAGGGAACTATATAGATGAACCTAATCAAGTTGTAATATGCGTCCTCTGTCCACTGGAAGGACATAACTGCCGTCCCTACAGACTCTTCCTCCGCGGTGCAGTTCACATTAAAGTAATTTAACTGTGTTTCACATGTGTTTATTGCATTCATGTGTACTCACACACACACACATCTGTAGGCATGTGAGTCCAGATGAAAAGGCACAGAGCCAGGGGACCCTCCCTCTTGATTTACAGCCCTGACTGCAGAGAAGCTGAGGGACGGATCAATAACGCCTGCTGAATTATTAATCAGCACACGTTCTCCTAAACCACACCCAGGACTAACGCTGCTCACCACGCCTGGACATCTTTAAGGCGTGTCATTAAAATTTAACTGCCCACTAGACAGCTGACGTAACATCACAGACTGCGTGTCGTCCTTGTGGATCATTTTCTGTAGGCTAACTGTGTTAATTAATATCCAGCTTTCTGCTGCTTTTCACAGCACAGCTCTGGGATTTGCTGTATATTTGAGTCATTCCTGGTCAGAGATCAATAAGGAAACAGATTAGTGTCGGCCATGCGTGTGCAGTGGGGGACAGAAACTCATAAGAGGCAGTTCTGTGAGGTCAGCAGTGTAGCCAGCATCCCCAAGAGGGAGGGGGAGACATAAAGGGGAACAAAAAGATGACTTTTAAGTGTAGTGAATAATGTTGTAATGCAGTTGTCACGCACACAGGAGGTACATGTGCTGACACAGCAGGATTACATTACTGCCCACTCAGGAACCATCCACCTCCATCACTCTGAGCACCATTTGCTCTGCCTCTGTTTGCTTTTGTCTCCTTGGCAGCAAAACTGTTGTGTGTACATGAGGGGAATGAAGCTGATGATACGTGTGCGTGTGCACGCGCGCGCATATGTGTAAGGGGTCTTTAATAATGCTGCTCAGGCCTCCTGACAACCTCTTCTGTGTAGCAGCCATCACTCATCTTTGTCAGGTTCAGCCTGCTGTTGTGTCCGTCACACTCTGTGAACACCCACTGAGCCCCTGGGTGTGAGTTTGTAGTGTGTGTGTCTCAGAGACATGACCAATCTACTCTACTGAGGGGACCTGAACCCTCTATGCTCTGAATTTCATGCAGATTTACGTGGAGGGATTTATGTGGATGTGTTGATAAAACATTTGACCAACTATCAGATGGATTGCCCTGCAGTTCTGGAGACGTTCGTATTTCCTGGGGAGCAAATCATATTGACTGTGGTGATCTCATAGGCTACAGCCCCAGCTCTGTTGTCGAGTGCTGCTGATAAGTCAATGTTAGATGCAATGTCACATCAATAACACGTTTTGCTGTCAGACTGGGTTGGGTTGGTCACATAGCTGCATCCACAAAGTTTAAGTTACTAAATGAAGTAAAGCCTGTGAGCTAGTTCAGGCAGACAACTTGAGCTGCACTGTTTAGTCACGTGACATGCCTCACTTGAATCATATATACCCTCCCAATTTGGTGCACTATTTAACCTGCAAAAATGATCCACTGCTTCCCAGCTTTCTATCACCAACTGTCTATTGTTTCAGTCCCAGCATCCACCTGCAGGCTTCAGGGGGGCTAAGATATTTCCTCATCACTCCCATGTATATTTAATGAAATCAGGGGGTGATGCTCTCGGACCCTATACTGTAGACGCCAAACTCTAAATCTGTCTTAAACATTTAAATTGTGAGTTGTCTGACTGAACTGGTATTAATTTCAGTATTCTGTAGAGTCGCCACATCATCATCATTACATTATCATAAAGAATTGAGTTTTGTTTGTACCTTAGTATAAAAGACAATAAAGGTATTCCTTCAGTTTAATTGTTTAATTAAACAATTAAACTGTTGTCAGTAAAAAATAATTTTGTTCAGTGCTTCAGTGCTGTGAAGATGGCTACAAAGATTAGTTTGGTTTTTGTTTGAGTTTTGTTTTGTTATATCAGTATCACATGATTTATATATTGTTCATATGTACTGTTAGCTCAGCATTACCCTTTGGGTCCATCACTTTTTTGTACCTGGAAACACTTGTCAAATTGATGAAGTCGTCTCTTATTTTATTTCTTTGTAGGCCTACTGTATGTGTTTTTTTAAGTTGTATGTGTGTTGAGCACTACTTCCCCTGTGCTGTTCAACTCCATTGAAAGACAATAAGCAGCGATGTTGAATCAGTGCTCAGCTTGATTAATGCAATGTGTAGATGCAACGACATGGGGATGAATTCAAAGCTGTAAAAAGCTCAGTGTGTGTTGATGTTTGTGTCTTCAGACCTGTGTGATTAGATCCACTGAGCTCCTCTGCTCACTATTGACTGCATCTCCCCTGAGGGCTCTGTGACGCAGTCAGGTTTCTTTATTGACCATCGCTCTGCAGTGTGGGTCCACCGAGTCTTTATTAATTGCATCGTGTGGGCGACAGCTGCATTCATGTTGACCATTACTGCCACCCTCCTCTTCCTCCCACCCGTCCTCTTCCTCCTCCCCTGGGATAAAACATAATCTTTCATGTTGCCAGACTGTCCCTGTACACCTCATCAGTCAATCAGGGATCAGTGTGATGCCAGCAGAGGCAATGCTGAAGACTGAGACACTAATGAACATAAAATGATGGATGTACCGATCGCCTGTGTGTCATACTGTATCTGTTTCACGGTGACATAACAGACACAACAGTGCGTCAGTTCTGTTTCCTGTGGGAAACTGAGCGTCTTCAGGGAGCTGGAAAGAGGCCACGAGGGGTTGGAGCTGACAGGTCCAGAAAGAAGAAAGAGGATGGGACATTTAAGATACACTGGGGAGTCTTTTGACTTTGTGCCACTGGAGTCACTTGATCAAAGAGTGAACGCAACAACACTTGCGTTCACTGTGGTTTGCATTTTCGCCTTACGTTGTTCTGGTTTCACATCTGCACAGTTTGCATCTTCTTCTTGTACCTCCAGTACTTCGATTTTCTATAAATGTCCTGTAAATGGTTGTTGGGCTCAAAGGACTGGTGAAGTGTCCAGCGTTAACCACTCACCCTACATCAGATGAATGAATGACTGAACTAATTTCCACTGTCCCAAACTGGACAAAAACAAACAGCCCCTCTCCAGAAGCTCAGACCTCTCAGGGCTGCAATATAGTCATATAATCCAAGTACAACAAATGTTAGACTCGCCTTGTCATGGGTTTTGGCTAAGTGTGTTTTCTGCTGTCACAGACCTTTGACCTTTGACCTTCAAATTCTGATCACTTCATCCTTTAGGCCCAGTGGATATTTATGCCAAATTTCTAGTTTTGTCAAGATGTTACTGAGAAAACAGTAGGGAAAAAAACATATTCAGATAACCTGGGAGTAATCACAGAAAATGTGACTCTTAGTTTTTTGTGAAGCTGCAGCTTTGGCTTTTCACTATCAAAGCTTGATAAAACACAACAAATTAGATTCAGATAACCTGGGAGTAATCAGAAAAGTGACTCTTAGTCTCTTCTCTTTAAAAAACAGAAAACCCGTCTGTTCAGTTTGGTTCCTGAATGCTTGTGAATGCCATTTTCAGAGAAGTCAGCCTACCTGTCTGATCTGAGTCAGAATGACACATCAAGTCCTGCACTTTATTGTTATTATATTATTTATTTACTGAACTGCCTCACTGCTGAATCTCTGACCCTCTGCCTCAGTCAGACACCAGCACCCCTGCTCCTCCTCTGAGCTGCTAAACCCTCCTGTGTCTACACTGTTTCTTGCTATCAGTGTGTGCAGCCTTGAGGATGGCTGTGAGACCCCGAGGGCACTGGCCATCCCTCAGTACATATGCTGCCTATCAGGGAGGTCGTGTCTGTTGGAGCTCTTCCACGTGGGCACCCGAGGGCTTGAGCATGGAGCAAAACGCTGGCACTGTGCTGTCTTATTTTCCTGCAACACACATTTTCACTCTAATGAGATGCTGATGAAAACCGTCTCTGTCACTCCAGCTTAAGAACTGATCCCACTTGAAAGCAGTGGCAGCTTTTCTATCTGGTGTCATCCTCTTCTGCCCCGGACCCAATCTGTCTATCTTTGCTGACGAGCTCGACACCCTCTGGAAACGTCTATTTTAAGATCAAAAAGACAAATTTTGTTTGATATGTGAGAAAGTCAGTCAGAATATGAGAACATCATCAGCCTGAGATCATTTATAAAAGATGATAATCGATTGATTGTTCACCTGATTTCATTCTCTGCTCGGAGTGGAAACTAGTTGATCCTGTTTGATCACAGGGCCTGCCACTCTACCTTCTCGGCCTTATAGATTTTCCTTGGTGTTCTGTGTTTGAGCCTGTCAGCCATGATGACTGTGCATTCCTCCACCGGCTGCATATTAGCATTCAAGGCACAGGCGAGGAGGAGCTGTGGTGTTACAGGCAGGAAGGCCAATCCTGCACAGATGCCCTGGATCCTGTGAGAGGATTTCTGAACAGTAAACACGAATCAGGGCTGAATTTCTAAACCACTTGGAGCACAGCTGTCATTAGAAGAGCCACTGGACAACACCTGGGACTGACCTTCAGTTTGAGGGGGCACTCACTTCACGGCCTGGATCTGATCAATTTTCCAATGTGACCTTTGAATTTTAATATTGAAATTCTATATATGAAACATATGTTTTATTTTCATGTGTACCTATACATAAATATTATGAACCTAATTAGGAATTTGAATCATTTCTTATATTAACATACATGGACATTTATGTATGCTGATATTGTTGACATAGTATGTTAAGTATACTGTATATCCACCCACAAATCTGTCAGAATATGTTGATATTCTAAACATACAAAGGGTCAAATAGTTCAAAAGTGAGAGACATCTCTTTCTCAGAATAAGAAGTAACACATTTGATTTTTACTACTACTTTAACTCCTATTCTTACTCTTACATCCTGCAATCCTTGACTTTAACTATGGCAATTTCATATACGTTATAGGACGTGTATATACAGTATAGTCCCTGACAATATGGCAACATCACTCTTGATGTAGAGACATATATGTCATACATTTCCATATAAGGAGCAACAAAGAAGTGAGTTTTCTCATCCTACTTCATCCTGTGAGCTGATTTGTTTCTCTGGGCTCCAGACAGACTTAAATGCAATACAGAACCAGTGTAGCATGAAAACACATTATTTCTTGGAAGAACTGGATGAAACCTTTTAATATGGATGACAAGCATATACTTATTGGCCACTCTGGTCAGAGCAGCGTGCCCCGGCGCCTTCAGGTCCACAATTACCAAGCTATTATTCTCTGCACCATCTCCCCCCCTGCCCTCTGACGCAAACATTGATTACTTTCTCGCTTCACTCATTTTTACTCAAATCACTGATGTCAATAAAAGCCTGCCAAGTGTAATCCTGCAAACACAGCCCGAGTAAACCAATACAGAAAATCATCAAATAGCTGACTTCTCCCAGGATGTTGATTCATTCATTCTCTTCACTTTCCTCTAACTATCCTCCTGCTCTAGGCGACAGGTTGCAATCACTGTTCATCACCATCATGTCACAAATCATCTGTCGCCAAAAGAAAAACTTCAAAATCTGAACATTACTTTTATTCCTAATGTTCACAGTTAGAAATTGGATGGTGTTATGCTGTCATTTTGTCTACAGCCTATCTTTTGTGTGTTTTCTTCTGCAGCCTGTTATTTTTTACTTCTGTGGTTGTGGCCATCAAATAGCTAAAGAGTATAAAGGCATCTGCACTCAACGTCTTGCTCCTTTTTTTAGGGACAAACCCAGAACAGTAGTCTAAAAGTAGGTTCACTGAAGGGAAGTTGCACTCATTAGACCTGCTCCTGTCAGACTGAAGTGTTACTGAACCTGCTTCATTTCCCCCTGGATTTGAACCAGCATCCCTGAAGCCACAGTCAACCTTCTTCAAACCTTTATTTAACTATGATAGAGCTGTGTGGGTTTTTCATGTCATTCATGCCATTGTGTCTTTTGGCCATAGGTGAGATCAACGTGGCAAAGTGAAAACCTGCTGTGATCTAGATCAAGACAGAATCTGGTCTGACAGAGGGAAACATAGACCCCATTCAAGACCATTAAAAACATTTAGTTCTGATATGGATGGCAGTGTTAGTTAGACGGTGTTAGACAGAGATATGAATTACATTAGAGTTGTTCAGACAGTCATGGTCTTCCAGAGGATGAAACGTTGTGACTCTGGCGATCCTCTGACTTTGTCTCTACTGCCACCATGAGGAGGACAGCTGTGGTTTTGAATGAAATGTCTCCACTAATTGATGACAAATAAAACATTCATGTCAGTATGAACTACAAAGAATCTGGTGCTGCTTGTTTTCCCCCTGCTCCTCTGTCAGTTGAGTGCAGAGATGCAGATATTAATGTTGGCTTTGGTAAACTGAAGTGATGCACATTGTATTAGTTTAAAACATCACCAAGATAACCAAGTCAAAGAATAACTTGGTGTTGTCCACTTTACGGAAAATAAGCAGGATTGAGCTAAAACTGGATCCCAGTGATGAATGCTCGTCTCTTACAAAATATTAAATTACTGTTGAATCTGGACTGGTTTATACACAGCATCCACAGTCCATCTAGACTGCATTACCTGTAATACACTACTGAAATACAATATAGCTGCTAGTGTGTGTATATATGTGTGTGTGTTTGTGCAGATTACTGCAGCAGTCTGCTGGTGATCCTGAGGGACCAGCTGTGTTTGCTTTGGGCTGCAGCACACATCACTACATTCATGTGCTGCCTGCCAGCTGAGTGTTTACCCGCAGAGGTCTGAAGACTGGAGCTGGATGAGATGAGTCAGTGTGAGGCTGAGGATGAACAGTTTGGAACCAGATGGCGAAGACAAAAAGAGAGAGATTAATCAATAATACTGATAGCATCTCTCCTTCACTAGATATGGATTTAACTCTCCAAAGCACCGCATTCACTTTACGTGCACGACAAACCCATGAATAAGATGAACACAGCTCAGAGAGAGTGTTTGTGTGCATTACAATAACCTGCTTACTGTTACTAAGCTTACATACAGCAGGGCAATACTAGATGAATTAATACAGTGTCTCCAGAGAGTGTTCATTTCTGATACATGTGCACTTGTATTGTTATGCGTTTTGTTTAAATAATATTATGTGGTTGATTTAATTTAGATATTTTTGTCATTTTGACCATAGATTTACACTCAACAGTTTTGGGCATTTAAAATCAAACAGAAAATCAAATTAAAATCAATCATTTACAAAAGTATTCAGACCTTTTGCTGTGGCCCCAAACTGAGATCAGGTTCCTCCTTAATTTAGCCATTAGTTGTGGACAGAACATCATCCACCTGTGGCAAAATGACTGGGCTGGGCCTAGTATCAAAAGGCACACAGCTGTACATTAAAAGTGCATTACTGGCGGATGACAGTGCTACTTTTTTGAACATTGATAGCAAAATATTTATTGTCCCATGCATTCATTATTATCAGCAGGCAAATTATTATTATTATTATTATTATTATTATTATTATTATTATTATTATTATTATTGATGATGATGATGATTATTATTATTATTATTATTATTATTATTATTATTATTATCATCATCATCCAGCAACATTTGATTATTCCTCTGGTTCTGCCACAGTAGCACTTCGCCTCTGCACTGCCTTTGTTATGTAAATCCATCCACAAACTCTGTTTAGTCCTACATGCCCTAGAAGTCGATCTTCTCTGCAGGACTCCAGTTTCTCTCACTCCAGTTACAGACAGTAGGCTTCTAATGTGACATTTAAGAATTGAGATTAGAGCAGCAGACAGTTATCGGATTACTTAAGTGCATCGAAGATATTTTTAAAATGGGAATCACAAAAGGGTTCTATTGGCTGCAGGACCTGTGTAACAGATTCCATTGCTATTGAAAAAGACATTGTGTCAAGAAGTAATACATCTGCTGATGTTTAACAGATGTAATGTAAAAACCATCAGATGAATATTTGTGTTAGCATGTTTAGTGTGTTAGCATGCAGAGATGTCCAAAACAAAAGTCAGAGGACCAGCACAAGGGTTCATCCTCCCGGGACCATGGATGGCATTTCAATGCAATCAAACTAATAGTTACTGAGACACATTGTCATATATTGATCCGTGCCAGTAATGTAACATCTAACAATGCTGACTCAAAGTCCATGAATGTCCATGATAAGTCATTCCATAACAATTTAAAATGTAAATCAGTCACTACATGTACATTTAGAATCAGAATCATACTTTATTTTCATTGTAAATTGTTTGCAGTTAAGTATGATTCTGATTCAAAAGAAATTTTATCGGCATGTTAAGCACAATGCAAACAACGGGAAATGTGTAGAGAATACAAACACCACAGAGACAGAGACCTCAAATACTGGACTGCTTTAGTTGATTTCTAATATGTGTCCCGTTTATTGTACCTGCAGGGGCTAGAATTTTGCAGGACTTTGTATGGACGTATATTGGCCCTTCAATATGGATATAGCTTTTCATCTAAAATACAAAAAACTCAACTCATGGAGGACACTGAGGATAGCCTGCTCTCTGACAATGTTTTTGTTCCTGTTCCGTAGTCCCTGCTGCTACGGAATGTGACCACACGTATTTCCTTCAGGCGTGGTAGGATTCATTCTTACTCCAGTTTTGATCATTCTCCTACAAGCTTGCTTATAAAAACAAACTAAACTAAGAAATTGAACTAAGGTTAAACAAACTAAAGTTAAACAAACTACTTGAAACAAAAAAAAACTGCTTTGGCAAAGTGTTCGATTTGCATAAAGCTCAAGCTAAAAGGAATGGCGCCAATGCTGATTTCAAGCCAGCAGAGTTCACTGCGCTATTTTCAATCCACAGAAATTGGGTGATATGTCACAAAAGTTGACAAATTAAACACGACGGACCCTTATCATGGCCCCGGGGTGCTTCTCATGAGTACTGAAACAATTGGAGGATACAATTTCCATCTAGAACTATTTGATAAACTTTCTCTCATCCTACTCTGGAGAGTCTCTGAAAGCCCACAAGAGCCTGAAGGGGTACAAGTGGACACAATCTGGCTTTGTGATGAATATGCTTTGGATCTAAAGATTGCAATAATATAATTAATATTGATATATATTAATTGATTAATTAATTAATATAAATTAATAGTAATATAGCAATAATATTGTGATAATATCCTGTCGTAGGGATTCTGGTGATTCCCACCCCTATATCACCTGCAGACTGGGCCCCTCAGTAGGGTTAACTCTCCCTGCCCAGCCTAGAGGACAGATGATGCTCTCTGCCAGACAATCTGCATCTCTGTGTCTCCGGGAGCACTGAGCCACACACAGAGCCTCTGTCTGTCCGTCTGTGTGTGCATTTTCCAGTAAAATGACCAGATCAGGAGAGAGGGAGAGATACAGCATGGTGAGGACAGAGAGAGGATGCTAACAGCGAGACAGAGTGGAGAGATCACAGGAGAGAAACATCCATCTATGACAGACATGAGAGAGAAAGAAAAATGGAAAATTGGCTAATTTATTAGCAAACGGTGATTAATGGAGAATGCTGAATTATTCATGAAGTTTCCACTGAAAGCTGGAATACAGCAGGACAATGGGACTGTAATCACAGACTGTAATAATTGCTTTAGTTGAAGGGTGTGAGGAAGGTGACAAAACTTTAACAGTCAGCTGAAACAGGTCACAATGAAAGTGTGAGAACCAGAGGAGGCTGCGAAGGCCTTTGCCGATTAGGAAGGTGAGACAATGACGTCATGTGAAATTACTGCAGAGCTGGGTCGATGTGAGAACCACCAAGTATTTTGGACAATGTTGGATGATGAAATGTTTATTTGTGATGCTTGTATACTTGTATATTACAAACTGATGTCAACAAGCAGATGCACGCATTCCTGCTCCTTACATAACACCAGCAGCAGAGACCTGTGTGGGCGGAGAAATGTGCGCCAAGATGTGACTGCTTTTTAAAAGTCCACACTCACAGCTCAATGAACGTTCAGCTCAGCACATCCTCCTCTCTGCTCCGAGCTGTTATCTGACCCCACCGAGTTACAGTACAGGCTGAATATGTCACAGTTATTATAAATGCTGGTGACACAAGAGTTTCCTTTGTAAATACTAAACAGTGAACTAGAGAGCAGACACATTCACCCCCACATCCTCATGAACACTGGCTCCATTCACTCTACACCACAGGGCTAGGGTCTCAGATCTTATATTCCCCCGACAGATAGTGTAGACTCTCACATTCGGCCCCCATTGATTGCCAGCCTGATGTGTAGCCTGCATATGAGAGCCTGATCAATACAGCCTGGACCGTCTCCAGCTCCCCTGATACTGTATCATCGATGCATGTGTGCATTGAGAATAGGGGACAAAGAGAGGCAGAGGAGAAATGACGTGTTGTCAGACTCAGACTGAGATGTAATCTGATCTCCAGTGTGTCAGAGCGACGCTGTGTAGCCACAGCTGCAGACGGGTTGCCTGCGATAAGACGGCAGGCAGCAACGTATTAAATCCCTCCAGCTACAGACCGTGATACAATCACAGAGCTGGCAATTATTGTCTCCACACCACAAAAACAACTCATACTAGCTTGGAAAAAAAACAACTGCTGCAAGACAAGTTGGAACATCGCCCACAAAATCGGATAAACTCAGGCTGACCTTTGACTTCTGCTGAAAACTGTGCGGTGTGTCTGGCCTCAAACAGCTGCAGCTCTTTGTTCAGGTCACAAACAGTCAGATCAACACTCCAGGAGCGCAGACCTATGAAAACAAAAAGAACATGAACAAAGTTCATCAGAAACATTTCACTCATGTATCTGACTTAGAAGCACCAGCATTTTTATTTAGTATCGGATTTCCTCTTTACATGCAGTACAAAAAACCTTCATAGTGTAGACTGTGTATTGGTACAGTAGGTGACTGGGAGTTTGTTGCCTGACCTCATGTCTAAACTAAACACTTGTGTATCTCCAAACAACACTGGCTTTTTGTTCTGAGAAGAATAGGTCACATGGCTCCGGTTTTCACATTACAGCAATAATAAACTGATTCAAATTGGCTGGTCAAAGGTCAAGGTCACTGTGGTCTCACAAAACAGTATTTTCAGCCTTAACTAACAAATTCATACACTTATTATGACACAAATTAAACCAGGTGTCTGTAAGGATTAAATTTTGTGATGACATAAAAGTTCAAAGTCAATTTTACTCTGTCATCATAATCCACAGCAAAAACACATGATCTTTTTTCAGTGCTGTAAACTCAGGAAGGTTTGACAAAAGCATAAACCATCAGGCTGACTTTTTCAAATTTGGTCAAAATCTATGTTTTGTACAGCTTATCACTGGCAAAGTTTATTTAAAGATGCAGACTTTGACAAAACATAGGATGATCATAGAGAATACTATGTAGTACAACACTGAATAGTGTTTAAGGTATCAGGAACTGGCTCCACATTGACAGACGACAATAAAATACTGCTTTTATGTATTTATCAGGGAGAAACAATTAATCAGAAGAAAGCCATTGTGCTGCTGAATACTGCTACTTGTCTACCTCTACCCAAGTAACATGTTGAAATCAAGACTTTTAGCTGCACTGAGTGTTTGTTCACTATAATGATTCAGGTTTACGTGGATCAGTGTAGTAATAATTTGGCAGTTTTTGTGAAACTGAAACAATTTTCTGACTGTGACACTATTAGAGAGTCGAGGTCTTAGTCACAGTGTTTTACGATTATTAGGTTATTGTATGTCAGTGGTGATCTTTTCTTAAGACCTTAACGACAACCTAAACTTATGGATAACTCAGTCCGCTTTAAAGTACCTTTTTCTGACAGGGAATTTATCTTATTCACAGTTTTCCTGCTCAGACCTTGAAATCGTCCCCCACAGACTCGAGGTGTCCGACCTGCTCTCTGGGCCTACCTTGTGTGATCTGTTTCCTGGCGACGTCGAGGTGATGGCCGGTGGAAATCTCTCCGATCACAATCAGCATGCGATAGTTTCTGTGCTGGAATGCAGCCGCTGTGTGGTGATGGTGTTGCTGTCCATGGTGCTGAACACACTCCTCCAGCTCAGGTCTCTCCACTGAGGCAGCTGCTGTGATCGGGATTTCCATGGTAACAGTGCCACCAGTGGACACTGAGCCCTTTTCCATCTCCATGACAACTGCATCCGGAGCAAGCACCATGACAATGCAGGATGAGGAGGGAGGAGCGGTGGGTGTGGCTCCGTGCTTGGTGTGTTTGTAATTGGTTCGCAGGTGATGTGGCTATTTGATGTCACAACGTCTTATTGGATGAGAGGAAAAGAGGGATATGAGAATTTATGTTGATCATATTCCTATCTTACACTGCTGAAACACTCCAACATTGATAAGGGCAATGTGAGGGTGAGGATGATGAAGTAATTGGCCTTATTTTCTACATCTTTTGAAATTTGAAGATCAGTAATCACATAAATGTGAAAATTTGGAGCGCTTACACCATGGTGCTGTTTTTAAAGGGCATTCTTAAGGTTACTGAGTTGAACCAGCATCAATTACAGTTTCCCTCATATTGTTGTGATGTTGATTTCCACTGTCAGACAAAAGAGACTTAAAATAAGACTTTCTTGGTGCACAAAGCTTCCATTTATATCTGTGTCACTGCGAGTACCAGGCAATGTGCTTTGGTTTCTTAACTGACAGCTCTTTGTTCCTATCAGGAGTAAAAACAAGGCCTCATCTGTGCAGAGTTACACTGACAACAGAGGCGACACAGTCAGAGGGAAACTGTTATTTTTGGCTCCACGAGATGTTTGAATAAACATCCAACACAGAAAGCATTGTATTTATACTCAAAACAAATTAGGCAGTATAAGTCTGTACATGTATGTACATTCCCTTACAGATTTAACCTATTGAGTTATTAACGTACCACAGGAATGACCACCACAGCTGCTAGAAAATAATCTGAAAATAAATTAATTTAAAGTAGCGTACAGTGCTAAAATAAATTTGATTATGAAGCTTCATTAAAAATACTTGCTGCCCTGACCTCCAACTTCAATTTAAGGGAATTAACAAAGGTGGAGAAGCTGTTGTTTTTATTTGGGGGTCAAACCTGGACCAGCATCATTTGAACATGGAGCCCTACTGAGGTTTACTGATGACATAACATGAACCTGCACTGTGCTATATATCCTCAATGAATGTCCTTCAGCAGCATTTCACATCCACCATGTCAGGTCTTAATGATGGACGGAGATGGCGATTGTCCAGAGGGTTTGAGGGAGAGCTGGTCAAGATTACATATGTGCAAGGTAATATGACTTTATTAGTGACAGTGAATCAGAGAAGCCTTGCACCTATGCCATTGTTCTTGACTGAAACATCTCAACTATTCTTGGAGCCCATGAAATATATTGCATTTTTGTAGCTCAGTGTTAAAACATCTCTATTATTATATCTTGCAGCACCTTTAAAACCAAAAATATTTTACATAATACATAGCCTATTCGTTAGAGAAAAGCCCGACCTTCAATTGCATTGTGTTAAAAAAGCTCTGACTGCCCCTCTTTTGTCCAGTGGTTTAAAAACTCAACATCTTGCTTGACTGATACTGATACTTAAGAGCTATGGAGAGAGTGAGGTAATGATGAATGAAATGATGAATTTATTGTGAGGGCATACATTTGATTTACTTGGTTTTATTTGTCACTCTCAGAAGAGTAAATCTGTGTTTATCTTGCTACTTTTTGTCATCATTTGTTATCATTGATACAGCCACATGTTTGCCCTGGGGAAGGTTTGGATTCTGTTAGTATAATGGTGTAGCCTAGTTGTATAATATTTTAGGCCATAGCTACTTCATAAGCCGCTTTGTCTTCTCCACCGTGGTGAAAACAATAATTCAACACAATACAGAATTTTCTTTTCATTCTCTCACCATGGATGTTGTCTGGCCTCCCACCATCTTATTCTTAAAAGGACATCCTCCTAAAATGTCACTATAATTGGATGATACACCCTCTCCTCATGATCATCCTGGGGTTGAGAGGCTCTGCTCCTCTGGAAGCTGGCTCCCCTCCTTCTGTCCTGTATGTTCAGGGGCTGCGGCTGATGAGCACTGACACCTCCCGTGGTGCTGATGGATGACTCTGGGCTTTAATTTGGCTCCTCTCTGTGAAAACCTCCCTCCTTCAGGAGGATGTGTGTTTCCAGCAGTGAGTCAGCAGCACCGGTGGCCTCGGACACTCCAGAGCGACGGCTGACCTCTGCTGGAAGTACCGGGAGCTACAGAAGCTGGACTCCAGCCCCCAACACAGATCCAGTGTTACCAAAAAGCAACCTGATTTACACGTAAATCATTTCAGTAACTTCAAACCATTTGACAGTAGATCAGAATCTGATTTATTTTTGAGACATTATAGACATTTATACATTTGATACAACAGTTATAATAATGTTTTAAATGCATAGAATGGATATGAGATAAATCAAACAAAGAACAACAAGAAACACCCTGAAGAGAAGTCTGACAAAAACTCTGCTTTCTCTTATTGGATCTTTAATTTTTCAAACTGGGCACAGAGATCATGATTTATATTTACTCTCAAATCTGTGTTTGTTGGATTATTAAAACAAATGGTATGAACATACTTGCTTTGATCCTTTCTACTGATTTAATTGATAGCCTACATGTCCATGTTCCAATACAGTGCAAAAGTTACTACAAATTATAACATAACTCCATAGATGTGACCACATACAGGATGAATTTGACTTAAGAATATAAACTCCTCACTGTTGCTGTGAATTAGACAAAATAAATTATTTCACACATGTTCTATTTGGACTTTTTTCTTTCACATATAAAACAACAATGTGGGTTATATTTTATCGGCTAACTTTAAAAGTTATTCTGAAGTACAGTTTGCCAATGAAACTGGAGTCCGATCAATTTTTCCTTTTCTAGATGGATCCAGTGGTGATTATGTGATGAGGCAGTTGTGTTGGACTCGGAGGGGGAAAAAAGCATGGTATCTACATTAAAAAATGCCTTTGCATCTTTACGTGCCATGCGTGTGTGTATTCCACACCCTGACTCTCAGCAAAACAGAGGCAAGGGAGGACTGAGCGATGTTGGACGCGTTATTATTGCAACCATCGGGACAGTGAAACAAATTGGGGAAAGCCAAGAGCAGACATATTGATTTCGAAGGTAAAGCTCTATATGTTTCTGTTTTTGTTTGTTTTATTAACCTTTCTTTGCGGTGAAATAGTGATAAATAGTGTTTGGCTGGGAGCGCGTACACAGCAGCATATGCTCCCGGTGCGTGTCGGCGTCTGTTAGCTCCAGCAGAGGTGGCTCAGATTAGACATTTTGGGCAGTGGCTGCGCATTTCTTAATGTGGCTGTCAGCCCAACCTGCAGAAACGACGACGTGACGTTCAACTTTGCGGTGCCAGTCGGTGTAAGGTTGTGTCCAGGAGGCTGGAGCCCACCAGCAGCCGTTCATATGATATGTCCTAATATTTGCGTGCATGAATAGAGCCGCTGTGTCTGTCTGTGTAACAGAATCAGGTGATGGTTATTGCATTGTTGCCGGTCTGGACGTCTCCACCTTCATATTTCCATATTGAAATGCCGGTCAGTAACATCCCTGCTGCTGCTACTGCTGCTGCTACTGTTTCTTCCCCCCGTGAGGCAGATCTGTGCTCAGGCCCATGGCTACTGTCTGTGGCAGGATGCACTTTCAGCTGATGAGAGCATGGGAACAGAGTAGAAATGGACCCAGAGGCATCAAACGCACTTGCACAGAGAAGAGGGAAAATCATTCACGTCTGGATTATGCTCACATGTGCAGAAAAACTGTCATTTATTCACCATATAATGTTGTTGAATCATGTGTGAGAGGGGAAATCATTTGTGTCTGGATTATGCCCACATGTGCAAAAAAACTGTTATTTATTCACCATATAATGTTGTTGAATTATTTGTGAAGAGTTCAAATGACCTTCTGCATCGTGTTGTTTGATCTCCTGTGTCATCCCAGTGGCTGTGATGTGAAGTCATGTGATACTTTCAGCATCCTTCTTTAAAATGCATTCACACGGCAGGTGGCTGAACTTTACTGCTAGGTTTAAACCACTGTTTTATCCACAATGTGTTCTCCACTTTAACAACGTGGTTCCCCTCTGAGCTGAGGAGCCAACCATCCAGCTGCGATGTTTCTTCTCCTGTGTTACTTTGATTTTCGGTTCAGATTTTTGAACACTGGCTGAGCAGCAGCAGCTCACTCTCTCTCCCAGCAGCCTCAACTCAGCCAACCCAGTGATTTATAGCTTCCTAATAGTAAAGCTACCTCTGTGATCTGGATTTGCATAGACTGCCGTGTTACAGGAAATGTGGTGTCTCCATGGAAACTGAGGCTGTCAAATGATGAAGATAAAGTAAGGTTCGTGTTTGAAAGGCCGCCTGTTAATCTTCAAAACTGTGAGCCGACGTTGCACCATTAAAAGCTCATTAGGAAATGCATCCAATCCAACCTGAGCTTGCTGGCATTTTTAATCTCATAGAATCTGTCACACCCACAGGTGCTGACACAGACTCATATCTGTAATGGCTCAAAGATATCCATTTTTAGAACAGGAGGATGGTAGTTCACAGATAGTCCTGATTTGAGTCTGTCAGTCAGTGTTTGTGTCTTTTGAGTTATTTAATATAAAGAGTGGCTCATTTATTACTCTGTACACTTTATTGCAGTGTCTGTGTTGCACAACTCCCCTTCTGTCAAAATGTATCTGGAAAATTTGTCACAGTGATGATTAAAATACTCAGATGTAACTGGGCATCTGCAGGAAGTGTGGAGGAAGTATCGGCAGGCAGAAAGAAATCTGTGCTAAAACACTAAAACATGCAGACATCTGTGACTTTTCAAGCTGAGGGAGATGATGGTGAAAAAGTTAACCTATATATCATTTTGCTGGAGTCCCTGGAAGGGCCTCAAGGACCCATGAAGGTCTCTGAGATCCCACTGCGGGATGCGGTGGCCTAGATTTCACTCTTTTACATGATTTATCATCACAAAGTGTAAAGCTGCTTAGTGTAACATGTAAAACTTTGGTGTGTCATTAATAGGAGAGGAAAGCTGAAGATGTGCACATAATCAGGAACAGAGTAGCTACAGACTGTCATAAATATGTAGGCTAAGAACAATAAAGTTGTATTAGAATTAATTGCATGTGATAAATAGCTACAAAACTCATGCATTTTTATTACTAATAATTAAAAGGTTGTTAATTAGTAATTTGGACAAAACACAGTTTAGAAAATCATCTCAAATAATATGCAAAACATAGCCTATGTAGGCTACAAGAAAGTAAAGTTTAAATTCATTAAATCAGATCATTCAGCAGCAAATTAGAGGCTACATTCATCATCCCAAATTGTGAGATAAACAACTACAATAGAAAGTAAACAGCAGCCAGCTCTGGATGCAGCCAACCGGTATTCTCGCGAGACGCCATCACCTCACCTAGACCAATGAAATCGCTTCTAGCAAGTTTTGCCGCGAGAAGCGGATCCGAGCTAAAGAGCGAGTGTTTTATTTTTCTAAAAACTGCTACAAAAGACGTGAATGAATAACTGTGTGACTCAAAACTGTGCTAGTGCACCGGTTTCCCGGTGTAATGCCACAGCTGCGGGTGTGTGCCACTGTGTAACTGCGGGGCACGACGACTCCTAACGAGAGCAACGACTTTCCCTTGTTGTTGGGCGGAGCGCCGCCCGCTAGCCTCCTGCAGCTAACCAGCAGCTAACACAGGGCAGTGGTCGGTAACAATGTCCAGCTCCGCTCTCGTGTACCTGGCTCCGTTGTCTCGCCGCTGCGCCTCGGATAGTTAACCCCAGCCCCGTCCATCGTCCACAGCTCGACCTCATGGATCCCAGTGGAAGTGAACTGGACTCCAGCCTGCCTCAGCCCGACAACCCGTGTCTGATCGTGGAGGACTCCCAGCCGGACAGCGTCGCTCTGGAGGACGATCCCGAGAGCAGCTACCGAGCTTTGTTGGCCCGTCGCCTGTCCAGCCTGCAGCCCACCGCCCGCAGCCCCGTCCTGGTGAGCTGCACACTGACCACTAACCTCCAGCACTTTGTGTTCACACTTTATGCTTTTTTTTGACTATGTGATCCATCTGTGCCACGGTAGGACAAACAGATGTAGGTTAGTGGGCAGCAGGGGTTAAATACATGGCCACAACAACACAACATACTGGTGCACGTGAAAGTCCTGCAGCCAAAAAGACTCCAAATTGAAGAGTACATCAGTATCTGAAAGAAACACTTACAAATGCAAAGCAGAAAAGAGGTTCTGCTCTAGTTAGTACGATGTTATTTCAAACTATATTCAGACTGTAGATATCTGAATTGTACATTTTAATGAGTTTTTTTTTTTTTTTTTTACGATGTTGTTTTGTTAAAATTGTCCACATCTAAGCAAGTACTTGAGTAAATGTCCTTAGTTACATTCAACCAATACAGAGTTGTTGTTGCGTATCATAACAAAGCTACATTAGCTTTTTTCTTTTATTTTTAAAACATTTTTAACTAGCCTACATCTTGCACTTAGCTGATCCAGCGATGACCCTGCCCCTCCATCCTACACAACTACAGCCAACTACTATTTATAGGCCACACTGCAGGACTGGACGAAAGGCAGGACACACTCTTGACAGGCTCCTCTGGCAGATCAGACAGGAGACTATTAACACTCAAATTTAGATGTATGGACACTTTCCCATATCTCTGGTATATCACTGGTCATGCTTGCCTGATACATGGGTGGGGGGAGGAGTGGAGCTCTGATGGCATCTTGGGAAACAATGCACATTCCAAACTGAGAGCCTGTGGCTGGTCGACCATCTTGCTGTGCTGTGAGGTGTCAGTGTTGCCCCAGATGGTTAGTTAGAAGGATCTTGGATGATGTTATGCTCATCAAATGTCCATTTTACAACAACCACTTGATTTTTGTTTTGTTTCATCTGCAGTTCAGATTTTAACATTTTGTGGATCATTTGGTGCCTTTGTCATTACTTAGTGAGCCCCATGTCGTAGCAGACTGCTGAAGAGCTCAGCTGCTCTTTACTTATAATCAATTTCCATTCATTCATTCATTCATTCATCTTTTTGTCTGAGAGTGTGTCCTTTTTCCTTTTACGGTCACAGGTGCAATTCATTTGTCCTTCCATCTCTTATCTAAGTAACGTGATGTGTCTTATGTTGGACAGTCTCTTGCTGTGGGAAATAGCTTTTTTAAAATTTTCGTTTACAGGAGCTGATATCCTCACCACTAGGAAGCAGATGCTCTCAGACTGACAGCCAATCGGAGAGCTCCCAGAGTAACAACCTGGCTGAACCTGGTCAGTGCTTTTCCAACAGCACAGATATAAATGGTTCATTCATCAACACTATTTCACTCAATCACACAACACATGTGTTTTCTTCACCCAGGGATTGTCACAGCAGCCAACCCCAGTTCAGATTTCCAGGAGGAGAGTCAGCTTCTGGACATCTGTCCTCCTGCAAACAAGAAGAAGTATGTGACTTTTCTCACAGAGTGATTGACTGCTCAGGTTCAGAGAGGTTTTCACTCTGGTTCCTTCCTGTTGTTTCAGGTGTGCACCAGACGACACCGACATGGACTCTAGAGCTGATTCTACCACGCACTGCGTTCAGTCTGAGGGTAGGAGATCTTCTTCTCACATACTGAGGATGAATAACATCCACCAGAGAGCAGTTAAATGATGAGCTGTCACCACATGTGTTACTACTCATGTCACGACAACCTCTCTATGTCTGTGTTTCAGAGGGAACCTCTCAGTTTGGTTTTCTTGAGCTCTCACAGAGTCAGGATCTGCGAGGTGAAGAGGTGAACAGTCAGGAGGAAGATACCAGTGAGAGGTGCACCAAGTCAGGTACTAAGAATTTTATTTGTATATTATGTGTGTGTTTTTTCTATATCACTGATCTCATTTGAAGTGATAGAAAGAAGATGAGCTGCACATTTCAGATGATTTAAATATTTATGGGGTTGCATTTGAAATAGTCAGGACTTACAGGGAAATATTGTCTAAGTGAATGAAGACACTAAAACATGGAGATGCTACTATACAGGATCTAAGTCTTTACAAGCGCTATGACCTTCACAGCTGCCAGATCTCAGCTAAATGAGACATTTTAAAGCAACGTTTTAGACGGCGCTCTCTAACATTGTATTATTATGAAAGTCTTCGGAGGAATTGTGGTGTCCATCCCCTCAGTAGAGATCAAAAGACGTAGAAAATCAGTGACAAGAGCACTGAAGATGTTTACTGAGACGCTTGTTGTATTTTTTTCCTGTATTTGTCACCCTCCCAGTGCACCTCGGTGTCATTTTCGCTTGGCTCTGTTGGCGTCTGATGACTGTTTCAGCTCATAATGCATAAATAAAGTATAAACAGGATTAAAACATCCCCCAGCACTGCAGCAGTGCAGGGAATCAGTCAGGCCTTAACTTGTGTCTTGTACTGTGATGCTGCTAGCAAAATGAAAACATAACATTGTGTGGTGTGAGGGGTGTAAATCCCAAAAGATGCAGCGCGAAAGGGTGTCACCGATGATTATCCGGTACCTGATCAGGGTGTTCTTACCGACTCCTTCCTCTGAGTCTAATCTCTAACTGCTTTTCAGCAGCAGCAGAGCAGAACATCAGCTCCAGGTCTTCAGCGAGTCAGGACGACAAGCCTGTGAGGTACTGCTCGGTGTGCTTCATTTAATTCTACATTTATTGAAAATGCACAAGCGCATCTGGTCTGAAGTCACTTTCCCTCCACTTCTGCAGATCCGAGGTCAGCTCCAGCAGCTCCTCAGACTCCCCGGCTCTATCGGGCCGGCAGCTGAGTGTCCAGGCCCTGCTGCACTCACAGGGCTTCCAAGCTGCTGGTAAGCAGGACCAGCAGGACTGTGAGATCCTGTCCTCACAGGAGGACCTGTTTGACGCTGACAAAACAGGTACGTTAACACCCACTGATCACATAGGTGTTCATCTACCCTCCACTGAATATAAGGTTGTTTCATTGTGCTGTAAAAATCAGCTTACTTGAGATAAACAGTTCTCCACAAAGACAACTGACGTGCTTTTATTGTGTGAATAATTTGATTTGAAATGCTGATTTGAAAGCTGTTGTTACTAGAGCTCCTGAGAGAGGAGATGTAAAACTATGTGAAAGATGGTTTTAACTACAAATGTATCTTCTTATGGATCACCATTGAAAATAAATGAAGAAAAGTTGAACATTGAGTGTTGTTAGTCCAGTTGTTTACCTCAAAGACGTTCTATAGTGTTTACATGCAGCCAGTGGTTTATAGAGTTTAAACTTAAAGGGATAGTTTAACATTTTGGCAAATTAACCCATTGCCATAATCCCTATAGTTTTAGCAGCAAGTTTGTTATCTTTAATCGTTGGTGCAAACTAGTTTTAGGACGGCGGAGCAGAGCTGCAAGCTGCTCAGAGCTACGCTATGGACAACTCAAACGCACTCATGGACAAGTTGTGAGCTGCACATTCACCACGCGATAAAATGATAACTGAATGTTACGAGACAGTTGTTTTCGAGATAAATGCAGAGACTGCTTCCGAAAAACTCTCCCTCAAGGCAATGCACATCAGTGGGTTTGCATGAATTCACCTTGAAAACAACTCTTGTCTCGTAACGTTCCGTTTATTATTTCATAGCGTGGTGAATGTGCAGGCCACAACTTGTCCACGTTTTGGAGTTGTTGGATTGTGTATTTGATTAGTTTGATAAGGGAAACCAAGAAATCCCCTTAGCCTCCATAGCATAGCTCTGAGCAGCCCGTGACAGGGATAATGGCAATGGGCCAATTTACCAAAATGTTGAACTATCCCTTTAAGTCATGTGTCTCCTCTGTGTTGCGCTCAGCTGCTGCAGTAGACAGCACAGTGTCCGAGCCGGAGCAGCAGGGTCACCCCACGGCAACCCCCGCCCACACCCTGCGGCTGCTGCATCTCTCTGGACAGGGAACACTGGTGCAGGAGAGTCTGTCCCAGTAAGTCACATAAACGATCTCATACCGTATGTTTGGTTCACACATCTGCCCGTTTAGTGTGTAGCAAAGTCAGAAACACGATTTTTTCTTTTTTTTTTAACCCAGGAGCTCTGTGGATTATGTTGCCCCCACCCAGGACAACTTCACCCACACTCCTCTAATCGTCCCGAACTCGCCGACCGCAGCAGAGAATGAACACGGTAAACAACTAAACACACGCAAACAACTGAGTTTCTGTTGGAGAGCTAGACGGCTGGAGAGTTGAGCTAAACGCTGTTTGTTCTGTCAGGTGCTGATGAACCGATGGACACTTCATTGCCCCCAGAAGATCGAGCAGGAGAGAAGGAAGAACAGCCAATGGAAACGGAGGTTGCCTCCAAGCCGCACCCATCTGCCTCTACGCCTGTATCCCAGAATTCCCCTGGTTTTGTGTTGGAGCGTAATCTCTCTGTACCCTCCCAGCCAGATTTCTCTCATGTGAGTGCTTCCTTTTCTTTACTTCACTTAGCGTCTCCATTTATTTATAATTGTCATAATTGATTTCCATTGTTGATAGTTTGCTGAGTGTTTGACGTCATCGGTTTTGATGATTTAGAAATTTTAAGTTATTTATAAAAGAAAAGTGCAACGTGCTCACTTGTTACCGCTTCTCAAAATATGAGAATTGGCCCAAGATCTAACCAGTTCTAAAAATGAATATCAATCATAAAAATTATATTTAGTTGCATTCAGACCTGGATAATAGCAACAAATTATGATAAAAACTTTATTTATAAAGCCACAGATTACAAAGTGCTTTTATAACAGCATCAAATAGCAATACAGGCACAGTAAAACACCAAATGCACAATACACTTGGGGCAGAATAAAAACGTTCATTTTATTTTATTTTTTTAAATCTTACTTTTCACATGCATCATAAAGATCGCTTCATTTTAGGCTGCTCCATTTAGTCCATAGTTAACTTAATGCAAACAGCTAGCCTGCTGACCGTAGCTGAGACTGTGGTCCTTGTTCTGCATGAGCCGGTTCTCCACCTGAGCAGAATAAGAAGAAGAACCACAGTCACCAGCTGCAGCACTAGATGCTGGAGTCACAGTCCATCTCAGCGAGGATCAATTCAACTTTTAAACCAAAGCACTTGTATGTAACACTTCATAAAAACACCAGCTCTGTCCAAATGAATTCTCCATGTGAACTACGTAGAAAGTGAGATGACAGATTAAAGCCGCGTGCACACAGCAGAGCGGACAAACATTTGAAGGAAGCATCAAAGTGGTGGAACGCGGCATGTGACTCAGCTTCCTGTCCGGACTTTCAGAATAAAGTCAGAGCAGAGACAGGATGTGGAGATTTCTGATGAGATGCTTTGTTTCCAGGCAACCATATGCACTATTAATAATGTGATCACAAGTTCATCTAAATCTGTGAGGATTGTGATTCTGCTTAAAAAAAACGCGATGATCTTTTGGCCACGTGGTTGCAGCTCTAGTCTATAATAGTTCTGATGTTGTTGTTTTTTTCTGTTTCTCAGGATGTGTTTGTCCCAACGCAGAGCCTGGAGGCTCCACAGCAGTCAGATAAGAAGTCTCAACATCTGGAGTCCCAACGTCTGGAGTCAGCTTCTTTCAGTTTGCCTTTGCAGCTCTCTATGAACACAGAGAGCAGCTGTCCAGCCAAGCAGACCTCCGAACAGATTGAAGAGGACAGTCAGGCTACGCAGATAGAGGAGTTGGAAGAGCCTCCCGGCGTTGACACCAGTGACTCTGTGGTTTCCCGCTGCGATCAGAGTAGCCAGAGCAACGGTGCCTCCTCAGAATCACAAACCACCAACAGTTTGAAAGCTTCCACCTCCGCTGAGTCACTCAAGCAACACAGCGAATGTGCCAGGACAGAACAGGCCAATCTGTCGCAGAGGTCCGACATGCACAAACAGACGGCAGCATCTCTGAATGTACAAAATGTGAATGTAAAGGACAGAGAGGGTGAATGCAGAGAGGTGAGCTCTGCTGACGCCGTGTCCTGCTCTCAGTCGAAGCTCGACTCCTCCGATCTGACTGTAAACAGCTGTGTGCAGGAGACGCCGTCGGACACTACGCCCTGCACCCTGCCCTCACAGTCCATCATCTCCCAGACGCCAGCTGTGGATGTGGTCAAGGCCTCTGTGGAAGTACGAGGAGGACAGAGCCAGTCTGTAGATTCACAGCAGTGTGGAACGGTTGGTAACAGCCAGACGGACAGAGGCTTGATGGACGAGTGTGAGCAGGGCGACGCAGAAGAGGAGGAGGAGGAGGAGGAGGTGATGGAGGAGGAGAGTGCAGGGGGAGCCGGGGTTTCAGGAATGGCTCTGGCACTCTCCCAGAGCCAGCTGTTGACTCCTGAGCCGATGGAGGAGGACGGTGAAGATGGGGGAGCGGATGGAGACAGCATTGTCGTGGTGACGGACAGCGAGAGAGACTCCCAGATTCTGAAGAAAGACGGGACGCCACAGCCCAAGACAAACAGCTCCCAGCCAATCAGAGACAACGTCGCTGCCTCCACAAATGGCCACGAGTCTCAGGGGAAGGCGAAGCAGGCGAACGTGGCTCCTGATAGGTTGTCCCAGACCGAGAGGGCGGGGCCTGAGCCTGACGGGATCAAAGACAAGAGCCTCAGTGACAGCTCTGGAGGTAAGATGATTGACAGGTACTCGGGTAAAAGTAGTGGCTCCCAAGAGATGGGGTCTGTCAAACAACACAGCAGGTCAGAGTTCATAGGACATAATGTTTATTTTCACCATCCTGTCTAAATAATTAACAAATTATTAGTTATTCACTCAAGATGAACTGATCTCCTCATGCTCCCGTTTCTTGTCTCTTGTCTTCTTCTCAGTGCTGTTGCTGTGTTTCTCATATCCATCCAGTCTGCATTTGTTTAATTATTAGTAGGATATTGATCGATTTCTCTGTTTATTGCTACTTCGTCTGCCTGCAGAGTTGACCAAACACACACAGCACCACTCTGCTGTAGAAACCTAGCCTAGAAATCTAGACGCAACCAATCACAGCGCTCTATCTGTTTAGAGAGTCGTTGGGTGGGCTTAACGCGATGGCAACATACATTTTAATTAGCTTGTCAGGCTAACGTCGTCCTGCTCTTTGCTCTGATTGGTCGTAGCGCTACCCTATTGCGTGCAGAGGAAGTTTGAAAGACAGCCTTCATCCCGCCCCTGGATTAAGCCGAGGTCTACCGGTCGTTGCCAGACTAGACATTTTAATGATGTAGTCTGGCTTGTCAGACTAGTAGAAACCCACATTGTGGTGGAAAATGTAACTGTGAAAGGAAGTCTTTTGAATTCTGTCATTCAAGCTGCAGTCTCTCTCTCTTCATGACACAGAATTGATCATCTCCTCTACATGTTGGTGTTTTCTCACAAATTAGGAATTAAATAGCAGGATTTTTTTTCTGCGCTTGCTTGTAAAACAGTCGGTGATCTGTGAGCAAATCAAAATACTTGTTACATTAGGATCTGGAAAAACGTTTTCACCGTTAATTATCAGCCCTAATGGAAACAATACACAGAAACTTATTAAAAATGGGTTTTTTTTCTACCACAGAAATTTCCTTCCACTTCACGCTTCCTAAAGAAGGAGAGCTGATTGGTCCCGCTGTTGGCGCCACGCCCCCTCTGATCAACCAGCTGAAGCAGACGCTGAGGCACAGCACTCCCATCGGTGAGTTCACATTTCTCTACCCGATGCCAAGCAGCGTAACGTGACTTGTTAAAAGTTTTTCTTTTTCTCCAGAGATCACTTCCTTTTCGGAGAAGTCGGACATGGCGGGAGACGTCTCTGCCGACGCAGCGATGGCTATGGCCAGTGACATTGCATCCGGAGAGAGCGGAGAGGACACGACAGAGAAGGATGGCGGGAAGCTGAGTTTGAGGATGAAGCTTGTGACGCCCGTGGAAGAGGCCAGCTCGGAGCGCTTCAGCCTTCAGAGTAAGAGCTTCATGTCCAAACTAGAACAGTGTGAATCCACTCGGTACTGACGGGAAGGTCGCCAAGGAGATGCCGTATGCTCTTGTCACCCCTCTAAGTAATACATTTCTTTCCACCAGAGCCAACGCTGCCAGAGGAAGATGGATCCGTCGTCACGGTTACCGCTGTTTCTAAGGCTGTAACCAGGTAACTTGCCACTCCTCTCTCTATTAACTGAACTCCTTCACAACTGAGTTGCTTCTTCTCCTTAGAGTCGCTGGAGAAAGAGCAGCAGCTGAAGGTCGTTGCGCGGCTCAGGTCTTCGACGCAATCTTCCATATGTTGGTTATTTATTTTTTTTTTTTCATGTGCCGTCCCATTAGAAAAAACCCCAAAACAAAACAAACAGCCAATGATAATTGGAGCTGTGCCAAGCTGAACCAGTCATGTGGCTGGAATAGAGCCACTCTAAGGAAGCAGAGGAAGAACTAGACATAAGGCACAGAGAGCAGCAGAGAGAGAGGGAAGTGGTTGGTCACTATCAAACTTTCCATGTCAAACTGAAGAAGAAATGAAGACTAAAGTATTGTCAAAAAGTAAAGGATGTACTCTGAGAGATTAGGACAGACTTTTTCTCTGTCTTATCATTTTATAAGTGAAAGCAGCTCAAGTCACAGCACAGTCTGGCTTTGTAATATGTGATGTAATCCGATGATGTCACTGTTATCAAATCAGGATTTGAACTTAGGTAGTGAGGACATGTACTTTGTTTCGACCTGGTCTTGTTAAAGTAGGCACAACTACACTTAGTTAAAGGGATAGTTCACTCAAAATTGAAATTCAGCATTGCATGTCCATATGACGGTTGCAAATGGACACCAACTGTCTCGTAACAAAGAGACACACCAAAAAACATCCGAATACCTCCATGCTGCTCATATGTAATGTCCGTCTTGTATTGAAGCCCCGAAATGCGAAATTGTCCCGAAAAAAATTAAACAAGTCTATATTTTAAGCTTGTTTGCAGTGGAAGCTCCTCCTCCCGGTCCGTCCAAGTCTCGCGAGATTTGCCTCGACGTCAGTGCGATTAGTGATGCCAGGCGGACATTACATACGAGCAGCATGGAGGTATTTGGATGTTTTTTGGTGTGTCTTTTTGTTACGAAGACAGTTGGTGTCCATTTGCAACCGTTATATGAACATGCACTGTTACACCGAGACCCCCTGTAACTCAGAGAAGCCACGGAGGACTCTGAAACTTCTCCCAGACCTTAGTCGCCATGAGGGTGAGTAGATAATGAGTGAAATTTCAATTTTGAGTGAACTATTCTTTTAATTATGTTGCTAAACCTTTTGGATCATATTAGCTGAGGTTTAATTTCTCTTCAGACTCTAGCTGGCTGTCAGAGCCCCGGTACAGGAGTGAAGTGTAACAGCGATCATGTTTGATGTCTCAGCAGCCCGTCAGTGTTCAGTCGAGTCAGACAGGTGCACAGACAGCAGGAGGCAGAGGAGGACGGCCAGCCTGCGGGCAACTCTACACCTGTCAGGTGAGCACATTTCACTTCTGTCACGTTGTATAGGAGCACTGCTACCAACTAGTGATAGGGGTGGGAGAAAAAATCTATTCGCATAAGTATCACAATATTTTTGGGGACGATTTTAATCATTTTTTTTTTCTTTTGTATATTTCACAATGTGCATTTGTTTGTCTTTTGCATACAGAGAGTCCAGGATTTGAAAAGGGTTTAGGCTCTCTTTATAATGGAGTATGTTAATTTATACTGTTGTGCTCAGGCACAACTGTATAGGGCTGAATTATTAAGGCCTCGCAACGGGCACCATTTATGTTGGGGTTTGACACGCCCAACTAAAAGAGTTTACTATGCCTCACGCGGGGAAACCATTTAATGTTGTGATTTAACACAACTATATGGAAAGGGTTATGCAAAAGGGTTATTGGCTATCAAACTAGTAAAGTACGAATACCGAAATATTAATAATTACTATAAAATTTAATGGGATTTAATGTTATTAAATCCACCTCGGGGCACCAGACAGCCAATATAACAAAGTCAGTCTCATAAAGGGTGTGCTAACTATTAATATGGAATCTTGTTTACTGATTACGTTAATAATTATAAACAAAATAACATTATCAATAGTTGCAAAGTTGAAGGATTTAGGAGTTCTACTGCGTAGAGGTTGGCATAGTCACTAGTGCACAATATAACAGACGAGCAAAGTTTCAAGGAAGTTTATTGGACAATTCTGGAAAAATGGAATAACAAAACATAAAACTAAGACAGGTTACAAACACTAAGTGCGTGTGTGTGTGTGTGTGTGTGTGTGCATGTGTGTAGGTTGGTGAAAGTGTATGACTGTGTGTGTGTGTGTGTGTGACCATGTGTCGGTGAGGTGTGAAGTGTGGCCTCAGACAATGGAAAGATGGAGGACAGTTGCTTTGTCCTCAGACAAAGAAAGTTACTCTACAAGATGGCCTCTAAGGCCATCACATGTGAGTGTGGGGAGGGGAACAAAGGTTCAATACTCAAGTTGCATGTAAAACATACAAGTTAACTGAATGTGAGGTTATAGCTGACAACAACGAAGCTCAAGTATTTAACTGATTTCAATCAATACATACATTGGCAAGGTTGAAGTATTCAATACTTAGTCACATTGCAAGGTAAACTAACTAGGCCCAGTTACATTACCAAATCATGTGAGGAGGAGAAGTTCCGGTGCGTGTCCTGCGGTTGCAGGGTTGTCAGTCCTGTTGCAGTTTGTTAAGTCCGGTTCTTACGTGTCTCTGTCCGATGAACTACAGCCGTTCTGGCTGTGGTTTAGGTTCCGTTGAGGAGAGTCCTTGTCGTCCTCGAGAAGTTGGTTGGTTGGTTGTCTTGTGGCTCCGTTGCTCAACTAGCAGACCTTGCGTCGTGCTAGTTGGTCTTTGTTCTTGAATCCGTCGGTAGGCAGTCGTGGCGCTACCGGTAGAGGCCTTCTGCCTTGTGCAGGCCTCATGGAGATTGGAGAGCTGTGGAGTAGCTCCAGGTGAGGAGCTGAGGAGCAGCCGCTCCTGTCGAGGTGAAGAGAGCAGGGGAAGAGAGAGAGAAGAGAGTGCACTTCTCCCTTTATATGGCCTGTGATCTCACGGGTCCTGGTTCATACAGTAACCAATGAAGGTGAGGATTGGAGATTTCACACCTAGGTGTGAAGAGGTGAGGCATGCTGGGAAGCTGAGTCCGAAAGTTCTCCTTTGCCTTCCCAGACAAAGGGAGCCATGTGGTCGGGTCGTCCATTTTGAGTGGACTGAGTCAGGCCGAATCCCAACATCCCCCTTTGGTCTCAGGATCGCACTTGACGTGTGATCATGTGAGCATAGTCCATAGTCCATTCAAAATCATGTCTGGGCAGTTCACAAACCAACTGGGCATTTGGTTTCTATCTATCTTGACTAAGCAGATTACAGAACAAAATTCACATACATATAGAATGAAACATAAAACAACACAAAATAACATCTTCTAGTTATTTATCAGTGTAAGTGATGGAACGTGGGTGTTAGTGACGCTATGGTGAGAAAGGGTGTGGCACCTGGAATGACGTGTCATAATAGGTGTCTTACAGTGTATGCAATGTTCTTAACAAAATACTGCAGTGGAGTTGATCCAAGATTACTTGCAGAAATCACAGTGATGGCTGAATCAAATCAGAATTTGCTGCTGTTGCTAACAAAACCATGCTGGACCCTACCTGCAAGAAAACCAAGAAATCCTTAGCTAGTACTTGTTTGACCGTCTAAAGTGTGAGGAGGAAGCTCTGGAGCTTTTGTGCCTTTGGTGTTTCCTCACACATGGCTCAGGGCTGTAACGCTCCTAATAGCTGGAGACAGAGAGGCATTCAGAAGCACTGTCACTGTCTGAAGGGTAGTGCCTCTGCTGACCATCTTCTACAATCTGGTCAGAGATGCTGTCATCTGATTGCTCATAGTTTTGGGCCATAATTTCAGAATAAGGCTTCTTACAGCTTCTGCTGTGTGTATGCCTATCCCTATGCAGCTGGTGGACACGGCGGTTGCGCTCAGTGTCTGGACGTGGCCGTCTGTCACCCCCCTTTGTCGTGTTGCGAGGGTGAGGTCTTGAGTGTGCAGGTCGGTGTGACACATGGGTGTGTGAGCTGCTGCGCTCAGTTGTTTGCCCCTGTGTCTTGGAAGAGACTAGAGTTTCCCAGGCAACTTGTGTCATCTTCCTCACCTCCTGCGTGGTGGGTTCACCATTATGTGTCATGAGTGTGACGTGAGTGCGTATGGATGGGTGAAGATTCTTCACAAACAGGGACCTGAAAGTGGAGCTTTCCTCCATGCCTGGTGCATTCTTTCCCTGAAAATACGCATCTCTGAAACGTCTGAAGAAGTCTCTTGGATGTTCGAGACGGGAGTGTTTAATCTGAGACGCTGCAACAATTCCTGAGATCTCATCAGCGGGAGAAGAGAATTCCTCTAATAGTGCCTGACAAAGATCATGGTAGCTGTCTCTGACTCTGGGAGGAAGTGACTGCATAAACCTGTGAACAGCTTTTGAGCTGGTTTTCCACACAAGTCTGACTTTCTCCCTCTGGGTCGCATTGGGTATGTCAACTAGGGTGTTGTCTAGTTCACTGAGGTAGTCATTGATGTTATGATCACCATCGTCGGGATCAAAGGGCTCAATGTCTCTAGCTATGAACTCAAGCACTTCAAGGCGGGGGAACTGAGTGTTCCTGTCGGATGAAGGCGAGACTAAGCTATCCTGGACATTTAGCTTCTGTGCTAAGGGTCTGATTGGTGGGAAGACAGGGACTGAACATCTGTCATCATTCTCCTGGTGTTGCAGGGAAGAGGATGAACAGTCCTGAAATTCTCTTGTCCCCCTTTGGAGGGATGAACACGGGTGAAAGCCTGATTAACTGGCTGAGGAGAACAAGATGCACTATACATGCTAGATGATATGCTACATGTCTCCTCGCTGTCTACGTCAGAAAAATGGGGAGTCAGGTGACTGTCACCTCGACACTTCAGTGGAGGTGGGGGAGCTGACTTCATTCCCAAAGACTTCAGGTCAGGTGGGGAATGTTCCCATCTGCATGGAGATGGAGTTAACCTTTCTCCAAGGGAGGAGTGTGAATCAGAGTAACCTGAATCACTTTTGTTGCAAGGCTGTGGAGGGTCAGAGCGTTCTGACCTAAGTTTAAGCAACTCCTCCTTCTGGGAGCAGAGATCTAACTCTGCTGAGTGCAAGTTTTCTAGATAGCGTAAGGCTTTTTGGTTCGCTGTCTTTACTTCTTGAAGTAGATCAGCATTTTGCACTCTCAGGGACTCTACCTCTTGTTCCAGAGCTGCATTGGTCTGAGCTGAAAGACTGGCCTGTCTGTGGAGGATCAGAAGCATGCATCTAAGCAATGGGCCCTTGGATGCTGTTTGAGCATCACACCTGTCATTAAGTAGCAAGTCCAATTCTTTCCTACACTCACTGAAGTTCAGCTTGCTGATGAGTTCAGGGTAGCCGGGGTTCAGGCTCTGGGCTAGGGAAGACATGAACTGCTCTACACAGGGGTTCTCCATTATTACTCTGGGAGGTGAGAAAGACAAATCTAAGAAACGTTTAGACAAAGCAATTTGGCTTGGAGTAGTGTCGCTTGGCGGACACCTTGTAGTAGTGTAGCTTTGGCTATGCACTACTATAGTGGTTTCTTACAGTAACTCACACTGGGAGTGACAGCAAGGTGCAAAACGTCACCGGGCTGGCAGCACACTGTGGCTCTATCTTCAAGCTCTATTCTTAATCAGGTTGAAATGCATGGCAGTGACAACCGGTACAAGCTCTCTAGGTTACACAGGGCCGGTGGCACGCTGTGTCTTAAAATTAGGGGTAAGGGGAGCGCTTAGCTTAACAACCAATTTTTTTTTACAGTTGAATAAAGTAGCATTGAATACGTGGTATTCAAATGCAGGACAGGAGTTCTGAAAGTTCTTGCAGAGAAGTCTCAACTGGAAAGACTAGCAACAGTTGCAAATTCTTGATGCAGCACAATGGACTTAATTCTCAAAAGAGTTTTAGCAAAACTCATGAATAAATCAAAATTCAGCACAATTCAATTTCTGCATGTGAAGTTGGATATCTACTCGTGTAGCAGACTCGCTCTGTTGAGTAACTTTTGGGTTAGTTCAGTTTTGGATTTCACTTTCAGTAATGTCCAAACTTTTGCTCAAAATTAATATTGTACAAATGTGAATAATGCCAACAGTACACAGCCTCACACGGGGCAGCCATTTATGTTGTGCTCAGGCACAACTGTATAGGGCTGAATTATTAAGGCCTCACACGGGGCACCATTTATGTTGTGCTCAGGCACAACTGTATAGGGCTGAATTATTAAGGCCTCGCAACGGGCACCATTTATGTTGGGGTTTGACACGCCCAACTAAAAGAGTTTACTATGCCTCACGCGGGGAAACCATTTAATGTTGTGATTTAACACAACTATATGGAAAGGGTTATGCAAAAGGGTTATTGGCTATCAAACTAGTAAAGTACGAATACCGAAATATTAATAATTACTATAAAATTTAATGGGATTTAATGTTATTAAATCCACCTCGGGGCACCAGACAGCCAATATAACAAAGTCAGTCTCATAAAGGGTGTGCTAACTATTAATATGGAATCTTGTTTACTGATTACGTTAATAATTATAAACAAAATAACATTATCAATAGTTGCAAAGTTGAAGGATTTAGGAGTTCTACTGCGTAGAGGTTGGCATAGTCACTAGTGCACAATATAACAGACGAGCAAAGTTTCAAGGAAGTTTATTGGACAATTCTGGAAAAATGGAATAACAAAACATAAAACTAAGACAGGTTACAAACACTAAGTGCGTGTGTGTGTGTGTGTGTGTGCATGTGTGTAGGTTGGTGAAAGTGTATGACTGTGTGTGTGTGTGTGTGTGACCATGTGTCGGTGAGGTGTGAAGTGTGGCCTCAGACAATGGAAAGATGGAGGACAGTTGCTTTGTCCTCAGACAAAGAAAGTTACTCTACAAGATGGCCTCTAAGGCCATCACATGTGAGGTGTGGGGAGGGGAACAAAGGTTCAATACTCAAGTTGCATGTAAAACATACAAGTTAACTGAATGTGAGGTTATAGCTGACAACAACGAAGCTCAAGTATTTAACTGATTTCAATCAATACATACATTGGCAAGGTTGAAGTATTCAATACTTAGTCACATTGCAAGGTAAACTAACTAGGCCCAGTTACATTACCAAATCATGTGAGGAGGAGAAGTTCCGGTGCGTGTCCTGCGGTTGCAGGGTTGTCAGTCCTGTTGCAGTTTGTTAAGTCCGGTTCTTACGTGTCTCTGTCCGATGAACTACAGCCGTTCTGGCTGTGGTTTAGGTTCCGTTGAGGAGAGTCCTTGTCGTCCTCGAGAAGTTGGTTGGTTGGTTGTCTTGTGGCTCCGTTGCTCAACTAGCAGACCTTGCGTCGTGCTAGTTGGTCTTTGTTCTTGAATCCGTCGGTAGGCAGTCGTGGCGCTACCGGTAGAGGCCTTCTGCCTTGTGCAGGCCTCATGGAGATTGGAGAGCTGTGGAGTAGCTCCAGGTGAGGAGCTGAGGAGCAGCCGCTCCTGTCGAGGTGAAGAGAGCAGGGGAAGAGAGAGAGAAGAGAGGTGCACTTCTCCCTTTATATGGCCTGTGATCTCACGGGTCCTGGTTCATACAGTAACCAATGAAGGTGAGGATTGGAGATTTCACACCTAGGTGTGAAGAGGTGAGGCATGCTGGGAAGCTGAGTCCGAAAGTTCTCCTTTGCCTTCCCAGACAAAGGGAGCCATGTGGTCGGGTCGTCCATTTTGAGTGGACTGAGTCAGGCCGAATCCCAACATCCCCCCTTTGGTCTCAGGATCGCACTTGACGTGTGATCATGTGAGCATAGTCCATAGTCCATTCAAAATCATGTCTGGGCAGTTCACAAACCAACTGGGCATTTGGTTTCTATCTATCTTGACTAAGCAGATTACAGAACAAAATTCACATACATATAGAATGAAACATAAAACAACACAAAATAACATCTTCTAGTTATTTATCAGTGTAAGTGATGGAACGTGGGTGTTAGTGACGCTATGGTGAGAAAGGGTGTGGCACCTGGAATGACGTGTCATAATAGGTGTCTTACAGTGTATGCAATGTTCTTAACAAAATACTGCAGTGGAGTTGATCCAAGATTACTTGCAGAAATCACAGTGATGGCTGAATCAAATCAGAATTTGCTGCTGTTGCTAACAAAACCATGCTGGACCCTACCTGCAAGAAAACCAAGAAATCCTTAGCTAGTACTTGTTTGACCGTCTAAAGTGTGAGGAGGAAGCTCTGGAGCTTTTGTGCCTTTGGTGTTTCCTCACACATGGCTCAGGGCTGTAACGCTCCTAATAGCTGGAGACAGAGAGGCATTCAGAAGCACTGTCACTGTCTGAAGGGTAGTGCCTCTGCTGACCATCTTCTACAATCTGGTCAGAGATGCTGTCATCTGATTGCTCATAGTTTTGGGCCATAATTTCAGAATAAGGCTTCTTACAGCTTCTGCTGTGTGTATGCCTATCCCTATGCAGCTGGTGGACACGGCGGTTGCGCTCAGTGTCTGGACGTGGCCGTCTGTCACCCCCCTTTGTCGTGTTGCGAGGGTGAGGTCTTGAGTGTGCAGGTCGGTGTGACACATGGGTGTGTGAGCTGCTGCGCTCAGTTGTTTGCCCCTGTGTCTTGGAAGAGACTAGAGTTTCCCAGGCAACTTGTGTCATCTTCCTCACCTCCTGCGTGGTGGGTTCACCATTATGTGTCATGAGTGTGACGTGAGTGCGTATGGATGGGTGAAGATTCTTCACAAACAGGGACCTGAAAGTGGAGCTTTCCTCCATGCCTGGTGCATTCTTTCCCTGAAAATACGCATCTCTGAAACGTCTGAAGAAGTCTCTTGGATGTTCGAGACGGGAGTGTTTAATCTGAGACGCTGCAACAATTCCTGAGATCTCATCAGCGGGAGAAGAGAATTCCTCTAATAGTGCCTGACAAAGATCATGGTAGCTGTCTCTGACTCTGGGAGGAAGTGACTGCATAAACCTGTGAACAGCTTTTGAGCTGGTTTTCCACACAAGTCTGACTTTCTCCCTCTGGGTCGCATTGGGTATGTCAACTAGGGTGTTGTCTAGTTCACTGAGGTAGTCATTGATGTTATGATCACCATCGTCGGGATCAAAGGGCTCAATGTCTCTAGCTATGAACTCAAGCACTTCAAGGCGGGGGAACTGAGTGTTCCTGTCGGATGAAGGCGAGACTAAGCTATCCTGGACATTTAGCTTCTGTGCTAAGGGTCTGATTGGTGGGAAGACAGGGACTGAACATCTGTCATCATTCTCCTGGTGTTGCAGGGAAGAGGATGAACAGTCCTGAAATTCTCTTGTCCCCCCTTTGGAGGGATGAACACGGGTGAAAGCCTGATTAACTGGCTGAGGAGAACAAGATGCACTATACATGCTAGATGATATGCTACATGTCTCCTCGCTGTCTACGTCAGAAAAATGGGGAGTCAGGTGACTGTCACCTCGACACTTCAGTGGAGGTGGGGGAGCTGACTTCATTCCCAAAGACTTCAGGTCAGGTGGGGAATGTTCCCATCTGCATGGAGATGGAGTTAACCTTTCTCCAAGGGAGGAGTGTGAATCAGAGTAACCTGAATCACTTTTGTTGCAAGGCTGTGGAGGGTCAGAGCGTTCTGACCTAAGTTTAAGCAACTCCTCCTTCTGGGAGCAGAGATCTAACTCTGCTGAGTGCAAGTTTTCTAGATAGCGTAAGGCTTTTTGGTTCGCTGTCTTTACTTCTTGAAGTAGATCAGCATTTTGCACTCTCAGGGACTCTACCTCTTGTTCCAGAGCTGCATTGGTCTGAGCTGAAAGACTGGCCTGTCTGTGGAGGATCAGAAGCATGCATCTAAGCAATGGGCCCTTGGATGCTGTTTGAGCATCACACCTGTCATTAAGTAGCAAGTCCAATTCTTTCCTACACTCACTGAAGTTCAGCTTGCTGATGAGTTCAGGGTAGCCGGGGTTCAGGCTCTGGGCTAGGGAAGACATGAACTGCTCTACACAGGGGTTCTCCATTATTACTCTGGGAGGTGAGAAAGACAAATCTAAGAAACGTTTAGACAAAGCAATTTGGCTTGGAGTAGTGTCGCTTGGCGGACACCTTGTAGTAGTGTAGCTTTGGCTATGCACTACTATAGTGGTTTCTTACAGTAACTCACACTGGGAGTGACAGCAAGGTGCAAAACGTCACCGGGCTGGCAGCACACTGTGGCTCTATCTTCAAGCTCTATTCTTAATCAGGTTGAAATGCATGGCAGTGACAACCGGTACAAGCTCTCTAGGTTACACAGGGCCGGTGGCACGCTGTGTCTTAAAATTAGGGGTAAGGGGAGCGCTTAGCTTAACAACCAATTTTTTTTTACAGTTGAATAAAGTAGCATTGAATACGTGGTATTCAAATGCAGGACAGGAGTTCTGAAAGTTCTTGCAGAGAAGTCTCAACTGGAAAGACTAGCAACAGTTGCAAATTCTTGATGCAGCACAATGGACTTAATTCTCAAAAGAGTTTTAGCAAAACTCATGAATAAATCAAAATTCAGCACAATTCAATTTCTGCATGTGAAGTTGGATATCTACTCGTGTAGCAGACTCGCTCTGTTGAGTAACTTTTGGGTTAGTTCAGTTTTGGATTTCACTTTCAGTAATGTCCAAACTTTTGCTCAAAATTAATATTGTACAAATGTGAATAATGCCAACAGTACACAGCCTCACACGGGGCAGCCATTTATGTTGTGCTCAGGCACAACTGTATAGGGCTGAATTATTAAGGCCTCACACGGGGCACCATTTATGTTGTGCTCAGGCACAACTGTATAGGGCTGAATTATTAAGGCCTCGCAACGGGCACCATTTATGTTGGGGTTTGACACGCCCAACTAAAAGAGTTTACTATGCCTCACGCGGGGAAACCATTTAATGTTGTGATTTAACACAACTATATGGAAAGGGTTATGCAAAAGGGTTATTGGCTATCAAACTAGTAAAGTACGAATACCGAAATATTAATAATTACTATAAAATTTAATGGGATTTAATGTTATTAAATCCACCTCGGGGCACCAGACAGCCAATATAACAAAGTCAGTCTCATAAAGGGTGTGCTAACTATTAATATGGAATCTTGTTTACTGATTACGTTAATAATTATAAACAAAATAACATTATCAATAGTTGCAAAGTTGAAGGATTTAGGAGTTCTACTGCGTAGAGGTTGGCATAGTCACTAGTGCACAATATAACAGACGAGCAAAGTTTCAAGGAAGTTTATTGGACAATTCTGGAAAAATGGAATAACAAAACATAAAACTAAGACAGGTTACAAACACTAAGTGCGTGTGTGTGTGTGTGTGTGTGCATGTGTGTAGGTTGGTGAAAGTGTATGACTGTGTGTGTGTGTGTGTGTGACCATGTGTCGGTGAGGTGTGAAGTGTGGCCTCAGACAATGGAAAGATGGAGGACAGTTGCTTTGTCCTCAGACAAAGAAAGTTACTCTACAAGATGGCCTCTAAGGCCATCACATGTGAGGTGTGGGGAGGGGAACAAAGGTTCAATACTCAAGTTGCATGTAAAACATACAAGTTAACTGAATGTGAGGTTATAGCTGACAACAACGAAGCTCAAGTATTTAACTGATTTCAATCAATACATACATTGGCAAGGTTGAAGTATTCAATACTTAGTCACATTGCAAGGTAAACTAACTAGGCCCAGTTACATTACCAAATCATGTGAGGAGGAGAAGTTCCGGTGCGTGTCCTGCGGTTGCAGGGTTGTCAGTCCTGTTGCAGTTTGTTAAGTCCGGTTCTTACGTGTCTCTGTCCGATGAACTACAGCCGTTCTGGCTGTGGTTTAGGTTCCGTTGAGGAGAGTCCTTGTCGTCCTCGAGAAGTTGGTTGGTTGGTTGTCTTGTGGCTCCGTTGCTCAACTAGCAGACCTTGCGTCGTGCTAGTTGGTCTTTGTTCTTGAATCCGTCGGTAGGCAGTCGTGGCGCTACCGGTAGAGGCCTTCTGCCTTGTGCAGGCCTCATGGAGATTGGAGAGCTGTGGAGTAGCTCCAGGTGAGGAGCTGAGGAGCAGCCGCTCCTGTCGAGGTGAAGAGAGCAGGGGAAGAGAGAGAGAAGAGAGGTGCACTTCTCCCTTTATATGGCCTGTGATCTCACGGGTCCTGGTTCATACAGTAACCAATGAAGGTGAGGATTGGAGATTTCACACCTAGGTGTGAAGAGGTGAGGCATGCTGGGAAGCTGAGTCCGAAAGTTCTCCTTTGCCTTCCCAGACAAAGGGAGCCATGTGGTCGGGTCGTCCATTTTGAGTGGACTGAGTCAGGCCGAATCCCAACAATACTATTATATATATTATCCTACAATATTTGTGTGCAGATAAATGTTAAAATGTAGCAGAAAGGTTTCAGAAGCCAGTTTTTTCTATACTCTTTTTACTCTTTTATGCAGCTTTTGAAAAGAGAGTTAACATATATATTGCTGCTGAATAAATCTTAAAAACTGACTTACATGTGATGTGTATTTTTTGGGGAAATATGGTTCCTGGAATAGTCTGTAGACAATCATAGTCATTTAACTGTTTCACTGGTGTTAAAAATGCAGACTAAAAATCGGAATCGGAAAATCGACAATATCATAGAATCGCAATTTAAATCGAATCGGCATCCAAAGAATCGTAGAAGAATCAAATCGGGAGAAAAGCATAGCGTCCCAGCCCTAGTGTCATATGAGATGTGATGTGGTTGTGTCACTTCCTGTCCCTGTTTCCAAGCAGCATCTTGGGCAGCTGGGGCAGAATTTGGTTCTACCCACTTTTCATCCAAACGATATCTGACCCCACAACGCAGCGTGTGATGTGTGATGGACACAGAGGCACCAGAGGGAGCAGCCTGCCCTGTGCTCTCAGCAGTTCTGCCCCATTTTAGTTGCCTTTCAAACCCCCATGTGCAGCATTTAAAAAAACTGTGAACTCACATTCGCCAATTTAAAACATGAAATTAATCACCAGGGTACAATTTATCTGTGTGATTTGTTTCATGATGCACATGTCATTTGTAAAGATTCATCCTGCTGATCTGCTGCAGCCTCACTTGCCCGTTTGACCTGGGGGGTGGTATATGAATAGATTTCCCCTGTTGTAATGTATTTTAGTAGACAGAAATAGGTCTACTTGTGCTGCCACACTATGTGTGTGTGAGACCTACTTTTGGATTGTGGAGGTGGGACTGTTATTTTTTGCACCATGTGCGTATTCTCCTGAGACGTGTGGAGCAGGAAGGTGTCGTTTTGTCCTCACGCCTTGGCAAAGTGAAGTTGTCTCTCAAAAGTCTTCCATCCAGTTCATCTCTCTATCCACTCGTTTCTTGGTTAAACAGACAAGAGAACTGTGCTTTGTTACTGTCCGTCTATATAGGAGACTGATGCTGATATACCACACGGGTTATATAGTAGGGCCGGGTGAAAACCGATACAGCATAGTATTGTGATATTTTGCTCGGCATTCGGCAGGATTCTATCAGTTCACAGACATCTAGTATCGATCTTTTTTTGTATATATGCAGGTATAAATTGAAATGTCTAGTACTACAATACAAAAGTAGGTTCTCTGACTGTGTTTACAGTCCCATTATACAAGATTATCTATTTTTCAAGTGAGTTGAACAGACTGAGAACATTATATTACTGATACAACAGGGGTTGACAAAGTTTTCCTTTTCAGCATTTGCAAAAGGTGATAGATTACAATGTTATGAAATCCTCAGGATATCACAAAATGTTTGAAATCACAATTATATCAGCTAGTGATGATATCGTTCCGTGAGGCCTCTGGTGATTCCCACCTCTATTAGTTAGATAGTTGTCCTTATTCATTAAGTCTCATGAGTTAAGAAACAGGCTGTGAGCTTTGGTCAGAGGACAGAGGCCCATGTGGTTACCTCAGTGAAAGAGTTCCCTCCCTACACTCCAGCATCAGCTTTCACCAGTATAACATGTTTATAGAGGGCGTCATTCTCTACTTAGACAAACATCTTCAGCAATGTTGCAACACACTGACAGAAAAGTCTGTCACTGTTTAGTCTATCCTGATACAATAGAAACAGTAGATTGTAAATCGACATCACCTCTCTGTATAATGTTATTGTCTCTTCAGGGGGGAGCTGTTTGCCTCGCCTCAGAGAAGCTCTCAGGCATCATCTGAAGGACTCAATAGCCTCCCCGGCAGCCAATCAGAGCCCTCACAGCAGGAAAAGTCAAAAGCAGCTCAGCCACAGCCCACAAATACTCCAGCCCCCACCGAGCCGTCCGAAGAGAGGAGAGGACCGGCTGTGGTCATAGAGCCGCCCACCGTCAACCGGACAGACAGCCGGCCGAGGGTGATGTCACAGCAGAGCTCTGACATCACAGTCACCTCCAGTCCATCCAACAAGGTCTGTCATTCAGTCACAGCTGTTTTATTTAAACAGGTTTCTTTATGTTTCTGTTAAAAATTTAATTTAAAAATTAAAATTGGAAAACTGAACTTTGAATTAAACAATCAAATTACTGAAGTACAAACCGAGCTACACTCTGCTGTGACAGGTCTCATATGGGCCGTGATATACTTGCTGTAAACTACGCGAACGTGACGCAGAAGTATAAACCAGGCTGGCTGCCACGTGTATCCTGTGTCCCGTCACCACGTGTCGATATGTGCGTTCTGTCGCAGCCGACGCAAGAATCCGACGCAGGTCACACGTGGCACTGCAGCCATGATGCATTCGCGTGGTTTACAGCAAGTATAACGAGTGCTTATAGGAGTTTGTTTTTGCAACTGCCTGTGAAAATTTACGGTATTAAAGAGGCTGAAATCTGTTTGGTTGATGTTGAGTTTTTAAATGTTTTTCGGTGTCTGCATGTGACATGACTTGATTTCACAGAGTCCATCATGAAAGTAAAGCAACATTTTTTAAATTTATTTCACTTGGCTTTTAGAACTGCCATAGATGAAAGTTAATTTGACATAATAACATTTCGATGATGTCACATCCCAGACGTTGAACAGCAGCTTCTGAGTTGAGTCTCTCACAGGTGGTTTATTTAAAGTCCACAGACACTGGACTTGGTTCTCGTCCGTAGTTTTCCGTGTGTTGTGTAGAAATGAGACTCAATCCAGTTCCTGACATGAGGTGTAAATCACTCTGTCCTGTGTGCCTCAGCTCCGTCAGCGCTCAGTCTCGCAGCAGACCAGCTTCGACGCCCCGGGGCTGCGTACGCCAGCCGGCAGGGTATTGACATCCAGCCGAGCACAAGCAGAAGAAGTTCCAGCTTGTATCCTTGTGTCTGTCCAGCTGACGCTCTTCTGTTCTCTCTCGACAGGGGGAACCAGAATCTCCGTCCTTCAGAAGAACCGCGGGCCCCTCCCACTGCAGACACGTGCGCACCATCCAGGAGGTGCGGACCACCGTCACACGGATCATCACAGATGTGTATTACGAGGACGGCAAAGAGGTGGAGCGCAAAGTCACCGAGGTAACCACCGCACGGTTTCTGGTCTGTGTCTCTGACTGAGGTTGAGTTGATTCTCCGTGGCGTGACTAATAGTGATGGTGTGATGAGGCCCCATGAATGTATCGAATGTCTCAGGCTCTTCACGAAAAGGCCGATCACACAAAGCCCTGTTTAACAGCTTATTTGGGAGTAGTGATATCTGCTGGTCATTTGATGTTCAGCGTAATAAATTGAAACACTGACTCATTAAAAAGACGCCATCAGTACTGTTGTTTCAAGAAATACATAGGCTGTTGTTGAGGAATCCTAGCTGAAAAAACAACATTGCATAATAATTTGTAATGTGGTGTAGCCTATGCCTACTTTTATGGGCGGGGGGGCTTGCTTTTTTGATTTTCATACACACACCTCTCGAACCATCCACCATGCGATTGATTTCAGGAGATACATTATGTTTAAAGGGATAGGCCAACTTTTTTTTTTTATGTGTCTTGCCTCACTCCTGAGTCCATGACCAGCAGATAGACACCATCCTTTCGACTGTGCGTGCAGTAACAAAGGAGATAGAGCCCATATTGCCTGTAATTAGCTTAGCTCAAACGCTGGAAGTGCATAGGTAGTGTTAGCCTGCCTCCACCTAAGTCATCAGAGAAACTCTTCAGCAACTCTGAATGGACCGATCTTCGTCTCAGAGCTGACAAAACTCTCCGGTAAGGCATCTTGAGCGGTCAAATGCCGGTAACGGGACAAGATCGATCAAAACAGAGGGTTGAAGCAAAGACAGTTTATTTTGGTTCAAGCTAGCTACGTCTATGGTAGGTTAGCTTCATATTTCAAAGTAAAAGCACTTCTGTATGTAAAGGATAACGGATGTTTCATTTTGTGAAAGTAACCGGAAATGCATTGGTCACAACAGCTAGCTTGAGTAGCGCCGAATTCGTCCAAACAAAATTGTAAACAACTGGTATTTAGACAAATTAACGACACACTGCTGATCTAAACGGCTACTCTCTCACCTAAACATGTTTGAAATGTGATATATTAACAGAGTTTAGAGCTAAAATGAAATCAGCTTCTGACTGCTGTAGGAAACAGGCTAACACTACCCATACACTTCCAGCATTTGAGCTAAGCTAATTACGGGCGACATGGCTCTATCTCCCTCGTTACTGCACACACAGTTGAAAGGATGGTGTCTATCTGCTGGTCATGGACTCGGGAGTGAGGCAAGACACGAAAAAAAAAAAGTTGGCGTATCACTTTAACAGGCTTCATTTGGACACGCCCCCTTTACTCGACAGTGTCAAACGTAACGTGACTAGTGACTAACATGGGTGTTTCCAGGAGAGCGAGGAGCCTGTGGTGGACTGCCACGTGTTGGACAGCGACATCTCCCCGTGCCGCACCGGCAGCAGCTCCGTGACCTCTGGCGACCTGGCAGACATCAGCTCCCTGTCGTCCAAGGCCTCCAGCCTGCAGCACAGCTCGGGAGGAACCAGCAGCAGCACGGGCCTCACCAGGCCTGAATTCATCATACCATCCAGCCGAGGCGCCCGATCCATCAGGTACCGCCTCCACGCCGCCCGTCGACGCTCTCCTCAGTCTGTCCGTACGGTCTCCTCTGCTTTTCCTGTCTCTGCTCGCTGCATGCCGACCTGTCCTCTCCTTCCTCTTCTTTGACTTTTTCAAACACGTAATCTCTCGGTGATTCACTGACCCCCCGCCTGCTGCAGGTGCAGGTTGTTCCCAGGCATGAGTCTGGGGTCAGTAGCGACCCCAGATCAGTGCCTGTGCAACCTGACCGACTCTGTTCGTCCCCTCTGTGTGTCTGCAGTCCCAGGAGGGGAGGTGGGCATCAACAGAGGGGTCACAGGGGTCTCAGGGGTCACAGGGCAGGGTCAGTGATCACAAAGGGCAGAGGCTACGGCACCCTGGGGTCCCGGGCCTTCGTCCCACTGAGTCCCCGAGGACGGGCCAGAAGGGGCCGACCTCCGTCTCGCTCCTCCCTGTCCAGGTGAGTCGTCACTGAGGTTCAAACCCCGACGATAACACGTGAACCACCCAAACCAACACCACCTGCGGTTTCTATAGTAACACTTCACGTTTCCTTGTTTCACTAATCACCTTATATCTTTTCACCGCAACTAATAACTAATATTTTCACTATGGATCATTGAATCTGGATTGATCGTTTCTGTTTATTGTGCTTTGTTCTCGTCATCTTTAGGTTCTTTTCTTTGTCTGACCAACTTTACAAAACCAAACATATTCAGTTTACAGTGATTACAAAACAGAAATATTTGGTATTGTTGTTTTTATAAATGAATTTATAGTCAGTTTATCAATCAATCAGTTAGTTCCAAAGTAATGTAAAAAAGAAAAGTAAGTAGAGTCAAAGTTATTCATGAAAGAATTTGTTTATTTAATGTTTTAATTCAGCTTTTGCAAATCCAATTTTGTCGTTATTTAGTGATCAATCAATGAAAAATCATCTTTAGATTCTTGTTTTGAATTACTATTAAAATATGCATATTTTATTACTATACCCCTGGCATCCCTTCTATTCACATGTTGGACATAGATATAAATCACATCGTGCATCAACTTTGACATGTCCAACAAAAAAAGTTTTACTGAAATCTGATCCCCAAATTCTACTGAGCGATGTTGTGAAGCCGGTTGAGATGTCACCTCTGTTTCCTCCATCTTCACTTGTATCTAGCCATTCGAGTTGCCACAAACGGAGCTGTGTAACCTGAGCCTGTTTCTCTTCAAGGGGGCGCGGCGCCGGCTCAATGCAGAGACTCGGCGCTCACGGCCAGCCACAGTCCTCCTCCGAGGACGAGCTCTACACCCGCATGCTCCCCCCTCGCCTTCCCATCAACTCCACGGACGCAGAGCTGCCCAGCCACTCCGACTCCCTCAGGTCGTCACCGGAGGAGGCCGGGCACGGCGGCGGCAGCAGCTTCGTAGGCCTGCGGGTGGTGGCCAAGTGGTCGTCCAATGGCTACTTCTACTCAGGCCGCATCATCAAAGACGCTGGGGAGGGCAGGTTCCGCCTGCGGTTCGACGACGGTTATGAGTGCGAAGTGGGGGGGAAGGACATATTGCTGTGCGACCCCATTCCCCTGGAGACGGAGGTCACCGCTCTGCTGGAGGACGAGTACTTCAGCATAGGTGAGTGGGAGGAACGAGGAGCAGAGGGTCCAGATTCAGGAGTGAGAACAACCTGTTGATGACACAGGGTCCCCACTCTTTTCTTGTAATCACAAAACAACAGCTCTCTTTTCTAGCTGGGCACTGCTTTGGAAAATAAATCCTTAGTGGGGTCTGAAGAAGTCAAATAGAGCTCCCGATAGCTGATGTCACCATGTGATCAATAATTCTCCAGGAGAACTCAAGCTTTTCCAGGGCTTTTTACCCTTTTTCTCAATTTCCATGTGTTTTCCATGACTGTATAATTGGTCAACTGTTTTCCAGGATGCATGGGAACCTTGTGACTGACAACGTCACTGTGGTGTTTTATTTTGAAAAAACTGAGGTTGTTTAAAACGTAGACATTCAGGAGGAACATTCGGAGCGCTTGGGGGATGGTGGTGCTGCTGCTGCACAGTTTGTACCACTATGTTTGTGTGTGCAGGTGTTGTGAGGGGCCATAAAACGGAGGACCAGGAGCTGTTCTACAGTGTGGAGCGGGACGGCCAGAAACAGTGGTACAACAGGACCTCAGTCATCCTCTCTCTGGAGCAGGGCAACAAGTTGAGGGAGCAGCACAGCCTGGGTCCCTACGAGCCCTTCACGCCCCTGGCCAAGGCCTCCGACATCAGTCTGGGTGAGACACAGACACATCACTGACATATGAAGACGTGTCATGTGGTTTCAGGTCACCAGTCTGACACCTCGAGGGAACTTAACGTTCAACACAAAGAAACAGCAGAGAAACAAGACGCTTCATTTCAGATTATTTCCTTTGTTCGGGTCACGTTTGCTCCTCACCTCCTCCGCGCTCCTTTAGGAAACCAGCAGCAGGTTTAAGTCCATTCACAGATAATCACAAGTTAAATCAGAGCCATTTTTCAGGAACCACAGATCTCCAGCCTGGCATCAACATGATGTTTTTCAGTATTTTTTCACCATTGAACCGGAACGTTTAGTCTGTTGTTTTCATTTCACATCTCATCTTTGTGCTCAGTTCTGTTTTCTGGTGTAACACGTGGTTGTTGGTTTTCCTCAGATAACCTGGTAGAGGGGAAGAGGAGGCGCAGAGTGACCCCTGGAGGTCAGAACACCCCCAACCGCAGCTCCTCCAGCAGCCCCCGCACCCCCGGCCCCTCTGGGAAGAGGAAGCTGATGACGTCTGAGGACCACAGGACGCCGGCCAAGAGAGGCCGCAGGGGTGGAGGCGCCGCCAGAGCCGGTACAGAGACGGCATCACCACAGCAGTTTTAGATTTTAAATATGAACAGAAACCTTGTGGTTTTTAAAGTTTTTATTCCCCCTGTTGTTTGTCAGTGAAACGATGGAAGGGTCATTTTTAACGGGAGTTTTAGAAAACTTTTTATTTTAACTTTTTTTTTTTATATCAAATGTCATGATGGGTTTTTATTCTTTTTTTGCCTTGATTCAATTACAAGAAAATTAAAATCAGTGTGACATGATTGAAGATGTTTTATGTGGAATCAGTGATGTGTGATGTTTGTACTGAGACCTTTTAACCTCCATGTGCCCCATGACCATCCTCTGCTGCTGTTTGCCGCCTCCTGCTGAGACTGATGGGTAATTAATGTCGAGCATGGTGTTGGCCCACAGGTGGAGGGAAGCTGTGAGGTGTTTTCATGGGTGTTTTTGCTTTAAGAATTATTCAAGTCTCTCTTTTTGTCTACTTCAGATTCACACATTTACATTGTAAAAAAGAAACAGGAAATACTAAACAAACAGCAAAACCTTTGAAAATTAAGTTTTGTTGTGCTTTGTTCATCCACGTGGTTCAATGAAGCTTTAAAGGGATAGTTCAACATTTTGGCAAATTGGCCCATTGCCATAACCCCTATAGTCATGGCGGTAGGTTCGTTACCTTTATTTGTCGGTGCAAGCTATTTTTAGAACAGTGGAACAGAGCCGTGAGCTGCTCAGAGCTACACTACGGAGGCTCAATAGAACGTTAGAGACAGAGTTGTTTAGAGGTAAATTCATGCAAAACCACTGATGCTATATTATTATCTCATAGCGTGGTGAATGTGCAGGTCACAACTTGTCCACCAGAGCGTTTTGGAGTTGTTGGATTGTGTATTGATGAGTTTGATGCGGGAAACCAAGAAATCTCATTAGCCTCTGTAGTGTAGCTCTGAAAATAAAGGTAACGAACCTACTGCTAAGACTATAGGATTATGGCAATGGGCCAATTTGCCAAAATGTTGAACTATCCCTTTAAATGAGAAAATAGGTTTTGACTGTAACTCATCCTTTAATTGATCTGTTTCCTATTGGCCCTGTCATCTATTCCATAACATGTATGTGTGTGTCCATCCTCAGCTCAGCGCGCCGGTGTGTGTAACACCTCCGGCAGCGGCACAGATCTCCCTGGGCAGCCATGCGACGTGGCAGAGACTCACGGCCCGCTGCCCCAGAACGCCTCTCTCTTCATGGGCTTCGCTTTCATGCTGACCACCTCATCGGAGGTGGACCGCCTCACCAACAAGCTCATCTCTGAGGACGAGGACGGTGAGGCAGCCGCCGACAGTACTGCAGTGTGTGTCACAGTCTGTTAACATTGTGTCACAGCGTGTGGCCCAAATGTGAACGTTGTTTCTTTCCCCCGTCAGACTACGTGGAGACAGGTCCTTACAACAAAGCTTACACAGAGTCCCAGCTGCTGGCAGGTGGAGGCTTCATCCTGCCCGACTTCAATGAAGAACAGGTTGGTTCTCTGAGAGGTGCCACGCAGACTGTAGAAATGGTTGAAAAGTATTACATGTGTAAATGACCGAGATTCCCAAGTACGCTTTCATTTCATTGCCGTTACATGTTTTGTTTTTTTTCTGTAACAAGAACAAGTAAATAAGTTTCCATTTCTTCAAACCTGCTGAAAATCTTCAGTATATATGTGATAATTATACTCTTGATTAGTTTTAACAGAAACAACACATACACAAGTACGACATTGCGTCTTCTGATATTTGTTTATTTTTTTTTTTTTTTTTTTTTTTTTTTTAAAGATTTATTTTTTGGCTTTTCATGCCTTTATTGATAGTACAGTAGAGATGAGACAGGAAATGGGAGGCAGAGATGGGGGGGATTGACATGCAGTATAGGGCCGTCCAATGCGGGACTCGAACCGGGGCCGCCTGCAGCGAGGACTATAGCCTCAACATATGTGGCGGGCGCTCTACCAACTGAGCTAAACCTCGCCATTTGTTTATTTATTTAATTATTTTATTTATGAGTAGGTTTATGATCATTTCTGTGTTAATCATATGAATTACTCCATTTCTAATCTCCATACATACTGGTGATGCACACTTAATGTTCCTCTTCTTCTGCATTTGTGTCCTCCTCAGTGTAAGGCGGCGTACCAGAGCCTGCTGATTGCGGACCAGCACTGCCGCACCAGGAAGTACCTGCTGTGCTTGGCCAGTGGCGTGCCGTGCGTGTCACATTTTTGGGTGCGAGACTGCTGCAAAGACAACAAGCTACTCAACTACAGGAATTACCTGCTGCCTGCAGGCGTGGGGCCGGAAGAGGCCATTGTGGAGTGGTACGATGACGCTTCACCTCACGTTGTTTTTCCGTCCCCACCGCTTTACCTCTCATTACAATGAACGACCTGAATCAGATCCATATTCTGACACATCTTGTTCATTTTAGATGACTCAACAAAAAAATGTTGCTGATATTATACAGTGTTAAAAACAGTAATAGAACTGATGGACATGATACAAACTTGAACAACTGCTCAGTTGTTGAAATGATTCATCATTTTCTTTTTTATGAGGATCGACTAATGGCAAACAACACAGCTGTCCTGAGAGCTTCTTCGCCTCTGAAAATAAAATGTTAAATAAGAACGACACCCCAGCATTTCTCCCTGCTGAGCTGATAGTCAGACTGACCTCACAGGCTGCCGTGGGCGTTTTTGTGTTGATGCTTAAATCGGGAAACAAGCAGGTGCCCAACCTGAAGCTTCAAAGAAATGAACGAGCAGTGGAGAGACATGATGCTTCACTGTGATTCACTGCGGCTTCTTTTCTCAAAGAGCAACAGCAATACTCCCTAATGAGATCTGAATCAGGTGCTCCCAGCAAAAAATTATGTGATTCTCATTTGGCCAGATGAAAGAGGCTGTGGTTGTAATGTTATTGTGGACCACCTCAGATGTAACACATTCATCACTTGAAATACTTTGTGTAGAGCATTGTATTGAGATTTCATAATTTGTTGTGTCACATAGGCAGTGTTGTGTTGTCTAATTATATTATTGATTAATGAGAAGCTAAATACCGTGGAGCATTTCACTTTGCTTGCATGAAAAATGAAGAATCAGAAATGTAAATGCCCCTCCTCTCCTCCTCTCCTCTCAGGCACGCCCGCAGCAGCCCGTTCAAAGCCCTGCGGGTCCTCCTGGTGTTTGAGAAGCCGGTGGAGCTCTGGGCCCAGCTGATCACTCTAGGCGGAGGTTTGTCCGTCCGACACTTCCAGGAAGACAAAGATGGCTCAGGTACAGAAACCACGACATGGCGCCCAGATCATCAGCACCGTCACCAGCCATGTTCGCCCTGTAACTTTGTTGCGTTTCCCTCTGTCCGCAGACATTCCCACTGGCAAGTACGACGTTGTGTTGACAGACCGTGCCTGTCCACCATTGGTAGAGAAAAGTGTGACATCACAGGAAGTCCCGCTGGTGTCTCCTGAGTGGCTCATTCAGAGCATCATCAGTGGGGAGTGCCTGGATTTCCACAGCAAGCCTCAGTACCGCCACGACTACTCGTCTTAATCCGACTCCACGTGTGCAAAATGCCTTCGACCATGTTAAATGTTGAGCATCAGTTCAGTTGCATGCCTCTGCTGTATATAACTTTATCCTGTCTGTTTTTATGGGATAATAAATGTTGACCCTGGTTTCATTTTAATGCATTTCACTTTATTTTCTCAACAGAGAATGGTGCATGCATCAAGGTTAGAGTATTTACAGTTTATACATGGGGTCAAAGGTCAGGTCATCCAAACTACAACAAGATTTTTCCTCAGGCTTAATGGGATCTTAAGTTGCAACTTGAGTTTGTCAAGTTTAAATAAGTTTGATTTGAGTAATTCTAAAGGATATAGTCTCTTAATAAAGCCAGACTTCAATAATCCACAGACCTCACTGTGAGCAGATGTCACTAGAACCAGATTAAACTGTGATGTTTCCAGATGAGGGGACCTCAGTGACTTGTGTTCCCAGTTAAAGGTCTGATCTAATTCCAGCTGCTCTCAGCCTCTGTTGTACTGAAGTGATGAAACAAGTGTCAGGTGTTTTATCATCTTAACACATGAAACAGAAACTATTTGCACTGCGATGCCACAAGCCCAGAGTGTGAAAATGTGATCTCATAACTTGGGATGAACTTAACCTTTCTTAAGATAATGATAACAGACATGCCACTTTAGCAAGGACAAGACTGCTGGAGCTATGTACAATATATCTTCTTCTATCCACAGGACAGTTTGGACTTATCTCCACACCTTCATCCTCTCTCCACTTAGACGCTGAAAAGACAAAAAGATTAAGTTAATAAATTAGCATATTATGTTCAATTTTCTGCACTTCCAGTCTTGACAATCCTACCTGCCCAGTGTGCCTCCAGCCTGTGTGTAGTACTTGTTGTAGTCCAGTCGCAGTAACAGCTGGGCCAGGTCAGAGTTTATCTGATGGTTCCTCACGCTCGAGAGGATTTTGAACAGTAAGGATGACTGCCGTCTGAAGCCCTGAAATCAAACTATACAATGTCGCCAAACAGATTTCTTCCATGTTTCAACATTAGAAACATAAGGTGGGAGGTAGCTACCTTGACCAGGATGTCCAGCTGAGCCGTCCCCCTCTCATCGAGACCCGCCACGGTCTGACTGACCAGCGAGCAGAAGTTGTGGCACAGCTCCAGGATCTCATTCAGACAGTGAAACACCTGAGGAGAGTTCAGCACAGTCTGGGTCAGAAATGAGAGGGTGGACTCGTATCGGTCCGGCTCGGATGTGGCTCAGGGATTCATACCGGCTTCAGGAGGATGAAGGACTGAGCGAGCAGGTTGCTGAGGAAGTGGTCGTGGGCCAGTCGGATGCTTTCGAAGTCTCTGGTGGAGTTGATCTGCTGGAGCAGCTGAGAGAACTGAGACTCCAAGACGTCCACCTGAAGACACACAAATGATGTTTAGTCATACCTTGGGCCAGATATAGTATAAAACTACATATCATCATACAGGAGCCTGGTTCCTACCTCTACGATGAGCCATAAAGACACAACACATCACGCATATTAACATCTGGACTAATCAGTGTCAATGTAGAAACAAAGATTTGTATATCATGAACTAAGTGTTATGATAACTACACACTATTAAGCTTTAGTTTACGTGCTGCCCTCAAATTATATAGTACTAGGGGCCGTGTAGCTCACTGGGTTGAGCAGGCACCCCATAGTCCTTTGGGTTTGAATCCCTTGGTGTGCCCTTTGCTGCACGACACGTCATTCCTCCTCTGCCTGCCTCCCCATTTACTTTCTTCCTCTATTGTCCCATCAATTAAAGGCAAAAAGCCCAAGAAATACATATTTTTTTAATAATACGCGGTGCAAACTTGATCTTAAACTCTTTTTTAAAAACAAGCGTAGTATTGTAGATACTTGTTTCCCCATGTGGCCCCTCCCTCTGTCGTCACCTGTAAGTAGTACTGCAGGTTGTCGATCAGGAACGCCATGTGGTTGCGCAGCCTCCACTTCACAGCGTCCGTCTGGCTGGACTTAAGGTGTTTCCTCTGCATCTGTAGAGCCCAGCAGTGCTGCAGCTGAGACTGCACCCGCCGCACGCTCAGCAGGTACCTGAACACCACGTTATACCTGAGCACACAGGAAGAGGAGGACGCTCACCAGCCGCTCACACACACAACAACTAGAAACAACAGGTGGGAACCAGAGGACTACGCACTTCTCCAGGACGGCGGGGGTGAAGAGGATGTGCAATGGCCACTGGACCTTGTAGGTGAGGCCGAGGGCCGCCCAGCCTGTGGGAGGGATCTCCCGGGGGGAGGTGTCCTGTGGGGGGGTGGCTCCGTCTCTGGTGCCCGACCCCTCTGAAAGGGCAGAGATAAACAACAACAAATCACACACCGAGAAACTAAAGAAAGCTTCCCCATCGACATCAGTGGATATTTTTAAGAAGCAGCTTTACTTTCCTTTACCTTGATTATTTCACTGGTTGATTTTATATTTCCCCTTTTTTCTTCTATTGATTTCTTTCCCCATGATTTTATGTTTTATTGCTTTTATTATGGCTTTTATTGATTACTACCATTTGCAACCACTTACATTTATTAATATTTTCTTTCAGTGTCTAATAAGGTTAACTGTGAAAAGATTTGAGTAAAAGGACTTTGAGCTGCAATTCAATATCATAAAGCGACAAAATAAAAGGGTCTAAGGATAAAGTTTGTTATAGCTATTCTTGGATAATAACTGAATCAGTTATATTGACAGAGATAATGAGGATGAGTTGTGCGTCACTGAACTCCACCACATGAGTCAGACAGCCTCCCAGTGTGGTTTCACTGGGAAGATACAAAAAATCCTCTTTGGCACAGTAGCTGCAAGAGTATGATATAAAACGTTTACACATAGTTGTTATTTCTGACTTTTAATTTTCTATAGCTGAATTATTTATCTTCTAATCCATTAAGTGTAAAAAAACAAAAATAAGTTTTAGTGTTTGTCAGCCCAAAAAACAAAGATATCTGATTTGAGGCAAAAGCTTGAATTTGATCATGTTCTGGGTTTTTGTTTGATGAACAACATAAATGATTCACTTCAGTACTTCCTGGAAGACTGAAGGTGTGTGTGACATCATTCACAGTGGTAATGACGATGATGAACCACTGGACGGCGCTAAACACCAAACCAAACCAAAGGGAGCTGCTGCTGACCTTTGCTGTCTTTGCCCTGGTAGTCCACAGTGAGGTGCAGCAGAGGCAGGAGGTTGTCGTCGTCCAGTAGAACCTTATGAGCCGCCTGCTGAAAGGCCACGTTCACATCTGGGGAGCAGGAATCACATGACAGTCACATTTATTTACTTATTTAAAGGTTTAGTAATAAGGGACAATGCACATTAATAAAACATTTTAACAAATGTAAACATGACTTTAACACATAGGTGTTTCAAAACCAGCTGATGAGTCCTGATTATTATTGTTAGTGAATTTAGTTGTAATCTGTAGTTTCCACTGACTGCATGTGAGATAAAGCAGGAAGTCACATAAACACACACATGCCCAGTTTGATGTGAGAGATTCCCGCCACATCTCAACAGAGCAAGAACAGAACTAAAGAATCCAGCTCCCTTCAGCTGCTGCGTGCTCCAGTCCACAGCCACCGCTGTCTGAAACTGTCTAAAAACTGCTAAAAAAAATAGAGCTGGGTTTTTACAGACACACAAATAATGACAATACATTATTTTGTCACCCTACTAGATGTTATGCCCTTTGAGAAGAGGAGTATTGTTTTGCAGCTAAATCAAACTGATAATGTTTCCTTTTGCATGTTGTCTTTTATCTGGCCAGATTAGATAAGACATGGGTGGTGGCACACATCACTAATGCAACCGTGTCTGTGCTGAGCTGTATTTAAATGGCATCTGACAACATGTACACAAATTAAACACACGAGCCTTCGTTTGTTCCATTTTACTGAGTAGATTCATATTTATAGGGTGTGAACTCTCCAACCTGCACCGTGCCTCCACGGGCCAACACACTGGGGAATTAGAGCCATGGCAAACACGAGAGTTTGTTATTTTTATGTTTCACTACATGTTTCATGGTGTTTGCACTGGATCAACACATCATGTTGCTGCTGTCACAAAAACATGAGTTCTGTGCAAAGTCACTCATTCAGATTAAAAGATGGAGAGAAACTGTTTCAGTCAGATATATGAATATTTACCGTGCTCAGTGACGGCTGTCGGAGGCGTCTTCAGCATGTGCTGCGCGAGGTCAATAAAGACCTGATAGAGCTCCCCACGACCCAGCAAGTAAAAATCTTTAATGATCTGGAGGGGAAACCCAAATGTCAACAACACTGTTCACTTTGCTCTGATTTGTGATCCTGAATCAAGTGTGATGATGAGTACAAACCTTGAGCTGTTCCAGCAGATCTGACTCCTCCACCATCAAAGTCCAGAGATGCTGCAAGTGATGGAGAATGTATGGATCACTTTGTCACACTTAATGTGTTGGTTTATGTAGAATTTGATTAAATAAAGGAAAACGTATGCAGTAGTACATGAGCTCACCTCTGCCACTGTGCTCCTGATGCGGTCAATGAGGTTTTCAAAGTCCACCAGGCTGAAAAGAGGCTGTTGTTTGAGTTTGTGCAGCTCAGCAGCAAACATGTCCTCCTGGTGCTTCAGTATGGAGCCTGAAATAAATAATTACCGTACACGTTGAGCTGTTTTAGCTACACAAAGATACGATGCAACTACAAGATTTCGCTCAGATTCACAGCAGAATACCAGCTCGTGATGGGCTGTGGTTGTGGTTTTCAAACATCTGGACAGACTCCCCCACAAAGAGGATCTTCTCAGCCACTCGGATGGGGATGTAAGACGGCAGCATCTCCGTCCGCAGGGAGAACTGCTGCAGAGACGGGGCCAGCATGTTCTCCTCCTCGATCAGCCTCTGCGACAACGACACAGCAGGACAATGTGCTCAGAGATTCTTCTCTAGTGTGGATGATGTGGCCTGTGGGTCAGGCTGGAGTTCTCACCAGGTCCTGTAGTTCTCTGAGCTGTTTCCCGCTCAGGCCGCCCAGTCCCAGGTCTTCCTCCTCCTCCTCTTGGTTGGCTGCAGCTCCTCCGGCACTGGGTCCCTGCTTCACGAAAAACTCCTCGCTTTGGTCCAGCAGCAGTCCGTGTAACATCCAAGCCGCTAGCTGCTTGTACATCACACCGTGGCATACGGCGAGAATCCTGCAGGACGTTGGAAAAGTGACAACACAAATGCACAGAAATGTTAACGAAATATAGAACGCACTGCAGAGGTGTATAGTTCAGCTACCTTACTGCTGGCGCGCAGCAGCCAAAGCCCTTCATGCTGATTGCAGTGGTGACAAACGGCAGTTACTTCAAAGATTCAGGTTTTGAAGAGAGGCAACTCTCAGGTTAGAAAATTGTTAAAGTTAAGCATGTGCACCCATGTCTCATGGCAGTGCAGGTTAAATTAAAAACTGCATCATAACTGTAAACAATAAAAAGAAATTCCATAATAAAACAGGGTCATTTGATATCCGTGCATCAGTAACACATTACAGAAGCTCTGACTTACTTTTCTAAGGCCATGCGTACAGGAGGAAGCCCCCCACAGCTGTGCTTGTACACTGTCTCCAGGATCTGGCAGCCATGGATCTAAAGCAGCACACACAACAGAGAACACACACTTGTCAGCTCCCCAAGCTGTTACTTTAAAGTAGTCGATCTAGCTTTCCAGTTTCCATGTAACCTTGTTGCAGGTACGTTTCAGTAAGTCTTTGGATTCATTTAGTTTTCTCCATATCTTTTTATTTAGATTTATATACACATGTAAAAAAAAATAATAATCTGAAAACCAAAATTTCAGAATATTTAAGATTCATTTAGTTTTAATTAAAGACACTTATGGATTAATGAGCTCCACCCAAAATCATATACATACAGATTTTTTTTTTAAAGTGCTGAACAACTTGCCTTCTGTGATCTTATCGTTTCTACCACCACCATCACAGAGGGAAACAGCAACTGGAACTTGAGAGAACAGAAAATAACATCTTAAGTCAAACCAAAATGTTTAACTGTAGAAAGACTGTCAACTGAGACTATGAATATTATATCCTTCAGCATTTTAAATACCGCCTTACCTGATCAAGCTTATAATTCACATGGGATATTGTAAGGTGTGGATCTCCTAGGAACTGAAACACGTACACAAAATGAATTAACTGAATGAACTCTCACATGCTTCACTATTCATTATCGATGGCTGTGTCATCAACTCACCTCCTGTTCAAGGTCCAGCAGGGTCTGTCTGTACGGCTGCAGCATCGAGTCCAGCCCCGTGCAGAAAGCTCGCAAGTAAATACCATGAAGTCCTGTCTGGTTGGGCTGGTTTGCATGATGTTCCTCCACAACAAATTAGACACATTATGTGAACACATGATGTGCTTTTTATGGATTGTTCTAATCAACAGTCCCTTAAAGTCACAATTTCACATGGTTGAAATTGATTTAAATAAAGTAAAGCATTCAAAGCAATAGCATGGTTTGGGACTTACTTGCTGATGCACATGGCCGGTGTGTTGTTCTATGAACTCTGTAAAGCGTATGTAATCAGAGCCCAGTTTACAGATGCGGTTGAGGACACTGGTCTCACTGGGGTGGAGGAAGGGCAGGTCCTGTGATACCTGCGGGTGAAACAATATGGTGTGTGTTTATGTGAGAAGAATGTTTGTGTTTCTAATATACAAAGTGCACAGAATAATAGAAACACCATAAACTGCAGCCTCCAATTTAAATAGATTGCATTAGTTTTAACTAAATGTACCTAATAAACTGGCAACATACAGTGGACAGTGCTGGAAACAAATATTCACTCTTTACATTTAATAACAGTGCAACCAAGTCAACAAGACAGTTACAAAGATAAGTAGTAAAGTGAAGTGTGTGTTTATATTTAAGTCTTGCAATATTAAAACAATATGCAACAAATAAATCAGTTGCATACTCATAAAGGAGTGAGTAGAAGTCGAACTTATTCGCTCCAACCCCATCTAAAACATGATACAAATAATCTGCTTCCTCTTAATTAGCCTGTGCAAACACATATAAATGTTTGTCTCCACAATTGTAACAATACTCTATACCACCTGGTAACTACCAACATTTACATTCCTATATTTCACAAGGATATAATCTTTCTATTTCTTTTTTGAACAGTTTCTAACTTGGATATTGCTTTGTAGTCGTATTATTCCTTTAGTTGATTACTGACCAGTCTCTATGTCCTGGTAATAGGTTATTTCTGGCGTTGAGTATTATATTTGTGCTGTTGCATACTCTACAATGTCAGTCTATTTCATTAATTTGGACTGTAAGTGCAGTCAGTTAGTGTGTCCAAGATGAACAACATTGTGAATAATCCTTCCCCAAATCCCCAAACACGTAAATGATAGAGGTGCAGCATATATTGACGTTAGCATCCCACTGTTAATACAGAAACGCTGCTGCATCAAAGAGCTTTTTAGACTCACCTGCAAACCTGTCCGTTTGTTCGCAGTGAAAATAGTCCCCGGGTATCCGCTTAACGCCAGCAACAGCTCGTGAATCATTTTTAATTCAGTCTGAATTGATTAAACATGCAAAATTACACCGTTTCTCATTCACACACCAAAACAAACTGCCGCCTGAGCTGTCGCAGGCTACAGACGTCACGACCTGAAGCATCACGGGATATACGCGGGTGATGGCTGCTAACGCTAACTGACGGTTCGTGCTTTCTTCTCTTTGAGTTCGCTTCGTTTTGACACTGTCATGTGACCTAGAGTGGCTATTTATAATTTTTATTCGATTATACATCACAGCAAAAAGTGATAGTAACGCACCCATAGTTGCTTTAGGCTTAAACGAGCTTTGTAAACTCAGCCTGAGTTACCAGAGTGAGCGGTAGCATCAGAGAGGCGCTTCTGGGAAATGTAGTCCGCAGCGGGAAAAAGTCACTCCTGCGTCATCATTCGGTCATGTAGCTAGGCTAGCAACACCTCGCAACAGAGCAAGCTTGGTATGTTACTAGATTATTGTGATTTCTTAAAGACTGGCACTCACGTTATTATCAATAACAAGCTTGATAGAAAGATGTTATTGTTAGCGTGGACTCTGTTTGAGATGACCTGTTTTCCGACTAACGTTTGTCGTTTGTTAATTGCTAAAGTCGGGTTGTTTCTGGAAAACATTTACTTGTTAGCTCAACTAGGCTAAAACAGGACAACAAAACACAGCTGTATGAACTCTAGCGCGCAGAGTAGTGGGTTTATATCGATATAAAGTCTTCTGCAGATGTGTTGGGCTTCATTCATTCAGGCTGTGCTCACTTGGGAAACATTCAATTAGACGGCAAGTGCGGCGTTACAATGCCTCTTACATCCAGTGTTTGTTATTGCAGGGATGGCGGGGGAGAGGAGCGGAGAGGACATAGTTTCAGAGTACCTGGGCCAGAACCCAGAGCTGGCCCAGTGGGTCGAAACTCTCAGGGTCTACTGTGAAAGCAACAAACAGTGGGTCGCCCGTCGGGAGTTCATCATGAGAAACATGGAGGCTTTCCCGACGGTGGAGCCAGGAGTCCCCAGCAGCAGTCTGGACAGGCTGCTGTCTCTGTCGATGGTCTGGGCCAATCACGTTTTCCTAGGTTGCAGGTAAGACGCACGGACACATCAGAAGTTCAGGAAGCACATAACTCTGGGCGGCAGACAGATAAGGAGTGACTTGTCTTTGTTGTCTTCATCCCTCAGCTATCCACAGCCTGTGATGGATAAGATCAAGGATATGGGTGAAGGGATAGTTGTGGAGGACGCACCTGTTCGCAAAACAACGAAGGAATTAGCCATGGCCAGAGGAAAGCGGAGTGCCATAACTGGTAATGCTTAGTTTCAGTGAAGCAGACTACTGTCTGGTTATATCTTTTCAAGTTAACCATAAGTAGATCATTTAGACACCGTTTGAGAAACTAATATCAACTAGGTGTTGCACAATATTTGCACTAGCAATTAAAAAAAATGTGCACATACAACAGTGCACAAAAAGGTGATGAATCTTGACCACAACAACCTACAGTACATAGTTATTATATCACACTAGCTTTTCATGCAACTTATTGGACAAGTTATAATGAATGATTTGCCTTTCACAGGATCTTTTTGCCATTCATGTACAGGAAATGTAATGAGCCAGCTGAGGGGAAAACATCTGCATTTTTTTGTTTGTTTTGTTACCTTGATTAGCCTTTATATGAGACACAGGATAAGATATTTGCTTACACATGAATAAGTTGGATGGTCTGAAATACTCCCACAAACTTTATCTAGCTTGTTATGGACCACCAACATGTTTCAGTGCTCTTGGATGTCTGTGTAATTAGTTTTACCCACAAGCAGTTTTTTTTTTTCCTTTACACACCCACACGTGAAGCTGCATTCTGTCTCCTCATTAAAACTGTTTTCTCTGTAGTCAACGTTTTCCTTCCTGTTGTGTCATCATTTGCAGAGGGCGATGCTGACAGCTGTGTGAAAAGAGCCAAATGTGGGCCTAATGAGCCTGACAGTCGACCTGGGGGGAGGACAGTGACACGGCCGGTGAGTCAGAAAGCAGGACCTCCTCCACAGGCTCCGGCAGAGCACCAGCCCTTCTTCAACCGCCTCTACAAGGCAGTGGCATGGAAGCTGGTGTCAGCTGGGGGTTTCGGTCCCAACCTGGACCATTTTGAAATACTTCGTAGCTGTGTAGAGTCATGTAAAGAGACCCTGACCTGCGTGTTTGTGCCACTGAAAGACATCACAGGCCTCCCCGCAGGCCGCACACAGAAAGAAGGCCATGTGTGTGAAATTCGCTGTCAGACTGTCTACATGGGCACAGGATATGGCCGGGATGAGGCTGCTGCCAGAGCTATGGCCTCCAAAGAAGCCCTGAAGGTCTTTCAGGGGCGAAAAGTGACAGTAAAGATCTGTAGACGGAGATATAAAGGGAAAGATGTGGAGGATTTGATGTTGTTCGACGAGCAGCCTCGGAGTCAGGGCTTTCCTCCTGCACTCAGCTACCCTTTTCAGGACGAGCAGCCGGAGGATGGTTCTTCATAGAGAAGACGGACTGTGATAATTGTCTACTGTGATCCCAGTTGGAGCGTTGGATGAGTGGCATTCACTGAATGGAGATACTGAAGGAATCCACAACTGTGGCGGGACCAATCTGTTTTGCAGCTGAACATCGACTAGACTTGAGAAACATTACGTACTAAGAGCATTACTTGTTATTACACATTTCCCACATGACTTTGGTGTCATAACACAGGTTTTATGTTCTTGAGATAAATGACCACAGAAGGAAAACATAGTCCTTAAATCTGCAAAAAAAAAAAAACACACACACACAAATCTTATACTGAAATAACTTCATTTTCAACCTTTCTCTTTAGTTTTACAGTTTTACAAAAATTTATAGACAACAAACATTTTAATAAAGTGCATTTAGTGTGTGTCATTATTTAAAAATCTAACATGGATAAACTGGCAAAAAGCTCCTCTGCCAGAGGGTGAAACTATTAAAGAGTTAAAACAAAGGCAGCTAAAAATGCCAACTTAATATCATAGAAAATATTGTGTTATACTGATATAATTATTTGTCCCTATTTTCTTATTTTTATACCCCAAGATACAGTATTTAATATCACTGTGCTGCATTTTCGTCTAGATTACCGCAAGTCACAAGGGAATCAAAAATCAGATGAACAAACTAACATCCTGTCCTTTACAGTTTTGATCACATACTGTTTTGCCATGGTACAGATTTTGGCAGCAGGATGCAGTCAAGATTTATTCAGTCACTGTCACTGACTTGGTGGATTTGTCTTTAATGTGCATAGCAGTTGAGAATACAAATGTATATTCAGTATCAAACCAAACTTTTATTTTGATACTTAAGTTTCTATAACTACCAGTGACTGTTGGATGTCCAATGTCAATGTTTAGTTCTATGTGTTGCAGTAATCCATTCAATTTTAGGGTTGCGCTTTGAGACAGGTTGGGGATGCATTCCCTATTGAGCTGCACTTGAATTGTGTTGGCACAGGACTAGGCCTTGCTCGTCTTTCCTTAGGCAGAAAAACAGTTGGTGACGGAAGGTGTTCAGCGTGAGCCCCAGTCTGTCCCGTTCTTGATTAAAACAAGGTATTTAGTTGTTTTCTTCTAAACAACAATCAACCACGCAGACTTCCTGCAGTCAGAGTAACGCAGAGGATACAGAATCGAAGGTTTGAGTTTAATTTCACTGTGGTTGTGCAGAGTTTTCAGCTTTCGTGTTCCTTTCAAATACTTGTCCAGCTACAGTACCCTTCATACTGTACACTGAAGTACTAACAGCTATTGCTTTTATTTTTATTTCCTTTCAAACATTTATTAGTTCACAGATTTAAAACAAACACACTGAGAACCAGTGTCAGCAAGTAACTGATAATTTCTTTGATAACAGTTGAAATCAGTGTGTACAGTTATGATGTGTTTGAGGGTAAAGTGCTGCTGTGTGTGGTTTTTCTTTTTCTTGGTTTCCAGTCCAGCTGAAGTTGAGCAGGGTTGCTTTGAAGTGTGAGTATCTACACTGTTCCATGTTACTGTATGTTTACCCCAGTGGTCCTGTTTCTATATATTTTTTTAAATAAAAAACTAATTTAAGCAAGTCTCATGTATTAAGTAAGTTAATCCTTTTGCAGATGCAGTAAAAAGAGGTGTGTCTCACACAGCATGTGTAGTAGAACCAAAGATATACTGTCCTTAGTAGAACTATGGCCCTCTACTGGTTTGGGGTCAGTAGGTCACATGACCTGGAAGCTATGCTAAAATGCTCAAATTTGCATTATACAATGTATGAAAAAATGAATTTAAGAAATATGAGGAATGTTAAAATGCGATTAGGAAGTGTGGCACAATGGTCAATAAATGACATTGCGGTAGTTAAAAGAGTGATTGTCTGTCGAATATCCAACCTAAAACTACTTTCAGCGTGATCTGTGGTTGGTTCGGTCTGTGAGTAGTGCCTCTGGTGAGTTTAAACCCCTAACATGTGGAATAGGTACAGACTGGGGAGATGCCGATGCGACATCTAGTGGCAGTAAAGATCGTGTCCAGGGCCGGTTGATCTTGTGATTTCACTTGAAGAATTTTAAAACAATTATTCTTGGAGGCCCTATGTTGAAATGTGTCACATGCTGCTTCTCATTAGGGCTAATTGGCAAGTTTCGACATCAGTGAACAGGATGATTCAGCTGCTCATTAGAGATGGTTAAATAGATGCCTGCAGTGCCGGATCAAATAATTACTATCTATCATTGATTTGAGTGACATTCATGCTTGACCCCGCCCCACAGTTCAAACTAAGCTATTGTTTGTATCAACAAGATGCCTTCAGCTGACCAGACTGTTCATTCACATGGCTACATTCTGACTCTTCAGAAGACAATGTGAACATGAGCACGACTTTATGTTCCACTGACCTGGAACAAAGTTGATGCCGTCACTTGGTGGCGGCAGGTGACTTCATTGCCCAACCAAGTGTAACAGTCACAAAGCTACTCTTCTATGATTAGTACACTCTATACTTTTTTTTCTTGTTTTATTCATAGACAGCTCAGTTATAGTTTTGATATTTAAGTGTTTTACATTTGTCTTGCAGACTACATTTTTCAGCAATTTGTTTAATATGATCAATTCATTCTCTAACTGAAGCTTGGCAGACTGGATTTCACCCTCATTGAATTTGTCTATTTTCATGTATTGTTGGTCTCGAGTTGCACCACTAGAGAGCAGCAGTGCTTATTATGAACTGTGAAGTGTCTTGTCTGACTCCATGGTGTTGAGATCGGGGCCCTGTGGGGGCCAGACCATCTGTCGGAGGACTCACTCTTCTTGTCTCTGAAAATAGTTCTTTATGAGTCTGGTTGTTTGTTTGGGCTTTCTGTTATGCTGCAGAATGAATTTGGGGTCAGTCAGTCCCCCAGAGGGTATTTTATGATGTATAATAAGAGTCTATCTAAAGTGCCTATCCATGAGTTTCAAATGTAGTCCTACAGCCTGCCCTGTTGAGGACCCACAGGTGTTTCAAACTAATTAATTGGTCCTAAATCAGAAACACAACTCAAATTGAAACAGCTGTGTTGGTCCTCAACATGGCAGGTGTAGGACTACATTTGAAACTCACTCATGCAGCAGGATTATTACTCGTTTATAACTAAATGTAAACTTTCCACTGAAATGTGAATCCAACTCTGTGTAAACTACGTAATCACCACAATCAAGTAATATGTTCCTCAAAAAGACAAACATGCATGCAGTACCACAACCAGCTTAGGAACTTTGTATTTGTGGTAAATAAGGTTCTTGCGATACTTTAGTACAACATGTTACAACATGTGTTTTCTTGAGATACTTTGTGCAGTTTAGTGTAATGCAAAAGTTCATAGTGTTGCTTCCTGACTCTCAAACTTACTCATACACTTGCTGTGGGGAAAAAAAGTGTTTTCTTGTGGTAGTCTGTTGTGACGTGCATCCTCATTGTGATCTTTATGTTACCTTATTATCCAGGTCCCTGTGCTTTCTTGGTAGTTTATTGTAATTTTGTGCACACTTTAGTGCTCAATGCACTAGTTTGTGAAAATGTTTTGTTTTGTGGTATTTTAAAGGTGCATTATTTTCCATTTAGTGGCAGTTAGAGAGAGAGAGATGATGATGATGTCGTCTAACAACTTTGATTGACCGGTACTTGTGTCTTTCATGATAAGTTTTAATAAGATTCATGGGTGTCTCAATATGAGTTTTGTACAATATATGCATATACTAAACAAGAGATTTGTAAGCGAGCATTGGTAGCCATTAGTGTTCACACCTTATAAATCAATTTCAGTGCTTCAAGCATTGTCTGGTGTTGATGTATTGGGTGGTTTACACCTCACAATGTCATTCTCAGAAAGCAATCTCTACCATAGACTGTATCATTTGTCACCCGCTCTTGTGTCTCCATCCATCACACGCTCAATCATCCCATGCCTCTTCCTCTCGTTCGGTTTCCCTGTGTTTCTGTTGCTATCTCCATTTTTCATTCTGTACTTCTGTCAAATTATCACACACAAACAATCACATCTCTCAATTGGCAACTGCTGAAGGTTTAAACTTTCTCATTGTGTAAAAAAAAAAGGCTCTTCTCCATACAATCTCTATCAGCACTGGAGGTAATTCCCGAGAGGAATCAATACCAAACCCTTGCTGTCTGGAGAAAGCAATACTGTTCAGGAATAAGATAAACAGTTTTATTGTAATCAAATAGCCTAAATGTCATTAGTGTTTATGCATTGGTTTCGTTTCTGGAAGTGTTTCATAAAGAGAAGATGGTGAGATTTCCGTAGTCAAGGCTTGTGCTGAAAATGTAAAAATTAACTAGATTGAAGTTTTAATCAACAGTAAAACAATCTAAAGTAAAGCGAGAGGTAATGCTATGGGTTTTCTTTCCCACAAATTTCTCTTCAATTCCACCTTTTTCCCCAATAATAATGATATTTCACGCTGTATGCACAAACCAATCTCTGGTGTGGACAGTGCATTTAATGAAACCATGTTTTTTTAAGGATAAGTATAAGTTTCATTTCCGGCAGCTGTCTGGAATTTATTATGAAATAGTCACCAACAAGTCGTGCCATAAGGTTATTTTCTCCCATTCTAAGAAGGCTGTATGCAGATTTGCTCATTCGTACTTTAACTTTAATTTAAGTTAATGCATACAGCATATGGATGTTTTTCAGGCTAAGCACCTTATTAGCATAAGTAACTCCTCAAACAACAAAACAAACATTAACATAATGTTGGACACGATGACTTAAACTCGATGATGGTGCTAGAGCAAAACATCATTAGGATTAGATCTTAATAGGGATCTCAATGTCTTTACTACTGATTTCCAGCCAATCCAATCCAGCCAGTATGTTGAGATAGTTGTTAACCTCATGGTGGAAAAGCAAAAGTTTATGCCAGTCCTTCTCTCAGATCTGAAGACATTTCGCTGGGGAACACAACATTTGCTCTGCTGGTTAGGTGATCATTAAATTCAGTGAGAGTCATCCTTTCGGGACAATGGATGTGCCAAATGTCATCATAATTAACAACTAGTTCTATTCAGAGACCAGTGTATATAGGCAACATAATTATACTAAATGTACTAGATTGCCCTAAATGCCCTGTTCCATATTCCATGAGTGGATGTTTTTTGTGTTCAAGATAACCAAAGTCAACACAATTCATTCTATAGGGAGCATGAATGTCAACAGCAAATGTCATGCCAATATAGCCTTTATTTTCCATGTGTACCAACACGAACCCAGAATAAACAGAGATGTTCTGGCCTGCTCTGTTAAAGGTCCAGGGTTAGGAGGACATTCATCTGGAATTACCTGTACTGTACTTGGTGAGATATCACCCTTTGGGCCAGTATGTTGGGTAATAAATGTTCAGCAATGCAAGGAAAATCACTATAATTTAAAGATGGCAGACATACAATAATCTGTCTGTTCTGATTTTAGAGACTATTACTGTAAGTTAAGTACTTGATCTCTTGAGATATGACATGCTCTGTAAAGCCTCTTTGTCCTTCATGTCAGAGAGAGAGAGAGAGCCTGCACCTGTCAAGAAAATGTAAGGTGTGATGATGATAAGAGCTCCTCCAGGAAATATCAGAACAAACAGGAGTAGGTGTTGTGCAGTCTTGCATTTAGCTCCATGTACTTCCCCTTTGATAATATCCCAAGGTACATATGGACTAAGTCAACGTTTTGTACTTGTCTCCCTCTGTATTATTGATGCTTCCATCTGGTTAGATAAGAAGAGATCAGCACAGTGATGTGGAATATGACAATGACCTGCAGAAAATAGGGCTCAAAACTTCAGCCCCAGAGTCAAGTAAAAACAATCATCAGATGTCAAGGTGATAGGTGTTTATTAGTTTAGTAAAAATTTCAGATGTAATCGTTTGTGGGCGGAGTGCAAATCATACAAGAGTGAGGCAGGGGGTCAAGAGAATAGATCGCTTTCTTGCCACTATTTATCTCAGAAACTCTGAAAGGCTTGAAAACACCTACTGTAATGTAAGAAAGCTCAAGAGATGGTGTGGTTTCTTAAATTGTTTCACAAGCTTCCCTGAGGCATGAATTGGCCATAGGAAATGTATTGTAATACTTAAAATTGTGAGGCAGTTATGTTTATTTCCCCTCTTTTTGCAGAGTCTTAATCAGGGGACAGATCCCCTTAATCCCTTTGTAATTTAAACCCTGACCGTGTGCCACAAGTATATCAGCCACGATGTGAGCAGTTCAGTGAGAGGACATGGAGTCAATTCATAGCAGCACTGAAATAAATATCTAGATCTTTAAACTATAAGTTGAAACAATAACAAGTAAACAAAAGTGAGAGCATGAAATAAATATCTAGATCTTTAAACTATAAGTTGAAACGACAATAAGTAAACAAAAGTGAGAGCATTAGCAGCGTCATGATACTACCTCCAATGCTTTATGTGATGGTGTTTTCACAGTGACGTATTTCAGCTTGCTTTTCCCTCACATATTTTTTCCCTCATGTCCACCGTGAATGTGTGAATGAAAACCTGTTGAATGCATGGTAATTTCTTGATGTTTCGATCCGTTATGCAGAGGCTGAACTGTTTTCTAAATGGTTAGTGTGGGCATCAGAATTTAGGAACCAAAGACCATCTTGTAGTTTTCCATCTCCTCTCTCAGGCCTCTCTCTGGAGCTCTAGTAACAGCAGATCAGTGTCACACTCAGAAAACAGTCAATCAGAAGAGAGGCACAGAGCCTCCTGTCTTCTGATTGGTGTTTTTTTTAATGTGCTTTAAAATGGTTCAGCGATTCTAACCCTAACAGGAGAAATGTTATTTCATTATCAGCTCAACAAGAAAGTGTCAGACAAGAGGCCGATCTCTTCCACTGTTTAAAATTTCACCGACTTGTGTCTGTGGTTTGTTTTAATGGTTGCATATTTTACAGGGTTCAGGTTGTACTAGCCCCTTAACCACTGTGTCCCCCAAGACAAATTAAAATAATCAATGAAACCTGAATCAATATGCAAAAACATAAGTAGAACCACTGGACTACATCATTTGTTTTGAACTGTGATCAGTAACCAGTTTTGAGACAGGAACATTTCATCTTTGCAGCATGAGGTGAAGATCAAATATATTTAAAAACAAACAAACAAAAACTGTTGTAAATGCAGCAGGCCAGCTTTGTGCAGGGTGTAATACTTGCAGGGTTGGTGGGGTAATATACCATGAATGTGTAGGCCTATCTATAAAAAGTGAATGAACAGAATCCCCAGACAAATTAAAATAATCAATGAATAATAATTTCTTCTGAATCAGATATGCAAGATTATGCACCTCACACACCCAGGAGGCCATCCAGTTAGGAGTAGAACCACTGGACAGAGGATGACATGGATTATTTGTTTTTTGCACATCATTTGTTTTTTTGTATTTTGGACTGTGATTAAAAACATATTCCAAATCAGTTTTTTGATGAACTGTGTGGGGGGGAACTACCACAGACAACAATTCTTGCTGAGACAACAGCGAATATATTTCTTTTATTCATCTTTGCAGCATGAGACGAAGATCAAATATATTTAAAAACAAACAAAAACAGGTTATGGTTGGAGAAGGGACTTAAAACTGGCAAAGGCATTACTTTAAAGCTTAGACATGACGTTAATAGATGTAATTTTAGATCTCTTGAATCTGAGTGGGACGACCAGTGTTTCCTTGGCGCAGTGACAGAGTGACTGAGATGTCTCACTAATGTTTCCTCTGCAGAGAAGTCCCATTTAAAGCCCCCCCCCCACCCCCCGGCGAGCTGCGACGTCACAGATCGCGGTCACAGCAACGTCACTGTTCAAATATTGAACTATCAAAAAAATAATAAATTAAGACATGCACATTGCATAACTAACTCCAAGCCTGCAGCTAAGCCTCATTTTTAAAGAACAAGCGTCCACTCCACTGCTTTACAAAACAACGTGATCCACACTTTATTATTTTCATTATTATTATCGTCATGTACACAAAACATTCATCTGGAACAAAATGGCTCAAGCTGAAAATACAGTTTGGATATCACTATGATGTTCCCATAATATTGCTGTTGAGACTTTACAGTGTGTATGTGGTCCTCAGGTAAGTTAACTGTGCATTATGGGTTATTTCTTAAAGCTCCTACTACATCACAACAATGATCCTGTTCTCCTTTAGACATAAAATGGCTCTGAGTATTTACACTTAGCCTACTTCATTATTCCATAAGCTATAGACATTCCCCATCCGCCACATATCCGTAGGCCTATAGTTGTACTTTTAAAATATATTCTCATCATAGAACTGCTATAGTTTTTTTTGTTTGTTTTTTTAATTTCCCACCGGCTCCTCGACTGCATTATAAAAAAAATAAGACAGTAATTACAAAGAAATCGAGAGACAGTTTTCCACCTCTCCCCTTCATGTCACTGCTACATTCAGATCGCTCAGGTCAGATCATAAGCACTTCAGCAGGAAAAAGTTACAGAAAGCTCCCCGGGGACAGTCGCACATCTTCCCGATCCGAGCGCCCTTCCTCACGGCGCACTGCTCCCCGACATCACACTGACAGAGAGAGAGAGGGAGGCGGCATGAGGGTTGATTCATTAGGCTACTACCTGCTGCGACATCAGTGTCAATACAGTATTAGTAAATGGAATATATCTAAAAGTGTGCTGTACCGTGGGGACTTGGCCAAATTTCTTCTCCCACAGAGGCAGACGTTTAGCCTGCAGCTTCTCCAGAACTTCCTGGAGAGCTCCAAGCTGCCAGGAAAACACACGAAAACAAACGCAGCTAATCAATAAAAGTGCCGTTGTTTTTTGTTAAGTTGTTTTTTTGTTGTTGTTGTTTTTAGCAAAAGATATAAAGCCAACAATAAGAAAATATGTATCAATAGATGTGATATAATTAATTAAGAAAAATGCAAACGACAAAAAATCAATAGTCTGTTGGTAATGGGCAAAGAGATGGAGGTAAACATTTCCCACAAACAGCAAACAAACACAAAAATGAAAAATAGTATGTAAATATGTAGTATATGTATTTGTATAGTAGTAAATATGTTGAGGCAAAAATGATATTTTGTTTAAAATTGCACGAAAAATATTGCATAAAGTGATGCATTTCTCAATGGATCAGCTCATTTTAATGTGGTCACAGGCACTGGGATTCAAACTGAATGACATGCAAAAGTGATCTGATGGACTGGTGAAACTCGGAGAAAATACATTTAAAGTTGCTGGATGTAAGTAGAGAGGTGGATCTTACCAACTGCTTCTCGCTGGTCAGGTTCGGACCTTTGGGGTAAAAGTCCCGCAGGGCTCGGGGGCTCAGCTCCTCCTCGGACTCGCCGTCCAGCAGCTCGGCTCCAGCGGCGCCGGAGAGCAGCAGCAATGCGCAGAGGAGCGTCCCGCTGAGCAGCCTGGAGCTCTGCATGGTCCTGATGTGCGACAGCATGTGGCCCGTTCCCCGTCTCAAATAGTGGCTCAGCTCGCGCCAAACACCTTTTTATCTGACTCCTGCCATCTGCTCGCTCCACCTTATCCTTTGATTTTTTTTTTTCTTTTTGTCATGCGTAACAGCTGCCTTGGGTGAGTCATCCCGTAAAAGTTGCTGGGCAAAATATGCCTCAAAAAGTCAACAACAATCAGCAGCGTTGTTACTGTCATTGTAATGGATTACTGGTTACACTGTAAAGTGATGAGGTGATTTCGGATGGATTTGATAAGCATTAGGGGATAGCTGATTAGATTTTTTATGTCTGCAACTGTAATTCCTGCCATTATTATAGGTTTATTTCTTAACAAACTTATTTTCAATCATCACTCTTCCAGCCTCAAGCTCAAGGAATCAATTTAACTTTAATAACAGCTTTTCTCAGCCAGAATGTCTAGGAACACAGCTTGATTTAGTATTCCATGTAAATCAGCAGTAATTTACAATATATCACTTTTCTATTATTACCTCAGAATGAGCCTCTCCTGTATTTACTCTGGGTGACTCAGGCAGTTCAGTTCAGCTGTAAATGCTCAGGAGAAACAAACAAACAAACAAACTGAGCGAACATTTAATCTTCGTGTTATTCTCTTATCTGTTAGGTTATTTGTAACGAAAGAAAGAAAGAAAGAAGGAGTTTTTTTGTATTTATTTTCTTTTATGTTATTTTAAAGTTGGTTTGACTTCATGAATTTATCTTTATCTGATGTGCAGGGACTGCATGTCTAAATGACTGACAGATTTCTGATTACCAGCTGAAATCAAGCCGTTATTAGAAGGGAAGGGGGTGATCTGTCAAAAGTCCTGAAGTCATTTCTCTAGTGGCTGTCATAGCAAACAATTATAGTCATATTTTCACACACCTCTAAAGAAATACATAGACAGTGCTCAGATTTTGTTTATACTAAAGCAAAAAACAACAACATTAGGCTATGTAATTACTATTATTTAGTAGCATCATAATCAACCTGTAAACAAAATAATTTGAAGCTCTGTACTCATTATCACGATGGAAGCAGGAAGAGTTCAAAATGACTGCAGCAAAGCAAATGCAGTTTATTTTGACATAGAAATGTCATCGGCTTCACATAATGCACTTTGACTCTGCATTTAACCCAATGCGTTCTGCAGCTTGCAGCCACAGTATGATATCATTTTGCGTATTATATAACCACCCTGCCAACTGTAACGGTGCAGAGGATGGATGTTTACACACAATGTGGACGTTTGGTGGCTCGTATTCTCTCTCATAATCCTGTGCATGAGCTGTCCCGCTTCACCACATTGATCGCTGGTTTGAGAGCTGCCTGTTTTCGGATCCATGAGCAGAGACGGAGGAGCAGGAGGCTTTGATTGTGCTCTAGGCTGCATGACTCATGTCTCTCTCCTCCCACTTTTAATGGCTGAGATGCCAATTTAACATTCATTCACAACAACCAGGCTATTTCATTCACAACCACAAGTTCATTAGTGTCTGTACCGTGTCTCTGACAGTGGCCTGGCAAACACTCACTCAGCGCCCTGCCAGAGCCACTTCCACACTCTGATTGGTGTCTCTGCAGCTGTTGGTGTAATGTTGAGGGCATGAGGTGATTTGACTCTATCTTCCTTTAGACTGTTCACCCAAGCTTGAATAACAAGCATTTTGTCAAACAGATTATATATAGAGTTGGCTGACTCAACACTAGCACTATTATATAGCAATATGTAATTTGGAATATGCACGGCTTCTTGCAAAAAACAACAACCCAAAAACATGGAAGCCTCAGAATGACAATCCTGGGCTGAGAAAAACAATCAGAGGTAGCTTCCTAATGTTTCTACAGTTTGTTTTAAACCTGACCTCACAGTTGCTTTGCTGTTGCCGTCTTGACCCGACTCCGCCAAACTTCTGACTAATCCAAAAATATAGGCACGGCGGATGGCCGTGGGAGAGTTATGCTGAATTTCTAAATTTAATTAAATTCAAACAAGCGAGTTGATAAGAATTCACAACCAGTGCTGTTAAGGAGTTCACAGTGGTTGCAGAGCTTACTTCGAGAAACTATAGCCAAACTAAATCTCAGTATTTTTAAAGTTTCGGAGTTGGATGCTGGTTTAATAATTTTGAAGTCCTTTTAACTGATCAACAAGAATTTGAACATGCTGGGCCTGATGTGTGCTCATGTTCACCGTTGAGCACATTCACTGAACCTGCACCATTCCCTCGCAGTGAAAGCATCTGACAGAATCATAGGGGCTGCTGAGTTTTGCTGAAATTTGTTCAGTCTTTTCCATTGTTCTGCTCAGCTGAGCTCAGAACAAGTACAGACTCACTGCTCTCAACACTTCCTTCACATGCAGGACTGCAGCCTGTATGCTGAGTAATGCAGAGCAGAGCAATGGAGCCTTGGAGCTCCTCACCTGACTCCTCCATGTCAGACAGCAGACTCGTAGTTGATTATACATTATAGTTTATTCTGAAACCTTCTCTGACACAATATATGTGTTGGGTTTGTTCACTTGAATATTCACTGTGTCTCTTTGAGGAACCAGAGCCAGTTACCTCCACCTGTTGCTCCATCGACAAGGGGGATGAACTGTTTACTGAGAATGGCAGAGAGAGAAGCAGCAATAACAGGTGTGTGTATGTGTGCAATCTATCTATCCAATATCATCTCTTTGTTTGTACACAGAGTAATTTTACTGTTGTTATTTCTGTCTGATCTGGACAAACAACATCTATTACAGTACATGTATCTTCCTGGTCGAGGGATCTGTCCTTAGCTGCTTCTCTTCTTGAGGTGTCTTCTTTATCAGCCTGGCTTGTGATGTTGCGCAAGGGATGGAAGTGTTGGTCTGTTGGCTAGTCAGAAAATGTCTGTCTACGTATTGGATGGATTATCATGGCATCTTGTATGTGTGGCAAGGTGAAGAGGGATTGAACCTACACCTCCCTGGTAATAGTCATGCGCGCTTGCCAGTCACCCAAAGGGACATCCCCTTGGCCAAGTAGCCAGGGCACATGATCAATTGGAGGCATAGTGACAGGACCTGTCAACTCTGTCACATATTGACACTTTGAGATGAACCCAGCTGACTCGTCTGATTCTCTACAACAATAGGATGACTCCATTCAACCACTTTCCCCCTGATCGTCTGTCATTATGTATAAAATGACAGATGTGGATCTACGTACAGATCACTTGATGTCAGTAGACAACAGACAAAAGCTTTATTTTTGGAGGAGGCGTGAACTCTGAGTGTCTTTACATGATACCAATAAAAGATTGTCCAGTGAGTCATGTTATCTCCTCTCAAGCAGCTTCATTATCACACATCTCGCATTATACCGTACTGTATCTGAGAATAGAAGGCCAAGGTGTAACCCACCTTGATATAATAATAATACTTGTTGACACTGACAGTCAACAAATTCTAGCCTAATAGTTGATCGGAAAAATCAATCATTTTTAGAAGATATTCATTAAAACATGCGTTGTTGGTAGATTGGTCCTGATGCTGCAGTCACCTGTCTTGACTCTGTGGCTGAAAGAAGCACCAAGAAGTGTAGCCCTGCCTCCAACCTTTTTTAATGGGGATGATATTTTCTAATCATTTGGATTTTTTAAGGTTATTTTAACTGTTCAATGCGGGTCTATTCAGACTCAATTTTAATGAATTTAGAGTTTTTATTGATTGTTGTATTGCTTCTATATTGACCTTTTATCTTTTGGGACTTTTTACTGGTGGAGCATTGAGCACTTTTTAGCATGTTTTCTTTTTTCTTTTTGTGTTTATCCTGAGGTATATGTACGCATGGATGATTAACTCACTGCAGAGCTTGCCTACTGGGCAAGCATAAAGTAAAGGCCACCAGAACAAAGCAATTTGACATCTGCGTCGAACTTCTACAAAGAGAATGAGACCGACTTTACCTTTTTTCACTTAGCATGGTGGGGAAAAAATCTTCCTTCACTTGATTTTTTCTCATCTATAACCCCATTATAGCTGTGTTTTAATGAAGTCTACAGCAGCATACAAGTCTGTGGGGATATTGTCGCCCATTAAGGGATGAGGGGAGGAGGTCGACTCACCATCTTTCATTTAGTTTTCCATTTTATTATTCCTCATTTAGTGTTTTGGTGATGGTGGTGGTGGAGAGTGATGTCCGCGCTGCTCTGAAATAATCTCGTCCTCATGATCCCTCATGTGTGGAAGCACCGGTATTTGTTATGTTTCACTGTTTTTATCCTTTTCATTTTGGAAAATTAGTCCTTGTGGTGCCCTTATCAGAACAATCAGTCTTAACACTGCCCGTAATGTATCTCCTCTGTGTACACTTGGTAAATTAATTTAATTGACACCCTTTCTTTTTTTAAAGTATATTATTTGGCGTTTTTGCCTTTATTTGATAACACAGTGAAATAGACAGGAAAGGGGAAGGAGAGACGGGAATGACATGCAGGAAAGGTATGCCCGACGCAGGATTCGAACCGCCTTAACCACTGCGCCACGCACCACCCCTAAGTGACACCCTTTCTAATGAGTTCTTTGTTTCCAATATCTTCAACAACCAACTAATCTAGGTGTGCGGACATACTTTCCCCATGTCGAACATAAAGTTGGGCTCTCATTACATTCTTTTTTTCTTATCTAGTCCTTTCTGGCATCCCATCCACGTCTCCAGTATCAGATAAAAAGTCTATTATGCCAGCCTCATATTTCCAGAATGCCAACTTTTCAGCAACTAAAAATGTCCTAGTTGCTTTCAGTTTGACCATCATGCTTTTCTTTTGACATCCAAAAAAAGAATGATGGTATTTTTTGAAGCCTCGTAAAAAGAGAGGGTGTGATGAGATTAATGATAGCAGTAATTTGTTAAGGTAGAGGTGATAGATTGACTGGAGTAGGTTTTCAATTTACTGTAGTTTGAGTAATTATTTTCTTCTTATATGAATAACAATCTATAATATAATATGTCTCCCTCTGTCATGTTGCAGCAGCTTATCTCATAAGCATTATTACTCAGTATTCTGCCTCTTTCTTAGCTCCCTAAAAGCGAAGTTTGGGATCTTGTTTTGAGTAAATTGCAAGATTTATGTCAAAAGCAGAAAGTAGAGTTGCAAAACGAAAAGAGGTCAGACAGACAGAGAGAGGGGGAATCTCTATCGTGGCATCTTTTTTCAGAACCCAGCTTTAATTACACACGTGAATATGATTGCTGCTGAGCTGTCTTGTTAGCAAAGTATAGTGTCGTTTGTGTCGTAGTGGAGGTTGGTGGAGGAGAGAAGGATGGAAAGAAGAAAGATGAGGTGACCTAAGTGAGTCACGTAAGAGCTATTCTGTGAATATCTCATCTCATCGTCTCTCTCTATGTACTATATCTCAGACATGCACTTTAAATCAGTATGTCTTTCCAGTGGCAGTTTTTGATTGGCCTTCACACAGCATACCAGCCGGTTCCCAGAGAACCATCAGGGTCGAGTGTTAATTCCAGCAGTGACTCATCACTAATTGCTGCGTCTCCAGTCTCTCAAGCCATCAGTGTGAAATAAGACCATGATTAATGGGCATCATTACAGTACTGATGTCAGCCAAATGTGATATAAAGTGAAGTTTTTAAGAGACACACCGGGTCTCTGTGTCTTGACTCCACCGGTGGCTGTTGCCTCTAATTTCATGACTGAGTGAGTCATCGATGTAACCGTCGTCTGTGTGTGGACGCTGTCATGGGATCCTCATCTTCCTCAACTTGAACGACATCTAGTATTAGTCACATTATATTAATAGCAAGTCCTTCTTCAGAAAACTGCTTCCTCAGGATAACATCATTGTAGCTGATTATTTCAAATGCATGAATGTGCAGAATCCTGCATAGATCTTTTCAACATTATAACATGAGCGTTTCATCATTTCAAGAACTTTAACTTTGTGGAAACAACAGCACATGCTGTACATGTGATTCTCGTGGCTGCTGTTTAGTGACTCTGTTGCACATTTGGCTGCAATAACGTTGATTGATACCATGTTGTATAAGGTTTAAGGGTTTATTCACTCCAAAATACTTTATTTGTCCCCTCAAGGCAAGGACATTGCAAAGTACAGTGCATGCCTGTTGGACATACATATCTGTCCAAAAAATGCAACCACCAGAACAGAATATTCCACTCCCAACCCTAGAAAACACGAATGCCTCCCCCCACCCACATATTAACATGTCAAAATGAGCAGCATACAAAAAACAACCTAGGAATCAATTAAAAACAGTAATGGAGAAAGAAAGTGAATCACTGAAAGAAATACATGAAAGAAAGGAGTAAAAGGTTGATAACGTATGTAATTTTCTTAAAAGGCAACGTTAATTCTGCGGTCCATTAACCTCTGATTGGCCTGTCCACCTCCTTCCAAGTAAAATTGATTCTTTTGGCCAACAAGTCTACTTTTTAAAATGTTTCTAGTTTTCCTCTGTTATATTGGGTTTCAAAAATACATGTATTTATCACAGTGACTTGTCCATGAATAAGTCGTAACCAGTGGTTTTAAAAATGATTTATAGATTTATATATAATTTAATAATGCTTTATAAATCTGGTAGCCATCATTATTAATACCTTTGGCCACTTGAATTTTGGTCCAACAGCCATTTTTCAGAAGGTATGTGGTCGAGTTAGTCAAAGGGAACTTTGAAATCATGCCTCAAAACTTCATGTACCCATATTTTTACATACTGATAGTTCGAGCTGGGAAATTAACTGTGAAAGTATCAGTGAATGTGCTAAACTAACTAATGGAAAATAAAATGCAGCTATGTGTACGGTCATGTGGCTCCACCCCATCTAATGTTTGTCTGTTTTAGGCCTAAAGGTCAAGTCAGGGGATCAACAGCCTGAGTCTGACCACAGCTTCGATTAAACCCACAACTTTACTGTTGTGATCACTCTCACTGCTCTCTTTATGTAATCTTTGACTTCAGCAGACAGAGAGTAAAATCTTGTCCAAGGTTCCTGAGTCTCGTGTTTTGTTTGCAGCGAGGATAAAACAGAGCGTGAGATTGATGCGCGGATTGGTGCAGCATCAGCAATAACATGAGCATTGTACCGAACTGTTGTGGTGAAGACGTAGCTGAGCTGGAAGATGAAACTTTTGATTCACCGGTCGATCTTTCAACCCTCACCTGTGGTCATGAGCTTTGGGTAGTGACCGAAAGAATGAGACTGTGGATAAAAGCAACTGAAATAGAGTTTCTCTGGGGTGGCTGGGCTCAACTGTAGAGATCTAGTAAGAACATCTGGAGGGAGCTCAGAATAAAGGCACTGCTTCTTCACTTTGAAATACATCAATTAAGGTGGTTTAGGCACATTACTGTAAGTGGATACTTTCATCGATGGTTTTCAAGAAACTGAACATGCTGAAGAGATTGTGTAGTGCAGTGGTTTCAAACCTTTTTTGTCTTGTGACCCCATTTTGACACCACAAATTCCTGGCAACCTGGCGATCACGTGATATTTTTGTATGCTGCATTTTATTTGAACTCCATTTATCCACAAGTTTCCGAACGTCATCTATGGTCAAAACCGGAAGCCGGTTTGGTGGAATTGTACGTTTACATTTCCATGGTTTTCAGTCATTGTCATAGTTGCGGTAAACGCATGGATCTATTAACTAGTGGTGTCAACAATAATCGATTCGGCAATGCATCGCAATGCAGGGCATGCACGATTCAGCATTGATTCGGCAACATGCCATAATCGATTATGTTACTGTTTATTTTCTGGCCTCGAGTGGACAATAATGTTTGAATTACTTCCGGGGGCATTTCCGGCAAAGATACAGGAGAGTGATAATACACACATAGCAGCCAATAAAATTGTTCAATATCTGACTGCTTGTATTGCCTTATGACTGATAAAAAATTTGCCTTGTTGTGTGCAGTAGAATTTTGATGCATCGCAACCCATGATTGAATCAAATCGTTACCTGTTGAATCGTAATCAAATCGAATTGTGAGGGCAGTAGGTCCACACCCCTACTATTAACGCTGGCTTTTAACACGGATGTCAATTTGTGTGATATCCACTGTTAAAAGCTGGTGTGATGATCCATGCGTTTTACAGATTTTCATTGGGGAAAAAAAAAATCCATGCATTTACCACAACTCCCGAAACCAGACATTTCAGGAGACCCCAGGGTTGAAAAACACTGGTATAGTGTATCGCATTTGGCCAGACAGCACACCTGGGCCATCCAGATGAGCTGCATGTAGACAGCTTGAACCTGCTCTAACAAACAAATTAAGTATAGCAATACATTCTATAGAGAGAAATATGCCTTGCAATCAGATATAAGAAGTTGTCTGCAGTGATTACAGATGACACATTTGGTTGGTTTGGGAGACTGTTTGGCCTCTGATTTATCTGCAATCACCATCAACCTCAGAGTGTCCTACAGTGCGTGTGAGAGTCAATCAGCACTTCATCCAGGTGTGACAAGGTGTGTTTAACACAGCAGGAGGCAGATCCTCTGTTCACACCATGCTCATAATTATCGGACTGATTTACTGACTGACAGGCAGCCTGCGAGGATCAGCCTCTCAATTTTCTGTATCGGTGACCTTGAACAGAAGCTGCACCTGCCCAATTAGACCTGACAAACAGGACACATCAGGCCTCTGGTGCAAGACGCACAAGTCATCTTGACATGAAATCTCAATTTTTGGTACCATAACATGCCCCAACAACTTTTCTCACTTCTGTTTTTTCCTCACCCTTTATTTATTTGCTCTTAACCAGCTCAGCAGAAACCCCCCGGGACAATTCATGCTCTCTGCTCAGCTGCTGATTGCCTCCTGTCACAATGAATCCCCTCACTTGATCTGTCAGATATATACATTTTGCTTACATACACCGTCTTTAGACAGTCTGCATCATTAACATGTGAGGGGGGGAAAGCATCTGTTTCAAATCTGTGTGGGTGGGGGAGATAATTAATGCAAGGACCTGTCAGTTCCCACCATTAAATTGTAATGCTAAGCCCCTTAAAGGCTGCCCAGTGCACTGAAGACACGAGATGTTTTGAGCGTGGGCTGCAGAAGTCCGTTTTAAACTGTCTGTCATGTTGCAGAATATTTCAAGCATGTCAGAGGGATGAGCTTTGATCATCCCTCAGTGGGATTAATATTTGAACTTTAATGAAGAAAAGAAAAGAATATTAAATAGAAGAATATCAAAGGAGAGAAATAATAATGACATTGTGCTGAATAATAAACTATTAATGAGGAAAAGTACCTCACTCCACCCTTCTCTTTTGAACCCTGAGGACAAAGGCGCAGAGTTCACTGGATCGGTAAATAACATGTACTTGGACAAGTTCACTCTGTCAGCCCAGCATCCTTCAGAGGCGCTCTTGTGCGTCACTGTGAGGTAATTAAGGGTTGTGAGTTTGGGACCTTTCTGTTTCTGTCTGCCTCCACCACGGCTTGCATTTGTCCTAAAATAATGCTCACTGTGCTCCGTTCTGTAATTGCAGTGTAGAGAAACAGTCCGGTGACAGTTTTTGCAGCAGTGATAAGAATTTCCCTCATCTCTGTTCTGTGTGTGTGTGTGTGTGTGCTCCACAAATTCAAAGACACGTGCAGAAACAAACACATTCTGCCTTATGCACACACAAATGGGTAAATACACTCCACTCTTCAGCAAAGCTCAGTGGCATCAGAAAGTTTGTGTTTATCTTATGATTAATAGCTACATCAGTATGATCAGTGTTGTCATCCTCCTCCTCATCTACTGTATATTCAAAATAATTTAATTGGTTTGACTGCCTTATCAACTGTTTTTCAGAATCTTTAGAGCTGAAATAATTGGTCAATTAATCTATCTATTAAACAGGTAATTATTGTACATGTAGTACGATTATTATAAAGGATCTGTACGAAAATATCAAAGTCTCAGCCCGCAGAGAAATGCACACAGCCTTAAAAACAGCTGCCAGGACTTCTGTGGTATTGTGATGTCACAACAAATTCCCCCTCTCTCTGCCTCCCCGTTTCCTGTCTGTCTCAACTGTGCTATCCATAAAGGCAAAAATGCCCAAAAAATATACTTAAAAAAAAAAAAAAAAAAACAGCTGCCAGGACTTCTGTGATATTGTGATGTCACAACAAAGCAGTCACAAAGCTCCGCCCACTTGGACCTACAGTACCATCCAGCACGTGCAGGATTTGGTTTGTGGGTTTTACCTGAAATCTGCTCTATTTTTATTGAATCATCTTATTTGGTGGTAAATCTCAAATGCAGCTCAGCTCCTGCATCTGATTCAGGATCAGTGTGTCCCCTTCATTGTTCAACAAGATTCACAATCAGTTTCATGCCATTCACAGAAATGGATGAACCACTACATTATTGTCTTTATTGCCATCTAGGCTCTATACTGAGACTTCAATCAATTCCAATCTGAACTTTCTGCCATTGTCAGAGAGACAGTCACAGTCACAGAGGTAAAAAAAAAAAAAAAAAATCAATGATGTTTCAGCTATTCCAGGCTTTTCACTGCCAAATCAGAGCAACACGAAGTGACAAGGGAGGTCATTTGGAAGACAAGCTCCAAACACACTGCACAGTGTTGTACAGACTCAGTCTTCAATTTTTCACTTTTTTTAAATATATAGTATATAAAGATTCACTCTTGTCAATCGAGTTTCTCAGTTTTTGAGATTGTGTTTTTTTGTTTGTTTGTTTGTTTTTTTAAACAAACATGGCCCAAATGTGCAGAGTGTGAAACAGTGGACTGAGCAAGGGAAAAAGGAACTGAGGATGTAGTCAGTCAGTCCGGCAATGGTGAGGCCCATCCAAAAATAGCCATTAACAGTAAAAAGAGAGAAACAGTGGAAAAGAAGAGCAGAGCCACATCTGAAGACTCATTGTTTCTTCTGAGGAATGACTCGTAAGAAAAATGAAGCATCACACCAAAGGAACGTGGTGATCGGCCTCAGGCAGATTTGTGCTCTCACCACAGATGCCTCCATACAGCTCGTCTCACACGATGTGGGAAACGGATGCAGAGAGATGTTTTGTACCAAAAATAAAGGACATTCAGCCACAAACAGGAAGTGGTTTGTTACAGCTATTACACCTGTTGTGTTAAGCGCTCTAAAATTTCCTCTGGGGTGTGTCAGGTCTATAGTGAGAAGTTGCTAGAACAATGCTTACGATAAATGACAAAAAGACGAATATGCAGCCAGCAGCGTCGGTCCTGAATCAATGGAGGCAATCAGTGGAGGCGTAATTAGACAGCTTTCACATTTTCAGCAACTTTTGTTTTACATCTGGAGAAATGTGGGAACATGAGAATAACTGACGGTGAAATTAGTTTGTGTTCAGGTGTGAAATTTTTCCAGAGGAAATATATCACCACAGCACAGTTTATTATCATAAAATCCTTGTCTTTGCTTTACCAAATTGTTTTCCCTTTTCTTCTTAAGTTTTTGTTTTATGTTAAGATTCAGTATTTTTTTTTCCAGAAAGCACAGCTCAGACATAGGCTATAGTTGTTTCCCCAGGTCCAAAATCCTGTTTACTGTCAAATTCTGGTAAAGATTATTTGGGGATATCAGAGCTACTGGAAGGTGGGACGGGCGGCAGAGCAGGGAGCTGAGCCAGGGGTTTGTAGGCACGACGGTGATCTGGGGCAAGGCAGGAGAACAGGAGGGCAGGCAGAGGTAAACCTGAGGCTCAGGTGAACAATAGTTCACTTAGAAATGAATTCAGAGAGTTGGTCCAAACTTTACTACAGCTGTACAAGGTGTGTGGGTCACAAACGCACACACACACCCTAACATCTCCCTGCTGCCTGCCTGAATGTTGATGTTAATATTTACACATGAAAAGTATGAAAATGTGGCAGCCAATTTGTGCCACATAATCCTTTCATAGTACTGACTACACTCTGCATCGCAGTCATTTGAATTTTAGATTCTGAGTTCAAATCACAGTTTTTCACTTCACTGTTTGATCAGGACAGACAGGATGGAAAGAGTCTCAACATTGTTCTGACTTAATTAGAGCATCTCAAAGACACAGGTACAAGAAGGGCCAGGTACAGTGACAGTTAGAGTCTTAGATTCAACCCAAACATGTTGTATTTATATACAGCAGTGGCCCAGCAGTCTTCTAAATGGCAACTGAAGAGCTGATTAAAAAAAATCTGTCCTCCAAAGAAACATGACCGCATCAAATGTCCGAATGGCAAAGACCTATTGTCCATCTGGTGGATTGGAGGGACAAAAAGACGCTGTTGTAATTTGAAACGTAAGCTTAAAACACGACTCTTCCTGAGCCTTGACCAAATAGTTTTTGTGCATAAACTTAAACCTCAGCCCTCAGAAAACAGCAGGTTTGCTAAATGCAACTCTTGGAAAATGTCAGTAAACCCCAGACTATAGTTTTCAGTTCGCCTGCAAAGTTTTGAGGGCACAAAACATTGGTTCCTATTGGCCAGTTGAGACACTGATACATATATCTCCTGAGGAAAGCTCAGAGCAGATGGCACGCTACCAGCCACAGGCTCATTCAAAGCACTACTTTTCAGCCCATTATTAAAGGTCAGTCCTGTCTATTCATCGGGTACAGAGAGAGAAAGGCCTGGCGCTGCATTGTCACCTGGACCAGACGTCCTGGGTGTGGAACTTCAGCTCTCACCGCAGGATGTCAAATATGTTGCTTTCTGTAATGACTAATTAGTATCTCTACGCCATGTCAAACATCTAGCCCAATTACAAGACACTGCTGTGTGACACAACTTGCTTAAGAGGTCACTGAATCCACAGTGCATCTGCCCTTTATCCTGAAGTTATGGTGAAGGTTAGTGACAGACGACCAGATGAATTGTCAGTCATCTCAGCTGCAGACCAGCATCATTACAAAGCGACACATTGTGGTGTCTCTGGTGTCGCATTGTGGTGAACTCACTTCTCACTCAGCGGCCACATCAACCTAAGGACACGCTGAACGTTGATAGTGAACATAAATCATGAGGTGCAGAACCATCCACTCTGAACATCATCTGTGGGGATGCTCATAATCTTAACTTAAAAAAAAAAAAAAGCGTACACAGCATCTCTTCGATAAATCTGCTGCTGCTGGTTGCTTTGACATTTGCATAAACAATGTTTTGCGATAGGTTTTATTAGTCGTTTATGTCCAGAATGATGAGCTGCAGACAATTACCACAATGTAAAATGTGTCTGTCAGCTTTTTCCCTAAGATGCTAACTGCTGAGAAATGCCATAGACTCCCCTGAGCATAAGTTATATTTAAACTGAGATGAAATCCTTTTTTTTTTCATTGGATAAAGATGCCCCTCTCCAGACTCTAATCTCAGCTGGAGAAACGTAAAATGTGCTGATGCTCACTTCCTTCACAGACTTACCAAGAACTTTTCTATATGCTTTTAGCTTGTTCCTCCACTCCAATGATTCCCTGACTGATGTTTCTGCCTCCGATGATCCAGAGAGGAAAACATGGATGCGTCATCATGGTACCTCAGAGAGGGGCAAGGTGGGGCAGCAGGTTTGGAGGTCAGGAGGAGAATCTGAGGATCAAGAATCAAGACAAGGTAACACAGTCAGTCCGGTGTCTTGATTGGTGGTCTTAATGTTGTAATTGTTAGGTATCATGTACTTCCAACAGGTTGTGTCTTTCTCATGTACACAAAGCCTGGTCCATAAAGAAGTTATCTTCCATAGTTTGGTGTGGAAGAATGTGACTGGTCTGGACTGAGCCCAGATCTCAACCATATCCAGCACCTTTGGGATGAACTGGATCTCAGACTCTGAACTAGACCACTTCAAATCATCCAGCATCTGTTTGGATGATTGTGAGTGGATTGGGGCACATCTCTGCAGCACATGCAGTTTACACTACAGGTTTTTGCTTATGTTTCTGGGATAATATGCTCATTAATTATTTTTCCAGGGAAACATTGTAACCCACCGAGGTCTCCAACATGTTTCTTTTAATAGGCCTACCTTTCCAGTTTGGATTCTCACCAGATCATATGTGACTCAGTTAGGCATTTATTCTATCTCTTTCCTATGTACTCATACATTGTGCTATTTTCTTAACCTACGACAAACCCATTTGAAGCACCAAAACAATTAGTCCAGCTCAGTAAAGGTTTGTTTTTCACAACAGATGTGAGGCAGATTATCTGTATATCACTGGTCTAGCCACATGGAGACTCAGTTATTGTTGTTTTTAAAAAATCATTTTAAAGAAACCACTGTGGACTGTAACTGCAGGAAGCATGGATTTCCACATTCAGTGCTCAGTTCAATTCATCAGTGTCAGATAGTTCACTACAAAAACAGTCTAGTGACTTTTATCAACCACTACACATCTGATATGACAGTATGAGGATTTCAGTCATCCTTCCCTTTTTACAAGTGAACAAATATTGGCTGTGACATTTATTTTTCTCTTATCTTCTACACTAACAGCTTTCACACAAAAAAAACAAAAGTTCAATCCAACAAGCTTCCAAAACTAATTGGACTTTCTAAATAATTAATCCTGGAGAGCAGCTGCTATTAGAGTTGTTGTAATGACTCACATTAGTCACTGAGGTTTTCTCTTTTTGCTGCTGGACCATCGTAACGTCTTTCTGTTTGACTATCACACATAGACTAATGTCTCTGTAAGGGAAATTACTCCAGGCCCAAAGGTCAGCAGTGACCGTCTTTAATCTCCTGTTGTTCGCTGATAAAGCATCGCTCATGCTAGACTGTTTATCCTGGAGCAACATGCGAGATCCACAAAAAGAGAGGAGCAGGATCAACACATTCAGCGCTGCAGGTGCAGAATCAAACGGTTAACATTTAAATTCAGTGACAGGTGTTACTGTCAAAAAAAGCGCTTCATTATTCAAACAGCAGGAAGTTCTGAATCACGTCGCTCTTCACATGAGAAAAGCTTTTATAAAATGTCAACGTTGTGCTTTAAAAAGATAAAAGTTCTGCCATTTTCTCAAACAGATTTGTCACTTTACTTTGCGTCTTACACAAAGGCTGTTGTCACATTTAGCAGTACATCCACTGACATTAAAGAGAGGCTTCACGCAGGCATACACTCTGACAATGCAAATTACACAGGGCATTTTGAGAAGTGTAAGGTTTTTCCGATCTTCGAGAGGCTGCAGCTGACAAACAGCCTCACCACGAGATCCATTTTAGTGATTCATTTGGAGCTTTTGGTCATATTACATGGTCTTCATCTGAAAGTTTGAGTTGCTCTTTTATTTTTGCCTTAGTGTTGCCTTCCCTCAAAAACACACATAGTATTAGACAGTTTATATGAAGGGCAGGGTGTCTGTGATAAGTGCAAACATGCAGAAATGGCCAAAGTCAGAATCCAAAAATGAAATGTCTTTTTCTCAGACTCTCAGTAATTGGTAAAATCCCAATAATGCTCTGGGCTGTTATGGCCTGAAATGAGTATGTCATAGAATCCAGAGCTGTATCCACTCATTTTGTTTTCAATTTGCTTTTATGAGGAAAAGATAAATTGCTTAGAAAGTAGACGAGGTAAAAAGAGGACACACACTGTATAACTTCCTTCTCTTAACTATAACAGTTTGTGATGTGACAAATTATAATTATTAATATTATATTCTTATATAAGAAGTGAGTTGATAGTTGATTACACTATTCATATGATTATAGAGGCAGCAGCAAAGCTCAGTATGCTCCAACCACGAGGATAGATGTTCAAATTCCCAATTTTTTCGCCTGATCTCTTAACATGGATGAGAAGTCCTTGAAGTACTCGGCTGCAGCTCTGTAACAATCAGACCAACTCCATCCATGATCAAAAGCTCTACAGCTCCACTGGGAACTCGTCTGTCAAACTGGTCCTCATTCCTACAGGTGCTATGAGCACAAGTGGTGAAACAGGCAGCAACACTTTCACATTATGCTGCAGTAATTTAATCTGCAGTCACTTTCTTTTATGTTTTGTGGCCACATTTTATACTCCCATTCAACTCAACATGAACATTATCAATCAATCAGGCTTCATAAAGCACCCTTTCCCTCAAGTTCCTACAAAATGCAATTCAAAGCACGTTTGTAGTGATTAGAAGAAAAACTATAGGAGTTAGGACTTAGCTTTCATGGACTAATGCATACCAAAAGCAATAAGGAAGAGGGGAGTTTAAGGATTGATGGTAAAACACTAAAATAATGATAAACAGTAAATGTCATATAAATGTAACTAAAATATTACAAGGTAAAGAGAAATAAAAAAGTAAGGATAGATAGAAACAAAATAATACAACAAAAATAAATATAAACACTGAAATCATAAAATTATCAACTTAGCATAAAAGCTGTTCTGGAGCATGATGGCATGACCAGATGTTTTTGTCCTTTTCTGTCACACCTGAAGAGCTGAGGGACCATCCTGGTTCGTGAGACTGGTACGAGGCCTAATGCTTTATAATCAGTTCCAAAACAAATAGGAAGCCAATGCAAAGATTTAAAATAGATGTAATGTCATCAGCGTTCTGAATCCACTGCAGCTGATTATATACTTAACCCTAACTACTGTGTTACACCAGTCTAGCCTAGTTGTGGAAGCTGCTGTAGTCTCTCTGAGTTGTTCAAAGAGAGATAAGCTGAGAGGATTTACTGTATATCTTAAACTGACAAACAAGTCTCTGTGCGCCTCATCGCTTAAAAAAAACAGCCATAGCTTCACAAGTGGCAAATTACCACAGTCACACTTGAAGTACCAACATGAAAGAAAAACTGCGAGGCACCAACTGCAGAGAAGCTGCAGGTTTTATTTCAACATAAGATTATCTGATTTCACTGAGGAGGAGCTAATTAGTGGAATCACCTGCTGAAGTGTTTGACTGAAGTGTTAAACCCTCTGGTGTCTGACAGCTCCAGACACATGTTGTCCAGAATCCTGCTGCTTTTCTGCCCTGTTTTACCTTCATCTGTGCCACGGGCGACATCCAACCACTGATTACATGATTAGAGGGAAAATCTGCAGCGTCGGGGGCACCACACGACAGGACCCTGCAGTTTCCGGTGAGTGTTTGTAAAGAAACAGCCCCATCTTCTGGTAGCAGCCACATGAGCACAGCATTGAGTGACAGCCCAAAAAACATAGCATCAATATTAAAGGGACAGTATGGGACTTTACTGGCTTTTTATTGACAAAAATCAAATATGTCTTTCATAAATACGTATTTCAATGAAGTGGAATCGCGCCCGCATACAAACGAGCGCTTTCTCGTACCTTAGATTGAGATGTTACAAGTCGTTACAAACATACAGGGGGGGGGTTCACCGAACCTTCTCTGCCATGTTGAATCGCCATGTTTTACGTTCAGTGTCAGCGTGGCTGTAGGGAACCACAAACTCCGCTCACCACAGCTGGCCTCTCGGGGAGAAAGTTTTCCAGACGGCGCCTGTTAAAACTGTCACCACCGTGTCGGCTAGTGTGAGGAAGGACGAGGCGCTGGTGTTGCCTTCAGGTGCAGTCAGACACCTGAATGTTCGAGAAGTGACGCCGTCGGCAAACCAACTGGATGTTATTTTACTCGACGAGAGAAAGACGGCTTTTTGGGTCAGGTAAACACGATGTTACCATGACAACATATTGTCACGCCGGCATTTCGTGCTGGCGGACCGTTTGTTTACATAGAGGCTTGTTTATCCTGTTACATGCAGCGTCGGTTGTTTTTCTGACTTCTGCCCGAGTTTACGTAAACGCAACAGCAAGAATACGTGCCGACATGCAACCACACCGCTAGATGGGGGTAAATGTCACATACTGGGGCTTTAAAATTATGACATTTGTGGAGTTAGTCTTGATTTTGACCCGGTTATAACTTTAAGAACAATAATTAGAGTTAACACTGAAATCATAAGTGCAAAACCAACCTCAATTGATAAGGAGGCTTAACAACCTAACCAAGAGATGAGAAACCAGTGGAACTGTTTTTAATGTGTTTTACAGCTGATTTAAGACTCGAGTTAAAACCGACCCTAACACAAGAGACGGCAGCAGAAAGTTAACACAGGATGAATGTTAAGGAAGTGAATCTAGGAAGCTGCTCATCCTGGTCTTCAATTAGCAGTAACGGTTTGGGAGTGGTACAGGAAACAACACAAAAGCTGGTTCCTTGTTTCTAAAAGAACACAAAGTGATTGAGTGAACACAGTAATTGTGCCCGCATCATATGGTCGTCAGCTGTGTCTTTTGTGGAGGAAAGATTAATGAGGGAGGCCTGAAGATGAACATTTGAATGTTCAGACAGGGAACATGTGTTCAGAGAGAAGATGGGCCATTTATCACATTATTTCCAAAGTGAAACTAATGGGCAACCATGTGGTTTCACAAAGAAAGTATATTAAGGATTAATATGCAGGAAGATTCAAAGCCATGCGTCAGTAAATGTTGGTTGATGATGATAACAGCACCACACCACACCTCACCTCAAAACCAGCGCAGAGCTTTTTTTTTCTTTTTTCATAAAATGCTTAGAAATAATTAGCTCTATAGGGAAATCAAATAATTTTGTGCAGTGTGCTATTTTAAGCAGCGTGGACAATGGCCTTAAAAAGGTCAGGATTTCCCTGAGGCTGTAAAATGATAAAAGCTGTTTACTGGTGCAGCTCAGCAGGTGCGTCCCCTGGTGAGCCTGATTAGACTGTGGGGCTGTATCACTATTCGGGAGTTGCATTTGAAGACTGATTGCGTCACATCAGCGTGACCACAGTGTCCCATTTCACTTAGTTGAACCTTCGTAGCCCGACATATCCCAAGATTCATTGCATGCGGGGAGTGACGCAGATAAAACTGAGATGGAGCCACTGTTAAGTGTTGTGTTTAAAGGATAACTTTCGTTTTTTACAACCTGGACCTTATTTCTAGCATGAAATACGATCATTTACTCACCCAGACAATTTTGGTGGAGTCGTTTTGAAGAAACGAGCCCCAGTGGAGCGGCACGTATATCCGTATAATGCGAGTGCAGCCTCTAAATAACACATTATTTGCGGCGAAACTCGTTCATATTCCAATATTTTGTTATGATATGCTGGTGCTATTCCCATGCTATTCCCCTCCGACATGCCCTCCGAGCCCGTGGTGGCCATGGATGTATAGTGGCCTGTCATCAACATCCGGGGTCGCTATGTTGACCTACTACCTCTGACCTGGATGATGTCACTTCAGTACGCCGCGCGCTACGAGCAGCTACCCACAACACAGCTCACTCTGCGGTGGTCGGCTAGTTTAGCTGTAGTTTGCGACTGTTACTTTTTACAAAATGGGTGAATATTTTTCCGACTCTGAGGTGGTGGACGATGACTTTGTTTATGATGGACCTCCTTACCGTTTTGAGCCAGAGTACATGGACGAGGAGCTCGTTGAAAGGAGGATGCGGAGGCAGAGAGAGGAACAGCTGGCCAAACAACAACAAACGGCAGAGACCCCGGATGTTGATGACAGGCCACCACGGGCTCGGAGGGGAATAGCACCAGCATAACAACAAAATAATGGAATATGAACGAGTTTCGCCGGAGATAATGCGTTATAGGCTGCGCATGGGTGCCCCGAGCACTCGCATTACAGCCTATACGAATATGTGCCGCTCCGCTGGGGCTAATTTCTTCAAAATGACTCCAAATGCCACCAAAATTGTCTGGGTGAGTAAATGATCGTATTTAATGCTAGAAATAAGGTCCAGGTTGTAAAAACTAAAGTAATCCTTTTAGCTTAGTTCAACAGGAAACGCTGCAAATGTTAAAACCAAGGGCATCAAAATTAGAGCTGGGACCAATCCAATGGCTCCAAACCTGACTTAATGTATTATGGACAGCACAGCAGGGGACACAGTGACAATCCTCTGTGGATTACGCCAGTTACCATTAAAAACTACACTTTAAATGTAGTTTGTGGAAACATTTTAGTACTTAGAAATACAAAAATATAGTTTTAAATGCACCATCAACATGTAGCAGTGGTTAAAGCCCAGGATCTTGCCTGACACAGGTGACATAAACATTAAAAGGCAGAGTTTTCTTTCAGACAGAGCCAGGCTAGCTGTTCCCCCTTGTTCCCAGTCTGTATGCTAACCTAAAGCAATCTATTCTTCTCTGCTGCTGTTTGGCAGTTATGTTGTTCTCTATCTCTAAACAAAGCAGCTCTCTAATAATAGCTAAGCTGACTGTGCGCTCTAAAGCCAACTGGAAGTTTTTACCCAAACTTTTGATTTACAAAAACTCCCCATGTTCATCAGTCAGCTTTGTTTCATACCCCTACAATTAACTTCAGCCTCATCTAATTAGTCATAATTAGCGTGGTGCTGTCTGAGTCCATGACCACCTATTTTTAAACTGTTTATATTCAGGGACTTTTCTTGGGAGCAGCCGGACGTGACCCACGTCTGTGTCAAGTCATGTCTGTGCTCCAGCGTCACCTGCAGGTTGAAGTTGGAGGTAAACGTTTTAACTGCCTACATGAGCCCAGTTTTCAACAATGGGTTCACTGGATTCATTGCATCACATGACATCAATTTTGTGTCGTGGTGCTGACTGCACTGAAAAATAAAATTTGTAAAATTCAACAGTAATTCTGTCTAGTTGTCTGTGTATTAGTCTGCTCACATCCGTCACCCAGAGGTGATCAGAGTCAAATTATGTCACATCTTCAGCAGAGACATCAGCTCAACTGAATACTCAGTCTTTTTGTAATTTGGGTGCTCATTAAGAAATGAACTGTTGACCCTCATATTCCTGTGCAGTGACCCAGCCTCGTCATACGTCTGTCACTGTCTACTCTGCGATGTGTTTTCAGCATCCTGATAAAATGAGCCATGCACTTGGGAGCTAATGTTGTGTTTCTCCATCCAGAAACGCACAAACAAAATGCACTTGGTAACATCTAAATATGAAATGAAAGTGAGATGCCTGGAGTTATATTTGAATTACACGTCTCAGTTTAATGGATTTCCATTTATGTCACTGTGTTGGCTCAATGCGCCAACCATTCATATTGAAAATACAGAAGTCAATTACGTATATTGCCGAGAGACACACGTGATTGATCCTCTTCATAAGCTCTTTTCAGTCTGAATGGACTCGCTCTCAGATTTACAGAGTGTCTGAGGTTTGAATGTGAATTATAGTTGTAAGAATTTTACAATTTTAACACTCTGTGTTTAACAGAGTTTATATTTAGCTGATGAAATACTTACACAGTGAAGTGGGGTTGATATTTTACACCACACACTCAGAATGAGCAAAGACACATCACAGTGTCACCCACGAAACCATTTCCCCTCAGCATGGAGCACATGTCCTTCTACTTTTAATAGAAATCACGTTTTTGACCTCCCTCCCTGCCTGCCTCCCTCCCTCTCCCCACTGCTTTTCAGTTTCCAGCAGCTTCTAAATCACTTCGTCAGTTTTCTCTCCACCAAATCAGATGATAGAAAATGTATTAAAATGTCAACAAGTCCACCATGGGCCTCTTCAGTGATCACACTCTTTGTAGTGTCACAAAAGTAAGCCTGATAAGCAGCCATTAATAATAGCAGATTACACTTCTCTGCCTTGTATAAAGTACAGACCGACAGCGACAGATAGAGGATTTGAGGGGCTGACATTGGTATTAGGGAGTAAGAATTGAAGTCTGTTTACATAAACCCTTTTTTGTTTTTTGCAATGATCCCTCAAATACAGTTCAATAACTTGTGAAAAATGTGTCTGGGGCTCATTTTATTGTTGAATAATAACTTTTATTATTTAAAATGGCCTCAGTACAGCACTGCAGTAAAAAAAAAAAAAGGCAATGAAATAAAAATAACAATAATAGGTCAAAACTTTTCAAAAATTCCTAATGAATTATACCAGTGTTTTTCAACCTTGGGGTCGGGACCCCACGAGGGGTCGCCTGGAATACAAATGGGGTCCCCTGAAATTATTTGAAAAAATGTTAAACTAATTATTATTCTTTTTTAAAATAACGGTTAAAAACATGACACAATTTTAAATAACTGTATTCTACACTGTCACTTTCTTGAATATAAATCAAGTTAAATAAAATGCAGCATAAAAAAGAAATTAGTGATGTCAAAATGGGGTCACGAGCCAAAAAAGGTTGGGAACCACTGAATTATACACTTTCTTTTTACAGGCCCCCATCGGCCCTTTCCTACCTATAGCCCCTACCCTTATCGGTCCCTGATGCTTGGCTACTCTTTCTCTTTTTCTCTTCTTCTCTTCCAACAGCATCTTCCTTGATCTCTTCTTTCTCTGCCATGGTGAAACGCACTGAGAATATTGAGCTAGCTAGCATCTCTGTGGAGAGATGATCTATGTCTTTTGTTATTGATCCTCCATGATTCAGTGTGTGTCAATAAAAGCCATTAAAGAGGATAATGCCTTTACATTGCATATTAACATTAATTGCCATCTGCCTGTATGACTCATAGATCAGCTCTTCCTTTAAGCTCCACGGTATTGACCAGTCGCTTCCACTGGTGGAAAATCTACTAGTTTTCTGTCTGTCAGTGTTGTGATGGAAATGTGTAAAGTAATTAGTTTGGTGTACCTAGTCATTGGTGCAGCACTAATCCCACCACAACATTAACAATGGCAGAGGCTTATCACACAGTGTGGTAATTGGTGTCTCGGTGTAATTAAATGATTCCATACACTGTGTAATATGGGATCCTGTTGGGAGTGTCGCTGCGGTAAAACACCGGCATGTTTTTCATTTGGGTTTCAGTCACAGGTGAAAATGGAGTCACAATTAATATCAGATTGTCAAACATCAGCACATCAACACTGTAAACCCGGACTTCATATCTAATTAAACAATGTAATTACAATATACTTAAATAATTTAAGTGTGGCTGCATTACTAATCTTATGTAAGTATATTCTGTTGCATTACTATCAAATGTAAGTACAATCTCTTAATATCTAGACATATTTGAATGTACAAATAACTTTAAGTTTACATAACTTAGAATTGGCAAGTTTTACTGCACAGAAGCTCGTGATTGGCTATTTCCTGACGCATTGAACGTAACGCTCGGTGACGTTGCAGTCGTTTGATTCAACCGATTCGGCGGACATTTTATGTGGATAGGTCGGATTTTATGTCACTCGAGAAGCTGCGAGCGCAGAAGATATCGCGGAAAACGGCACTGCACTATAGCGGGGGAGAGAGGAGGGAAGTATCGCGCTTCAGCGGAGAAGAGAAAAGGTCGGCGGCGCCGTACTCCGGCGGGGAAGAGACGAAGACAGCACCGCTGGCCGGCGAGGGAGTGAGAAGAGCAACAGGGCGGCTGTCTACTGAATCTAGAGGTAAGTTGCTGCGGTGTATTTGTCGTTTGTAAGTGTAGATGAATTTGTGGAGCTGCTGGTGAGACGTGGAAAAGCTCGTTTTCATCCTATTCTCACATTTTCACGTTTGACTTTTAACGTTTGATGTTTTTTGTCAAGTCGACGTGCGGGCATGTTAGCTGGTTAGCTAACTTTGCTAATTTATATTAAAAACTACGTTTCTCTCTGGAGGGGCTGTTTAAGCAGAGGTGAACGTTGTTCAGTGCAGTTTAACGTGACATTTTCACCTGTTTGCTGACAGAGCAGACCCCCCCACCCAAGCACCCACGCAGGAGGCACCGCGAACGACTGCACCCAGAGAGCTTAACGTTAGCAGTCTACTGAATCTGGTGAGTGAACAAGTGAATGTTATCGACCATGTTGTATTATGGAGAGGCTGCTGATTGAAATAGATTAAGGTTATCATTGAACAACACTGGGAAAACGGCTATTTTTATGCATGTGACAAAGTGATGAAATCCAGGAGGTGACACAACAATATTAGCTACCATTACAACTTTATTTAATTAACCGAACAGAATCAGGGCTCCAGACTTTTTAATTTGTCTGTGCATACTGACTACTTCAGGTGTTCACAGCCACAATGGAGAGAAGATCTCAGCTCATCAACTTTTATTTTCACCTCAGAATGTCATATGTATAATAAAATATATAATCAGGGTTTGAATTAGTAGTGGCTTTAGGGGGGAGACGGACACTATTTTTTGGAGCACACAGCTTCTAAAACACAAGTCCACGTGTCCACATCTGTGAAAATCATGATTTTACTGTTACTATTACAGATAGTTAATACTGTCAATAACATTTCATAGAGTACAAATAACAATAGTAAAAGTATCAGAGCAGTTGTTTAGCTCAGATCCGCCCCATGTATGTAGCTATGCACGCTGAGTCTGACCTGCAGTCGCAGCATAAAACGTTAATGTGATGTCGTAGTCCGAGTCACACTGTAGCAGTTATGTTTGCTATGCTTTATGTTTCAGGTTTGTTATGAGTTCAACAGAGTGGTGGGGAAGAGAGAACCATTTCTCCCCAAGCCTGATGGACCTCTTCAGGAAGAAGAAGGGCCTCACTGGTCAGCTTTTGACTGAGCTTTTCCATCAGACAAAGGTGAGCTCTCCTCTCCTCTCCTCTTTCCTCTTCTATCCCTCATCCCTCTGTTCTCTGCCTTTCCTGTCATGTAATGTTGTGAAACTGTGTGCTCTATGCCCACTATCCTCTAGACCACTGAACCAACAGACATCAGATGCCTCTGTCTTCGGGGACTGCCGGTCATCTTGGGGGATGATTCATCTGCTTTCTTCAAGACCTCCTCTGTAAGTAACTTCATTTTTTGTAAATCCTGCAGGTGCATATTTTGTTTTCCAATTTCAGCCATTACTGTAATGAAGACTTGTCAGTCACTGATTTTCAGAATCATTTGATCAGTATTCAATGTCTCATAGACTTGAACTAATTTTATAGGGACATTTTGAACTAGAAACATTTATTAAATACATCTATCATTGATATATGACACAACATAAACTGAAAAAAGTAAAAACAAACAAACTATGTTGTCTTCTTGTCAATCCTTTCTTTTTTTTCGCTGTTAGGATGCAACTGACAAGGACTCCTACAGTCAGACTCCAGTGGGAATCCTCTGCATTGGTCAAGAAAGTTCTCAGCTCAACCCATCCAGAGTGGGGATCATCTTGGAGAGGACTGTCGTAATTGGGACCAAAAAGAGAGGTTACTAGGCTAGCTAGCTACTGTGTCCACTCACACTATTTTGCATTTCATAATGGAAATTTACAAAAGTTATTCTCCCTGAGAAACAAAATGCCGAGTACACTGTGGGCCTTTGCACTGTATTTATTTTTCATTAGTAATTTGTTTTAGATTTGTGTTTTTTTGTTTGTTGTTGTTTGTTTTTTACAAAGATTATTTATTTTGATTATGTGGAAACTTATTTAACTGATACTTTTGCACTGCAGACAGTGTAATGTATGACTGTCCCATTTGTTGAACATTTCTAAAATAAAAGAGAAAAATAATATACTTGTTTTGCTTTACTTTAACTTAAGATACCGAGTGGGGTCAATGGGTAAAACAATTGATATTACAAATTATTTTAACTTAAATCAACTTAAAATTTAGTGCATTGAACTTAAGAAAGTAAGTAGAATTGTTGGGTAAAGCAGTTGAAATTACAAATGATTTTAAGTTGCATCAACTTGGCACTTAGTGTATTGAACTTAAACTTTTTAGTTAAATGCACTCAAGTTTTCATTACACATTACTTAATTATTTTAACGTAACCGGTTTCCTCAAATTTTTTAAGTAGATTCAACTTGTCCGGGCTTACAGTGTATCTGTCCATCTCTGTTGGTCATCACATTAAACAGGTTATAGACACTGCATGTGCCAGTAATTGCTCCACACTCTCTATCTGTCTCATGGGAAACATCTAAATGTGCTGTCTGTCTGGAAAAATTGCAAAAGGAAATCAATACAACCTCAAAAGTGATCAGAAAGTAACTGATCATTTATTTAACAAGGCAGAGTCACTGTAACAGTGTTCAACATGAATAAATCTGGTTCTGGGTACCCCAACTTTGAGTAGTTTTTTAGGGGGTTTCCCACGGGAGTTGAATTTCAACATTTTAATACGTGATATAACATGCCTGCCTAAACACAATGGTGAAGAAATTTCTTGGTAAGGATTTACTTTCCAGATTTTCATGTTTCCAATGGAGAATAATGGAATGAAAACTGGAAAAATGCAATGCTGAGGTCAAAGACCCCTAAAGGTCACCAGAGGTCAGACACAAAGTCATTCCATGTCTGAAATCAAACCTTGTATGTAGATGAAATGCTGAAAGTTAGACACAAAATGCACAATACCTTCCATATATGAGCTTATCTGCTGCACTATAATATGGTCACATTTTTTTGTGAACGTTGAAATGAACAACTCAGTTTGCGAATGATGAGGTGATGAGTGATGCTCATGTTTTTTGACAGTTTTATGGTTACGTTGCCTGACATCTCCATAGACATGGCTCAGTGTGGCTGGTGCAAACAGTACTGTTGCATTTACTGTTTGTAAATGCAAGAGCATTTCAACCTGTTTTTTGAACAAACACATGAAAACAAATATATGTTTATGCAAATCGTGCCGAGCTAAGATGTTTTGTGCTCGACTGAGGCAACGATGAGTAATTCTACAACTATTCTCATTAGGTGGGTGGTCTGTTTGTCCAACTTTGAGGAATTCAGTTGTGGAAAAGTCCGGTTTTCGTCCGACTAGCACAAAGTCATGTAAATGCACTGACATTTGGAGGCAGACTCTAGTGGTTATTGGAGGAACTGCAGCCTTTGGTCCCTCTGTGCTCTGCGTTTTTCAGCCGTGGAGGTTGTTGCTTGGTTTGGTGGTACATACTGTACATGTAGGTCACATAGGTGCAGACGGGACACAACAGCCTTCTGTCTTGGCTGCCTAAACACAGCCTGTTTGAGCTCATGTGCCAACACAGGAGCTCATTGTGTCTAGTCTCTCAGGTGAGCCACAGTGAGAATGTGGAAAAGGCTGGAGAGGGTCCACTGGAAAAGTTTTTTGTCAAAAACTGCATTTAAAATTGTAAAAATAGAATAAACGTCTTCACTGCGTTTTTGGGCTGCAGCAGCAAAATCAATGGAGCTGAGCTTACAATAGTGATGAAAAACTGCAGGGGTGGAGATTAAGAGGAAAATGGGTTATAGGCTGTATGTGTATAGAGACTGACGTTTTAAACAGGGCACCGAAATATGTGAAAAGACTCCAAAGGCTCCAAAATAAAAGTTTAGAATTGATTTTTACCTCCCACGAGGTGGTTGGAGAGAAATAAAAGTATTTTCTTTTTTCAAATGAAAAGCACTGAAAACATTCATAATCACCTCTGTTGACGGAGCTCCACAATCTGTACGTAGCTCATGTTCAGATTAGAAAACCTCACACAGACATTGTATGATCTGTTTTACTGAGTCCTTTGTGCAACACATAATTAATCTTGCAACTGACACTTTGAATAAAATGCTACTGATTCAGTTGCCTCAGCAAATGTTCTAACATCATGGATTTTAGTCATTAGTTGCTTTATTTTACATCTCTTTTTAAAAAACAATTTTTATCTTGTAAATTTCATTTTTATGTTTCATTTTATTATCAATTTTCTTGAATGTTTTTATTCTTTTCTAATGTTATTCTTCATTTTGTTAATCTAAATCTTTTGCTCAGCAGTCATCTTGTGCAGCTGCACCAACCTAGTATATACTATAAACTTTGAATGATGGATTGTAGTTTTTAAAATATATTTAGAATATGTGTTATACCTATAAATTATATGTACTGTAGCATTTTCTCACTTTATCACAGATTGAAATGCATCAAATCCCCTTGAACCAAACAATTAAAGTAAAAATGAATATTTGCCATTACACATCACTATGTATTTAAGATGCATTGTGTTAATATTATCTGTGTTTTACCTGCAACAGGAAAAGTCTCATCAGAGCATGAAATTTGATCACTTTATTGAATATGTTTGCTCTCTGTTGCCTCTCCTGCAACAAAAATAACAGAAAAAAGCTTGAGTCAAGCAGAATTCAACAATGAAGACACTGTTCATTCACTATATTGACTGGTTTTTATTAGAGCCTAAATTGCTTCAGGCGCTGAATAAGGGACACATCACACTGCTGTTTGTCTCCTATCTCTTCCCCAAAGACAAAGGGAGCCAAAGGACCTTTAAATGAGCTCTTCAGTCTTTTATGGTCCTGTGGATTAAGACTCCTGGGACAAATGAAAAGCACGTATCTGTTAGCTGCAGGCCACATGTGCTGGCGAGTCGGATCTGCTCAGTGTTTCAGCATATTTTTTTAGTTATTATTATTTGGTCTGAGCATAGCTTTTGCCTCAGCTGAATGCTTTCATCTGTCACATAGTTTGTGGTGAAATCCAACAAAGAACACTGTGAGAGAACCACGTTTATTACGAGCTGCTGATGAATGTGCTCAGCAGGAGCTCACACTGTCTGAGAGAGGCATGGGTAAAATTTTAAGAAAGGTTTCTAAAAGAATAATTCAAGTCTGCACCAAAACAGTTTTGTGCCAGCTCATGAGGCTTTAAAAGCAGCCACAGATGTGTTGTACTTTCATGGCTGCAGTGATTTGTTTGCCTTTAAATAAATAAAAAATAATAATAAAAAGGTTTATTCATAAGCATGAATCCACCTCAGACAGTGACGCAAGAAAAGAAAGAAAAAAAAGAAAAGAAAAAAGAATCCATTATTATCCATTATTCAGGTGTTCAACAGACATGTGCAGGAGAACGGTCAAGCTCCTGTCTCTTGTCAAAGCTACCATTTGCATAGAGTTGTGCTGTGCCAGCTGAGCACATTTGTATACTGTATAGGCTCTGTACAAACAAATATTAGTCAGGCAGTCTATGCATAACAGGTACTGGGATCAAAAAAATCATGTCTCATTACAATGTGAAAATAGTGTTTATATTTGTGCACAGCATGCATGTGAATACTGTTGATAGCAGGTACAAACAGAAAGCTTCATATTTTCCCCTTTCCTTTGTATTATTTTGAAGTGGTGACCCACAAGAAGATATATTTGTGGTTTAAAACTATCTCAGTCTATTTTTCCATTTCTTTCAGCTTAACAGCAGGTCATCATCAACCAATCAGAGGAGAGGAGGCTCCGTGATTGGCTGACTGTTCCTGAGTGATTCAAGTAGAGCAGATTTCAAACACTCAAAGAAACCAAATATTGGATTGTGAGTCCAGGTGGGTGGGGCTTGTTAAGTGCTTTTTGTGACATCACAAAGTCACAGAAGTCCTAACTTCTGGTTTTAAGGCTCTCTCTGAACTTTGTCATTTACACAATTAATGTAAAATCTATATGATCTCTAATCTAAGCAAATCTTAAAAGTCCAAACAGACTCTGAAGTACTGCCTTATGTTACCAAGAAATCTTATGAAACTATCAACTTCGAATAAATGCCATAACAGAAAAGATGTGTTGACTTTTTTTTAAATTTTTTTAATTGAACATGAAACATTCACATGCTACAGTAACAACATCAGGGCTGTCAGCAAAAATCCAATCCACAAAATCCATGCTTATCCTCAGGCAGCCACTTCGAAAGCAACAACAAATGCATGACAGATACAAACGATGACATCAGAGACCCACAGTGCGATGAGAGTTGGGGCTTGTGTGCAGCCAGCTAACGGATATTTGGTCCTGTAAAAGTCATGTTGATGCCATGTTAAAAACAACAATAAAAAAAAGAAAAGTCCTGTGCAGTTCAGATGCACTTGAGCAGGTAGGAGTTGCAGTTGGCTCCTCTTCCGCACTCGCACAGCTTCCCGATGCGAGGACCGAACTTCATGGCACAGCGGTCGCCCATCCCACACTGAGGAGAGGAGGATGACGCAGAGAGATCGTATTATTATTCATTGATCGTCATTTCAAGAATTAAGGAAAATAATAATCATTTTGGCAAAGGGAAATTAGTTTGGTTTGCTACTTTGTCAAAAAGAGAACTTACATGTATGCATATGAAAATACTTGCACAGGCTTTCACATTAATGAATTTGCTCTGATGAATTGTTTTCATTTCCTGTTAATCACTCTGATTTATTTGTCACAAGAGAATGAGTTAATCACTGCAGCGTTTTACAGCAAAATAATTAGATCCTGCTCATTAGCTTAAATTGAGCCTGTAGGTAACAGACATATTCAGTCACGTCTGAGAGACTTTTCAGCTTCCCTCTCTCTGCTAATTGGAGCTGGACACCAATCTTTGATTAGTCTGTAATTGCACTGTTGTTGGCATTTTCCTCTTATCTTTTAATTAGCGACAGGTATCGTTTGCTAACTGGTTTAATAACAGCAGTGACTGAGTGCTGCCTCACAAATGACTGAACATCTCTCTGCTGTTCATCACAGGGAGCGAGTGAAGGTTGCCATCAGAGTCAGTTTGTAGTGAATGAGGAGGAGGACTCACCAATGGGATGCTCCCTCTCTTCTCTGTGGAGGAAATCCGACTGTGCATCCTGCCCAGCAGAGCCTCCAGAGCCTCCACCTGAGAGTCATCCACAAAAACAAAATCATGAAGCCATCAGTATCACCATCAGTATATTTATCTGATACTTTAAAACTTAGACTTTTCTTTCTCAACGTGAGTGATCCTGCCCTCTGTTATTTTCCATACAGAAAATAAATCTGTAAATGAATGTATTACATTTATCACCTACAGTACATGGCTGAAAATCCATAGGAAATACATGCAACGTAAATCTGGACCCGCTCGAAATACCTTAAGGTCATTTCCGTTTGCCATATATAGTCAGATTCAATCTTTGAACCCAATACACTGTGGTTCTCACTGCTACATCTTATCATATGGGAACATAAATATCCTTTTCTACACATGTCCCCTCAAAAGATCAACCTGACATAACTAATATCTGCATCTCTGCTAAAGGTTTATATAATATGGGGTGAATAAACTCAGAGCTCCATTCAATGATCATGAAAAACTAAGCAAAGGCTGGTTTAAGAAAAGATGAAGGCAATGAAGAAAATCAGATGTGAAACTTAATTCCAACACAAATTAAAAACTTTGCTGAAATCAAAGTTATGTGTTTCCCTTTGGCTAAGCTGAGGAAATCAGGCCTGTAAATCTGCAGGAGACCTGATCCTGAAGCATCTCAATCACTTGATGGTCCACCCTGAATCAGTGGAGCTCCAGATACTGACCAGGTCTCTGTCTGCTGATGGTTCGGGTTTCTCCACTCCAAAGTCCTCCGCAGAGACCTCCTGGGACGTCTGGCCGTGGCACAGGACGGACAGCAGGCCGACGACCAGCAGCCCGCGGAGCATCCCATTCCCACAGGTGTCCATGGTGCTGGTCCTGATGCTGTTGGAGGAGGAAGAGGAGGAAGTAAGTTAATTCTGTAGGAGGAGGTAACTCAAAGCTGGAGGAGCAGAGGGTCGCAGCAGGTCCACACAAGAGTCTCCCTCAACCTCCCCGACCTCCTTCTCTCTTATATCGACTCATAAAGCCCCGCCCGCACTGCAGGATGAAGCAGTTAAAACGGGGATGGACGGGGAAGTAAAAACCCCACAGCTCAGCTTTCTGAAACTATGAGTAAACCCAACCAGCTCCTACAAAAAAATCTGAATGCGGAGAAGTCCACAAACAGCAGCTGCAGACTGAGAGGGTTAGGTGGTCACGTGATCAGGTATGGCCGATAACAGTATTGTCGAGTGATTTTTTTTTAAAATCATTATTTGAACAAAACTGGTCATAGATTTTAATTTTATAATTTTATCACTCTGTAATTTAGTCACAGTTAAAAACCGAGAAATTTTAACTGGGTTAAAAAAAACATATGAAATTAAAACATATTTAGCTTCCCAGAATGATCATAACCCCCTAGGTTGATTATTTTGTCCATTAATTATGGTCATTGAATGGATTTATTGATACAGACAGCAGAACTTATCGTCATATGTTTACTATCGGCTACTGATTTTTTATATGAATGTGCTCACCTGTATAAGACAGACCACCACCTGTCGACTTATTGTGAAGACTATTGATCCAGTCATCTTCATTAGCAATGGATCTGACAAGAAGTTAATTTATTTATCAATAATAAGATACTAGATTCCCCTAACAACTTCATTAAATCTGTGTAGACATCATTGAGTGGAGTGTAAAACACAGCAAATATTCACAACTGTGAAATTGGACAAAGCCAATTTTACTTTAAAAGTTTAAATTAATCAGTTATTAAACATGTTACCAATTAATTTTCTGTCAGCTGGATGATTGATTGATTGATCAATATTTTTTTCAGCAGCTCTGGAAACTGATTGGTTTTTGGCATTGATTGTCCACCAGCCATCAATCACATTTGCTTCAATGATAAGTCTAAGAGGATTTTTCTTTTTTCTTTTTCGGACTTTGTTTAAATCTAAAATGGCAATGACAAAGAACATGTGACTACATGTATCTGTGGATGAAGGGAAATAATTATCTCAGAACAGAAAGGAGAGGTCTCTAAATTTTGCTGAGTCACAGTCCTGGTGGAGCTGTAACAACCTGTTCACCATTAACACCGTTATATAGAGCTGTTAATAACATGACTGGCCCACGGGACACAGACATGTCCCTGTGCTGTGAGACATTTACATCAGCTGCTGCTGCATGCCTTCAATATACAGTATGGATTAACATTGTAGCCAGAGGAGTGTGTGTTTGTTGTGTGTCTCTGGAGAGGGATGAAATGGGGAAGACGAACAATTTAATGATAATATTATTCTTGACCGCAGTCACAACTACAACCAAACTTTTCATTTTTAATTATCAGAATAGATTGACAAGAAAGGTATACAAATAGGCCAGAGAGATGTGTAGGCTACATTGTTCTTTAACTATGTGCTATAAAGAGCAGAGGGCCAGGAACCAAAATTACAAAGATTATTAAGTTGATAAACATCTGAATATTGTTCTGAGAATATCATGTAACGAACAAAAAAACAGAGATCCCTCTGTGCTAGGCTTACATCTGGTATTTTAAAAATATCACCTATAATAACTGCAACCCAATCAGGTGTCCCAGGATGGGGGTTGAGGTGTGTGAGGCCGGTTTTGATGTCATCAGTTTCACCATGTGTCCACACGGCCTAAGCGACACAACAACATTTTCTTCATGTTACATGAGCGATGACTGTTCAAGGTTCTCTGTAATGTGCAGGAGATCAGCTCCTCCTCTCTTCTGGAAACAGGTACGTAACGTTTGAGCGGCTGAAAGAGCTTTGTACAGTCGGGGAGATAACCATCATGTCATCAGGGTTGTCATGACCCAGCAGAGACTCAGCTAAAAAAGAAGCGCTTCAGACACTGATCATCATGGGGTGACTTGAGATGCCATCATCTGTTTTAGATGTCTTCATGTCTTCTTTCAGACAAAAGTCCTGCAGTTATTTGAAAGGAGAGAGGAGAAGTTCATACTTTCATTCATTCATAAAATGCTCCCAGTCAAACTTCCATCATATCTCACCAGCAAGAGTCACAGTTCGTCATCCAGTCAAAACCTGAGATAATGGGAAAACGTCTGCTTTCAGACCCCATTGTTTAGACTCATTAATTATTTATTTTTTAAGTAGGCTATATTTTGGGGCTTTTGCCTTTAATTGACAGGTTAGTTGAAAGAGACACAGGAAAGGGCCATCCGATGTGGGATTCGTACTGTAACCTCAAACTATAACTATAACCCCTGAACATGCGGCGCCTGCTCTCAGCAGATCTAAACTGATTTTATGCCTTGTCAGCTGTATTCATATGCACTCTGGTGTTGTAATTTTTATCTTTTTTTTAATCTTTTATTTTAAGCTTGTTTGAGCCTCTGTATCCTCAACTCTTGATTTGTTTGTCTGATGTTTTCCCTCATGTGTGAAACTTGTAACCTCCATCCTGATAAAGAGTCTGACCCCAGCGGCATTTCGCTGTGACTCGAATCGATTTGACAACACATGCAAAACACTGCAAACAGGGCACCGTTTTTCTGGAGACAAAAAAAGTGACGGACCAGGCTGGGCGCTTTAGTTGAGTGCTTCTTGTGTTGTCTTTTAGTTGCAGTGCATTGACCCCTCGGGACCACCATATTGGACCTTGATCAACAAGTCCCAGCATGTCTATGACGTTTTAGTTTCTCCTGAAAACCCCTGCCAGTGATGCTACTATGTGACTTCAAATTGGGAAAGATGTTGCAGCAAATCTTTAATTTATTATAATGTTTTGTTAAGTTTCAGTGATTTGACCTTTCAGGGCCACCAATGAGCACATCTGCTTCTTTAAACAATTTCTTATCTCTCCAGGAATGGTTAGGGTCCCACTGAATGGGCCCCTGAGGGGTCCTGCCTGTGGAGCACCGTGTGGACGCCTCCTCGGTGGACAGCAGGTGGCGCTGCGCCTGAGCTTTGCGCCGCCTGGAGGCTGCAGAGCTGCGTTTCCTGAAATGCATACTTCAGGATTAGGAAGAACACACCCAGTGACATCACTGAGGTTTGAAGAAGAAGAAAAAGTTTCAACTCAGACTGAGCAAAGGAGGAACAGGAGGGCCGGGAGGTCCCGCTCGCTTTCTGTCGCCTACTGTCGTCTCCTTTTTTTTATTTATTTATTTGTTTGTTTGTTTTTTACACCCCCGGAAACTTTTGAAGAGCGTCACGTCCAGGCTGCGCGTCAGGTTTGAGGTGAAGCGAAGCGCGGACTGCACAGAGGGATGTCAGCTTCAGAGGAGACGGACGGGCTCCGGCCGAGATATGGCTGTAAGTTCACACTTTTCTCTGCTCACCTTGAGATGCCAGGCGGGCGGGTCCCCCCTCTCTCAAACACACACAGACACACACTCCCACATACAAGGAGACGGGCCGGATCACAGCTCCGGCTCGGGGACATGCAAACGCCCCCTCAAAAAGTTGAGAAAGTGCAGATTTAGACAATTGTAGCTACAAAAGTCGCACATGCTGCTCGCTTTTCTTTCTGACAGCATGGTTGCAGCCTCATTATGACTTCCGCGTTTTTATTCTAATGCATCGCAGAGTGGAGGGAGGGCGAGAGAGTATAAGGGGGGAGGCCTGTTTTTGGAGTTTCCACAACTTTTTTCCCCACTCCGCACACACGTTACAGTTTACAGCCCAGGTCAATGTGACCACTTATCTCTTCCACTTATCATCTACGGGCCAAGAGGACATAAAGTTGTGTGTGTTTGTGCAGAGGTGAAATACTTCCCCATCAACCACCGCCCTTAAAAAAACAAACAAACAAAAAATAAATCCCCAAATATTCTAGAGGCAAAGTTTGAAAATGTGTATGGATCTTTTCATATTTCATCTTATTTCAAAGTAAAGCTCCACTACTTCAGATGTGGAAAACAGGGAGCTCAGCAGACTCATCCCAGCCCTTCAGGTTTGTGTTGAAGTCTCAGTTTTAGTTGAGAATCAGGATTTAGTACTGCTTCACTGAGAGGCTAAAAAATCTCCCACCTGAGCTGTGACAGGAGGCTGTATAGGGGCCTCTTTGTACTGCGCGCCCTCATCCTGTCCCCATCCCCCTCTCGCTCCATAATTTGTGGGGAAAAGGAAAAAAGAAAAAGAAAACTCCACTCCTTCAGGGAAGGTTTCTCCGTGGGCAGGAATCACAGCTCCAATCAGTGTGATCTCATGAGAATCGCCCCTGAACGCCACCTCACCCGGCCCCCTCCACTCCGGCCTGCATTGTTTTTTTGTTTGCGCTGTATGAATAACTGTGCCATTTACAGACAAAGGCAGCACACAGTTACACACCACATCATACAGCACCACTTCCCTGAGCTGAGTGCTAACTGGCTGAGCAGATGACTAATAAATGAGGCCGGTTTCCTTTTTGTGAAACACCTCCGTGTATGTGGAACTTTGGAGCCGATGGAAACTGTTCCTAAGTTGCATAATCGGAGTGAACATACAGCTATTTGTGAAATAACATGACTTCTTTTTCCTGCTCTTTGGGTTCAGCATTTTCCTCGTGATATCTCTTTTAACTGTTTTATTTTATTCCTGTTTTTCTAAAAGTTTACTATGTGTGTTTTCTCGTTGTCCAGCCGTCCTGGATGCTGTGGAGCGGCTCACGGCGGAGGAGATGGACGAGCGGCGGCAGCAGAACATGGCCTACGAGTACCTGTGTCACCTGGAGGAGGCAAAGAGGTGAGAGGAGGGTTCAGTCTGTGGCGATTCGGCTCCCATTCATGTCGTCACCCACAGCGACTTTGGTCTATTCAGTGGGTGTCATTGAGAGTCACACAGAGGCGTCATCAGACCTCCAACACCCAAGCACAGAGTTTTTCAATTTTCCTCGGAGGATAATTTAGAATTTCACATAACAGTTAAACAAAAACAGTTGCAGATTGACTTTCTGTTGGTGATTCATCTAAAAATCAGCTCAGCTCAGCGCGTCCTGCTGTGAAATCTCCAAATATTCACTTGGAGATCCTGAAATGAGACTGTTCAGACGTGTTTTATTGCTTTTTGCCTACACTCTGTCATGGTGATTTTCAAGTTTTACTTCCTTTTTGTATCTTGGCTCTGTCTTTGTGTTGGATGTCACTTTTTACCCACTGAAACCAAAGCAACAGTAGCAGGAAGTGGACGTCAGGTCAGCCATTCAATGATTCTTTGATCTTGATTTCAGCCAAGACTTTGCCCATTTTTAGACAATGACGGGAGGACTCATCCACATTTCTCATTCGATGTCGCTGTAAAAGTTGCTGTTTCCTCTAAATATCGCACTTGTTTAGTTACAGCAGGCAAAATGCAGTTATTTTTGGCCTCATTGTTTCACAAGAAATAATTAGTTATCACCCGCTGTCAGCAGCGACTGTCTCCACCCACCTGTCTGACACAAGCACAAGCAGCTAATGAAGACTGTACACTGAGGTACACAGATGGAAATGTTGAGAACAGGAACGCGCTGGTGGCTCTGTGTTTGGTCCAGACTGAAATGTACTTCATGTTTTAGATTTAATAATCTAAAAATCCAGTGATTCAGTCTGTTCAGACTTTCCATAAGTCATTTTCAACGTTAAGGACAAGACAGAGTATTAAGCTTACTGACAATAAAGTGTCACTAACACCAACTTTTATAAATGACACCTGGCCCAGACAACGTGGACGCAATGTATGAAGACATTTGTACTGTTACCATGCCAACAGATGAAATGTGCAGCAAGTTGTAGCTGATCTCAGGTCAGTGCTGCTCGTCACCGAGGAAACACAGAAGTTCGCAAGATAATTTTAGAACAGCACAGCAACTTTTATTAGGAAGTAAATTAGGTCTTTTACTTGGTGTCCACACAACACACACACAAACAGCTGTCTTTATGTGTGTGTGTGTGTGTGTGTGTGCATGTGTGGAGCTTGTTAACAGTTGTGTGTGTTTGCTTTTGGCGCCTCAGGAGTCGACCCTGCCGCGGGGTTGCTGGTTCAAAAGAGGAAGGATTGTGCGAGACAGGAAGTGACTCAGTCCCTGTTGATTTTAGTATCTCCCCCTCCGTTGCCACAGAAACGCACAGTAGTCATAGCAACAGGTTCCGGTGTGAGTGCTGGAGTCCGCGCTGCTGCTGCACGGGGTTCACGCTCCGATAAAGAAGCTCAGCGGTTGTTGTGGCTGTTGCTTTATGACTGTGTGTGCATTTGTGTGTGTGTGTGTGCGCGCACCTGCCTCGTGTCTCCTTCCTGCCCCGTTATCGTCGTCCATCTGTGATGTTCAGAGAAACTCCTGGAGTCACTTCTTGTGTTGTGTCTGTTCCCACTCCTGACATCTGCACCTCCACCCACGCTGCCTCCTCCCGTGTCTTTAGTTCTAGTTTCTATTTGTCACGTTGTTCCCAAACTCAGAAACACTAGTAGTAGTAACATCACTAAACATTTTATTAGGTCGGTGTTTGGGTGTTTTTGCCAGGATGATGACAAGCAGCGAAGAGCCCTGCAGTAATAACCAGGTACAAGCTCTACTGCTTTTTAATTGTCCTCTTACCACGTTCATTACATAACTTGGCACCTGTGCGTGTTGACCAACTTTCTACCTCGGCCCGGTGAGGTAGGTTCATGAGAAAAAGTCAGCTGTTGTTCTTCTCGAGCAAAAAAAAACAAAAAAACCCAAGTACTCTCACCACAAACCTCTGATCCGGAGCTTTTGTTCCTAACACTTGGACTTCCTCTGTTTGCTCAGTTATCGTGAGATATGATGATGACGATGACTTCTCCTTCATGTCTGCTCATAAATGCAGTGGCACTTTGGTCCTGACCTTGGTAATAATTGTTGACAGAATGATCTGATTGTTCACTTTGCAGCTCGGGGCTCAGAGCTGACGCTGATTTCCTGAGTGGAGGTTGATTCTCGAAGTCATGTTGCTGTTTGTTTCAGTTGAGCTGAGCTCTCGATGAAGAGTCATATCATGAAGTATCAACAATTTCAAACATTTGCAGACTTTGTGACAGTTCACACCCGCAGGACAGGTGCACCTCTATACCAGATCATTAATTAGCAAAATGAGATTGAGATTTAAAGGGATAATTCAACAACATTTGTATTCAAGGCAAATGCAGAGACTGCTTGCCAAAAAACTGCCCTTGACAGGAACGCACATCAGTGGTTTTGCATGAATTTCCCTCTAAAACAACTCTCTCTCGTAACGTTCCATTATTATCTCATAGCGTGGTGAATGTGCAGGTCACAACTTGTCCACCAGAGTGTTTTGGAGTTGTTGGATTGTGTACTGTATGATTAGGGAAACCAAGAAATCCCATGAGCCTCCGTAGCGTAGCTCTGAGCAGCTCACGGCTCTGCTTTGCTGTTCTAAAAACATCTTGCACTGACAATAAAAAGTAAGTTAATAGTTAAACAGTATTTTGGGTTTATAAACTCATAGAAGATCAGAATATAATAATATTGCTGGTGCCTGTAACCGGAGAAGGGTTCTGGTCAAATCCACCAAAACAGAAATATTCATTCAGCATTAATACACAGAATCAATCTCCTGTTACAGCCACAGGTGCACTCTGGTCTGTGAGCCTCCTGATTGGCTGTCGTTCCTCCATCAGCCAGAGTTTCAGGTATAGGCTGAGATCCATGTGGGTTAACACCTGAGCCTGCAGGGGAGCACCACCAGGGCCCGGGGGGAGGGAATGCTGGGAGCGTGTGTCGATGTCAATGCAGAGAGGTATGATGGGAATGTTGTGGCAGGTGCACAGCAGGGCGTGAGTGTACCTGTGCGCCTTGTTGGGACGGATGCAGGAATGCTGCTCCAATGCTGCGGAGGTTGGTGCTTCGGCAGCGGCGAAGGCCTCTCGGCTCCAGCTGGTTCGGCTATGAGATGCAAACGACTGCGTGTTATCGCCATCTTATTTCCATGCTCTGTCTGAGATGGATTTGAATGCTCAGTGACCCGTCTGTCTCTGCTGGCTCTTCAGGAATACAGACGTTCAGACGCGTCCATGGACTGACTGTTTCTTTTTAACTGGTTAAATCTATTTAAAAATTAAAACAAAAAAAACATCGAGAAACTTTAAAATGCTTTTTTTATGCAACCATTCCTGCAAAAAGCAAATTCACATTCAGTGATAAAAGAAACTAACTTTCCCGATCTGTATCTGAAGCTTTCACTCTCTCCTTGTGTCTATCTGGGAATGCAGTCGGACATGTTACCTCCACGTCAGAGCGCAAAAAAAAAACAACTGCCTCAGGTGGCAGAGCAGTGACGTTGGAAGTCAGGATGTCAAGGCTGCGTCTGTCTCACGTCGTACACCTCTCGTCGTCTCGTCCTCTGCCTTCCTGCCCGCGTGTGTGTGAAGGTTAGGGTTAGGCAGGTTGTAAATCACTCACTCAGCAGATGTTGCTCTGCAGAGAGTGACACAGTGTTTAGGTGGAGGTGAGTGCTTTTGATTCCACAGGGGAGGCAGATTCAGCAGGGTGAAAGTGGAAGAGGAGAAGATGAGGGAGAGATTTTAATTTTACAGTATTGGTTGATATTGTCCTGCTGATTGTTTCTAATCTAAACTGCTCTGTAGCTGGGATTTGCAGGGCTGCAAAAAGTCTGATAACCGATGAATCTGCCAGTAATCCACATGTTTACATGAACACTTACAGTATTTGTTTTCAATTATCCCTCAAACATGATTCGAACACATGTGACAAATGTGTTTTGGAAGCGTAACATTTTGCTTTTTAACAATAACTTTTATTTTTAAAAATGGCCTCACTGCAGTCCTGCAGTAGCCTAAACTCTTGGCGAATGTCAATAATGAATAGCTACACACTTTCTTTTCACACATCCCCATTCACTTTTACGGTTTGACCAGAAGAAGAAAGTGCAGCTTTATCTGTTCATTAGATGTTTGCAGATTTTTTCATGTCTAGTTGAACCACCTGGGCTGTGCAGGTTTGTAACACTTTCAGTTTCCAGGGCTGTCCTGTGGCCCGGAGAGCTAAGTGCTAACTCCAAAAAACACACCCAGTCCTCGCTTCTCACACTCAGGCCTGTTTGTATTAGGCGTTGATCTTTTGGAGTTGGAACAGTGTCTAATTAGTGTTTTGTCTAAATGATTCAAATGACAGGGTTTTACTGCAACCTCCACATTTCATGAAAGTTGATGGAAATTAGAAAAATGAGGCCCTTTTGAAAATAAATATATCTTGTGCCTCCCTCTGGGGACAACATGTGGATTCAGCACAGACCGACTTTTAATTATTTTAATACAGCAGGCCGCATCTGTTTCTCAGTTTTGGGGCAGAAACTGCCACCTATTTGTTTTTTTAATGGCTTTATCAGACAGAGTCAGACTCAGTGTTTCCTCCTGTGTCACTGAAGCCTTAAAATTGTGAAGGCCTTCTTTGTGACGTTGGCTCTCGGAAAATATGAAATATTTAAACCTATTGGTCCTCCTGCGGCTTATTTTCCGTAACAACCACTCCCCATGTGTGATGTAGAGCCCATATAATTGCTCTGAGGTATTTACTGTGTCTATTATGTCTCAGCTTATTGAGAATGAGACTTTTTGTTACTAAACATAGTCATTACCTTTTATTTGCCCCCTGATGATGAACTTTCCATTATTTCCCACACAGGGTATTTCTTTTGTGTGGTGTCTGTTGAGCCTGTGATGTTTTACTCAAAATTAAAGTAGAGTGAGATCCAACAGACCTTGATCAGTACCCAGAAACCCTCCTGTCACAGTGACGGCTGTTGTCCGACCTCAAACCCCCTCATTCTGTCATGTTGTGTCTGTGGTGTCTGTGGGCAGCTGTGTGTCACTTTATCGGGGCGTTGATATTTCTACACCTGTGCATGAAGCCAGATTAAAGCTGCATCTGAAAAGCAAACACAGTGGGGTTTTTGTATGTGCTGTAAAATGGTTCAGAGATTCTAACTCTGACACCAGAGATTTGGTTTGATTTGGTTTATTTTAAAGGTCCCATATTTCACAGGCTGAAGGTTTGATTTCAACCCTAATGAATGGTGGGTCCAGTAGGGCGGGGCTTGGTGAATGCTTTGCTGTGACATCACAAAGTCAAAGAAGTGCTGACAGCTGGTTTTTAGGCTCAGTTTATTAATACAAACTGCATTTCTGGAGATGTTTTATAACATATGGACATCTAACTATGTAAACAACATACTTTACAATAACCACCATGCTGTATTGAGCTTTAATAGAAACAATTACTACCTATACCGTATGGAGCTTTAAAGCACAAAGACTCTGTGTCAAGCATCTTAAAATTACAATGTCATGGTAACTAATTAGTGCATAACTTTCTGAGGGTTCATATATGTGATGTAACAAACATCATCTTGTGATTCAAATGGCCCCGACTCTGCTCGAGTTACAGTTAACACGCTGTTATCAGAACAGTACAGCTCAGGTAAACAGAGTACGTGTTGCCATGGTGGCAGCAGAGTTTACCTGTGATTGGCCAGTTTCATGCTCACAGCCTCTGACTGACCGACAGCAACCTGGTGTTTTATTGACTTTGAGAAGATGATATGTTTTTTTTTTCCCCTCTCTTGCTCCAATGTAAGAGATGATCTGTTCTGCAATCTCATAGTAACACGGCCTGTGCTTGTGTGTTTGTTTGTTGCAAAGGCCAAGATCTGCTGCCTCTGACAAATACACACTTGTTAGAGTGAAAGTCGACAAATGGCTGAATTACAAAAAAATCCACTTTCCAATGAGCTTCAAACCTTTTTGTGTCAAAGTAAGTGACACTGAGGAATGATGGGAATTTACCCTGAGAGGAGATCAGTGACGTTGTTGTTGTTGTTGTAGTTGTTGTTGGATCAAATGGCTCGAATAGCTAAGTGCGTGGTTACGAGGTTACATCATTGACAGGTGAGTGTGAGGTAACAAGTTACTCCTGTGTAGATTCTTATCTCAGGGTGGAAAGTGTTTATTTCAGGAGGCTTAGTCTTACTGTAAGTCACAAAGGTATGAGGAAAAAACAGTGGAGGTTTTTATTAGTTAAGGAAACATGTCACTGAGCATGAGGGGAAAATCGATACAAAGTACTGCAATTTTATGTTGCAATATAGTTTCGATTGGCGCAAAGTATCAGTCTTTTATAATTATGTAAATGCAATTTACAGATGATCATGGTGTCTGTGTTCTTCCAAACCTGAGAATTGTGGAGATGTGTTTCCTTCCTTGATAAAAAACCCACAATTTTTTTTATTTCTCTTGTAAATTTTTGACTTTTAGCTTTACCTTCTCACTGCTTTCACTTTTACCTGTGGCAGCCTGAGGTTTTTTAATTTTTAATTTTTCTTTTGGGGGGGGGGGCGCTTTAATTTAGAGGACAGTAGAAATAGACAGGAAATGAGGAGAGGGGTTGACTCGCAGCAAGGGGCACATGGTGAGGACTAGAGCCTCTGGATATGGGGCGCCTGCTGAACCATACAACGTCCCAGCAGCCTGTGATTTTAATGTTCCCGTGTTCTTGTTGTTTGTCATGTCCTTAAACAGAAACGGCTTCTCTTAACTTCGCTAAACGCTGCTGCCGTCACAGCTAAACAGCGGCCTGCTGTTATTACTGTCATAAACCTAGATCAACTCCTCGGCTGGAGCCGTTTCAGCCAGTTCTGATGCTGTAATTGCAGCTGTGTGGCAAAAGTGTAGATGTGACGCAAGTGGAGTCAGAGCCTGGAAACAAAAATGATCTCACACAGTCCGACCTCCATCCCAGAGTGCTGAGTGACATTTAGAGGTAGAGCATCGATGCAGAAATTAGCCTTCAAACCGACTCCCCCTCACTCCAGTGCTGACCTGTGGTGTGAACAACCCCATGTGGTGCAGGCCACACCCTCGGACAACAACGCAACATAATACAGTCATAATTAAACGAATGTGATTAATATTAACACATATTTTCCAGTAGGTCCTTTACATCTCATCCTCCTGCTGATTTACAGGAGCGAAAACATAATCAACATCCAAGGGTTGATTTTAGCCATTACTAGTTTTAATTTGTTTTTTTTGCCTCTATGATAGTTTCAGAGACAGGAAACTAGAGAGAGAGAGAGAGAGTGAGAATGACATGCAGCAATGATGACGTAGGTTGATTTGAACCTGGGTTACTGGGGCTTAGACAAAATTTTGCCAATAGGGGTTTTGTTGACTTTTACTTTGAAATATTCTGCTTTGTCATGTGATGTGATGATGCACATTTGCAGATTTGCAGAGGAAGAGTCGATTACTGTCCTTCTTTTCTAAAAAAAAAAAACATGACACTTGAATATCAAGGCTCAGTTTTCTCTCTTCACTGTGAAATGAAAACCACAGTTTCACCGCCTCTCCTCAAGCGTCACTGCTCTTGTTTTTTTTTCCAAACATGGGAGAGGCCTTGTGCTGCTGCTGCTGCTGCTGGGCGGTGCAACGTCTTCGTATTTTACATCTTCTCTGAAAAGCAGCTGCACTGTAGGTGTTAAAAAGAGACCTGACTGTGGCAGAGTGGGCTAATCCACCAGAAAACATAGAGATAATCTCTGTTTTATCTGCAATCCATCATCACACAAAGTGGAGTGTTATCGTGTTGTCAGATTCCTCTTCCTTCCTTACCTCCTGTCTGTCAGCCGAGGCTGACTAGAATAAACTGACACCTGTCACTTTACAGATGTTGCTGTCCAACCCGTCAGTTTGATCTGAGCAGCGAGAGGCCCATTAGGATTCCTCCCTGCTGCTGCTTTGAGAGATGGATCTCAACACGGACTCTTAGTATGAAGCTCCATCTCCTCTCTCTCAGCCTCCACTGCGGGACCAGCCCAGTTCCCCCCGAGCTTTGGCCTTTTGCCTGTAATTTCCTGTTTTTACACAGTTTCCACACACTCTGTGTTTCTGCTTCGCCGCTGCCACTGCTGCTGCAACGGGTGTTACGTAATCCCAGGTCCTCGACATTGTGTTGCCACGGGGGAGAACAATGGCACAAGAGTGATGTGTTCAACACTTTGCGCAGCGATACCATCTGTCCTCAGGTGACTGATCTGACCTGTAAACAGCTTTCTGTTTGCCGCTCCACCCACATCAGGAAACCTGCCATAGTAATTTGGTTTTCTTATTTGAGTGGATTCGATTTAGAGATGAAACAGTTTTAGGTAATTGATTGAATTCCCTGGTTCCAGCCTCTGTTCTGGTTCTTGACGTGAGCATCCAAAACATCTGACAACTCAGCTCTGAGACTTTTCAGAAACAGAACAATGAATTAAAATAACGGTAAAAAAAATTATGCTCAGTTGCCTTATGTTTACTTTTTAAATGAGCTAAAGCAAACTGAGCAGGTGGCAATTACGCAAGCACCGCCCACAGAGGATCAGGCAGCCTCTGAGAAATGAGATGAACTTTATTAAACCACACAGGGAACTTCAAGTGTCTGCAGCAATTAGGGCTCATTCAGAGAGGTTGGAGTATAGGAGAAGTTAAAGAGGGAAGTGAGGCATCTGAAATCAGCCACAAACACTTAGAAGTCAGTAGAAAAAAGCAGAATCTCGTTGGCCGGCCGGATCGACGAAATGTTGCCGTGCTGCGGGCGGGAAGGGGTTGCTGTGTAAATGTTACCTGCTGAGTGCTGGTTGTCTGGGAGGCACCGCGGCCTCCGAGAGGAAGAGCCGTGAGTCACACAATCTGACAGTCAACGGCTGAGAATGAGAGGGAATGAAAAAGGGGGGATGAAAGGGAGAGGGATCAGTGCTCCATAAAGGCCCTGCAGGAGTCGGTCCCGCCCCTCCTCCGCCTCCACCGTCTCTCACCTGTGAAACCTGAGCCTGCAAAGTTACTCTTCCAGTTTGGATCACCGTCACAGTCCAGGGAAATCTGTAGTGACTCGTCCACAAGAGCTGAGCTGAGGCAGCAGTTTCGTCCGGCTGAGCTGCTCCACACCCCCACCCCCTCCCCACCTGATCCTCAGGCCTACCTGCCTCTCGGACTCTCCGGCCGCCCCTGCTGTCTGTTATTACAGCTTTGTGTGTCGGCGCTCAGCTGGTATTTGCACTTGTGACCTGAGCTGAACAGCAGGGACAGTAATGGCTGCGACGCTGCCGCTCAGATGTGACCTGATGGGTTAATTGTCCTCAGACGGAGGCCTCCAGCAGCGCAGTGGGTCAAAGGTCACAGCCATTAATAGTTTTTATCAAAGAGCAGGCTTTTACAAGTGTCTGCAGCTATACCCGATGGAAACTAGTGCAGGGGTGAAAATATTACAATTTTAAAACGGGTCACAACAGACAAAAAAAATCTCATTTGAAATGTACAGTAATTTGACTTTGTGGTTCAGTTCAACCAAAGAGTGATTACTCTCCTTCTTTCCTCATTTAAGAAGGTTTTAAGAATCTTTAGATGCCTAAACTATAGTAATAATATTAAAAAACAGATATGTTTTTGACATAAAAACTTAATTACATGAAATGTGGGTCATTAGCCACTCCCAGGCCAGGAGAATTGTTGCTGAGTCATAATCTATATTAGATGATCAGGTAATGTGCACCGTCTCAACACGACCTGTACCCTCCCCTCGGCCCTGTTGAAAAGTGAAACATGGTTGATTCCCCTCCTCCTCTGTGGGCAGTGTTTCCCACAGAGACGTGATGTGGGTATGGTGTCGGTCCATCTGCCGTCAGCCGTGTGAGTGCGAGTGGCGAGGGGAGGACGAGGTCAGCTGGTGCACAGATTCCAGTGCTGCAGCAAAGCATGTAATGGGCAACTTGGCTCTCACTCATCTTCTTTGTATTTCACTCCTGTCACTTCTTTTACCTCGTTTTCCTCTGCTTCAGCCTCTCAGCTTTGTCCTCATCAGACACCGGAACGCTCATCCAACACTTTGGATTGAGAGCGTTGATGTTTGGGATGTCACATAAGAGAAGATAAGATCATGTTAATTTCCATTTCTATGCATTTTCACTCTCTTCTTTCTATGCATTGGACACACACTTTAAAGAGTCCTTTTCTCCTGCTTAAATAAAATATAAAATATAAAAATCATACTTGAAAGGCTGCACAATTCATTCAAAGTGCAATATCCAAAGCACAGATGCTGCTATTTTCTTTGATGAAAGTAAAATGTGTCCAAACTTTGTTGTGCACTGTCAGCACTATAAGTGTTGTGTTGCCACGGAGATGACCTGACCTACAAATCATGTTCTCCAGATGCAGGAGGAGTGTTGTTTGGTATGAGACCTGACATCACACAAATCACATTGTCATCAATTCAAAAAATGTCTTTTTTTATATATATATTTTGCAGCCCTAATTAAAACAATAATGTGTTGCTTCAAAAACACCACGAAAAGAAAAATGCAACAGTCAATATAAACAATTACTTTAGTTTGAGCAGAAATTTAACTTGACACAGCACAGGAGCGGAGAGATGCTTATAAGGAAAATAGTTTCCATGGAGACCTGCACATCTGACAGCAAGCAACAAAGGAAGACTAAACAATAGAATAATAGATGCGTTAATATCAGGTGTGTGTGTGTGTGTGCATGTGCACTGCAGTCTGCGAGGCTCAGTCCGTGGTTGGACGAGCTGAGCTGCAGCGTTGTGGGCTGGTGGCACGAAGCAGCCGCCACACTCCCTCACCGCACACACACACACACACACACCGTGCCTCTCCAGCTCTTCTGTCAACACAACGCTTCTCTCTCTTTTCCTCTTTAGACACACGTGGACAACGCACAACTGCATTTAGAAAACCACACACAGCACATGACAGGGCGCCGTCAAAAGGTCCTGATGCTTTGTGTACGAGCGCCGCCCTCTCCCGCTCCATCACACGTCAGGCTCTCATCATTGTGTTGTGTGTGTGTGTGTTTGTGTATACATAATTGTTACACAGTTTAACATAAACCTGTCTCAGGTAGTGGGTGTGGCTTGTTGAGCGCGCCGTTCTTCACCTGGTAGTTCAACTTCAACTGTCTTTTACTGTATGCAAATGAGCTTCATAACAGTTAACAATATAATTGGTTCCCATTGCTGGTTAATGGGAAGTGTTGAGCTTGCTTAACAACACACTAACAAGCAACATCTAGGCTTTTATTTTTTCAACATGGTGGTAATGTACAGCATTTTGATTTTCAGCAGGATTTCACCACCACTCTCATGTTGAAACACCAGAATCAGACTCTGTATTGATGCAGATGACTGACTGAGAGAAAAGGCGTGTAGTTCTGGCTTAGCTGACGCCGGTTATTCTCTTGATGTGACTAAAACGCTGACTGTACTATTTCCATATTCAAAGCGTTGCTTTCCAGTACGTGTGTTCCGGCTGGTGTCCGTGTCGTCTCAGTGACTACAGTGTGGATGGAAGTACGTGGGATCTGAGGTGCTGGAGAATGATGATTTGCGGCCCATGTAGTCGGGTTTAACGGTGCAACAGACACAGCGCAGTACAGTCACAGGCCGGACTTCACTCTTCTAAACAATGAGCCAGTGAAAGCTATTAGGCCGCTCCCAGCGAGGACAGGACCTCTCAGCGCCACAGTAATGAGCCTTACATTATCTGGCTGTTATTAAATATTAACCATGGAGGAAGCAGAGAGACTGTGGTGCTAAGAAATACTTGGGAAAGAGGAAGTGTTAACTATAATCCAAAGTTTCTGCATGGATTAAACATTATCAGCAGCCCCCGCCCTCCTGACATCCGTATAGAGCCACCTCAGTGGCGGGGAAGTCGCGGCGGACAAGATTTTGCATGTGGCAGGATGACGGAGGATGTAGGAGTCGGCGTGTCTTCCTGAGGAGACAGCGAGACTCTTCCTATGAGAATGACCTCTGACTTCGGCTTCCTGCATCAGAGCCGGGATGAGACAAGGATTCCTGGTGTTTCCTTGTACGTCCACACTGTGGGAGATGTGTTTGTGCAGCGCTCAAGGCCCTTTAATCAGTCCCGCTTTTTATTGATGTATGAGCAGCGAAAGGTTCAAATCTCCTTCAGTTCCAGAGTTACACCAGATTAATGAAAGATAACTGGAGCTTTGTTGACTCTTTGATGCGTTTTATACACGTTTCCTGCCAGTCGTGTTGATTTTTTAGCCACTTTAGTAACAATTTGTGGACATTTTGTTGTTCTTGCTTACTTTGAGTCAGATGTGTCTCCTACTTGAAATTCCATTCTGCTGTGTAAATGTTTGCAGTGTACCACTATATGTGTATGCCAGGCTGGAGTCAAGTTATGCTATTTATTACCACGGCTGTATGTTCTGCCAGTGTTATAGTGTCAGCTGAAAAAGTGGGTGAACTATTTATTCATGCATTCATAATGCATGATGTCATGGGAAAAGTTTGTTAACGTCACTGTAAATGTGACAGGGTTCACCAGCAGCATCATGTCTTCGGTCCGTCATTGTGCTAAATGTTTAGCCATCGACTATGAACGTCTCTCTGTAGTAGGTTAGTTAATCGTTTGTTAAATTAACGTCTTTGTGGTTTTTCAGTTGTGCACCACTGACTCTTGACTTTCTGAACTCAGCCCTCATTTAACTGCTTTGACATGTGAGAAATAAAAATGTGTTATTTTCACTGGCAGCATTACATCCTCACACCTTAAACATAGACAATATACATAGTGAGAAACCCATCAGAAAATACGAGGCTGTCATTATAATACTGGGTACTAACAACTAAAACAGCCTTCATCAGAGCGTATCCAACTGTGTAACTACTATGTTCCTACATTAATACCGTGTAGGGATGCACAATACCACTTTTTTTCAAACCAATACTTGGATCTTAGTACTTGCCGATACCGAGTAGCCTACCAAAGCCAATCCTTCTACCACAACAAAAAAACAAATGATTAGGCAAAATGCAATGAATTGGAAGACAAGTTTTATTTTATTTTCTGCTTGTTACAACAACATTTGCTGTAACAAGCCTCTGATCTAAAAAAAAATAATAAAATACAACAAAGATGCAAAGCTACCCTCTGATTGTGGTCTTCATGCAGAGCAATTGCATGCATCGGTTCTTGTTATACCAGTATATACCAGCATCGGTATCGGTATTGGTGCATCCCTACTGTGTATTTGCTGGACAGTATCAAGATAAAGGTTCTCGAATCGATCCCCGGTGGCCTTTTTGAAACATCTCCCTGTGTCTCTGTTGGTTCTTTCCAGGTTCAAAGACATGACAGTTAGGTGTCTGTATGTCAGCTCTGTGATAGACTGGCGACCCATCCATGGTTTACTCCATCGCTGCCGTACGTACGTCAGATGGGATTGGCCAACAGAGGACAATTGATGGATGTATCAAGACATTACATTGAGGATGTTGCTCAATCCAGTATGAATCAAACACAGCATTGTCCTTCATGTATAATTTCCCCGACGATGCTCTTTCACCTCCACTTTTCTCACCTGACTTAATTCCCAAGATTCCAGCACGTGTTTATATTTTTGGCTATTTTTTCATTGCACACATGCCTCTGGGTGTTATAATCACAACTTGACGTGTCTTTCCAGCCGCTGTCTGGCATTGTCGGAATCCACTCATTAAAGTTCTGAAATCCATTCATAGCTGCTGTCCTCGGTGGTTGAGCTGAAGGGTGTGTCTGTGTTTGTGTTCGCCTGGAAAAAAAAGGGTGTGTAGCCCTGATAAAGGAGCCATTAGCCAACAGCCTTTTTTTATGGAACCTTTCACTGCCGCGTTGTCGAGTGAAAGCAGCAGCTTGTTCCCGGCTGCCAGGCCCCGGCCCTGCTCCACGGGTCGCTCACCTTGCCCTCAATAGCAGGCCTGTCTGGAGACCCCATGTCGCAACTTCCTGGGAGGGAAGTTGTTTCAGCTGCAGAGTGTGGGTGTCGGTGTGTTTTCATGTGTTTGTATGAGAACCGAATGCCTTGACAAGAATTAAAAAGTTATGAAAATCCATGAAAATGACAAGAAGTCGGCTTTAAGACCAGTCTGTATTCGAGGATGTTTGTGTATGTGTGTGTATGAGGGGGGTCTGTCTGTAGGAGGAAAGGAATCTTTTAATCTTTCTCAGGATGTAGTTAACCTCGTTGCTCGACAAAGACCTTAGTTACGGAAGAATGGGGGTGTTTTTTTAAGCAGATGAAAAGAGAGACTGTTTGACTTTTTCTAAAGGCCACGTTTGACCTCAGCGTCTGACCTCACACTGTGAAATTCCTCGCCGCCAATGATAAACTCAAGGCTTTCATAATCAGAGGTGATATCTGATTATAAAGGAGAGCAGACCCAGGAGGGGGGGGGGGGTTATGGAATGTAGCCATTAATCTTTGATAGAAGAAATGTGTTACTGAGGTGCGGTGCAGTTTACAGCACATTACAGTAGATAACTCTATGAATCTGAAGCTCTACTGTAAAAGTCATGTCTGGTCTTTCTTTACTCAGATATAAAATCCAAAAAGAAAAAAAGAAAAAGCTCTTGTGTACTTAAACTCTTCCTCTGCAGTGACCTATGAGCCAGAAGTCCATATCTGTTTTTGTTTTTTTATCGAACAAAAACACGACATAAATAACCAGAAGACAAAACAATAAACACAGATTAAATTTAACATGTCATTTCAGTATCAGTCAGGACTGATGACCTGAATAAGATATTAAAAGGGGAAACAAACACATTAACCAAACGAATAAGAAGGAAAAGCAGTTGCAAATGTGTTGTTTTATGTACTTAGAAATAACTGCACTTTGATACTAAGCTGAAAAGCCACTGTGATTCCTTTGTAAATGTCAAGCTCTGTTGTCGTCCTCCAAGCAGTTAGCGAGGAGTCTGTGGCTCTGTAGGAAATCAGCAAGTGATGTGGAAGTAGGTGAGTCAGGTTGGATTACAGGAGGCTCGCTGACAGCAGAGAGCTACAACGTCTCCTCTGAAAGGAGCTCAGGTTCTTGACCTGCTCTGGTTTTGTCCATAGTTGCTGAGCAGAGGATGACCGGAGGTGGTGGAATCCGGTCCACCAGGCCGCCGGGCCCCGGGGCCCTGGTGTGAGAGCTCGGCGTGTCTCCTGCGTGTCCCAGGGCCGACACGGACACGCAGCAGGAATGTGACTCCGCAGTATGATCGAAAAAGAAATGAAATGTCACACATGAGGAATGCTGGGAACTCTCTTGCTCAGCAGGGGAGGTCACCACAGGACGGGGTCAGGTGCCTGCTGCCTTGAAGCTGCAGGATTAGTTTTGAGGCGACGTCGTGTTATTCAGATAAACACAGGTTGTGTACTAGAGCTGGGACGCTATGCTTTTCTCCTGATTTGATTCTTCTACAATTTTTTGGATGCTGGTTCGATTTACAGTAAATTGCGATTCTAGAGCCTTTCTGACAAAATGAGATAGACTGAGGTAAACTGCTACATTTTAACATTTATCTGCACACAATTACTGTAGGAACCTATAAATTAACATACTCCATTATAAAGTGAACTTAAACCCTTTTCAAAACCTGGACTCACTGTATTTACAATACAATACAATACATAAAACTTTATTGTCCACCATGGTGGAAGTTTGTCTTCGGCTCACCACAAATACCACCACCATAAAAAAGACGAACAAATGCATTGCACAATATTAAAAAAAAAAAAAAATTAGCATCACTTTTCACTTCTTATTTTTAGATGTAGAAAAAACTTTTTTTTTCTTTGACACATGCAGTGACTGATGTTTAACAAAAATAGCACAGTACTTACCCACAGTATACACACACACACACACACACACATGCACACTGCCACTGGGATCTGGGATCATGTTTAGATAGCTTTCTGTTCAAATATTTGTTACGAGGGGCTGAGCCTGCACCCTGGGTCTCTGAGGCGTCTTCCTGAGCAGAGGAGTTGATACTCAGTGTGAAGGACTCTGTAATGATTCAGTAATTCTGGTGATTGTGTCCTCGTGTGAGCTTCTGCAGTTTGTGTCATTCTGTTTGACTGTATCAGCTGCATAATCTGGATCAAACCAGGCTTACTGTAGATGCCGTGACTCTGAAGTGATAGGAGAGGAGAAACAACTTCTGGATGACACAGAATGTCCTCAGTCTGTTGGTAAAATGCGTCTGTTGGACCCTCGTGATACACATTATGTTTGATATTATAATAATGATTAATGAGTCAAAAGTTGCTGTTGTTGCCGCTCTCCCAGGAAGACGCCATGTTTTTACTTAAATTTAAAAGAAAAGTTTCTCTTCTGAACAGCAGCCATGTTTGTGAACGTCTCAGACTCAGCTGTTTGTGAGTGGGGACGGGTGTTATCAAAGTCATTATCACCCAAATGGACTTTCACACTTGTTTGAATGTGGGACAGTAGACACCCCTGATCTGGTGAATCTAAAGTGGTGCATGCTCCAGTTAGTTAGTCAGTGATGATATATTGATGTTAGACCAAAGAAAAAACTATTTTAACAAACATAAAATGACATGTTTACTCAACCATAACATCCTAACCATCTCCTCCCCATGTCACTGAAATTAGAGCAGTTAAAACAAGACTCTCAGTTTCAGTTTCATGCAGACGAGGCCTCACTGCTTCAACAGCATATCCGATTACACATTACATTTGTCTTCATTTTATCGCCTTAAATGCTCATATAAAGTGCTTTCAGCTTTAAGTAGCTGTCAACTATAAGTGGATATCTCATTGAACACTGCTTTCTATTTCCAGGAGCCAGAGCCGAAATAAAATCCTTTTCAAGCGCTGTTTTGATTGTCTTGTGGGTTTATAAAATAAATAAATCAACAGTAATAATGCCTGTGGGGACACTGAGCTGTGTATTTAAACATGGATGCATATATATCTCCTTTTGTGTTTACTGTCTTATGCAACGCCTGCGTGCTCTTCTCCTCCTGCAGATGGATGGAGGCCTGTCTGGACGAGGAGCTGCCTCCCACCACGGAGCTGGAGGAGGGGCTGAGAAACGGCGTCTATCTGGCCAAACTGGGCAACTTCTTCGCCCCGAACACCGTCTCCCTCAAGAAGATCTACGACCGCGAGCAGACGCGCTACAAGGTGAAAGCATGTCTTGTGTATTCATTCATCAATGGAAGATAGAATACTTTTCATCTTGAGAGTGGCTGTCACAGGTTTGGTTCAAAAACCACTTCTTGAAAGTGCTTCTTCTTCAGGTCTTAAGCTTTGAAAACAAAGTCCATAACTCAGATTTAATACAAAAAAATCTTGTAGTTTTTAAATCATGGTCATTGGTGTATTGGGAACACTCAGTTTTACCTGAAACCTCCTCTAGTTTTACTGTATCACTCAGTCAGCCAATCAGAAAAGAGGCTCAGAGCCTGCTCTCTTCTGATTGGCTGACGCCGACCTCTTGTTTCTAAAGCTTCAGAGAGAAGCAGAGAAAGTAATGTAAAACCACACAGGAGTGGTTTTTGGTTCTTAAAACCACAAATACATGTATGTCTTCTTACGGAGCAACACTTCAAATGAACTGGAGGAGAAAAGGAAAATGTGTAACTTTAACAACAAATACAAGAATCCCTCATTTTTCATTTGGAATTTTATAGAAAAAAGCACAAGTGATAAAGCAAGAGGGTTTGAAGAGATGCAAGGGAACGGCTCGCCTTAAATTGGAGCATTCCTCTTTCAGCCAAATTCTTGTCTGAGTTTGTTAACAAAGCCATTATTTTTACAGCTTTTACAAAAGCAGGAAGTGTCAATCAAATGCTGAAAAGTGTGCACATAAAATATTATTGTCCTCAAAAGTTTTTTTGACTGAGCTTCTCTGGAACCAGACTCCTCTATTGTTTGGTCACAAAACATGCAATCTTTAGTGCTGCACTGTTCTGTAAAGTCCAGTTTGTCTTAGTCGCTGTGTATTTCCCTGCTTTGTGTTATAAACCAGCCCAAACTTTTGGCTGAATGGGGGGCTGGTTTTACGGTTTCTGCTGTGAGCGAAACTGAGACTGACCTGGAGTCTGATAGAGGCGAGGGTGAACAACGTGTTTGTTGTGTGCTGATGTTTAGTTTCTCTCTTCCAGGCGACAGGTCTCCATTTCAGACACACAGACAATGTCATTCAGTGGCTCAATGCCATGGCAGAGAAGGGACTGCCAAAGGTGAGTGTCACTCACATTACAACTGTCTCTGACACACACCCACAAACACTGTCACTCACACATGAATATACCTCCAGTGGCGATTAGGCTCAGACCAGAAGTACCGGTAAACCTTTTTTTTTTTTTGGAATATCAGGTATTGATTCTTCCCCAAACTAGGAAAAACAAAACTGAAAGATGTCTGATGCTCAGGTCCTGATTTAAAAAAAAATTGCAGCGTCATCATCTGACAGAATCACCAAAACACATCATTCAAAGACTTGCCCATAGATGGAAATCTGATGACGTAGTCGGTGAGTCAGGGACGTTCCAGATTGAATGGCTGGCTCTGCTGTTGTATTTTGGTCCAGAATTCAGTTTCTTTCTTTTTTGTGCCTAATTTTGGCCATTAACTGAAAATTGTCCACAGTTTATGTGACATTCATCCTCAACATTATTCAAAGCACACAGCACAGCATCAAAACCAAAGAGACTTGAGTTCTTATAAATTACTGTCACATGCTAATGTTGTTCTGATCAGGAGACTCTTCCTCTGTCACGCTGAACCTGCAAATGCACAAACACGACGCGTGAAAAAAAATAGCACTATGATTTAATGTATTTGAATGTCATGTCACTGAAAAAGAGAGTTTTTAATAGTTTTCCTTTCATAGTGATAGATATTGCAATGTTTCCAGTCTCAATGTTTTCTCAATTTCCAGTTTCGATGTTTTGTAAAGAAGTTATTAGGTTTGTTAAGTGCATGCTTTGTAGTTAATGTGCTATAATAGTCCTTTTAAAAATAAGTAAACAGTGGTCTATTATAGTCAAAGTAATGCTCTGAGAATTTTCCACTGGCTCCTTTCTGGGAAACTCTGAGTATGCCACTCTGAGAAAAAAGAAAAAAGATATGACAACTGGCACCACCATCAGGTGCTGCCTCTCCAATGTTTCACTTCAGTCTGTGCCACCAAGACAATGCTAGAGCATGTGTATGCACATTCACATTGTGTAATCCCCCTTTTGACTTAATGCCCTGAATCACTCCTGCACACATGCAGCAACATGCTGTGCAGCTGTCGACCTACTCAACGTGCTGATCTCACCGACTTCTCTCTCTCTGTCCCTGCAGATCTTCTACCCTGAAACCACAGACATATATGACAGAAAGAACATGCCACGCTGCATCTACTGTATACACGCACTCAGGTAGTCACTCTGTTTGTCTGTGTGTGATTATACCACCAGGCCCCCGGGGCTCTGGGTGGCCCTGTGGTTGCTCTGTGGTCCGTGCACATTTCGTGGGGCCGAGCATGTTTCACGTCAGTGACATTTTTATGAGGTGAGCGGTGCAGTTTTTCAGCAGAGAGGCATTCAGAGGTACGAGGTATGGATCCAGGAGTCAGGAAGCAGAGCGGAGGCACAGTGTTGTTGTTTGTGTTGGTGCACTGGGTCCACAAAAAATAAACCCAGCAACACCCAGCTGCAACAGGGCTGCTCATCTCTGAAAGAAATGGCTTCATACAACTGGTAGTTTATCTTGGACGACTTTGCACAGATTATTTAAGATGACAGTTCCTCAAAGCAAAACATTTTTCACATAATTCATGTGTTTCAGGTCAAGACACAAGGTTGTGTTTGCTTTTCTTTCTGTCAGCACTCGGCAGTCAGACTGGCGCAGTAATCCTCCCCCTCCTCTTCCTCTTCTTTTTGTTCCTCACATAAAAGATTAGATCACATTAGACTTCTCTCGCAAAGTTTTCTGCATTGTAGAAATTTGCTTCCACTGCATGTTTGACTTCTCCTCCATCTGCCTCAACAACAAAGTGACTGAGGCAGCAGCAGTGTGGCGAAGAAACATCTGTTTCCTTGCCTTAAAATCACATGCTTGCGTTCTGATATTTGTTTGGTCTGACCCGTCGACCCCTCAGTTTATTCTGTTCCCTTGTAATTTGGTTGCACTGAAACTGTTTTTTTGTGCATTTGGTGTTTCTTCTGTCATGTGCCTGTATTTAATGTATCTCGGTTCTGTTTCACAGTCTGTATCTGTTCAAGCTGGGCCTGGCCCCGCAGATCCAGGATCTGTATGGAAAAGTGGATTTCACTGGTAAGAATGCTGAGCTCTAACATGCATCTGCTTTTCTCATTCTGTCCCTGTTAACCCAGTTATGTCACCTTAAATCCAGAGCGTTGCAAATGTCACCCTGTCGGCCAAGTTAACAAGAAGTTTGAAATGTGCTGAATTAGTCTGCAACCTGTTCGCGCTGAGAGAACAGAGCAAGGAAGCAGCTTCTGGAAATGTGAAAGTAATTAGTAATTTGTGGGAGCTTTTCCTGCCAGCGGAGTTCCTGCTCCGCTCCTGGAGTCTGAAATCTGATTATCACACATGAGCTAGGAACAGTCTGTCTCCACCGTCTCTCACTTCCCTGACCCACCCCCACTCCCACCCCCGCTCTGCTCCCGCTCCCCTCTGTTTTCCTTTTTTTCATCTCAATTAATGGATCTGTTCCTTCTGCTCTGTCTTCCTGCTCCCAGAGGAGGAAATCAACAACATGAAGAGTGAGCTGGAGAAGTATGGGATCCAGATGCCCGCCTTCAGCAAGATTGGCGGGATCCTGGCCAATGAGCTCTCGGTGGATGAAGCTGCATGTGAGATGGGCTCAGATGTCACAGGGAGGGGGGCGGGGTCTAATAGCTGCAGATCATATTGTTCCATGCCTTTGATAATGAAACCATTACATACACTCCAGAGTTATTTTCTTTCACATTTTACATTGATATACATGTAGTCTGTTATTTTTTCCCATGGTTGTAATTCTGATGAGTCAGTGTACTTCTGTTTTTGCCTGTGCTGCAACAGCAGGGCAACCACAAATGTTCTTGACTGACTGAGTGATAGGGTTGAGGGACTGATGAAGGGATATCATGAGTGTCAGGAGTTACCTTATTGGTGGTTTCTTCCTCAAAATGATTTACCGTACACAGGTTTTTCCAACTTAGCACCTTACCCAACTCTTCTGACATGTTTTAGCAGCTTTATCTAAGATAAGCACAAATTGACAAATGCGGCTACTCGCTGGACAAACTTTAGCCAGTTTCAGTATCTAACTAATTTAAATATTGCCTTTACAAAGATGAGGTTGGACTTCCCCTCCACATACTGTTTGCACAGCAACTGACACAAATGACCTAACTTTCTCTGAATTATCCCTTTTAAAAGTAAATACAGCTGGAATCACAGCTCAGTCTTTGTCCTTAACCCATGTGTGTAGTGATTTTTATCAGATTACATCAAAGTTATCCAATCAGGAGAAAGAGAAAAAATCCGAGGCGCTCCTCTGGCAAAAAATATAAAAAGCTTTTATTGAAGTGGCTGTTTCATTATGAAATGTTTAAAAACGGACTAGTGCCTGTTAAAAGTGGAGCTGGGATACAAGCCATGCGTAGCGGCATGAACAGCCGTCTTCAGGGTGTAACCCTCAGCACACAGGATCCCCTTAAGTAGGTCAGTCAGTCACACACCTGAGCAGGTACTGTAGGCAGTGAGCTCACAGGTAAGAAATGCCATGCCTCACCCATAAATGTCTCCTCAAAAATTAAAGGAAAGTAAATACATGTGATAAGTGAAAGAATATGCACAAATCAGAAAGATAAACAAGGCTATAATGGGAAATAAATATCCGACAACACATTCTCTCTGAAGGAACACGAGTATCAGACCTCCAATACAGGGAAAGTTATAAAAAAAAAAAGGACTGAAGTCAGTTTCCTCCTTCAGTCCTGGAAAAACTGTGGCCTGCATCTGATATAACAAGGTTCTCTCTGTAGTAATAGTTTAAGCTGATCACCAGCATGGGTATTCTTTTGTATGGTTTCGAGGCCTTCAACCAGAGGCTGCCTGGATCGCTGTCATGTTCCTTATGGAAATGCTTAACCATCCTATCAAATCAGGATTTTAGCAGCAGCTTAGAAATGTGACTTTTGTCAAACAATGGAACAACAGGTCAACTAACAGAAACAATTTGTGGGGGACTTCAACTGTATTGAAATGTTGAAAGCAAACGGATAGGAGGTAAAACTGAAACGCAAAACTATCTTCCAAGATGGTTTCACTTCCTTTCTGTGCACAGACCTTGATTGAGCGATCAGAGAGAACGTTCTCTTCACTTCCTTCTGTATCAAGTCTTTGATTCATAACCCTAACCCAGAAGAAGTCTGATCTTGCATTAGAAGTATTTGAAGGGAAATTCTGACATAGAGAAAATGTCCCCCTCCCAACACCTCAGCCCTGTAATTAACACATTACACCTCATTCACTTAATACACAAAAGAGTCACAGAGGTAACTGTTCCCAGCCAAGAAGTAGTCAGACACATAAACCCCCTCTCAACCACTACTTATCCTTCTTATGCCTCGGTGTTTATGTAGATTAAACAAAATAAGATGTAATGAGGTGTTGTTGAGTGAAGTGGTGCTAGGTGGGTATTTGATCCCTTTTTAAACAAAGCCAGCTTCTCCCTGCTGTAGCTTGATATTTAAAGTGCAGGATGAAAGCCTATTTCCCAAAATGTTACACTGCAGTATGATAAAATAAGTTAAAACCAACTCCTCACCAGTTTTTCTCCTCCGTCTGCAGTACATGCTGCTGTGATTGCCATCAACGAAGCCATCGACCAAGGCGTGCCAGAGGGCACGGTGGCTGCCATGCAGAACCCCAACGCCATGCTGGTCAACCTGGATGCCAACTCTGCACGCCAGTACCATGACACTCTGTACCAGGCCAAGGGAGAGAAGGTGGCCAACTCTCGCAAACGGGTGCGTAAAGGTTGAAGTTTTGAACTGCAGTCACATCAGACCATGGCGTAGTGTGGAGCAACACTTTGTAGAGGTTTCAGATGGACAGAAAAAAAAACTGGCCTGGGGCACAACAACGTCTTCAAGAAACCATTAAAAGGATCATGTGATTATAACAATGACGCGGTTGATGGGAGTGAGTCTGTGCAGTTTTTGATTAGAAAGTAATTGAACATGCAGCCTGAAGCAGTGGAAGGGACTTGGCATCACTTGGGTTGAAATGCTGAGGCCACACAAACCAGCAGGGAAACAAGAATTAACACAACAAATGGCCCGACCAGCGACAGAGAGGGGAATAAGATCCCTCCATCCTCCGTCGACAGGTCTCCAAGCTATTTCTTGCATTGAGAAATAAATGTAGGATGTGTGATGTTTGATCATTTAAAACATAAAAATGCTGTTTTGCCAGTGGGCAAAGCAAATAAATGACCAGATTTACCCCAAAAACAAGAGCAAGAGAACTAAAGTAGCTTCTGGAAAGAGAAGTATATTATGATGTCGGAGGGACACGATGTTCAGCGGTGCTAATGCGTTGCTCTGCTCAAACAGCAAATGGAGAACGCCGACGCGGAGAGAGACATCTATGATGAGCTGCTCACCCAGGCTGAAATCCAGGGCAACGTCAACAAGGTCAACGGTGAGTCCTGGCAACACGGATGCACGTTCATTCACTGCTTTTGGGCCATTTGTGTTGGTTTGCATGGTGCAGGAGCAACAATCCGAGCCTCTCTCCAACAGTGAGCAACCACCTGAGTGCAGCTGAGCAGGCTTTGCTGAGCGGCAACGAGGACAAGTTGTACGAGGCCTTGAAAGCCATGGGCATTAAGAACCTGCAGCCCCAGAACAAAGGCTGGTACCTCAAACAGCTGCTGGCCGACCGGGAGGGTAAAGAGGAGGTAAGGGTTATAGCAATATGAAATGTCAATGGAATTGCAAAGCTCTTGTTTCTTTATTTTCACCTCACCCTCATCTCCTCCTCTTCAGGGATCTCCAGGAGAAGCGCTGAGTAAAGACGAGCTGCAGAGCGGGGTGGACGTGGCCAATGAGATTGCGGCACGCTACCTAAAGAGTATGCGTATGATTTATACACCCCCACCCCACCCCACATCTGCATCTGATCATATACTTTAACCACTATCTATGTGTTTGTGTGTGTAGTGTTGAAGGCAGTGGAGCGCATCAACGCTGCCATCAGAGAAGGCGTGCCAGAGAAGACGGTGGAAGAGCTGATGAACCCTGACGCTCAGCTGCCCGAGGTCTACCCCAGCGCCGCCGACCTGTACCAGAGAGAGCTTTCCAGCCTCCAGCAGCAGAGCCCTGAGGTACCCATGGCGACAGAAATGACCAGATTAACATACATAAACATATACTGTATGTGGAAGTCATACTGTACCTGCACCACACCGTCAATAATATAAATATAACAACATGACGTCGTGTGGCTTTTGAGGCTGATAGCAGAGTTTACTTCACTTATCACTGATAACTGATTCAAATTAGAGCTGTTAGAGAAATAGAGACGATGTTATCACCATTTTTTTTTAGTTTATATTTTATTCTTCCAGAATTATAGACTTTAAATCAACATTATCAGTCGATAGATTATAAAGTGATTGTCATGGATTTTTGTTTTTTACTCTTCTCTGGCATCTTGTATCACATCTTTATAGACTAAACAAATGAATCAATAATGGACATACTCATTAGTTAAATCCCTGCAATCACATTACTTAATTAAGATTTGCGGTATTTCTAGCTGACAGAACATACCCCACAGTCTGCCTGTGCGACAGACATGACATTCAGTTATTGCTTTTGACTCTTTCCACCCTGGCTACATTTGAATAGTCAGATGAATTGCACGTAACGTCTAATCCCAACATCCTGTTGAATTACATCAACTTACCGGTGATGTAACTGACAGCTGATGTTTGCCCCTAGTCATCACTGGCAGTTTGACAAATGGGGTAAATTTGTGTTCTCTGTCCCACAGGGCTCATTGTCCCACCCTGAGCTGCTTGTTGCCGTGGAGATGCTGTCATCAGTGGTGCTGATGAACGAGGCGCTGGATGTTGGAGACCGAGCTGCCCTCTGGAAACAGCTGTCCAGTTCCGTGACTGGACTCAGTAATGTGGAGGATGAATATGCACAGAGGTGAGTGCACGCGCACACGCACACACACACACACACACACACACACACACACACACACACACACACACAGAGGTTTTTTTTATGAACGGATTGAGACAGGCTGATGATGTGGTGCCATACCTGTGTGTTCCTCAGATACATGGATGAGCTGATGCGTCTCAAGGCAGCAGCCAGGGAGCAGGGCTGTGACTACCTGACCTGGAATGACATTCAGGCCTGCATCGACCAGGTCAACCTGACTGTACAAGAGGAGCATGAGCGTAAGAGATGGACACACGTGCATCTGTTTACACCCTCATACTTTGCCTGTGACAACCTCCCAAAACAATTAATGAAAAAGAAACACCTCCACCCCCAAACCACCACTGTCTCCCTTTTAACCCTTTTTTCTATTGCTACATTACTACTGTTAGCATTAGCAGCTGTTTACTAGAGCAGGGTTGCCTCTTCTGACACACGCTTTCAAGATCTGTCTCACGCCACTCAAACAATTCTCATGACAAAATAAAATGCTCATATATACTGAGTTTAGTGTGTGAAGCTTATCCCCATGTTGATTGGACGCCTGCTCAAGCCCACAGCCCGATGCCTGTGAGCACCCGGCCCATCTTGTTACTTTCCAACATCGTAATCACTTTAAAACACTAAACAACTCTTTGCGGCCGAGAAAACTTACAAACAGCACCTTTAAAGTAAAGGGGTTTTATGGTAAACGATAGAATATTTGAATGCAGAGTTTAATTGCTGGTTGTATATTTGCAGGCATCGCTGCCATCGGGCTGATCAACGAGGCCCTGGATGAAGGGGATCCCATGAAGACCCTGGCCATGCTGCAGAGCCCCTCAGCCAAGCTCACAGACGTGGACCCGTCCGTGGCTCAGCACTACCACGACAAACTGCTGGAGGCTCGCAGGGAGAAAGCTCATGTAAGACACGCTTACAACAACACAGTCATGCTTTTGGGAATAGTTTCACAACTTACACAGCTGCTGTATGAAGGTGGATGTAGTAAGAAAGATGTTCTGGGCCTGGGATGAGGGTTTAGCCTTGTCTGGTGGTTACGTGTAGGTTCCCAGGTCTCTCCTTTTGTGATTTGCTTTTACATGTGTATCTAGTATTCAGGTGAGCATTATGCAAACACCTCATGCAAACAGAGCCAGGCTACAGTTACCTCCAGTGTCCTCGCACCAGCTTTTTTTTATCGTAGGTCAGGCAGTTGAAAGTTGTGATGGCTATATACAGTATGACTGGACTCATGATAAGCGTTGTAAAGAATGTAGGCACTCATGTTCTGGTTATTGTGAGTGCTCACTACAGAGGCCAGAAATGTGCAGCTGCTGGAAGTATCTTGTAGTTCAGGTACTGTAGTAAGCCGCCGGATAAGAGCTGAGATCTGTGCTTGTGCTTCCAAAATACTGAAAAATCCCTGACACCATACCAGGCACAGGGTAGATTCTTGCCACTAATTCCCACACCATGACAAGTTGAGATACTGACAGGCCAAACACAAAATCTAGAGCTCAGCACAGACAGAAGTTATATTTGTATAGTTTTATTCCATTGGGTTCTGACCTCAAGGGTTTATTACATCACCAAACAGTCTAAAACAGAATACAGTAGTCAATATGTTCAGTGTTGAATAGATGTCTTATTGTGAATGTCTAGTCATGGCTCAGTGAGGCCTCAGGCCCATCATGGTTGCAGATGTCTTCATGTGATTCAGGCCTCTGAGCCCCATGTGACTCAATGAGACTGGTGATGTCATAGTGCGATCATCTCCTCTCCCACTCACTTCCTGTCCTGTGTCTTTACCGGTCATGAATGTGTGCCTGGGCCTCCTTTCTTTGTCACTCTGAAGCTCTGAGGCCTGACCAGCTCTTGAAGTGAGAACAAAACAGTGTTTTCACAGAAGCACCGCCATCTTTCATGCTCTCTCTGACTCATTTCCCTGTGTTATCATTACTTGAGTTAAGCACATCGATGACTGCGGTTCTCGCGTGTGCGTGTGTGTCTGTGCTGCACATTTGCATGTGATACATATGGTGCACAGACAGAGCACCATATTTGGTGGCTTTCCTGTCGTAGTAGGTGAAGGTGAGGCCAGACTGCAGAGGGTGGCTTTAGAGAATATATCTGTGGTTTTAAGAACCAAAAACCATCTCAGTGTAGTTTTTCATCTCCTCTCATGCTTGTCTCTGGAGTTCTAGTAACAACAGTCAGTGTCAGCCAATCAGAAGAGAGGCTCAGGGCCTCCTCCCTTCTTTTTTATAAGTGATTCAGCAAAAAATAGCGCAGATATCAGGTAAAACATAGTAACAGAACCTTACAAAACTGGATGGTGGGCCCAGGTGGGCAGGGCTTGTTGCCAACTCTTTGTGACATCACAAAGTCACAGAAGGCCTGACAGCTGGTTCTAAGGCTCAGTTTCTGAATACAGACTGTTTTTATTTTCCTGTGGACTGAGGCTTTGATGCTTTCACAGTATTGATTCAGAACATAGACCTGCTTTATAATCACACTACACATGGACATTTACTGTACCTACATCCTTGAAGGAGCTTGAAAGCAGAAAAACTCAATAATTTTAAGAATAAAAGATGATGCTTGACACATGTGTCTTAGAAAGACAACGTCACGGGTGTTATTTTAAAATCACATGCTACTTTCAGTATTGATTTAGAACCTAGACTTACTTTATAATCACACTACACATTGACTTTTACCTTTTTATAAAAATGGGATCCTTTAAAAATACAGTCTAATGTTCCCTTGTAATTTCTTTAGAACAGAGGCTGCAAATAGAGCAATTGTCAGTGTATCCGTTTTAGCACAGAGTCTGTTTTTATCCTGTGTAAATAGAGATAAAGAAGGTCTCTTATCAGCATAGACCTCGAGATACTTGGCTACTGCCCACACTGTTTAAAATGTCAACATCATCAGTTACATGTAAAACCTGGAATACATCATGTAGAAACTTGTCACACTTTCAAAATAGGGGGGAAAAAACCCGAACTATTTTCCTGCTGATTTCACAGGCATCGGAAATAACAAGCTGGACCTCAGTGATTTGCTTCCATAAAAGGGCAGAAAGCTGACCATTATGTTAAATGGGCTAGACCAGTGGGTATACACACGCCAGCCTCTGGTTGTTGGTTGCAGAATGTGGCTGTTTTAGGTGATGAGCTCAAGACGGAGGAAGTGGAGGAAGTGGTTAGAGCAGAGTGAGCTTCCTGTAGGAAGGCTCGATGGCAGTGAGGTGTTCCCCCAGCCGAGGCTGGAGAATCAGAGGCCACGAGCTTCAGAAAAGGTGAGGATCAGAAGAACCCACATAGTCAGGTGGTCAGAGGTGGTCACGACTCCAGGTGGTCTGAGGTCAGTAGTGTTTGGAGAAGCAGTGACAGCTTTTTTTTATTTATTTATTTATTTTTATTTCGCCTGCAGTTTAATTTGTGACGGACTTTCTGGTGCCGCCTCATTAACTCTGCAGCATTAGAACAGTTAGTCAGAAAGACAGTCAGGCAGAAGCTTGGCTTTGTGGGCTGAGGGCTGTGCCTAGATAAACAGCAGGAAGTCCTGCCCAGACTCTACTGACTAACAAGCTGAATATAGCCTACTATGCCTCTTCAGATGGTTATCGCTCAGCTTTGTACCTCAACAATCACAGCTGGGGCTGTGCAACATAGGTTTCACATGTGGCTGTGTGCTAATTTCTGTTTCTAATGGTCATAAGATTAAGTATGTAAAAAGAACGAGGTGCTTAAACAGACGGGGGGAAAAAAGAAACAGATTTTATAAACTACAGATTTCACTTCCTCTATTTCCATGTTTGCAACCTGTGTTGAACTACACTAAGCTACGCCCAAGTCCTGCTCCAGCCCCCTCCACACCCTGTCTCGCAGCACCAGCCAGCTTCACTGACTTATTCCCCTCGAATAGCAATCCAAACCACCGAATGCAAACACACAAACACTAATCAGCACTCGCCCAGGTACGGCTTTGTTTACTATAAAGACCAAACTCCTTTGACTGCCAGTGCATGCTGCTGCAGATGTGAGCCACCAACCCCGCCCTCCACTTGCATAAGAAATCTACAAGATCGGGTATCAGTCTTACCCGCCCACCTCTTTCTCACACACACACGCATACATACATATACACAGACGTACACACCTCCTCTCATTTACCCTGAAGCACAACATGAAGGGGCGGGACATGTGGAAGGGACGGCTGAAACCAAATGGGTTGCTCTTGAAAGCAGCAACTAGCTGCAACCAGCTGCTGTACTCTTCATACACTGATGGAGTGCGCCATCTGGAGGCAGCTCTGTATCACTGCAGTAATAATATAGCCAATAATGTTGGATCCAATAAGGTTTTAATTAAATTTCCTTAATTTATTGTGTAAGTAACCAAAGTGAAAATTCTAAAAACATATGCTGACTTTTTTCTTTTTTTGGCATTTTTTTTTTCTGCTCAACAAGCAGCTGCAGCAGTTGATTGCTTAAAATACATGAGCAGTGTGTGTGTTTTTCTCTGATAATGACAGAGCAAAGAGATATTTAGGTGGCAGCAGCCCAGTAGCAGGAAAAATAGTCTCCAACACAATTCAATAGTCAGAGATGTTGTAATTTAAATACAGGAGGAGATGCATTGAAGCCAGAGGTGAAGTCACACAGACTGAACATGAGGTCTGATGTGTCGTATGTTGCAAGCAGAAAATAAATTTATTAAGTTATTATGCTGGAGTACTGGAACTGGCAGCGGAAGCTTCACAGGGATTTTTGAAAGTAGCCTACTGTACTGTACCTGCTGTTGATTTCTTTTTTTAAATGGTGTTGAAATGAGTCAATGTGAGACAAAAGCAGGATGGGTGCGTTTGTTCTCTAGCTGACCTTTAAAGTACAAAAACACACTGGTATTGACTCCGGCACACAGGGTTCAGGACAGCAGGGATAAATAGTTTTTGAAAACTCACTTGTACGCACTTCCTGTGTGATCTCACCTCTTTCGATCGTCTTTTAATCTTTAAAGCAGAAGTCAGCGATCCGGTCATTTTGGCTAATGCTGCGTTCAAGGCAGGCTTTTGAAACCGTAAGTTATGGCTTCAAGTCACAACTTACGACTTTGTAGCGTTCCAGGCAACCCGTAACTCGTCTTTTTCCGACCTGTTGCCTGTGAAAGTGCACTATAACGTCCACTCGTACACTGCCCTTCATGCCGTTCTCTCTCCTCATTGGATAACGCTTGTATCCCACAAGGAAAGTTTTCTCCTGGGTTTACAGCAGAGCAGAGTGACTGAGAGACTCGTGTTTCGACCCAAACACTATATGTAAGTGATTGCTGACAGAAAATAGGACTATTTAGGACTTATATTAACAAAAACATTCCACTGATATCTGCTTTTTATACTTACTCTCTTAATTTTATGTAACAAATCCTTATCTTTATTCTGTTTCTTATCGTCCAATCTATTTTTTTCTGGGTTTTTTTGTTTGTTTTGTTTTTGCTTTTATCGCTGTTTCATCAAATTATAGCTATTGCACTGTTGTGTTGAACTGCCGTTATCTGTTTGTTACTGCTTTTACTTTTCATGCCTGTACACTTCATTTACATTCTTTTTATCCCTTATCTTCTATATTTTATGTTGTTTTAGTACTTTAAGTGCTGTTTATTATTTCTTACTGTACATCTTACATCTCAATGTGGCCCCTCTTGCTCTCAGTTTATGTTGTCAGGTCTCATGTTGTTTGTACTGCTTGTGTTTCTTGCTTTGGCTCTTATAGGTGTCGTATATGTCTGTTGTTCGGGGTGTTATGTCAAAACACTTTGTAAACTCTTCTTTTTAAAGGTGTTATATCATAAATTAACTGTGTTTGATACTGATCCTACTCTGTGTTGCTCCTTCAGGAAACCCAGGACCCCTCTGCTGTGTTGTGGCTGGATGAGATTCAAGACGCTATTCTGAAGGCGAACCAGGACACACAGGAAGCCATCCAGTGTAAGAACACACTCACAATGCATACCACTAATGTATATACTCTATGTCGGTGGAGTGTGAGGGGGACTGAGAGCTGACATTGTGTTTTCATTTGCAGTCGCTCAGTCCATCCAGGCCATTAATGAGGCGGTGGACAGTGGAGATTCGGCTCAGACCTTGGCCGCTCTGCGCAACCCTGCAACAGGACTGTATGGCATCACCTCAGAGTGCGCCCAGACGTACCAGGACGACCTGACTAAGATCAAAGATGACAAAAAGAAAGAAGGTGAGGAGACTGATGAGGGGAGTCGGTGTTTTCAAAGTAATACCAACTGGTTTAAAAAGGAGACTGAGAGAAGAGTTGTGTCTCCATCCTGTTCACTTGCCTCCTGTGCTGCTGTCTGTCCAGGAGATAATGGCAGTGAGTGGGTGAAACACTGGGTGAAGGGAGGACACAACTACTACCACAACCTGAAGACCAAGGAGGGCACGTGGGTGGAGCCAGAGGGCTTCACGCAAAACAACACCCAGCTCAACAAGGAGGACATCCAGGTAGGATCTCCAGCGTCTCAGCCGAGCACGGCGAGGAGTTGTGTAACTTTTTAATGGCGCAATAAATCGTTTCTTCTTTTTTCTTCTCCCGTCTCCCGTCAGTCTGTTGTTTCCGGGGTAACCACGGCCTACAATCGAGAGCAGCTGTGGCTGGCCAATGAGACTCTAATTACCAAGCTGCAGGCTCGTTGCCGTGGCTACCTTGTGAGGAATGGCTTGAAGGAGCGGATTAACTTCCTTAAATCCCAAGACCCAGCTGTTACATGTATACAGGTGAGATTTAAAAAAAACCCTGTGCAGATCATCATCCAGCTGTTGCACACATCATAACATCTGTCCACTCACTATTCTCAATATGTTGTGCTTTTCTCTCTTAGGCTCACTGGAAAGGTTACAAACAGAGGAAGAAGTTCAAGGACCGTAAGCAGTTTCTGAAAGACCACACTGACGAGGCTGTCAAGGTACTGTAACATTCATGGCACATTTCCAACAATACATATTTACAATACAATACATATATGCACATATATAGCACATTTAAAAATACAATCCAAGTTGACCAAAGTGCTTTACAATATAAACACACAAGTAAAACGTGTAATAACAATAAGACTAAATCAGATACAGGTGATGTACAGTCAAAACATGCAATAAAACGATAACACAGAAGTGGATATACAGTACATCGAACCTAACATGCCAAGGAAAAAAGATGTGTTTTAATAAAGTCTTGAAATGCTCAAGTGTTTGTGCAGTCTTAATCTGCAGAGGGAGGCTGTTCCACAATGTCGGGGCTACTACAGAGAAGGCTCTGTCTCCTCAGTCTGTTTACACCCAGGGTCATACTGTACAGTATAAATATAAAAGACTAAAAGGATTTGTTTTGGGCCTCCTCAGATCCAGTCCATGGTCCGGATGCACCAAGCCCGTAAGAAGTACAAGGATCGTCTGAAGTACTTCCAGGACCATGTGAGTTATCGGCCTTAAACCTACATCAGATTGAGTTTGGGGACCAATGCAAACAACCACGTGAGACCGTGGTAAATTTGCTGTCACAAAAAATTGTGTTTCAAGTGAACAAATAGCTTGTTGCCTAATGAAAGCTTTAAATCAAGCTGCCTCTATATAAATTTCCCCTGACACATCCGCTGACATTAACCCGAGGCCCTGTGGGGCTCTGGGGGAAGGCAGATGGCTCATTTAGCACTCTGATATGTGTGAAGTCATTTCCATTCTGACTCACTGACTGTGGATTCCTGTGGTACTGCTTATAATGAGGACTATTGATCAACCAAGTGATCGCTGTTTTTGCTCTGCAGATCAATGATGTGGTGAAGATTCAGGCTTTCATAAGAGCCAACAAGGCCAGAGACGACTACAAGACACTGAGTGAGTGTGAAGCTGAGCCCACAAACCTTCTGTGGTTTTCTCTGACTTCAGCCTTTAGCAAGTTGTTTGACTATTCCCGTCCCTCCGATCTCTCAACACAGTCAGTGCCGACGATCCCCCGATGGCGGTGGTGAGGAAGTTCGTCCACCTGCTGGACCACAGCGACCAGGACTTCCAGGAGGAGCTGGAGCTGATGCGGCTCCGTGAGGAGGTGGTCACCAACATCCGCTCCAACCAGCAGCTGGAGAACGACCTGAACTTGATGGACATCAAGATCGGCCTGCTGGTGAAGAACAAGATCACGCTGCAGGAGGTGGTGTCCCACAGTAAGAAGCTGACCAAGAAGAACAAGGGCCAGCTGAGTGACATGATGATGATGAACAAGCAGAGGGGAGGCCTGAAGGCCCTCAGCAAGGAGAAGAGGGTCAAACTGGAGGCCTACCAGTACCTGTTTTACCTGTTACAGGTAAGACCTCTGTGTTTTGATCTGGATCTCCCCTTTTAGTGAAAACACGGCTGCAGCTGTTTCCAGTCGGGACCTCCCTGGAGATACTCGATTAAGCTTCTGCTTCTCTTTTTAGACGAACCCCACGTACCTCGCCAAGCTGATCTTCCAGATGCCACAGAATAAATCCACCAAATTTATGGACTCTGTGATCTTCACCCTGTATAACTACGCCTCCAACCAGAGAGAGGAGTACCTGCTGCTCAAGCTCTTCAAAACCGCCCTGCAGGAAGAGATCAAGTGCGAATCGATGCAATCGCATACAATTTATACGTTTTCATTAGGGTGAGGCCTGACTAACTGAATGTTTCACTAACAACCTTTCGCAGGTCTAAAGTTGATCAGATGAAGGAGATTGTCACTGGAAACCCTACCGTCATCAAGATGGTGGTGAGTTTCCACCGAGGGGCGCGGGGACAGAACGCTCTGAGGCAGATCCTGGCACCAGTCGTCAAGGAGATCATGGATGACAAAACGCTAAACATCAAAACGGACCCAGTGGACATCTACAAGAGCTGGGTGAACCAGATGGAGACACAGACTGGAGAGGCCAGGTGAGCTGGAGATCAGGTCAAGTTCTTGTACCTGCTGCTGTAAATCTGGTAAACAATTAGAACTTGCTGCCTTCACAAGTTGGCACCAGAAATACCATCTAATACCACATAATGGTAATTATGTTCTCTCCTTTAATATAATTTCTTGGTATGGGAACCTCCCAGTCAGACATAGGAATAAGTTGACCCGGGTAGTTAACCAGGCCAGTAAGACAATAGGAGCAATGCAGCTTCAGGAAATACACAACCATTCTATGACCAAAAAGGCCATCCAGATTTACAGTGACACCACCCACCCTCAACTCCGCATTTGTTTTAATGCCATCAGGAAGGAGGCTCAGAGTTCCCTTAGCTAAAAAAGCAGAGTACAAGAAGTCATTTGTGCCGTCTGCAGTGGATATCCTGAATCAGGGCATCTTTAGGTGAACTTTGAGCTACAGTGAAACTGCGTAGGATATTGTATTGTTGTACTCCATGTGTTTATTTATTTATTTGTTCTTGTGCTTGAGGTGCCCAGCTGCTGTTAGGGCTGACTACCAAGATGCAAGGGAAATCTTGTTAGTCAGGCAAATTTCCAGTGTTTTTAAACCATTGGACAATAAAGTCTTCTTATCCTGTCTTATCTTATCTTAAATCCAGACTGGACTCTTTTCTTAGTTGTCTAAATTTAAATTCCCATTCAATCTACATACAGTAGAAATCAGCCATTGGGACGCTTCGCTAGTTGTTTCCAGTGTGATCCCATAAAGATGTCCTCTCTTTGTTATAACAATAAAAATGTAGGAAAAACATGCAGCAAGAGTCTTTGTTACAACTATTTGAATAAGTGTGTACTGTACATGTATATTATGTAAAACCAGGCTTGGATATCTTCTCAGGATTGGTGCTTTTTACTACACCCCTTTTACAGTCAAATTAGTGGCTTATTTTGATTCATACCAGCTCATTTCTCTAGAATACAGAATATTTTTGTTATGGCGACACAACTGTGAACTGCTGAGGCAACGAGGCTGCAGACGTCATGAACACTACTGACGGTTCCTCCTTTTCTCCATCTGTCACCTCTGTCTTTTTCTTCCTCTTTTTTTTCCCCCTGTTTTTTTTCTCATGTCGTCAACAGTAAGCTTCCCTATGACGTGACTCCGGAGCAGGCCATGTCCCATGAAGAGGTGAGAACCAGACTGGAGGCCTCCATCAAGAACATGAAGACGATCACCGACAAGTTCCTGTCGGCCATCATCGTCTCCGTGGATAAGATTCCGTAAGTTCCTCGTGAAGACCATGAACATGAAGCGTCACGTTTTTTAGGACTCCGGTCGGACAATCTGCTCACGCGCACATGTCTGTCATTGTCTGTCAGATACGGGATGCGCTTCATCTCCAAGGTGCTCAAGGACACCCTCCGTGAGAAGTTCCCAGATGCTACAGAGGACGAGCTGCTCAAGGTTTGCATTTAGTCATCTGTTAATCAGATCAAGGAGGCTGAGGCCATAGCACTTGTACAGTGCAGGTGAAACACATTTGATTTCGTGACACTTAAATGTTACATCTGGATCCTGATCACACGGCTGCTTTTCTCTGGGCTCCACTCTGAACTGTTTCAGTATCTTTTTTTCTGGCCTTCTGCCTTTCTCTCCCTTCCCTTTTTAATACACATTTCTTTTCCTTCTTTTTTTTATTTTTCTGCCGTTGCTCTGCTTCTTCCTTCTTGCCGACCAGCTCCAGCCTCTCTCTCCAGGTTAGGGGTGTCCTCCCTCTTCTCTGTCTGCTGACATTAAGGTGAGCCATGCTGCTTCTCTGGCTCTCCACAAGCTTCGTCCTCTCATGTTCACTGACTTTCCCTCATTTCGCAGTAGCTTGTAAATCTTGAATCTTCATTCACTTCGATTCTAATCAATCTTTTGATACAGCCTCTTATTTCCTTAGTTAGAATAAACAATTCATTTCAGTACTGCAAATACAGGTTCGTAATATTTATACTGGTCATACTGTATTAGCACTTATAACTTGAGTACTGCCTGAACAGTTACATTAATATTATTAATATCATTCAAAGGCTCATAAATCCTTCTGATCCTGATCATTGTTCCCTGACTAACTCTCAGATCGTGGGGAACCTCTTGTATTACCGCTACATGAACCCGGCCATAGTGGCACCTGATGCCTTCGACATCATCGAGGTGTCGGCCGGCGGCCAGCTGACCACTGAGCAGCGACGGAACCTGGGTTCTGTTGCCAAGATGCTGCAGCACGCTGCCTCCAATAAGATGTTTCTGGGGGACAATGCCCACCTCAACCCCATCAATGAATATCTCAGCACCTCATATCAGAAATTCAGGTTTGACGTTCATTGTTACAGAAATATAAAGAAGATGTAGAATATAACTTCTCAGTTTTCTCTTCTTTTTCCTCTCTTGTTGTCTTTGTTGTCTCTTTTTTGGCTTATTTGACTTTGTCCTCCTTCAATCACAGGCGTTTCTTCCTGGCAGCATGTGACGTCCCCCCTCTGGAAGATAAGTTCAATGTGGATCAGTACTCTGACCTAGTCACCGTCACCAAACCTGTTATCTACATCTCCATCGGAGAGATTATCAACACTCACACAGTAAGTTGGAACCTACAATTAAACTCGCTGTTCTCAAATCATTCCCAAATATGAGTCCTTCCAATGTTCAGATGTTCTGAGGCGTTCTGACCCGCTTTCTCTGTCCTGTTAGCTGCTGCTGGACCATCAGGATGCCATCGCCCCAGAGCACAATGACCCCATCCATGAGCTGCTGGAGGACCTGGGCGAGGTGCCCACTGTGGAGTCTCTCATCGGTGAGTGGGCGTGAGGCAGCAAAGGCTCTTAAAACCAGTGGGGGTTGTTCAAGTGTTCTCATGCAAGGCACTGATGTATCCTCTGTGTGTGGTAGGAACACCCTATAGATAGATGAAATAGGGCTGTATGGATGTGTGTGAATGGTTGAATGTGGCTTCCAGTGTAACGTGCTTAGAGTGCTTGATGAGACTGGAACATGGGCCATATAAAAACAGTCCATTCAATATTTATTGTATGAGTGCTGTATGTTGACTGAGTGTTTTACTTGGAGCTGCTTCTACAGTATGTCTTGCTCAAAATGTTTAGCTTCTTCGTGATGCATCATGATGGCTTTAATAACCCAAAATCACTCAAAAACAGCTGAGTGGAATATTGTGATCAGATAAATCTTTGTTGAGACCAAAATGGTGAAATAAATCTGAAAAATATCTGGTTACTAGTTAAAAAAGGAAACGCATAATAAGTACACACTATTAAGCATTAGTTAAGCTACTGAATTCATCATTTATAAACACATGAATGCTCATTAGTATGTAGTTTATATATAGTTTACACAGTTAAAAGTGTTGTGCTTATCATTGATAAGCACTGACTGTATTTATAAACTACATACTAATGAGTATTCATGTGTTATAAATGATGAATTCAGTATTTATTAATGCTTAGTGTGTAATTATTATGAAGTGTTACCAAAATAAAGATGTGACGCTTTGGGCTGACAGTTGTTTGCTCTGTGTGACACTCAGGTGAGAATCCTCTCCCTCCTGATGACCCCAACAAGGAGCTGATGGGAAAGACCGAGGTTTCACTCACACTCACCAACAAATTTGACGTCCCCGGTGAAGCCAACGTTGAGATGGACGCCAAGACTCTTCTGCTCAAGTGAGTCCATTCATTCAAGACAGTCAAAGAAGTTAAATATTACTGTTTTCAGATGTTTCTCTGGCTTATCACACCTGTGTTTGCTTTGCCTCTTTACAGCACCAAGAGGCTGATTGTGGATGTGATCCGGTTCCAGCCTGGGGAGACGCTAACTGAGATCCTGGACTCAACAGCCAGCACAGAGCAGGTCAGAAATAAGAAGCACTGCTCAGACCTGTCATATCTCTTTGAAAAGCTGCAACAGCCTCCTCTCTTCTGATCCAGAGAGAAGCTGATTTATTTTATTTATTTAAATGTTTATTTAACAAGGAAAATAAATACAAAATTGCCACAGAAGATGGGAAAATGTGCTGCATGTAGCTTTTGTTCATTTGCAGTCTTTGTCCCTGGTCAGACTTTAGAATAGAATACTGAATAAAATAAAATAAAAAAATGCAATGATATACAATGAATAATACAATATACGGTGAATAATACAATGAATAAGTACCATGAATAAATAAACACAGTTGCAGTTGTAAATTTCAGCTTAAAGTAACATTGCACTGCATGGTGGGTGTATGCCAGCAGTGGACTGTAGAAGCGCCCCCTCGGCAAACACGATAGCGCTTCTCAACCAGATGGTGGAATCTCTGAGCAGAAACTCCACAATGTTGCTTTAAAACACAAATTAAATTTTAAATTAAACATAGAGATGTAAAACTACACATAGGTGGGCTTTTTGTTTTTAAAACCAGAAATATATCTTTGTATGGATCAACACAAGATAAAACATGAAAAGTGTTTAAAGATGCTTTGTTTATGTGAAGAGCATCACTAACTTGAAGCAGTGATTAATGTAAACAGACCAGTCAGCCTTTGGCTATGTTCACACGCTGCATGTTTCATCTGAGAGGAAAATTACTGCATTGACCAATCAGACAAAACAGGAACTTCCTTTTCAAACAGGCCTAAAGCCAAATGCTGACTTTATTTTGTAGGTGGGGAAGTGCTCAACTCATGGAATTTCACATCCAACATCCTCATTCCCACACAAGAGGCTGAGTTCATAGGGAATGGGAAATTTCAAGTATTGCAGAATAGTATGACAGCTTTAATTCTTAGACAGAGTAGACATCAGAAATGTCCGTCATACTTTGACTGTAACTTTAGCACAGGATATTTTCCTGGGGTTTCTGTTGAAAATGAAGCAGAGTTGTAAAGACATTATGTTTGTTGTGACATCACAAAGTTACAGAAGACCTGGCAGGTCTTTTCAAGGCTCAGTTACCTGATACAGTGTGTATTTCTCTGTGGACTGAGGATTTGATATTTTCACAGTATTTATATAGAACCTAGACCTCCTTTATAATCACACCACACATGGACATCGAAGTTTACACTTTATGGGACCTTTACGCTTTAAAGACATTTTCTCACATTAGAGCTATTGCTATCGAAATGTTATTTGTCTGAATATCTGATCCATTTTGTCTCCCCTGGTGACAGGAGGCAGAGTACCAGCGTGCCATGCAGAGGAGAGCAATCCGAGATGCCAAGACCCCAGAGAAGATGAAGCAGGTAAAACCGGTGGTGGACGACAGCCTGACGCTGCAGGGCAAGAAAGACAAGATCAAGAGCAACCTGCAGAGGCTGGCAGAGCTGGGCAAGGTTCACCCCGAGAACCGCTACCAGGACCTGATCAACGACATAGCCAAGGTAAAGAATGACATAGATAATATTGCGGGCATATAAAACAACAGTATTTGTTGTGTTGTATTTAAATGTGCTGTGTATGTGTGTTTGCGTTACAGGACATCAGAAATCAGAGACGGTATCGCCAGCGTAGGAAAGCCGAGCTGGTCAAACTTCAGCAGACAAACTCCGCCCTGAACTCAAAGACCAAATTCTACAACGTGCAGATTGATTCCTACAATCAGTACATCAAGACATGCATGGACAACCTGGCCAGCAAGGGCAAGTAAGTGGCCGTTAATCTTTAAACCTTTCAGCCACAGTCCACATGTCCATAGCCTAACCTGCTCCTGCTGCTTGTACAAACATATTTCACGTTGGAGCCATGTAGCAGAGGTTGGGGTCATCATGAAACGTCTAAACTACATTATGCAGATGCCTTTTCAATGCTTCATACAATGGCTACAGTGTTTATCCTCAGATACCTACTGCTTTTGATTACTGAGGAGGAGTCCAAAACCAGCAGAGAGAGAAGGTCCCTCTTACTTTTAGACGTAGATGTTTGTCACACGGAATGAAATGAAGTCATCGAATCAAGCTGACAACACCTTTATGAAACTATTGTGTACTTCATAAGAGAGGCCAGGCTGAGGCCCAACATTTGATTACTTCATGCCGTCCATATATATGATACTATATCTTATCAAATGGTTTATAATATACTTATGCTTTACTTTGCGCAAATGAGAATAGAATACTAAAATGAAGCGCACAAACAATATGATAATACGATTTAAATACAAATAGTAGCAATCACATATCAGACACATATCAGCCTGAGTCTCTCTCATATTATCAATAAAATAAGCTGATGGACGTTGCAGCTCAGGTTTGAGAACAGTGGCACCTGAAGAACCATCAGTGTGCTGTGCTTAGTGACGGTTTCATGTCGTGCTCTACACTTGTCTGTCTCACTCGTCTCAGGTTGTCAAAGAAACCAGGTGACCAGAAGGCCAAGAAGAGTAAACAAGTGTCGCAGAAATACACGGCCGCTCGCCTCCACGAGAAGGGCGTGTTGATCGCCATTGAGGATCTGCAGCCCAACCAGTGAGTCCTGCTTCTTTCATCGCAGGCACTTCAGATCAATTCATGACGGTTTCAGAACCACTGAGCTTCTGTTGTTCCGTCTCCTGTTTGCATAGTTACTCCCTTCTCCACATTGACTAATCCTCTGTTTACTCGTCTCCTTCCATAGATTCAAGAATGTTATTTTTGAGATTTCGCCATCAGAGACGGTCGGAGTGTTTGATGTGAAGGCCAAGCTCATGGGCGTGCACTTGGAGACATTACAGTTAGAATATCAGGTCGGATTCTGCCTCACACTAAACTAAATAACCGTTGTGTTGACGGTGGTTGTTATTACAGGGTTGGTAAGTGGTGGTCGCGGCTGATCTCTTCTGTATTTGCTCCTCAGGATCTCCTCCAGCTGCAGTATGAAGGGGTGGCGGTGATGAAGCTCTTCGACAGGGCCACCATCAACGTCAACCTGCTCATTTTCCTGCTCAACAAGAAATTTTATGGGAAATAGAGAAAGAGAAGAAAAGGGCAACAGACACTGATACAAACCACAAAACCCCCTTTAAGGGGTCGCTCAGAGCCCTGATTTCAACCATCCTGGCTTTCCTACACATTCCTTACTGCACTTCTGTCATGTGCCTATGCAAGTTTATGTGCATTATTTTATATTATGTGGATCACCATTTGTGCTTTATTCTTAATGGAACACTCCATTATGCAACTCGAGCCTGCTGGAGTTTTTCCTCACTGTCTTAGTTACTGTCTGTAACTGCAGCTAGGTCAGAGGTTTAAGATTTGTATTTTTTGCTTTAAATATTATGAATATCTTGTGCATGGGCTTTGAGTAATTATAAAAAATGTCTGTTTTATGTAAAGAGATCATGTTTTATGTCTTTCTTAGCTGTTAGTTTATCTGCTCACCTGACTTATACACATCTCCACTGCTGCCAGAGCGCTAACATACTTGTCAGCGGGGCTGGAGCACATGAGGCAGCATCGTGCAAGTCCTGACCTGGACTCGATGTCTGTGTTTCATTTTAGTTTGATGTTGTTTTGAGATAAATTGGAAAGAAAAACTGAAAAAGGTGAAGTGGAATCACAAATCACTCCTTTCCATATTTTATCTTGAAAACACTGTGGTTCAAGTATTATTCTTTTTTTTTCTTCTTTTTTTGGGGATTTGTCATCAACTTAAAATGCACACACTAATATTCTATGCAAAGAGAAAGTGGCATCAGACATGGTATTTGAAGTGCAACAATTGCCATGCTCATATTGAGCTGTCGACCTCCAAGCTTAACATTTTTCAACAAGATTAACTTACAGAATGACTTGAGAAATTCACATCATAACACACACATCTAGTCTGTGCTGGCACCAGTGTTGGGGAGTTAACTAGTTACCTGTAACAGGGTTATGTCATTAAATTACTGTACAAACTGCAGCTGAGAAAAAATCTTATAACTAAACTAGTAATGTAAATCTAATATTTGTGATTACAAAAGAGTTACATCCTAATCTTGTTTAGTAAAACCTGATAGATGTAGAATAGAAATATCTTGAATACACAATGCAGTTTATACTCAATATGAACTTGACAGGACATTAGGATGTGAACTATCTACAAGGCGCCAACAGACTCAATTATTGGGACTGAAAAGTTACATTACTTTGATGAAATGAAAACATTTACATTGCATCTTGTATGTTTAACATGGTAAATCATAACGTATAACCTCCCCAACACCAGCACTACCAGGCTCTGACAAGTTAGGATGTCTTCTCATTGGTTTGTCTCGGCCTGGCCCGGGCGGCCATGACTTCAGCCCTGATGCTCAGAAGTAACCTGCAGAACATTTAGAATGCTCTGATCTCGTGCTCTTCTGCACATCTGGCTGTGCAGATGTGCTGAGTTGCTGGCGTTCTCAGATGACTTACTGGAAATTATTTTTTATATCTCTCATGAGCTGTTTATTTAGAATAACTCAGACACAGATTGTTAGATTATAAAATCACTTGAGTAAACATAACTTCACGTCTCCTAATGTGTAAAACACAGGTGGCTCCAGAAATGGAAGATGGACATTGTCTTGTTGAATATTCAATGAAATTGCCCTTATTTATATTTTATGTGTTGTTAGTGCACATTATACTGTAGCAAAACCCAAGACAGATTATGTGCAAGAGCTAGTGAGCTTGAGGATGTGCAGTGCTGCAGCAACTACTTGTGGGTCCTGCAGATATCATTGTGCAACATCTTGTTTTTTCAAGTTTTGATTCTATCAGTTATTTCAAGAGGCCGTGAGTAGAGATTCCACACAGATGTTGATTTGCTGTCAAGGGTAAACTCTTCCTGATGGAGGAGACTGGGCTCTCTACGTTATCATTCACAGTCCATCAAGTGTATTTGACCTGTTTTAGAATAAAGTGCTACAGATGCAGTGTGTTTTCCCTCATGTGACAGCTACTCTGCACAGACACTGCACAACATTTCAAAGGGAAACATTGCACTTTTACCCCATTACATGTTATTGATCACTGCAGTTAGAGGAGAAGTTGGTGACCTCATTTATTATTATTATTATTACATAAAATAATGTGATGAGTTTGTAACCATCATACAATGATACAGATAAAACGATTCAAAACAACGCCCACTTAACCAGCACCAACATCCACAAGGGCCATACATACTGTGAATAATTAATGACTTGTGTTAGCCAAAGTGAACAACAGTCCTTACAAATGTTAAAAAAGACGGATATGAAAACTTAGGTTGACAGCATGTTAATCTCATAGTAGGTTATTCAGTCATTTTATTAAGGGGATGCAGTCACCATAAAAAAATAAACAATTTCTAGTAATTAACAAAATTGTGATTAATTTATTGTCTCAAATAAGGCTGAATTCATTTTACCAGCCTGTAGGATACAGGAGATAGGATACAGGATAGGGAGATCTATAATTGTTGTGACATAATAGTTTTTAAGTATGACTTAATTAGTGGATAAATACCTGAAACTAAGAATTGTCTTAAAATTAGCCCTTATCTACAGTACAGGGAGTGGGCCATCTCCTGTGGAAGGCTCGAGAGAGGGCCTGTCATTTAACTTAGATTTTACCGGCAGACTTGGAAAGGAGGGGATGGTTATGTGGTTACAATCTGCAACCTCACTGCTAGATGCATGGCACAAGATGCTACACACTAGTCCTTTAATTTGAAACTATTAACAGAGGACCTGAGAGTCTTAAAATGTTTATAAGAGGAGTGGAAGTTTCTTACCAGTTTACCGTGTGGATGTTACTGTAGTTGTCATAAAGTCTTTGAAAAAACTTTTAGCAAAAATCATTAAATGAACAACCTTTTTTTGTTTATCACCCCATCCTTCACCTTTCCACTTCTTATCTCAGTTCAGACATGGACAGACCCTGCCCTCTCTCACTGTTTTGTGTCTCTTTGTGGTTGTTTTGTGGTGCTCTGAGATACTTTGTCTAATCCATACCATCCTGTGGCCTGTGATTATAACCAAGCAATATTACTTCACTTCATCTGGACCCAGGGGTCCCTGACCTGTGAAGTGGGGGTTTGGGGAGTGACCTGCACATTACTGGGCCTCAGTAATGCGTGCAGATCATTGGGGAGTACTGACAACCATGTGATATAATGGTCAAAAGATGACTGCACTCAATAAACAATTGTAGCCTTGACTAATGTAGGATATCCAGCTGTTGCAAGTTTCAACTGTTTCAAAGTTATTTAGTTCTTTACATGAGTGAAAGTCATCTCAAGGGAGAACAATTTTCCAATTGTTTAACCCTGAAAGTAAACAATCCAAATTGCACCATTTATGTAATACATCTTTGATAAGTAACTTGGTTCTATTATACATTATTTGCACAGAATATAAGAGAACACAGGTATATTGTTGATACCTAACACCCAGTAGCTATGGTAGCCTATAGCAATCAAAATATAGCAAAAAACATCACTCAGGGGCAAGTGTTTTTGCCAAAAGTATAGAGTAGCTGTAGGCTATACATAGAACTCATCTCTCTTTTTTTGTATTCTTTCTTTCTGTCTTTCTGGTCATATTTTGTTCAGTAGGTCACCATATTAGTAGGGCTAACAATAATGTGCATTTCATTAGAAAACATTTAAAAAAAAAAACTATAGTCATACATACAGGATAAGAATTTAAAAAGAAAAGAAGAGGCAAATAAAATTATTAAATTCCAAATTAAAAAGAAAGAGTTCAGCACACCCACAATAAATCCACAAGGAGCTGCCATTTTGAATACTGCTTTCTTCAATTAAACTTTTAACTGTGTAAAGCCCTTTTATGTCATATTTATTGATTTAGAAAATAATGCAATTGAAGCCTATGAGCATCTTCACAAAGTTGATGGGGTTGAGGTGTTTGTAACATACCCAGTGGAGGGCCATCTTGTCACAAATTATGCACTCACTCAGCCATTTAAAACACAGCAAGTCAATATCTAATGATTATGTCTTTGGGCACAAACATTTATTGTTTAATTTAATATGGAAATGTGATGTTCTGAGACCTAGAAGCTGAAGGAGACGAGTATGACAAGAAACCTTGGTCTCCTCTATGGTGTCCCTGGCCTGAGCCCTCAGACCAATGGGCCTTCTGTACCTGGGTGCAGTTCACAAGGAAGTAGCCTACTGACAAACATGAAATAGAAATGTCAAAAGATGAATGTGTACTATGCACTGAATAGCCAAGTATGGTTTCTTTTCCATCTCCCATAACAGTGAGACAGACAGGAGTCCGAGTTAATCCCACACTGGACTGAGGCTGAACCATGATCCAGAAGTGACCGTGTCGCCGCCTTGTGGACACAGCGGGCACTGACGCTGTTTAACGAGGTAATGTTTTTCTCGCAGTAGTATGAGGATAACGAGCCCGCGGAACAGAGTTGCAGTAACCAGCCCTGTCAGCGGTCAACAAGCCGAAAACATCAGCAGCACTTTCTCAGGAGAATATCAGCTTTCTCGGCGAAGAAGAAAACCATCTTTCGTCTCTTTCTTCGCGCTGTTTATTGTGTGTCTTCATGGAGGAGTCGTCGGGTTGGAGTTTGTCTGAGGTCTCTCTGCTGTCCGTGGATTACCACCAGAGTCGACTCCGAAGCGCTGTGATATCTGTTTAAGAGTGAAATTGTGGATTATGCGCCTGCATCACGTGTGAATGTCTGCGGGATTTTTTATGGAGATTGTTGTTCCCCAGTTTTGTCGGTAACACAAACTCGTAATTCAGTCCGGACAAGACCAAGCGGACACTTGTTGAAATACAATATACCGAGAAACCCTTTGCCCAACTGCTCCGAGTTGTGCTAATGTCAGTAGCGACATTTAGCTAACGGGGCTAACAACTTTCTCTGGCACTGGTGCTGAATGCTTTGGACAAAATAGTTTCTAACATAGTGGAGATTGTGTTAAATGTTGACCGAAACCGAGTATCCACAAGTTGGTGTAGTATGTTGGTCAAAAATTGTTGAGATGGCACTGACAGCAGCTTAGCTAACTTCGCTAGCTGCCGCAGTTCCTCCGTTCACCTCCAGTGTAACGTTAGCAATGACAGCTAACGTTCTGTCAACGGTAGATTCAAACAAGTGGTTCTCTGGAACTGTGTCAGTGTGAAGTCATAATGAGCCGTTAACTCCAGATAAACAGCACGTCAGTCCTCTGTAAAGTTATTAAAGTTAACTTGCAAGCACGGATAATTTGCAAAGGCTTCATTTTGCACACCGTGTCAGCGTGAGGAAGCCAACTTTTATTATCGGGAGCTTTGACGTTATCTTAGCTACGTTAGCCGCTATCCGGGCTCACAACAACACACACGCCGAATTGACTCTGAATCAGCCGTAGACAAACCAGTAATGTGTTTCTGTGCTAGTGAAACTCTGATGGGCTCACCGAGAGACTGTAAGAAATAGAGTCCCAGCACCGTCTTCCACTTTTGCCCCCCCCTCCCTCTCCTTCCTTCTCTCCCTCCCTCCACCACCACCGAGTCGCTGAAGTTGTAAAACTACGGCCCACACAATGTCCGGCTCCCCGGGCACAGGTGGCTCAAACCCCAGGAAGTTCAGCGAGAAGATAGCTCTGCATAACCAGAAGCAAGCAGAGGAGACGCGGGCCTTTGAACAGTTGATGACAGACCTCACAGTGTCAAGGGTAAGGATACATTTATTTTCTCAATTAATTGACATTTATGTCATGCTACGTCGTTCATTGTGACAGGGGACAGCCCCGGCTGCAGTGGGCTGTCTGATGGACTCCATCTGCTGCCTGAAGTTTCTTGTTTCTCTTCGTGCATTCTCCGTTCAACAGTGACAAAGCCCATCTGCTGCAAACGTAGCGTTACTCGGCGCATTAATAGAGAAATGACGCACTGTTAAGCTTTTATAAACATAGCTGTACCAAAACAAAGAACACCCGTGACAGAATTACAACCAGCGTTGAAACAGGAAATGCTGAAGTGTAACAGCTTATATGAGCACCACCCACCTAAAGTTCCCCTGGATGTGCTGTTACAAATCAAAGGGAGCAGGGCTGCATGCGTAGATGTTTGTATTGTATGTACTGTAATGGATTGACACGGGTTAAATCTTGAAGTGTCCCGCTCAGCCTTTTGGACACACTGCATGGAGGAGGAGGAGGAGGGAGAGGGACCAACTCAAGGAAGACAGTGTATGATTTGGGTATTTTAGTCACACACACTTAGTTTGTATTTGGCATGCTGTTGTCCATTTGCAGTGCATGCGTTCAGGTGACCCATTGTCGACTTAGCAACTAATGATATTTTGAGAAACATGTCCAAGTGTCCAGGCATGACAACAGCCACAGTCAGGTGCTTTGTGCCATCATATTTTGGTATCTTAAGCTCAACAAAAATAAATACGACCAAGTCTTTCATTCAATTTTCTAGGTATTGCTAACATTAATCTTCATGAAAGTGTATTTCAGACTTCATAGTGAAGCATTGTTTTTAAGGTGTTCAGTTGGTGTGGTTTCTTAGCAGCAGCACGTGGTATAAATGAAAGAAAACAAACTATGCTTTGAAGGATATGGAGTTTTTTGTCATTGGGACTTCAAAATGCTCTTCACAAGTTCCCCGAGTTCAAGATCAGCTATTCAAAGAGACTATGCTTTCAGTGTTAGAAAAAACACAGGAATCTGATAACATTTGGGATTTCTCTAGAAAGATAAACATTGGCATTTTACTAATTGGTTTATCAACTATTTGTATACAGTACGGCACAATACTACAGTATTTCATGTCAGCAGTAAATCAGAAAAAAACAGATCTGGGTGCAAATGATGTTTGACAGATTTTTTTTTACCCCACAAAACATTGAAAGCATAAAATGAATTTGGACTTGAATAGATTTATTGAACAGAAATAAGAAAGAAGGTTATTTTCTCGGCCTGCCTCTGTTTGCTTGACAGCCGTATTATGAAGCTGTAGTCGGTCAGTCAGTAATCAGGCAGTCATCAGTTTTAAAACTAAAATCTAGGGGGAATTTTACAATTGTTCAGAACATTTCAATATGCTCTTTTAAAAGTGTTAATGCTTTGATTTTTTTTTCTCCACCCAATGAAAATTTGATAGCTAGATAGATAGATAAATTTATTGTCTGCCCCAAAGGGTGGCAGAAATTAGTCTTTTGACAGGGCTCATCACTTACATACACTCAATAAAATCAGTGTAATATCAGTACACTATCCTGTAGCATGTACACATTCCAGTACACAACAACAGTACACATTGCAAGAAATAAAAATAGTATGGGAGTATATAAAGGCCCTTTTCACATTATTCTCATACCATTGATTCACAATGTGCTCTTTCTGTGAGAGGGAGAGTCTGAATGGCCAGTCAAAAAGGATGTGGTTTTGAGGCGACACTGAACGAAGTTTGCCATAAGGTATGAACTGTCAGTGACCCCGGTGAGACAGAAAAGCTCAGTCAGTGTGGCTGGGACTGGCCAGGGCACAGGACACACTGCCAGCAAACAGCTGGAATTAGAAGTAGCTGCTTCAGTATTTATGCCAGTGACGAAAGCACTGAACATAAACTCCCGGAGGGCTCCAGAAGAACTGTACATTGAATGCACAAACTGACTCCTCCTTTCTTTCATCAGCTGGTGCGCTGGCAGTTGGCATCCTTGTAAATCATAAATGTGTAAAGACTGTGTTGGATGTTATGTAAGGCTAACACCAACATTGGAGTAAGAGGTTTAAGTGGGGATTTATTTATTTTCATTTTCTGTATGGCAATCTATCTGTTTGTTTCGGTGTTGTGGTTGGTAGGGCCAGACACTTGTTGGCCACAGGTAACTGGCAATAAAAATGTTTCCTCATAGAGGAAGCTTTCAAATTCTGTTGTCATAACTATTGGGACTGTTGACAAGATGAAAAGATGGAAACTAATTTGGTAAAAGCTGCTGGCAAATGATAAATGCTCACCACAGTCTCAATGAACAGTATGTAGTTGTAGTTTTCACTTCACCATTTTTACTGTGTGAACTGACAAATGTCGTTGCACCAATGGATAAAGTGTTTAGTCACATCTTCCTTGCCCATCCCAAATACCCTGTCACGTTTATGATCTCTTATAAAGATCGCTGTCTGCTCTCTGTAAACCTATTGATAAAATCAAATGGGTTCAACCTTTGAAAGTCAAATTTTACCCTTTCAGCAGTCTAAGGAAGAAATGCCTCTGTGATTTGCCTATTCCTGATCACAGCCAATGATTGGCTCTGTTTACCTTCCCTTGGCAGAACAAACCGCCTTCTGTTTTCTGCGAGGTAATCGTTGTGGCACCTCTTGGTAGGCTGCTGGTTTGGAAGGTAGCTGCTCATTTCCTAGAATGTGTTTCCTTAACTTGTGTTACTTAAATAGAAAATCTCAGTAAATAATGTGTGGCAGCCGGAAGAGCTGCTTTTGTTGCAGTATGGCATCACAACATTTGAATTCTCCACATCCCCACTCATTTGTGATGTATACAGATCCTTAAAAAGTCTTAAAAGGCATTGAATTCATAAATCTAAAAACAAGTCCTTAATTGGCAATAAAATGTCTTACAGCATAAGTCAGCGGAATGTTTTTGTTAATATAAGTCCTAAATAGTCCTATTTTCCGTCAGCAATCACTTAGTGTTTGGGCCGAAACACGGGTCTCTCCGTCACTCTGCTCTGCTGTAAACCCAGGAGAAAACTTTCCTTGTGGGATACAAGTGTTATCCAATGAGGAGAGAGAACGGCATGAAGGGCTGTGTGTGCAGCCAAGGGATTGCGCGTGAATGTGGCGAGTTTGTAGTTTTCACCAAAGTCCGTACTTTTAATGGAAACATACATAACTCACATTTATTTTAATGTGTATTTCCCAGTTAGGCTACTTGATAGCCCCCCGGCCCCTCCCTCCAATCATCCACGTAACAGTCACTTTACCTTGGACAACATAGGAAAGCGGGTAAAATTGTCCCTAACCCTATCTGATTATGTTTTTTTTTTGTTTTTTTTTTGCATTTGTGTTTATTGTGAAGTCGGTCTTAAATTTCATTTCAAAACGTCTTATAAAGTCTTAAATTTAACCCACCCCTGATGAAGACAGCGTCGAAACGCGTTGGGTCCCCCCTTTTTTAATTTATTAAAATCATCTCTGCAACAGCCATGAGTGCCTCGGAAGCTCTTTTATTTGACTGCATTTACCACCTTCGGACGGTCAGTTTTTTCCTCAGTTCATCACCCATTCTTTCCCTCTTAGAGCACCTTGAGCTATACATTTTTTCCCCCACCCTTTTTTACACTTTGGCCTTATTTGCAGCACTCTCCCTCCCCCCCCATTCTCTTCAGTCTTAAATTTAACTTGGCTTAAGCTGTAGGAACCCTGTTTGAACAGGCGTGTACAGAAAAATGAAAATGATAAGGATATCTTAGGCCACATGTGTCAAAGTCATGGCTCCCGGGCCAGATGTGACCCGCCACGTCATTTTATGTGGCCCGCGAATGCTTAATTATGTCCAATTGGCGCACATGATAATATCTAATAATGGCCCGCCAGTATGTTGCACGTACCACTAAAACTACAAATCCCGCAATGCACATCTATCAGGGGGCCGCGAGTGTGAGTCTGTCCCACTTGTTCATCAGCACCAGCAGAGGGTGATCGACGTTATGAAACACACAGCACACAGCGCGAGTGCAGCCGAACAGCAGAGTTCCTCTGACAGCTCCTCTGTGGAGCTGCAGGTCAACAGTGGGGAACGCTGGAGAACACAGTAGCCTACCGTACTTTTTTTTTTTCTTTTTTCTTTTAGCAACGCCGTTGTTACAGGTGATGCACACGCAGACGTCCCTTTACGTTTGTCGTCTGACCGTCTGTCACTGGACTGCGCTGCATAACTGTCACATAATGTCTAACTTCCTGCTGAGAAACGAATGACTGATATGACTGAAGGCACGATGTAAGTCTGCACGTGTCGTCAAGCCCCCATAAGTTGACACATAGAAGTTAAAAAAAAAATGAATCGATAATTATCAGTCAAAGTTCTTGACATTGGTTAATGCTTGTACATCCCTAATTAGAAATGACTATGGAAAGCTGCAGATAGAGCCATTAGAAATGAATGCAACAGATTTTTTTATTGAGGCCTATTTAATGATTATTGTTGTTTTATATGCAATAACTTACTTAGGTTCAATATGTGCAAAAAGGTCATTTCAATAAGTTCTCAATAAATAACCATGTGGCCCTCGACTTGTACCATTTTTTAAAATTGTGGCCCTCAGCGTATTTGAGTGTGACACCCCTGTCTTTGCCATGTGCTATCAGAACGCTGTCCATCTGAATGCCTGAAAGATGGAAAACAAAAGTCACCAGAGAAGTGATATCTGGGTTCATTTTTCTCATGTAAGAATGTATGGAAAACAAAAGTTCTCTTGGCACCAGAACATGTACTGATGTTGAACAACATGACTGAATGTTCAGACTTCATAACCCCTGATTGGTGTCCGTTTCTTTTTCTTTTTGACAGGTGCAGTTTCAGAAAATCCAGCAGCTTCGTTCTCAGCCACGGGTACAGTACTATGGAGGCTCCCTGCCCAACGTTAATCAGATTGGCAACACTAGCGCTGAATTTCAGGTGAGATCCTATCAAGGGTGGGGTAAAGTTATTTAAAGTTATCAATTGATTAAAAGGTGAGATCGTTTATAAGCCCTTTGGGCTTCATTGATCTTTCCTGCACTTTTTTAAAATCTTTTTTACTGATTTTGTACTTGTATTGATTGTATGTCTGTTGGTGCAAACAAAAAAAAAGAAAGAAAATATACAGTCTCAGCGAAACAGTCCAACAGCAAAACTAGATGTTATGGAGAAATAAAACCTTATGTTTTCACCATTTCGATACATACTCAATACCAAATTCACTTCCATGTGGTTTCCAGCACTGGACACAATTCCTGTTTGAATAAAACAGTTGTGTTTATTCCAGGGTACCTGGGGGGTCATGCACAATATTTTAACTATTTTGTCCTCCTCATCTGGTTTCTTACCATCGTCTTTTTCTCTACCGTGTTTGAATAAATATTGTTATTGCTTGAAGTGCAATGCAAAGGACTGCTTTGGTGAGAGTGTGTTAGAATGAAATGCGATCTGGGGAAGGTTATTTCATGCTAATACACTACACAGAAGTATGTCATGATGGTCATGAAGTCAATAGCAGAGAATAGAGATAGGGGCCTTAAGCTGTGTATACTTACTGCTATGATGTCCTGCAGTTATGTGGCAGATTTTGTATAAATGTGTTCCAATGGTTTCCCTTTAAAGATCTCTGGTGTAAAACTAAACATGAGTATTTTCTTTAAAACCCTGTTTACCTTGGGATTGCCATCTGTCAAATTCAAGGCCTTGTTCTAATTCAGGGGTTTTCAAGGCTAATTATTTCAGACCATTAGTCTAACAGCAAAAACAGCAAAATGCTGCACTGAGTCTTCAGAAGTGCAAACAAGCTTCTCCCAAGAGTCTTAAATAATTCACAAGAGTTTCTGAAACCCGGACAAGATGATGGAATAAAAGATCTGTGCAGTGGTTCTCAGCGCTCGAGCAGCGCTGTATGCGATCTTACAGTGTTGTTCCAAGGCACTGAGCCTGTATCTGTGTCAGCTCTCCAAGGAGTGCGTTGTGTTCAGATACAGAGGGTCCAGGTGAAAGTGCCCTTGTTACTTAGAGGCAGAGCAGTAATTGCAGCAAAGATGCCAGGTCCAGAAATCAATCCTCCCCCTGTGCAGGAAGAAAGTTCCACTCACTTATGGAGTCCATTCACTTTCTCTTCTGGGAAAAACTCAACAAACTAAATGGCTTCTAGATTCCACTTGATGATAATCATTTGTTAGCGCTAATGCAATTAAATGAATGCAGAGCACTTAATGTGGCCAACTCTGTCTCTGCTAAAACTGATGGACTGTTTTTTGTGAGCAGTGTCTTCATGACTGGCATCCAATGTGGATCATACATTCAGTTTCTGATATTGGCAGCGATGAAAATGTGAACTTTGTGGTCCTTCAGTTGTTGCATAATACCACATTCAGCTGCAGCTCAGGTTTGATTGGCATCTGGCAAAGTGACTGGCAGATGCTTTTCTTTCTCTCTTCCTGCCAACATGCTGGAAACGGCAGGTTAATGTGTATGGTGGTGTAAAAAGACTCTTCCTGTGTCTTTCTCAGGGCGGCTTCCCTTCAGGATTGGACTCGGTCAGAGGGACCCGCCACCATGGGCTGGTTGAGAGGGTCCACAGGGACCGCAACCGTATCAACCCCCCCCATCGCCGACCCCTTGACAAGCACGGACGGCAGATATCCTTCCAAACATACAATGCTGACAGTAGGAGATGTTACACACATTTCCGTGGGATGCAGATGTCATCATGAAAAGTTAATTGGTGATGTGAAAGGTTTGTTTTGTGGCTTCCAGGTGGTTTGTCTTTTTATTGTGGCTTTTCTGATAGCTTTTGTTTATGGTGTGGTTTTAAAGGTGCTATATGTAAATGTTGCCATTCATAAAATCATTTCTCATATCAAGAGCCATTTACCTAGCAGTCTACTTTGCCGCCAAATGTGGTGTCTTGTCCTCAGGGCAGCAGTACTTCCCCATTTTCATCCATAGTTACTCGCTGTCACCGCTTGAGGTATAAAGCAGCAGTGTGTGACAGGACCAGCTGCTGCTAGCTGGTTAGCATGCTCAATTGAGAAGGTATCTCAGCAACATAATTCGTACACATCTGTGAAATAACAACAACAAAAAATCTTCACATTGATGATTTAAAGCCCCAGTATGCATCTACCGGTGCGGCTGCATATCGGAACGTATTCTTGATGTTGCGTTCACATGAACTCAGGCAGACAACAGACGCTGCATGTGACAGGATAAACAAGCCTCTATGTAAAGAAGTGGTCCGCCAGCACGAGGCAAAACAATACAGGCGTGACAATATGTTGTGTCATGGTGATGTCGTGTGTGGAGCTGTTTGCAGCACCAGGCAGCAATTACATGTGTTTCATAATTCATTGCAAAGAAAATGTGTCTAATTTCGTGAAGTAGAGAACAGACACTCAAGCCAGTGGATGAATTTAGACCGAGAATCACGAGCAGCTGTTTTAAATTTAACAAATAATGGATTGCCTTGTTGTTATTACTGTACTAAAAAATGAAACAAAATGAAAAATTAACTTCTGCTTCCAACATGAAATTAAGTCGTTTTAAGAACCCTGGAAATCATAACGTATTTGACTGCAAGTGAAAGAAAGACGGTCCCTAATAGTTTTACAGTAGAATGAGGCTGTTATGCACGGCGGTCCTTATAATAACTATACACAAATATATCAAAGAGAATTCAGATTGTCAAGCAAGTGTATCTGCTGCACAAAGCCAGTCAGATCTTGACTGTCTAAAATCGGAGTGCAGTGTATTGAATCTTGGGTAAAGGAGGCACATCCACCTACGAAGACTGGCCTGACACCACAGATCAGTCTAAAATGTCTTTATGAAACTGGTCCCAGGAGAAATGTTGCGTTTCCATTAGGGCTGCACGATATTGAAAAAAAATGACATTACAATATTTTAATTTACTGCAATTTTCCGCAATAGTATATTGCGATATTAAAAAATAACTACTATCAAATGATTACATTTTTTCATGAGATTAGGATTAGGATTTATGGGAGATTTCCTGATAGTATTGATCATACATAAACAGAGCAAGCATCTTGATGTAAATAAACAATCTTTGGCTGATCATGTGACCGCTCACAGCTTCCCCATTGGAGTTTGGCTCGTCATGTGACGGCACCCGGGTCTCCTATTGGACACCCGATCTTACCGGCTTGACTGCTCGCTTCCGCGTAAACTGCAGATACACCGATTGGATTGACGTAAAGTCTGAAGTGTCCCGGTTTCATTAAAAAAAAGAACTACGTTGTTATCACTTTCCGTTACGGAAATGGACGCGAAAGAGTACGACAATACATCTGGCATCATCATCATCTGGGTGAAGCGGCCACTGCTCTGTGACTGTCAGGCGGATACTTGTAAACAAGCAGTGCGCAACACGTTACATTTCACCTTTGTGAGGCGGGCTAGGGGCTCTGTTCAGCTGGATGTGCACCACCACACCTTTATACAGGGTGAGAAACAACCACAGACGTGCTTTTACGAGAGAAAAAGTTTGTTGTGAACACCTAATTGTCCGAACATGCTACTGTACTTTCCCTGAGTGTGCGCATGGGGAGGAGAGGAGTAGGGGCGATGCCACTGCCAGGCTGTCTGCTCAGTCAAGTGAGGGGGAGAGAGAAAGAGCGAGAGCGGCGCAAGGAGCTGGTTCAGAGCTTTTCTGCAACAAAACAAAAGCTGAAATGTTGAAAGAGAGAGAGAAAAAACATCGCACATCCTGCGATGTGACTATCGCGCATGTGCACATCGCAATGTACAATGTAAAACGATATATTGTGCAGCCCTAGTTTCCATTAACGCAACATTTCTCCTGGGACCAGTTTCATAAAGACCTTTTAGACTGGTGCACCAGACCCACGAGCCAAGGCTCTGCAGTCTCTTCTCTTTACTCAGTCATTTTATTCTGTAAAACAGTTTTGAATGCTAAAAGGCTAAAAGCCTCTTTATAAATGTCATGTTTGTAGTAAAGAGGACATGGAGTAGATTGCACGATCTGGATTCACACCCAATATGTCGCATTTACATGAAATACCATTAGCCCACTAATCCATCAGCACACCCCCACTTCATAGCGTTTGTCGATCTGTTTATTTCGTGCCTTGGGACAGAGATGATTCAGTGACTGTGGTGCATGATACTTAGAGAAGAGTTTGTGCTCTGTTCCAGTGTCCTCGCGTCAATGTCGTATATCTAGCGGAGAACAATCAGAAGAGATGCATAACGTCACGGTGAACATGTGGTATGTTGACGAAAACAGAGGCTTGTTATCGAGCCTGGGGCGCTGTATTCTTGGTGGGATGACACCTTTTTTCCTTTTCCCATCTTTGTCAGTGCAGGTCGCCTCCATCCAAGTATAGAAATCCAAACTTTGCCATGTCTTCTTCAGATCCTGGCTCATTCATGTTTACGTTTCCTGGTTCATTGGTGTTTTTCTTTCCTTTATTCGGCCCTGCATGAGTTAGCTTTGGAAGCCCATCAACCTAATTGGCCCAAATACTGACCAGAGGCATTCATCGTAAATTTCTCATGAGTTCATTGTTCATTGTGGGAACTTTTCACGATAAGTATCACAAACGTTTTATCACTCAACTGCACTACGGCAGGATATTTTAACCAGACTCTCAGACACATGGCGGACAGCACATAGGCGGATTGATTGGGGCTTCTGCTCGTAGCTCTGCTAGTTTCATCAACAGTTGTTTTGTTTTTTTATCACACACCTGTTCAGCCTATATCATGTAGTAAAGCAACATTTTCTACTCTAACCCTAACCCTTAATGGAATTGAAAAGTTTCATAACTTGATTGTTTTAGGCCTTAAGGTCTATGTAAGTTTTAAAGAGAGTGGTCTCTCTCTCAGGTGGGGGAGCGTATGGCTGCCACAAGTCAGAATCCAACGAAGTCTGCGCGCCACACGCGTCCAATCCCTTTGACCATTTTTAGATTATCTGGAAGTTAGGGGCGGAGTCAGGTACTGCCAAATATGGGCAGCTCACTCTGAACTTTAAAAAGTGCTCCTCAGAAACCAGTGAGTAACGGCTACGTCCATCTTTATTTACAGTGTATGGCTTTTCAGGAGCACAGCACACTTACTTCAAGCTAATAGAGTTGGTAGGGGGGCGTTCTGGCGGTCTACCCCATAGAGTGCCTCCCATTTTGGCTCAGGTCTAACCGCAGTGGCTGGGGTTCATAACAAGGTCCCAAATATATTTTAGTAGTGTTTTATAAATAAGTTGAACTGCAGCTTCATTTCCTACAAACTTTTGTAACTTCTGCAACAAAAACAGAAGACCCCCCCCTCACTCCCGCAGCAGCAGATTGGAGGAGGATGGAGGAGATGGCTTTCAGTCCCCTCTGTGTTTTTCACTCAGTGAACTGCATATGCACACTATATGTTTGTTTATTGCGAGTCATACCCATGCAGATTTTCCTCACATTGCACAAGCCCCTAACTCTGTGGCTTGTCTTATATCTTCCTGTTTATTGTGAACATCATGTGTTGTAATGTGGGATGCACTGTAATGTAATGGACACCGCACGGGTGGAGGCTCTCCTATAGACGTCGGCTCTTGTTAGTGTCAAAACAGAAGCACTTGGCCCATCTGTATTTGGTTGTCGGTTTTGGCTCCATATGCATACTGCGCAGTCACGTGACCTTCTGTATAGATTGTGTGTTTAAAAAGGTGTAAAGGTCACCGTAGAGACAGGGGGAGAGAGGCTGTTAGGAGTTGTTGATGCCAAAATAGACAGGACTGTCCAGTCAAGTTTTGGACACCAGAGGCTGTGTCAGCATCTCTTTCACAAGAGCATTTAAAGAGTCACCTAAAGGGAAGTTATGAGAGCTTAATCCTTCCTGCTCCTATCTTTGTGTCCGTCATAGAAACATTGCATTTGTTTGAGGAGACATGTGAGTTACAGGAGAGGTCAGAAGTCATGGCAGTGACACAGCCAATGCAAAATGTGACAGAGAAAAACATGATGATAGTGATTGATCTGTTGTGTGTGCGATGTAAATACTTGATCATATTTACCCTATGGAAATTGAGGTTCATTTTGTAATGAATTTGTAATTTTGTAATGACAGTTGGCCGGGTGGGGGGCTCTCTCTGTGTGGGTCCTGTTGGACGGTTTCTAAACCTGGCAACCTTCGAGATAGACCATAATCTGCAGTGGAAAGTGATTTAAATGATGACAGGGCGCAGTGCATTATCTTGAAAATGAAAATGTGTAATGTGGTTTGTGGCTCTAGCTTATCCAATCAGAGCACCATATTCTGAAAATGGAAATGTGGTCTGTGGCTTTGATTAGCTGAAGAAATACATGGTGATTTTGGAGTTTTGTATCCCAACATGCTTACTGCTTAGTATATGGAGGAGCCTCAGGACCATTCATTCTTTTCTACACGGTGGCTTATGCCAATTAGTTTATGTCTGATCCTGCCATTACAGACATTGATAGGTGTCGAGTGAGGTGACCTGAGCCAGTCAGTGAACCAGTTTGACAGGATTGTTCCCTCTGTCTGGAGAAACCACAAACATGTACATACCACTTAGTTTGTATATCTGTGTAATCTTCAAAAGGGACTTATCCCATGTTTTTTGTGAGAGGTGACGAGCAACATATCCTCTCCTGTCTCCGTAGATCTGACTCACTACTGATAATAATTTGTCCGAGGCCTAAACAGACACTCTGTGGAGCAGCGTCTGGCCTTGTGTGGCACCAACCTCCCTCCCCAAACTACCACCCAGTGCCTGTTTTGTTTCCAGTGTGGAAGAGCTTGCAACTTGCTAACAGTAAAAGAGTGGCTGTGCCGGGCAAGGCGACACACCGCCCTCCTGAAGTCCTGCCCTCTCGCAGACAATGCCAGGAACTCTGCGTCCGCATTCAGTAGTAAATCAAATAATGTTGTCATTGTTTCTGTAAGCATTTGAAAAAAGGTAGCTCTGTTGTTGACACTTGTCTTTCACCACAATGGGGCAATGAGCAATGATGAGAACAGGCTTACAGTGTTAATCCTCTCTCTTCTCTTGGGACATTCCTCTCAGTTTGAGCTACAGTCATCATTTGTTTAATTTTGAAATAAAGCCAGGGTGAGGAAATAGATGCTTGAAGTCAGATTGGGAATGTGTTTTACTGATGTCGTGTTTGTTTTGTGGTGATATCAAATGGTGTTTGTGTATTTGTCCCAATAACTTCCTTAACAAAAACCCACTTGGAGAGCTCTCCGTATGGAGCGGTGTACTTGTCCCCACCTCCGGACAACAACTGGAGAAGGTGAGTAGTGCCTCTTTTGAGCTACTGACAGAGTGCTTATTGTCTCCTCTCCTTCCTCTGATGAGATTGTTTTACAACAGGAACTGTTTCCTCTCGCCACCCTGTTTCCTGTATCAAACCTCTCTCTACCTACCAGTATTTTCTTCCTAGATCCAAGCAGCAGCCATGTCGATCAAACAGATTTATGTCCAGAGCAGCACTGAGGCAGGGTGAGGGGCGGAGCTCTTTGGCCTCTATTGTTTCTGCAGAAATGCTTCATATATCAGGACGCTGTGTTGGGCCTGGTTATGACTGCATCTCACTAAAGGTGTATGACAGATAGCCTTTTAATTTAAAGGTCATGCCCAACAGCAGCATTACTACTGTGAAGGGATTTTATGTTGTCACTGCGTCTCTGCCCGATGGCGTACAAGCTCCAACGTAGCAGAAATCCAATAGCAGGACCTGCTAGAAACCAATGCTAGGCTAGCAGGCCTCAATGAGTGGTTGCAAGGTCCGTTTTCCAGCCCTGGCTGTGCCTACATTGAGCAGTCAGCGAGTTGGTGGATAGCTTTTGCTCAGTGTTTACAAGGCAGTGAATTATGGCCCTGCGATAAAAAAGCCGAGCCAAGCTCCTCCCCACTCACTCTTTCACTCTTCCTCTGTCTCCACACTTGTGTTCAGTATGCTGACTTCTGGCCAGCTGCCAGTCACCCTGCCTCATCTTCTTCCACAGCGCCGGCACAGGACGCTCGCCAGGCTCCGTGTCGAGCTCACTGTAACAGCTTGTACTGTAGAAGTGAATAAGGCCCACACCCTCTCGTCATTGTTGACAGCACAAAACAGGTTGGCTGACAAACGTCCTCACGGAGCAACCAGGCGTCAGTGTTCTCGGAGTGGGTGTGTGCCTGGTCGAGCCATGTGGCACTAAGCGCCGAACACAGACTCTCACGTTTGATTTAAATAGCACTGATTTGTTGCTTACTGCGCTTCTCGAGCAAACATTGAGCATCGTGTAAAACAAACAAACGTGATAGCATGAATAAAATCACACCTACCATTTTCATTCAATGCAGTTTCTGTCAGGAAGCCACATGCAGGCTTAGCTGGTGGATCCATAGTTAAAATCTGTTTTAAATGCTGTGCTGTGTGTGTGTTTGTGGACATTAAATTGCTCACACATAGCCCGTTTTTTGATTACAGCTGCTTTGTCACAGTGAAAAGACGTTTTCATGTAACACTGTAAAATGGGACACGGTTTATCTCTCTTCTATTCTAGTCATGCTCATCTCTGATTGTTCCCTCTCTTGCACCATTCCCCATCATTGTTATTGGCATCGGCTCTGTCAAGTCTCTGCAGGCCAAGCCCGGCCTCCTGCTCCAACCTGCAGCAGATTGTCGTCACAGTGTGCAACAGGGATAAACTTCCCCCTCAGCAGTGGATTTTGGCCCACTGCACTGTCACGGGCAGAGATGTAGATATCAGTTCCTTGGTGCTGGGTTAAACTGACTGTGTCCAAATAGACAAGACTCCTAAAGCTTGGAAAACATCCAGCTTTATCCTCTTAATTTCCAATGATCCACTTATTGGACTCATTAGTGTGTTCCTCACTGCTCGTTCTAATTCCTTGGAGCTCACTGCATTCCTACCATGAAAAAAAAACAAAAAACAGCCAATGAATCCTCACTTATCAGGATCTGACAGGATTTCGTGATTTCTGGCTGATTTTAGACCAAGTAAAAGTGATACATAATGAAGGTGGAGATAAGTTCAATTAAGTCCAGGACTTCTCCTATCCAGCTTTTTCCGAACATCAAAAACATAAGCCTGTTTTGCCGGTTTAGCTCTTCCGGTGGAATTTTATGTTTCCATGGTTTCGGTAGTCGCGGTAAATGCATGGATTTCTTTACTTTCTTTTTTTTAATGAAAATCTGTAAAATGCATGGATCATCAAACCAGCTTTTAACAGTGGATATCACACAAATTGACATCCATGTTAAAAGCCAGCGTTAATAGATCCATGCATCTATGACAACAACTGAAAACCATGGAAACGGAAACGTACAATTCCACCAAACCGGCGAAACTGGCTTCCGGTTTTGACCATAGATGACGTTGGAAACCTGTGGATAGGGGATACACTTCTCTTATACTTTCCTTGTGATTTTATTTTATTAAATTTGTATAGCTTTTAATAAATATTCTACATATTCAACCTTTAAAGGTTGGGTCTGGAGTTTTGTGCCCAAAAATAAACATTAGTACAAATGAAATCTGTCTTAATCATCACATATGGGCTTCTAGTCTTGTGTGATGAGGGCTGTGTCTGCAGCCCCCCGCCCCCCCGCGCCTGTATTTTGGTCTTCTGCTCTGTTTTGTTCAGGTTTTGTTATGCACGGGGACGTTTCTGGGTGGAGAGCGAGAGAGTCGAGCGAGCATAGATATCTACAGTATGGCAAGAGAGTCTGTGTTTTCTCAGCCAGTGACGGAGCTCAGGTGAAGCTACCTGCAGCAGAGTAGGAGGCTCAGGGCTGTTAGCTGCGCTAGCTGTCTCTGATGCTACTGAGTGCTAGTACATCTCTCTCAGCAGCACCAGTCAGGACCGCAAAGAAAAATAAATACAGTCTGAGTGAAGCACTGGAGTCGCGGACCGATTCCCGACCGCCACCGACACGGGTAACAATTATTAGGGCCGTTGTAGTGAGCTAGCTCGATGCTAACTTCGGCTAGCGGTAGCGGTTGGACGCTGTGGTGCGTCTTCCCATCGCACCACAGCGGCATAACAACATAACACGGAGGCTCTCTGTGTTGGTGATGGTCAGCTATCGGCCCACGGCTCCAGCGCTTCTTTCGGACTGTATTTCCTTTCCTTTGCGGTCCTGACTGCTGGAGGGGGGGGGGCTGAGTTTCAGTGTTTTGTTTACAAACTGCAACGAACAAAACTCCAGACCTGCCTTTAAACAGATCATTCGATTATCAAAATAGTTAGGGTTAGGGTTAAATCTAATAATTGATTATTGATTATTGTTCGATTAATCGATTAATTGTTGCAGCTCTAAAATATATAGAATTTACAGAATACTATGTGTTCGCATTAACTTTTGTTGTTTGATAGCTACTTAAGCCCTGAGTCCTCTGTTTAGACCTCTAGGTTTGGGCAGAATCCAACAGTAACAATATCAAATTTTAAATTCACTTCTATTTAAGTGCTAGTCAACAACTACTCGGCCTCAGCATTTTAAGCAGATGTTGTTATTGAAACCTGGTAATTTTTAAAGTATACCACAGTTAGTGTCATTACAACAGCAACATTATACAAGAGTGTCCTTGTCCTGCAGGCTATTTTTGTGGGCAAAATGAATGAACAGTACATGAGCTTGCTTTTGCACAATCACTGTGTTTTTACTCTGAGTGCTGCTGACTGAGCGTGAAGCTTCAGTCAAGACATAACACACAGATGGAGAGGAAATGGGAAATCAAAGTCTTGGCTGAAGTCATGGCAGATTAGAGAGGCTCCTATTTCAGTCACCTGGGAAATCCCACTTGAAGAATATTCTTTAAGAGGCTGTTGCTAATATAGTGAATGTACAGTACATGAAAACCACTCTGCTCTTGGTCAAAGAAGTGATCACGAGCCCCAGTAAATATCCACCCATGGAAAAGGTCTTAGGCTGTTGTGTTGAAGCAGCGAGAGGCTGATTCTCTGCTTGTCCGTCTCAGGGGAGAGTGGGGCGGTAAGTGTTTACAACGCCAACCACATCTGCACTGCATTACATCCAGTCAGCTCTGGAGAAGAGCCACAGAGCTTTTTAACTGTTTCAGTGCTTTAATTACCATAGCGATTGGCTATCTCCAACACATCCACCTCCTCCAGCTGTGATGATAAAAGAACAAGTGTTTTTGAAGTTTACTCTTATTTTGAACCGTCTCATTTATCTGATTTTTTGTTGTACTGTAGATCTAACAAGCTACATTTCTTTTTTTTTTACTCATGTTTGTATTTAAATGACTTGGGTCAAGCTTCCCAGCCTCTACTACACCAAAACTTAAAGGCAGTGGGCCAGGGCTAAGGGATTGTAAGGCATGACAGAAATGCAGGGGAACGGAGCAGTTCACACAGCCTTTAACCGCTCCATGACCAGCAGCCTGGCCAGCAGATCTTATCCCCTCTCTGGATTTGTGCAGGCTGCTTTTTGTCTTTGGGGAAAAAAAGTAGTGATTTCCCAACTTTGTCCATCTGTAGAGAGTTGGACCAAGACTTTTGATAACCGCCATCTGTCCTCTAGAGCCTACTTAAAGTGTAGCGCTTTCTTGGAAACAAGGCATATCACAAAATGTGACTGGACAGTACCCTGGTGTCTGGGAAGTGATGCGCTTAAGGGGGCCAGGATCCTGGGGGTGCATGAGGCATCAGACCTGAGTACGGCCCTGGATGTGTCCCTCCGGAGACCATCTGCTTCAGGGTCAGAGCTTCAATCCAGTCCCACGCCCTCCTCTGCTTCTATTCACCCATCTTAGGCCTGCTATTCCTGTACCAGCCTCTCTCGGGATGAAATCTCAGACCAGGCTCCCTCGAGACTGTTCTGCAAAAAGGCCATGCAGGGGAGGCATTTAAATGCTGGTTTGACGATTCTAGAGGATGTTTATCTTCATATAGGTGGTCCGGTTGTATCTGTTTATATCGAAGTATTTTCTAATCCAAAAGTCAGATCACAAACAGACTTTAAAAGGAATACACACAAGCATCACATGTAAATAGCATAAAGTTAATCAACCACCTGTGGTGCACGAAAGGACACTACCAGGTCAGAGATGGCTCCCTGCAGTAAGATTTGACGGTTATAATACTAGTCTGACAGTGACTGCATATATTTTACAATGCTAAATAAAGCAAAACAATGTTTTGTAATTTCTTAGTAAATGTACCACTAACCCACTGAAACAGCAGAGCTCAGAACAGAGTATAGTGTGATGTAGGAGAATAAATCTTGCCTGTGAAGTCATTGCTTTACACCTGATGGGTGATAAAAGGCAGCAGGCTACCTACAGGTGCTAATTTGTACAAATGAAATGTGGAACTGCTGTAATTTCACCCAAAATATGTTCAAGAAAATTTTTGTTTGTTTTTTGTTGTCCACAGTAATTTAGATGATCCATCGCAACCGTTCTTTACAACCCATCTTATCATCTGACACTTAGTTGTAGAGACATCAGCGTGATGCACTTGCTTTAAGTTGAAATCAAGCAGAGACAGGACTTAACCCTAGGTGCCATCGACATTTCTAGACCAAGAAACCACCATATATTACTTTATTTAAAGCTGAAAGACAAGAACATTTAGATGTTTTCTGTTAAGAAAGCATGGCAGGAGTCTCCCAACAGGGCTGTACATCCGACTGCTGAGACCTTAATAAAAAAAATCCATTTGAGTTCTTCTCTATGCACTTTCAGAAGTCTGGTTCTTGCAGTGAGACAAAAACAAACAGATTTCTGCTCTGTACTTCCAGTCTGAGGGAGAGTTGACGCCCCTTTTTTGCAGAACACTTCAGAAAAATCCACTTACTCACTGTTCCCACTTCATCGTCTCAGGCTTTGACAATGACTCTTCACATCAAGTTGTTTACGCTGTTTCTCTCTCCGTCCCGCCAATCCCCGCAGAGAGCTGCTGGTGTCGCACCAGCTTTCTCCTCCCATCAGATATGGGAGAACAGCTTGTAACTGCCCCCCAGCTGCAGGTTTATAAACCTGGCTTACAGTTATTCTTCCCATTAGCGCTCCTATCTTTGTTTGACTTCATTTTTCCGTCTCATCTGTCTTCACTCTGCTTTTAATTTACTCTCTTTCCATTTTCCTCAATGTGAAACGGTATTGTGCTGTATTTGAGTGTTTTCCAGTTTTGTTTTGTTTTTCTCCACAGATGCATAATATTTATATTACCAATATACTTTCTCCTTTTCTTAAACCTCAGGTCAGCAGTCAGGGGTCTCTGCTTTCACCCATTAAATTTGTCTGTCATACTTTTCCTCTGTCTGTCTTTGAAGGGAACAGCAGCCATGGACTGAGGAAAAACGGCCTGGGTTTAGATTAATATCACAACTCAACAGGTGACCCTTGACCCTCCACCCTCCCCTCTGTCTTTCTCTCTCTGTCTGGCTCTCTTTCCCTCAGTCTAGCCTTGCTGCTTTATCCCTCTCTCACAGAGGCCAACAATTCTGTTCTTTCTCTTTTTCAATCTCTCTTGGCCATGCACAACATCCTGGTTTCTATCCCTTGTAAATCTCTGCCTGATTTGTAACATCTCAATAATCCTCTCCTTTCTTCCTTTGAAGCACTGAGATAAAGGGCCACAAAGCCTCTGCTAAAGGCTGCTATGGTCGATTCATTATTAATAATTTTTTTCTCTTCATAGTTTTCCACTCATCTTTCCAGTCTGGTATTTCTGAAACATTAATCAATAGTTCCTTTCTCACTAACCTAGCTTCAGGACTCACGGCTCCTTCGCAGTCTAACCTAACCCTAATCAGTGCTCCTTATTCATTTTTTCTGACTCTCAGCCTTTCATGTTTATCTCCCAGTGTTCAATCATTGTTTGAGAATAAGTTCAGAGTTTTCTGAAGTTACTGAATTTGTGCCATCAGTTGGGAGCACAAAGGCAGGATTTTGGCATCAAGGATGAGTTCACATGAGTTTGAAAAAGTTGAAACAGGAAACATCCTTATTACTGAGGGTTATATGAGATGATCAATGCCATACAGTACTTACAGTAGCTTTGTGTGTCCAGTACAGAGGCAGCTGTGACATTTATGTTTTTTTTTGTTGTTGTTTTTTAATTTCTTACTTGAAGAGATCTGAGTATTTTTCTATAAAACTCCTTTTGTGTCAGAACTCAAGCACTTGTATACAGCGCTGAAATGTGATTGGCTCATCAAGGTAGAACTACCCAGCAAGTATATTCCAAGTATATTCCATATTCCATAACTCTGGAATATAAAGTTGCTGGTTTTGTTGTTAAATGTGATAAGCTGTTGATGATGGCAGTGTTTGTAACTACCAGTTTAACATTATTACTACATTTTCAGTAAATCTACATAATAATCAGGAAAATCTATTAATGCTAAAAAATAATGTTTTGTATAAAATTCATGTTGCGATGCTCAGGCTGGTGAAACACACCATGTTTATTGCTCCGATATAATAAAAAATCCACATTAATCCTCTTTCTTAACTTGCATTAAGATGGCAAATAAATCAAAATTCTCCAACTGTCAGTCTTAAAAAAAAAGATGAGTAATATAGGCTATAAAACATGATGTAACTCATAACGGTTGCCAGAGTGAAATGAAGTATTGACCTTGTTGTGAACTTGCTCCAACATCAGACTGCGGTTTTTCATAAGTGTTGTTCGTCTTACAAATTCTGAAAAAAATGTGTTAACTATGTGGAACATTTTTCTATATCATCTCTTTATAGATGTTAATGTACATTTATTCTCCTAATTATCAGTTTCCATTACAATTACTATAACAACCAAACCAATCTTACATAATTGGACTGACGTGTTTTTCCATGAAACAGGAGCTTTTGAAGCTGTCAGGTTTTAATTGATTGAACTTAAAGGACAATTTCAGGCAAATTCAACCTGGAATTTCTCTGCTTAGGCAATAGTCCTGTCTGTTTCCACATCGCCACAGCAGCGTATAATGGAAGTGGATGGATCTTAGGCTGTTTAAATCTCATAAAACCACTTTTTTTTCCCCTACAGACAGTGTCAGATGGCGATTCAAACATATATTGAGGGGTTTGTCTACTTCAAGAAAGCAGACATATTTGTAAACCGAGTTGTAATCCAAAGTCTCGTGTGAGAGTCAAATTGATGTGTTTAGCATGTTTACAAGCAAAGACGTTGTGGCAGTAGAGCTTCAGACGACCTGTAAACATTGTTAGCCGTCAACTTGACTTTCACGCGAGACTTTGTATTACAGCTCTGTTTACAAACATGTCTGCTCTCGTGAGGTAAACAAACCCCTCGGTGTAGTATGTTTGAATAGTCATCTGACATTGTATGTGGGGGGAAAAAAGTGTTTTTTCAGGATGTAAGTAGTCGAAACAGCCTAAGATCCATCCGCTGCCATGGCAATGCGAAGACAGGCAGAACTATAGGAGCAATTATAAAGAAAATCTTCATTATCCTTCTTTTAGATCTGAACCATTAGGAAACTATAGCTCCAGGTTGAATTTGCCTGGCATTGTCCTTTAAGTGTGATTATAATCATTTCCAATGATGTACAAGAGGAAAAGTAGGAGTGACGTATGAAAGAAATCATTGAGGCTTAATGGAGAGCACTAGAAGAAGCTCTCAGCTGGAGTGACAGAGGACTCAGACATGTGTGGGTTGGCCGATGCAAGTGAACATGTTTGAGTGTGTGAATTTACAGCTCACATCGGACTCTAAAGAGACGACCGGGACGGTGGCGATCTCAAATCAAATAAGCTTTTGTAGCTCTCAGTTTGAATTGACTATACTGTAGGTGTAATATGGAGCTGTATTGATATATTAATGGAGCTGAGTCCAGGACCTAATACACGAGTTGGATTGTTTGGCCCTGGCGGAGGAACGAATGCCAACCTACTGTGACAAGTAGTTCATATTAAATCCACCTGGGTCCAATCAGTCTGGAAAATAACTCCTGAACTTTATAAGTGCATTAAAGATGGTTAATCCTCACGTCATGTTAATGACAAATATTGCAGAGTTGTCCAGTGTTATTATGGATAACAATCATCAACATGTTTACACTAAGTGATTTAGGACGATTTCATCTGTGAGCCAAAAGGTGTTTTCATCGCAGGCTAATGAAGAATTAGTCCTGTGCTGTGAGGGTGTTGAAGTGTAAGGTCAGTGTGAGCCTGCAGATGAATGCAGCCTGTGTGGAGGCAGAGCAGGACGCTGAATGACTCACTGACCTTATGGTCCTGAGGAACCTTCTGCCTCTGTCCAAGGTGCTGGAACTCTTCACATAATTTTCCTCTCCTTCCTCCTCTTCCTCCTACACAGAACCAATTCAGACTCTGCTCTTCATACGAGCGCTATGAATCCAAACCCTCAGGACCCCTTTGGCATGAACCAACAGATGGGTCGAGGTCCCCCCCAGCGTAATGGTGAGAGTAAAACACACAGCACAACACACTCAGTTCAAGTTCAGTAGGCAGCTGTTTTACTTGTGTATGTATCACATTTTAGGAAACCAGTCTCACAGTGACACTGATCAACACCTTATACCAGGGGTGTCAAACGGTCCCAGCAGAACGTCCAATCTGGCCCTCAGGATGAATTTGCCTGTGTGAAAATGACACGCACATATTTTTTAGCATTTAGGTTGTTCATAATGTTTTGTAGAAGGATAGTTCATCAACTAATAAACATCTTAATCATGTACTACTGTACAACAAATGGAATAATTGCCCCTGAACTAAAATGAGTTTGACACCTCTGCGTAATGTGGATCAGAAGACCACGCACACATTACTACACAATCTGTACGACACAATCATCCCATATGTTGTAGTCTGTTTATCTTGTTCATCCTGGTTCTTTTTATACATGACAGTGTGTGTGTAAGTGTGGAAAACAAATATATTTGAATTTCTGCCTGGGCTTTATTTGGCAGCACTGTAACCTAGCTAGAACTAACTTGGTCTGGCATGTGCTGCTGACCTGTTGTGAGACAAACTTGCGTTGTGTTTTCTGAGTGTGAATAACCATGAGGCGCAGGGCTGACAGAATCTATTAACAGATTAGAAGGAGGTGGAATATTCACAGTGTGACCACCAGTGAGGCAGGAAACAGCGTAGAGACTCATTCAGATCCACTGGTGAACAGAGACATCACCTCTGACACTCACCCAGTGCGTTGCACTGTGGGAGCAGAAGTCCAGGTCAATGCAGCTCAGAGCCAACGTGTTTGAAAACGAGACTCCCTCTCAGTCACATGCAGTGTGCAGACGGCTCCTGCTCTGGGTCCATGTTGTAGTAATCATGCTAGTTTATGGTGTTTGTGTTTCTGTTCCTCTGGTCATTTATTAACAGGGAACACAGTCCACCCAGCCAGCTGCTCTCAGCTCTCAGCTCAGTCACACAACTCACCATCAGTCCAGCAGAAATATTGTGTTTATACCTTTGTAGCAGGTCCAAAGAGGACTTTAAAAAAAATCATCCTCTGCTTTCTCCTTTCACATCCTCCTTCACTCGCTTCTCTGCTGAGCTGTTTCCATTGGAGCATCCATCGTGTTTTTGACAATGTTTGTCACTTGAGTCTGATCTCAGCGCTGATGAAGTGTGGACTAGAGGAGAGAAGTGCTCCTCCACAGGATTACTGCTCACTGTGTTTAGCCAACAAGCTTAAACGGGATATTGCTTTAAGATCTGGGCCAAGTATGAATTTCACCTATAAACAGAATCAGCCCAGTATAGATGCACAAATTAGCATGCTGTCTGTCTGCTGTGCTTTAAACAGCCCACTTATATGACATCAGGTTTTTCATGTCCATGAATGCTTGATGGCTGTCATACTCATCTCCTGTCAATCTTGACTATTGACTTCACTAAGCTATGCTTTCTAGTAACTAATTATTATCAGTTTTACTAATGAGGAGAAAGGAATCTCCCCTAGATAAACAAAGTATCTGTCTTTTGGAGGGAAAGTGTTATTTTAATTATGCAGTGATTTTCTCCAATGCTGATGGTCTTCAGCCTCCAAAGGACACAGCTGCTAACTTAGAACACAGCAAGTAAATTGAAAGCCATAACAGTTTAAAAAAGTAGTAGTAAAAAAGTTTTAGTGCACTAATAATCAAAAGGAGATCATATAACTGAGCTTTATTGTGAGGACTTGTTATGGGGAATTTTAGAGTTTAGTCAGAAACTAACACAAGGCCAAGCCCCTTTCGGCCGTAACACTAATCAAGACCTGAGGACAGACCTTTTTAATGTATTTGGTCTGTAGTTATGTCAAACAGCAGTTATGGCCCACGAGGCTCAATTCTTGAGTGCACATGGGATCAAATTATACAACCATGATAAAATGAGTATCCAGGAATTTAGTGACTCAAATATTTTCTGATTAATATTCTGTCCTTTAGTCAGCTTTTAATTGCTGTTTATCTCTTCCTCTGGTGCAGCGTTGTATTTACAGATCATCCAGGCTGTTACATTTAACGGCACATGTACGGGGTTTGGCATAAAGATGAGCTGGCTGCCTGTGGATTGTCACATACAGTGCCGTCTTCTTGCATAACCTGCTGTATATAGTCCACCAGCACATAGTGCACATAGCAGCGCAGGCTGGTTATCCTTCCCTCTAAAAAGAGGCTATGGCACCAAACTGGTTCCTGTTGTGGAACCAGCAGCGCTTCCTCGTCAGCTCACTGCTGCTGCCGCTGCCACGGTCACAGCGGTGCACAGAGTCACGAAGCCCCAGGGCCTCGTTGACACCTCAAGGTTTCAGCTGGTTTCGAGTGGTGTTAAGCCCTCGCTGATTAAAGAAACATCTAACTAGGAATTACAGCTATGAGTCACAGAGTAACAGCGCTGGGGTGGAAGCACTTGGGAGCAGAGGAGTTTAGCTGCCGTCTTTTTTTTTCCAGGAGCAGCAGCTTTAAGAGGAGACCTAACGGTACCTGTACAGCTGACAGGCCTCTGACTGCTGATGCACTCCTTACAGTTTTCTTCTATCAAATCTAAACATCCACAACATCAACTGAGTGCACTCTGCCGTGTAAGCGATCCAGCCAGGGACGGCAGCCAGGCATTTTCCATCCCAGTTGTCCTGTTTCTGTCCTAGTTGTCCCTCTGTGAGCAACAGTGACCAGACACCTTTTGAAGAGAGAGAGAAGTGATGCTAGACTTGTTGTATCGCCTCATTGTGCCATCTGTTCCTGCAGCTGAAAACAGCCTCTCAAAATGAATGGGCCTCAGAGAGGAATGAGAGCATGGAAGGAAGAAGGAATGGGCGGGCAGTCGATCAAAGGCTAATGTAAGAGAAGCTGAGCTCAAGTGAACGATGAGGAGACAGAGAGGAGAACATAGGATTTTTTTTTTTTTTTCCTAATGAGCAACAGAGTGCACGGGAAGTGTTGTTGCTTAACACAAGAGCTCGAACAGAGAATAGAGAAAAGTTAAAAGGAGGAGAAGACAAAGGCTTGTGTATCTGGCATCGAGTCTGAAGTGAAGGGGAAGAGAAAGAGCCTCTTTGTGGCATGGGAAAAACAATGGTCCTCTCTTTAGTCCTCATCAGTCTGTGACCCCACCAACCACCCACCCACTCCCACAATCCCCCCCCCCCCCCTTTCCTCATCTCTGTGACTAATAACATGATGCCAGATCCCCAGCTGTTGTGTTTATGAAGCTGCACAGTAATTGTCGAGTGATTTCCATCGAGCCCGCTCCTGTCACTGGGGCTGATTATTGTTCCAGACGTGTCGGAATGATTCAAGCAGCTGCTTAACATTGAACATCCTCTAATGTTCCTCTGCTTTTGTTTTCATGTCTGTCTTTATTTCTTCATCCATCAACCCCCACCCCACCCCATCCTTCGTCTCCTCTCTTTCTTTTGGTTGTTTCTGTGGAGGCTGGAATGCAGCTAGCGTGAATGAGGCAGAGGTGGATGGCTCTGGTGATGGTAAGTGGCATTTTTCTTCAGTAATCAATAATATAGTTTGAAAACACACATTCATTCAATTAATTCTTCTTCTGTGCAGTCTTCTCCTTCCCCTCCCTGGCTAACGAGGAGAGTCTAATAGGCGTCAGTAAGCCCCTTCCCAAGCAGCTGTGGGAGGCCAAGAAGGTGAGACTGCTGTTTAAAGCGGAAACACAGATCAGACCATTGACATTACACTCTACATGTAAGTCTGTGTAACAATGGTCAACATGTCAGCTTAGGTTGTGTCACCTTAAATTCCTGACGTGCCATTGTGTCACGTCAGATGTGTCACAACGGCACGTGCACAAACCAGTCTTTCCTGTGTGGCGGTAGTAAGGTGATGGGACACGACCGGCCAGATATCACAGATTAGCAGTGTCAACAACTGCACCTTCCAAATCCTGACCGAGGGAAATCAGGCATGTTTGATGAGGAAAGAGCCGGGTGCTCGGTGGTTGGAGCAAAAAAGACAAGTTTTTATGGTTATGTCATTCCCCCAGTCGTTCACCGTGCTTTCTTGTTTCTCTTCACCATCCTGTCTAATAAAGGCATAAAATGCCTGAAAAAAAAAAAGAAATAAAGAAGAAAGAAAAGCAAAAGAATGAATTCAATCATCCTCTTTTGTTAAGCAGTACATGAGATAAAAAGCAATCAGTGTCATTTGGATCCAGACATAACTTCAGTTCTCAAGTGGAGCGCCCAACCAGAGTGGATGGTTCACGTTCTTGAGTTTAGTACGTATAGTATGGGTAGACTCTCTTTTTCCTTTTTTTTTAATTTTTATTTTTTAAATTTACCCACGATCGAGTTGGGTCGGGTCTTGTGTTGGGTCCGAGATTCAACAAGCCGGTCGGGTTTTACCGTTTACTACAGGCAGTGTGCCCGTTTATCACCAATAAACACAGTAGAGGAGGGTGAGTGACTGAGCTCAGGCTGGGGGGTCTCTGATGCAGCGGGGCCATCATGTCTTTGCTCAGTCGCCGGTGAGTGCTGTGGACACGACTGTTGTCATGCCAGAAAATGACTGCTTGCCAAAAAACGACTGACCCCAACGGGAACGCCCATCAGGGGTGTTACTGGTCTCTCCCCAGCAAATGACTGCTCCAGACGGGAACGCCCACCGGTGTGTTACTGCAGTCCACAGCAGAACTGCGAGGATATGCTGTATTAGAAGTTCTCTGGTTGTATTGAGAAGTAGGCTGCGGTATGTCTGTCATACGCTACGCTGGCATTATCAGATCTGAATATTAATTGAGTGTAATTGAGAAGATAAACAAGGTTAATGTTGTCCATGTTTTTGTTTTTTTTGCCAATGCGGGTAGTGTGAAAGTACCAGTTCAAAAAGTCGTTTATAAAAGTAACAGCACCGATGATACCCGATAAATTAAAAATACGACACATGAGTCCTCACATTATGATCCAAAAATGATCCCGACGAGTACCATCTAGTGACGTATACAGCTGTTTCATTTTGGTGGAAAGACAGTAGTGGCGTCTGATTTCAGTGGTTAGTGTCTGATTGGGGCACGGGGGGAAAATAAAAGTCAAAGGTTTTTATTGTTGTTATTTTTGGAACATGCACAGCTGTAATATTGGGTTTCTGCTCCAGGTCCAGTCTCTGGCATCGAGGCCTAAATCCTGTGAAGTGCCTGGAATAAAGTAAGTCAGTTGTTCTGTTATTAATAAATATATTTTTTTTGTATTCCATTGTAATATGATAGGTCACGTTTAAATGCCACTGTCACCATGTCCCATATTGAGAATAGCATGCGGCTGTTTACCACAGGCAGTAGCTGCTGCAGTCGGTCAACAGAAACAATGAAATCCTAGAAATGAAATGCCGCACATTCCCACCACGTCAAACAGGATGTCTGTGTTCCTCTTTACACCTCTAACCCTTTTAACTCAGAGGAACAGAGTTATCACAATCAGATTCCATCGGCATTGTTCAGAGTCAGTTATTGTTTTCCAACTGTAAACCACCTCCGGTGTCACGTTGTGATTTAGAGGCATATGGACGTCTCTTTACCAGCAGTTCGCCTTTCTGTGTCATGTTTCCAGTGGTCAGTGGTGGTGGGCAAATTCAATTTCTGATGACCGATTACTCCTTTTAAAAGAATTCACTTTACTGTTGTGATTACTTTATTTCGAAAGTAATTAGTTACATTACTAGTAATGCCATTCCCTAACAAAAAATTAAAAGCATAACAACCTCTAGCAGGACAGCGGAGCAGGCAACACTATAATCTAATGACTAAGAAATTATAACGTGTAACATTACTCCATTACTTAAAAAAAAAAAAACAATCAAATTACAGTATCATGTTACTAAATAATGTGTTACTGCCCAACACTGCCAGTGGTTGCTACAGATATGATTTACAATTCCTAAATCTTTATTATTATAATAGTGACAGTAGTCCAGCCCTCTGAGTAGCCTGATGAGATTCTTAGAAAATCTCTAGTTTGTCTTGTAAATAAATGATAATAAATATAACTAAGTTGCTTTGGCTTCTTTGTTTCACACTTTTTATTTTTCCCTACGGAAAGAGAAACACTGTTGATGTGTTTGTGGAGGCAAGCATTTGTTGTGCAAGATTGTGTGTGTGTGGGGACAGACAACAATGAGTCATAGTTGCTGCTCATTTGCTGTTAATGCGGCATATGAGCAGAGATGGAAATTGGAGGAATAATAGAGGAAATGGAGAGTGGGTGGGGAAAAGAAGCGGCTTGAACAAGTGGATCGGAGTCAAAGACGCATCTTGTCAACGTGAAATGGCGACGGCAGCGACATCCAGCGTCTCTGCCTTCTCACAAAGCAGCAAAACGTTTCAATCCATTCAAGTGGGTGTTGTGTTTTCTGTCCTTCTTCTTCTGCAGCATATTCCCCTCTCCAGAGCAGAACCCGGGTCTGTCCCACTACCAGGGCTCGTTGAACACAGGCGGCTCCCTGCCCGACCTCAGCAACCTGCACTTCCCCTCCCCGCTCTCCACCCCACTGGACCCCGAGGACAACGGAGGGTATCCCAACCTCAGTGGAGGCAGCAGCACCGGAAACCTACCGGCCGCCATGATGCACTTAGGCATCGGCAACTCGCAGGGTGGGTGGAGTGTGTGTTTGTGTTCTTCTCTTTTGCCAAATACACTGAAGTTGTTAAATAAAAATGGATCCACCCAAAGACAAGAACTGACTGAAACTTTAGAGCAAACAGAGCCAAGCCACCATTTCATCCAGATTTGAGTGACTCCCCTCTCTCTATCCTTATTTGCAATATTGTCACTCAGCACAGTCCACAAGCTGTGATACATCAAGTATATCCCCTAACACCCCCACACCCAAACATGAAGGTTTCTTCCAGCTTCAGACTTAAAGTCGGTAAACGCTGCTCCAGGGTTTGTTGAGCAGGTTCCAGGTTTCTCCCTCCGCCAGCCGACCGACCGTGCATTATGGGGCTGCTCATTGAATGATCTCTCTGTCTCCAACTTCCTCACTCTGAACTCCGCTGCCTGATCGGATCACACCCACACACACACACACACCACTGCTCCCTCTCAGTCTTTCCTTTCTGCAGTCTGTGAGTAGGATGTGTGCTTGGGCTCCCATGTCGAGCACAGTTCAGCTTGGCCGAGCACCAAAGTGACAGAGGAACTTTGACCCTGTTTTGGCTCGTTACAATCAGCTCTTTTCTTCCCCCCTCAGTTTCTGTCTGTCTTCTCATTTTCCTTTCCTCTGCTCTCCATCTTCCTCTCCCTCCAATCACACAAAAGTCTAGTGTTTTGGGTCTCGGGCTGGAGAGCGCGCTGGAAAATCAAGTGCATACATCATAACTTCCACATGTTCTCTGTGGTTTCTAAGGGCCCGTATCTGCTCCAGAGTCATAGCTTCCTCATTAGATTCATTGTAAATGTATATTCGCACTCTGTTGCTCTGTGAATCTGTTGTCATGTTTGTCTTTTTACTGTCCCTACAGGACTCTCCTCCTCTCTGAGCAATCCCTCCATCCAGGCGTCCCTCAACAACTGCCAGCTGCAGTCATCGCTCAGCAATCCCGCCATCAACTCATCCCTGCGTATGACCAGCAACTCCCCTCGGCGACGGCCCGCTCCCATCAGCCCCCTCACCCTGTCTCCGGGAGCTGAGCAGCGCAGGGGTCTGGCCAAGCAGCTGTCCCCCACCATGTCCCCATCACTGTCCCCCATCACACAGGTACACATCACACAGCCTGCTGATAACAGGAGGGCTTGTTTTTTAATAATTGTATTTCATTGCTTAGAGATTAACTGGTGGCGATGTTGTATTGAATTTTTACGTCAGTGCCTTTGCATATTGCAAACTTGGGAAAAGAAAGAAAGAGGGAGAAAGAACCGTCGCTGCCAGAATTATTTAATTAGGCACTTTGTAACAGGAGAAAAAGTACAATTATATAAAGTAAAATCCCAACCCACCAATAGAATTCCTGCCATTGAAAAACACTGGTACAATTGTTTGTACTCCTGTCTCTGATGGGGGAAGTGGAGCTGAGTAATGACACTGTAATCAGAATAAATCAACTTCAAGTCTTCATTAAACTTGTAGTTGGTCTGTAGTGACTCCTGCTGGTTTGCTCTGTCCTGTGTAGGGAGTTGCTTTGGATACCAGTAACATGCCAAGGGAGCCACCCCCACCCTACCCTCTGTACCAACAGCCCCAGCATGCAGTTGACCAGGGCCGACAACGCCAACAACAGCACCAGCACCCGCACATGCATCAGCACCAGCATCAGCACCAGCAGCAGCAGCAGCAGCAGTCACAACAACAACAGCAGCATCAGCAGCATCAGCAGCAGCAGCCTGTGTCCCCCCTCCAGAACATCCAACTGGATTTCAACACGAGCCAAGTAAGTGCTGCGTGCGTGCGTGCGTGCGTGCGTGCGTGCGTGCGTGCGTGCGTGCGTGCGTGCGTGCGTGCGTGCGTGCGTGCGTGCAAGCATGGACACAGATATTCTGTGCACCAGTGATGGAGGTGTCCTGCCCCCCTGCAAATGCAATTCTGTTAAACCCACTTCATTTGAGCAAATACATTACAAATGACTCTGTGGAGCAAAGAGCAACAAAAGAAAACAACAACAGATAACAGTATTCTGCAAATGTTGTCTATGACTGAATATGTAATAATAATGATAAGAATATAAAACAAACCCACACTTGTGGTGAATCAGGAACAATAATCTTTGAATGCAGTAACTCAGGGCTCGGACCTCACATTTGCAACTGCAGGCCGAACTGTTCCCCTTCGGCACTGGAGTCACATCACTGATCAGCTGTTGATCGATCCTGTTCTATTGCACCTTAATGAACCACTGTCGTGTTGTGAACCCTGACAGCACAACAACATGGCAGCTCTCTTCAGCGACCCCTTCATGGAGCCTCAGTTCTCCAATCGCCAGAGCAAGACCCTCCCCTATCAGGTACTGGCTGACACACTCACACACATGTACTGTACAGTGTGTATGTTCAACCAGAGTTCATCTTCACAGAGACATGTCAGTAAGGTTAGCTTGGATAAAGGCTTGTTGGCCTGTTTTTCCCTTATCAGCAGTGACATGAAGGCTACTGTCTGTGTTTGCACGCTCACATCCAGACAGTATGATACTGTCTGTGTGTCAAAGTGTTTGGACGAAATACTATCAACAACACGAAGGTGGTGTTCATCAGCAAGACGTATCCAAATCTTATCAATGGATTGTCATGTTCATGTCACTGTAGCCCAGCGGAGTGTCTCTACTATTTTCCTGAGCTGTCAATGTTATGAGAAAACACAGGAAACACAGTGAAGCACCCGAACAGGCTGCCAGGGTGAACACGAAGACTGACTCTCATGTGTTTCTCCTCCATCTGCCGTCTAGTTGGACCAGTTCAGTCTGTTGGAAAACACAATGAGCTCCACAGCAGGGGGTTCTTGCTTCGACCCTTCCTCGTCCTCCTCGCTCTACTACTCTCAGGCTGCTCTCTCGGGACTGGGCGGCAGCCACGGCAACCTGCAGGACCCCATGCACATGAGGTCCAACATGCTGTACTCCAACTGCAGCGGAGGGCTGCCCAACATCATCCTCACCGGTGAGTCAGTGTTGATACAGTAGATTTACACAGATCTGATACAATTAGTACTTCATGTCTTTTCATGTCTGTTGTTTCTGTGAAGCACTTTGGGTGACGTCTGTGTTTGATAATGTGCTACACAAATAAAGTAGCTTTGTTTTGCCTGGCCCCAGACAGGAAGAGGTAGGTATTGTGGGTATGCTGATTAGAGCCGCAACAATTGACCTATGGCTAAGCCACGCCCCCAAACATGATGAGCCAATCACAGTGCACATAGCTAGCCCATACACTCGGACATTCTCTGCTTCCACGTCCATTGAAATGCATTGCAGTTAGTCAGTTTTTAAAATGGTCAAACGGTGTGCATGGGGTACATGCAACTCTGACACTAGGTATCCCGAGAGGCTGGGCGACGGGGTGTTTTTTTTAACCTTTTCCCAAGCCACATCTCAACCAAGAGAAGTGTCTTGGGAACCATCAATTGCCTCCTGTGAAATGTCTCCTACTGTGACTGCTGCCATAGCGCCTGTCACCGAATGTTGACTGTTTGTCCGAGTGAGTGGAGGGGGCGGAGCTTAGCCATAGGTCAATTGATCGATTAATTGAAACAATTATCGCTTATTCAATGAATCGTCAACTATTTTTAGTTGCAGCCCTAATGCTGATTGTTGTTTACAAAAACAGCGGTTCAAGGTACTGTAGATATGATGATGATGATGATGATGATGATGATGATGAATGCTTCAAAGCTGGGGTGAATCATAGAGGATGGGCGACCTGGTGATCTTACTTTGGTATATGATCTACTCTTCAGATGATTCGCCAATAGTTTCTATATTAAGATACTCTGCAGCCTCAGCAAGGTTGTGCAGCAAGACAACATAATGTAGCAAGTGATAAATAATCACCAGACAAATTCTCCATGTCACCAGAATCAAAGTGTGTTATGTTATAATATTGTGTCCAACCAAAACTTTGTGAGACCAATATAAACGTTCAAGGACCTGAGTCATGATACTGGAAGAGAATAATTACGCCCTTTTGAATGATCATAGAGCTGCAGGTCATTAATGATGCTTCGCTGTTTAAATTATAGTAGTGATGTAAAAAGGGGTAAATGATTTTCTACTAACAGTGTCTTGTAGTCGCTGCCAACGTGGTCTCAGGAAATTATTTGCAGTGTGATTCTACACAGGAATCAGTGCAGATATTTCTGCAGTAAAAACATCAATTGTCTCCAGACAGATCAGAAGTACTCATTGAATATTCACATGATTTCAGCCGCAGCCTTTTCTTTCCCGAGGCTTCAGTCTGAGCAGTGTGGAGCGTCTGCAGAGCTGCTGCTTGTTGAGGATGGTTTCTATAGATTCTTTAGGAGGAAAATCAACAAACGCTCATGTCAAGATGTCGACTTGTGTCCGTGTCGCCTCCGGATGCAATTACAAGCACAGAGTTATGTTCTAATTATGGCAAAAGTTTGAAGGCCACAGTCATAACAGGGGGGGGGGTGTTGGATGAGTTTGAGTGGTGGGGGCAGTGCGACTGTTAACTGTAGCAGGAGAAAGTGTTCTCCATACTGGAAGAGCAACGTTCACCCACCATCATCTGTTTGTCTCCCCCAGATGACTCCAACCCCAGCCTGTCGAAGGACATCAGCAGCGCTCTCTCTACGGTGCCAGAGTGCTTTGACTCGGAGGGAGGCTTCCCGCTGGAGGACGAGCTGCGCATCGAGCCCCTCAGCCTGGACGGCCTGAGCATGCTCAGCGACCCGGACATGGTGCTGCCAGACCCGTCTGTGGAGGACACGTTCCGCAGCGACAGACTCTGAATGTAAAAAGATGGTCTCAGGCTTCGAGAAGAGCTCACACACACACACACACACACGTGGATTTGCAGTGTACAGAGTGTACAGATCTGAAAATGCATGCTAAACAATCTCCGTAGGGCCACTGTGCATGCACCCACTGCCACTAAGATTCATTCAATGTGAAAGACACCGACAAACGCGTACACGGTCGCCATGCGCCGTTTTAAAGAGGAGACTTGTGAACAAACACTGTTTACACCTGCTTCATGCGAAGTTACCCTCACACAGCTTCTTATCTGTCAGTCGTTGTTTTAAACTGAGTAGGGGTAGAGCGGTTTGGGGTTTTACACACCCCACCCACCCACCTCAACCAAAAAAAAAAAAAAAAAAAGACTTGGATGAACGCGTGAGACGATCCTGCGAGGAGCCCAAGTCCTCCCGCTTCCTTTCTTTCATCACCAGCTCACAGGCCTCCTGGAGCCATAGCAACCTCATCACCATGGTTACACACGATAGCAACCCTATTGCAGTGCTGAACAGCAGCAGAAATGCCAACACACAATTCATCTTCTTGTTTTTTTGCAGCTCCAATAATATAAGTGAATGGGAGCTGGAGGTGCTGATCCTGCTCACAGCCGAGCAGCAGCAGCAAAACATCTGGCGGCCCACTTTTGTTCAGGTGAAGCCTGAATCCGCGGCTGCTTCAGGCTCTCAAGCAATCAAGGTAGAAATGAAGACTAAAAGAATGAGAGTTTTGTTTGAAATGTATTTCTCTGGTATCAGATTATTTTTCAAATGTTTGCCACAGATTTATAAACGTATATTATATGTCACATACTTGTACAAGCCTCAATATCAGTCTGATTAGTGTGTTTTCAAACTAGAGACAAAAAGGGCAAACTGTTTACAAAGATGAGATTTTAATAAGTAAATATTACTAAAGAGTATAGATTTTTTTGAATTTCTAATTAAGAAATACAATTCTAAGATGTATTAAATAAATGCTATATTTTTCCGTGCGATCTGGATGGATGTCCCCTGATGCCCCCTCCCCACACCCCACCCATTAATCCTCTTTCACAGTAGAGTCACTGTGTTTTTCTCTGGCAAAACTTTGACAGCACTGGGACAGTGTCAAAATCCAAAGGAACTTCACATTTTGGACATGTTTTTTTTTTGTTGTTGTTGTTGTTTTAAAAAAAAAAAAAATTCTATATGTACATTAATTGCGTATGTTTTATTTTACGTTTTGTACCGACTTGTAATGGCGCTTGTACTGTACTTAAAATCTTGTTGTGAATAAGGGCATGCGCTATGCTACTGTGGATCGATTATGTCCCAAATATCTGTTTGCATCCAGCTCCCTGTCCCTGTGTTTCGGCAGCACAGTAACGCCCACCCCCTACCCACCCCCTCCCTCCCTCCCTCCCTCCCTCGGTGGCTGAGCAGTCAGATTGACTCACTCAGAGAGCAGTCTGTGATCATGTGGACATCGGACATCATGTAACGTTGCACTTAACCTTATATTTTTGCACTAATTGTGTGGACTAAATAGTTTTAGAGCAGGTAAGAGTGTTATTGTTTTTTTTTACTTTATATCCCAAAGAAGTTGAATGAAGCCATTAAAATGAAAAAGTCATCGCACATGCACACCCCCCATAACACCAGCAACAGGTGTTCACTTGTATGGTGATGTTGAAAACGGATGACATTTATTTGATATTTGAGTTTGACCATGACTGAGAACAGTCAGACCATGAGCTCATATTCACAGTTGATTATGTAATAACTGGGCCATTTAGGGCATTGAGTGCCCCCTAGTGTCTGTTTGAATAAAGTCGAAGCTATTTTTAATAGTGCTTATTAAAAAGCATTTGGAGCTATGCAAACTTTTTGTTCAATCGATGTATCAAACCTGTTGAGCAGGTGCAACTTGTGCATTATGCAGCGTACACAATGCGCAGGATCAAATTTGTTTAGAAATCCCAATATTACATGTGTCCAGTGTCCACAGTGTGTGTTCATCTGCATTGAGCTGATCTATAGTCAGAACAAGAGCGTTTGCAGTGAATGATTTTAAAAGGAGCGTTTCTGGATTGCAGGCAAATTGCTGCATGGCACTGTTAGTGTGTTGTAGTTGTTTCTTTTTAACGTGTCGGTCAGAAGGCGGCACACCTGCACTGTGTGAACTATGGGGTGAAAGAGATTCAGTGTGATTTTATGTCAAATACAAATCTAGGAGGGGTGTTGGGGTTTTTCCCCAGGGGGTTTTCTTAGATTTTATATTTGGTCACAGCTGTTATATTTTTGTACCTGCTCTGTTGTGAGACAGTGGGTGAGTGATGGAGCCACTTTGCATTTAAATTTTCTATTTTGTTTTCTTTATTCCTTCCTCTACCCCGGCCTGTTTCCTGCTGTCTGAACGCCTGCCTGCCTTCTGCTGCCTTACTCTGTTGTATTTTGACTTGTTGTATTCCAGCAGTAACCTGTATCAGCTTGTAGTCACTTCCCTTTAGTTTTAGCTCTGTGTGGTACTAACTGTCCGTGATTGTTTTCTGTCATGTAGTCTCACTGTTCTGTTTGGTTTTTGTTTTGTTTGTTTTTTTTCTTTTTGGTGTCTTACTTTTTTTAGTTGCATATTAAAATGTACAGTTCTGTTATTTAAAGAATGTTTATGTCCACTAGTGTTACTATTTTTTTTTTTGTAATATCAGTTTTTTTTTCCCCCAAGATATAAAATTTTCTTAGTTTGTTACGTATGTTATAGTGCTTATCTCTCTGATTTAATATAAACAATAAAACTATAACTGTGTATGAAGACTAAAGGTTATGTCGTGGTCAGATGTCAGAGGACGTGGTGATTGTTTCTGCCAGTAGGTGGCAGCAGAGCAGTGATATTCAGTCACACATGCCACAAAACATAGTAGGAAAAAAAACACGAAGCTTTTCATTGTTTGATATATTTTGTGTCGAGCTCTGTTTTTTTGTTTTGTTTTGTTTTTATATATTTGGGGGGCTTTTTCGCCTTTAATGGACAGGATAGTAGAGAAAGAAGAAAATGGGAGGCAGAGGCGGAGGATGACACGCAGGACACGGCCGCTCAACATGGGATTCGAACCGGGGCCGCCTGCAGCGAGGACCACAGCCTCAACACATGGGGCGGGTGCTCCACCAACTGAGCCAAACACCGCCTCGTGTTGAGCTCTGTTAAACTTTTCCATCTGTTTTATTCTTTAAACAAACTAATAGACCATCAGTTCAGGAAGTGATGAGGAGCCAGAGGTGATGGCGAGTCTTAACAAAGTTCAACATGAAATAATCTTTTCCCTCTTTGTCCTCTCTAATTTGTTGTTTACTCTCAGTCACCGTTCACTGAACTACAGCTTTAAGAAAACACATGCCATTCCATGTGTTGTGTTCGGTTGCAAAGAGTTGAGCCCTCTGGGCCACCGTATGTGTCAGCTCATTGACTTTGCCTTCAAGCCCTGCCCTCTGTCTCTCCGTAGGTGATTCATCACTGACCCAGATCCTTTTCTCATATAAAGACGACTTTATGAAGTGTGTTACCACTTGGCGTCCAGCTCGTCCAGAGGCCGACAGTGAGTCCTTTCAGGTGAAATTGATGGCAGCAGCACTTGTGTTTATTTGCCAAGAACCAAATCAGAGTCAGATGGTCACTGATGGTGATGCGGTCGGACCTAAGTTGTCTGTGAGATGAATGCACAGTCTTCTCCATCACCAAACACTTTGTTTCCCCAACCAGAGAGTCCTTGTGAACAGCATTGGGGGGGGGATAATACAAATATCTTTTAATAGAAAGGTTCTATAGTTTGATTATTGTTGAGCTGCTTCAATAACTGGACAAACACAAATTGTCTGACATGTGAGAACTGTTGCATATATGACTTGATGCTAAAATCTTAACCATCATATAGTTGCATTCAACCAAAACAGTGGCTCTTGCTTGTTGAACTTACAGTAAATCCAACATTTGGTGCCCAGCAGGTTGAAATCACAGTCTTTACATTCACACACACATGCAAATGCCCCATGCTGTACATACGAGTGTGTGAGGACACAGTATAGTCTGGCAGATGGACAGCGTGGGCTACTGGAGATCAGCCAAAGCTCATATGTAGAACGCAATCTGGGAGTAAGTTCCCAAAACAAGAACACACACACACAGGGTGAGGAGGCCGAGCAGATAATCAGTCAGAGCTGGAGTCGGTCCATGAAGTGAGTCTGAGCAGGTCAGGATGCCAACCTGACATTCCTGCCAGGATGGTGTGTGTGTGTGTGTGTACACTGTCCAGCTGGTGGGAACCTGGAGGAGAAGTGAACTGAGCTGCTGACTGAAAGTAATTAATGAAGCTAGTGGAAGGTTAACTGAGGCACAGACCTGCTCCTGTTTTATTTAAAGGCACAAACAGTAGTCAGCGCATTAAACATTTAGGTTACTAGGATGAAGTAAAGACTGGTTGCCAGGGATGAGTACTGCCTAACAGATTGGTCAGTGGATGAGAGTCATTCTTGGAGGAACTGTCATAATTTGTTTTCGACTGCTGTCAAAGGTTGTCTAGCATCTTGTAAACACAGCTGTAAAACAAGCCCGTGTTTTCAATCAGACATGACACCAGAAAAAAAGCTGTTTTTCCCATTTATAGCTGCATACGTCAGTATCATCAAAGTGTCAGTATTCGTACATCATTGGACCTTTTATTAGGGTCTGACTGATATGGCATTTTTAGGGCTGATACCAATGTCATTATTATCTACACTCATTTCTAAATTAAACCCAGACAGTTCACCTGTGAAGTCTGAAGGAATAATAAAATAAAATAAATCCTCTAATTGGTTTATCCAGCCACTGACACTAATATGACTAAGAAGGACTCAGATTAAGATTGATTTACTTTGCACTGCAGGTAGAGAGCCCTTGATTAAAATATCGTTGAACAGTGTATGATGAAAAGCCTCCTTTAATTCCACCCAGACTCCACAGAGAAAAACTGTAGTAGAAAACGCATGATCTGATATCACCAAGTGAACAACAGCAGGAGCGCTTTTATAACCAACTGGTTAGGTTTAGGTTTAGGTTTAGCCTTAGTCCTGGGCTGTTGTTTACTTGATGATATCAGATCGTGCGTAGAAAACAACGTCTCCAGACTGGATTTCTTCAGGTGGTTGTAATATTGTGTGTGTTTTGAACACTGTCCCGTTTTCATTTAAAGGCTGGGCAGATTTCAAGAAGTGCTGGCACAGCATGAAAGTCAGGGAGCAGCCCACACTCTGCTCCACCAAACAATCAGTCAGTGCAGTGTCAAAGATTCATGACACACAACCATGCCATTTCATAGTCATGTGCGAGACAAAGGAAATGTGAAAACACTTTATGTTGCCGTGTTTTTGAAATCAGCTCCCGGTGTAAATACTAAGCAGGACGGGCGTTGTGTTGGTTTGATTAGGATTGTTTACATTCTTCTATCAGCTTGTGTTTGATTCCTGTCCTATGAGTCTGGTTTCTGCACCAAAGCTCTTTGATGTGTAAGCTCTAAGTGGTGTGATGTGTTTGTCGTCTGATGGCGTAGGAGGCGTCCGTACGTTTTGTGTCAGAGCAACTTTGAATGAATTTCCTTTAAAAAACATATTGAATGACAGGAACATTTAGTCTCCAGAGGAGCAGAGTTTTAAAACAGAGAGGACACATTCAAGGTCTGGAATAGCAAAACAATTCAGTGATTTATATAAATGTCCTGCTCGTTATTAGTAAACACGTAATTGAAATGTCTCTTTGTTCTATTGGGATCGTGTAGGGATAACGTTGCTGTTCTGATCTGATTGGTCAGGAGTTTGCATGGTGCCCCTGAGAGCTCAACACACAAATTTTGTTGAGTTTTCATTCATCTGTTGACAGGTTTGATCTGATCCTCTGAATGAACCTGCACCGAAGCAGGTTTGGAGTTCAGCAGCATCAGTTACCATGGTGATCTACTCTGGTAACAAGAAGAGCTGATAACCCAGTGTTAAACCTGTAGTCACATGGATTACATTGAATACTGCTTCACAATACCGTGCTGGACTGACTTCGTCCTAAGAGAATTACCCAAGAGATGAGTCTCATTTAATCCTGTAACAACTGAAGAGCTCGGTGTTTTAGTGTGTTGTTTGGTTGCTGTGTGTTGTGAGTGACTAAAATAAACCTTCACCCCGCTCAACAGGAGCAGAAGCAGATCTGAACAGCAGCATCTGATCCTAGGTCTGCCCTGTAAATGGATTGGTTCTGGTCTGGTTTGGGCTTTTTTTGGTCAATGTGCCTGCGTTATTCTTTGCAAACAAACAAGTTGAAGCCACATCACTGCTCAGTGAACATCTGGTGGCAACAAGAGGCTTCTCTGTTTACTATGTGTTTGTGATTCATTCATTTGTGGATCACTTGGTGGATGTAAAGTTATTTTACACACACACACACACATACCATCAAGTTAAGTGACCCCCACAGCTGTGTTTAGTGGCCTATAGGTGTTTGTGCTGAGATGTTTCTTCGACATCCGAGCAAGTGTGCGTGCGTGTGTGTGATTTATTGTGCCTGTGGTAACATCCAGTGTGCTGCACTGATGTTTACTGCACTTCACATGTGAGGGAACGACACTGAGATGATGTTGGCCTGCACAGATGTTTCCCATCCAGATGTCTGGTATACACCAGCCAGCGCTGGCGTCTCATTGGTTGGTGTGAAGTTACAAAAAGAAGCGGCGATGTTAACGACCTCGGTGTGGAAGCGTCCTCCATATGTCTGACACGTTGACCGCCCAGTTTGACAGTAACGACTGATTCGGACAATGTTATGTGCAAACTACAAACACGACATGTGGCCCCGTCTCCAAACAGCTGGAGATATGTTTACTGTGTGTTGTTCAGCGTGACTCAGGATGATGCTACTGTGACGATGACTTCCTGTCAGGAGCTTGGCCATGGTTCATAGAGGACGTCCTCACTTTGTAAAAAAAAAAAAAAAAAAAACTTTATTTCTTTCTTTGAGTTTCATATGGAAATGTTTCCGCACAGTTAGTCTCATCTGTCCAGTTTAGAGCATCATGTGACTGTTTGGTTTCTGTGCATCACATGCTGTTGCAGATGTTCAGCCTGTTTTACAGTATTCAAACAGAGCAGTAAACGTAGCTGGTGGTATTTACTGGAGGATTCAAGCGGTTTTTATGTGCGTGTTATTTTGCTATGGGAAAGTAGTTGGTTCAAGTACCACGGTGGTCGAATGTAATGAATAGTTCTTAATAGGATGAGTTTGGACGGCACGTAACTTCGTGACTGACTCAGGCTCTGAAGCAGTATTGTTTCTGAGAAACCTGAGAGTGTAATTTTCTTACACCTTCCTGCCTGCAGTAAATCAATCTTATTGTTGTCTTTGTTCCACCTCCTTTATTTTATGAACTTTTATGAACCTCATACGTCAAACCTTCATGGCCCCTGAGAGTCTCTGCTCTCCACATAATCCTGCTACAGCCATTAAGCCAGCGCCACATCCAGAACATGTCATAACATCCCGTCCATGCATACGGCAATGTGTTGCCCAGGTGACGGACGGCAGCCTGAGATCGATGAAAGCATGAAGTGCCTCCAGCGTCTCCTGAAGACTTTAAGGCTCTCAGAATAAAAGGCCTGTTGTGCCACCCAGCAGCACATAGTATATATTTCTCCATCTTACCTCCATTACCACCCATGATGCGCGCGTCCTTGGATATGCAGACAATCAGATATCTTTCCTACTTTATATTGTTCCCTCTTTACTATCATCATCTCTAAGGTGTTAGGTGTCTCTCAAGTGGATTAACTTCAGTCTCAGTCTTCATGTGTGAGTTTGTGCATGTGCTGTGAATCATCCACGTTGTCTTGTGTTGATTAAATTCACAAACATGCTGCTCCCAATGAGAAGTATTTTTTTTCCACTGCTAGATGACTCTCAACAAAGTTTTAATTTCCTGCCTGTTTTGCCCAGACCTGCATGTTGCCTTACAGACACAGTTTCAGCCGCCCACTGAGTAAATATGAGTACGTCCCACTGCCACGGGTTGCACAAGTAGCGATTTAGATTATTGAACCTGCATGTGCATCGTAAACACACGGATATAATAATTGGATGCATGTTAAGGTAAATCTAAATATTGCAAATGCTCACAAATTATGTTTTACAGACACAAAGTAAACACACATTTATACTGCACGTATAAATCCACTTACATCTGGGTGTTTATATCATTCTAAATGTGTACTAATATTTACAACTTTATGCCATAGTAGGTTAAGAACATATTGTGACACTCTGCAGTTATTAAATTCTCTCTATTTATGTCAAAATGTTTACATGTATCTATGATATTTATTTGACAAGTTGTTTTGATGTCATGGTGTGAGATAATCTCCTTTTTCCAATTCCCATTAGAAGAAGTAGAAGAAGAGCCCTGTGTGAACCTCAGCAACAAACATCTGCATCATGTCATCAGTTTTCATAACAGAGGTAAGTTTGTGATTTACAGATTAGTCAAAATGAAGCCATGTATTCAGACCACAGGCACAACGATTATAACAACAAAATATTTTGATCGATTTCTCTCAAATCATACTGCATCACAAAGGTCACAGTTTATTTATAGAGCACATTTAAAATAACTCCTGTTGCCCAAGGTGCTGTACAAGCTTAACTATGAAAGTAAATCTAATTAAATACAACACTAAAAACAAACACCACACAGTAAGAGCTAAAAAAGAAAAAGAACTGAAGAAATTCAACCCAACTGTTGGAGCTATTTATTTATAGTAGAGTTGTTTATTGTAGTATTTAGATTTGATTATTCTGAATCAATTTATTTGATTTCATTCTGATTAGACGTCTGTTAGTTTAGGTGTTTTCTTGTTTATTATTTGTGTTTTTGGTCACCTTAGGGTAGATAAGGGAAACTATATAGCAGTCAGAGAACAATATCTTTCAGTGCGTTTTGACACACTCTCAGAGGCTGAGCTTTTGTGTGCTTTTGTAACATCTGCGTGTAAAGATGCTGCAAGTTGATTGTGTGTATTCTTTGATGGAACTGAGCACATGAACTTGTGTGATAGTCTGTCTGTCTGTCTGTCTGTCTGTCTGTCTGTCTGTCTGTCTGTCTGTCTGTCTGTCTGTCTGTCTGTCTGTCTGATGTCAACCCTAGTCTGTGAACAAACAGCATCACGAATGATCTCACTCCTGCAACTCCAGCAGTAACAGTTAAACAGTTGAACCTCTCTGGCTGCTCTGCTCTCTTCATGTTAATGTCTCTGCAGCTGAAGCTCAGGTAACTCTCCGGCTGCAGCTGTGGAGGCTCATCCATGTAACGTATATGAGTTTTCACGCCGGTGTCGGCAGTCTTTCATCAAGGCTGCGTGTGAAACCCTGTCCACCCATCAAGCTCTCCACTCATGCTGGCAGACTGCCAAGCTCAGTAAAGAGCTGATAGAGGAGGGTGGGGGGGGGTGGATGGAAAGGGGATGCAGAGTCTGCCCCCCCCTTCCCTCCTCCTGTAATATCTTTGAGGCTCAGTGAAGAGCTTCTTCAGCTCAGCAGCCTCTTATTACAGAGCAGCAGAGAAAGAGAAAGAGAGAGCATACATGTGTGAATAGGATGATTACTGTAAACACTTGGCTATCTGTCTTTCACTAAACACACACACACACAGCACTTAACGGTGAAGTGTGTTCAGTAATGACGGGGGAACCGGCGGGAGGGTGGAGGAAAACCTGTCTACATGCAGGGACAAGCACAGAGACCTGGGAGCACTTATCTGATCATTATACACACAGATAGAGCAGAGCCGCTCGCTGCTGATGGAAACATCTCTGCAGCATGTGTACACAGTCTCTGTACACACCTGACCTGACTAGATACATGTATACATTTATAACGACTTGTTTAAATTAACCGCAAGGACGTCAGCGTCATGAAATCCTACAGTCAGATTTGAAGATGATAAAACACCTTAGTACACATACAGAACTCCTCTCTTATTTCTCTCCCCACTCAACTCACTTGGTTGATTAACAGTAGTTGTGTTTTTTTCTTGAATAACAGCCAGTGTAGTTTAGCACTAGTAACTCCAGATTCTGTCTCGACTCTTATTCTGTTATTCTACTCTTACTCTATTTCCAGTCCACGTCTACTTTGTTTACTTAAACCCACCGCTTAAAAGCCAGACACTCAGAAACCAACCAGTAGTAAAGAAGTTTTCCAATTATTCAAAAGATCTATATCAAAATCAAAAATATATCGAATACAGTATACTCAGACGGCTTGTGGTGTTTGCTTTACAGAAATACAAACACATATTGATGTGTGTTTCCACAAACTGTTAAAACACGTTGGTGAACCACACTGTTGCTCTGGGTGATGCCTTCCTTCTTCACCATCAACACAACAACACACCGTGGTTTATTTTGACTCAGAGCACTGGAAGAGGATTCACCCCCTCCAAAAATACTCCCCCCCCCCCAAATGCAATGTGTGCTAAAAGCAGTGAACAGCTATTTTAAGAAATGACTGAAGCTTTAAAATACACTTGTGTACTAATATTTCCTATATGGCTTAAGTACGAACCAGTTCGTTAAATTTGACTGTTATTTCATTAACACAAATATGGGACAATATTAGAGCCTTATGATATGGTTTCAAATACATTTATGGGTAGAATCAACTTGTATCAATACCCACAATCACTGATTTAGTGTCTTTTGATCATATCAGACAACAACTACAAACATGTCGCAGAGAGAAACACTCAAACCATTAATAAATGAACAGGATAAAGAAAAGTTAAGAAAAGTAAGAAAATAAAAGGTACTCAAACAACTTGAGTATTTAAAGGTTCAAAAAATGTGCAGCATAATATATAAAAGTAATATGGCAGCGTAAGTGATTAACACAAACAGTAAAGCAGACATATTCACCTGTAAGTCACCTGTAAAGGCTACTGACCTAAACAATGAACCAGAAACAGATGGATATCTCACATGAGTACCCTCCTCACCCCCACTCTCATCCCCCAACATCATCCAGGACTGCAGAACGAACATGTTCCACCTGCCAGAAGACCAATCAGAGTTTGCCAAATGTTCTTTAAAATCTGCAGCTTTTTCCTGAACAATAAAATGGATTCTTTCTAGATTTCTAGTTTTCATCGGCCCCATGAGCTTGTTTCTTTTTCCAACAGAATAGGTTTCCCTGTACTGCTAAGTGCTAAGTCAAAATGTCATAGAAACTGTTGCAGTTTCAACTTCTGGACTTTTATAGATTTTCTCAAAATTATTTAAATTTGTTTTTTTCAGGTTGTATCTGAGCCTTCAGTGACAGAGATGCAAAGACATCTCTACAGTATAGCTACCCTTGTGTTTTGGGACATACAGAGAGCTGTGGAGTGATTTACTTTATCATGTTTTCACATTATAGGCACACATGACAGACCTCAGTGTAACCTGTGTATGATTTAAAATTGTGTTTAAAGGGATAGTTCAACATTTTGGTTAGATTGGCACATTGCCATAATCCCTATAGTCATAGCAGTAGGTTCGTTATCTTTAATTGTCGGTACAAGCTATTTTTAGAACGGCGGAGCAGAGCCGCTAGCTGCCCAGAGCTACGCTATGGGTTTCTAATGGGTTTCTCTCATCACCATGTTATGAGATAATAGCACATCAGCAGTTTTGCATGAATTTACCTCGAAAACAACTCCATCTCGTAGCCTTTTGTTATTATCTCGTCCACGAGAGCATTTTGGAGTTGTTGGATTGTCTATTTGATGAGTTTGATGAGGGAGACCAAGGAATGAGCTTCCATAGTGTAGCTCTGAAAAGGTATAACAAATAAATAATACATTTTAAAAAACTGCACCGTAGAATGGTTCTTGCTCAATAATTAAATTGTGTTGTTGAGGAGGAAAGTGTTGTGTAGACTGAAATCCCACTGGCTCTGAGGGCAGCTGCTACAGGCTCAAGTTGTCAGCATTGTTGGTTTGTAAATCACTCCTTTGGCATCTGTAATGGCCGCACCATCACATCCTGTGTACTGTTAAGCGGTCTGATTCAGAATAATATTTACACCAGTTATATGACCCCACACAACCACAAGTAGCAGTGAAGGCTGATATAGCTGCAACCCTGAGACAGCTGAGACACCTTTAACATCCCCGCAGCTCCGTCCTGTTTCCTCTGTTATGTCTGCACGACTCCTCATGATAGCTGAAGGTCGCGTGCAGCACGGCTCAGATGAATAGTCTCGGCCTTGGCTGAGCCTTAAAGGGGCTGTGACAGGCGTGAGGGGGAGACGGTGCTCTGGGTTCACACAGGGGTCAGGGTGGTTGCTGCATCACTAAGTCATCTCATTTGTACAAGCTCTGGAGGAAACTGGAGAGGACCTGCGTGTTACCGCCTCATACATCACAAAGTGGCTCCCACTGTAAAACAAAACCTGCTAAATAGAGATGTGGCACTTATCATAGAAAGTTCAGTGAGAGACAAAGCAAATGCCCGAGGGATATGGTTACATGTTTCACACGTCCCTGTGGAGGAGGTTTGGCTGGTATGAAGTGATGATCACAGGAAGGTGTCTTGACATGTAGATGAAGATGAGGTTTATCTGAAGCAGAGCCCTGATGGGAAGAGAGGGTGAGTCAAACAGAGATGAGGGGGGGGGGGGGGGGGGGGACTGAGGGAAAAATTGAGATGTGGAGGATCATGCTGCTATGCCCTTGTGTTTTGCCCTTTGTGTCTTAGGTAAATACAACAACAAACAATGTGATGGATGTCAAAAAATATATAATATATATTATTTACTTATTTTTTATCCTCATTATGACATTACATAATTTCTTTCTTCCTTTCAAAATTCTTTTTATTTTGTTTTCCTTAAATGCATTTGAACAGTGAATGTCAGGGCACAAGGAATTCACTTAAACATTTAAAAATAAATAAATGAAATATATAAATTTGTAAATAACAAAGTAAAAACAATGCCAAGATCATACAAACCATACAAAACAATGCAAGTTATAACCATAAAGAAACATGGACAATGCATGTTATAACCATATGAAAGAAACATCTGTCTTGTAACATGTCCTTCGTGTATGTGCAGTCTGTGAAGACAATTTTCCCGTGGGGACAAATAAACAAAATCAAAATCAAATCATTACATATTTCTAATGTCAAATCTCCATATCTGTTCACCCATCTAATATATGGACATATTGAATTTCCATAACATTTAGCCTATGTACATTTAAAATAAAATTAAAAAAAATGTTTTAATCAAAGATATTTTGAAATATATTCATACATTTTATTAACATAATGCTTTGTAATATATGGCTACATCACTTTTAAAGGAGGGACATACAGTATATATATCAATAGCCTATATTAGGCTACATTTCTACGTGGGCAGGCACATTGGTAAACTCAATAAATACTAATGATTGATGGTTCAAATTTTTAATCTTGAGTTAAGTGAATTTTCTCTGGCTCGGCTCACTGACTCCACAGCAGCCTGTCTACACTGAACCTGCTCCCGTTGTAAGTCTGAATCCACAATCAACTGTTCCACTGGTGTGCACTGTAGGTGAAGTTTTCGAGCTCAGTCGCTTTAACCTTTTATGATTTGTGAAGGAAAGTTGTGTTATCTCTGGCGGGCTGTGATTGGAGGAGAGAGGCGTGTTCACCGCAGGAATGTAGCGCTCAGGTGGAGGGAGACAGACAGAGAGCGAGAGGGAGCTGCAGACACACAGACGCTCCGGCTCTGCGCTCACAACAGCCGAGGACGGTGCAACGTGTCTGAAGTCCCGGGCTCCTCTGCTGCTGGACCCCCGGTCGACCCTCGCGTGCGTTGGGGCTGAGAGGAAGAGGAAGGTACGAGGAGGAAGAGGGAAGGTCACAGGTACCGGAGCTACCTGCCGCTACAGGAGCAGACGTGAAACTCACCTGCCCGGAGGCGACAGTGAGCCACACACACCCACTCACCGTAGACACACGGTTTACCTACTGCACGCAGTGTCTCCATGTGGGGAGAAGTGGCACGTGAGGCACAGTCACACACACACACCCAGACAGAGAAAGAGGCTCGTGCTGACTTTTTCCTCACTTGTTTTATTTGCACCTGAACTCCCAGCAGAAGACGCGTCTTTTTTGCGCGTCCACCACAGGGACAACTGTTCAGTGATGTGTTCAGGGAACTTGTATATCACAGCTGATCGGATGGAGAAATCCTGCCACTGAGAGGTTGGAGAGAAGAGAGGAAGTTTCTTTACAGAGTTTTTAAAATAAGAAAACAAGAGGACACAGAAGGAGAAGAGAGAGAGAAAGGAAGAGAGAGCTGGACATGGAAGGTGTCGGGTCTGGGGTCCGTGTGTTGGAGCAGTCTGCAGCGGGGACGCACTGTGCAGCTGAGCCGCGACGCTTCACGCCGTGATCCGGGAACGAAATCTGCACCTGACCGCGAATGTAACACAACCTGAACCCAATCCACAAGGCTCGACCATGTCCTCGCTACTGACCAGGTAAACCTGCTCCTCTATGTGTGGCTGTGGTGGTGCACAAGGGTCTGTGGTGGTGACTCAGGCTGAGCCCCCAGCCCTGATGGGAGGTGATAAATTCCAGAGACAGGTTGAAGGTTTTATGTTTTTTCTCTTGAGTCGAGGTTGTTTGTTCTCTGATTGAGCTGCAGAAATATGTGCTGCCTTTAAATATTTACCTTCAGTTATTCTGTGCTTGCATGGAGCTGCAAAGCCTGGAAATGCCCCGTGCGGTACAGTGAAGGAGGGGAGGTGATAAATTCCATGGACAGTTGAGTTTTCTGTTTGTTCTGTGGCTCTGTTTCATCATTGGAGGGAAAAGTTGCTTCATGTTGTGGCTCCACACACACACACTTGAACCTCTGTGCTGTGGGTGCAGGTTTGCAGTGAGCCCGGTGTCGGAGCTCTGATTTGACTTTCCCATCAGTGAAACTTGACTTGAAGCAGCTCAGTTAATCCCTCAGCCGCCTGTGGAGCGTGTGCGTTTTCTCTGGGGGCAGGAGTCATATCCACTCTGTGGCAGGACACTTCCTGCCAGTGGGGTGAGGTAATCCTCCTGCCATATCTGCCATACTGCAACCACTGGCTCCTACATTCCACCCATCCTTCTGCACCACCTTTATCTCCTAAATGTCAAACTGGCTATAAATACCCTGCTCATATTTTATCTAATCCCACCCCTGCAAAACACAGAGCACAAACACAGGAGGCTGCAGAGGGACTCAATCTTTGCAACTCTGCATACAATTTTCTTATTTTTTCATTCTCTTAAAGGTTTTTATTAATATCATGAATTCAAACTGACTTCTTATGACTCTCATTTCCACTTTCTGCATTCAAGATGTTCAAGTGTGATCTTTAGTTTCATGGGCTGCATTTGAAGTTGTAAAAACCTGGTCTGCAGAAGGACCAGGATTTGTCTTGGGGCACCTTTGCCGTCCCTCTGATATCTCTTTGGAGCAATATTTGTTTGGGAAGGAGCCGCCGGCCCCTTGAACGCTTTAATCTACTTACTATGGAACACTGAGCATATAGCTTCAAAATGAGGACTTTGGTGTTGCACGCAGTGATGTCACTTTCTCCAGCGGGGAGGAGTTTCAATCCTCCTCTACCCTGTGGATGTGGACTTTTAACACTGGAGAAGCCATGACATCGGTATTTTAAATGAGTCTTTGTGAAGTGTTTGTTTCCTCCAGCGCTGGCTAAACCCCAAAGGAGCCAAGGACTTGCGCTATTTCTTAATTAAAAAATTGCCTTTATTTCACGCAGTCATTGGAAGCTGAGGTATAGGCTACATTAGTAGTGAAAGATTCATGTTTTACAGATGTACCATCACAGGCACCAACTATAACCGTCCCCAGATGGAAACAAACACAATCTCTGATCCACAGCTAGAATGTAGTTTTTTAAGATTTAGAGCTGTAGTGGTGAGGAAATTCTTCATCCACCAGGACAGAAACTTTCTGTGCGTTTGGTGATGCCGCTCTGAACACTGTGATGCCCTGAAGCGTGAGAGATCTGGTTTAAATTGCTGAATTTGGGATGTGTAATATGAAAATGCTTGTAGGGATTTGTAATCAAGGGCCAATCAAACCCTTTTCTCCTCAGACTCTGATTCCTCACCTCATGCTTTGTGCTGATACTGCCCGTTTTCCATTACTCCCAAATCTCAAATCCATGTGAGGCAGATGACCATGGATGAACGAATGCAACTCATATTCTAAAGAATGGATTTTATGATGACATTCCTGAGAAAAGTGTGTTGTAACAGGGTTGTGCTGATAATGATCAGAGTGGCCAGAGATCAGTCGCAGCGACTTCTTTTCATGTCCCCTCCCCTGAGTCTTTTCATATTTCCTAACACAGTTGTTAATCTTTTGTGTTCAACCAAACATCAAAGTGACCAAATTGCGAGTCAAAAAATAAAACACACAACTCACAAATATAATTTCTCAATATAACTGCAGCTTTCTTGGCTGGTAACTTCCTGCACTAGCAACAGACATTTGTATTCAGACACTGCACACCAAGAATTTGGAGATATCCCTTTTAGGTTTCTGTTATGGCAAAGTCCAGTGCAGATTTCATATGGCATCATATTTTTAAAATATCTGAGCCACTGCGTCTCTGGACTGTGCTGTATTTTGCGCAGTAACATCCACCCACAGTCAGTAATTTGATTTGGTTTCCTAACAACATCACTGTTTCCACTGACTGGTTGAATGTACAATGCCAAAAGATGTTTCTCATCACTGTTTATAAATCATATCAAGTCAATTTATAAAACACGTGATGTGGTAACGGCCCTTTGGTCAGAGACAGACATTGGACAGTTTATAAAATAAAAGTGAAAAATAAAAATGTCAAGGACGTGTAAAATCCAATGAAAAGTTTAAAGTTAGTCGTAAAAATGGCCACAGACGGTCGACACACTTTACTGGAGGGGTTGAACTGTTTCAAGCGTAGCTACGGCAAAAGCCTGATAACTTTTTCTGTGCTGCTTATATAGTAAATCTCATCACTGTTCATGTACTCAGAGGGTTCGCCACTACCTAAGCCCCCTAAAGATTCCACTCAGTTCAAAGATGTATTAATTAGATGTATCATTTAACAAAACTACATCATCTCCATCAATAGAAAACCTGCAGTAAATACATAGTACAGTATAAAGCAGGAGAAAGCCACACTCGTCTCCCAGTTGTTTGGAGGCTTTTGCATGTTGTGAAGTGTTGGATCCGGCTGCAACCTCCTGGCACTCATCCTCACACTGTTTTCAGGTCAGTGTGAACTGGGTGTTGATTCGCTCGTACACACTGACCCCCGTCCTCCCTCTGAAAGAGAACAGTGGAGCGGAGACGCTGATCTCGATGATGGACACGCACGGTTCTAGTTTCAAGGTCCATTCAGATAAGACTTTACAGCTCTGCGTTTGCGTGTCTCTTTAAGATCTTTATTTCCATGGAGGATTACTGTTGTGTTTTTATCCATTCGTGTCTCCCTCTGTCTGTCATCGTGATATTTTAAAACCCTATAAAAGAGCTTCCATGAAATGTGATGGACGCGTCGGCTCTGTGCCAAAGAGCGATTGATTTGGTTTTAGTAGTGATCCAGATCTGGGATTTCTGCCATTGGGCCATTAGCGTTTTTACCTGTAATTATAAACCTGATGGAGACAGAAGCTTGACTCCCATTCCTGCGGGCACTACAAAACAGTTTTTATTTAGTTTTAACTGTGTATGGGTGTAAGTTGTTGAAGCCATGTGCCTGGGCAAAGAGGCAATCACCTGCGCTCGTTTCTGCTTTTACAGTAATGTTTAAAGATGTTTTACTCACAGATGGTGTTTGTTATCTTTTGTCACTTGCATGCATGTCTTCATGTTTCTCATGTTGTGAGACCATGACTGTAGATGACCCGAGAGGCTCTGCTTCAGTCAGAGTGGCTGTGAAAAGATAATCTCATAATCCCTGAGGTATGACGGTGTACCGAGTTTGTTCTCCCTGTCGTGGAAGGAGCAAGTGAAGTGAAGCGAAGCGAGGGGAAAGGAAGGGACCTCAGAGGCTGAGTCTAGACTTTATGGCAACAGCAAAACCAACAACATGATACTGACATTTGTCGTTCATGTAGTAATTCACCTCAAGCCTCTCTGGGTTTGTTTGTCCAAATTTACAATTGTTTATTGTTTTATTTCATTTCTTTTCTCTACATTTTCTTTACGACATCTTCAAGTGAAGCAGCTGCTGACACACAAAGACCTTCCACTTGCGCTCAGAGAGGCTGGTTTTGTTAAAGCCGAGGCCACTGAGCGCCCGATTGTTGCAGCCTCATTCATAGTCAACACAGATCCAGGGGTCAGAGCTGACCTCACAGCCCCCAGACTGAACATCTGTTAAGGGTTGTGTCAATTCATTCAGCAGTGCGCTCCATATAACCATCACACCCTCCACCAGCTTCTCCCAAATTCTGGGTGGGTCACCGCTAAACCTCTTGGCGGGTCAAAGGTCAAGACTGGCCCCCGGTTGGAAGACGTATTGCTTTTCCAAACTCTGTGGGTGTGCAGACCATTGTAAAAAAAGACGGCCTGCAGGTCACCATACAGAAACACTTAGACCAAGATCCCACACGAAGGACCGGCCGAGCTGAGAGAGTCATCAGGTTGTCGCCACCGTTGCCATCCCACGGGTCAGAGGACACATTCTCACCTGCCGTGCACTCTAAGCAGCCTCGCCAGCGACGGCTTCAACGTGATAACAGCGTGGGGCTGTTGTTTATTTGTGCAGGGTGGGGACGTGAGCGCTACCTGTCAGGGTGTGTTTAAGGAAAGGTGTGTGAGTTCAGTCACGTCACACAGCAATTATAAATGAGGGTGGGGAGAGTGCAGCGTGTTTCACCTCACGCTCCTTAGCTCAGTTTAAAGGTTATGTCACCTGTCTGACTGACCCAGGTATCAGGGTGTGTTACTGCCACAGCTGCTTACATATCATATACTGTACTCAATTTATATTTCTTATTAAAGAAATTTCATCAAATCACATTTATTATGTTACATTACAAAATTGTAATGATAGGATTGATAGAGCAGCTGCATTCAAAATCCATAAATCAATTAAACATTTCATTTATAAGATAAGTAAAGTAATAAGTAAACAAAGAAAAATGTTCATCACAAATGACTTCTTGACCTCCAACAAATGTAAAACTGTAACTGCCAGTTAATATTCTGATCATCAGCTGATCTATAATTGATTAATCAAAAACCAAAGAGGTTTGAGGTCGAGGTTCAAGTTTTTGCTCAAACCTGTTGACAATCCTCTGCTAACAGAACAAACGACATAGTCATGGACCTGACAGTCGGACAAAACAGGTTGATGGGCAAATACGACATCCAGGAAACTAATGATTATCGTCATTATCGAGGCAGATGATTGATTTAAACAAGAAATCAATCAGGGAATCTGGAATCAGAGAAGAAGTCAAAATGAGTCGGCGCTACTCATCTCATATTTGTGAGAATGCTGGTTGTAGTTTTTTTTTTAATGTCAAACATTTGATCTTTATCTAAACAACTACAGTAATGCGGCCCCTGAGATTTGTACATGGGGTTTTTAGTGATATCTCAATTAACTGCTGCCATTAACCTTGTTCAGTTCTAACTGTTCTGTATAAAAGTAACTTTTCACCATTTATTAATCAACCTGCATCAATAAAATTATTGGTGTTTCTCTGTAGCAAAGTTTAATTCAATGATTCTTTAGCACTAAACTGGTGTAATTTTCTGAGGAGATGGTTCTAGTCTGATTGTAAGTGGTGTTTGTTTAATAATTAGAGCAGTTCAGTGTTGTTTGTGTTGGGTGTGGCTGGTGTTTTTTCACAAGAGCGACTAATGTCAGTCAAAATAAACAGCTAGGCTCTTATTGATTAAAACCATTTCCCTCTCCCTGCCCTGCAGCTATTCACTAATGTGCTGCTATAGTCTTAATGAGTGCAGGAGGAGGCGTCCTGACCCCTGCTCACCTCTGGGAGGGCCCCTGTGGCGAGGGGGCCGAGCAGTCAGTGACCGGAGCTGCTGTCTTTTCATGTTCAAAATCTGATGCCAGACATCAAGTGAAACTGAGAGAAATGACTTCATCTGCCTGGACTGTTTTTGATATACCATTTATCTTAAACATGAACCCTGCTCATGTCACATTTTTGTTTTAACAAAAATGACAAAAAGAGCTTATATATATTATCCATTTAATAACACTCTGCATCAGATCAGATCCCATTATGTCACTTGCCTGTTGACATATCCAGTAGACAGAGAACAGCATTAGTGTTCATTTGGAGTCATGTTTTTATCCACCCAGCTAATCTCAGTCCAGGGTTCCTTCTCTTTTTGCTCTGTGTTTGGTCTCCTCCAGTTAAACTTTTTGAGACCAGTTAGAGACCAGTGAACCAGCTACCAAAACAAAGAGCAAACTGCGCTGAAAGGAGCGCCAGACCCAGATGATCTATTGTTTATGTGCAGTAAATATGTTGATTATTGCATGTTTGATTAATCCCACATTTGTAATATAAAACACATTCTGTCAGTAAATATGTCAAATTCTCCCCAAAATAGGCTGTTTTTACAGATTTTATTACATCACAAATCATCATTTATTGCACCTTGTCAGCAACTCCAAGCGACTGCTGTTCATTACGGTAATGAGAAAATGAAACACTCCTGAAACTTGTTAATGTTGTATAATCCACCCAGCTCCGTCAAAAGACACACATCAGATGAGATTTTACAAAAAGTGTTAACTCCATGATGAAAATAGTCACACACTGAGTCACTGTGTCTCTTGCGTCTTACCCTTTTTACAGCTGGAAACATCCTGATCTGGTTTAATACAGGTAAAGTTCACAGACACGTGTTTATTATCATTTAACCGGCCGGAAACAAAGAACTGCATAATTTAGTGACATATAAGCATCATTCATAGGACCAGGTTGGTCCGTCACACTCAAATTCGAGTCTGGATTTAGTTCTTTTGAAGTTACACCAACATGATAAAGTCACTGAGTGCAGACTCTTACAAAATTGAACATGTAGTTAAAGGGATAGTTCACCCAAAATTGAAATTTCATTATCTACTCACCCTCATGTCGACTAAGGGCTGGGAGAAGTTTCAGAGTCCTCCGTGGCTTCTCTGAGTTACAGCGGGGCTACATGCAGCAGTGCATGTCCATATGGCGGTTGCAAATGGATACCAACTCTTTTCATAACAAAAAGACACACAAAAAACATCCAAATACCTCCATGCTGCTCGTATGTAATGTCTGTCTTGTATTGAAGCCCCAAAATGCGAAATTGACCAGGAAGAGGAGCTTCAGCTGCAAACAAGCTTGAAATATAGACTTAATTTAATTTTTTTTTTTTTTCAGAACAATTTCAGATTTCGGGGCTTCAATACAAGACGGACATTACATACGAGCAGCATGGAGGTATTTGAATGTTTTTTGGTGTGTTTTTTTGTTACAAAGACAGTTAGTACCCATTTGCAACTGTTATATGGACATGCACTGCTACAGAGGACTCTGAAACTTCTCCCAGCCCTTAGTCGACATGAGTAGATAATGAGAAATTTGAATTTTGGGTGAACTATTCTTTTAAGATTAATGATGCTCTTTGAATTACATGACCAGTGCACATTTTTAAGATTCTGCTAATAATAATAACAATAAACTTAAAGTGCCTTTGATTCATGAAATGCAACTATATAAGAGCAAAAGGGAAGTAACAGATAAATACAACAGTACTCATGACTTATAGTAAGATAATGATAAGACAAAATAAGAAAATAAATAGAAGGAAGAATAAATAAATGAAAACCAGAGCATAAAAGGAGGTCTTGAGCTGCTTTGTAAAACTATCTGAAGAGGAAACTTCTCTTAGTTGTATAGATCTGTTCCAAGCCACTGGTGCATGAGAGCAGGATCCCGCTTCACCCTACTCTTCACCCTTAACCCTTCTGTTCATTCTTGGTACACTAGGCAGGAGAGCACCAGACGACCTGAAAGAGCAAGCTGAAACACAAACAGATAAAAGGTCAGATGGCTAAGAGAAGCAAAAGACATTGAAAATCACTCCTAAATGCTACAGGAAGCCAGTGCAGAGAGACTAAAACTGGGGTGGTGTGATCGCTCATCCCAGTTTTGGTTAAAACTCTGGCTGCTGCGTTTTCTATCAAAAGTCAGTCATTGTAGGGGAAAATAGTCTCAGTTTAAGAATGACAAAAAGGATCCCAGTTGTGAGATGTTAGAGCAAACACACAATGGTCGTTCAGTCAGAATTAGGATGAAAGTTGTTGTTCTATCTGTGGGTCAGTGTGACCTTCCTGGTTCCTCTGATCTGATTTTCCCCATGTAAGGCCAGGACGGGAGCCAGGCTCTCTGAAGGGAAGGGCTGCTCAACCGAGTGTGAGGGAGATGTGTATCGTTTAATTGGACGGGGCAGCTACTGACCTGGGACCGAGCCAAAAGTCAGTCCCAAAAGCTCTGGACCGGCTCCGAGTTTATGGCTCAGGGAGCGATAAGAGAAGCCCAACATACTCAGAGAGAGATGTTTGATGGTGGGACAAAGTGAGACATGAGAGAAGAGGGCAGGGCCGAGGAAACAGAGATGATTAAGTACTTCCCCAAATATCTTTTCCTCCGTGTTTGATAATGAAATTCACACGTCCGACATCACAGAGCCCAGCCTGAAACGTCTGACACACTGTGACTGTCAGCGAACGAGAGCCCTGCCAGGAAACAGTCAAATGAAGGGGCTTTCCAAGAACCACCGGCTCTTTGCAGGAAAAGCACTTGTCCTTTGATGAGTCAGATGCAGAGACAGACAGTGAACCTGCGGCTCACAGTTGCCTCGTCGCGTTCGCCCCGGGGGTAAAGACGGAGATCTAGAGGCAGCTAGTAAAACAAACACAACAGGCACTCAACACCAGGCTCAGTAGAGGTCTTATCTGGTAGCAGCTCACAAGTGTCTCACTGTGTTGATACTAGAGCTCAGACCTGTTTCTGACACAGTGTCGATGTGAAAAAACATGCTGCTGTTTGGTCTCTAAATAAAGCCAGTGTTGTCAAGTGAGATGGTGAATCACACTCGAGCTTTATTCAGCCAGTCAGAGCCAGAATTTGCTCCAGGAGGCTCATTATCATTACCCTGATTAACATGAAATGGTTCAAATTTAAAGTGTTTCCTGTATCCTACACTTTTCCTGTGATATTTATCATCCCGGCAGACATTGTACTGTATGAGGCAAAGTGATTGAATCCATGTCAGTCATTGCTGAAAACCGGCAACATGGGACATACTCTTGACAGCATCAAAGCGAATGGAGATCACTAAGTTTCTCAGGATCAGGATGAAGTTTCTATTTCATGTATGATGCAACTATAATAGTTGTAGAGCTTCAAACTTTCACAGTTTGGAGTAATTGTTTCTGCTTTTTATTATTCAACAATCCCAATATAAGTTTCAGTCACTGACCTTTCACCTTAGAAATAGGCTTCCAGTGTGACTGTTGTAAAAATGATGCAACCTTGAACTTGCTTGATGCTTCGCTTACGACGAGGCAACAAAATCATCCTGCAGGTGAAGACTTTGTGATGTACATTGACTCCTGTTGCCCAATAACCAAGTCTTAAAAAACACCCACAGTCTTCTCAACTCAGTGGAAATGCAGATAAAACAGGTTTTGCAGCAGAGCTTCGACTGTGATTGTTCACAATCACATCATTTTCTTTGTGTTGTGTCGTGTTGTTGGTAGTGGCAGGAGGTCGTCGGAGGTGTTGTTGTTTTGTGTCGTATGTGTTTGTCATTTTATGTAACTGGGGTCATCAGTTGAACATTGGATGTATGTGATGTGAGTTAATAAGACACTCTAGGGGTGGGGGCGGGGTGCTGGAGGTGGGATAAATGATACTTGCTGGATGGGGGGCATTCCTGACCTTGGCTCCTGCCCACAGGGGTTCGCAGTAGCACAGCAGCTTATTTGTGGATATTATCAATGACCTAAAGACCTTGGCTGTTTGAAGTGTCAGTCGCCTCTTGTCCTTCAGTTTCCTCTCCTGTCCTCTGAAAACGCTGCGGCAGCTTCCACATCGTCACCTTTCTGTGTTTGTATGTGTGTGTGTGTGTGTAATGTGGAAAACCACGAGGATGATGTCACTGTGCAACTGACGGCGGTTTGTTTCTCTCCATGTCTCCAGGAAGCTGACTCTGTGCCAGGCCCTGACCTTTGTCCTGCTGCTGCTCGCTCCCGTCGGCCTGTCCTCCCCGCAGAGCGTAAGTCCAACCAGCTCACGTCAACACGAGTCAGAGCACTAACGCCTCTGCTGCTATACTGACCCCCCCCCATCCCCCGACCACAGCTCTGAGGGAACCGTCTAATTAGCCGATCACCACTAGCTCCCTCCAAATCAATCAAAATTATATTTAAATTAGTTCAATTCGATTCAATTCAGTTCAATTCAACTCAATTCAGTTCACATTATGTCAATGCACTTAGCTGAGGTCAAGACCTTCAACTTTATTACAGAGAGATATCTAAAAGGAGCACAGTTTGTTTATTGTTGTGAGGGTTAGGCTGTAATAGATAATTATCATTATTTATTATGATAATGACAACAATCAAAATCCTGATCATTATTATTATTATTAAAGTGATTTTTGCAGTTAGACTTACACCTAAGCTGTTGTGTTGAGCTATCAGGGCCACCGTACATCACAGTCTCTGTCATGTTGGTCATTGTCATTTGATTCATTGTTAATATGAATTTGATAATATCTAATTCAAATATAATCCTCACTAAATATCTTAGTTCTCTCCTGACAGAGCTTTGAGTGAACGTATATCGATGTTTTCTTTAGCTTGTCCACAGCGGCTCACTGTCGTTCAGCAGCCAGGATTAAAGCCTTTGTGTTGTGTTGTGCAAATACACAAAGCTAATGGCTGGATGACAGTGTTTCAACAAGTGGCACCATGCTACATTTACACACTGGGCCTTGGAGGCCAACCCTAACCTGCTGGGGCCCAGGGCCATTTCCCACAACCTCCCCCACTTTTTCCTGCCTTCTCCTCCTCCTCCTCTTCTTATATTTGACAGAGTTAAATGTTGTGATTAGGGTAATTTGTGTGAAGAAAACACAGCTCTCAGGTTCCACAGAGATAAATAGTGCTAATTTAGATAATAAACCAATCACAGCCCTTTGACCGGCGTCAGATGTGAGAGGCTCTGATGATTGCTGAGCTCTGGGAGCGAGCTGATTGGATTGTTTTTGCAGCGGCAGCGTGTTTGTCTTGGTGTCGCTTTGTCCGTGGAAGCGGTGGCGCTCCTCCGAGCCGGCATCCTCTCAGCTTCTCCATGCACTGATTGCTGCTACGCTGCGTTCTCTACTCCGACCGCAGCGTCCATCTTTCATCACTGTTTGTCCTGTTGTCAGGCAGACAAACCTCCCCCCAGGCCTGGCTGGAATAACCAGACATAGACAGAGATAGGCTGTAGCCCCCTCCCCGGCCCGCTCCGTCACATCAAGCACAGGAATGTAGTGGTGGGTCAACACACTCAAGATCCGCTTTTTTTACTCTGTTGTTAACAAAAACAGTAAGTCAGAAATGTCATTCAAAGGAATATAATGGCTGGGTAAAATCAAATCATGTCAGTCTGAAGCTGCTTCAGTTGAAGCAGATTGCTGAAAGATTTTCTGCATTCAGTCATCAGCGCAGCTGCACTGGCAACGACTCTGCTGACAACATGTGGTCACTGCAGGACAAACAACAGGCACACTGGACCAAGAGCTGGAGTCTGTTTAGTCTTTAAGTTAACGAATAATGTTTTTATTCTTTATTTGTGATACTTTAAATCTATAAATTAATAACCACTTAGATAAGAGAAGGTTCATTAGATCATTTATAAAGTGTCAGTAAATGATTAAGAAACAATGTAAATAGTTGAAGTAAATAGTACAACTAAATAATAATCATTTACTTACACTTCACTGACTCAAGTGTGTCAAGTTTGAATAAGGTTTAAATGTTAAGCATTAACTAATGTGCACTGTAGTTAGTGCTATTACTGCTTAAACTCAATAACCCCATCAAAGCTGAATAAACATGTTAGAAGAAAAGATTTGTAAGATCATCAGCATAAAATTCAGATTCTGAAAAATTGTTCATGATTATAAAGTCATTAACTTATTCTTTGGTTAAATAATTACTGATTTAATTAATAACTTTTGCTAAATCCACACTAATTAAAAATCATGTAAAGGACATGTTGGATGAGATAATGGGATAATCATTGAGACAGTTCATGTAAACGTGGTCTCTGTCTTCACTGTCAAGCGGCTCCAGTCGTGTCTGTCAGCTCCAGACTGTGTGCGCAGACTGGGAGAGCTGGTCCGCTGACAGACACAAGGCATGATGGGAAACTCAACGATCGTTCATCTAGTCTGTCCTACTTCTTACCTTCACATGGGACTCTCTCTCACTATATGCACTTTGCTTTTAAAACATTTTTTTCCCTCTCTTTGCTCTTTGAAGTAAGAGGTGGGGTGGGTGGGGGGAATTGTAAAGGTCAAAGGTCACTTTCATTAATTTAGAATGCCAGCCCACCCCATCTCCAACTGTTATCAACGCTAATTTGACCGGCGGTAACACTAATGAGGGCGACCTCAGGTGACCCTGCCATGGAAAATGATGGAGAGTCGTAGCACAGGTTGCTCTCAGCTGAGTGTGCGTGCGTGCAAATGTCTGACCAGTTCTATTTCCAAATCTCAAAGTGAGAAAGCCGATGTCAGTCTCTCTTTTCTTTCCACCTGAAAATACAAGGTGAACGTCAGAGTGGTGTTCACAATAACTACAAGAAAGAAAGTTTATTTGTTTCAATTGTTGGAATTGAATCAGCAGGATAAGTTACTAAAATTAAAGGTATGAAAATGGTTCACCACATTATAGTTGTTGTTGTTGTTGTTATGCTCAATTAAATCTCCTTATTGTCCTGTTCTCGTGGGTTCTATTTTGAAGTGTTGATCCAACATTTCAACGGTTGATTCAGTGCTCAGACAAAATGTTTTACTGCTGTGTTTTCGAATTAAATTTGCTCTTCTTTTCTGTCATAACAGCTTAAAAACATCTCTGTCATCATCAGCTTGAGCTTTTGAAAATTATTAGAAACATTTATTGTTGTCGTTCTCATCAGTCAATAATTGAGAGTTTGTCAAAAATAGAGAAAATGATTGTTTCCAGCCTGAGTCTTACACTGTCAACACAGCCTCACACGACTGTGCTCCTGCTGCACAGTACATGATCTGATTGCACAGTGGTTAATCCTTCTGCATAATTCTGCAAATCAATGAGAGAAGAGTCAGCAAAGGAGGAGAAATTGTGTTTTGTTTTTATTCTCATTGGGCGAGAGTGATGATTCCTATCCTGCAAAGCGGACGCTCCAGACGACGGCTCTGGCTTCAGCTGGTAGAAAGTCAGCTGGCCCGTTGAGTGTAAAGAGTTAACGCATGTGTGAGGCAGCTCCTGTATGAGAGAGTGGTGGGAGCGCTGCCAGTTTCAGTCCTCCTCCAGGGCACAAACTCTGGAATGTGTTTGAGGAGCGCCATTGAGATTTCTCTAATCACTTTTATTATTTGGCTCTGATGATCCTGATCCACCAGGCTCACAAGGTTTTTTTAAATGTACCATCTTGTCTTTGAATAGATTTATCTGCCTGTTGGATTTGTGGCTATAAATAATGTGGGTTTTGTTCGGCGTCACGCACATAACTTCCCCAACAAACCCTTGCAAACGATATCTCATCGTTCTGCCAACACTGTCTCTCTATCCTCCTCACACACACACACACACACACACACACACACACACACACACACACACACACACACACACACATGCTCACAGGGATTGTAAACTGCTGACAGTTGCCAGTTGCCACCTGACAGCTTTTCAAATTGCAGGACAGTGCTGCAGAGTGATGCTGCAGAGTGACAACGTTGTCGCTTTCTCTCTCTACCGACAAGGACCACACTTCAGAGGCAGTTCATCAAAATAACACAAACAGATTTTGGTTTTGGTTTTTGTGTTAGAATTTAATGTTGAAAGTGACCTGCTGCTGCCAGATTTCCAAACAGCCACTGAACAACACTGTCAAGTCTGAAGTTTGTCTTCCAGTCTCCTTACTGGATATTTTTATTTTCGTTCTTTATTTTTTTTACACTACTGACACTGCTTGTGGTATTGAATTATCATTATCACTCAAGTGGCCTATCAATTTACGTATAAGTATACTGTACTTGTATAGGAGTACTGTGATAGAGAGTGTAGGTGCTTTTGTAATGATGTGATTTTTCTCTCTTTTCTTTTCTTTTTAATCTGTTTTTCTATCTTTATCTGCTTTGATGATAAGACTTGATGATACGTATACAAAATTTAGAGCAACATGAACAAGCTGTTTTTTCTTTAAATATGAAGTTTAATAACAACAAAAAAATCTTTGTTTTGGGTATCACTCAGTGAAGTGTCTACTTGATCGACAGGTGCCTCAGCCTCAAACTCGGAAATACCTGGTTCTCCTCCAACACACACCGTTTGTAGTTGATGACATGTTGGCATTAAAGTGATGGTCTCTGTCTCTGGTCTCTTCAGACCTCCTGGGTTTCTGCGTGGGGTCCTTCCGCTGAGGCCTCTCTGGGCCGTCCGGCACGGGCCCGAAGGCAGCTGCACTTCAGGAACGAGTGGGGGACATGGAGCGGCTGGTCTGTCTGCTCTCGCAGCTGTGGGGGCGGAGCCTCAGTGCGGACGCGCACCTGCATCACCAGGTAAACAAGCCACATCCAGCAGCACAACACATCCCAGTTTACAGTATATGCCAGTGAAATGAAATGAAATTATACTGTATTTATGTATGTCAGACAAACAAAACCTTTGTCCAACTGGACACCCCAGCAGCCTGCACAGTCACTACACTGTTTCTGTGTGTCCAGGCCATAAATGTCTTTGTTCTGTGTCTCAGGAACCCAGTGGGTGGACCATGTGCAGGAGACCCCAGACAATACAAGATCTGCAACACCAAGGTCAGTTCAGCACAAAGGTTTTCACACTGTATGAGAAATTGACTTTCAATGCAAAGAAACATCCTAGAACAATGGCTGATGTTTGCTCCAGCAGTTGGTCACACGGGTGTGTTCGGCTCAGGTGCAGCACCCATGATTTCCAGAGTGTGATGTGGAATTTTACTGACAATTTATTTCATAGTGGCGTTGCAGTCAGGCAGCAGGGCGACTATTGTGTTGGAGACGTGCTGTGAGGTCAGCGGTTGTGTTTCAGACACACTGTGATGTGTGTGTGTGTGTGTGTGTGTGTGTGGGGGTGTGTTTGGACAGCCAGTCACTGTTGCCTATATTGATTAAAGGAAAAACACACAGAAGGGGATGCAGCATGTTGAAGCATGCTTGGATGTGTGTGCATGTGGCAGTTTGTACCGGCAGAGTGCCGACACATCCGTCTCTGCAGCACTAACATGATACCAACGTGAGGTTGTGTGTCACAAAAATCTCCTCACACTGTGACACATCTGGCAACAAATTGGTGCCCAACACCAACCAGACTTGATTTCAGGGATAAAACCAGCCGTAAGACTTTAAGAACTGTGGGGAGGAGAACTGGCAGGTTAAGTACTGTATGAAGCTGATGTGGTTAAACCAGTGTTTTTCAACCTTGGGGTCGGGACCCCACGTGGGGTCACCTGGAATTCAAATGGATTTTTTTCCCCCTGATGGGAAATCAAATAAAATGCAACATATAAAAATATCTGAGCTGGCGCATCTTGATTGACGGGTCGCCATAAATGTGTGAAAAAATGGTGTCACCAGCCAAAAAAGGTTGGGAACCACTGGGTTAAACGTTGTTTAATGACGTAACCTCCAGTGATGATGATGATGATGATTATGTGTGTGTGTTTGTGTGCAGGAGTGTTCTCCCGGCGCTGAGGATTTCAGAGAGATGCAGTGTGCTGCCTTCAATGATAGGCCGTTGGTGGCTGGAAACTCCTTCAGGTGGACCACGTTTCACGGAGGTCAGTGAGACAAATCTTTTACTGCTGATACAAGGCCTTCACACATGGATGGGAGAGGTTTTTAACACAAAACTCAATGTATTTTATCACATCGATACTAAATACAAAATCTAATGAATCAGACCTGCTCACAAATTTTCAGAATTGACTGAATACAAACAGATATTACTGTATATTCCTCTGTAGAGACAGTGTAGCAACATCGAGGTAAAACACTCTAAGAAATCAAATCCTCTAAGTGTTGTGTGGTGGGTCCAAGTGGGCGGGGCCTGGTGACTGTTTTGTTGTGACATCACAAAGTCACAGAAGTCCTGACAGTTGTTCTTAAGGCTTCATTTCTGAATACAAACTGAAAACAATCTCTGTGGACTGTTTTGATACTTTTAAAATATCAATATAAGACCTAGACCTGCTTTATAATCACACTACACATGGAAATCTACCTTTACGGTCAATGAGACCTTTAATAATTACTACTATGTCAACTGAAATGAAATGAAATGTTTTTTTTCCTCTGACCTTAAAATGGCCACTCTGGTAGAAAGTAAGTGTTTTCCTCTGCCTGCCCCTCAGTTACTGTGTTGGTGGCAGTCATGTGGTAAATTTCCCATGCTGCCATGACTCCCATGTCTATTATGAGGCCTGCTGGGTGTTTAATCCCACCTGTGTTATGAGTTTTCCCCATGACACCTGCCAGCTCTCTGCCTCCTCTCCCTCTCCACTTTCTCCATTGTTCACCCCCTGCCTGCGTCTGTCGGTCACTCACCTCCCTCCTTGTCCCCTTTGCCTTTGCCTATTTTCCCCTCTCCAAACTAATGAGCCACTGATTGAACATCTTCCCCGCCAGGCTCTAACCCCTGTGAACTGAGCTGCCTTGCCGTGGGCCACAACTTCTACTACAACTTTGGCCGTGTGCTGGACGGAACAGCCTGCGACAAGGAGCCTGGAGCCATTTGTGTCAATGGACGCTGCCTGGTGAGTGAAACAAGATGTGTGTGTAAGAGTTTTCTTTATCTACTGTTTCCATTTGTTTCTTCTGTGTTTATACCAAAAAAAAGGCCATACACTCTAATATTTCGTTGGACCGCCTTTAGCTTTGATTACGGCACGCATTCGCTGTGGCATTGTTTCGATAAGCTTCTGCAATGTCACAAGATTTATTTCCATCCAGTGTTGCATTAATTTTTCACCAAGATCTTGCATTGATGATGGCAGAGTCTGACCGCTGCGCAAAGCCTTCTCCAGCACATCCCAAAGATTCTCAATGGGGTTAAGGTCTGGACTCTGTGGTGGCCAATCCATGTGTGAAAAGGATGTCTCATGCTCCCTGAACCACGCTTTCACAATTTGAGCCCAATGAATCCTGACACTGTCATCTTGGAATATGCCCGTGCCATCAGGGAAGAAAACATCCATTGATGGAATAACCTGGTCATTCGGTATATTCAGGTAGTCAGCTGACCTAGACCTGTTGCTGAACCTAGACCTGACCAACTGTAGCAACCCCAGGTCATAGCACTGCCCCCACAGTAGGCACTAGGCATGATGGGTGCATCACTTCATCCGCCTCTCTTCCTACCCTGATGCGCCCATCACTCTGGAACAGGGTAAATCTGGACTCATCAGACCACATGACCTTCTTCCATTATATAGACTTTATTACAGACACCGGTCCATAACACAATCATCCATTGCTCCAGAGTCCAATCTTTATGCTCCCTAGAAAATTTAAGCCTTTTTTTCCGGTTAGCCTCACTGATTAGTGGTTTTCTTAAGGCTACACAGCTGTTCAGTCCCAATCCCTTGAGTTCCCTTCGCATTGTGCGTGTGGAAATGCTCTTACTTTCACTATTATTGTGTCTTTCGACATGGTTGTTTAGGAAATGAGAAGCAACTCGTTGCACCAGTTGGGTTAAATAACGCCCATGCAGTAATTATCCAATAGGAGGCTCACACCTATTTGCTTAGTTAAATCCAGGTGGCGACTTTTCTTTTGGCCAGGCAGTGTACATGTATTATAACAGTTAGAAACAGCCACAGTGCGTTTGAAGGGTTAAAATGTTAACGCTCGATTAAACTTACCTCATGTCTCCTATGTTTTGAAATTTGATTAATTTTCGAACATCGACTTGTGCAGCCATACTGTAGCTCCTCTGTTCAATATCCTTTATTTAACCAGGTAAAAGCTCATTGAGATTTAAAACCTCTTTTCCAAGAGTGACCTGGCCGTTCAAAATGAGCCTGCACTCAGCTGATCTCTCTCCCTCTCTCTCTTCACTCCCGCTCTGTTGTGGTATAAGCGATGTTGACCACTCTGACTGCAGCGCTCTGGAGAAGTGAAATCCATGCTGCGTGTAAGGGCCAGAGTGCACTCATCAGTGTGGACTGCAGCCTTCGGTTAGCATTACGGCTCTGCCCGGCACACAGTCAACAGACTAGAGTCCCGCTCCCACACCCGGCCTGCCTTCTCCTCACCTCTCCTCCATCCACACACAGATGGAAATGAACTTGTGTCCCCTGAGTCCTGCAGCACATGCAGACTAATGGCATTCATTCATACCTAACACTAAGTAGACACATCTGCTTCACCATGCTTTCACTCACAGACATTTTAAGTTGTTTTTGCGTTGACAAATAATTAATGTGTGTCTGTGTTTACATTATGTCTATATATATATATGTCTATGTGTGTGGGGGTGTATGTGTGCGTGTGCTAATGTGTGGCATGTGATGTTAGTAAGTGGATTTATGAGCCGTGGACTCGGCTGGCTGAGGTCAGAGCTGCACAGGGCCTGGAACAGGAAGCAGATGCAGCCTGCAGCTGGTGTGGCGAGCGGCAGGTCACAAATTGAGATCAGACTCTACAACACACGGCTGGTTTGGCTGCAACACATGTGTGCGTGCGTGGGATTTGTGTGTGCGCCGCATGTACTGTAGATGTTCTTGCGCGGCTAATTTTGTGGTGTTAATAGTTTTTATTTGCTAGTTGCCAAATGTTGAAGGTTTGTTTAATCGAGGCAATTATCTAATTATATTGTTCTGACAATCAATGTGATGGTGAGATGGCGGGGAAAATTGCTCATCACATGTTGCCAGTTCCCAGGGGATGTCTTCAAATACTCAGATTGGTCGGGCAGACGGCCCAGAGTCTAGGTATGGATTTCATTTTTGCTTTGTTACCATGGATAACAAATAGAAAGAGGGGAGTGGAGCCACGCTGGCTGCTCTGTGGGCTGTGGTGCAGATCAGTGGATGTTAATTATGCTCACACTAAACAACTGAGGATGAAAGGGAATTAGTTTAGTTTATTGTTTGCACTTTAAAATATCATAAACAAGGAGTACATAATATGAATGAGAAAAAAAAAGAAAGAAAGGGAAATACAATGCTCCAAATCACAATGAAACAGTGCTGGAGAGGTTAGAAACCCTGGGAGGGCTTATCGAGAACCTCACCATAAATAAATAAATGAAATTAAATATGTATCGTCAAATTAAAATAACAAATGCATCGATGAGTGAATGAAAAAAAAACATACAAACAAAATATCACAATAGTGATTACACGGTGAATCAAAAGATAAATTAAAATGAGTCAGAAGAATAAGACAAACAAAAAAAGAGTTACCATGACAACTGTTAAGAAACAGAAAATAATAGCAACAAAAACCAACAACAACGTAGTATTAAAATAATCCCATGGCAAGCAGATAGTCTTTTAATTTCCTTTTAAAAATGGATAGGGATAGGGAAGGAGAGCTATTAGATAGATGGATATACCTGTTCCATAAACTTACACCTTTATATTTAATGGAAAACTGTGCTCTAGTGGTACAGCAGAGTGGAATATGCAGTAATTTTGACTGTCGTGTTGTTCTGGAGTGAATATTGGAGTTAATTTGAAAATATTGTTGGAAATGAAATGGAAGTGTGTGTCCCAAATACTGGACCTTGAAAACAAAGATACATGTTTCCATGATGTTAATATTGTAAATGGACAGTATCCTTGATTTAAGAAATAAAGGAGCAGAAGTGGCTGAGAACTGTGAACCAGTGGCAATTCTGATAAAACGTTTCTGAATTAAATGGAGTTTATGTAAGTATGTGGGAAAGGTACATGCCCAAACAATATTACAATAAGACAGGTATGGATACACAAGACTATAATATAACGTGAACAAACCAGACCTATTAAGATATTTATGAACTTTCCTAATTATTCCCACAGATTTAGAAATTTTTTTGGACACATAATCAATATGTTCTTTCCATGAACATTTTTCATCAACTATTACCCCCAGGAAGCGAGTGGAATAAACTCTCTGGATTTCATTTCCTTCAATATAAACTTTATCATTTTCAACTTTCTTCTTACCAGCAAAAATTATATAATTACATTTCTTTATGTTTAATGATAATTTGTTTAGTTGGAACCATTTTGAACAAGCTAAGAGTCCAGAGTTAGCTTCAGAGATGAGGGTTTTGAAGTGTCTGTGTGAAAAAAAAAGATTTGTGTCGTCTGCAAATAAAGTGGGGGATATAGATGTAGATACAGCAGCAAAATCATTTACATAAATCAAAAATAATAAAGGACCAAGAACTGAACCTTGTGCCACACCACAGGTCATAACATTTTTGTTGGACATACAGTTATTGAAGTAAACAAATTGGCTTCTATTGACAACATAGCTCCTGAACCACTTGTACACATCGGCTTGAAACCCATATCTCGACAATTTTAACAAAAGAACCTCATGGTTCACCGTATCAAACGCTTTAGACAAATCAAGGAAAACACTTAGTGCAAACTCGTTGTTGTCTAATGCAGAGAATTTGTTCAGTAAGATTTAGTAAAGCCATGTATGTTGAATGACTCTTTCGGAAGCCATATTGATGGTTATACAAAATATTGTTTGAATTTATGTGCTGAAGAGTTCTACTGTATACCAGTTTTTCAAGGATCTTTGAAAAACACGGCAAAATTGAGATTGGACGATAATTAGAAAAAATACTTTGGTCATCAGCTTTATGAATGGGAATAACTTTAGCTATTTTCAGGTCATTTGGGACAATGCCAGTTTCTAATGAAAGTGAAAAAATATAAGTTAAAGGTTTGATAATGGAGAATTTTACCTCTTTGACAAGATTTGTTCTGATGTCATCATGACCAGCTGATGAAGATTTAAGTTGGTCTATTATTTTAAGTACTTCATCAGCCTCAGGAGGATCAAAGCTGCTAAAAGAAGAAAAACAGCCATCAATATAGTCAAGGGGGCTTCCACTTGGATTAGGAATTTTCTTTCCAATAGTGGGGCCCACATTCACAAAATCGTTAAACCCACATGCAATCTCATAAGGATTGGTGATAGTTTTCTCTGCTTCAACAAAGTGACTTGATGGTTCAAATAATGTGTTTTCCTTATTCAAAAGCTGTTTGATAGTTACCCATGTTTCTTTGATGTTACTGGAAGATTCTTTAAATTTCTTGCTATAGTATTTTTTCTTTGCTACTCTAATAATATGATTAAATTTATTTTTATATACTTTGTAAGTCATTTGGTTCAGGGGGGTTGGGTTAAGCACAAATTTCTTATACAGACGATTTTTTTTCCTTGAAGACTTTTGAATCCCACTAGTAAACCAAGGCTTAGACAGATCTTGTTTTCGTGCTTTCTTTGCAGTAATTAATGGAAAACATTGATTAAAAATAGAATTAAAGGGTTCAATAAAGGCTTTGTATGCACAATTTACATCAGTTTGGGTTACACATTCTCCCAAGATGAGGCATCAATTAGTTTTTTAAATGAATTTATATTTTTCCTGTTGAATTTCCTGTAAGAAACTTTATCAGTAAGTTGTTTATTCTTTTTTCCATCTACAAGGGAGAATTGAAAGACAGGGAAATGGTCTGAGATGTCTACACAGAGAGTACCCATACTGAGCACTTTATCCCTTGAGTTGGTTAGGATGTTGTCTATCAATGTAGCAGATTTATCTGTCACTCTAGTGGGTTCAGTAATAATAGGAAAAAAATAGTTGGAATATAAATTGTTCAAGAAATCCAGAGTTAATGAGTTTGTGGCACATTTAAAGAGATCTAAATTATAATCACCAAGGATGTATGCCATTTTACCTTCTTTATTTATTAATTCCAATGTATGGGTCATACTGTCATTAAAATGAGCAATGTCTGCATCTGGTGGACGATAGACGCATCCAATTACTATTTTCTTGTCACTTCTAGACAGAGTTATTTCAATAAATATGGACTCAGTATCATTGTTTCCTGTTCCTGTTTTCGTCATTAATAAAAGATTTGGACAAATTAAAATGTTAGAGAAAGCTCCCGCACAATGTCATCACTTGCAAAGATTTTATTAAGCTGAACAACGTTTCGGTCGAAACTTTGCAAGTGATGACAGTGTGCGGGAGCTTTCTCTCATGTTACTCGACCAGCTAGGTCCTCTCCTACGCGCCTGTCTGTCCGTGCCGGTGTGCACAAGTTTCAACCTGACAAATTAAAATGTTAAAAGCCATAAGATCGTCACAGTTTTTACAAATTCCCCCAAATTAACTTTGAGCATCTGCTTTTTTTCTCTGTTTACTAAGAAGCAGTTGTCAATTTTATTTTTTGACTCCAGACCAAACAAGTCAACCTCCTGATTCCTGGAGCCCACACATTTCCAGTTGCTGGTGAGATACCATTCTTCCCTAGAAAAAAGTCAGAAAAGGACAGTTCATCTTACATTCAGGGTCTTCGTTGTCTTATTTACCCAGCACATTAGCACATCCAGCTGGTTTTATATTGTTTCCCCTTTGCTCACCATGATTTTGAAAAGACAAACTGCTTCAGTCTTATTCAAATCACAGATTCTCAATAACAACCAAACTGACAGATGAACCCTACATCATGTTTCTCACTCGCCTGTGTGTACAGTGTATGTGTGTGTTTTCTGGTGTTGGCTCCCTCATTGAAGCCCTTGTGCACTCTGTTACCTTGTCACTGAGGATTCATTTCCTGTTGTGCACACACAGATGCTTGGAGTATTTTTTGTGTGTTTTTAAGGGGGCTTAAGGGGGGGGGATGATTATAGGTTGTCCCTAGATTGCTGCTCTCTCTCTTGCCTGGGAACCTCCCCCTTGATTGGTTTGCTCTGCGGAGCGAGAGATGAAGGCCACAGAAGAAAGCGACCACTGTAATCTATCAAGACTCTCGTTGCACCATAAAGCAGCCGGCTCGTCCTCGATGCTCTTTACTCTGGCATTTTAACGTTTTACAGAGACAAGCCTACAACTCTTCGTCCCCGCTCCAGGTCCTGAGCTGCTGTTTTTCTCCAGAGTCAATGTTTGTAAGAGAGAGAAATTGACAGAGAGAAGCAAATAACAGGCAAAGAGAGGTTTGAGGCGACTGTACAGCAAAGACCGATCACAACAGAAAGGTTAGAGGTTGCCAAGGCTCCTCTCAGAAAAATGTGTCAACACACTGTAAGAAAGAAGTTTCAGTGGAGACACTCTCACTGCTGCGACCTGAACACTTGTATGTGTGTATGTGTCTGTGTGTCGTACAGAAGCCGGGATGTGACTCCATCCTGGGTTCAAAGCAGCAGGAGGACGCCTGCATGTTGTGTGGAGGACACAACACCACCTGCCTGCACCACAAGAGCGTGTACCAGAGCAACGGCCTGGAGGCAGGTAGGATACATACACACACACACACACACACACACACACACACACACACACACACACACTCATATGCACGCACACACATAAGCACACAATCATCATATTGTCTCCACGAGGAATCAATTGCAGCAGTTTCGGTCCGACACAACCTGGTATAATTCCAGACGCTGTTTCTGTTTTCCCTCCCAAGTGTTATTAGTCAATCAGGATTAGTCAGGAGGTCGTTGTTCCCTGATAATGTGAACATTAACCATGGAAACAGTTTTGCCAAACAAAGGCATTTGGCTGCCGTCCAGGAGGAAATTCAGCTAACAACAGGTTCTCCAAAATTACAGTTCTTAAAGTTTGAGGAAGAAGCAGGAAGAACAGAAAGTTCCTCAGGCCAAAGTCAAGGTGCCGAATGACTCCCTGGACCGACGCCAGCCAAACCTCTTCTACCTACAGTGGTACCTGCAGCGCCGAGGTTAATCCTGTCTGACAGTTCACAGCAAACAGCACCATCTGCAGAGTTCTCTTCTGTTTGCCCACATTATTGAATTAGATGATAAAAATATGATCCTCTGTGCAAGCTGCTCCTCGTTTCATGTGACTTTCATTTTGCTTGGACATGTGAAGCATGAAACCAAAACAAGCCGAGCAGGGGAGTTCAGTAAAGTTAACATTTGCTCCGTCTTGTTGATTGAATTGAATTGATTGAGTTAACTTTATTGTTCCCCCAAGGAGGGAAATTTGTTTGTCCCAGCACCACACAACAATAAAAGGCAAATACGCAATATACTGTATATAAAAATAATCAGATGAATACTCTTGGCACACACACAACATTCATTCATTAGATATACGCCAAGGAATTAATATATCAGGTCACAGTCACCTTTCAAACATCTATGCAAATGTACGTTTGCAAGAATGCAGCAGTGCTGAAGTGTCAGTGTACTTTTGGCTTTGAGGCAGATTTGAATTTTGGGTGAACTATCCCTTTAAATAATGATTCTGGATGTGACCGATAAACAATGACGTAGAATAAAAACAAAATGTGATCAAAACAGGACAAACACTTTATTTGGATCCTTTGTTTGCCTCCTGAGCAGATCTGAATTGGATAATTGACCACATTATGGACACACACACACACACACACACACACACACACACACACACACACACACACACACACACACACACACACACACACAGAAAGTAGCCAACACCTCTGGCGTGTGACTTGGCTCAGGTCTGGGCTCAGTAACAGTGGCCTCCTCACACAACCCTGAGTGCGAAGCTGACAGATGGGAGCAGCGGCCATAATGGCTGAGGCCGAGCAGGAAGAAAACAGGCTGATAAAAGCCGCTTTGTTTGGGCTCCTCCGCAGCCTTGGGAGGTTTTCTCTCCTCCTGCAGCTGCGTTTCCCCACGGAGCGAAAACTGACGGAGGGTGGTGGTGGCACTAAATCGCTCCTCACAGCAAGGTCAGACTGTGATGGCCTCAGGCTCATCACCGCCTGTGTCCGTGGCTCTGACACTTCCTCCGGCACAGTGTTGCGTCTTCATTGAGGTGAAGCCCCGCACATGAACCCTGTGCATAGTTTCTCTCTGAAACGGGTAAGCAGGAGCGACCCGAGCAACGTGCTCTTCAGAGGCCATGATGAATGGAGTCCACCCTGTAGCTGCTTTTCACTGCAGAGCAGCAGGGGGGCGGCGGAGCAGGGGGGGGGGGGGGGACACAGCGCTGCCCCTGCCTCCTTTTGTCTGGGCTCAGAAGCTCATTCATAAATTTTCTCTCTTTGTGCCCCGATGCTGTGAAACATTAATTGTAGTTGATCATTAACAACATCACATATTGACACTGACAGACAATCGTCAACCAGGACAGAACCTGACAAGACCTCAGTTTCTTTCTTTATCTCTTCATTTATCAATAATAAACGTTACAGTCTTGAAGATGTGTTTTCTATATAGGATGTAGTTCTACTTCTCATCTTCCCACACATTTCTGATTTCCTTTCATTTCACTGCGTGTTGTGTCTCAAAGTGACGCTCCAAGTTGTCGTCTTTTGACACGTCATTGCTAGTAAATGATGAAGATGTTTTCTGAATTTTGCTGCACTTTGTGTCTTTGTATGTTTTCTTTAAGCTTCAGTGGTGCACAAGTCGATTTTGATGTGTAAAATAGTAAAATAGTCAGAGTGATCCTTTAATATTTACATGACTCATTGAGTTTGACCTCAGAGTGTTGCTTTGGGTTTTGCGTTAACTTTTAATGTTCACTCACATTTAGATTCAAATCACTGGACTTTAAAAGCTTCTCTTGTCTTGGCCTCATTCACATTGTTGTTGTAAAGCAGCTCTCAGAGCAGCGCTCGTGCTCGTAAAAAAAAAAAAAAAAGGTTTTTCCTTTAATCATGTCGAGCGATGAAAGACAGGGGAGGATAAAATGGAAAGTAAACCTCTAACCGTCTCTGTCTCTGTCTCTGTCTCTGTCGACCAGCCGGACCCTTCGGCTACAACGAAGTGGTCATGATACCAGCTGGAGCCACTCACATCCGAGTCACAGACAACAGCAGGAACTATCTAGGTAAGATTCATCCACACACACACACACACTTAGGCTGCTGTCGTTTTCAACTTTATGTTGAGGAACTCACTTCACTGGCTCCGTCTCTGCAGCCGCTTTTAATGAAATCCTAGACACTTTGTGACTTCCTCTCCCCAGAGACAGGAGGGTCTCATGTGGTCTGTGAACCTGCTGTGTGCTTCCCAGGCAACATAATAACCAAGGACATCTATTCTCATCCTTGTTTATGAGACCAAAATAAAACGGGTGCCAAAACAGCACACAGTGCGGTCTTGAACTACGCCTGTAAACGCTTCATCTGACCGCCGGGATGAGGCAGGTGAAGGTACTTGATTCCGTCTCATGTCATGGAAAATCCCTCTGCCTGCACTGAGGGGAAACAGCTGCCATATATAGTCAGCTGGAGTATTCCTGCTCCCGACAGTCCGCCTTTACCGCAACTTGACCCACTAATATGATGAAGAGCTAATTGGACTCATTTGTCAACACATAAACACCAGATTTTTCCCCCGTTGCTCCCAGCTCTCCAGAACGGTCGCTCCCAGTTTGTGATCAATGGTAATTGGAAGATCAGCGTTCCAGGCGAGTACAACATAGCTGGGACCAAGCTGCTGTACCGACGCTCCGCGGACACCTGGGAGAGCTTCGAGGTGCCGGGACCCACCCAGGAAGACCTCCACCTGATGGTGAGACTGCCTGAGATGCTGGAACAATGCACTTGGGTCATTGTGTTTGCATGTGAAATACCTATTTATTTTATATTAGAGCCAGACTCATTTTATTCAGGGCCTCTCTGGTAAGCTCGTTTTTGTGCAATAAACAACATTTCTTCGGCTCATTGTCCAGCTGATCACAGGTTTAAAAAAGTAAGTGATTGTTTCCACTTGTTTCACAAACACAGCTGGCAGCTGCCAACTTTTGCCTCCTTCTGAGGACCATGGGTCTGTTGTTGTTCAGTTTATCAAACAGTGATAGCAGTGAACTGAAAGCAGCATATGAACACTGGGTACAGACTGTTTCTGTTTACAGCTCCTGCACGGTCAGTGTGAATACAGCGGCAGCCATAATGTCTGTCTGGAAGAGGGCCACTATAGATAATGTATTTGAATAACAGGCATATTGTGTTACACTGCTGTACTGCTGTGTATCTTTATAGTTTACCAGCATTCAAGTGATTTCCCTTTTCTTTAGCTGATCACATCAGGTCTACTTCATTTTAATTTTGATTGATTAGGTTAAATGTCAAAAACATTCACATCTGGTGTTTTATTTAGTCAACACCTTGACCAGGTTACCTCTCCTTTATAACCATTACAATAATAACAACAGCATTACCATTTCATTCATTAAGGCATAAAAGATAAAAGCCAGTTAGGATCAGTTTGTCTTTGAAGATAAAAAAAAACACAGATAAAAGGAGATAAAAACAATATAAACATAGAAAAACATGAATCAAGAGGCAGAAACAGTATGGAATAAAATAAAGATAGAAGACAGATGAAAGCAATGAAAACAATAATAACTTTAGAACAGGTAATAATAACTAAGAACTTGAATTTCCTTTGGGATCAGTAAAGTATCTCTAAGTCTAAAACTAAATATATGATACAGTATGAAGCCAATAGACCCTGTGGTGATTATATTTTAGCAGCTACAGAATTCAACATCAGTGAAAGTGTCCCTGAGACCAATAAAAATATAGATACTGTAGTATTATGCTCTGTTCAATTTTGCTTCAGAGCAGTAGAAGTGGTGATAAACTGACTGTACATCTCCAGGTCTAATGATCAGGACCCTGGAAACCTTCCTTGTGTTGCAGGTGCTGGCGACAGACGGCACCTCAGGCATCGAGTACGAGTACTGGCTGCCTCCAGACCAGTACGCCCTCTACCACGGGAGGAGGAGTCCACTACGTCAGGCTCACCACACTGCCAGCTACCTGCCCTGGGATCAGCCCACCACTACAACCCCCACTACCACCACCACCACCACCACCACCACCCGCCCCCCCCCAGTCACCACCCGACCTCACTGGTGTAAGATCTGCTTTCCCCAGAATCTAATCTGATTGTTAATAGTTTTGTACAAGGATGAGACAGCAGTGATCTCAAGCGCTTGTGTGTTCAGGTTTAGGTCGATATCGGCTGAACTTTAATTTCCGGGGGAATTAAGAAACTATTAACCAAGTAGAGTCCGTTTTATTGCCTGTGCTTGAGTAACAATTGACAACAAAGCTGCAGCTGCAGCATTGTTAAATTTCAAAGGAATTGGAGGAAACAACAGAGCTCAGCAAGGATTGTGTCTCAGATTCACTGATCCTCACTCGTCCTCACAGGTGTTTCTGTTCAATATATAAGGAAAAATTAAGATGTATCAAAACAAACAAGTGCAAAAAACTGACAAGAGAATGTACAACGGTGGATTTGGGCCACAAATCAGAAATAAAACCACATTACAAGAATGAAGCTGAAATTTTAAGAGCACAATCATAGTATTTTAATTTTAAAAAGTCCTGTTATGAAGATAGAGGTTGAAGGTTGAATTATATTTATTATCCCAGAGGTGGAAATTGTTTGTCAATTTAAAAGAATTTCAGTACAATACATACATAAATACACATAAAAGGTCCAACTGGTTGGGTTATCATTTTACAAGCAAAGTCCTGATATATTGAGAATAATCAATCATCACAGTCATTTTAGCAGCATTGACCTGTTTTAAAGTGAGTACCTTCACAGTTCTGAGGTTTTCCTCTAAATTTGTAATTTTTAATTCTCATAATATTATGACTTTGTGAAATATTGAGATATTATTCTTGAAATTACAACTTTATTGTCACAGTGTCTGATTTCTTTCATCCCCTCAATGTGGCCCTGGTCCTCAGAAAGAGTGAGATGTCAGTCAGCCCCAGACAGTTCAAACATGCCCACACCGTCCTGAGAGGTGAAACAGGTGAAAACACCGGCGTGGTGGATGAGGGGTTAAAAAACGATCCATCTTCAGGTCACATTTGGTTTAGAAGAGTTTATCTGCACACTGACCTGGTTACTGCTGCTGAGGAATGCAGCTGCTTTATCTCTCATGATAAGCCTGCTGTACATGTGTGCTGAATCTCTCCCTACCGCCTTAAATACTCACATTCACATGGAAATCTGCCTGCAGCCCGAGGACTTGTGCCTTCTGTCAGAGTCCGTCCACTGCTGTAATAAATCTAAGTAGCTTCTCTGGAAATGTTTCCCGGCTGATGGATCTGAGCCAAACTGAACTCCTATTGTTGCCAGAGATGTGTGTGTGTTGACTGTTTGTTATAGAACAAGGTGATTTTTACCATCACAAATAAGAGTGGCGATTTTTTTCAGTGTGCAAACAGGACGAAGTGGTAAAGTGTAGAAGGTGAGGAAGTCACCGAGATTTGTATTTGATGTGTTTTATGTTTCGTGATATAGAACATTTGTGTCGTGTTGCTGTTTGCACGTGAAGTTGGACGGTTTACACATCACAGGCATTTTGCAAGAGGTCTCCCGTTTCATTACCATCAGACCAACATGTCCACACAAAGATTTGCTGTACTCTTTGATGTTTTGTGCCACACACTAAGCCTCAGTCAAAGCCAAATCACAACAAGCCACAGCAAACGAGGCCCAAGTCACTGATGCATTTTCAGACAGAACACAACATGAAGTAGAGGTGGGAATCACTAGAGGTCCCACAATATAACATTATTATCATACTTATGTCTTGATGAATTATTATTTTAAACACTGTGATATCCTGAGTATTGCAATAACATATTGTCCCACATGTCCCAGATTTATCAGCTTTTGCTACTGCTTATTAAGTCCTGAAAGGAAAACTTTGTTGTTTTATCTAAAGTTTTCAATCTGTTTATTTCACTTAAATCATGTAAATTATGATTGTTAAGCAGACAGATGAACAAATTTAGAATTTATATGATATTGCAGCACAAAATCTGTATCAACTGTATCACCCCTCCAAAAAAAACCCAAGTATGAAATCTGTGTTTCCATTGTTGTATTACATTCTGAGTCGGTCAGTATTGATTCTACATATCTTTTTATATTTTAAAGCAATTTATTTAATCCCAGTTTGTTTTTGCAGATACTCAACTATTACTGACAACGGGTGTGTGATATTTTGTCCACTAGTTTTACGGCCTGTGAAGCCCCCGCGCCACCACAACCGCCACCAGAAGCCTCAGCCTCACCAGCCCATCCTGCCCCGCCTGGAGCGGGAGGAGAACCACAGAAACCTGCTGCCTCAGCCTCCACCTGGAAGTAAGGTCTCCTTCATGTGTTCAACAGCTGCAGCTGCACATCCAAGAGTTATCCTGGGTTTAATGCAGACTTTAGAAAGTGAAACTCGATCTCCTGCAGGACTAATTGAGAGACGACAACTGTCTCAATCCAGAGGCCACATCTGTTGGAGCTATTTTAGCCATTTTAGATCAAAGAAGTTAAAATGAGACAGCCTAAGTAGACTTACTTATTTACGGATATTCATTTATTTGTATTTATTTACAGTTTATCTTGTAGTATTGATAGACATACTCAACAGCTGTCCAATGCAAGTATTACTGTGCTGATGCTTATACTAGAAGATGCTAAGAAACTGTAATAAGGTATTAAATGAACCACAGCTAAATATAAGTACCCATTTTAAAGTGTAAGGTTAAAGATTCAAACATGAGCTCAGGTTATGACTCACTCAATTTACATTTTGCCTCACCAGCTACTTGAATATTTGATTCTCTGCCAGTGGTTTTTGCTGGCGTTTTATTTTGATTACCAGTGTGTAATGGCACATAGCTAACGTCTCATTTCCTACTTTTCGAGGTGAACACATTATATAAATAAACTGAAGGTGGAGAGATTCGTGGAGGTTTTCGAAGTCGCCTTTGATAGCCCCACCTGTTTCCAGCAGGCATATGCCCATGAGAGACGTTCAGGTTCCTGTTAAGTGCAGTTTAATATCACTTCTGGTCTGTTTCTTCTCCAGGATTTTGTGGAAAATGTCAGCGTGTTAAAGGTCGGCGGGAGCGCCAGAGACAGTATTGTCAGAAGGACTTTGGTGAGTCTGAATCTTGTAGTTTTTCTGTTGTTAAATAGCTTGTGACAGAAGTTTGACATGTCTGTTAAAACACGTGTGTGTGTCTGTGTGTCAGTTTTCCGGGGCAAAGTCCTTGGGAAGTTATACAGAGGCGAGGAGACGCGTTATGATGTCCAGATCCTCCACACCTACCGGAACCGCTTTGGCCTGGAGCACCGGGAGTTCCTGTGGGTCCCCAATGTGTGCGACTGCCCTCACCTGGAAGAGGGGAAACAGTACATACTGATGGTGCGTCGTCACATTAACTATGAGCGCACGCTCAACCGCATCCTGCTGGAGGAGGACAGCTACGTGGTGCCGTACAGACCCAGAGAGGATGAGCTGCTGCGACCGCTCGAAAGACACTGCAACAACCGAGGACCCAAAGAGCCGGCGGAGCCGAGGGGATGAGTGTGGAGACAAACTCTGTGTGCGTGAGAGAGAGTGAGGGTGTGTGAGAATATGTGTGAATGCGAGGACGAAGCTCAGACTGAAGCTTTGTTCACTTCCAATGTTTCTTTTCTGGCCCTTCAAAACATCAGCAGGGTGGCCTGATGATTCCCAGAGTGGGAAGAGACGTCAGATGGAACTGGCCACATCAAGAAACCAAAAAGACTCCATGTTTATTTAAAAGCCTGTCTGGCTTACTGTACCGTACCGAGCACTTTAGGTGGAAGATCCTCCCACCTTTAAACACATACCAAAGAGAAGAACATTGACTGAAATGGCCCTTTTATTGATGATTTTCCACAGATGTCATTAATTGTATCATTTTATTGTATTTTTTGTGTTTAAACTCAAAAAGAAAAATTCGCCTCGAAATGTACACGACGCAGCTACAAACACAGTTTTATCTTCTCATCTTCCTGAGGATGAATCATGTGTTTACAGTCACCCGCACGCTTCCAGCAGCTCAGCAGAGCTTTTTATGATAATAAATCCATCCATCTATCCATCCATCCATCCATCCATCCATCCATCCATCCATCCATCCATCCATCCATCCATCCATCCATCCATCGACTGACTGTACCACCTATCTGTGCAGGGGCGGGCTTCACCCCGGACAGGTTTCCAGTCTATCACAGTGCCAACATATAGAGAAAAACACCACACTCATGTATATGTATATGTATATGTTATGTAAAGGCCCCAGGCCCAGGAATCAAACCTAGGACCTTCTTTCTGGGAGGCCACCCAAAGCTGCCATAACTCAACTGATGGCCACGATAAAGACTGTTAAATTATTGCCATGACAGAGGCTGCGTCCATCTTTATGTGCTGTGTATGTAGGTTCAAAATTTCTGTTTCCCCACAGAATCAGAAATGCGATGCAGATTCGACCTTTGACAAATTTAGCGAGTCACTGCTATTATTAATCTCACTTTTAATAATGCAGTTGCAGATAAATGTCCAGGTACATCTGCTTTGGGAGTTCCTGAGAGGCATCAGAATTAAACACAATGAAATAATTGGAAAAGAGAAAAATATTTGGATTTGCCCAAAAACTAAATGTGCAACCATAAAACACCGGTTCAGCTGCACAACCGACTCTGAAGGTGGATTTTTCTTTTAGCTTTCTCCCCAGATATCTAACAACTTTCTTCTTCACACTCTTCACAATGTATTTATGTATAAAACTAAGCTTAAATCACTTTACTTTTGTGTCACTTGTTTAACATCCTTCACAGTGTTTGTGTTGCTGTTTGTGGTATCCAGTTGTTTTTTTAAGTGTGTTAAATCAGGTCTGCTTTGTGATACTTTCCATGAATGACTATATGAAATATACAGTATTTTATTGTGTGGCACTGATTAGCTGCAAATATACTAAAGCATCATTGTTTTGTTTTTGAGAAACATGCAGCTTGTTCACTAGTTCGTGCCTTTTGTTTTGGATTTAAAATGTTGTGTACATGTGCATTCTCTGTGCGTTTGTCCATGTGTTGTTTGAATAACAACCCACTTCTCATTACAGTAAAAAAAACATATGAATTCAGAACAAAAACAAGTTTAACATAATTTGGATGTAATGTAGTTATCTTTGCTTGAACCGTTTAACAAATCAAACATGAGACCTTCAAATTTGTAAGAAAACAATGTATTTACAAAAACAGCTTTACATCTACAACAAAGGAAACACTGCTCTAAACTACAGATAATATAACTGCATATATATATATACAGTATATATATACATGTATATATACACATTTATTTTTTATTATATTTCTTTTGTTTTGACTGAGCCAGCTGCTCATTAACCATTAATAAGTCATCACAGACATTCAGCTCAGCTTCCCTTCAGTAGAGGGCAGAGACTGCTCCCCGGTTTCCAACATTAATAAAACTCGGGGTGGGGGATGGGGGTGTTTTAAATTAACAACAAAGTTCACCTCAGTGTCTTGCAGACACAACTATTTCATCTGAAGGCATTAGACAGAAAAGCTTCTATCCCATCTGGGATTCAGATTTTTTTTTCTTCAGATAGCTTTGAGCACTCCTGGTTTCAAATTTAGTTATCAAATGCAAAAACAATATCATGTAAACAATCACATTCAGCGCATTATTAATTAATTTAGAAGTGAATGATGTACTGTAAAGCAACATACTTGTTGCTTGAAAATTTGCTTAAACAAGCAAACACATCTCTTTATGTTGAACTTTGAAGAACACCATACATTTCAGTGTAGCTGCCTCTCAGTCGCTCTTCTGTCGCTGTGCATGTAAAGATCAAAACACTGGCAGAGTGAGTTCGTCCTGTGATCTCTGGACATGTTGGGTTTTCTCTAAACACATGAACAAATTTCTCTTCAGCAAGTCTGGAGTTAAGAACCAGCTGGAGTTTTAATACAGTTTATCACTAAAAGAAAATAAGCAGTTAAAGTGGCTCTGCTTCAGGTTGTAACTGTCTGCACAAAGTGAAATAAAGTTCATACAGTTAATCTCTGTAAGTTCACCACGACTTTTCCACGCGCCGTCACGTCAGCAGCTGATTCAGCCTCAGGTTCTGGACTAATTTTCAGCAGTTACACTGGAGTCTGAAAAGTCCTTAAGATACAAGCTGATACAAGCTTACTCACGATGTTGATCAGTGTGTAACCGACCGCTCTCTCATGTCCCTGCATTAAAGGGGCTGTATGTAAGTTTTCTCTGCTGTCAGATGTGTCCCCAGTTGTGGTCACTCGATACACCAGCTGTATTTCCATTAAGATGCTTCATACAGAATTTAAAATTACAAACTAAAAAAGTTAAAGGTCAAGACATGAATTTTGAGAAGAAGAAAAAAGTGTGGACTTGTTGTGGTTGTATTAATAGAAAAAAAAACAGACTATTAGAATGGGGGTCGATTTCTGAGTTTAAAACTCTGAATTTTAAGTTGTAAATCTGTGAGACAATAACTGAGGAACTTTGCAAGACTGGACAGATGTCGTATGTTTTGCATTATCCCTGCATTGGAAGATCGATTTCAACTTTTCAGTTGGGTTTAGCAATAAGGAAATAATGAACCTAGCCGAGAAAAACGGTTTCATTATGCTGCCTGTGCTTTTCCAACCCTGCAAAGTGTAAAGGCATGTTTCGTTGTTAAAAAGTTGGAGAAAAAAACACACACACGTTTTCAAAAGACTATTAAAACCATTGACTATTAAAACTGTAAATCTGTGACTTAAACCTTGTAAACCTTGAAAATCTTGAGTTTTAAATTCTGAAATTTACCCCAAACCTCCTCCAGCTAACCTACAATGGTCATAATACTCATATAATAATACTAGTAGTTTGACATACAGTAGCAATATTTCACAAAGGTGAAATGTAAACATATTTTTCACAATTAAATCACATAAGGTTAGGAGTCACATGACTTTAAAAACATAATGATTTCTCCAAAAAATCCCTAACGTTTTACCACTGCCTGGTGTAAGAGGTTTGAGTTAATTAGCAGATTCTAGGAACCATCACCACATTTAACTGGAGGAGAAAACACTCACAACTGAGTTTTCTTAACTTCTCTGGCCAAACACAGAGGTGAAACCACAGAGACTGTTGAAGTGTCGTGTAAATATCTAGATCATGTTTTTGATTATGATTATGATTATGATGTAATATCACGATTTGTTTTGCACCTGGTTCTCTGCTCCAGCAATAATGAGAAAGATTTGTTCATGGTCACGAACGTCAACTGCCAAAGATCAGACTTTGTTTTTCAGGGCAGAAAGAAAAAACAAAAAAAGCAAACATGGACGGGACGTGTTCCTCTGCAGCAATATTACAGCAAATGACTAGGATTTCTGCTCTGTAAAGTTAAAAGTCTACATACAGCCAAAAATTTAAAATAATACTACAATAAAACAGTAAAAATGTATAAATGTATCTGTCTTTACACCAACTTACTTGTAATTCCCACATTAAAGAGAGTGAGAGTTCACTCCTCCTGATCCCTTTGGCAATGCATACTGTAAGTGTGTTTACAAACCACAGTCAAGTCCTCGTTAGTGGTTTCATGTCATCTTGTCGAGTCTGTGACATCAGGGTCTCACCCAGTCATCAGCAGGGCGCTAAACCTCCTGGCTGGTCCTTCTCACAGGACTGTGAGTCTTTGAACCCTGACCCCCGTGACCTCCATTCCTGAAAATCCCCTCCTGCGGGGGGAAACCACGAGGAGGCTCTGAGTCATCTGACCCCTCGCCCACGTCTCGCCCTTATGCACCACCGTCCTGCCCGGCCCCTCGCAGGGGCTGTCAGACGCTGACAGTGACGTGACGGGAGGACGCCGAGCGGCGTTTGATACGTGAGCGGCGAGGTCTGGCTTCAGTCTGGCAGCTGCACAGAGGACCCAGCAGCAGCCAGAGGTAGAGGATGACACAGGCCCAGCAGGACGACATCTTCACCCAGAAGGTAGACCAGCTGCCGTGGGTGAAGGTGGTCTCCAACACTGCCGACTCGTAGCTGCGTGAGGAGAATACAGGTCAGCTCCATCAGGCAGAGAAAAGTCTCAGTGCTCAGCAACTGGCTGGAGATCTTGATGGTAAAGAAGGAGGCTGACATTTCATTTTAAATTAGTCTTTACTGATATTTGACTTAGCGAAAACTCAATACCCCCTAGCAAAACATCTCAAAGTAATAAAAGAATTAAAGTGAATTCATTTTCATTCATAAATTGGAAGCAATTTCGAAAGTTACAGCAAACACAAGAGAAAGAGACAGCGTGGTCTCCAGCCATTCGTTCTGAACCTAGAGCTGTTACCATCACTGTATGATGCATTTACTAGGGGTGTAACGATTCATAGATCTACATCAATATATTGATTCAATGATCAATTAAAACACTTATCAGACACTTCATCATTTGTAAGAGGCGCCTATATTTTGAATTCCCCTGGCACGTCGGTGCAATAAGGACCTGCTGCAATTTCATGTTTGTGTGTAGCTAATTACCAAGATCAAGAAATATTTTGTTTGAGACTCAAATCGGTTCAATAAAAGTTCACTTTAAACTCCTGCTTTAAATACCTAATGTTGACTCAGTTTCATCATCATCTTGACTCAATCACTGATCCCTTATCATGGATGGACTTCATGATATCTACAAACATCAATGATATACTATTGTATTGTGATAAAAGTTGTGATTTACACCGCTGACATTTATCTAACAGTAGGTTCTCATCTGCCTGTAGACTAAATGGGACCTTTAAAAATATTAGGGAGTGTGGAGAACTGACCTGAACCAGTTTGTGAGGGTCATCATCACGTAGAGCGAGGCCAAGAAGAAGACGAAGTGGAAGAAGAAGTAGCTGTAGGCGACTCTCTGCGTCTCGTTGTGAATGACCTTCTGGCAGCCTTTGTTCTCATCGTCCATCACAAACTCCTCCTCAGCTGAAACAGACACAGTTCACAGTGACGACTGTCAGTCGGCCTCAGCAACAGACTGTTACTCAGCTGGAGCAGCAGCTGCTTCCTGAAGCGACTGAGACTCATTACAGTGATGCTCACATTTGGCTGAAGTAGAAGAGATTGGAGATGACTCTATTCATCTTGATAAAAACAAACAGTAAATAATGTTGTCATTAAGGTGCTGCATGGTTTCTTGTTTCTTGTGTTTCAACCAGCACGCACATTTATCCTCATGAAACACAGGCAAAGCTTTGTTGTTTTTCAGCGTTCAAAATTGGGCATTGTTTACATGCATGTTAGCTAGTTGACTTGAAGTTTATCCTGAAGGCTGAAAAAGAGACATGTTTGTCCTGAGCCTGAGCAGCTGCTCAAGTGAAGGTGACAACAATGGAAATAATTGAAACTGGAAACTTTATTGACGTACAGTAAAAGCCTAAACCAACCTTCCTCTTCCTCTGGGCAGCAGAAGCAGCACGTTGCTTTCTGGAACTCGTAGCGATAAACCTTGATCATCCAAAAAGGACCAAACACCTCTGCCAGGTACGACGCTTCATTACTGAAGGGAAATCAGATTGTAACACATTTGTCCTGTGAGAGAGACATCAGTCTCCAAACATCAACAATTTCTCATCTGAATTACAGGTCAAAAACTCATCAAAGTTTAAGTCTTCATCATGTTATAATCTGATATGACTGTAATAATGGGGAAACGTCTTGGATGTTTGTTTACATGCAACCCACCAGGCAAAGAGGACGCAGCAGTACATGATGGCAGCTCCAATGATGGCGACGGCGTTGCCCTCGTTCTGGATGCCATCTTGCCCCACGCTGGGGTAACAGACGGTCATGTTCATGCCCTGGTAAACCACTGACACAGAGGAAAACACAGCGTGACAGGTTCAGTTACACCAGGGAACTGTCGAATAAGGTTTCTGTCAGTTTGTCACTGGCTTGAGTCAAATCTCCTTTTTCTTCAGATGATGATTAACAATATACATAACACGATGCAAAACAAACATGGAACATTTTAATATTCAAAGTTCCATGTTGTCCACTTTTCCAGGGTTTTATTTGAACTTTTTGATATCTCTAGCAGGATGTATTTGTGGTTTTTATGCATGAAATAGTTTTGAAATCTAAACTTGCCAATGAGAAATAGTTTCTTTTCCAAAGTCTTCCCTATCACGAAAAAACAATCAAGTCGCAATTTTCAAAAAGGTTCCCTTATTCTGGAAAGCAGAAACATCTTCCAAGACATTCACCTGCAGTTTTTCTAAACTGTAAAAAAAAGTAAAATATCTTCCAAATAGCAGTAAAATGCTTAAATAATCTGAATCCAAAGTGACCACAGCCATTATAAATGTGGGAGTTAAAAATACTTTACAAGAGTCTTGACACCAGATTAGATTTAGCATATAAATCTAATATTATTAGATATTATTTAAATAAAGGGTTGACATGACATTTGGCAGAAATCTTAAATTTTCATCCATTGTACAAAATAAAAAGTTGTTTTTGCAAATTAATTTTTGTCAGTAGCTCCTGATGCTACATGCAGTTGAAGTTGTTGTGTCACATCCTTCATTTGTTTTGTTTTTCTCTCCTTCGTTTCATTCTCAGGAAATTCCTTTCTTTCTTGTAAAAGAGGCCTCGGCTGCACTTTCCTCTCTAGGACTCTAATACACTCACCCTCTGGACACTCTTGGGCAAAAACAGAGCACTCACAAATATGTACTGTATGCTCACACATGCACATGCATGTGCACAAGCTCATGCTCCCAAACACGCACATACACAGATCCAGGCCAGCCTCCAGAGGGTTGTTCCTGCTCTGGATTCCAGAGAGACGTTTTGTGTTTGTGGAGGAGAGACGAACATGAGCTCAGTGAAAACAATGGCTAATTACAGGGCTCAGACTATATCACACACACACACACACACACACACTTAGGTCAAGAGTCATCAGGGGAGAGACTACATGCCCTGCGCTTTAAGTCGTGTCTTTACAGTTGCATTCTCAGGAAATAAGTTTGTGTGTGTGCGTCGTTCATAGTGAGGTCATAGAACAGACTAAGCCTTCCGGGGACAGACTGGGCAAACAAAGACCTAAGACGAAAGTAACGAGGATGGATCTTTTGGCTAATGCACACACACACACACACACACACACACTGTACATTATATATATATATTCATATATATACTATACATACACACTCCCTCTGCTGCTGTGTAACATTTAATTTCCACTTATCATTGCCTATTTGTGTGTGTGTATGTTGCGTGCGGTTCACTCTACGTTGAAAAGTTGTTTTAATAGCAGACTCACGGTGCATATTTTCTCAACAAGTCGCTACAATGTCCTGCACTGCCCCAGGACTCACACACACTGTACACACTCATACTGTATACACACACACACACACACACACACGCACCACTACTATGCCGCTGTGAATAAGAAAAGCAGCTTGAAATAATGGTCCTTTCATTAACCTGCCTCCCTTCCCTCACCTTCATTAACACAATCTGTGTCGTTCACTTCCCTACAACCTCACACAGTATGAACCAGCACACAGAGCCGTGTGGAGGCTGCGCTGGTGGAGTGTGTTGTTTAAAGATGCAGGTGAGACAACAAAAGATTCTGATAATAATCACATTGGCAGCTATTTTGTCTTTCATCATGTTATAAATGGAGACTAAATAGAGCCTCTGTGATGTTATTTACAGGGTTCTGCAGAGCGGTGAAGAGTCAGTCTGACTCCGCCCCCCAATTCTTGACTATTCCAAAAATGCGCAAAAGAAACCTCAGCAGGAGTGATTGTTTGATATTCATATAATAGATTTTAGATGGATTATTGTCAACAAAAGAAGACCCTTCATCCATTCATCTCCCACGCTAAAAGAGGCTTTAATTTACTGCGATGTCGAAGCACGAGGATGGAAATTAAGGAGGTAGTTTGAACAAATTCTAGTGGATCTGTTTAGTCTCTGTGCTGATTCCTCCCTGCTCCAGTGTCTAATATTCATGCAAAACGACAGCAGCCCTCCTCTGGAGCAGAAACACCTGATAAATTGGTTATTGTTGAAGTTTTAAATCCCTGAAAGAAATGAACATCTGGAAATATCCCTTTATCTGGACTTGGTTTGACCAGGAATGGAAATATAGATCAAATAAGATGTGAGGAGCGTTTTAACTGGTTGCACTCAAATGAATTTCTTATGTGTTGGCTGTTTTATCTAAAAAGATGTTTAGATCTGATTTTCTTCTGAACTTAATCCGCTCACCGGACGAGCCGTGTCAGAACGTATGTAATGACGCTGCCTGGCTGTATTCCTCTGTTATTATGTTGTCAATGGATCCATGAGGAATGTGAAACAAATATCCTTCAGTCTGCCCTCACCACAGGCCACCAGCCCAGCAGGCAGCATGTCAGAGCACATCTCATCCCAGTCTGTGTGTATGTGTGTTAGCGTGCGTGTGTGTGGATGTGTGTGTGTGTATACATGTATATCTGTGTGTGTTCCGTTTAGATGTAAAACCCGGATAAGACGTGGGGCCTCTGACAAGCTGCTGCACTAATGTCTCAGTCATGTGGAGGCTCTTTGTCTTACCTGGAGCCAACAGGTGAGTCATTATGAGAAGAGTAAAGGCAAATTATGGAGGATTGTGTGTGTGAGTGTGTGTCTGTGTGTGGGTGGGTGAGTGATGGGAGGGTGCTGTTTTGTGTTAAGTCTGTGAAATGCGGGAAGATGAATTTAATCTCAATAAATCTTGGTAAATTTCACAATGAGAGGATTTTATGCTGTGATGAAAATAAAGAATACGAAAAAAAAGAGTATGATTCTATCATGTTTTTCAACAAACTGGAAATAATTTGTAATCCTCCTCCAGTCCATACTGTCAGTGAAGTGTTGTGTTGTGTGTTATATTTCTTTTGCATTTTTAGCGTCAAATTAAAGTATGTCTGTGTTACAGTATGTCATTATGCTGCTCAACAATGTCTGCAGAAATACGCACAAAAATCGCTGTAGTGAATTGCTACAGTACACATCCATAATGACGTGACAATAAAAATGTCACATCATAACGAAAGGGAGATAAAATCTGCATTAGATCATTTTCCCTCTTGGGGGCAGCACAACAAGCTGTAGAAACAATAAAAGTACATTTTGAACGATTAGAATAAAGTTGAAAATTTACAACACAGAGCAACAAAGTTCACTCATCATAGCTCTGCTGCTAAATGTGTTCACCACTTAGTTACAAACTGTTGTGTGTTTCAGAGAGATCTGCATAGAGTAAACCACAACATTAAAGGGGTAGTTCACCCAAAATTCAAATTTCAGAGCAGTTTCAGAGTCCAGTGTCTCAGTCTCAGATCTTGCAAGATTTACACTGAACTTAGACACTGGGAGCTTCCGCTACAAACAAGCTTAAAATATAGACTTATTTAATTTTTCTCTGAACAATTTCTCATGTTCCATAGGGTCCAAATTTGGATGTTTTTTGGTGTGTCACAACTGTCATATGGACATGCAGAGCTGCATGTAGCCGCGCTGTAACTCCAAGAAGCCACGGAGGACTCTGAAACTTCTCCCAACCCTTAGTCGACATGAGGGTGAGTAGATAATGAGTGAAATTTGAATTTTGGGTGAACTATCCCTTCAATCACTGTCATTATCAACAACCTTTCAGCATTAAGAGGACCAGGAGCGTCTTATCTTCCATTTCCTGCACCACATGTTTCTCATTTCAATCAACATTATGACCTTGAATAAATCCTCAGAAGTGTTTGTGTTAATGATTCAAGTTTCAGTGTCAGAGTTGACACAGGACAGAGACGCAGTTCAGTGTCTCGTGAGTGTTACCTTTCTCTGGGGGGCGGCTGGACAGAGCTGAGAACGTGAGGTACATGACGTAACAGCTGATGATGGAGGCCTGGAGGAGTCCCGACCGAGGCTGCTCTGCAGGGACAGACAGAGGCAGAGTCAGGGGTAAATAACGTAACACTCACACATGCACACACTTTTCAAGCAGAACATTCAAAGAGTCAAAAATGGAAATGTTCTACAATGCATGTATATAAAGTTTTAGTAATCATTATTTATATGTGGATTAGAGTTCAAAATATAAGAATTTATCTGCATTTATTTTGTTGTTTTGTCAATTTAAACTGATGATGAACTGAAAAATCTGTTGGAAAATGGCAAAATGATTAGCTCAAACAGTTAAACCTACTGTACATGTGGAGAGCAAAACAAATCAGATGAGAAAGTGATGTGTTCAGGAGCTCCTATACAGAGCCGGTGGTGAAACAATTTTCTCAATATCTTTGTAAACTCTAAACTTCAAAGTTACATTAATTTACAGTGAGTACAAATGATCTCCATGTCTTGTTAGATTATAAATCCAGTCCAGGTTAAATATCAACACTGTGAGATTATCAAAGCAGCCATCCACAGAGATTGCACACAGCCTGTATCCAGGAACTGAGCCTTAAAACAACTGTTGGGACTCCCCTCCTGTACGTGTCCACCTGGACACGTACAGGAGGGGATGGTTTTTATATCTAAATGAAAATGAACTGCGTTATCAAACTGAAACAAGGAAGATTCTTCTTTCTGAAATATAGATATTTACACAAAATAGAAATATATTGTGTTCTACCAGTGCGTTAGCCTGTACTTGGGTAAATCTACTGAGTTGCTTCTCAGTTCTGCAAACAGCTGCATGTTTCAATCATACTGTAAAGGCTGACATGTGCAGACAAAGTAAGTCTACAGTCAGCTGTTGGATTTTAAAGGGAGAAACAGATAATGTTGGCTTCTATCTAATTATTATTATTATCTGCAGCAGCACTGGTGTCAACAGGGGGGATGTTTGCATTGCTGGATTTGGACAAAGTGTTATTTCACGGCCGAGAACCGATGACAGACACGCTTGTGCGTTTCATCGACTCACTCTGCTTCACACACGGAGTGACGGCAATGAAGGACATGAGGCCGCAGAGCCCCAGGTTGATCCACAGCAGGGCCTTGTTGAAGTGACAGGCGATGGGGTGTGTGTAGTACTTGTACATGAAGGTGAAGGCCATGGTGGCGATGGTGTAGAAAAAGAGGGTGGCGCACATGACTGCCAGGTACCAGCGCTTGTTCTCTGCCGCTCCGGTCAACCTGAGAGCAACACAGAGAGATTTCAGCCTGATTACTCTGCATGTGTGTCACAGAGAAACACACCTGAAGCTTCCACCAGCAGGACTGACATCTCAAAATACCACTTGAATATTTAGATGAATAATGAAAAATAAATCTCGGCCATAAGTCAGAGTACAAGAAATGTATTCATGATGTAATATCCATAACTATTTGAATGATTTTGTAGTTTCAGTTAATTGTCTTTGTTTCCTCATTCATTTTTTGCATTAATTTGAGTGAAAGTTTCCATATCATGGTTATTCATATGACTTTGTATTTTGATTCAGATGAAGTTTCCACATGAGCTAATTGGGATTTTTGTCATTAGTTAAACTTGCAATAATAAATTCATTTGGGCACCAGGACCAACATCCTGTCTTCAAGCTGTGGTGTTTAAGGCTGATATTATTAACTTAATATTTAACCCAACCCATCTAACACTATCCAGCTGTTAAAGAGCAAGATTATAATGTATCATTTTGTTGTCTTTGTTTCCACCTGTTGAATCTCAGCCCAGTGTCTCCACTAGGAAAACATCTGGCTCTTTAGCAGCTAACAGCTCCACTACATGTTCATCAGAGCAGTAAAGAGATCGGATGATAAGTCTCATTTGGTTTGTCATGACGAGTGAAACCATATTACATTTAGAAGCTTAAGTTCCTATTGTAAAGAAATATGGATTACTAAAACTTTTGGTATGTTTGCAGTTATCCCCTCTCTCACTGATTTCTTCTAATGTTAAAAGAGTATGTCACTCTAAATTCAACCCAAATGCATCCTAAAGCTCCTATTGGTCAAGGTCAAAAAGTCAAAATAGCCAAATAGTTTTGCAGCCGCAGTCAACAACAAACACAACAGTTAAACTTACACAACCAACAAAAATCTGCAACAACATGAGGTAGCCATGAATGAGATGCTCGAGCCAGCCGGAATTCAACTTTCCAAGGTACTTGGAAAATGGTTCTGACGTATTTATTTGTAGAAAAAATGAGAAAACTCAAAATGTCAGTCCACTCTTCTTCTGGTTGTGTCTTTTGTGGTCAAAAGTAGAAGGTTGACATTTTCAATGCATCCAACAAAAAATGAAAATTGTATAAATAAAATTGCAATAGTAAGAAAGGTTTCCCTGAACGCACCAGCTGCTTTTGCGAAGTGAGTATAGCTTTCCCCTGAACATATGCAGTGAAAACCAGAGCACACAGTAGCAGTAGTGTGGGTGGGTTTTGCCTTGGAAAACGTCCTGAGTGAATAAATCCTCTTAGCTGTCGCAGCTACAACCCTGCAAATTCAGAGATGGCTGACGGACAGTGATGGCACAACAGCAACAGCTGGACACGGTAAATAACATCTGGGACAAGCTGTCTGTCAGAGGACGCGTCTGCGTCTGACCGAGTGAATGAGGACATCTCTGAGAGATAAGGAAAAATACACTGACAGTAACCACAGAGCGACAAATTAACAGGTCAAACATGTAAACAAGCAAATACACAAACAAACCACACCGACTATCAGCTGAGGCAGAGCAGTGAACCACCTGAGTCACCACATCATCAGCTCCTTGACAACCAGCCGAACGTCAAATCACATTCAGGTTCACCTGAACGGTCTCACGGTCCATCTGCCTGTCTGTCTGCTCCAGATGTTGGTGAGGTCATTGTATGATTTACACAGCTGTGATGGGCCGAAAGTGAATCCATCATCACCAGTGTAAAGCACAGACTCTCTTCTCCAGATGTTAACCAGGCTACATCTGTATATGAACGTATGTAAGGAGCTGTGAGGGACTAAATAAAAACTTGCCTGCTGTCCTATGAGAGCCACTCCATCTACAATGAGGCTTTAATTGAGTAATGCATTTTCTTTTCTTTTGTCATTTGAATTTGGATTTTAACTTTGGCCTGCGCCACTGATACCACCAGTGGTTTCATCTTATAACAGCTACAGTAACAGACAATAAACTGAGCAAATAGAGCAACAAAGTGTAAACTACAGTCATAAATATATGATTTAATATTTTACTCATAGGCACTCACCAGTTCTTGTTCCAGGTGTGTGCAAAAGCTGTGATGAGGATGAGTTGGATGAGGATGAAGGCAAATCCTCCCACCACACCAACATAATGCCAAGCTGCCAAAATGAGAGAGAGAGGAGCCATCAGTCGGTGATTTACTTCAGGGAAGTGAGAGAGAAGACGAAAAGCTGTAAATCATGAATCAGCCGTGATATCAGGAATGTATCAACATTGGATTTATTGTTGCCAAACAAAGACGAATCAAGCTTCAGAGATTTATGGTCCAATAATTCACAGCAGTCGAGGTGCAGTGTGTGTTCAGGAGCAGATCTCTGCTGCCCTCTAGCAGGGTCTAGCAGCAACACCCCCTTCACTCTCTGTTATACAGCCGGCTCCTCTCACCGTGCAGGAAGGACTCTGTCGGAATGAAGAAGGCAGCCGCGCACATCCCGAGCAGGGTGATGAACTTCAGGAACCAGAAGCTGCATGAAAGCAAACAGTGAGACAAAACAGACCAAGTGTCACCAGTTGGACTTCAAATAAAAAACAAATAAATAAAATTACAGTATACGGTAATAACATTTTATCAGTGTACACCTGCTGTTATCCTCTCTGTTTTTGAAATGTATACTTCACTAACTATTTCACTGCATTTTCCTCCTACTCTTAGTGTTATTATTGTAATGCAAACTATGGCTGCACAATGACAACAATGTAATCAAGAGCTGCTTCTTTGTTGTTGATAAAGGCAAAACATGTTACAACATTGGCACAATGATAACAAATAATCAATTCTATATTTTTTAAGTGAAAATTAAAAGCAAAAATTAACCATTCACACAACATCTGCCCATAAAACTACAATATGTTATTTTTGGCCAATCTTGCAACTCTATGTACATTTCTTTTGTTTTTGTTTTTTGGTGCTAATGTATTTCCTTTCATTTCTGCTTGACTTAAAATGGCTATTAGATATAGATTATAGATTTTGATACATAGTTAACATTAGAAATAGTGGCTGCTTGAAACTGGCCAGCTGGGCCTAAACACGGGGGTTAAACAGTTATAAATCTCAAGCGATAAATAGCTCATCTAACTTTGTTGACAGATAGTGCTGTAGTCCTGTCATCCTCTGAGCGGCTTTGAAACAGTTAACAGATAAAAGAAATATTGCACACGATGACTGCTCTGATGACAAACTAAACTCCGTCCAGACAGTAAATCTGCACAACCAACAACCAGCTCTCTGTTCTTTTAAATGACATACAAGACTTGAGCAGGGCAGTGGGTCACGCCCGGCCTTGACCCCCCTCCTCCTGCAGACCACTTAGAGCTGTAACCTTTGCCAAAGACCCTGAAACCTTTCACCGAGGCACCGATAAGACTCTTGTGAGTAGATTTATTCCAGAGAGGAGCAGCAATCCAGTCTGTCAAATCCTAATCTGAGCGACGTCACCACTCTAATCGAGAGCGCCACTGTGGAAAGTGTGACAACAAAGAGCTTAAAATAGAGCGGCAGGCCGGTTCAGGTGAGTAGAGGGAGAGGCACTTTCTCCTTTAAGACTCTAGTGAAGTATTTTAAGGTGGGTACAGGCTGGATGTGGGTAGGTCCTTTCTATTCTCATTCAGGGAAATGACAAAAAAGTCTTTGTTACTTAAGCGTTAATTCGGAGAAAAGTGAGATTTTTTTTTCCAAGATTAATTAGAAATTAGGAATAGGAATTTTGAGGGGAAGAAACTTTAGACAATGCGTCAAGTATTTAATGATTGATAAAGAAGTTTTGTCATAAATCTAGGAAATTTAACTTTATTTTCATCTTGGAAAAAAATTTGGAGTGATAAGTTCAGTGTGTTATGTCTTTATCACACTGTTCATTTTAAAGTAGCATCAAAAAGGAAATTATAATTATATCCATAAAGCTGGAGAGTTGATGATAATATAACAAGGCAGCTCTAGGTTGCAAATTAATTCTATGAAAAGCCTCAGTCCACAGAGAAAGGCACACAGTCTGTATTCAGAAACTGAGCCTTAAAACCAGCTAATAGGACTTATATGACTTTTAATCTGAAATCTGCTCTATTTTTATTGGATCACTTACAGACCTTTTATGATTGTAATGCTGTCTGGCCAAGTCTAAAAAAACCCCCACTGTTGTAGCCGTTGTAGCCTTCAGATCAATAAGATTTTTACTGCTGGGTAAAGATATCCATGACCCACACTAAACACGTATGAGGGGGGATAAACTCACTGACCCGTTGTGTATGAGAGCCCTGAAGTCTTGACTGGACTTCACGTCTATTAGGAAGATTGCCATCATCAGGTAGAAACAGGAAGTGCCAAAGCAAACCCTGTAGACTGCTGAGTAGCCCACCAGCATCTCACAGTGGCCTCCGCCATGTGCCTGGTCACAAACCATGTTGAAGAAAGGCACCTGAAACACATAGGAAAAAAAGATGATAATAATTCATAAATCATTGGTGATATTTCATAGTATCAATAGTTCTTTTCTTCAGACAACGTAGGCGATGGGAATGTAGTTTACTGAAGAAAAGAACTATTGATCTATCGATATGGACCACTTGATGTGTCTGCAATAAAGATTAATAATAATAATAATAATAATAATATCTATAAACAAAGACAAGATGAACTATTATGTGGTTATATTTCAGTTGAATTTGTGTCAATCTGACCTCCTGGCAGCTCCTCATGGTCTGAGGCCATGATTCACAAATTGAAATGAACTTCAATCTAAAGTCTGAACTCCACACACAAAACAAATGAACCAAACAATTATTGAAAAGATCCGGGTCTCACATTTTCCCTGACGAGCTCAGACACAGTTTGGGACAGCATGAGGCAGGAGACGGCACAGCTCATGATGTGGAAGAGGGTGTACATGACCCGCGTGCTGGTGGAGGATTTGACCGGAGGACAGAAGGCACAGCAGAGCGAGCAGGGAGCCGGACCACAGCAGCAGCAGATCTGAGGAGGAGAGGACGGAGGAGGCGGCTCAGCATCCAAACACATCAACTCATAAATACAAAAACACACTGTGATGTAACAGAGGCAGCCCTGGGTGTTTTTTTTTTACTACACTGTTTAAATTGTTTATTCTAGGTACAGTATCAATTTGTTGATGTGTTGATGATGTAGAAATGGTGTGATGCTGTCGTCCTACAGCAAACAACAGCAAAAAAATCTTTTCTTTACTTGCAAATGTGTCATATGAAATGCATTAAAAACATAAGGACATGAATATAAGGGGAAGTGGAAAAAAACAGACGTATTGATCATCCATCCATCACTGAGCTCAGACAATGTTATAATCTATATTACTGCTCTTTAAATATGGTGACAAATTAAAGGACAGCAACAGGAGAAAAAGGCTCGCACACTGATTTAAAAAAATGGCAATGTCCACCAGAGATAAACGGATGCAACAAAGATTTAATGGTCCAAAGAACAAAATAAAGGAAAAATGAACGTAAAGCAGCTTATGAAGGTGTTTTGAACAAAGAGCCATCATGTCTGACTCAACTAAAGCCTCCCAGACAGCAAAATAAACCTGCTATACTCAGGCGACATGCTTATTCTCCTCTGCCCAAGTCTATGCTACGTCCATGGCCCAAATCTGGGCCATGTACAGCACAGCTGTCAGAGTCTATACTTCCAGTCACTACTGGAGCAGCAGCAGGACTTCAGACTTGAATTCAAGAGAAAAACCCTTTATTCATCCTTAATACGATTAACAGCAGTTTGAACATACAAAAGAAAAGAAAGAAACACAGACAATGTACACTGTATACACATAGTTTAAATAACAATGGGACAGAACAGGAAGTACTTGTAATTGAAAAAGAATGACAGTAGAAAAAAAAACTACTGAAAAGCTAAAGTTGGATTTCAGAGAAATAAATGTATTGTAAGAACCATATTCTGATTATTTAACTTAATCTTCTCATGACACAATATTGTCTAATAGTGTACAGTACAGTACAGTACAGTGTGATGTGTTAATGGAGTTTTTTGGGCAGATTAATCTAATGAGTCCAGCAGCATCTGTCTGGTTCTGATTCTGACAAAACTGGGCCGTAGACAACTGGACATGAGCCCATCGCCGCTGATCCTGAACTAAATCTAAGGAGGCAAAAACCTGCGTGCACATCTGTCTGCGGCCTCAGCTAACTCAGCAGATTATAGTCTGGAGGTCTGTCTGCGTTTTCAGGGTCAAGAGATGATGGGAGGGGAAGGAAAAGTGTGGGAGTGTTTGTTTATTTTTTTTGCTTTCTCTATGAAAATGCTCAGTGACTTTCTCAGAACTAGTCTCAGATAGTGAAATGCTCTGGGCCTTCAGCTCGCCGTATGGATCCAGATATATTATTATTCATCACGTGCAGATCATAAGCTGATGGATAATGCAGAGAAGCTTATCCAACATCTTCTCATTGAAGAGAAGACTAAATAAAAATAGAGCTGTAATCATGTACAGTAAAATGATTTGATCCTGTCACAGATGAAACATGATTAAAGGGACAGTTTGCCCTGTTTTTCATCTCCGTCTGTGGAATCAAACACTTAAGAGAAAGAGAAATACATGTACAGTATGTGTAATATACAGCTGTGATGCATCAGGTCTTTTAGCATCTTTTTAGAAACAAACTGAAATGTGTTGTTGTGTTGTTGATTTACACTGCAAAGATCTAACCCTGTGAACTTTCCATCTGGGTCCTGGACTGATCCAGCAGCAGGTTTGGCTTCATATTCAATCATTTCATATTTGTTTTAATATTAAGTTTCATTACTGTTTTTGTTGTTGTTTTGTTTTGTTTGAACACATTTTAAAGCTCAGAGCTTGTAGTATATATTCTGCGTTGTGTGACAAACTGTGTCGTTTGTCTCCACAGAGAGAAGCAGAGTTATTCTATAGTTTCATCACAACCTCAATTCACCATGGATGACACACACCACCACTCTCTCCAACCTCTAAAACTCTTATTATATCATCATTTATCAATGTTATCTGAATGTAAAATGCCATGAAAATGCAGGAGGGAAGGAGGGAAAATGTACAACATTTGCTCATACATCTCACAGACAGACAGATGTTTTATGGTCGTTAAAACATCTGCATATTTGACTTCGAGCCTAATTTAATTATCATTTAATTTCACGTTTATCACACAGGTCTGAAGTGAGTCCTAATAACACAGTGGGCTGTATTCGGGTCAAACAGCATTTCTGCTGTGAGTGTGATGGGATAATCAATGAGCAGAGCGTCCTGCAGTTTTAGTGGCACAGTCAGGAATCGAACAGTGTGCAGAGCAGACGAGCTTGTCAAATCAGAGACAGGCGAATGCTTTTGGACGTTGTCCTCTTGTTTGTCTGGAGATGATTATGAGACCTCCTGCATTGTTCCAGGTATTCAGGTGGCTAATCCGAGAGCTAATCCTGCATGAATCACATTCTTAATGCACCAGTGATCCAAATGGACCTGTCATCACATGCAGCAGCCGCTTTTCAATAAATGTATAATGCTGTATTGATTTCAGAAAATCAAATACATATTAAAAAATATATATAAAGCAGAGTATTTCTTAATATTATCAATAAGCCAATCACCAAAAACCCAGAGACCAAACCCATCACTGAGCTAGAACCAACAAGAGTCTACATGGAAAGTTTGACCTGATGGTAAATTCAGTGGATTATTACTGCAGTTCATCCAGAGGGGAACATGAACATCTGGACTGGATGTCATGGCAACTCAAACTATAGTCACTGACTCAAAAGGCCAGGGGATCAGCAGAGAAAACAGGACTATTTGAGCAAAATATAATTCGTACATCCAATAAGTGTGGAGATGTTTCAAGAAGGACCAAATGGGAAAGACCAGTTTCCTGTTGGCTCAGTAACATTTACTAAAACTACAGTGGTCAGCAGCTTCAGGAATTAACTGAGAGTCCAGCACTCTGCCTCAAACAGAAAACTGTATTAAAAAAGACAATGACTCTATACGATGTCCAGATGTGTGACCACACTGGCCTGTGGGATTGTAGCAACAAAACGAGTCAAGGTGCACAAGACAGGAACCACTGATCAAAAATGTTGCGAAGGGTGTCAACATTGCCAAAATACATTCATTTTGTTGTATTTCATTTTCACCTTTGGTCAACATGACAGAGACTTTTGGAAAAGCTGTGACCCAGTTTTAGTTTGAGTCTGGTGGTGTGTACAGTACTGTGGACGGACGTAACTGAGCCTTTTGGAAATAAAGATGTAAATGCCTACATTGGGTCTTTATCAGCCTCGGCTACAAAGGTGAGAACTACATGACAATGCATCACAAGCTGCAGACCTTCTTGTCCTTGCTGCAGTTGTAGAGGAATTTAATTTTACACCTGCGTTTTCTCTGCAGGGTAGACAATCTGCTTCCTGCAGGATACAGGAATGCTCAGGTACAGTATTTGTACATCTATGAGTGGGATTGTCTGGACGAAAGCTTTTTAACTTGAAAACGTAGGAGCGTGGATGGAGCCTCAGTTCATGTGCCACCTGATACAAAAGCTGTATGAAGTCGCACAGAGATTTCTCTCTTTTTCTAGAAAAGATGAAGGGGAATCAGCATCACCATCAACTGGTGGTTAGTAATCTGCCTCACTACTGAGGAAACATATTGGACAAAAGTCCCATTGGAATCCTGTTAGCTGTTGTATTTAACTAAGCAAAGGGTACAGAGTTAACATGACAGGGAAACCCATAAATAATAGGCCTGGAGGAAGAAGACATCTGATTGGCTACAGATAATTTCCTCTTGTAAGGCATTTGTGTCATGTCAGGGTTATCTTGGAAAACATTCACAAACCACAGGCAGATGAAACTGTTTCACAGTATAAATGTCACAACATATAAATTGCTTATCTAAATACATCTGTGTTTTATACATTTAATTCAGTGGTGTATGGATTATTTTATTTATAGAACGATTGAATGAATGACAAAAATGACACAATAATTTTGTGTGCATTACAAAATACATTTTGTGTGGTGCATGTGCTCATTCATTTTGACACTGACTTGACTCCACAGCTTGAACTTTACTAGTAAGTAATCAGTTGTCAATCATCACAGTCATTTTGGAGGTTTGAACAATTGGACCATGAAGGACAGGAGCTCTGACTGGACTCACAGCTGTCTGATTCACACAGCTCTACACAACTGTCTCTGAGAAACCTGCTGTTTGATGCCGGCAGCAGTGACTGGGCTCTGCAACCAGAAAAGAGTGTGTGGACACAGGATTTGGTTTTTACCTTTGTTTCACATCCTATCATCACAGACTCTGACATCACTGACTCTCTTTACATCTTGGCTGATTTACTTGTTGCACTGCTCTCATCTCGTCTCTGTGACAACTCTTCACAAACCCTTGAGGAGTGTGAACCCACAATGAACAACACAATACGAACACCTGACGATCAGATACGACTGAGAGGAGCAACACAACAGACTACAGCAGCAGTACAGTCTGATGCAACTTCAACAATCACACTGACTATTCTGCACTGCAGACTGTATATTCCTGCTGTTTCAACCAACTCAATATGACAGAGAAACACTGCAGTTGGACCCACTATCACTGACACCCACTGCCACTGAACAATGCACATAATTGTCTTGTTTCATTTTTAAATGTTAAGACTGAGCACCTTCATTTTAGTCCTCTTATTATTGCATTATTTTGATTTTACACTAAAACATATGTTTATATTTTAAAATATGATGCATCGCCACATTACAAATGCTGCTTAATTGCTAATGCATTACTGATAATAGTATAATGTAGGCATGCATGGAAGGCAGCATTCTGCATGGGAATGTCCACTGTTCAGGAAGCAGGACAGCAACTTGTAATGAAGCATTTTACACTCTGGTATTAATACTTTTACTTAAATAAAACACCCGCTCACTTCCTCCACCATTAAATGAATATCTGACCCTGAAAAAGCCTTCAGACTCCAGCTGCAGTCACTGCCTCCTGTGCTGCTGCTCATCAGCTCTCACCTGATAGGCCACCATGTTGAGGAAGTAGTTGTAGATGCCGCTGCGGTTCATCCCCTGAGTGGCCGACATCGCGCCCTTAAACTGCTTTTCCTCGGCCACCGCAGTTCTACATTTGGCCATGGACCTCCACAGCAAACAGCTTTTCTCTCAAATGGCCTGCAAAGTCGGTATGGTCACATCCTCACGGGAGGGGGGCGAGGTGGGGAAACACCGCATCTAACAGGCCTGTCAGGAGATGGAAATAAAGAGTAAAGCCACAGCGCTCAATCCAGCAGGTTGTCCCTACTCTCTCCTTGTGCTGGATTAGCAGTAAATCTAGTCCAGCTGGGCTCCCTGCAGCCGAGAGCCTCAGCATGAGCGCCGCTTCAGCTGCTCTCAGTCCAGCCTCACTGGGGAATAAGTTGTTTTTTTGCCCATATCCTTCCTGCGTGCTTTGGCTCTGTGGCTGCGCTGGGTGCTGCCAGAAAAGAGGGAGAGGTGGTGGAGAATGCCCGGTGCCCTCCCCCTATCCTACCCGGTCAGATTAGGCAGAGAGGGGGAGGAGTGGGTGAAGAGGAGGAGGAGGAGGAGGAGGAGGAGGAGGAGGTCCACAGTGACCATGTGTCAGTCCCATCTGTCCTTCCCTCCCCCCGCCCCCAGTAATGCACAAACTCCGCACTAAGTGGGAGACTGGTGTTTAATCCAGATTTATAAAATTAAACAATTAACCCCGTGTGATTTGTAGATGCTGATGTCTGACTCCTCACAAACCTCCAGCTGTAAATATTGCCGCCCCCCCCCCCCCACCCACCAGACCTCAACTGAGTCTGAGTGACACAGAAAGAGGCCACGTCCATAATCCCAACAAGTTATCATGACTGCATTACGACCCAGAAACAGTGAAGTGGGACGGACTGAGTGCAGCGCTGTCTGTGATGGAATCAACAAAGGCAGGCAGCATTAGGAGATGTGCTCACAGCTTAATATAAAACAGGGATGTTAGGATGGAGGGGGTGGGGGTCTCTCTAATGGAAGGATGAAAATTCACCCAGTGGGGAGCAAAAACTTTTTTATGGATTACGGTTAAGGTTTTGACTTCCATACATGAGCTGCAACAAATCCTCTCTGAACTCTGTCTGATAGGTCAGTCGCCACATTTATCATCAAAGGTGGGAATTATCCGTTTTCTCGTGGCCTGTCAGCTCTGGATGACACGACCAACTGAAATCAAATTATCTCCAAATATACATGCACCAGCCACTTCATCAGGTCCACCTGTCCAGTACCAGGTTGGACCCCTTTCACCTCATAAGTGCTTCAACTCTTGGTGTCATGGACTCAACGAACAGCTGGAAAAATGAGAATCTCCTGTTCCACCACATCCCAAAGGTCAAAGCTCTGCTGGACTGAGATCTGGTGGCTGTGGAGGATGTTTGAGTTCAATGAACTCAGCATTGTGTTCAATAAATCAGTTGGAAATGATTTCAGCTTTGTGACCTGATCCTTTGTGATCCCACTGGAAGATGGTTCACTTTCACTGTGTCAAAAAGGGTGAAGTGAACGTGTAGATAAAGCTTTTCATAAATCTGTGATCAGTGCCATTGTAGAAATACTGAGGTTGTTTCTGTGTTGCTCGGGAGCAGTGAAATGAAACAATGTCAGTGTGTGTGTGCGTGTGTGTGAGCTGTTAAAAAGCGCTGAGTGCACGAGGAGAGAGTCAGATTAGATTTGGGTTAGTGTGCAGGGCGGAGCGCCGAGATAATCCTGTGGTTGTTCAGCCTCCTCTCAGTCACGATGACCTTCACTGGGCCAGACGGGACGTTAGCAGCTGCAGCCTGTTTCAGTCTGAGCGTGGCTGCTCCATTGAGCCAGAGGCTGTCGTAGCCAGTGACAGTTTGTCACTGTGCTGCTTGCCAGCGGGTGACACGCACTATCCAACCTGTCTTACATGTCTGTATCCATAAGATGAAATGATAAAGGCCCAGTGTCAGCGTGACCTGTTGAACTCACAACACATCTTCCCTGCATAAACTACACATAATTATGTTAATCAGCTGTCAACTATAAATGTTACATTGAATCCTGACCTTGAACTTTACTGTTATTTCCAGAGTCTCTCCCCGTTCAAAAGTCCTGCATTCATCAAAATCTACATTAAAATATTAAAATTATATTAAATCAAAATATTCAACTTCTTACTCTATTTCAGAATATTTCATATTATACAACTGGATTACTGTATAATTGTGCTGATGCATGTGTGCTCATTACCTAAATGTTCCAACAAAGATACAAAGAGGAGCTAGTATGCTACAGGTTCACTTCTACAGTCCATATAATACATACATAGAGTATGACATAAGTATTGACATAAGAGTATTGAATGGGTATTGACATAATCAATTAAGTGGGGAAGTTCCTGTGCTAATCAGTGGCTAGTGTCTATTTCTGTTCATTTTGCATTGAAATAAACAGCAGAGCTGATCTGGACCTGCTTACTTGCATGTTGGAAAAAATCAGCCTGTGCCAAAAACTTGTTGTGTAAATCTTCAGAGGAGCCATTCTCCAGTCTCTAGAGATTCCCTTTCTAAGAACCGAGCAGCAAACAAGAGGTTAAGGCTATACAGTAGCTTTGGTCCAGACTCAGCTAAGAAGCTTGGACTTACAAACCCAGTGAATGAAAACTCTCAGAACCTGAGAGCAAGTCAGTTGTTGTAGTTGTAGGATTATGAGGTCAAGGAAAACAAGGCCAAACAACCTGTCTCGTAGTCAATTATATTCAACAGGTGTCACATCCAGCTGCACAAAATGTCCGTGTCTTTCACAAACAACCAAAACAAACTATATGTCATCCAATTGGAATTATGAAGATTTATCGGAGATGTTTGTCAAAAATTGGTAAATCACATATTTTCATTCTGTGACAACTTATCAACATTATATATTATATATATTATATTTGTTTCCTTGTTTTTTTAATTTTTATTTTGGATTCCTTATCATGACAAAAAAGGTTCTACCTCCTGAGTCGATACAGTAGCTGGATTTGTAGGGTACAAATTCTGAGCACTGATCAGCGCTTTTAACGCACATGAGAGAGTCAGGCTCTGCTTCTTATCATGTTCTCAGTCATTGACTCAATGACAGGTGCCACAAAGACAGACAAGACATTGGGTATGAAAACAATGTCTCACACCAGAGAAAGGTATATCAGAAAAATAAATACAATTTGATTGTTTGATTATAAGTATTAATAATTATTATTTTGATTAAGACTTTTGTTTAGCTTTAGGAGAACTATCAGTATTTTATATTGTTACTTCTACTCTACATTTCAGGGGATGATACTCTTAATTCACTACATTGATCTGACAGCTACATTTCAGAAAAGGATGTTACAGTCACATGATATAATCACCCTCGTGCATTGATGATGATCACAATTAGTTAAACTAAATTTGTTTCCTTATATTATTTATGTGTATTCACAGTTTCACACCAGATCTCTAATCTCACTTCAGATTATTCCCTCCACCATGTGTAGGTGTAAACCAGCTCTGAGTCCCTGTGATCAACACGTGTGGCTGTGAGCAGTCCAGGCCGCCGTGGCCCAGCATTCCTGGGGGCCCCTTTCACTCTTAGATAATTGCTGCTGCCTTGTGGGAGAGGAGGAAGTGCCAAAGAGGACAAACAAAGGCAAATTAGCGGATGCAAATCTCCGCTTGAGCGAAAGCACTCAATCTATGGTTTCAATAGGCTTGCGCAATAATAGTTGGCTAAAGTCCAGGCCTTGTTTTTTTTTCTTTAAAGGACACAAAAAAATTATCCATTCATCAATCATTTAGGACTCAATTTGAACAAAACTAGAGTAACGGTTTTTGTCCAGCATTGTTTTTCTTAACCTGTTTCAGTGGGTAAATATAACGTTGGGAGTTGTAGATGATTCAGGTGCAGTTACAAGCAATAATTGTCCTTCCCATAGAAATAGGCTACAATGTAGCCATTCATACATGGATGTGTCATGAATGAGTGAACAACCTGCTCTCACTGTCACAGTGGGACAGATTATTAATAGAGTCCAGATTTCACCTGCAACTGACGCAATAATGGAGAGAGGTTCGTGTTTTTATTGGTCTGACACCAGCATCAGAATAAAAATGAAACTGACACTGATCTTTCAACCAAACTGTTTTTTTTTTGTATCTATTGACTCATTACTGTGTGAGTTTATAGTATTATGTCCAAACTAACTAACTAATAACTCACACCCACTGAACTGCTTCTTTTGATTCAGCACATAATATGAGAAAACATACGGATATGGAAAGACACAAACTGCTCACATGAGTATGCAAATAGAGGCCAACAACGAGGAAAAACCTGATCTAACGTTGAATTTCTAACACAGAGGTAGCCTCCGCTGTCCGGCTCAGTAGTGACCTGCTAGTTTTAATTTCACTTATCCCACAGTTAGATCAAGTTTGTCACCAGAAGCTTTAGTCACACTGCTCTCTGGAACAAACTGATCTCAGATCACTATTGTTTCCACGTTGAAAACAAACTTAAAAGTGGTCTAATAACTTGTTTTCTCAAGCTTGGAACTACGTAGCTGTCATCTGAGTGTTATTTCCTTCTCTATGCTGAAGCACCTTGAACTAACATACAAATAAAACAGGCAAGCTTTTGTCATCCTGGCATCTTGCACCTTCACCAAATTGCGTCCTGCAGGGTCTTACCTGAGGCCAAAGCCAGTGTCCTGTCATTCTATCGCTGAGGCCTGATCGAGGTGATTGGGTCTCCACACAGTCAGGCAGCCATCAGTCATAGAGCAGGATGAAGGGGTTGGTGTGATGGCAACCATGTCCCTCCAGCCCCAGCGCCATTCCTCCAACCACCCATGACCACTTACATGTCCTGAAGGATGAAAGCATGGACACCTGAGAACACTGATGTGGTTTAATCAGTCCTGCAGGGTTTCTCTGTCCTTTAATCTGATTACAGTGGGTGGATTGAAAAAGCTCAAGCACACGGAAGGCCTGGAAAAGTCTAAAGACAGAGGAAATCTGTTATGGTTGAAAGGCTATTTGCATTAAAGTGCTGTAAACCTCTTATAAGAGACAGGAATAGAAGTCAGAGGAACACAGAGCGAATCAGTAATCCGGACAGTTAAAAGACCAAACAATCCACTTATTGTCTTTTCCCCAGCTTCTCTAAAACAATAGGCTAATGTGTGTGCAATGCAATGCATGCATATTAATAGACTGTATTTTCTTTCTTTTCTAGATTAATCCTATAATTGATTCGGATGAAGGTCTTCAGCATGGTGGCCCTGAGACCACAATAATTTCACTAATTTATATGTGGACCAAAAACCATAGCACATTCAACAAATGCAACACCCCCCCCCCCCCAAAAAAAAAACAAAAAAAACAAAACAAAAAACAAAAAAATAACAACAACAACAACAACAACAACAACAAACAAGACAAAACAAGAAAAAACTCAACTCTGCTTCACATCCGGTACTACCTCGTTTTACGTCCGACGTTTGGAGGAACCTTTCTTTTTGTTCCGGCCTCACTGGAGCAAACATGGCGGCCGAGGGAGACGTCGATTTGGACCTGGAAGCGGAGGAAAACTGCACCGGGAAACCGGTGGAAAAGCCTCGGAAACATGACAGCGGGGCCGCGGACCTCGAGAGAGTCACGGACTACGCGGAGGAGAAGGAAATCTCCAGCTCCGACCTGGAAACGGTGAGAGCTGCCGGCTCACGTTAACGTCAGCCCGGAAACATGCGGCCGCTGCTGCTGCCTTCACTGTCCGCACATCACCGTCGGTCCCGGCCCATGTGAAGAGTTCACCCGTCCAGCCTCATTAATATGTCTCCACTTATGACTTGTTAAAAGATGTAAAAGAGCATTTAGCTTTTGTGGCTGTGTGGGCAACGGTTAGCTCAGCGGCTAACTAATTAGCTGCATATATACGGCTTTGTAATAAAACAAATTACTATCAGTGACAGTCTTTAACTTCACACAATGCAAGACGAATATTTCAGCATAGCTTTATAAGCAAGTTATCCAGTAATTACTACAAATGAGTACAATGAACAACAGCAAACAGTTCTGACCAAGACTGAAGCTGACGTCTCAGGCAAAACCACCCAACAATCAGATCAGAGGGAAATGGTTAAGTGAAGTAAAAAGATGATGTCTTATCCATTTATGAAGATCTTTATATACTTTATTTTAACCCATCACTGACCTTATTGATTTATTATCTTATTTACCATCTACTGTGGAAGTGATTTTAAATATGAGTACCGGTGTTTGTTCTTTCAGGCGATGTCAGTGATCGGAGACAGAAGGTCACGAGAACAGAAAGCCAAACAAGAAAGGTAAGATTGGTATTGACCCTCTGCCAATAAGATCAAACAAAGCAGAGGTGACTATAGGCAAATAATATACAGTATCTGTAATCAGCAGACTGGGTGGTTTTCTGGAGATCTGTCATCTCTCACAACATGATGTTCCTATGTTCAGTGGTAAGTTAAATAATAAAATGTTTGTCTTCTTTTTTTTTCAGAGAAAAGGAGTTGGCCAAAGTCACCATCAAGAAGGAGGACGTAGAACTAATTGTAAGTTTTTCACACAGATATCCTGGGATGTATTTGTTCATTAACTTTCCAGTGATGTTAAAGCCACACAAATTACTGGTACAATGTTTGGGCACCATGTTAAAGCAGCGTGATAAGAGCGTTTCAAACCAAAACCATGGGCATTAATCTGCTGCTACAGCATAACTTTACTGCAGGGATTTCAAGTAATCTACCATTTTTTAAGCACTATAATCAATTTAATAATCAACAGGGACATTAGATAGACATAGACATTAGATTAGATGGTCTGTGCTGTGTGTTTGTTATTATGTTTCGCTATGAACCCGGAATCCAAAATAAAGATATTAGGTACTAAAAAAGTCTGAAATGTAATATTAAAGATGAACTTTAATAAGTTCATCTTTCTTGCTGTAGACAGCACTAAGTGTCTAAACTATTGTTTGTAGTTCCTGACAGGAGACATTTCAAAGCTCTAAAAACTAAAGGTGTTCATTTCTAGTTAAATGTAAAAGCATCCTAAGTCCCATCAGACCTGCAGCAAACACTGTCACTTGTGAACGTTGTATAGATAATCAATAGTTGTAAGTTGCTGCTCTGGCCATTTTTATAATCAGTTTGTCAGTGTGAGCACTTTGTGTTGAGGTTAAAGCTGTAATTTTATTCTGTGTTGGTGTTGTTGCAGATGTCGGAGATGGAGATCTCGAGGGCCGTGGCAGAGCGCAGTCTGAGGGAACACATGGGGAACGTGGTGGAGGCTCTGGTGGCTCTCACCAACTGAACAAACAACATTGACACAATGGACTGCTTCACTTTTTTTTTAGCTGAGGATCAGTCGGGTCAGTGGGACTGAACTGGTCTCAGTGGTATAACCTGTTCTTTTTTTTAAAAATAAAAATTGACCTTTGCCGTACCTCTTCTTTACTTGCAGTGTCACCTAATTTGAATACTTGTTTGAAGCTGTAGAAAAGTTTAAATAGAGGTTGAAAATACAGATTTTATTGCAAACAAATCAAGTGACAACACTTGCACGTTAACATAAATGGAGAATCACCACATTAATTTCCATAGTAAATGTTAGAAGCTGATATTTACAAAATGACTTTGCTGCAAAACTGAAGGAGTTATCAGAGTGTGATGACGTGTGTGCACCAAGGATACGACTCTTCAAGACAAAGCTGATCTTGCTAAGATTTTTCCTCGTCTTTTTACAGCCAAAACTCCACATGACAACCATGTGAAAACTAGTTTGAGGAGCCGACACTTAAATGTTGTGCACCTTTGTGTCAAATTTTTAAAAAAACCTTCAGAGGTGGGATCAGTCTATTCGCTGCTTTTGCTCTACAACATAAAGTCCTGGGAAGAGACTGAGCATCCTGAGAGTCAGCAGGATGCAGCTCGGACTCCGGAGCTGCAGTGTGGCCTGATGAAGTCGGTGCTGCTTCTTAAGTCTTCCTCTTCTGCACTGTGGGTCTGTCGAACACGTCCCTCACACCTGCCGCCTTCTGCTTGAAGAACTTGCTGTTCTGAGCGCTCTCCTGAGCCCAAGCCGAGTCGAACGATGTGGTGTCCTGGTCCACCAGGTGGGTGTACTTGGTGCGTCCAGACCGACCAAAGTTTTTGACCTTTTAGAGGCAAAAACAAACCACAAACAGGTCAAATCAGAAAACTTCATGTGTATATTGAATATCCAACAGATTAAATTGTCGTGAATAAGATTGAAAAGGTGGATGATGAGATGGTAAAGTGACATCACACAGAATAAATGATCTATTAATTATTTGACCCAGTATTATAAACAAAATATTAGTTATAGTTTTGGAAAAAAAAACATTAAAATAAGGTAGATAAAATATGAAAATGTTTTTTAAAGGAGTCATCACCTGGTTTTTTAAGTATCCAGCCCCCCTTGGATCGCTTCGTAAAACTTATTAATAAAAAAATAAATAATTTTAATCAAACATTGAGCTTGTTCTGACCCTTTTTCCTACCACGACTTTATCACGCGAGATTACGCGCGAGGTTTTGACTGGTCCGGATCTGGTCCGGATGTGCATTGTATGAGGCACGCGTTGATTCGCCGCAGGAAGGACAGAGCCGCGGGGGGCTTGCCTGCATGCAGACTCCAAAACATAAACAGCCCCCTTTTAGCGGACAGGCCGGGGTTGGGTGGTAAGAGCCTCGGTGAGGTCACCGTCGGAGCAGAATCAAAATCTCGTGCTTTAGGAAGGCACAATTGTGTGCTATGTTCGGAGAAAAACGGCGCCGCTTTCAAACTCCAGCTTTTCAGGCAAGTTTCAACTGAGGTCAAACACCAGTATGCATGTTTTAACAAGAGAAATTGCGATTTCCGGGTGATGACTCCTTTAAAAATGACAAATTTAAGATTCCAGCATACTGTTTGTCATATATGCAACTCTAACATGTTTTGCCTGAATAAGACTCTGATCGTGCACATAAATGTAGAAACGGTAATAAGCTTAAGAACCTATACAAAATATAAACAAACTTGGATCTCAAGCTTTAAGTTTAAAGTGTGTGATTAATGTTTCCTTTAATCCAGTATTGTGTGAAATCCAAGGAGAAGCAGCAGCTGACCTGCATAACTTTGGGTAAGATGGTTTTGTTGAAGTGGTCCTCCAGAGTGGGCGCACTGAAGTCTCTCTTGTACACGTCCTCCTCCTCATCCTGGAACACAAAACACAAGTTAGTAACCATGACAGACCAGTGATGTCTTATTCTTTTTCATCTATTACCTGTCAAGGGACAACAGATGTAAATTATCAGGCTTGTCTACTCTGGCACATTTACATTTATATACTGACCGATGTTCATTAATATGAACTGTCCCTTTCAAATAAATAAATGTTCACCGTCTTCTCATCAAATTCAACTTTAGAAGCTCCTTCACCAATCTCAAAAAATAAAATGAACAAAACCACGCTGACCGGTTACTGAGGTGAGCAGAGTATTTTACAGTTGTCGCTGCTCCCTGGTGGACAAACGTGTTTCTAAATCCCAAACTTCACAAGCATTTGCATTAGTTTCTACACACTTATCGGCCGACGCGCTGCTGTAGTCTAGTTAATCAATACAAATTCAGAGCCTGAACCTTTAGCTGGCGCAGTGTCCAACGTAACCTGAGACATATACGATGTCAGACCAAAGTGAATCGCCCTCTGCAGTGACCTACCATGAAGAAAGCTCCTCTGTGGTAGTACTTCTGGAGGAACTTGTATTTGCCCTTGGAGGCCTTGTTGGTGACCTGTCTTCCTGCGTTGCGGAGCTCGGCCCTGCGCTCCTCCTCCGTCAGGCTGTGGAATCTGTCGATTTCAGCCTTCTCCTTCTCCATGCTGAGGAAAAACGCAGCTTGTTAATTCATTGCTCAATTAGCGGGGCTTGTATCTTTAGGAGCCGTTTCGTGTTGTGCTCTACTCACGTTTCTCTGGCCTCTCTGTCCCTCTTGATGCGTTTCAGCTCTCTGACTTTCCAGGCTTCATATTCTTCCTCCTCGTTCTCCCCGTCGGTGTCCAGAGCGTCCAGAGCAGCCAGCGTTCTCCTGTTCTCCTCAAACTCCTTCTTGGCCTCCTCCTCCACAATCTTGAGGGTGTAGCGCCGTCGCTCCTCCGCCTGCTTCTTGAGCTCGGCCTCCAGCTCTCTTTGCTTCAGCTCCTCTGCTTCGCGCTCCGCCACCGTGACTCTGTCCTTCCTGTGGTGCAAGCACACGATGGTGAGGAAGAAACAGAACAGAAAAAGAACAGATTGTTTCTGTTCTTGGAAACAGGTTTGGTTGTTTGAGTTCATACTTGCGAATGAAGACGGGTTTGAGTCGCGGCTCTGCCTCGTCCTCGCTGTCGGTGTATTCTTCATATTCAGACTCGGACTCGGACTCCTCTCCCGATTTCCCTTCTTCCTCCACCTCCATTATCTCCATCTCTTCATTCTTTCGCTCTACGGCTCGCTGACGCATCATCGCTCGCCTCCTCTCAATTTCCTGCACACAATGACAAACTCGACATTACAAACTCTATTTCACATGATTCACAAGAGTTTGCTCAGTGGCAGTCAGTCACAGATATCACGTCACCTCATCATCCACTTCTTCCTCTTCTTCCTCCTCATCCTCACTGCTCTCCTCACGCTCCGGGTGCCACGTGCCCTCGTCAGAGTCCTCGCTGCTCTCAGCAACAACCTCGGGCTCTGCGATCTGTCTGTGTCTCGCAAGCCTGAGGACAAAGACGTAGAAGTAGCATTTCAGTAACAAAATGTTTAGTAATAGTTTCAATTTCAACCGGCAACCAAACGGTAAGAGCGGAGCTGTACCTCTCCTCGACGTCTTCAGAGACACGGTTGAGCAGACGTTTGAGACGTGGGTCGGAGACATCCTCTTCCTCCATCTCCACTTCTTGCTCCATTTCCTTTCCCTTCTTCACAAACTGGAAGTCCTCCTCTTCCTCATCCGACGACTCCATCGGTGCATAGTCAGGTCGTTTACCTGACACATACCTCTTCACCTTCACCTTCTCCATCGAGAGCTCACCTGGCAAATGGATACAGTTTGGTCTTAAAAATGTTACATTGTTTTTCAGTCAAATGTGTTCGGTTTTACCAAAGACACCATCATTATGCATTACTACTCAGAGCAACAGCTAGCAACCAGACGTTTCCCTGGAAACACTTTCTATGTATTCAAAACTAATACTAAAATATTTGACAACAACAATCATTAATCATTGAAAATTGAGAAAGAATCTGGTTCCATTGACTCAGTTATGAGGACCATCCTCCGTCTCTGGATCTTGATCCCTGGCTGTTGAATGTCTGGTGGGTTAAGACTAGTGGCCAAGTGAAGTCACTTTGGCCTCTGGGAAAACGTATTGGAAAATTTATGATAATACTTAAGAGGTTTAACAGCCAGATATTTTACATTACTATTCATATGTATGTGTATTTTGCATGAAATGTGCTCAAATCCAGGAGCCACACATACCTATAATGTAAGTAAATCAATGTGAGTAACATACAGTACTTTTAGTTGTTGCTACAGACTGTATCTCAAACTGTAAGTTGTATTACTTTTACATTTACATGTCATTCATTACATCATGGTTTGGGGTTTGAGGCATTATCCTGATATTATGTTATTCTATATAATTGTTGAACAGTAAACAACAAACTTTATAAAAGATAAAACATATTAATTACACGCAAATCTTTTTGTTGATTATTCAGTTGTTTATACGGTGTCAGAGAACAGTTGGTTCAGCTTGTATGGTTATAGTTCATGTTGATGTTCAGGATCCTGTGGAGCAGCAGTAACATGTTGCTGCAACCAGCTGGGAAGGTTTACATGTAACATTCAGCCAATTGAGAAACTGACGGACACATGTTTCCCTGTTTTAAATAGTTTAAGTTGACGAGTTCTTTGGATCTTTTTCTTTAGATAATATATCTATATAGTGAACTGTTTAACCCAGAGCAATAAAAATAATTTATAGAATAGTGAACGTGCTGATTAGTCAGGAAATTGCGCAGTTGCCAGAGTATTGAACTGACTTAACTCCACACAAGCTGTTGTTTGTGTTAGCAGCGAGGTCATATTACGTTACCAATTACTTTTGGCCATATATTTGATTTTTTTATAGCTTTTTTCAACTGAACCCGTCAAATGAACAGGTTTGATGTTGGTGAAAACAATGTTAGCTGCAGCCCTGTTAGCCGCTAACTTAGCCTGTGGCTAGCCGCCTCCTCTCACCCTTCTCGTTCCGGACCGGCACGGCGCCGGCCGTCGACTGGATCGGTGGGAGCTTCATGTTGAGGGCTTCACGACTAGACATGGCTGCCCGGTCGACGGTACCAGCTGGATGAAAACAAAATCGAGTCTTTCAACTAGGACGAAATTAGCTAAGCTCGTCGTCGATGTGCCTGAAACGGAAGTTAAACAAACTGTGCAAACGGACAGGAAGTGGATTTGTTCCGACGACACACGCGATTCATGGTTCCGCTCAGTAAAAAAGTAACACTCCTCTCTATGTATAAGTGACTATCATGATTGTTTCACTATGGATCGATTATTTTTTATTCTTCATTGATTGATAGTCAAATAAAAATTCATGAAAACATATGCCGCCGCAATTACCCAGGTCTAGAATCCTTATATTTAAAGAGCTGTTAACATATGTTTGACATTTTAAGAAAAAAACAAAAATTATCAAAAATATGAATTTGTTTTTTCAACTATCAGTTAGTCAACTCAATGTTTAAGCTTTAGCTGTACATGTATACGTTTCCATTTCAGCCGATTTCTTATTCAACCATATGCATGTGTAAAATATGAAATATGTAGATTGTCCACATGTTAATAATTCCAGAGTATATAAAGATACAAAAATAGAGTGATTTTTTAAAAATATAAATAGTTATAAACAGGATGTTAAGCAAGTGATTTGATAAACTTCTTTTGAGAAACTTTTTGGCACTAGAAAGTGCTCCAATGTTTTCCTTCCAGTGTCAAGAACAATCCTGTGTTTGTAGTGAGAGTGAATCAACCTCTGTATTTTGGTTATTGGCATAAAATTCAGCAGTGTCTTGTATTCAAGCCACTAATTCATAGGCTGAACAAATAGCTCACATTACTTTCAACATACCCTCAATTTACCTCAAAAATATGGAATAAGAAATGAAAAGCCACACAACTTTATATGAAAAGGTGATATATTTGTCCTTTAAATAAAGTGCAGTGTTGTGTTGTCAGAGCTGAACTCCTCTCTGTCTGAACAGCTCCTCCAACTTCTCCTCCAGAACAGGATTGGTTCCTTTCAGACCGTTCACCACCTTACTGGCCCACACAAAGTACTCCTGGACCCGCTCAGCTGACCAGCCTGCCAAAGAAATACACACAGAGTGAAAAAGTGCAGCAACCAAGTGCAGTTTTACTGTGCAGCTGAAGGATAGGTGATGATAGTCCGCCACAAATGCACTGTGCGCTTGTGTTTGAATAAGTTTAATTTTGTTTCAGAAATTTTTTTTAGATTTTAGATTTTTAGAACGGCAGAGCCGAGCCGCGGACTTTTCAGAGCTACGCTACGGAGGCTAATGGAATCAAACTCACAATCCAACAACTCCAAAAAGCTCTCGTGGACAAGTTGTGGCCTGCACATTCACCACGCTATGAGATAATAATGGAATGTGATGAATGTGCATCAGCGGTTTTGCATGAATTTACCTTGAAAACAACTCTCATAACGTTTCGTTATTATTTCACAGCCCGGTGAATGTGCAGGTCACAACTTGCCCACCAGAGCGTTTTGGACTTGTTGGATTGTGTATTTGATGAGTTTGATGAGGGAAACCAAGAAATCCCATTAGCCTCCGTAGCATAGCTCTGAGCAGCTCACGGCTCTGGTCCGCCGTTCTAAAAATAGCTTGCACCGATAATTAAAGGTAACAAACCTACTACTATATAGGGATATAGGGATTATGGCAATGGGCCAATTTGCCAGAATCTTGAACTATCCCTTTAAACATCCTGGTTAATTTTACTAATTTGAGAGTCTGATTTGGAAAATAATCAGTTAACACTCACGTAGCCTATGACAAAGATATGCAGCCAAATCATTACATAAGAAAATGTTTGGACTTTATGCTTGAGAAAATAAGGACAGATTTTTTTATTATCAAAATAGTTCCAGATTAATTTTCTTTTAATCTTTGCAGCTCTAAAACAAACATAACTTTGACAAAATCCTGTTTGATAATTTACAGATTGTGGAGCAGTTGGCAGTAGCATTAGAGTAGTGAGAGGCAGGTGCTGACCGACAGGTGTGCAGCGGTTCAGGTCTCTCAGGTTGTACAGTTTATCAGCCAGTTTGACCAGTTTGGCCTGGCGGCTGCGATGAGGTGCGTGTTCCACCTGTAGGCGCTTTCTCTCCTGCTTGGGCAAATTTTTGTCATCTGTCACCTCCGCAACGATTCGAGCCACAGTCGGCCCAAACTTTGCCTCTAGCTCTTCAGGAGAGGTGTCTGTGTCCTCCACTGTGTCGTGAAGCAGAGCTGCCTGCAGGGAGGGACAGACACACACACAGACAACACACAAGTTCAGTAACGCAAGGAATGTACTCCACACTGAGTCAACAGTGGCACTGTGATAACAACATACCTGCAAAACCTCAATGTCTGTGACGCCTCCTTCATGGCTGAGGATTCTTGCTACTCCTTTCAAGCAGAAAGACAACAAGACATGTCACTGTTTTCAGCTGCTATCAGGAAAGTCAGGGTCAATGTACATCCGGACAGCATGACTCAGACAAGAAGCATGATATACTAAAGTAAGCTGTCTATTAACTGCAATTTAAATTGCCATTAAAAGGTTGGCAAACACTGGCACAAAGCACTGAATTTTACTGTACAAGGCAAAATGTAAAAACCCATTTTTAAATAAAGGGCTATAAAGAGCATGTGCAGTCTGAGTATCATGAAAACTATTTTGTGACTAAAATGCAATTTCACCTTCAACATAATTCACCTTTTACCTACAAATATGATCAAATTTAACTTTTAAATTTAAGTTTTACTGTTTCATGACTTAACCTGCACCAGACTACTCCACAAAGCCAAAGTGTGACAGATTTACGAGCAGCATCTGAAGGCATCACCATATTTACATGAAGAAAAAACTCGTTTTACTGCTCTTTTCTTTTGAATCGCGTTTTGTTTGGTTGTTTGCTTAAGTTGGGTCTCCTGACTTTTACCTACCGATGGGGTGATTAATGTACGGAGTTCCGTCTGCGTCTTTACGTCGCTGGTTACGATGCTTTTCTGCGGCAAAATTTACTGTTTCTATCAACAAAACCGCGTCTGAATCCATGGTGCCAGATTGATAATCACAACAACACAAACGTCAAGTGCAGCTCATGGATGTATAGGGTGCAGCCATAGGGTGCAGCTGAGGCGGCGCTGTGTGTTGGTTTTAGTGTCCGGGGGGAAACAGCTGATGATGTCAGCAGTTCCGCTTTATCAGCTACGGAAACAGGTAGATGCTAATATTCAGCTTAACGCCCTTTTAAAAATATTTTCACAGGCATTGCAGTTTATATGCTGTTATTTGTAAGATAGTTTTGTGTAGCTATTTACACATCAGCGTCAGGTGTTTGACTCTAATCTTTGTAAATCTGTTTGAGGTGGAGGATGTGTTTTTAGCCTTCAAGCTAACCGAGCTGTTCGGTTAAACCAACCCCAGCACAGATTTTATCGTCAGTGTGGCTCTTTTGCTTGTCGCTTCTCTGTCACTACACTTTCTGTTCCTGAATCAGTTAGTGGGTTGTTTTACTGTGTTTGTGCAGTGGATGAGTCGCCGTCGTCCTACCCCTGTCGTGCCCCAGCATGGCTCACAGTGCCAGGAGAGACTCCCCGGAGCTCCCTGACTTCTCCCTGCTCAAGAGACTGGCCAGAGACCAGCTCATCTACCTGCTGGAACAGGTGAGTGCAGCTCACAGTAACATGTCACTGCTTACACGGGCACGACTGACTTCCACACCTTGATGCTACTGCAGACACACCAGCAGCAGTATGACTGGCATGTTGTTGTTGTGTCATCATCATTGTACACTAACTAAAACAATGACAGTTCCCAAAATAGAAATCAAAACAGAACCGCAGATATGTCTTCACTCTTAATTACAGTGCAAGGATGATGTGCAGGTATGAGGCAGCCATTGCAAAGCAGATGTTGCATTTATGACCACACCCACAAGTGAATGTGTACACATCTGGTGATATTGTGCAGTTTTTGGCTTTATCTTCTTAATACATTTTTTCATTATCAAAATTAGTAATCATCATTGTGAACAAATCTCATAAATACTCACTAAAACACTAAGTGTGGATTAATTTGCTGCAGGAAAGGGTCCCCAAAATATTCTCTGTAGTGCCAGCCTGTTTTAAACAGCTGACAGGCTGAGGCTACGATAAAAGTACATGCTATGGAGCTACTTTTAGAAAAGCCAGTAGATTTGGGGACATGAAATGGAAAGAGGAGAAGCCAGAAAGAATTACTGGACAGACTGAGTTTTAGTCATATTGTAGGATAACAAGGTTGTTTCCACTAAAATAGAATGATTTCTGTAAATTAGTGCCATATTTTAATGAAAATTGCTTATTTATTTATTTTACTTTTTGAAATTTAGAAGTGAACGTTTCTACTCGCAGCGTTGCCGTTTGTTGATTTAGTGGTCGCCAACCCGTCGATCGCGATCGACTGGTCGATCTCGGAGGCTTGCCCTGTCGATCTCGAGAAAAAAAGAAAAAAAAAACCTCGAAAGAATAAATATAATAATAATACTAATAAAATGTGTATAAAACATATTATGCCTGATTGGCGTTCAGACTTCGGATACAGCTTTTTTTTTCCCTTTTTCCTCAATGTAGCAGGCGGGTGCTGCATTTACAGAGAGTGACATGTGTACGTGACTGTCGCGAACGTCGTCACCATGGTGATAGCCTGCCGTTGTTTACAATCTGCAAGCATGGCGGAGGGTCCGGGTCCACCACGAAAGAAGACGAAATCGTACAATTTTCATCCGGAATGGGAGGAGGAATTTATTTTTACCATGGTAAAAACTCTCTGCAGTCAGAGCGCGTCCGCCGTGTTAATATATCAACGTGATGACGTCTGTGTCGGAGGCAACCGTGCTTCAGCACGCTTGGGTTTGAGGTAGTGTGAGTGCAGGAACAACTGGCCCTGGTTAGGGCGCACTCACACTAGGGCCAGTTGTTCCGTACCGTGCTGAAGTCCGAATGCCCCCCCTCCCCTGTCCCCTGCTGGCCTGCACTCACACTACCTCGAACCCAAGCGTGCTGAAGCCCGGTTGCCTCCGACACAGACGTCATCACGTTGATATTAACACGGCGGATGCGCTCTGACTGCAGAGAGAACGTCGCTTTTCATTGTTTGACCGGTTGCCATGGCAATACCTTGAAGTTTAATCAAAGCGCCGTCAACTAGCGATGTTTACGGCGCGACGTAATCGTTAATTGACTGTTGTTTACACGCGGCTGCAGACACGTGGTGGATAACGAGCCCGCAGCGCATTACGTGTGCGCATTCTGGCCAAGTGTACCGTGCCCAAGCACACCTCTCCCAACCGTGCCGAGCCAGGGAGCACGGAACACTTGCACTCACACTAGCAATAGAATCCGGACTTTAGGGAGCAAACGGGCTTGGGCACGGTACTATTGCCTAGTGTGAGTGCACAGTAACATACATGTGATAATCCTTCGATCCAGTGTGTTCTTGGTCACATGGATTTAAAGGCTGGACCAGTGTGTTTGATTTCATTCAATTAAAATTAGGCGAAATAAAAAGCCTCAACTTGTAACAGTCTGGAGTCTGGAAAGTCTTTTTTTCTCAACGCCGTAATAAGTAGATCTTGCCTGTCACCAAGGCAGAGGCCAGGGATCTTGGGCATAAAAAGGTTGGTGACCACTGATTTAGATGGACAGATGATCCTTTCTGTGTTTTGCGATTGTGTAGATTGATTGTTTTCCTTCATTCTACTTTCTTCCTCTCTTCATCACACAGCTGCCAGGGAAGAAGGACCTGTTCATTGAGGCAGACTTGATGAGCCCGCTGGATCGTATAGCAAATGTGTCAACACTAAAGGTGAGCGTCACCAGATGATGCTTCCCCTGACTTACAGGTCCGGTGGCTTCTTCAAACATTTGTCTTTCTTTCTTTTTTTTTTCTTGTAGCAACATGAAGTCGACAAACTCTACAAAGTGGAATACAAACCTATTATCAGCACCTCAGATCAGTGAGCACCCCTTTATACCTCTAATAATCTGAATTCAAACAAACACAGATGCCCATTGTGACTTCATAACAATGTGGTATTACTCTGTCATAGGCTGTGTTTCCTGATCCGGCCAAGAATACAAACTGTCAAGTGGATATGTGGTGAGTGGAGTTGGAAGTTTGCTGTTGTGGAAAACAACAAAACTCAGTGACATTTGATCTTATTAAACCTCCGTAGCTTTTTTAGTGTCATCCAAATTGTGAAGTATTGGTTAATTGTATGAGGTGAGTACAGGTGTGTTTCATTCTGGATTCCATCTTGTTCCAGATGTGGCCAATGCAGACAAGGCAGCAGGAAAATATAGAAGATACAAGATCATCTTCACCCCTCAGAAGGTATTTCCCATCTCTGCCGATGTTTTCACATGCTGCTTTGATCGGTTTCAAATCAAGTGCTCTATATTGACCTGCTGACCCTCTGGTGTTGTCCAGTTCTACGCATGTGAGGCGGTGCTGGAGGAGCAGGGGATCTTCGGCGGTGAGCATCCTGCTTCACTTTCTGTTTAAGACGCTCTGATCAGTGTGAATGAAGAGTATTTGACGTGTTTGTGCCCCCCCACAGATGTGACCACTGATGAGTGGGCTTTCTACCTCCTCCCTCTTGACGATGACATCATTAGTCTGGAGTTGCCTGAATTTTTTCGAGATAACTTCCTGGTAAGGGCACAAAAGAAATGACTCAATTGAATAGCTGATTGTTATTTAGTAAAGTGACAGTGAATTAATTAATAAGTAAAATTAAACTCTAACACTGAAGACCCAGCACAGGTGCATCAGCATGTATTTATTTAATTCAAATAATTTGACAGGCAGGGGACCAGCGGTGGGTGAGGACGGCCGGCAGCGCCCTGCACCTCCTTCACTCTGTTTACGGGCCATTCTCAAAGCTCTACGGGATTGGTCGATGTGCTAAGGTGCAGTATGAGCAGAGACTGGACACAAGTGATTGAAGAAAATATTTCTGCTGCTGTTTGAAACATGTGTGATGAAGATTGAAGTATCATTACTTGTGTCCGTCTGGTACAGATGACGTACGAGTCGTGGAGGGAGCAGGTGGAAGAGGGAGAAACAAAAGGTCGTCATGCTGAAATCGGGAATGTTTTTCTTATTGATAGAGGTAAGTGTTCACTTTCAGTATCTTCTTCCTCAGTGGTTGGCATCAACATGCTGTGTTTCGATCTCTGACACTGTCATTGTGTTTTACAGACGTGGACTTTGTCACTCCTCTGTGCTCACAAGTTGTCTATGAGGGACTGGTAGATGATATATTCAGGATAAAGTGCGGTGAGTATCAAAGCAGTGTGCAGAAAGTTTCTTGTGTAGGCCACATTTTAGCACCTGAAGAAGGTTAAACCACTTCATCTTAACCCTCTGTTGGTCAGAAAACAATACAACTCACATAATGTATCACATAATGCTTTGATGACTTATTAGACTTTGGTGGCTTTAGGTCAAAGGTCAAACTCATGGTGACCTCAGAACACATCATTTTTGGCCTAAGATCTTAATATCCCTCGTAGGAAAGCCCTTCAGTTTTGCAAATTTCAAAATTTCTTACTAATGTTTTCTTACTATATTTTCTATGACTGGATCAAGAGGGACGTAACCTGGAACTAGTCTGAGTGGTAGAGGGACACCAAGAGTGAGGCAGTTGATTCTAGTTTGAAATTGCATCAGGACAGTTGCAGTTGCAGATGTTTTTTTTTTAATTTTCGCATGTGTCAAACGTGTCGTTTTATCTCTCTTGTCCTGCAGGATGTGTGGAGTTTGGATCTGATGTCACCTCCTCTGACAAGAGTGTGAAGGTCATGCTGAACTCTCAGGACAAGGTTTGGCCAAGACCAGAGCTGCAGCTTTTTATTTTGTCGCCATGATTTAAAAGAGGAAAAAAAGAAAAGAAATCTCCCTCTGAACTCCCGTGTTACAGGTCTTCAACGAAATCAGGAACGAGCATTTCTCCAACGTCTTTGGCTTCCTCAGTCAGAAAGCCAGGAACCTCCAAACGGCATATGATGTGAGTAAATGCGTCGTTCCCTCATCAATCACATAACAAATGCAACTGAAGTAACCGACACTTGCTTTTTTTTCGTGAATTACACAGAAGCGTCGGGGGATGGACATAAAGCAGATGAAGACGTTTGTGTCAGAGGAGCTGAAAGGGTTAAAACAGGAGCACCGGCTGCTCAGCCTCCGTGAGTGTCGCAGCAGTTCACTGGGTGTCACATTGATCATGGTGTGTTTTAAGTCAAGCTGAGCAGCACACTCTCTTTCAGACATCGGTGCCAGTGAGTCGATAATGAAGAAGAAAACAAAGCAGGATTTCCAGGAGCTGCTGAAGACAGAACACTGTAAGAAGACGTTCAGGGTTTAGTTCCACGTGTTTCCAGATGATTAAATCTGCTTCAACCTCACAGGACATGATTGGTTTTGCCGTACATCTCTTTATGTTCTCATTTCCTTCACATGGTTTGTTTTGTGTTCTAGCGTTACTGGAGGGATTTGAAATCCGTGAATGTATTTCCTTCATAGAGGAGCACATCAACAGACAGGTGATTAAACATAGAGTCAGTCTTATGTAGACAGAGGTTAGAAAATAATAATAATGACAACAATGATGATAATATCTTTCTGTTTTTTTTTATTTTTGCTTTTTCTTTTCTGCAGGTCTCCATGATAGAAAGTCTGCGGCTGCTTTGTCTTTTGTCCCTCACAGAAAACGGTGACTAGTCTTTACACATGACTCCAGAGACAGAGTGCAATTCTCCTCAGGTTGTGTTACTGACTGTGTGTGTCTGTGTTTTTCTCTCAGGTCTCCTGCCAAAAGATTTCCGGTCATTGAAGGCACAGTATCTACAGGTGAGCCTCTCGTGTGTCTGAGTAAGTGAAGCTTTGCAGTAATGAAATGAAGATTAATGCTGTTTCCAAAGGTTTTCAAGCCACAAAATGGTCTGGACATCAAACCAGTCCAGCTTAAAAAAAAGTAAAACACTGTTTTATATTTGTGTTAAATAGTTAAGAAAGGACCCATGACAAAAGTGAAGAGCTTCCTGTGTTTTAAGGAATCAACTTTTTATATATTTATTTCCATTCACACTTGAGGTGAGAGCAGTTTTCACCACTTTCATCTTGTACTTGTGCCTGTTTATCTCTCATTCAGATAAACCATGAGACAGGTCTCAGAGAGACACACCTGTAGTTAATGATGCAGAAGATTCTGGAAATAAATGTGTAAAAAAAAAAAAAGTGCAGAAATTTATGCTGTTGTATGAAAAAAAAGGAGTATCCTTATTAGTCCTACAGTGGGGAATTCAGAAGCATGTTAGAGCAGCAGAATAACAGTACAATGAAAAATAAACTGCAAAATGACAATATCAAGTACCTTGAAAATATGAATAATATTAAAAATAATACAATGTACCTATTGATTCTGTAACATATACTAAAAAACTACAATGCACATCTCATTTCATTTCATTTTAAGGGCTTAAGACAGAGAGATCATACTGCACTAAGTGACCTACAGACTAATGCATTGTTGTTTTTGGTCTTTTAATGACCTTTTATTGACCATGATAAAATCAGATAAAATAATCAATCAATCAAACTTAATTTGTAGAGCACTTTTCACACAGGAAGCTGCTCAAAGTGCTTTGCATGATAAAAAAGATAAAATAAAATAAACAGAGGACATTTGCACATATGGACAAACACACACGAAAATCACAAGTGATAAACCACTAAAGATAAAATAGGTAAATGGAATAGAAAAAGTACCTTATTGTACCATTCAGGGAAATGTAATTAAGCATAAGTACATGCATTATAACAAACAGGACCAACAACAACGTAACAGTAATCACGGTCAGTTAAATCCAACAGCAGCAGCAGCATCATTCTATCTCAGTCAACATTTCCTCTGCTTGACCTCATCAGAGCTACGGCGTGGACCACCTGCTCACATTTGCCAACCTGAGGCAGCTGGGGCTGCTGGTGGAGCAGCAGCCGGGGGAAACGCTGACGGTGATGGAGAGCAAAGTGGGCAAATTGGTCAACGACAAAACTGCAGGTGAAGGAGTGAAACAGTTTCACATCTGCAGGAAGTGGCTGAGTGATTTGGTGTAACCGTCTCGATCTTCATCATGATCGCTGTTTTCCATTCTTTTTCCTCCAGGGAAGCTGACAGACGCCTTCTCTTCTCTGGCGAAGAAGAGCAATTTCAGAGCACTGAGCAGAAAACTCAACCTGGTAAATGATTAAAAAAAGACTGTGTTGTGTTTCATTGTAAATGCTGTACATCATCTGTAAGTAAATTATGATACTTTGCTCAAAGGTGCCAAAGTCAGATGAAGAGTACGACCTGCGTGTCCCTCGAGACATGGCTTACATCTTCAGCGGCGCCTATGTCCCTCTGAGCTGCAAACTCATTGAGCAGGTAACACATCAGCAGGACTCACTTACTCCACGTGATCTGACTGTTTTGTCTTTTCTCCACTACCAGTGTCATGATGAATGTTGGTGTGTCTGTCATGTTATTCCTGGCGTGTTGTGTTTAGGTGTTGGAGCGAGACGGTTGGACAGGCCTTGAAGAAGTCACTCGGCTGCTGAATGGGCATGAATTTGCTGTTAAAGGTTAGTTAACGAGGAGGAGATACTGCTTCATGCAGTGAGTGAACTGTAAACTCGGCTGAGGAAGTAAAAGATTAGACAATGTTTTCTCAGTCATGCACATGGAAGGTTTTAAAGTAGCTCCATCTTTTACAAAGGGACAGGACAGAGGTTATAAGGACAGATGATCGTACAAGCAATGCATCCTTGGATGTAAAATCAACTATTTAACAGTCTGAGTCTGAAACTCTAGAAGTTACACTGCTTCTGCTTCTGGAGGCTCAAGTTGCTTGTTTTCCAGCATTTTGTGTGGACTGTTAAAAACAACGTCTCTATCAACACAGAGCCGGTCCTCTAATATCTAATCCATTCAAATGCTCTGACAGTTGTTTTTCTGTCTCTCATTAGGTAGTAATGGAGCTGATGTCAAAGCAAAGAGTGACGCTCAACGCATCGTACTGGTCATGTTCCTCGGTGGCTGCACCTTCTCAGAGATTTCCGCCCTTCGTTTCCTCGGCAGAGAGAGAGGTAAACACGGCCTGATGCGCAGGTTTCCCTTCTTATTTGGAGTTGCCAGCCATCCTACTGTTAACAATGGATGATGTGTGTTATATGATTGATGAGTAATAACCTGGCATCACATGACAACCATGAGGCAAACAACATTTTTTAAAGTATTATTGTTTCTGTCATAAATTATTTGAAATTTATTAGACCATTGACATTAATTCATCAATCAGTCATCAAAATAATCTAAGATCTAAGCAAATGAGAATGATCAAATCATTAAAAACACCCCATTGGATAATGTAAATTTGAGAGTATTTATTTTTTCATGAGACAACAATGTATACATTTTTCTTGCACTGAAAGGACAAAAGATCTCTCAGTCAGTTGGACTGAAATTTCAGATGTGCTCTGACTGGGTTAATATTTCATAAAATCTTTGAGGGTTTGTCTAACCTTTGGAGCAAGATGATGTTTTTTAAAAGTTAAAATGAAACCCTCACCAAAAAATGTCTGCTGTTGCTGTGTTTTGTGGAGAAATTCACTTATACCTTGAGGAAAATGATTTTGATTAAAGTTATTCTTCTCTTCTCTCAGGTTATAAATTCATTGTGGTAACGACTGCGATAACAAACAGTTCAAGGATGATTGAAGCTTTGCTAGACAACCATGTATGAAGCCTGTCAGCACATCATGAACAGAATCATGACACATTCCTGCAGGCCCTCGTCATGCATTCCCTCCAGCTCTGGCAGTACAGATGGAAACTGTTCCCTCATAGTCTGATTGCCATCAAAAGAACTGTAAAGATGTATAAAGTGAATAAATGTTTTTTAAAAAGTTTCAGAGCTTTGCCTTTATTCCTTTGTATTGGTTCGTATTGCACAATATGCAAAATGATAGTTATTACAGGAGCGATTAGAGAGTAGCTGACAGAACAGTAAGCCAGAACAGCAGGGCTATATTAGATTTCATTACATTTTTAAAAATGACTTTAAAAGGCAGAGAAAGGGGATGTATTTAGTCTATACTACAAAGTCATAATCCCGAGTGAGGAATAATATAATTTACTTCTGGGCTCTGACGTATGCAGATAAAGTTATAGGATAGACATACATTTTGACAGACTTATTTTAAGAAACATTTCTCTTGCTTGTTACAATTTAACTGAAAGTAACATTCAATATGTTGCAGAAATTTTAACCTTGCATTCAAAATAGGTGATTTTGTTTGTTTTGTTTTTCTGGTCAGTCTTTTTATGTATTGTATAAAAAAGTTACAAAATGTAAGCAACAGTAGAATTAACCTGTTATTACTTTATTGTTTAGTCATACAAAAAGTGTAGTTACCAAATGTACATTGGATACATTTTATGTATTATTTTCTGTTGCATTTCTCTTGTGTGTGTTTAAAGTTGTCTTTCTTTTGTTGTTGAGACTTTCTGCAATATTTGGGATTTTTTTTGTCCATGGGCGTGGGCAGGACAGTTGAAGGCGACATCCAGACAGTACATGGAGATAACGTCGTTAAGAGCAGCCGCTTTTACAGTACAGTAATCTTTTTCACTTTTCACTGTGGGTGAAGAGAAACTCTGTGATGTGGTGTTTGCCGTGGTTTCTGCTGTGGTCTGAAAGTTTTCAGTCAAGTTTCACTGTCAAACTGGTGCCTTTGTTTTATATTCATGAGCTGCTCTGCGGCGGGCGGTTGCGAGCTCATAAGATGCTGCTAAACGCTCCCCGCCCCGACTGTCGGTCCTAGTTTTACACATCGCGCGCCCCCGCCGAAGGAGCCAATCAGAGAGCAGAGTGCGCGTATTTTGAAAAGTGCACAACGGCCGCAGAGAGAGGAGAGCAGGGGACGCTCAGCAGCTCAGCACGGATCTTTGACAGGTCGTGGTTGTTTTAATCAATTCAACCCACAAACGCGACACGGTCTGGAATTCAACGATGAGAAAAAGGTAAGATGAGTTTTTCACCGATAGACTCGGAGTTTGGATAAACTTTATGAGAATAGGTAACCGTGGTTGCGACTAGATGTCAAACCAGCTCTAACGTCGGTTAACGTAACTGGCGTAGTGGAATGCATAGTGTGGCGTGTTGGTGGTAGTTATTGATTAATAACGTATTAAAAACGGGTCATCGATAAACATTATCGTGTATGTGCCCTCCGGTTGTCTGTCCCTGTAGCGAGGTGCTCGCAGCAGAGTCTGTGTCGTGCCTAAATAAAGCGCTGTGCCACCTGAAGGACATATGGGAGGAGATCGGTATCCCAGAGGACCAGAGGCTGCAGAGGACTAATGTCGTCAAGAGCCACATAAAGGTGAGGAGCGGATCATCATGTCTGTATACATCTGGTGTTATAGGACCTGCTGCTGTGTGCAGTCAGTGGGACATCCGTGGTGTTTAAAGTCTCAGATTTCGAAAAAACGATCCATGTTTTTCCCCCCCACCCAAACAGCACACGGTCTCGAATAAAAACCCATGGCTACTTGTTTCAACCTGCATCAGATTGCAAAGAAGGTGTAGCCTAACTACTGTTACTCAGGTGCAAAATTAAATTAGTGTTTATTAATATAGCACTATACAACATCCAAAATAATGGCCAAGGTACTTTACAAAGATGTAATAAAAGATGAAAATTAAATAAGATACAGGAACAGATTAAAATAGAAAAAAAAGATTCACAGCATTAACGTTTCCAGGTGCTAAAAGTTTATAAATAGGCCTAAGTTAGTTAAGTCTTAAACTTGGATTGGAAGTCAGTCAATAATTCTTCTAAATCAGGAGGCAAAGTGTATGTCTGTGGGTTAGCCAGTAGAATTGAGAGCTCTGATATCGAGGGTTTGGAGCACAAGGGGCGTAATAGAACATACCGCTTAGAGCACAAGGGGCGTTGACATTTTCCAAATTTTACAGGAGAGCAAAAACAAACTTTGCATTCATTGTAAATATTTAATTGAGAGCCATATATTTAAGCATCCTATATAGTGGGGAGGTTAAGCGACTTTTGACTTCAAGTCATGATGCAAAGGTCCCCTTTGGCATGGAAGTACCTTAGGGTCATACAAATAAATCTATCCAAAGACACAAGTGAGATCACACTTTGTATCCGAAATAAACACGTTTTTAAAATGACTTTTTCCAATTGAGAAAACCCATGCTAAAAGCACATTCCATTTAGAATGTCCATATAAACTACACTGTTTTCAGCTCCTGGATGTGATCTACAGCTTATTTGTAACATGATTGCAACATTTCAGGAGTGTTTCTCAGTTTTAATGATGAACAGGGATCTAATGCCTTTCAATCTGTAGGGTGGACTGACATAGGAAGCATAAAGTCCAGTCACAACATTCCATTATGGCTAATTTGAAATAAGAAATAAAGATACTGTAACATCATGAGATTGATAAGATGAGCATTAACATGCATTCACAAAAGTAAAAATCTACCAAAATGAAGCTCACCAGTTTCTCAGCATTAATCTGTGAGAGGATCTTAGCCAGCTATACTGCCCAGGTGAAATAAGTCAGTCCTAATCATATGCTTTATGTGGGAAATGCCAACCTAAACTTCCCTATATGTACATAAAAGCTGAACATTGCTTATTAAGGGTGTGCTACAATAAAATCTGTTAGTTTACTTTAGCAGCAGAATGTAAAATGTTTTCAGTATCAGGTTATATAAGCTTTAAATAATGTAGAGGGTCCAATATGACCCATTTTTACATTTGGGAATAGTAACAACTTTGACTTTAAGTTGACTTCTAATACGACCCAGAATAGGTCATACATGTAAATTCAACTTTTTTAAATCAACATACACAAGAAGGAACTAGTTCTAGGTAGGCCTATATTTTGACCAACACAATATTTGTTTAATTGGTCTTTCCTGACACTACTGTGATATGAATTACATCTCATTGTTTAACTACTTGTTGGCTATATTTGTTGCACTCCGTCTGATGATCAGCAAATCAGTATCAGTATAGTTTTATTAATGTTTTTACATTCATAAAATCCAATATCCTATCACAGAAGCAGCTCCATGTTGTCACAGAAGCTGTACATCTCATCCAGGAGCTGAAGACATCAGGGGATCTGCCTGTGTTTATATGGACATTCTAAATGGAATGTGCTTTTAACATGGGTTTTCTCAATTAAAAAAAGGCATTTTAAAAATGTGTTTATTTTGGATACAAAGTGTGATCTCACTTGTGTCTTTGGATAGATTTATTTGTATGACCCTAAGGTACTTCCATGCCAAAGGGGACCTTTGCATCATGACTTGAAGTCAATGGCTTATTTTTTGGGCTTAACCTCCCCACTAATATTGTTATAGAGATAAAGTTGTGAGGAATTCATATTCTAAATGATAATAAACAAAGACTTTGGCTAACTATAAAATTTTAGCAAAGAAGCCAAACAGGCGACACAAAAAGGCACTTACGCCTTTTGTGCACCAACATTTCCTACTATTTTGTGATTTTGTGGTTGTTGTTAAGGGCGTAAGTGACATTCAAAATACTGATACTACTGAAAAAAATCTTTATTTTTAAGCCATAACAGTAACATCAACATTGCAAAAACTATGAACCACTGTAAAAAAAAAAAAAAAAAAATTAATCAAATTCCTTCAGTTCTAAATTCATTTAACCGTACAATTAATTCATCCAACTCCATCAAGTTCCATCACAAATTTCAATGGGACAAAAACAATAAAAAACTTTCCCCTTTCATTCATTTACTCCAATTAGGTCATCTAACCCCATTCATTTAACCCCCTAAATTCATTTAGGCCTACTCTGATTAGGTCATCTAAGACCCTCTGCCTCCTCTCATTCTTACCCTGTCTTACACCCTCCCTTACAGTCGGGCGTAGCACCAAATTCTGGGCCTTGTACACAGTGGGCCCCTGTCCATGCCAGTGCACGAAGCGCAGAGTTGTTTTCAAGGTAAATTTATACAAAGCTGCTGATGTGCGTTCCTGTTGGGGCAGTTTTTCGACAAGCAGTCTCTTTTCAATACCCCGATTTATGTTTTTTGGGCAGCATGAGGACAGTTAATCTCCAGGTCATTCAATCTGGGCTCACTGACATTTCACTTTTCGCCGGTCGCTGTCTTTGGGCGGACTACACCCTTTTTGTGGCTCCAAGAGAGGGCCCCCAGAATGTCGTGTTGCGTGGACTTTGACACAGTCCATTCTCTCGGTTGATGTTATCAATATATTTGAAATAAATTATGACACCAATTAATTGGAGGACCCAATTCATTCAAAATAAAAACATCACACACAAAAAAAATAACTTCAGGATTTTCATGGGCCCTCAACTTACTTGGACCCTGGGTAGTCAGGTTCCCTTTTCCCCCCACTACCACACCCATGATTACAGGCACCTACTCCCCTCACCTAGACACACCACTTTCCCTCACTATACAGACACCACACCACCTCTCCTCACCTAAACACACCACGTACAGTAGATTGGTGGAATACTCCCATTTTGGCAGAGGGAGATGATGACAATCTTGTCTCCTTGATTACTACAAGGCCAGAACTATCAATACTACTTCCATTATACAGGTATTTACTTACCAATGGGATGTAGTTCAAGTGGAAATTCCAATGATGTGTAATAACACTTTCTCGGCTTCTGTGAGCTCAACTCTGGCATTACCATCCAGGATAACTGTCAAAATGGGCCAGTGCAGGTTCTGTCAGTGTAAGTGTGGCACTTACGCCTTTTGTGCACCAAACACAATGCACTTACGCCTTTTTCGCTCCAAACTGAACTTAATGTTTTGACTTACGCCTTTAGTGTTTTAAGCCTTTAGGTCACTATGATTGGACAAAGGGATTAAACCAACTTTCTGATTGGATAGAGCTTTTCAAGACCTTTCCAATGATATATAAATGTCATTTTACCCCAAAATGTCACTTACGCCCCTTGTGCTCCATGGGGTATGTTCTTTTACGCCCCTTGTGCTCCAAACCCTCGATATGTTGTTGGAAATGTAACATTTGTGAAAAATGTGTTGTGTTGATTTTATTTCTGGAAACAAAAGCACATAAGAAAGGCAATTTCAGTGGTCCACTGTTCAGCTTCTCTCTAATGGGACTTTAGTTTTCTCCGTCAAGGCAAGACTAGTAGAACAATGGCTTATATGAGGACAGTAAAAATTAAAACGCTTGCAGTAGTTTTGTGAATTCTGTCATAAATGACTTGGCATTAAACAAGTTTACGATGGGTCTGAATTTTAAACCAAATCAAGTTTGGGAGTGAGAGAGTGGGTGAGAGTGTGAGTGTGTAGTGGGAGGGGGTTTGTGCTAATACAAGACAACACAACAATCATTATGTGTGAAACTAGGCCACTGGAAAGCAGTCAAAGCCCAAATACCATGAATAGACTGGAGTGCAGTTTCAGTTTTGGGTTGTCTCTATGTTGACTAGATCCTAATGAGTGTTACTATATTTCTTGTGGCTGATCATCTGATCATCTGACGACCAGTACTATCAAACTGTGTTGATTGAAACTAGATGATTGATTGGTGGGATTGCAAAGAAATGAAAATATCAGCACCTTTATCGGCTAACCTCCACTATGATCATGTACTGGATATTGGTAAGAATCTACACACATCCTTCTGCATATGTTTAATTGATTTGACTGTATTTATCCACCAGAGCCTATTAGATATGATGATCAAAGAAGAGGAGACCCTGAAGAATAGGCTTATAAAGAGCATCCAGTCGTGCAGGACAGAGATGGCGAAACTCTGCCTGGAGCTCCAGCTATCTGTGTTTGAGGTAACCACACGTTCAATGTAAAGATGATTGTGCTTCTGTTGACTAGATTCTGTCACACCACACTATAAATCCTCCTTAACTGATGGATAATTTATTGCCATCTTCTGTGAATATTCAGGAGGAGGAGGGTGTTAGCATGCTCCAGCAGGAGAAGAACATCCGCACACAGATGGAGGCTCTGGTGAAGGAGAAGAATCGGAGGATGCAGCAGCTGAAGTCCCTGTTGGAGCAGGACCAGGACCTGTGCGACATCCTGTGCTCCATGCCGTACGGAGTTGCTCCAGACTGTGTACCATCACTGGAGCAACTGGAGAACTTCAGCCAACACATCGCCAACCAGAACACAGAGAAGGTGGAAGCTTCCCCTCTTTTACATCTGCTGCTCCTCTGCTTAGTCATAGATAGATAGTCATGCAGGACTAGAGCAGCTGTGTTTTTGTGTGTTGTGTTGCTGGTGGCAGGGCAGGCAGAAACTGTTTGAAAAATATAAAATGGAAGATAATCCGTGTTTTACTGTGTCCTGTCAGATGAAAGCCTCCTTTTTGATTAGTGGTGGATAAATGAAGCCCTATACTTTTTTTTAATAGCTTCAAACACATCTGGTGACATCTTGTGTTTTTACAAAAACTTACAGCAGTGCATCTAGCCGAATCCGTATACTCAGTTCACTACTCAAAGAGTTTCTTTCCATTGTTCAGATAATAACCATTTGATGAAGCTAAATTTACACCATAAAGTCAGTGTTATTTGTTTTTGACCAAATGTTGTGCTGCTTTCATGTTTTCAGGCGAAGCGACACGAAGAGTTCATGGAGCTCAAAAAGCAGATCATCCTGTACATGGAGGAGCTGGACCACATCCCTGAAACCAGTTTTGAGAAGGACGTGGTCTGTGAGGATGAGGACTCCTTTTGTCTTTCCAGAGACAATATTACAGCTCTCAAACTGCTCGTGTGTCAGGTGAGACCCACGCAACCATCCATTTTCTGCTCCTTATTCAGCCTCATAATCCCTAATGGTTTCAACAATATCCTCCATAGTTTGGCTGCTGTGAATCTAGCTTTGAATTCCAAATGTCTTCAAAGGGGACCTATTATGCTTATAAATTATAAATACGTTTAAAATGTTGGATACTTGTTCTAGAGGACGGGGAAGCATATCATGAGGTAGGCACGTGTTGAAGTAATTCCTTGGGGCAGTGTCAGGTGCTCTGAACCGCTGCAAACCCTGAGTTTGGAGAGTTTTAGTTGGAGGCTGATGTCACGGTACATCTAACCGTACAATGATAATATGAGATGTGGTGGCATTTAGTGGTTACCATTCAGAGACGTCTTGCAAAAGTCAGTGCTGTGACAGAGGCTCAGGCTGTGGGTGCTAGTTTCACAAATAATTGTTTATTGATAGAAACTTTCAATAGTGCCCCACTGGGGTGCAGTATCATATTAAAGGAGTCATCACCCGGAAATCGCAATTTCTCTTGTTAAAACATGCATATTGGTGTTTGACCTCCGTTGAAACTTGCCTGAAAAGCTGGAGTTTGCTGTGACAGGAATAGCACACAATGGTGTGCCTTCCTAAAGCACGAGATTTTGATTCTGTCCGACGGTGACCTCACCGGCGGAGGCTAGTTTCACCACCCAACCCCGGCCCGTCCGCTACCTGAAAAGCGGTACCAGGGGGCTGTTTTGTTTGGAGTCTGCATGCAGGCAAGCCCCCCCGGCTCTGTCCTTCCTGCGGCGAATCAACGCGTGCCTCATACAGTGCACATCCGGACCAGTCAAAACCTCGCGCGTAATCTCGCGTGATAAAGTCGCGGTAGGAAAAAGGGTCAGAACAAGCTCAATGTTTGATTAAAATTTTTTTTTTTTTTCTAATAAGTTTTACGAATTGATCCAAAGCGATCCAAGGGGGGCTGGATACGTAAAAAACCAGGTGATGACTCCTTTAAAAGCCCCTGAAATTAGCATAATAGGTCCCCTTTAAACATCTTGCATTTAATTCTGTGATTTCCTACAGTTTAACTTCAAGCCCTTCTGAGGATAAAGAAAAAATGTTTTTATGGGCCCCACAGATTATAGTTGGGACTTTAAAGCTGACTGGCTGAATTTGGGGGCTCATTTGAATGTGTATCATAAGTGATCCAGCTCTGTAGCCACAGTCACCCTCAAAGCTGCTGAGTAGTGAACTGATGCCACTGTCTTTTTATTGATCCTGCAGCTGGAGGAGCGTAAGACTGAGAATGAGGCCATGTGTGAGAACCACAGGGAGAAGATCCAGCGACTGTGGGACAGACTGCAAGTTCCTCAGGAGGAGAGGGAAGTCTTCAATGACCACATGGTCATGTCCAAGAAGAGGAACCTGGAGGCGGTGAGAGGAATCGCCAGATTACACTTTCAGAGCACTGTGGCTACTGTGTTCATGTTCGGTTAACATATTCATTTTCTTCTTCAGTTACAAGCAGAGGTTCAGCGTCTGGAGGAGCTGAAACTGCTAAACATCCGCAACGTCACAGATGCCATCCGCTCTGAGATCGCTGTGTTCTGGGAGAAGTGCTTCCTCAGCACTGACCAGCGACAGGCATTTGCACCATATTTTAGCGGTGGGTTCATTTGGTATTTAAGTTGTTTTAAACCAAATGATACTGAAGTTTGTAGAAGTGATGATACTGACACTGAATGACTGTTTTAGAGGATTTTACGGAAGAGTTGTTGAGTCTGCACGACGCTGAGATCCAGCGCTTAAAGCAGCACTATGAGGACCACAAAGTGCTTTTTGACGGGGTTCACCAATGGGAGGAGAGCTGGAGACTCTTCCAGGATCTGGAGGTGAGTCCTCAACAAGTTGTCAGGTCATTTGGAAATTGTAAATAGAGTAAATTAGAAAACCAAGTGCAGACACTAGTTGATTATTTTCGGGCTGCCTCAATAAATGATTCAGGCCAGTCAGTCTATTGGAGATATCCCTATACAGTAGCAATGGGTCTAACCACTGATAGCCAAGAAGAAATTGTATATAAATGCTAAACTGTTTGAGGTTATTTAAGTGTCACCATTACACTGCCCCTCCACCAGAGAGCACCGTACAACTTTTTTCATCAGAAAGACCCCCAAACAAACAGTTTTATTGTTTTTAAGGTTATGTTTTTTTTGTTAGCTTACGATATTTTAACATAAGAATAGTTAAATGTTGATTTTGATTGATCATTCTTTTTTTTTTAATACAGTTATATTTAAAGTTCTTTCTCATGCATCATTAAACTTGAACAGTGTGGTTCAGCTGCTTCTCAAGAGGATCAGTGCGTTTTATTCAGTTTTAGAGTTTTGTTTAGGATCTGATGTAATGAAGCATTTTTGAGACAAGTAGTTTTAAGATGAGATGCTCCACAGCTAGAATACCATCCCAAATCATTTTTTGTGTGTTGTCTGGTTTTGTGACTGCATTTTGGAAAGAAACACCTTATTATGCTCATGATGTGAAACTCAAATCTTTCTCGTTGTCAGAAAAAAGCCACAGATCCAACAAGATTCACAAACAGAGGAGGAAACCTTCTCAAAGAGGAGAAGCAGAGGTCTGAGCTGCATAAAAGCCTGCCAAAGGTGAGACATGACCTCCTATTAGGCTCAAAACTGATAGTATCTTAAAGCAGATATCAGTGGAATGTTTTTGTTAATATAAGTCCTAAATAGTCCTATTTTCCGTCAGCAATCACTTACATGGAGTGTTTCAGCCGTAACACGAGTCTCTCCGTCACTCTGCTCTGCTGCAACCCGAGGAGAAAATTTTTCTTGTGGGATACAAGTGTTATCCAATGAGGAGAGAGAACGGCATGAAGGGCTGTGTGTGCAGCCAAGGGGTGCGCGTGAATGTGGTGACGTAGAACGAGGACCAGTAGATGCCTGACGAGGGCGGGGGCTGCTAACTCATGGTGCGTTCAAAGAAACTCGTACTTTGTGTTTTTCCTTCCTGTGAAGTCATACCAGTTTGATCTGGTACGAGTTCACGGGTTGGAAGTTACGAGTGGCCGTTATAGGGAACTTTCACAGACAACAGGACGGTAAAAACACGAGCTACGGGTTACCTGGAACGCTACAGAGTTGTAGTTGTGACTTGAAGCTGTAACTTACGGTTTCAAAAGCCAAAAGCATTAGCCGAAACGGCCGTGCCGCTGATATCTGCTTTAAGCATTTAAACATTTGACAAATAACATATCTGTTTCTTGATTTCTTTTAGCTTGAAAAGAAACTGAAAGCCCAGATTGATGCATGGGAAGGCGAACAGTGTCGGGAGTTTCAAGTGAACGGCCAGAAGTTTCTGCAATATGTGGAGGAGCAGTGGGAGCTGCACCGAATAGAAAAAGAGAAGGAGAAACAAGAAAGGGTAAACAAGTTGTCTTGTTGTATCAGAGGTTTAGTCAGTATGTTTGCTAAGAAATGTGTTGACACTCATTTACTTAATCTAAACAGCACCTGAAGAAGAGCAAACAGACTGAGGAGGACATGCTGTACGGAACAGCAGTACGAACTCCGACCAAGCGCAGATTCCTCGGCACAACAACGCCAAATAAAACAAGAAAGTTGGTAAGGTTCTTTGTGCCTTACTCTTGTAATTGATCAAAGGTTTTTTTCTGTTTTGATCAAAGGTTTTGTTGGGTTTTTGGTGTGATTGTCTGTGTCAGCACTAACGCTCTACCTCTTTCTCTCTCATTAGTTTAACGCGACCTCCAGTATTTCTAGCGGCACCTCAAACAGCACCATGCGCTCTGTCTATGGTGGAACTGTCTGTCGCTCACCTGTTCCCCGCCCACCGCTTTCATCCAACAAGGTTGGTTTCAAAATAAACACAAGGCATACTAGAGCTGGGTGATAACAGCCTTAAAATAAAACCTCAGATTCATTATTTATTCATTCATTGTACAATTTTGATCAGTTTTGAAAGCCACCTCATCTGTATTGTCTTCCCACCACATAATGGGGAAATAATTGCACTAATTATTAGCTGCTTGTTAGTAATAGTTGGCTTCTACTGCTGTCAATGCAAAACAGCTTAGTCCTCCCACTCAGCATCTGTTTGATGCTGAATAAATGAGTCACGCTGCTGCTTTTAGTCTCCAGAGTTTTACAGACTTTAAAGTGACAGTGGTTTGATCCAGATCAAACACTAAAAACTCCCCACACTACTTCCAAACAACTCAGCAGATGCTGATCTCCTCACTGTTATTAGCTCACGCTGCCATGTTGGTGTTTCACTTGTGTCCGAAAAGAACTCTGTGTTACTATGGAAACCCAGGGAAAGTTAAATTAGATTTTCATTTTTTAAATTTTGTCCTGAAGCATTATTTAATACAAATCAGCTCTAAGATATACACACATCAAACCTAAAAGCTGTACATTTAAAGGGATAGTTCACCCAAAATTCTAATTTCACTAATTTTCCACTCGCTCTCATGTTGACTAAGGGTTGGGAGAAGTTTCAGACCCCCTGTAACTCCAAGAAGGCACGGATGACTCTGAAACTTCTCCCAACCCTTAGTCGACATGGGGGTGAATAGAAAATTAGTGAAATTTGAATTCTGGGTGAACTATCCTTTTAACTCTAAGCTGTAACACTCAACTCCCATTTGTCTGATTTGTCTCCCTCACTCTGTGTCCTCCAGGGTACAGCACCAAGGACACCAGGAAGCACTAAGCCCCCACATCCACGAATACAGAGCTGTAACAAGGAGAACGAAGCCACCTTGAAAGGAAGCCCTCTGAGTGGTGCGTTGCTGACTCCCGCTAGTCCACAGCGTAACTTCAGCATGGCTTCTGTTGCCAGCACATATTCAGAGTTTGTGGTAATTTACACTTTTGTCTCTAATTTCTTTGCTTTGCATCTTTTTTTCTGTACCACAACACATTTAAGTGTATTGAAGGCTTGACTGATGATGCACCAATGCTAATGATGTAAATTTATATTTTAGAGGGACTTGGTCAACCCTGAGTCTGTTCAGTCAAGGTGTGTTTGAGAGGTTTAAACCTTGTGTGATGCTCACTAATCTTTTAGCTTCATTGCATGGCTCTAATCAAGGGTGAGATTACCCATTTACCCCCTGACTGCCGCAATTCCCACCCCCTTGGACAGGGTTTTGCTATAGCATCACTCCAGCTTGCCCAGTGTCTACACCAGATGTTTTAAAGTTGTCAGACAGATATTGATCCAGAGTCAGATCTTTTGTTTTTGGCAGGGGAGTCAGATTGGGAATTTACTGGCATCAGGCCAGAAAAATGTCCATATATTTACAACTTGCTTGTTATTTTGTTGAAATAATTACATATCTAAGAATGAAGGAATTAATGTCATGTTCATTTTTTTTTTTACAAATTAGATTAGTTTGTTCTATAGCTGTAATTTCCTCCATTTTTCTTTTGTCTCTAGAAACTGAATATAGAAATGCTCCAGTCTAGAATAGTATATGAGATTGTACTTTAAAATTTTCATTTAATGTTAAATTGCTTCTGAAATTACTATTTACCATTGCCCTCCTTAATTAGTTAGTTGTTTACAGTGTGCCGCCACCTTTTACAGTGTTTCAGTGTGTTCAATAAGTAAGATTAGGCTCCGTTCATGTGCTGCATTTGCTCCAAATGAGCAATGTGTTGTAGAGGAGATGACACAAGGTCACTATGGCTAAATGGCATTGAATCACAAGTTGACTTGATTTTAACATCCTGATGATACTTTATGCAGTTCAAAGACAAGATGGATCAGTTAGAGTTCAGTCTATTAGTTTGTGTTATTGTCTTCTCACTAATTCACACTAACAGTCTTCAGTGTGTCATTTCATCATGATTATCAGTTGTTATTGGCAGGTTTTGTTGTCTTGATTTCCACTTTATGTTCCATTATGTACAAGGAGTTGAATTAACAGCTACTGTTATGTTTCCACAGCGAGACCTGTCCCAGGCCTCTAACGCCAAGGTCCAGCACAACGTCCTGAATTCCACCATCACCAACCTCTGACCCTTCCTCTCTCATGGCAACTGAACCAGCACAAGAACCGTAGTCCTTCCAATGAAGGCCTGATCTACTATAAGGTGGACAAGATGGATTATTACCCGTCACTGCTTTCTGCTTTTATATATAAATGAAGGTAATAATATATTCAGTTTTAAGGCGGTGATAAACAAGGGACAAGGAATCAATTGTCATTTACTGAACCTTTCCTTTTCACTGTTAGAGAGCAGAAAATGTTTGTATCATAAGTTAAACTAACACTACTTTGGCTCCCTGATTGTGCCAGATACTGAGATGTAATAAAAGTTGTCTACATCTTGAAGCTACTGCACATTTTTTTAAAAATTGAAGAAAAAAAAACAAAAGAGGAAGAGAAAGTTTTGCTTTCTGGAGTTATGCAATCTGGAGTTACTGGCCAAATGTATTATGAAGACTTTGCACTTTTGTTTTTGTTTTTTTACTTAGAAAATATATTGCAGCGCATAATGTAATATTTTATGCACACTCACACTGTTCCTTCCAAATCTGTTTTTATACATGTATGTATTTGTGTGTATATATTCCTGTATCTCCTGTTCTCACCTCTACTGTTTCACAAAGATGTTAGTTCAAACAGGCTGTTTAGACTGTTGGTTAAAATGTGTCATATTGGTGCTGTATAGCTGTTTAAATTAGTTAAATCACATGGATTTGATACACTATCATGGCTGATTTGGAAAAAGCTTGTCAAAATACATTAAAAGCTTTTTCCCTTGAAAAGCACAGACTGGTTCTGTTTCTGTGAGGATTCACATTTTCCCCCTTCCCTTCCTGCATTGCCAAACAAAATATCTAAATTCACATATTCTCCTGCATTTTAATGTATTTTGGAAAGTCCTATAACGTAATTGTCTGAAAGGGACTATAACAAAGGAAAAAAAAGTGGTTGATATCAATATGAACCACTCTTAATATTGATGCAAATTGCTCAACAGTAAAGTATTCTATTTATTCCCGCTGTGTCTTTGTCTTTGTCTCAGTTTACGTGTTGGGTTATGTATTTTCAAAATTCTGATGTATGCATCTCTGCTGCATGGCTTTGGTGGATTCACCAACTCTTATAAGCTTGTCACTGGCCAGCAAAGCAGCTGTCTACCAATCATCTGTGTTCTGTTTATTTGACCCAGTTAGGATATTGCATCATTTAGGTGACTACAGGTCACAGTTTCTATTTCTAAGAATGGACAATCAAATGTACCTCTTTGTTATATGTCATTATTGAGGAGTTCTTGTCACACTTCATTTCTGCTCCCAGCTCTTATAAAAAAAAGTCAATCTGATCTCTAGGTAAATATGCAGGAGTGAAAACCTTTGTACTCAGGCTCAGAGCTGATATCTGTTTAGGGCAGCCTTTTTTCATGTTTGTTATTGACATTTCAAAAGAGAGTTTTGGAGAGTTTAAAAAAAATGCAAATGATGAAACAAAAACTACAGGAACCTCCCACTTCCAGTAAAATGCCACTATCTATTGCAAAAAGGAATAAAACACAGACAACCACAAACAAGTGAGCAGCAACTTCATTTGCTCTTATCTGTTTACCTTTAGAGGAGCTCAAATATCAGTGAGAGGACAACAATTGATTATCCGAACCACAGACCACAGGAGGGAACGGACAACTGTCAGTACCTGAGCAAAGATGGAACACATACAGACTTTACTTCTGCTCTGTCCGTTTCTATTTTTTACCACCATGGCATCAGATGAGAGTGGTATGTGCTCATATTACTGGTTTTCATGTTATATCTTTTGATTTGAAATGCCTGTTTGCACATTCGCCGTTTAGTCTCAGTGTCTTACAAGATAGACTTTTGTGTAAGGTTTCTGTGTGAGTAGAAATGATCATGGTGCAATCTAAGCTAAATATTTCATTCACAGCTTGAAATGTTTTTTTTTCTTTTTTTACATTTCCTCTGCTCTTTTGACAAGAATCTGACAGAAACATATTTCTTTTCTGCTCAGTCTATATAAAATATTTTAACTCAGGAATAATAGATTTTCAATTTCATTTTGAATTTTCATTGACATGTTCTGTCAATTTTTTGACGAATCTCCAAGGTGAGTTTTGTATCCTTTTTTAGATTATTGTTTATACAGTTTATAAACACAATACCTCAAGTAAGCAGTTGACTTTCATTTATTGGCAAATACACACACACACACACACAAAATCAATTAAATCCTCATGTCCTTGCAGTGTGTCCTAGGCCTGAGCTTGGAGCCCACATGAAGATGGATGGGATCCAGAAATACTTTAACCCCGGAGCAGAGTTAGCGCTGTCCTGTATACAAGGATACACACCCACGTCAGGACCTCGAGTGATTGTGTGTGGTGCAAGTGGAAGATGGTCAGGCACCAATTTAGTATGCAAACGTGAGTTTCCATTATTCTAGTGAGATTTTGCTTTATTGTAATTCAATTGTTGACGCAACATGGAATAAAGTAGGCTACACTGGTAGATTTTATTTGTTAAGCAAGATTAATGCTAAAACATTTCTTCCATATTCTAATTGTTATACTCTCTGATTATTTATGTTCTAGGAATCTAATCATTACTATTTCTCTTGCATGCGGTGGTAAAATATGTTTATTGGAGACTAAAGAAGAAGTTATTCATTGATTGATTGATTGTGAAAATAAGAAGAAAAAAAACCCAAATGTGTTATAATTGTGTGGATAGGTTGCAGAATGACATCACAGTTCGACTTAGCTAAGGTTACATGTTATACAGCAGGTACAACAGCACACATGCAGTTCTTTATTCTAATAATTCATAAAACTGAAAAGCCAAAATGTCTGTTTCACACTGCAGCAATTCTGTGCCCCTACCCTAATGAAATATCTAATGGACAATTCCATTCCCCTGCTACTACGTACCAGAGTGTCGTCCACTACAGTTGTAATAAAGGGTAATGTGAAATCATTCTATTAAATTTGGTTGACATAAGTTTGGGGATAGTCTGCTAATGAACCATGCATGCATGAGATGCTATTTTAGGCCAGATGTATTTCTGTTATTGCTTATCAAGTTACTGCTGTTGTCACTGATTATATTGACTATTTAAGCGATTAGGCAAAACATCTGAAAATAGATTACCTTAATGACAATTTAGTTCAATTTACATGCATTGCATACATCTTTTAAAATGTTTTTGCATGTATCTGACCTTTCTTTTCTTTTGTCTTCTATCAACATGGCTTCAAATGCATTCATCCTCCATCCATTGTCAAATATTTTGTGAATATCTTTGTAATCTAAATATGAACTAATGCTCTGCACAGGTATATCTTGGATGGACCCAGTTCTGCTGTATGCCAAGCCAATGGAACATGGAGTGGAGCAGAGCCAGTGTGCAATCGTACGTAGCTAATCCACTGCAAATAAAGTATACACAATATACATAACTCACTCATACGAACATTTTCTTTTTTAATAGAAATAGAACATATCAAATATCAAATTTTAGTTGGCATGCTTAAATCTCAACCTGACTAAATAGCTAAGAAATACAAACAGTAAAAGCATGATTATCGATACATATGAACTGGCATATTCTCTCTCCTCTCTTGAAGCTGTGAAATGTGGTCTCGCTCCAATTCCACAGTATGGGATGATTGTTTATCTTAGGAAGATAGAAGGGAGCACCACTGTGTATGGTGACACCGTGACATACAAATGCCTGCCTCCATACGCCGTTATTGGTGAGGAAACTGCAAGGTGCACTGAGAGTGGCACCTGGACTGAGACGCCTGAATGTAAAGGTATGGAATAACCACCAGAGGACGTGTTGTCTGACTGTTGAACAACATGTTTCACAGTTCACTTTTGATGCAAAATGAAAAAAATGCAAAATTACACCCACTCTACACATAGAAAACAATAGAATCAACAATAATCACACACAGCAGAAATTTTCCTCTCTGATCCCACACAAGCTGTCCAGTCAAGAGCAACAAATCACAAGAAGATGTGTTGGGGGGTCCAGTGGATGGTCAGAGGAGCCCAAAACATACACATTTTGTTGTGATCATAATAAGCTTACATAATTTCAGAACAGTAGTGATTCTTAACAACATTAGAAATAATCTTACCAACTGTTCATCTGAAAGATGAGAAGATGAGAAGAAGAGAATCTTTGGGGTAATCAAAAACTTTTTGTTTGAGTTTCTTTTTCAAAAGTACTTTACAATTGTCCAGTTTTGCTGTGCTATAGGGTTCTGTAGGCTATCATGTAGAATCAATCTGTATATAAAGACAACTCCGAGAATATGGGTGAATTTCTCACTGTGCTGTGGAAAAGACAACACTTTCTTCCACGTAGAAGGGTATTATGATGCAGCAGGGTGTACTGAAAAGCACAACACATGATAATATACTAGATTGAATCAAACCACATTTGGTTCCAAAGAAAAAGTTCAAAACACTGCAACTGCAATACGACCATATAATCAGTAACCAAGTGAACATGAAATTAATGCATGCAGTATCTAACTGAATTTGTTTTGTTATTATTGTTTTTTTGCTTTTTCAGTGGTAACATGCCCTGCACCAAAGGGCATTGATAATGGCTTCATGTCAAACAGTGACGACAGACAATTTGGATTCATGGAAAGAATCAGATATGGCTGCAACCAAAACTATGAACTGTTGGGAAACATGGAGATTGTCTGTCAGAAGGATGGGACATGGTCTGAAAAGCCAACCTGCAGGGGTAGGGTACAGTTTTTTGTTGTTTTTTTTACATTACATGTTTTGGTGACATCTGCATTCTTGGGATGTTCTGTCAATCTATGCAGCATGGGCCACTGTGGTTATGTAAATAGAATCACACAAAATGTTGTGCTACTGTTTAGACAAATGTTTCTTTGTTTTGTGGAGTTAATTTGGGTTATCAGAATGGGAGCAGCAGGTTTGATCTCAACAGGAAACCAACCAGTTTCTTGTTTTCACTTAAATGTGTGAGCGAACATGGGATAAGACAATACTGTATCTTGGGAGCATTTCCCCAGTTACTGGTTTTAGTTCTGGTGGAATCAGTCCGTAAGTACCCACCACCAGTATCTGTCCAGGGACTAGTTTTGTGGGTTTGTTACGTTAAACATTCAGTGGTTAATGTGGTAAGATCTGTACCCATACACTATTGACTTTGTGCCTGTAATACCAGAGGATGTTTCGGCCTAAACAACTTGGTTAGGTAAGTTTAGATCAAGAATAATGGCAAGGAGGAAATGGTATCCTTCAGATTTAGCTGTGTGGCTGGGAATTGGTCACTTGGTCTACCAGCAGCTCACGCTTTGTTTGTGAGCTTTGTTGTAGCTGATTCCTTCTTTGTGTTTTGTGCCTTGGGGCCTCTGGGTGGCTTGTTGTGAGCCCTTGGTTTTGGAGGAACCTTTGGGTTTGTTACTTTGGCGTGGTGCTGTGTTAATTGTGTGTTTGGTAGCTGGGATTTTGTGACGATGAGGCAATGAATTGCTTTGTCTAGCTATGGGTCTTGCATTATACCACAAACCAAGGGAAGGTGGGAACAGTGTTTTATAGCATGGTTGTCTTGTATGTTTTTGTTTCAGGTACGAGATCTTGATTTTAAGAGGGGAAGGGGGCTGAAAACTCTCCCATTGTCTTGGAGGTCGTCCTGGGCAATCCCGACCAGACAAATGTCTCAGACGTGAGGGTCATCAGCTGATGCCGTTTGCCTGGGCCATCTACACTATAAAAGCTTGGCCATGTGTTAATTTCTCTACTTTCCATCCGGTGATATCCCTTTTGGCTTTGATTTTGCACATCCAACACCTCCACAGCACACATTACGCTCATCCATGCACTGCATTCATGATAGAACTTGCAGACTACCACACCTCATTGTGTTGTCTTTACGTCGTTGTTTTAATAAATTGTTTGCTTTGAGTTTAACTTTGTGTGGTCTCCTTCCTTGTCACATTCATATTAGAATGAATATACCACGTTCAGTTCAACAGCATGAGATAAACTGTGACCAAGTGACACATATAGAAAAATAACACAAACTCCAAAAGTCTATATAATTAATTAACTTAATTTGTTATTTTGATGTGGTGATATGCCCTCCACCAGAGGCCAGGCAGCCCCAGTTCGAATCCCGCATTGGGCAGCCCTTTCCTGCATGTCATTCCCCGTCTCTGCCCCCCCATTTCCTGTCTCTCTCCCCACTGTATTGTCAATTAAAGGCAATAAAAAAGCAAAAATATACTTAACAGTGACCAAAGAGACTTTGAAATTAGGGAAAAAACAAAAAGCCGTCCTACATGGGTAGGAATTATGTCAAATAGTTTTTGTGGAAACTAGGCTATAGGAAACTGCACTCCTATTATTGAATTGCACGTCTCTCCCCTCTCCCTCTCTCTCTGTCTCTGTAGGGGTGGGGGGCGGCATCTAGACTTGAGTCCTCTTTCATCACCTAAGAGCTTCTCTGTTAACCTGAATCCACTGTAGGATGCATCCAGAATATGATAATAGTGTGAACATGCATAACAAATTCTTCTGTCTGTCAAAATATGTGATCTGGGTGTTTAGACTGTAGAAGTGTGTAGGCTAAACTAAGGCAGCTGACTTAGAGAGGTTACAACAGTTCAACCTCGGCATCAACAAATCGTTTAGGCTACAGCCTGCCCCTTTAATTTAATCAGTTTTGAGTTGCCATTATCTGATGTAATCTAACTTTCTTTTGACTGTTGTGATATGATCATGAGACGCATGGATGCAAAACAATGGATCCATTGTTTTCTGAATGGCCAAAACAAAAAACAAACGAACAAAAATGGTCGTCAATCATAATAATGAATTGCAAGTATTCACAAAGAATTTACGAAGATTTTGTATTATGCATTTGTTGTTGATGATTTCTAGGAAGTCACGGGATTTATTTTGAAAAGAACCGTCCCGGAAGTCCTGTTGTCAGCGGGGCGGACTACCGGAGGAGGAGCCGAAAAACATCCATGGAGGAGTGCATGGTAGCCGGCTGACAGATCGGACTGTATAGCCTGTGGAGTAGAGACACCACACAGAACATCGGGGTGTGGTAGTGATGAAAAGCTGAGTCTTTCCGTAGTTAATTCATACAGACAGCAGGTCAGCCATGTCCGGAGCTTTAGCGAGGCTGCTCTTCTACCCGACGTTGGCCTACAACGTTGTCATGGAGAAGGTGTCCTCCAGGCGGTGGTTTGACCGGGTGGACGAGACGGTGGTCCTGGGGGCTCTGCCCTTCAGGTCCATGACCAAACAGGTGAGGCTGGCACCGCACTGTCCGGTGGAGCACACACCACATAGCTCACTGAAGTTAAAGGAGAAATGTCACGTCGGTATTAGCCATGTTATTAGCCTCTTAGCCGACCGATGCTCTCTTGCTTTTTCACCTAAAGAGTTTCAACAGCCTGCATAAAAACACCGAAACTTTGTGAAAACTTAATTAAACCATGAAGTTTAAAGCATGCATGAAAAGTCATTAAAGGATAATGTATCCTGAAGCCACTGAAATGTCAGATAGGCTACTTGTAGTTGCTGTACTTGATCTAAGTTCAGTCTTAAAAGGAAATATATCAAAGATATTGTAAATTATTGACAGTATAATTAAGAGCTGACAACAAGAGGGGGCTAAAGTAATAGGCCTACAGTGCTTGGCCATGAGATTGCAGATTTGGTCTGATTAACCAATCAAAAACTAGTGGTCGTTGATGTGGACTTGTGATCTTGATCAGGATCTGAAAAAAATGTATCTGCAGTCATATCAGAAATCAAATAAAGTTCTGAATGTTGAATCTGTGTTTCACAGCACAGTGATGTGAATTAGTGAGTTGTGAATTTGTGAATTTTTTTTCTGTTTATTTACTCATCCACAAAAAACTGCACATTTATGGATAATACATTATAGAAAATAAAGCATATGATTGTCTCTATTATTGTGTCACAGCTGGTAGAAACAGAAAATGTTCGAGGGGTCATCACCATGAATGAGAAGTACGAGACCAAATATTTTTGCAACTCAGCTGAGGTGAGTTCACTTCCCTTGACCTATCACTCTGAAGTTGAAGCTTCAGCAAGTAGTTGTGATGCAGTCAGCTCAATTATTGTCATTGACTTAATTGACATTGGGCTGTTTTTGTTTTTCGGACTCTTTGATGCATGACACGTGAAGGAATGGCAGGCTGCAGGCGTGGAGCAGCTGAGGCTGAGCACTGTTGACCTCACTGGTGTCCCCAGCCTTGAGAACCTGCACCGAGGCGTGGAGTTCGCCCTGCAGCATAGAGAGCATGGAACCAGCGTGTACATCCACTGCAAGGCCGGACGCTCCCGCAGTGCCACATTGGCTGCTGCCTACCTCATAAGGGTCAGTATGTACCAGTATGGAAGCTGCACCATCATCTCCTCCACCTGAGAGACAGTTTTAACCCTAATGCCTAATCGTTACTGTAATTAACACTCTGTTCATAGTTACTGGAAAGAAATGTGTTCCTGAACTCATCTTAGTGTAGGTATTGGACAACAAACTCCACATTATAAATTGTGTTTTCACTAGTATGTCTAGTAACACAAAGAGGAAACTGTGTACTAAAGAAGCACAGTCTGGATGGCGTCCTGTATGACTACGAGCAGCTGAACCATTCAGTAAGGGTGCTAGTGTTTTTCAAAAGAGATACACAGCAAGGTAAAGAAGTTTACCTTAATGATGACATGATGGAAGTAAATGAGTCACAAAGCGGAGTTAACAGATTGTCCCCTGCAGCTCTTTTCACTTCACTGTGGTTGTTTGTGTTTGAACTTTTCCCACTGCAACATGCCAAACTGAAACACTGTCTAGCAGGATACCTCTGTAATCTATCTAGTTGATTAGATTAGGTTTTGGTTCAGTCTCACAGTCAGTGGTTTCATGATTCTCCGTTCAAGTACTTTTGTTTGACATGGTTTATCTCTTCTGACAGTTACACTGCTGGACTCCAGAGGAGGCCTGCCAGAAGCTGGCATCCGTTCGGCCCCACATCCTGGTGCGTACCGCTCAGGTGGAGATGTTGAGGAAATACTACCGGGAGGTGTGTGGGCAGCTCGGCTGAGAGCGCAGGGGTCACGACGAGTCAGACTTCATTCCCCCCACAGCAGCAGAAAGACTGGACTCAGAGCCTTATTTAAAGACGAAAAACGTGCCTGTGGTTGTATCAACCAATCCTCTGTATCATAATGTGCACCCTCTGAAGTGTAAATGCCAAACATTGCTCCTGTCTTGCTCTCAACCATATTTTTAGAAGCAAATTTCATGGCTTTTATTAAGATAAGATAGATAGATAAGATATACTTTATTGTCCCAGAGGGAAATTCATTGTTCATTATTGGAAAACTGGTGATTTTAGTGGTTAATCCAGGCAGGACAGCAGACAAGAAGCACCATCATGGATTATGTTTTGCATCATTCATTTTATAAAACATGTGGCTTCAAAGTATCAATATGGAACACTGATTAAAACCATGTCTTTAAAAAATCTCTGATGTTTTAGTACCTGAGGGGAAAAGATACTAGTTTTATTTCTAGAACATGTAAAATTTAAGTTATGTTAAAAGAATGTAAACAATGCCCCCCAAACACATCCTTTTATTTTTTATTTTTGCCAGATTCATTCAAATTCAATAAGAAATACAACATTGAAAAGTGGTTTGCTTCTTATTTGAATAAAAAATATATCAAGGAACTTCACTGGATTGTTGATGTTTGTTTCTTATAAGGATGCTTAAAAAATAAGAGTTGCTGAGTACAGTGAAGAACCAGTTACTTCAGTTCATATTTTCTTCTTGTGCCTTATTCCTATAAATATAATCTATTGTTTTTTTTATTGTTGGTTATCTACTGTGAAGCATGCTGAGTTACTCTCTGCATATGCACATAAATAAATACATTACCTTCTCCAAAAAAAGTGCAGTATTCCTCTGTGAAATATGCAAGTTGCATGAAACAACCCAATGTAGACGATTCTCAATGTTATTTTCATTCTTTTTTCCTAAGCCACATTAATGTATTGAAAATAAATAGAAAATGTAGAATCGAAATTCAGAGGAGTTAATCCATTTCCACAGCCCCGGTCACGTTGTCCTCCGGTCCATCAGGGGGCGACAGAGCGCTGACCGCCGCTTCTCCGCCAGCAGGCAAACGACCACAGAGAGCGATCATGGCGGCGTCGTTGGTGCGGTTTGTCCGCGGAGGTCTTGGAAGGAGTTATAACAGTAAGTCAGCCAGAAACCCTTTAGTGTTTCTACGAGCCGTTATTTGTAATTGTAAATTAGGCTCCGGTCTGTTTTCAGGCGACCGACAGCAACACTGTGTTGTTTACAGCCGATAAATGTCTCAGGTTTGACCTTCGAGCTAGTGTTAGCCAATGCTAGCGTTAGCCTGCACCGGGTTGAGTGACGGACAGGTTGCACAGTTCAGTTTATGTCTGTGACACACAAATCCACGTAGGAAACAGATGCATACGTATTCTGAGTTGATGATGAACGAGCCATAAGGTCTTTTAATCTATTTTCCCCTCTAGGTTTTGCATAATAGTGACACAAGTGTGGCGTAAGTGACATAAACAGGAGGTTCAGCGTATTCATATCTGCAGCAGACCAAAGACTGAGCTTAATTTTGAGTCAGTGGAGGCCAACACTTAACTTTAACTTGTATTTAGGCTAGTTTCATCCCTCAGACACAGTAACTTGGAATGTATAGACAGCACATAACGTAATATGTCACTGTTCAAACAATATTGACCTACATAGGATTTTAAGGCTACCAAATGTCTCCAACATGTCTATTATAAACACAGTAGGGCTGGCTCGAAATTACTGGGACGTGTTTCTACACTGCTATTGATTGGCTGTGCTTCACAACACCATTTAATCTGCAGTTCAGGAGATTCATTTATCAAAGGAGTCTTTTTATATTCACTGTTCTGACTCCTTCTTGTCTATCAGTTGCGAGGACGTCGTGTCTCCTCCAGCAGCAGACCAGACTGCAAAGCTCCACCACTGAGACTAAACGTGAGTACACAATGACTGATGCTACAGCAGACTTCTAATAGAAGATATTTTGGATGTATCGCAAATCTCATCCTTAACTCACATGAACTCCAATTTGTGACTCTGATTTGTCATGAACATGCTCCACTCCCAGCAGGTTATATGCTTAAAAATGTACTGCACTGCGTTTGTCCAGGAACTACAGATTTCATATAGCACTGTTGCTTTTACAGCCATGAATGATATGAATGATTGGATATAAAATCAGGAAGATTAATCAATGAAAACGAAAGCACTGTTGCACTGTAACCCACTGTTGCTCTTGTCTTCTCTGTCCTCTGTGCAGCCACTGTCAGACCTAAAGATGCTGTAACCCATAACCAGCTGGCAGCGTTTGGGGAATATGTGGCTGAGATGATGCCCAAATATATCCAGCAGGTCCAGGTCAGTTCACATATCCATAGGACTATCAGAATCCTGAACAGGGTGTCAAAACTGAGACCCTGTTGAATTTAGATTTCATTAACAATGTAGATGGATTTAAATGTGCGACTTTGTGTTTGTTTGTCTGTAGGTGACCTGTTATAATGAGCTGGAGGTGATGATCCATCCTGATGGAGTGATCCCGGTGCTGACCTTCCTGAGGGACCACACCAACGGCCAGTACAGGAACATGATTGACCTGACTGCTGTCGACATCCCAACACGACAGAATCGCTTTGAGGTAGCTGTCTCAACACACGCACACACACATACGCTAGAAACATGTCATAATGGTGACACAGAAGAAAGTGACCTTTTTACTGTTTGTCTCTGTTTTTATTGCTTTTTTACTGTTTGTGTCATTTTTATCTCACAGTTTCCAATAGTGGTGAATGTAACAGAAATGTGTGCATGACTGAAATGGGCTCTAGCAGTTGAAGTCAAAGGTTTTTGTTTATACAGACTCGTACCTTGTACCTTTTGACTTTCTTGTTTTTTTTTGTTAAATCAAACTGGATATTTTCGAACACAGTTGTTGATTTACCTTTCAGAGCTTATTCATAGATGAGCTCTAACTGTGAGTCATGTAACATCGTCGAAAAGACAAGAATAGGACCTTTATTTCTGTGACCAAAATAGCTCCTCTCCCACTTCATATCCATGTTTTTTTCTCTTAACTGTGGAGAGGAAATGTCGTCCACAAAAACATCTTAAGCCAATTTTTAAAAGTGATTTCTTTTGAAGTAGTTGGAAAATATGAATAGAAAATTGTGTTGTCATGACAAACCTTCTCTAATAATGATAATGCATGACACACAAGGCAGTTAGAGACAAGTAAAAGTACTTGTTATGCAGAATGACTAATTTCACTTGAATGTTGCAGCTGGTAATGGTTCTGCAAATTTAAATGACTTTGTATCCCGCTATGTGCATAATCTATAATAACACAAAATAAGTTGTTGATTAGTTTTGTATTCATCATATGAATCAGCACAGTAATAATGAGCTTCAGCTGCTAGGTAAATGTAATGGAGAAAAAAAGCATCTCTGTGTAGAATCTGCTCATCATCTGTTTAGAGTTGAAAATTGATTTTGTCTGATCTAAAATGCCAGCCGTGTAAACAAACTCTCTGAATGTTTTTGTCATGATGTCTGTGCTGGTTTACAGATTGTCTACAGTCTGCTGTCTTTGCGCTACAACTCTCGTATCCGTGTCAAGACGTACACAGATGAATTAACACCAGTGGACTCTGCGGTCCCAGTCCACATGGCCGCCAACTGGTACGAGAGGGAGGTGAGTCACAGCCTGCGCATCAACTCATCATCCAGTCGTTTATTCACTGACACTCAGAAGTGCTTTACAAACAAAAAACAACAGACATGATGAGAACACACACAAAATGACACTGAAAACAGATCAGCACACTTCTAGCACTGACTACAAGGTGATGAGTCAATGTGTCAGCCAAAAGGATCCTGACTCAAGTCGCTGTTTGTGCTGACTCATGGTAAACAGCCGTACTGGAGCAACAGTAATGCAAACTGTGATCGTTGGACATCCTACAAGAATTATAAGAATTTGTATTAGTCATTTCTTATGCACCAATGAATTATTTAATATAGTAATAATAGTGCTGACATTGGATCAGATCAGAGGTGGGGTGTGGCAGTGGAAGAGGGCATAGACCATTAATAATTCTGATGGCCTGAGGGGGAAAAACTGTTGAGCATCCTGCTTTAGGTGCATCTTATACAAACTGCACCATGATGTCAGATCCTCTTTTATTTATGAGTATGCAGACTCATAATTGTTGCTGATCAAACCCACCACCACTGTCTTGTCTTCAGCAAACGTGTTAATTATAATTGGTGGTTGAGCGGGCAGTGCAGTCATGGATGAGCAGACTGAACAGCAGCGGGCTAAGGACACAGCCTTGAGGGACCCCTGTGCTTACTGATATGGTTTTGGAGGTGCAGCTGTCCACCCTTGACCCTCTGTAGTCTCTGCAGCAGGAAGTTCAGAATCCAGCTGCACATGCCCTGGTCTACCCCCAAGCAGACTCAGCTTTACCCACCAGCTGCCGTGGGATGATAGTGTTAAATGCAAAGTTGAAGTCAATGGACAAGAGCCTGGCGTATACGTTTTTCTCTCTAGGTGCCACAAGGTGAGATGGAGTGCCATTGAGATGGCGTCTTCTGTGGAGTGGTTGGCTCTATATGCAAACTGGAGTGGATCTAAGTCGAACCTTTACTTATCTTATCTCATAGTGACAGAGCCTTAAAATTTAATGCAACGAGAGTAGAGCCAGGTGATGATAATGAAGGGAAGTACAACCCTGTATAGCGAGGCAGAGCACCGTCAGCTGCTTTGATACAGACTGTCTGTCAGTCAGAGATGTCAGGCGACTGACAGCCTCTGCAGCAGGGCACCATTTCATAACTAAGCCTGCAAACAACTGTCTGAAATAGTTGTTCAGCACGTTCAAAAGATGCAGTAAGGGTAATCTCAGTGATATTTCTTTACTGCAAATAAATGTGATTGCACAAACTTCTTGTGCAAAGTTGCACCTATATTTTTACTGTGTAGTTTGATGTTTGATGTCAGACACGTCCGAATCTGCTGCAGATCTGTTTGTACCACATTTGCAGATATTTGTACCATGTTTGCAGATATCCAACATCTTTTATACTGGATATGAAAGATACTGGATGGTCACATTTCACAGACATGTAGTACCATCTACACAAAAATAATAAGATGTGTTATTAAAACTTACACTGACACTGCCTAGACTGAGAATTAAAGTGTGTGTCCATGATTGTGTTTGTACAGGTGTGGGACATGTTTGGTGTGTTCTTTGCCAACCATCCAGACCTGAGGCGTATTCTGACAGACTACGGCTTCGAGGGTCACCCCTTCAGGAAGGACTTCCCTCTGTCGGGTTACGTTGAGGTGAGTTCTCTCAGGAACGTGTCCTCTCAGTGAAGCTATCAGCTTTATTTAGCTTCATCCATGTGTGATTCATATGTTTCCTCCAGCAGATAAATGTAGTCATATTGGCAGGATGTCAGAGAGACAGAGTGTAAGCTGTGCCCAGACACTTTAGATGTCCAACTCTGCTGGATCCTGTGATTTCTAGTTATTTTTGTGTTTATTTTTTGAGCTCATTATGATTAATCCAGGCTTCCCACGGGCTTTGAAAGTCCTCAATATTTGGGGATGTGAAAGAATAATTTATAGCCTAAACTGAATAGATTCCCATTAGAGGACTGGATCAATTATTTATATGAACACACGATCCAAAAATCATCTTATTTACTTTGCTCGGTCCAAGAATGAAGACACCACATTCTGGTTGAAAGAGAAAATTCATCTTTTGATCAAGACGTCCTGACAGCATAAGCCCTCACTAATCTTATTCTATATTTTTCACCAACACCTGACAGTTTTTGTGTATAAATGGTCTCTAACCATGAAAACGTTGAAATGACGTTTAGTGAAATAAAACGTGCTGTCTCCCACTGCAGGTGCGTTATGATGACGAGGTGAAGCGCGTGGTAGCCGAGCCCGTGGAGTTGTCACAGGAGTTCAGGAAGTTCGACCTGAACACACCCTGGGAGGTTTTCCCTGCATACCGAGAGCCCAAAGAGGCTGCACCCAAACTGGAGGCTGGTGACAAGGCCCCTGAGAAGAAGTGATGCCCATCTGTTTAGTCTACACACACACCATCATCATTATGTTCTGTATGTCTGGGACTCAAGCCCCCTGAACAAACCATTCTGAAATATTTATGTAAATAAAAATACTTATAAAACAATGCTGAAATGACTTTTGTGGAGCTTGTTTTCATATGTGACAAATCAACTCTAACCAGTGAGCGATCCTTCAAGATTCTGTCAACAACATTTAAATGATAAGCAGCAAACAACCATTTTCTATATGAATATAAGGAAATAATGGTCAGTAGACAGTGAAAGATCACAGCCCCTCTACAACAGTGAACAACAAGTGATTTTATTTAACTTAATCAAAATATGATTAGAAAGTTGTGTTAAGGTTTGAGTTTGGAGTTTGCACTGTAACTCAGCGTAAAGTAAAAGGGGCTGCCTCCAATCCATTCCACTTTATATACAAGTGAAAAACAAGTAGCCTATATCAAAGTGTTGCACAGTGAATTTAGAAAAAAAGTTAAAAAGACTAAAATATGTAACATAATCAAATGAAGCTACAAAGCACATATAAGAAACAATAAAAACGTTGAATTTCTGCTGCTAATTTAAACAACTTTGACAGCAGGGCATCTTAAACTTTGACAAATTTTAGGTTGTTAGTGTTCATAATGTAAATCGGTTCAGAAACAAAGTCTAACTCAAAGTGTTGTTAAAACATGAATGTTTGAAAAAACTTTGAAAAGACTTTGAAAAATCTTTTTAACAGGAATAATCAAATGTGTGCCTTCCAAAGCACAGATTTTGTATACCGGCGGAAACAATAAAAATGTTGAATTTACCAGGGGGCTGTTTAATTTGGAAACAACCTCCCCCCCCGAATCAACGCGCCTCATACATTGCACATCCGGACCAGTCAAAACCATCTGATAAAACTTCAGAACAAATCAATGTTTGATTAATTAATGTTTCATAATGATAAATCAGTTAGGGGGCTGGATTGTAAAAACCAGGTTATGACTCCTTTAAAATAAATATAATCGGTTGGGTTGTCAGAAGGAAAGATAACTGATGGTAGAGTAAAATCATAATCTTTCTGTGCAATTTGTTTTGGGTGTCAGTCGCACGTGCACGTTCATGCATGTCAGGCCCCGCCCAGTGCGCCCACAGGTGACAGGTGGGCCCTTTCTTTTACCAGGGTGGAGAACATTTCTCGAGGGTCAAGGACTCAACAAAACTCGAGGTGGCGTTTCTTCTCCTCTAACGTAAGTAATTTGTGGAAAGTAAACACAAGATTATATGAATGTTTGCATTAGTGACTGGCTTCAGGTGGCATGGCAAGTTAGGCTAACTCGCTGTTAGCGATGAGTTGGTATCTAGCTTAAACTGCACGTGCTTTGCTGTTGCGGACTAATGTGGTTGTGGCTGGATTATTTTGTTGGTTTTTGTGTACACAGCTGAGCTTCTTGATGTCTGTTGAACTAACACTTTAACTGGGCTATTTGAGGGAAGGCAGATGTGGCCAGCTAAAGGTTTTGTTTCAGTGTGAAATGCTGGTAGTCTAGTGAAACATCTAGTGGCATAACGATCTTCCATGCTTGAGTACACTTCAGCTAGCTAATTGAGCTGAAGTGCACCTGCAAGGTGAACAGTAAGGCCTGCTCTACTTATCTACCCAGCTGCTGTGTTCCCTGCAGATAAAACAATTCATTAATGATCACAGCTGAGCGTTACTGTTCGGACTATGTCTGTTGAACTAACTATTCCTTCAGATTAACTGGGTTACTATTTCTATTTGAACGTGGGAGGTTAGATCAGACATTCTTTTTTTGTTGTTGGCCAGCTAACGCGCCTTCAGCACTGACAGCGTTTTGTTTCAGCGCTTAGTCGTAGAGTGCCGCTGAAATGTCCTCCGACACTAACGTGTTCCTGCCTTGTGAAACATCAACGAGGGTGGTCATAACCCTGAGGTCGGATCTTCAATACAAGTGTGGGTCATGATATAAACCGAGCCACGTCTCCCGTTGTTTTGCTGTCAGTATGTCCCATTGGTCAGTGCAGGGAGAATTGAGCTGAAGTGCTTTAGCAGCTGGAAATACAGGCATTATTTTGATTTTATTTCTGTTAGGATGACAACAGCTGAAAAAGTGTTGGCCTGTCAAACCTGAAAAAACATCTGGAGAAACAGCTTATCACCCTGAAAGCTGTAATCTAATTTAGTTACTTTTAAAAGCAAGTAGTCAGTAACTTAACTAAGTTACTTTTTAAAGAAGTAGTCAGTAGTCAGTAGTCGGATTACTGTTTCAAAGTAACTGTGGCAACACTGTTAATGATGGCATTTTCATGGACGTTTGGACGGAAATTCAACCCATTCTCTAATTGTATTCATCTGCTTTTACTGGTTTACAACCAAGATGAGCATTTTCAGTGTTAGCATTTGAACATCTGATTGGATCAGGTGCCAGACAAAAGAGCAGATTTCAGTAACTGGAGCATATTTCTACTCTTGTCACTCACAGTCATCTTTAGCCAGCAGATGGTGCTGCAGCACACAATGTAGACTCAAGAACAATGACATGCAGCGATGAACCTTTGCTTTCATCTCTGAGTTCACATTATGCAGAGCAACAACAACAGTCAAGGTTGTACATTTCTTCCTTTTTATTTTGTCAAACATTTTTCATTGAAGCATTCAATTTACATGTAAGAAATACTCAAAACATTTCAAAGAGTCAACATGAGCCAGACTACTTGGAGCAAGACGTGAGTCAACATGTTTTTCAGTATTTAGTTTGGTTATTTTTCCATCACCACTGGATTTGTGCCTTTGAGACACAAAGCCAAATCGAGCAATAATATTTTCAACCACATTGTTACCAATGTCTGGTTGACATAGTTTCTAATACACAATGACCAACCTTTCATCAGGAAAGAAAGAAGCACAGACCAGAGACATCCAACATATTGTCAATTACTGCACAGATAAATCACTTGTCAATAAAAATATACAGTTAACAGGCATCAACTGGGCCCGCGAAGCTGGCTGCACATATGAAAGCATCTTTTTATTTTTTATTTTTCAGTAACATGCATGCATCACATTAGTGCTTCTGAGGCCTTGTCCACACGGAAACGGAGCCTCCCCCGAAACGATATTTTTCTTGTTTGTTTTCTGTAAACACGGCATCATTTGAAGAAATATCTGTCAACACACGGATCCACTGAAAATGACCCTAAACGCTGTAGTACATATGCCAGGCCTGTATGCAGCTTGTGTGCCGCTACACTGTAACACTGCCACGCAAATACAACAAAAACAAAGGAGAAGATGTAGAAAGAAGTCGACTAATGTTGACCGGCAGACGTGCCAGTCCAAACATGCAGATCGATGATGATTTGACGGGCGTGTTTCAGGCGCAGTATCCGTGGGACCTGACAGTAGCCGGCCGTTGTTGTTGTTGTCATTGTTGTCATTTTAAGTGTAGCGTTGTGGCTGAGGTTACAGGTAAGAGAGGTGGGGGTATGACATCATTGTTTTACAAAAGATCCGTCCAAGTGGGTTTTGAGATTTACCCACTCTCTGTTTTCAGCCTCCTACTGTTTCCATGTGGACGAAACACCGAAACGATACACCGATACTAAACCCGTATCCGTGTGGACGGCCTCTGAGTGTGTCATAAGCTCAGGTCACTTCACACATCATGAGTTCTTGCGCAGGAGTTTTGTGAACAGGGATCACCTCTGCAGAGCGAGCGTGATCTACTGAACCGGGTCAGGTCTGTTTGTTAAAGTCAGACTGAGGCCATCGCAGGTCCACCTCTGTGCACTGCTCACTTCACTGAGAATGAAATAGAGAAACCACCAAGGGTTGGACTGTGACAGAATACATTATTTTCCTGAAATGAGGTTCTCTCACAGTATAATTTCTTACTGTCTTTTTTAGAAGTCAGTGTGCAGCCATGAAGGACAGGAAATTGTTGATTAGTAATGCTGTAGTGGATAGAGGCCTGGAGAGAGCCTGTTATTAGTTTCTAGAGAAACTGTATGTTCCTTTCCCTGAGCACTGCACTGTGTTGGCACATTTTCAGGTGCATTTTGATGGCTTTTAATTTGACTAATTTATTTTTATTTTATTTATTTATGCAGGGTAAGGTGACACGTAGGCCTATATATTCTCTCTTTCACTGCGCCAACCTGTTTACAGTTCAAAGAAATCACAGAGAGAAGAGAAAGAAGAAGGAACACATTAATAAAACCGAAGTTAGACAATAAAAAGGATGCACTCAGTGAAAGTTGTAGAATGATGTTTGACTTCCTGAAGTTACAAGGAGGTGTGAGTGGTTCTCGTTTTCAACTGAGCATGCAGAAAATGTAGTGCATTTGCTGCACTAATGGCAAAGGTTGTCTATCAAAGATCAGTCCTGGTTCGGGGCTCCTGAAGCATCCACTGTTCATTCAGTGTGGCAGCAGAGATGAGATGGGAAAAGGTAGCTTCCCATCAGTCTGGCTTGGATAGATTGGTGCCAGTGTTTCTCAGATGCCTCATATGTAGTCTAACCATGAGCTGCAGTATCTTTGTTTTGATTTTGAGCTGCTGTTTCCACCTGGTTTGCGACTGTTTTGATTAAAAATTGATCTATATTTACTGTTTGTGCACTACACGTTCACCAGCATGCGACAGCAGGAGCTGAACCAGTAATGATGCTGTCAGTTAAAGTGACTGCTGCCCAGGTTTCTATGTTTGATTCAGTACCAGAATATACGTTAAAGGTTATACCTGTAATCTCTTCTGTATGCCATGCTGACTGGCTCGTTGCTGTTCCTCTGTTGTTCACATGAGAAATGGATGTCTTTTTTGTTGTTGTTTTGAGAACTGTTCCAATAATGAGAGTGTTAACACCACGCTCTGTAGACTAGCCAGAGAATCAGGGGCAGTTTTAAAACTGCACTAAGATGTCTTGGCTGCTTTGGGCTGATGGAGTAAGCTGTAAACAACATTGACATAATAATAAAACAGTTGTTGTATTTACACAATATTCAGACACATAGCATTGAACTTGTCACATTCCCAACCACAGATCTTTTTTCAGTTTATATTTTTGGTCTCCAATGGCTCCTGAGAAAGATGCTAAATGATCCATTTTGTTCATCAGCTCTTAACTAGGCGTAACTACCATTTGGTGGTGGTGTTTCATTTTTCTTACTTTTTTATTATTTGGCTGTAAATGAAGATGATGTGTATGGTGAGACTGGATATTAGCAACAGATATTAGAAGAGTCAGGGTCTCCTCTGACTATATCACATGGGCCTACTGTATAGTCATTTGGGCAGCAATCAGGTGAACAAACCACTTTAAACTGTAGTCTAAAATATTATTTGTAACAGTTCTCAACCTCATGTTGAGTTAGTTTTTATCAGTTTGACACATAAATTGGTCTACCTGCAGTGTTTTTAGACCAGTTTACATGACAACTCATAAATGTAAGTCTAATAAAAGACATAATAAACGTTCAATCAAAGTGAAGTATCACTTCACATAGTGCCTCCCCCAGCAGGGGAGGCGATCTCATAAAGTCAGGGTTCATCACAATTTGAAATGCATCATCTTTTCCCCCGGTGGCGTGAAATTAAACAGACATGCATGTTAGAGTGGCCCGGGAGAAGCAATCCAATTTTCCCCACAGTGCTCGCCATCTGAAGAAATGAATTAAACGTCGCTAGAATTAGAAATCAAATTATGGTCCAGATCCCCGCAGGCTCAGAGGTGGCATGTGGTCAAGAGTCGGACGGGTAACACAGTCTGCACTCTTTCAAAACTGAGTGAGTTTGGTCCCGTGGTGCTCAGCTTGGAACCAGCGACACTCCAAGATGAAGAGCGGAGACATTCTGACAAAACACGCTGTTCATTTCGTTTTCACATGCCTCCAGAGACATACAGAAAGTAAAGTGACTCTGTTTTTCTTTTTTTTACATACAAGCAGAAACACTGAGTCTTTTGACAAGGATAACAAATGCACTTAAAGGAACATTTCACTTAAAGGAAAATTCTGTGATTATCTCCTCAACTTTGTCAGTTCAGTTTCCACTGAACATGTGGTGTCAACAGGTCTCGCCCACAGCTGAACAATTCAGATCACGTTCATTCACATTAATAATCTGATTCAATTTTTGTTTCACTTTGATCAGTCCATGGAGACTGAAAAAGACTGAAAATGAAAGCATTAATTTGTACGCTAACGTGTGTAGGCTAACCATCAGAACTTCATGTTAAAGGTATGAAAGACTGAACCATCAAAAGAAAAGCCTTCTCACTGCAAAAGTCCGAGACCAGCCCAGGTCGGACCAAATTTATTTTTTTCTGTCAATTCACTCATCACTTAATCACATAATCACTAATTTATTTAATTATTGTTCACAATGATTATTTTTTATTATGGGCTGTTCTGTAAACATAATATTAAAAACTAATTGTAGTCGTTAAATAAAGTCGGAGCAATAAAAAGTTTTTTTTTTCGGTCTAAAAGGATAATGTTGCATAAAACTGAAATACTGAATGAACTGAAGTTTGTCCTCAACTGCACCTGAGGTTTCATTTAACAACTGTGTGAATGTCTGATAACCTGGGCATCATTCGTTTTTGGGTCATGCTGGCTTTAATGACACAGAGGCGAGCAGGTAATGACTGAGTTTTCATTAGAGTGAAATATTCAATTAGGATTCACATTACTGTCGTTCAGGGTTCCACATTACGTGAGATGAAGTCATATCCTGCAAAACCATTAACTGGAAATTGGAGAGCTTTTCATTTCGGCTCTGTGCTCAGTCCAAGGTCCCTGTGACTTTGTGAAGGAATTCATATGAAGAGGAAGGGTCAAAGAAAACCACAAAGCAGCCGTGCCATGCTCCACTCTGCATACAACTCAGAAACTGCTTTGAGTGGATGGACTTTTCCATCTTGTATGAATTCCTCCCACAGTGTTCAGTCTCTAGCCCATGCCTTGCAGCTAGGGCTTCTTATCTGCATATGATTGGCTGCTGCTGCTGCTGGTGGTGGTGGTGGTGGTAGTTGTAGGGAAATCTGGGTAAACCAGGAAGCCGGTAAAGGTGATGTACTTGGCGTGGTTGCTGTAGGCGCCAAAGCCATCCCTCTGGTGCGAGTAGAGCCAGACGGTGTCTCCCGGTTTCAGCGCCAGCATCAAGCTTTGACTCTGCAGAGCTTTCTCGCCCTGGCTGTCGTCGTAGATCATCGCCTGCACCTCCAGCCGGTTCTTCATCAGCTTCACCGACAGCGTCTTCTGCGGCAGCTTGCCCACATTGAAGGAAAAGTAGTACACGCCAGGCACGCGGCATGTGAACAATCCCTCCGTCATGTTGAAGTCTTCGCCGATGTTGACAAACGCCGTGTCGAAGCTGATGGGCTGGTGCTGTGGCAGCCCAACTTGGTCGACTCCCACGATGCTCTGGGTGCGACCCACCGAGAAAGCAGATCTCTGGTCATCCTCTTCATCATCATCATCGTCGTCGTCGTCCTCCTCCTCTTCCTCTCTGTGTTGTGGCTCCTTCTCCTCTCTCGTACCAGACCTGGCATGATCTGGGGCTTGGTTCTCATTCAGCAGAGGGACGTTGTCCTGCTGGGGCTGCTGGGAGTTGTAGGCCGGATGGTGTTGGTGGTGGTGTGTCTGGTAGTCATAGGTGTCGGGGTAGACGAGGTACCCGTTGAAGGTGGTGTAGTGTCCGGTGTTGCTGTAGAGCGCGTAGCGAGGGTCACCATGGAGACGGAGCCAGACCGTGTCACCGAACTCCAGCTGCAGCATGACGCTCTGGCTCTGCACCTGAGGACAGAAAAAGACTTCATTATCCCAGCCACAGTCGCATCCAGGTCTGTTTTGCATCAAGGCACCGACACCAAACATAATCCGATCATCTATCTCACGCAGCCCTTCATCCAGGGAATTTGCTGTGTAATCCCCCTGTTCTACCTTCAATACCCACCTCGAAGCAAACACACCCTCGGTGAAGAAAGCCGGGCTGAACTGCTTCGACACGAGAGCTTTGACATGATAAAAGACTTCTGTAAACATTTCCTCAGATGGGAAAATCCATACTGAACATAATTCATCTGTTTTTTCTCCAACAGGAGTCCGTCTTTATTGTTAGACCTGTCTGCTCTGAGAAACGGTGACTTCATTTTTAAACACAACAACAAAGTATTTCTAAAGTATTTCTAATTCAGATTCTGTTGAATATAAATAAAATTCCAATGACAAAAAAATAAAGAAATTACAGGCTACAATAATAGGCACCACGTAGTTGTCATCCTTTCAGTCTTCGCTGGTCAAGAAGGTTCAGTTTAATAATGTTAAAGACCATGCAGGTTGCAATTATTGAAGAGAGGATTCTTCAGTTCTGGAAAGTTGTCATGGCTGCAGTTGTGTAGCAAACAGCAGAAATACAGTGATCTTGGACCAGCTTCTTTGACAACTCGTATTGTTTACCCACAGCCCCAGGCTGCTGTTGGGCTGACCCCATTCAAATGAACGAGAAGGCTTTGTTTTTATTATGTAGCGCTCAGCTTGCTCTGAATGCATCCCTGGCATGTTGCTCATTACCCCCGTCATCATTTCCCCGTCTGTTGCAAACCACTGACTCCTTGATACAAGAACCTTGTAATGTGTCAGGATTATGTACCTTTGCTTTCCAAAGGTGCAGTAATTAAAAAGAAGAGGTTGCTGTAGTAACAGTCGCTAGCCTACTCAAACAGGAGTAAAATGGAATTAGCTTGGGTCCATTTTCAGCAGCAGATTAATTCACCTGTGATTCTCCTTAGAGGGTGGATCGGGCCTGGAAATTAAGCCCGTGCCCGGCCCGAGCCCGAGACTTTCAGACCCGGCCCGACCCGAGCCCGACTTAATTAATTAAAAACCAAGCCCGACCCGGCCCGATACCCGACATATTATTATGCAAAATTCTTGTCAGCGCAATTTCTCCTGATGCGACGCGAGCGAGCATCCGCCGTCTGTCCGCTCCACACTGAACAGATCAGCTGATCAGCTGTGCGCTGCGCTCGTCCGCTCGGCATCAGACTGCACATAGCCTAACGACCCAATTAAATATGGGTGAATACTTGCTTACGTTTGTAACTTTTAAACAGAAAACAAATATGATGATATATGATAATTGTCGGAAAAGGAGGAGCAAAAGTTAATAAAATAGCATGAAGGGCTCAATGTCTGTGACGAGAAATGAAAACACACTTGAAAACTGAACCACTGCAGGGGGGTCTGGGGGCACACTTATTATTATTGCTGTCAAATACGACAAAGAGAGGGAGAAGACAGTGTTGAGTTCTCTTTCTGCATCTCACACACACACTATCTCTCTCTTTTCTCTTTCTCCTCCCACTCCCTCTCTCCATCATTTCATGGAGTGTGGCGCCTACAACGTTTATCTCATCACAGTCCGCCGCGCAGCCCGACCCGACCCGAGCCCGACTTAATTCATTAAAACTCGGCCCGACCCGATACCCGGGCGGGAATTCCAGCCTCTAATTCTCCTGTGAGTAGTTGACCCAGCAGGATGGTGTTTGGGCCTATGTCAAAAATAAAATATGGTGAGTGTGTTCATAATGATGAAGGAAAATGTCAGCCAGTGCAACAGAGTGGCTCCCCAATGTGTTTTTAATGGAGCTCTACAGCTCGGAGGAGTAAGATCAGTGACGGCTGGTATCAATGGGCTAGTGGGGCTAACAGCTTGGTCGCACTAGACGCGGAACGGAAGCGCAGCGCCCTGAAGCGCAGGCAGTTTCAGATAGCCGCACATGTTAACGAGTCTGCCTGGTCGCACATCTCGCGCTGTGGAGCGCAGTGCGCGCGCACTGAGCGCTTCGGATCGGTTCATTTCTATTTTCTGCGCAGCGCGCGCGCCGACGTTTGTCAAGCTGGACAGACCAGATCGTACCAGACAGGAAGTCGGGCACAGAAAAGGCAAGAGAATCCGGTCGATTTTCAAAATAAAATAAAATAAATTATGATTTATTAAGTTGTTGCTTGTCTGTCTGTAGCCTAAATATTTGTCAGTTGTGTCTGCACACGACACACACACACACGTTTAAAATGACACGTGTGTGTGAGGAAACTTAAATGATGATCAGACCAGAGCGCCCCAGAAGTGCATGTCAGCTTCCGCGTGCAGTGCGACCAAGGGGTAAGCCCTCCCTACAATATACAACAAAAGATGAGGAATAAATAATCTCTAAATAACATACAAAAGATTGTTATAAGTCTTAGTAAAATCGGAAGTGGCAGCAACATTAAATATTTTCAAGAAAAACAGGGGATATCTTTAAATGGGCAAATTTTAATCATCCCGAGCTCGAGGCTGCTCTCATTCATTGGATGATTGACAGGTCTCATGTCCCGCCCTCGCCATTCACCGACTGTTTGGGCTAATTTCATTCAGCCCACAGGCCGATCGGTTCTGACCAATCAGCAGCGGGCTGACGCAGGGTCAATGATTGACAGGCGCCATGTCCCGCCCCCTTGGTTTACTTGTCTTTGGGGCTAATTTCATTTAGCCCAACGCCGCTGTTTTCAGACCAATGACAGGAACCGGAGGAAAAGTAGTGTTGTTGTGGGAGGGAGGAGACAGGAAACAGTGGCGCTAGGCGCTAGCATCACAGGTAGCAGACTTAAATGATGATCAGACCAGAGAGTGTATGTGTATGTATAAGCCTATCGTCTTTTGTTTTTTTTTTTTTTAATTGAGCAGTATCGTCGTGTGTGTGTGCAAGAGAGAGAGAGACTGTGTGGGTGAGAGATAACCAGGTGAAGTTTTTTATTTTTTACTACTAGACCCTTCTACTTAATGCAGTGTAGGTCTAGTTAGTTGCTATACTTTTGTGCCAGTCAATTGGGATGTAACTTTTAGCTACTACTGTGTTAACCATTTAATGGGTATGGTTTTTTAAATTATATTATTATATAATAAATATATATAATATATTTATAATAAATTATTATTATTATATTATATAGCCTATTAGCCCACCCAACTAATTTGACCACCAGCTGCCACTGAATAAGATCCACTATAATAAGATGCATTTATTGTTGTTTTTTGTTTATTTACTGATGGCAAGAAACATTTAAATATAATTTGCTCTGTGGATCTCTTTTCCCCACACTGGGCCCACTTACCTTTCTCTCCTCTCCTGCATTTTCCTCATATACAATGGCCTGGACCTCATTTCTGTTCTTCATCAGCATCACCGACAGGTCTTTGTGTGGGAACTTTCCCACCGTGAAGGAGAAGTAGTAAGCTCCAGGGATACGGCAGCGAAACATGCCAGCCTTGGCGTCAAAATCCCCACCGATGTTGACGTAAATTGCATCAAAGGTCACTGTCATCTTAGGTCCACCTTCCATGCTGTTAGTTCGTGCGACGGAGAAAGCCGAACGTAGCTCCACATCGTCCAGCAGACGGGCAAAACCCCCCACACTGCTCACAAGGCTCAGGCACAGCAGGCCAATAATCACACTTGCTGGGGGCATCATGGTGTCTGTTGAGACAATAACACAAGAGAAACGATTTTCTTATCATTAGTACAGCTTTCCACATTCTCAGACTTCGAAATACTGTATGGCAGCAGTTTTTTGTAGTGCAAAGTGAAAGTAGGGCTTTCAAAGGTAACGCAACAGTAACATGTAAACTCAGATTACTTTTAATGTCACGATTTTTTGACGCAATTAACACACGTTCTGTTATAAAGGTCTCTTGGTCTGTCACATTATTTGTTAAAAAATGATCGGCATAATAGGTCCTCTTTAAGACGCATCGTGAAGAAACAAAGAATGTGTGATTCATTTTTGATTTATGTGATTAACTTTGGACACTCAAGCATTTAATTGTGATTACAGTACATTTTTAATTGGCCATGCCCACTATTAATGAGTAAGTAAGGAAACTAATCTGGTACTTTTCCAAATAAAAAGAGAATGAAAAAATGTCATTATTGACTTTATTTTAATAGAAAGTCTTAGAACTATAACATATGCATCAGTAAATAATCAGTAAATCAATAAATAATCACTGCTGCTGCAGGATTAAAATTGAATTTCGATCTAAATTAATCTGAACTCTTCCTAAATTAAATCGGTGGTGGTCTGTTTAAAAATGTCTGTTTAAAAAATGAATATCGGTTCGCGTCCCGCATCGGGCAGACCTTTCCTGCATGTCATTCCCCTCTCTCTGCCTCCCCCTTTCCTGTCTATCTCTACTAATCTATCAAATAAAGGCATAAAACGCCAAAAAAATATACTTAAAAAAAAAAAAAAAAATGAATATCAGCAGCATTATTTGTGGTGTGTAAAGCTGCATTATGTAATAATGTAATTTCATGTCATTATGTAATAACGCCGCATTTTGTAATGTGCCACATTTTGTAAAACGCAATATGTAATAAACTTTGTTGCATTTTGTAATAAGTTGTTACATTTTGTGTCACTTATTACAAATTGCAGGTGTTGCACTTTTTCATGAAGAAAATGTAATAACTTGGTGCATTATGTAATAAACCACCAAAATTGATGTCTTAGAAGAAGAAAAAACATAAGGACCATCAGAGCAACACTACCAGCATGAATCATAGGCCTAGGCTATATGAATTCATTTCTGAAGCCATAGGTTGGTCAAATCAAATATAACTTTATTCATAGTCTACATCCCCTGTGTACTGCTTTCATTCTCATTCAAGCTTTTTTCTCGACTCCTTTTCTCACCTGCAGCACAAGGAGAGCAGGGCATCAACACAACACAAAAGTCTAACACAAGGCTCTATATTGGCACCACTTTTGTTTTCTGTGTTTCACAAAGATTCATTATTATACAGATGTATGTATTTTCTTTCAACCAGACTTTTCTACTCTACATTTTGCACTTCACTTATCATTTGTAGCACTTGAACCTACTTTGTACAGAGAACAAAGGTTGTGGCTTCCTCAAAAAAATATTCATATTCTGCAAAACCTGATTAACAGCTATTTTTAAAAACCTTTTTTAGGAGTTAAATGAGATAAAAAAATCTCTGTACACAGATCACTTGATGGCTTGACAAGTTATTTTTCCACATGATATCTCTAAGCTATTAGTCTTTTTAAAGTTACTTGTCATATACAGTATTGTCTTTTTGTCCAAGTCAGGCTTGTTAAAGAGATAGGGTTAGATTTAATCAAACAACATGATGTAACACAACTTAACATCCCAGAGTTGCCTGAGGACGATGTTCTCATTTTGTTGCTCCCTGATTGTAATGTTTGTAGTAAATTAAACAACACATTTCATTCATTTCCAGATTGAGGATCACATCATTTCATACCTCACTGCTCCTGGTCATTACAGATCAGTATATTTAGAACACAGACCTGCTGATTGTTGTTTTCCTAACAGGAGACATGAGTCACCTCACAAACCTTTTTTAAAAACAAAACAAAAACCCTACAGTTATACTTTTTGTGTCACTTACCTTAATTTCATAGCTTGATAATGACGACTGAAAGGAAATGTTAGTACATATTGAGGGGATGCTGGATATGAATCAAGGACACTGCAGGTATGGTTTGTACCTATTTAGACTTCTGTTTCATTTTAAATTGTATTTAAGTGCTAAATGTGAAAAGCAAGCCGTTGTCCAGAAATCTGAATTAAATTGAACCCAATGAAGTGAACAACATGCTAATAAGTAACAGCAGACACTTGATGGTAGAGTTTAGTTCTTGGTAGTTTTCTGATACTGACATGTTTTAGTTGGTAAAAAGAAGTCGGAAGTAGATAAATATCACATCACAACCAGAAAAATATCTCTAAGTGAGCTGCAGTTTGGGAGCTAAACACTAACACCACACACATGTGCAGATAATACTCAGGCAGACAAATACACATCAAAAAGACCAGACAAAACAGGTTTCAACAAATGTGCCTAAAAGATGACACACACACTCACAGAGTCCCTTTGCTCTATTTAAGTCATTCATGCAGATCGCTCTCAGTCGAGGAGGCATTGATGTGTCTTTTATTAGCAGAGACGAGCGCTCATCATCTCATTGTCCTGCTCTAACGAACCAACAGGAAGCAGACAGACGCAGGTGGAGCTGTCGGCGCTCTCAAAGCACCCTGAAAACAAAGGGACACAGTGTATCACGTACTCAGCTACCAGACCCAGAGGAGCGGCCTCCATGTTCCACATACACCTCAGTTGTCCATGTAGTTCATCAACGTGCAGGAGCACAAAGTAAACTGAGAATGCTTTGAACACCACCCTGATGGTACTGACTGAGTGATGGATACTGAAACACTTGCATGTACGGATGCACCGAAAATTCGGCCACCAAAAATTGTCGGCCAAAAATGACTCAGAAGTGCATTTTCGGCCGAAATCGCCGAAACAGAATTATGATGACGCGAGTAAACAGCTTTCTCAGGAAACAGGATAAGAGTCAGCATGTTTTATTCCCAAATGATCCTCCTAACGTGGATTAAAGCAGAAGTAAAATGCTGCGTTCCACAGGCCTAAAAAGCTTCAAGTCACAACTTACGACTTTGTAGCGTTCCAACAGAAAGTCAATTATGATGTGAACAGATCGAACTGGTAAACAGCTTTCTCTTGAAGGAAACAGGATAACGGCGTTCCTTGGCTGCACACACAGTCAGTTCTCTCTCCTCATTGGATAAAAACTGTAGGATACGATAAATGTTTTCTCCTCGGCTCAGAGCAGAGCAGAGTGACTGACAGACCCGTGTTTTGGTCCAAACACTCTATGTAAGTGATTGCTGTCGGAAGATATAACTATTTAAGACTTATATTAACACAAATATATCACTTACTTCTGCTTTAAGTACAGTCTTGATGAAGTGCAGAGGATCATCATAGCTCTCGGTGAACGGCATTATTTTTTTTAACGCACAATTAATGCTGTCACTCGGTAGTTTGTGAAAACAGAGCAGCTGCTTCTCTCCAGACGTGACCACACAGACAGGTGTATGTGTCTGTGTGTGTCTGTTACTGCGACGCTCGCTTCCCCCGGATATTTCTGCAGCTGAATTTACGTGATCCGGTCTGACACACCGTAGCCATAAATGCTATGGTTCTAATAATTGACATAATTTCTTTCGGTGTTTCGATTTTCGGCCGTGGCTTCCTCATTTTTGGTTTTCGGTTTCAGCCAAGAATTTTCATTTCCGTGCATCCCTACTTGTGTGACCGATGTTGTTTGGTTCGGACTTGCCCTGAGCGAGGATCGAACCCACGACCTTCCGCACCGGAGGCGACGATGCTAACCGCTTCGCCAAGAGGTTGACAACCACTTGGCAGGTTGGTTAGCACGTCTTTTAAGGGTGAGTGAGTTTACTTCCGGTACCGCTACCGCCACAACCCGTCACTTCACCTCACTGGTCCCTCGTGACTGTGGCACACCCGCGGACCTCCGTTACACTCACCCCCCTAAACTCACTCAACCCAGGGCATCCGGGTCACGGCACCAGTGTGACCGATGTTGTTTGGTTCGGACTTGCCCTGAGCGAGGATCGAACCCACGACCTTCCGCACGATGCTTTTTGAAAACCACTTGGCAGGTTGGTTAGCACGTCTTTTAAGGGTGAGTGAGTTTACTTCCGGTACCGCTACCGCCACAACCCGTCACTTCACCTCACTGGTCCCTCGTGACTGTGGCACACCCGCGGACCTCCGTTACACTTGCATGGTGTGAAACACTACATTTATAAAATGATTGTGCCTATGTACTTCTTTCCAAAGCTGAATGATATTCACACCCACTTCACACTGTGAATGCCCAGCTGTGTGGAGGTGAGGCCAAGGACATTACTTCTCTTTTAGCTCTCTGATTTTCATTTGTTACTCAACTATTTGTGGCACTTTTCATGTGAATAACAGCAGGAAGGTGTAAACAGCCTCCTGGTGAGACTGCCTGAGAATGTGCACGGGAATATGGTCATATGATAATGAACAGACTTATAGACACACTGTGTGTTGGAACCACTTCTTTTCTGGAGAAATGGAGCCTTTATCCTTTCTGGCCACACTATTTCACAGCAAAATTGTTATTTCAGTCTGCAGCAAAGCGCTGAGTAGAGCAACACCAGTTTCCCCAGAGCCACTTTGCCCTTCATACAAAAAGTCTTTGGTTTAACAAAGGGGCGAAATTACTGTTTCGGGAAAGCACCAATGGTGACACAGCAGAATTAATAAAACAACAGACAGGGTCATCATAGGTCAGGTGTATAGAGTATATTAGGACTAGGCTTTTTCCATGATTCTCGATTTGATAAAACAATAAAAATCAAAAGACAGGATGCACACCCAAAGTCACTATTTTATTAAAGAACTTTAACTTAAAAAACTGCATAGAGTTTAATGGGATATTTCAACATTATGGCAAATTTGCCTATTGCCATAATCCCTATAGGAGTAGGTTCATTACCTTTAATTGCCGGTGCAAGCTGTTTTTGGATCGGCGGGGTAGAGACGCGAGCTCTGCACAGCGCGTGTTATTTCCGCCTTTCCCGCATCAAACTCATCAAATTCACAATTCAACAACTCCAACTAGTTTTCTAGGCAAATGTGTAGCCGGAAACTACATCCCAGACATGAGTATTTGCTGTATGAGTGAGTATGTGTTGTAAAGTTACATAATTACATGTTATTATTTCATAGCATGACGAATGTGCAGGTCACAACTTGTCCTTGAGAGTGTTTTGGAGTTGTTTGATTGTGTATTTAGTAGGGCTGACCCCCCCCCCAAAAAAAATCGAAGTTTCGTTCGTTGCCATCCATGATCGATTTTTATTTTTCCTTTTTGACACCGGTTCTCATCAGCAATTGTTACATTGTAGGCTACTTGGCATCCTGGAAACCTGCCTGATTTTGGAGACATGCTGTGTTTGTTTGCCATACAGTCACTAGTTCCGCTACGATAAACTCACTATGGGCCCTGGAGACTGATGACTTTAGCAGCCTAGAGGACCCTGCTCCCTGCGACATTTTGTTCTTACATCACTCTCATATTTTCCTGGTTGTGTTGTGGTGGCAGATGTAATATTTGGCTGATTCAGAGGCAATGTTTTTCTAAATGAATGAAGCGCTGCACTTAACAGCAGTGGAGCCACCAGGAGGTGGTTGAGAATGGATGGCGGCTGTACAAAAGACCAGATTGTCACACAGGAGATCAGGATTCACATCCACAGTATCATCTGTGGTCAGTTTACCACAACACTGTGGTATTCATTCTGATCTATTTGAACATTTTCTGTAGTAAACCGGCCCAAGGTTTTTTCCTGGGCTGTTGTCAGTGGCGTTTGTACAAATACAGAAAAATGTTGTCAATGTATAGTTGACTCTTGGGCATTTTTCTAAAATTGGCTACACAATATAACGTTGCACCTTGCCTCCTCTCTCCCCTTGGCTGAGCAGGCAGTGGCGTTGCCCCTCCTCCCCGTGAGCGCACTCAGTGAAAGCAGCATAAATGTTCGGACAGCTCTTCACAATGGACTTTTTCTCCTGTAAAAGAACAGAGCCTGTAGCCTGCATCATGAAAGTTAAACGTAACATGTTACGTACTGCTTGTGTGCAAGTATCCGCCTGTTCAGTCACAGAGCAGCGGCCGTTTAAGAAGTTTGATATCAATCACCAAAGGAAATACAGGAGCACCACAGAGATTAATAGTGGACAGGGCACTATTGAAAGGCTAAATTCACATTATTTTCCCCACTATAAAGGCTTTCTCAAGAGATTTGGTTATTACTGCTACAACATCTGTCAACACTGTGTCAGTTGACGGCTGCTGAGAGAGAGAGAGAGAGAGAGAGACAGAGAGAGGGGGGGAGATCTATGCATGGATGCATTTATTTGTGAAGTTTGACATATAGTATTTTAAAGTGCAATTTCAACTAAATGCCAGTATGATGAGAAGGCAGCCTATATGTCTTTTGTCATCAATCTTTCTATTTCTATAACATTTAAAAATTGTAATCATTTGGCAGTCCTTATTTTTAAATATTGCAATACAGAAAAGGAAAATATTGCAATGTCATATTTTTTCCAACATCGTGCAGCCCTACATAAAATTCAATATTTTATCCTTCTGTCTGTAATGATCTGGTAATATAATTCAGATGCAATCATGTTTCCTATGTAGGAAGACTAGCTTGTGCCACTGGCACGAGCTAATGGGGATCCTTTTAAATAAATAAATGTAGTTTTTGGCCGTGTCTCAGGAGGTGGGAGGAGTATAGGCAATCAAGTTGACAGTGTGAATGACTGGTTACATCTGAAGGTGGAAGTAAAAACTGAAAGAATGTGCACATACCCTTGCTTTCTTAAATTTAAATAATACTATAATTAAAATAATAATAATACAAAAGGTACTGCAATGCTGTTATTTTAATTGCCAAGTACTTTATTTAAATAACTTGACAATAACAATATACCTTTTGTGTTCAATAAAGTACTAAACTGTGAAATTGACTTTCAGCCTACTTGTTGCAAAGTGTGAACATCTTGATCATATTTTTATACATCCTGTTCAAGGCCACAATGTTGCGCTATTGATCCGCCTCGCCTTTCGGTGTAAAACGTACAAACACTGAGGAGGGGGCGTTTCACAGGCGGCAGCAAAGTAAGTAGTCACAAATCAATGTCTAAAAGTCTCGATGTGTAAGGGAGAGCCGGCATGAAATCAATCAGCCGCCACAATGAAGGATCTTCCTGAACGGCATTATCGCGGGCTCTCTGTTTAAAACAGGCTTCAGACTGTGCACGGAGAGGGGCTGTTCACAGGCAAGTCTGTTGTCAGTGTATTTGTGTGTGTGTGTGTGTGTGAGAGAGAGGGCAGAGAGGGACAGAGCAAATCAATGTGCTGTGTGCAGCTAGTTATATCCACAACATAAACACCTCCACATCTAACAGCCTGCTACACTCCTTCTCCTCTGTACTAAATGAAAAAAAAAAGAGAAAAAGTTGCACATGTGACTGAACCGAGACAATTGAACCGAATGGTTTGGAGTATTTTCATCAACCCTTCCATCCCTATAGTTACAACAATGGGCGATGCAGTATGTAGCCTATAGAGCACTGTATGAATGTGTGTGTCAGTGGGTGAATAGTGCTGTGAGTGAAAATAGAGCTCTGTATAAATGCAAGTCCAGTTGTATAAAATGTATTTTTTATAGAAACCAGGGCACAACCCTGGTTTCTATAAAAATTACATGAGGCGATAAAAGACGAGAGCTCTGGTGTTGAAATAACATGGTTTACAAAGATGGATGGATGGATAGATGGATGACTTCATTAATTTCTAGGGAGAATTCAAATCTCATAGCTGCATCAAAAACTAAGAAAAACATACACAGAGAGTGGTATGGATAGGAGTGTAGGAATACGTTTATGTTATATGTTTTTGTGTGTGTATGTATGATTTTGTTTATTTGAAAAAAATGTTACGAAAAATGTCTTGATGATGCTGCACTTTGGAAACGGCATCACTGCAGTAGCCTCGGAGTTATTTACTGTTGAAACTAAATGTTCTTCTTGTATGTTTATACTTAATCGACCTTTTTAAATGGAAACTAATTATAGCAGTTAATTGTACTTAAGGCGCTGAGGCATAACTGATGGTTCTTGTCTGATCACTTGTCCCACTGCAGCAGGGGAACAAATCCACTCGGCCTGAGTAAAACGTGCTGTGATGCCAGGCTCCTGCACACATTCTCATTTCCCTTCATACAGTAAATAATCGCAAATGTTTTCAATATCTTAAAATTTGGGGGGTGGGGAGTAGAAAAATCGACAGCGCAGCGGTTTGACTTGTTCATGTAATGGCAGCTTGTATTGAGAAAGTGTTTGTTTGTCTGTGTAATGGCAGCAGTTTTGACTAGTCGTGTTGACAGACCGTACTCCTTAGAGAGCGTGATGCTTCAGGTTCAAACAGCAATGAAAGAATAGATCAAACAAACCTCTTCCGTAATGAGCACCCATGGGAGTAAAGCGCACACAGAGGAGCAGCAGCATAGAAAACAGTAGAACAGAATTAGTCCATGCAAGTACTAAAAGTACTCTGTTCAGCGTTTTAAAAAATCTGACTAATTAGTCACTTTCCTGTGTCCTACACTTAAAATGCACCATTCCTAAATGCATGTTAGAGGCTATTTCCACTTCATTATACATAGAATTGAATATTATTATTATCTGCTGGTGTGGCTCATCTGTCTACTTTCCAGAATTACTTCTTTAAACTGTAGAGGCCAAGGATATCAAGTAGTTGATGCGTGCTCTGGTAGCCTATACATCACACTACTACATTACTTAAGGATTGATCACGACAGACAGCTTCTACCGTTACAGATAGAATAAACCGCCATGGCAGCGGCTTCCTCTGTCTTATTAGCAATGCTGCTAACAAACATGATGCCTCTGTTCAGTGAGTGTACAGTCAGTCAATCAGGGCTGATGGCTCCTGTTCACTGTGTGGTACCTTCACTGAACGTACTACAATCGACACAATGATACGTTCGTGGATGGCACGGTATGTTTGCGATCATGTCGTTTGCTGAACGATTACTGATAGTGTTGTGTCGTTGTGTGTCGCTGTATCAGTACATTCAGTGAACGTGTACTACACAGTGAATGTGAGCCTCAGGGCTGAGTCATGAACTGAATCATGATTGGCTGGGAGTCAGACTGTGCGCCGTGCAGTCAGGGCTCCCGCCAAGCACTGAACGATTCGGTGAACAGATTTTTTTCTAACAAATCTTTTCAATGAACCGATTCTAGTGATGATCATACTGAACAGTGGGAGCACAGAAATCCTGAACTTCACCTCAAGGATGATTTACTCAAACAGTGTGTGTTGGAACAAACAAAAAGATTTCTAAAATGTATGTTTCATGAACCAGTAACGTTTTTAAAGATATTTTATCCAAAGCAACTTACAAGTGAGGGATGTCTCTAAAGCTTCGGTGCAGTTGGTGGACACCTTGGTGCAAGTACTTAATCTGTTCAATAAGGCAAAGTGTGAGGAGAGGGCAGTGAACATAAGTGCACGTTAGACATGCGAGGGTGTTGGAGGTGTCAAAACTGGAAGTGCTCTGAGAAGAGAGGAATCTTCAAGAGGTTTTTGAAGACAGAGGGACACTGCTGCTCTGAAAGTCAGGAAGCCGCAGAGCAGACAGGACTGAGATTGCCTCGTGTGCAGGGACAGCACCGCCAGACCGTCTCCCTCAGCGGAGCACAGCACGGTGGCTGAGAAGCGTCTGTATAACTGAATTCAAATAGACCCAGAGGTCACTCTGTAGGGAGGTAGGGAAGTAATACTGACGTGAAGTTGATTTTGTTTTGCTGTGAGACAGCGGAGGGTGATGAATAGCCTAACCGACTGACGTGACCTTGTAGACTGATCTAAACCCAGACACAGGTTTCACTGTGCATGTTCAGAAGAGCACCTCAGTGCAATTATGCAAAGAATAACTTACTTAGTAGATTTTGTGTTGTGTTTCTGGAAGGAGACTCTACTTTCCATCGTCCTCCTCTTTTCCACAGACAGGTTGCCGTGGCAGCAGGTCAAGCAAATGAGAGCTTAATGTCTTCCTGTTTTGTTTTTCCTCTTTAGTGCAAAGTGAATCCAAACACTCACTGAACTCACTCACACTTTCTTTTGAGCCCCTCAGCATGACCTCACTGTTTTCCACTGAGCAGCTTCACTGGAGGTGAGGTTAATTGCCTTGATGAAAGAAGTTGATGATGCTTGTCTGAAGAGGAGAGGATATTATATATTCATTTCCTCCCTCGCCATGGTGCTACTGTCCACTTATTTGCAAATCTGAGCCAGGAGCCATCCAGCAGATTTTACCTGATGATTTACTCTGAACCTCAATTACCAGGAGTAGGGATGTCTCACTGTGGCTCCAGACAGGCGTCTGAAACTAATGAGTACATTTAATATATGATATGATGAAACAGAATGACTCACAATGAATAATTTTAAGTAAATACTGAGCACAAACACAATTATTTTCCTTTGTGAGTTTAAAATTTGTTTTTCCGACTGTACCTGAATGCTACATTCAGGTGGAGTTGGACAAATGGCCGTCGGTAACACCAGATGTAATTTTAATCACAGAAGTCCAGAGAAAGCCGGTAAAACGTGGGTCAGGTCAACGACATCACCATGACAACATATTGTCATGGGTATTGTTTTGCCTCGTGCTGATGGGCCACTTGTTTACATAAAGGCTTGCAAAACTCTAAAAACGTACATCTTTGAACATGCTTCAAGTCAATAAATGTTCATGATGAAGTGACAAATGTAAGAATTTTAGTGCAAATAGTGAACTGCTTAGCCCTCAACTTGGCTGTTTGCCTTATAAATTGGATTAATGACATGAAATGTAACCTCCTTGTTTTATCAGTTCTGATTACTTTGAAATTATTCACAAATATGTAGCCTATAGTTGCAAATTTATGTTACAAACTAAAAAAAACAACAACTAATACTGAAATCTTTTTATATACTGGTCCTATAATAATAATCAAATTATTTAAATGTAGCCTAATTAAATTTCCTCTTACGGCCTGTACTACGTTAAAGAGAAACTATGCAAGATTTTTACCTTTTAGTAATTGTGATGGTTAAAGAAATGACTGGTATCATGCAGGGAGAGTGGAGGCTCTCTGCCTTCCACGTAGCCTCCGAACAGCTATCGTTTCTGCAGCACCGCTACACAAACGCATCCGTAAGCTGTAATATCTTGTTGATGACAGATAAGACTACACAATAAACACATCATAACATCTGTATGATAAATAACGTTATCCATCGCTCTTCCCCTACTTGATCACAAAGAGATGTTTTTTTTAAATGAGACTACACTCAGCAATTTGCAGAGATAATCAATAATCAATAATCGCACTTGTATACCGAGAAGAAGCTTTTATCATCCTCCACTGTGTCCATAAGGACACACTGATTGTACTGTCTCATAAACAACTCAACCGAATATAATCCTTTACTTTTTTCTTCATGCAACATGTCATCCGTTTCTCCCCAGCAGGGTAATTATTCCAGCCATCAAACTCTCGTCATCTGTGCTCCACAATCTACAAAATATCTGTCGGTGATTGTAACAGTGTTGGACATTCAGAGTCGGCTTGTTCCGCCAAAAAGGATTGATGTGTCCTTGTAAGAAAAGGACAGAGGTTGCATGGGAGAGAAAGGTTATTTGTGTGTTTTCAGTCCAGCAGAAACCTGTCAGCTGAAGCTCTTTTGTCTCCAAAAGGTCAGCTTATCAAGGATTTTTATTTTTAGATTGACCTTCATGCATTTTTGAAATTATTATGGTTCGCAAAAGTGTTTCACAGGCGCATTTCCTCGACGCCTGGAGCCTCCACCTAATTTTTTAATTTGAAAGAAAAAGCAAATTGCTGGAAAATGGGGGGGAAAAAAAGAAAAGAAACAAGACACCACATTTGCATATCAGTGTAGGAGTCGTCATTGTGTTACCGCTCGCACCAGAGTGAACCAAACATCCTTTAACATAGGAAGGTTTATTACTTAACAGGCGTCTTCTTTATTCAACTCTTTTATTGCCACGCCATTAAAATTAGCAGATCTTCGCTGCGTCTGTTTTTCAACCTTCTCTCTCTCTTTCTCTCAGGTTGTGGCTTTCCCTGAGATCTGCTCTGGGTCTAAAAATAGAGGGGGGGAGAAAGGCTGATTTCTCCTCCCTGGAGACAGATCAATAACTGATGATTGAGATGGGGATGAAAAAGAGGACAGGAGCAGGGAGAGGAGGAGATGATGAGAAAGAAAGTTGATTCTGAATTCCTAGTGAGAGTGGATTTCGATGTGGGAATTTGTTTGGCTGTGTTAATGTTATTTGACTGGATATAGTGTAAGCGTGTGTGTCCTACAGTATGTGACTTTGCTGTGTGGGTGGAAATGCGTGTGCTTGCGTAGTTTTAGCTGCGTAGGTTGCTGTTGGTGTGTGTATCTGAGGAAATGTGTGTGCTGATTAAAGGTGCGTACTGTGCAGCCACGTGTCATATTAACAAGATGATCACGTATGTCTTTTATTTTTGTATCCAGATGAGTTACGTGCACACGTGTTTTTTTCACCCTGTACTCAGGTCTGTGTACATGCATGTGCTTCCAGGCTTGTGTTGGGTGTGCCTTTGCATGATATGCATGTGTGACAATGCCTGTGTGTTTGTGTTTCCATGCGAGTGAATCGCTCCTCCACGCTGGGCCATCTGCTCTAGGTGATAACAAACACATTAGCTCCTCAGATTGAGGCAAAACAACCACTCTGGCTCTCACTGGTCGTTTGAGGATCACTGGTTTATAGTACCTTTACGTCTGCTCTGAGAACCTGTTAATTTGTTTTCATATTTCCTCCTGCTGCAGTGCACATGCAGCCGTATAATCATCTAAATGTCACAGGAGTCTATTTAGCCCCAACCAGGCGCTCCCAGATTTGTCCCCCAGCTGCTAAGATTGAAGTTGGAGGACGATTCCTGGGGGATTTGGAGTCAAATGCTTAGACTGAGAGCTCCTATCACCCTCGTCTCCAGCAACAGCAGCAGCAGGCTGCTGTTGTAGCAACTGGTTGTTGAAGAAAGTGAAATATCTACAGTAACAACCCAAGAGACGGCAGCATTCAGAGCTAAGAGAGAACTTAACACTGGCTTTACATTCATCAAGAGAGTAAATTGTGGTAATGATATTTAGTCACATAATATATGTGATTTGCAAATTGCTTGTTATTAATATTGAAGTTCCATGCAGTCTAAAGGTAGATATTAGGCTAATTTTAAAACGCCATACAGTATAAAGTTAGATTTCCATGTATAGTGTGATTATAAAGCAGCTCTAGGTTCAATATTAATAGATGATAAAAAAAAAATACACACAGTCTATATTTAAAAAAAACTGAGCCTTAATACCAGCTTTCAGGACTTTCTATGATTCTGTGATGTCACAACAAACAGCCACGACCCCCTGGACCCACCATCCAACAGATTTGGTTTTACCTGAAAGCTGCTCTATTTTTACTGGATCACAACGGCTGTACCAGGGACTCACTCAGATCTCCTCCCTCTTCAGACCTCAGCTGCAAACTGATCACAATAGATTATCTCTTTCATCAGAGTTTTGCAGCAGTATTACAAATGGATGGTTGCCCAGACGTCCTGTGGCTCTAAGTGGCCAAACAGATGAGAGGAGGATGTTCCACAAGCTGGCAACCCCGGAGTAGTTCTTATTGATGGCCAACTCTTATGCAAAGCATTAATAAATGATGCGTTAGTGCCATTAACAAAAAGACAGATTATGAAGTTTCCCAAAGTGTATACAGATATTCACAAGTCAGCTTAGCCGGCTTGTGCTCCAATTGTGTTTGAATGCGAAGCCAATAACGGTGCCAATTAATGTCTAAAAATAGTTTTAGTATCACTCTTCAAAAGCACATGGTTGAGTTTCTATTGTAAACGCTCTGGTGAAGCTAAAATAAAATCAGTTCTTGGAGAGGCTGTTTCATTCTCAGCGTGATCCAAATTCATCTTGCTTCCCTGAACTCTCTCTCTCTCTGTCTCTGTCTCTCTCGTACCACCACCGCTCTCTCTCTCTTTCCCTCTCTCTCATTAGATCAAAGCCACACAGTGAGAACTATTGTTCAGTTGTATATTCGAGCATGACTGGCTGCCTGCACTGAAGCCAGAATAACAAAGAAACACTCATCACACATAGGCATGGGCTACAGTTATTGTTTTTAGACTCCCTCATTTACATACAAGAACATTTCATCTTCAAGCTTTCAGGTTTGTCTAACATGGTGTGTAATGGATCGAGGTTTGTTTCATTAATTATTTACATATTTATGTTTACGGTCAACTACTTGTTAATGTTAACATAACATAATTATTATTTCTGTATTTACCTGTTTAATTATTTAAATGTGCTCTTGCTCTAGCTCTAGCCTTCTTCTAGTCTAAGTCCTCTGATTGCAACATGAACTGAACTGAAGCATAAATCCACCTTTAGTCGTGCTGATCACGAGGCTCTAGCACCGTGCTTCCCTCATACATGATATCATTCTAATAAGTTGTGAGGTAAATGTTGGGTCTGATGCATGAACAATGTTTTAAATACTACGGTTTATTTGAGAGTTGCCCTCAGATCACCTCTGTTATGAATTGGAGCTGTATAAATAAAATGGACTAGTCCGGGTTCAAGAACGTCTCCATTTAGTCGCCCATGTTTACTCACTCTCACAGGATCAAACATCTTTTCCTTTATGAGTTTGGACAAACATCCATTGTGAAGCTCCCGCTCGAGGCTGACCTCCCTCCCCTCCTCTTCTCACAGCAAAACAAGGGGGTGGAGTGGGGTGGTGGCGGAGGCTGCTGCTTCCTCCTCTCCCACTGCCATCTGAGTACAATCTCCTTTGAAAATTATTTTTGTTAGAAATGCGGCACGAAGCCTTCAAAGGCACACAGATATGAAATCAGTGAGAGGAAGGCCAAATCCTCAGTAGCCGAGAGGAGAGACGCTTGATCCTTCCTGATGAGAAAATAATCAGGGCCTTTAGGGCGTCATATAGCTCACTGGGTTAAGCAGGTGCCCCATATGCAGAGGCTATAGTTCTCGCTGCAGCCGGCCCTGGTTTGAGTCCCCGTGTGTGCCCTTTGCTGCATGTTATTCCCCCTCTCTTTGCCCCCTCATTTCCTGTACAGTATCTCTACTGTCCTGTCAATTAAAGGCAAAAATACTTTTAAAAAAAGAAAGAAAAATAATCAGAGCCAGAGGCAGCGTGGAGACGTGTCAAACTGTAAAAAATAAGCAACACAACAGCACAATGAAGGCCATAGAGACTGACTTTGTGCTTATTCATGAGCCATTTTTCCTGCTCTTCTTATGCGCGCTGTCATCAGCAAGAATATTACTGCAGATTAAGGCTAAGTCTGTGGGCTCTCGCTGTCAAACAGCATCAAACTGTAACTTAAGGAACTTATTTTCTGTTGAAGTCGCTGCATTTTCTTTCCTGGAATCAACAGTCCTGTCAGTGTATGTCAGAAAGTCAGGATGTGATGTTCTCACTGTGTCCTGAGGTTGAATGCTGACTGCATCTCTTGTTTATGCCCATTCCGTCGGAGCAATGAACGACTTAAAGCCTGTTTTACTTCAAAGTAGCTATAGTCGATATTTCATGATAACTTCTAAATAAATATACTGCATTAACTTAACAGATTTAGGAAGTCTAATGCAAATTGCATTAGACTTCATTCATTGTAATTGTGTTCTCAAACTTTCTATTTATACGTAATAAGTGGGCACATCTGCTCAGCCTCCGCCATGGTTGTTGTGCACAACCATAGCACACATTATGGTTTCCATCCACAGTGCATGTTCATGTAACGTGGATTCAGTTTAGGAATAAAATTATGAAAATTACTGGCTTGAACACAATTTGCGAACAAATTAATAAAACATGTAATCATCTAATAAATCCAAATTAATCACATGCTTCTCTCAAAATTGCACAAATTCACATCTGCTCCTATCTATCTATCTATCTATCTATCTATCTATCTATCTATCTATCTATCTATCTATCTATCTATCTATCTATCTATCTATCTATCTATCTATCTATCTATCTATCTATCTATCTATCTATCTATCTATCTATCTATCTATCTATCTATCTATCTATCTATCTATCTATCTATCTATCTATCTATCTATCTATCTATCTATCTATCTATCTATAACTCAAGTACAGAATGATGAGAACGGTCAAAGGACAGTGATCCTCTAATGTCTGCATAGAGATGTCCACCATCATTAGTACTTATTATTATGGGATTTTAAAGCTCATCTCAACAGAACACATAATCTAAACAGCTACCAGTCAGGGCAACGAGGTCATAACGCTCTCAAACTGTGCTGATTTATCACAGGTTGTGTATAAAAGTCAATTGGTCAGTACTTTAGGACACATAGAGAGCGCGGTGCCCTTTCACACCTATTGACCGTAGCCAGTTTAAAGAAACAATACAAATCAATGTGTGTTTCACCTGATTCTGTCAGAGGGGCTGAATGACTGGTTCCTCCCAGAGCTCATTAGAAAGAGCAGAGTGGGTCTGCCCACACCTCTGCATATCATCAATACGATGCAAAAACGTGTGAAATTGAAATTGCTCAGTCCTGCACGTACAGTACTTGCCCTCATGCATAGAAAGCTCATCCCAGCACATGGAGGTTTCCACAATGATCAATAGTGCAGTTCTGTTTCCGTGAAGGCTGGAGGGTGTGACTGATGTTCTGAAGCTGTCTCACTCAGCCTCGTATACCTGCTGCGAGGGCAAAATCAAAGCGCCGGCTTCTGAGGTGGGGTGAATATGAAAAGTTCACACCTCCGATAAGGAGTCAGTACCAAAATGTTCACCTTGACTAAGGACAGAGATGAAAGCCCAATGTTATGATGATGGCCATCGTCAGGATGTGCAATGTTAAAATGGGGAAATTGGATTGCAGACGCCTGAGATCACAGAGCCATCCTGAACCATTATGTTATTGTTGATGAAGCAAAGATTTGTATTGTAGAGAAAACGTCTTACTGTAAGAGCAAATCCCACTGACTTTTCTATTGCTCAGTTCATAGAATCAGTGGTGTGTGAAGACAAAATATTGGATTAGTCTGAAGTGTCTGCAGGAGAACTGACAGAGATAAGCTGGACTCAACTAAAATACCATTTGTGGGCCTCAATGTTTGTCCTCATGCTTTTCCTTCACACTGGCTTGGGTTTTGGGATGTAAACACTTAATTAAAAAAACAGCACTTGTAAAGTTGAATCTTTGACAAAAAAAAAAAAAAAAAGGAGGATTACGATTCAAATTTGACTGTGGTGACTTGTGATCCTCTGATAGATTTTTAATTGTTGTCTTGTCTTGGATTTCATGCATCGCTTGCATGGGGTCGTTGGAGTTTTACCCATGTTGTGATGCTCAAGAAAATACAGAGACATACTGTAAAGTGGCTCCTTCACCTGCTCAGACAATCAGGACACTGTTAGCTGTAGGAACCATCTGTTCCTCTGAAAAGAGTTTGAAGAATGAGATCTTGTGATGATGAAATCTGCCTGTTGTCAGCATGGCTGCACCTGACCCACTGAAACCATGTGCACAATACAGTACATGCATTATCCACATGTGTAATTTGACAGTTTAAGGCAAATTAAGGCAAAATAGCCAGATACTCAAGAGTAGGGATGTCACGATTATAGATTTTCTTGGTGTGATTATTGTCAGAGAAATAATCAAGGTATTACGATTATTATGCTTCAATTAATTTCACAACACTATTAATGTGTAAAATCAAATATAGTTGAAATTACTAATTATTTACACAAAATATTTTAAGTATCTATTAACCAGTTATGACCAATTATGACCAATTATTAATCTCCCTGGGAAAGGGTGAAATATAGTTTGAAATATTAGTCATTAATTGAGTTCATTTTAATTTTTTTTTTTTTAATTACAAATGACATTTAAGTCAGATGAGCATTTAAATTCATACCAATTCAGTGTTACATTAGGTAAATGGGCCAGTATCCACTTACCTTTACTTTGGAGTACATCTGCCGACATGGTTCAGACAAGTGATGGTATTTACGAATCTTTACGATCAATTAATTGTGGCGTTTAATATTATCAACTTTATTCATTTATTTAAAGGAAAAGCCCCTTGAGGTGGAGCACCTCGTTTTCAAGGGGGATCCTAGCATCTCAACAATAATACCGTGATTAATTGTGAAAACAAGTAATTGTGACATCCCTACTCGAGAGGGAGGAGCGGAGAGGAGCGCTGGAATGACCCAGACACGAGGAAATGCAGAGAGTTTTTTGCCCATGCAGGTATTAAATCAATAACTGCAGAAATTTTTGCAAAGCTGTGCCAGTTAATTCTTGCCTTTCAAATGTGCTAAATAAAGACACAAAAAATGCCACCGCAATCTCTTTCAGGTTTGGTAAATCATATTGCATGCGCTAAATAAATCTATTTGCATATAACGCCCATATATGCATATTCATTAAGGCAAATGCGCTAAATGGATTGTGCGTGTTCTGTTGCCCATTTGGGAGATGCAGTCCTTGGTGCGCCTGGTTAGTAGATTTGTTTCAACATGTGTTTGCACACGTTTTTACACATGCAAACCTTAAGTAAATCAGGCCCTTGCACTATGACAGACTTTCTCCATATTTAGTGCGAACCTTGACTTGGATGAACTGGTGGTCAAAGGTCAAGGTGACCTCAGAAAACACCCGTTTAGCCATTAATCAGCAACACTGAAATCATGACAGTCAGGCGACCATGAAGAGATGGTTCTGCTTCACACAAACATGGCGGGTGGTCGGGGTGTGGAGAATCTGGGTGTGACTAAAGAATTTCATCTTCGCATCCTCTCTCATTATTGGATCGTTCTTCGATTCTGCTTTTGTTGTTTTGATCTGTGCAGCACCACCCTCCCCTGCCACTGCATCCACTCCCCTCCCCCGTAACAAGTGCATAAAGGGGTTAAAAAGAAAAGAAAAGAAGATAAAGCACAGGTGGCTAATAAGCACCCCTGCCCCCACCTCACTGGTACAAGCTGCGGACGGAGCGACCTGGTCACTTGGGACAGATATCAAAGAGAGCCGGGGGGGCTGTTATCTGGAGGTGCAGTGACAGACCCCTGCTGCTGCTGTCCCTCTCATTAGTCCCTCTCCCTCCCCTGTTCCTCCCTCCCTTCCTCTCCCCTCCACTGCTTCTCATCCACCCATCCTCAGCACTTGTCACTGTGCTGTCATCTGCCTGCTCAACTGTAGACACATGGACGAGCCTGGGGAGCAGAGTGACGGCATAGATGGAAAGAAAGACAGAAAGAATGAGAGAGAGAATACAAAAGAAGGAGAGATTGTGAGGTATGAGCCAGGCTTGTCAGCCACAGCAAACAACAGAGGAGATCTATTTCTATGAACTCTAATCCGTCCTGTAAACGTCTCTCTTTCTCCTGCCAGAAACCTGAGTACAAAGAAAACCTGGAGCAGAAAGAAAGACTCCTCTCTCAGTCCTGTCAATTCCACCACATAGATGGGAAAAGAAAGAGAGAGAGCGAGAGGGAGGAAAGAGTAACAGCCATGGCAGCATCTCGGTGTCTTGCCAGGAAACATGGCAGGGTTCGATCCACCCAGGTGACAGACGAGACACGAGCGAGACAGCTGACTGCTGCCTCTGCTCATTATGTGTGTGATTATAGGGACCAGTGTCAGTCATGCTGGGGCTTAAAAATGTGACTGTAGAGTGTGGAACATAAAAATCTCAGTGCAATATTCAAACACTAGCAAACATCTATTGGCGAATTAACTTGTGTTTTTGTCTCTGGATTGTTCTTGAGTTGTTTTGAGGTATTTCCAACAGAATAGGACAAGTTCCTCTGATCTGAAACATCAACCCCTAGGATTTGAAATCAAAGAGCTTCTTTTTGGAGCTGCCATTTTGCTGTTCAGCAACCAGGAGACAGATTTCTTCACTTCTTCATGATTAATCCATTTAAATGCACCGTCTCCTCCTCGCCAAATCAAACACTCCCAACGACGATTACCGTTAAAAACACTGAATGAAACAGTTCCATGTTTAAAGTCAGACTTTCACCAACACTGCAATGGACACGAGATGTAGGGGAAGGGTTGAGAGGAAGAGGAAGGGATTGTAACTTATAAACCAGATGTTCAGCAAATTATATTCAGCAACATAATAAACAGACCAGGGGATTTAAATAGAGAGAAACACCCATACAGCAGTTTCACTTAAAGAAATCAGTGATTCACACATGCTCTTTGGGGGCGACGGGACGTCCCACAGCTGTCAGACATTTACTCAGCATTTCCCATACATCCAATGACTAAAATCCTTCATCTGGTCAGAATATATTACATGATTACTGTTTTATTTACAATCACACTCTCACACACACAACACTGTACTAATACACGCTTACTGTATGTATGTTTGTATATTAGTCATGTAACAGAGGATATTGCACATGTGGTTCTATAAGCTAATAAAGCTCTATGTTATATTTGAAACAGAGTAATAGCATGCTTAATAGAAATAAGTATGAATGTAGAATGTGATAGTAAATCAATAGAGTTTGATTGAAACTGAGGGGAACTCAACTGAATAGGAAATATTAGTAAGTTCTTAGTTATCCTTGATGAGGTAACAAGAGGATGCATATCTCTGACCTGGCCCGTCTTCTCTGACATGACTGATATGGGAATACTGTACAGCTGACCAAGCCATCGGCCTGTCAAAGACAGACAACCCCAACACTGACGTACTGTATACTGGGAATATTGCCTGTCCCATATGTTAAAGTTAAAAGTTAAAATCATGTATTTCTCTGGGTTAGAGAACTACTGAAACATTCGAGATGATGTAACTCGTATATAACCGGCTTTTTTTTTAGATTATGTGATATTCTGAAGAAATATCATTTTCAATATGTTTGCTGTTTTTTTCTGCTTTGATGCTGCCTGGTGTTTAAAATCGTCTACACATCCACCTTTTAGTGGATTTCGGCCCCAACCAGCTGTGGCAGAGCTGGTGGGACTGGAGCATCCATTAGTGGTGACTGGGTCTCCACTGCTCTCGTCAGTCGGCCTCTTAAATTACAGCCATGAGGTGGTGGAACTTGATACCTACACACATTAGAGATCCTGAAAGTTTTATAACATTTACAAAACTAAGTTAAGTCCTGGCTAAAATCAACTCAAGATTGTGATCACCAGTAATCGCTCTGCTATACTATACTATACTATACTATACTATACTATACTATACTATACTATACTATACTATAATATACTATACTATACTATACTATACTATTATACTGATGGACATACACAGTATTATTGTACTGTTTTAAAAAGTGATTGCTCATATTTATGTTTTTTTTAGATGTATATGTGAAGTCTTGTGACACATGAATGGACATTTTACATTACATGCTGTTTTGTATCTGCCCAGCGACAACATATGCAAATTAGCTACCTAATTAACTCCGGTGGAATTACATTTAACTGTGCACTCTCCCTGTAAAAATAAACATTTCATTAAGATATCATAATACAGACAGTGACATCTACAAAAACAATACATAATTTTTGCAATTATAATTTGAGGGGTTTTTTTTAATCACTGTTTCTGATTAAGTGAAGATTTCATATGGTGAAGATGAAGTGAGTTGAATCAGAAGCTTTTGCTTTGCCCTTCCTCTCGCTGTAGGCTGAGAGACCTTGAGAGCCACAGGAAAAACACAAGACAAAGAGTGTGTGCAGTCGTGGCCGTGGCTCTGAGAAGCTATCCAAGCTGAAGATTGCTCTGCAGCTCCATGCCAAAATTGTTTTGTAAATGACTGCACTCATCAGTCTTAGTGCCTCATACCACAAAACCAAAATAGACTTTTTGAACATGTATAAAAAAACACAAAAAGACATTTGACGTAAGAACTGAGGTCCTTTACTCGGTATGTCAGAGAGGTTTTCAGGATGTTGCAGGAGACAGATTAGTGCAGCAACAGGGGGATTATCAGATGATGCCACTCTGTATAACTCTAAGACATCCTCTCTCTGCTGCAGCACTGTCATGTTTCTCTGCTCAGGGTTTATTTTACCACTTGTTTATATCAGACGCTCACATTAATCCAAACCTCGGGGTGTGACTGTGTATCTCCTCACATCACACTCTTTTTATTCAGAATCTCTCTTGATTGTGTTTCTGTTTCCTGTGTGGGATGTGTATTGTGTTTTTCTAGCAACTACCAAGCTCAGATCCAGGAGACCTCCGTCTGCTTTTACTGCTCTGGCTGCTGCTTGTAGAGGTGGACTCAACAGCAGCTCAACCGGCTTTGCAACAGGCCTGCACTCACTTTCATGTGGATCATAGTGTTGACCTGGTTCAGTCCAACGTCCAGCGGCGTCTCATCAGTATTACTGTGCAGATAAAAGCCTCTAAGGAGATGCCAACTGTGAATCCAGCCTGAGTGAGCTGGTGCACGGTCAAGAAGGAGTCCTGACATGTGATAAGTGTTAACTGTTCTCCATACTCTTTGAAAAATATCAGTCTATTCCATGTGGCTTAGAAAGTATTCTTTAGTTCAATTATTCTTTCTGCAAATTGTCCTGCAACTGTTGTGCAGCGGCTGAGGAGTATTTCAAAGATCAATCCACCACCATCCTCAGCTGACTTATGAAGGTCACTCGTGTAATTAGTTGCTTCTGCTAGTTCAGGATTCACTTGTGGAGAACAACAGCAAAGCTTCAGAAATGGAAAAAAGATTGGTTTCAGTATTGCCATCCGGCACTGACTCACGGACATTTATCAAAGACGCTGAATTGAGATGCTATCTTATAATTCCCATCTCTCTGTCCGCCTCTAATTATGATATTTTTCTTGTAATTATGCGATACGGATCTGGTAATTATGTGAAGTCATAGTTATTATGATTTCATTTTTTTTCTGATGAGCGCAGTGTGTTTGTGTTGGCCAGTTTTAACCAAAGCTTAAAACAGTGTAACACCTCAGTGCTTGAACGGGTGGAGGCTGCACTGCACCACGTCATGATGCACACAACCTCTGTCAGAGCTGAGGGTGGTTTCTTATGTGTGTTACACTGGGACATCCAACAACCTCCAGTCCTGAGATGACATGATGATATTTATACAGGCTACATTTTTCACATCATACTATATGTCTCACAATTGCCAGTTGTCATAGTAACGCAATCCTTGTTTTTTAGTTTTCCAGATGCACAGCAGTAGAGAATACTGTATCTACCAATATATTATAGTGTTAGTATCAATGGTCTTTAGCTCATACTCTGTGGACAAGGGGTTGGTGGTCTGAACAAATGATAAGATACTGAAAATGTTATGGGATTGAGAGATGTAAAGAAAAACATAATTCATAAAATAGAACCAAGTAAATCAATTTAATTAAATGACACAGTTAAAGTTTGCTATTCAATATGCAAATCTGCAGAGCAGCATGGCCCAAAGCCTCTGTTTTTGGCTTAAGCTTCTTCAGTTGTGTACTGCTGCTTTTTAACCTTCATTTAATCACGTCCCATGGGGGTCTAGAGAGTTGTGTCCTGGAATAAAATGCCTATAAAGAGCGACTGTGGTTTTCAAAGAAGCAGTAGAATTACTGAGTCATAGGATGAAAGAAGCAGTTAGAAAATGTGTGTGATATGTAAAGATGTGTTTGAAGAGGTATTATCGTCTCCATCTTGTCCGAATGTGTCGAGAGCCAAACTGGATCTAGAAAAAACTGTTGCGTGAAATAGAGGAAGACTGAGTCTTGTAATGAGAAAGACTTTGACTTTGAAATCATTTTAACATTGTGAGTCAGTGCAGGAAACTCAACAGCAAACAGCAGAGTGATGATTTACCAAATGAAAACCAATGGAAAACCACAAGTTTATGAGTGACTGACTCACGCATCAGGGCTGTGCCTCGGTGTAAATGTAAAGAACATTCTTATACTGCTTGATGCTCGAGTATAGAGTCACGGTCAGAGTGGCCATGGCACTAGCAAAGTGTGTGTGTCTCTGTGTGTGTGCTTATTTTCCCATTCTGTAACTTGCAGCACTACCTGCAGAAATGCTCCAGTGAATACGTGCTTTGAGTATCAAACACGCACCTGCTGTAAAATGTTTTTTCGCAGATGAGAGATGTTCCCAATTGTTAATTTTATGCATAAAACTTAGCTTAAAATAACAATGTACCTGTTTTGATCGGTATCAATATTTAGTGACGTCCCTCACATATAAGGCGCATTGGATAAAGCATTGGCCAAATGAGTGAATGTAAAATGTAAGGGCTGTAGTGACAAATGAAAGCAGTTTTTCATGAATACAGACTGTGCTGACTGGTTGGAGAAGTTTCTATAAATGTGTTGATAGTTTATTCACTGTCACTTTGAGTTCCTATTGGACTCAAAGTGCTGAACATCCAGGATGACTCCAGCTTCCTTAGGTCTCCAAACTTTTCAGAACCATCCTCCTCTGAGCCTAGAGGGGATGTTATTTTTGATTGTGTATCTATCTTGTCATCAAAGTATGTGGGTGTTTGTGATACTGACATGGCAATAGATAACAGTCTTGTAACCACTGCTGTCTTTGTTTGCGCTCTCCACATCAGTCTTCAGTAAGAGCAGCTGGATGCAGGCAAACAAACGCACACAGATGCTGTAAATAACACAAGCATAACCTTTGTGTAATGTGTAATCTGCACACACTGAGTCAGATGATGAGTGTGTAGGCTGTAAGCGGGTGTGTGTTACACTGATGCGGATTAAGATACTGTATCTGCAGACAAAAGGAGTCAACCTCCTCGGTGTGGAACTGCCAAGCTGAGATAGGGGGAGATCTCGTCTCCTCAGCTGCATTCACAGCAACCTGGATCTCCCCCACAGATAATGACAGATAAATAAACCATAGGATATCCATGCACGGTGTCTGTGCCCCGCTGCAACCTACTGTGGCAAGATGTTAAAAACAAGACAAAGCACAGCTGAGCATACAAAAGAGGCAGCTTGCCCCTCTGCTCTCCCCTCACTCTATTATACCAGTCCGGCTCTCACATATAATATCAACTCTCTGTGCGTGAATTCATTAGAGTATATACATTCCCTCCCTCTGCCCCTGTTGAGGTATCGCTGTTTCTGGAGATCAGTGCAGATTAATAATGCATGCTGCTCAGACGCGGCACGACTGCTGAACGCACACAGACAATATAGCTCTTTTTCTCCAGCAGCAAGTGCACAGCGAGCAACACTTAGGGAGAGCTTCCATCAATATCACAGCAACACTTACAGCCTATCAGTGCTCAGAGTTCATCTGTTAAATGATACTTATGCACTGGGATGGAATAGTAGCGCATTCCTGACTCTTTGTCCCTGCTGTGTTTGTGAGGACGCTCGTCCCTCAGGGCACAACAACGCCGATGCACCGGGCTTCCCGCTGCATGCCTGCACACTCCTCCAACTTACAGGCTGCGGACGAGCACGGAGTCAAGTTCACTGCACTCGCACAAGCGTTTGCCTTCACACCAGCATCATCTTAAATAAAACATCCACACGCACACGCACAGAGGTGAGGAGGAAGAAGAAGAGTTGTCTCACCTGTGTGTAGGTTGCGTGTTGTCGTCCCTCCTTGACCGTGTGTGAAGCACAGAGCTGAAACTTCTGTCTTACCAGTGCTGTGTTGGATAAACCTCCCCTCCCTCCCTACACACTCTCTCTCTCTCTCTGTACTCCCCCTCCTCTCACTCCCTCTCTCTTACTCTCTGTCTCTCAATCTGCTCTCTCCCACTCTGCTTGCTCGCCTTTTTTGCTCTTTTTTCCCCGTCACTCGCTGTTTTATTCTCCATCTGCCTCCTTCACTGTCTTCCCTCAACCTGCTGCTGTCTTTAAGGCTGCATCACACAGCCCCTCCCCCGATCATCACCTACATACAGTATATATCCACACCTATACACACATATACATATATATATATATATATATATAAATACATACATATACAGTATATGTAATTATATATAAATTCTAACAGAGGTTAAGATCTGATCAGGAGGTTTTGGAGGTGCAATGCGTACCACTGCAGTGAGGATGCTGTTGAGATGGAATCAGATACGATGCTCTGTTAACCTACATCCTCTGTGTGTGTGCGTGTGCGTGTGTGCGTGTGTGTTAGTGTTCATGGTTAAATAGGAGGGGAGGAGCAGCCTCACCATAATAACCGTTGGGCTTCACTGTGTGGTATAACACTGCCAACTTCCTCCCTCCTGCTCATTGTTGGGACTCATTATCTCACCTCTGGGAGGGAGGGGGGTGAGGCAGGGGATTGGGGAGGGGGCGAGGAGAAAAAGAGGAGAGAGAATACATCTAATGCTCTCAAATTGAAATTCATCCTACCCCCGTCTCCCTTTATAATCTCATTCAAATTCCACAGTCTGTTGCTCGCTCATATTTAAATGAGCACTTGACTAAATCCCTCCTGTGCTTTTGCTTTTTCTCGGTCAGCGTTTGGCAGGCTGCCTCGCTCTGTTGCATCTGAGCATCCAGGATGCTTCTCGGGAAACTGGCACGCTCTTTGTGTTTTTGGCCAACGCGCAGAAATAGAATTAAAAGAGTGGGCAGCACGGCCGCGCAGTGATGCTAAACAGATTTTGTGTCAGCATCTCTGCTCTGACCGAGAGAAAGTAATGGGCCGTGGAGCCGCCAAAGCTCAGAACACACACACACAGAGGGCTCCGTTCACACTCTCACAGATTCTTGTGGAAGTTTGTTGTTCACATAAAGACTGAACTTGTTGCTCTTGTCTTTGTAGGACACAGGAGGAAGTCAGGTGGTTATAGAACTAGAAGTCCACAAAGGCTCCCAAATCATAACCAAGTGGTTATTGTTGTAACCCTGTTCCCACACTACAATATTTATGGCTGCAGAGGGGCCGGACCTACAACTGATGACATTTACACCACTGCTCACTAGTGATGAGCCTCTACCGGGTGGTAGAACAAAAACACATGGGTCATTTGTTCAGTAGCTTGGTTACGTCTTCTTGTGAGGTGGCATAGTTGTTGTAGTGATTATTGTATGACAGAGGGAGATAAAGAGTGATTCACATGAGTCATACTTATGTTTACCAAACTCATGTTCTTTATCTAACTGTAACCAAATACTGCCTAAAGTAGAAAAATGTCAAAATATAACAAGAAAATTAATAAAACACATTTTCTAGTTTGCATTCTTCTGCAATGGTGTAAAGGCCTGTCTGGAGATGGATGTAGATTTGCAGTAATTTGTGGAAATATGGGAAGAATGAATAGCACATTCAAGCTCTTAAAGGAATAGTTCACCCCAGAATGAAATTTCACTCATTATTTACTCACCCTCATGTCGACTAACCGTGCGTTCACACCGAACGCGATGGACATGATGCCATCGTGATGCGAGTATCGCGTCACTTGACACATTTGCCACATTTTTCACCATCGCTTCATTGCGCTATGATGCAATCCACCTCCCGCTATTTTCTTTCTCTCATCAACCGTGGCTGAGAAATATTAATAAACACAAATACATATGGAATATTCACAAGGAGGAGGCTCCTCACTGATCGCGGTAAAAGTACGACATCGTGTCATAAAACTGCCGTGGATGTATATTATTGATCTGAGGAAAATACACACAGCCCTGGGGTTGTTGTCTATTTTTAGCCACAAAGGGTCTGGTGAGCGAGACTACAGCCACAGTAATCGTCTCCACCATGTTTTGAAATGTGTGTCTGGCGTGACTATGGTAACTGTGTCGGTGACGTGGTTGAATATCAACACTGATTGGACATTGCGGCACAGTGTCACGCGATATCGCTAAAAAACACACCAGAAAACATCCAAATAGGCTACCTCCATGCTGCTTGTATGTGATGTCCATCTTGTATTGAAGCCTCGAAATGCGAAATTGTCCCGAAAAAAAATTAAATAAGTCCACATTTCAAGCTTTTTTGTGAGATTTGCGTCGGCGTTGTTGTGATTAACTGACACCGATGTAAATCTTATGAGATTTGGACAGACCAGGAAGAGAAGCTTCTGCTACAAAACAACCTTGAAATATGGACTTATTTAATTTTTTGGGGGACAATTTCGCATTTTGGGGCTTCAATACAAGACAAACATTACAGATGAGCAGCATGGACGTTTTTTGGTGTGTTTTTTTGTGACGAAGACCGCTGATGTCCATTTGCAACCGTTACATGGACACGCACTGCTACACAGAGACCCCCTGTAACTAAGAGAAGCAACGGAGGACTCTGAAACTGCTCCCAGCCCTTAGTCGACGTGAGGGTGAGTAAATAATGAGTGAAATATCATTTTGGGGTGAACTATTCTTTTAAGGTAATTAGATGGCCATTTTTTTTATTTGGGGTACATTTTTCTGAGATTCACAGAAAACAGAAAACATTTTTTCTCAGCTTTGACAAACTCTACATTCCCCTTTAATGAACAAATCTAAAAGAGGACAGGCTGAATCACCAAACCATTCCCCCGATGGACATCTATTTCTGGGCTCTTTATTCTGCCATCTGCCACCTTCAGCAGGTGTTCCCCATCCTGCACCATGAGACCAGCACACAGGACAGACTCAGTTAATGACCCAGCCCAGCTCAGCTAATGATGGAAGAAAATGGCAAATTGGTCCCAGTGTCACCCTCATCTTCTCTTTTCCCTCTTGCACATTTTCCTTCAACATCTTCACATTGCTGTCATTCCTTTTCTCACCCTCTCTCTCCCCTCATCGTCATCAATCGCTCCATCCACTAGGGATCAGCCAATTAACCTATAGCTGGTGTAAATGTGCCAGACTGTGAGATGAACAGAGCCAGTGCCTCACTCTCTATCTGCGAGTGTGGGAAAGAGGAAAGTTGTTTCTGTTGCTCTTGGTGAGTGAAAGTCAGGGTTGTCTTTTCTGGCATTAATTAGTGAGAAAAGCATCTGCTGCGAATGCAACTGAGCCCAAAAACATTTGAAATGTCATCTCATGAAATACACATTTTAGCAGTAGAGGATGTGGGGAAAAAAACAACAAGAGGGACGTATGGGAATATTTAATTTTCATTTTTATTTTCCCCAGTGTTAAAATTAAGACTAGTCTGCAGATAGAAGATGATGTGGTGCGTAGGCAGCTCCAGGCAACCTTGTAAATAACAAAGCCGTGTCTCATCTGCTGGTGTAGAGATACGGTGATGAGCCTGCGACATGACATCTTCATCCTCCCTGATATTATGTTTTATTACTGATCCATGCCACCCAGAGAGATGTACTATATGGAGGGATGGATGGATGCATGCAGAATAAGAAGATGCTTATATGGGGGGAGGTGCGGCAGGAATCGATGATAGGGTGAGAAGCAGAGAAAAGGGAAATATTTTAATAAGGAAAATCTTGTTGAAAAGCCTGTAATTTACTCCATGTGTGTGGTGTTTAAAACATCTGTAATCTAGGGTGAATGCTTGTGGGTGTGAATTTTGGGTCTTTGCCCACTAGGATTTTCTTTTTTATAGCCTGTATGTAAAGCTTACACTGAGCTTAAAAAAAAAAAAAAACATCAAATGAACGATGAAATTAATTCTCCTCACTCTTAGTTGGAAGCATTAGGCTATAGGTCTATATGTTGCAGCAGTTGTGCACGAGTTTAGTCCAAAGAGAATAAACCACTTTTGGACATAATTTATAAACAGCTTCTAATGTTGAATGTCATGTTCCTTCTTCACAACATTCATCTTTTGGGAAGAGTTATATTCATTGTGTTTTTAAATTATTTACACTACAGCCAACCCAACTGACAACCATTGAGCCAATTTGTGTCCTTTTATCAGCTGATTTTATAGCAGATACAGAGATAGAACTCACATTTAGTTTGCCCCAAATTCAGCTGTCAGTCAGACAGATGACAAATTGGCAGTTTTGTATGCAACAAATACTGTCACCAAGCTAAGCTAAATGTTTTGCTAGCTATTGTTATTGTAAAAAAAAAAGTGATTTGAGTCACTGGCCTACTGTAGAGTCCTCCCCAGCTGGAATTATTTTTGATGCTGAGAGGCAATGTTGTCAGTGTTTCTTAGACTACAACATAAAAAGAAAAACAGAAAAATAAATACCCACTTAAATCTTTTCCTTTTGTAAATTGCAATCTTATGCAAACACAACAGATTATATCAAAGATATGAAGCATATAATGCACGTTCTTTTCTTTTCTCTCAGTTTCAATACAAACTTTCTTTTCCTCAGTCTGTACTTTGTGCCTTTGTGGAAATGTCCAAGTGTGAATACGAGTATCCAGTAAGCTGATAGTAAATGACTGAGTATTCCTCCCTGGCAGTGATGTAACGGGCTGGTTTCATTAAAGAGATCCTGATTTCTTGCTGTTTAATTATTCATCACAACGATCCATGAGCACTCACTGTCTTCTGACTCCCGCTCAACCTCCGTGGAGGGAAGTCGTGTCTTCCACTTTTCTGAATATTTCAAATATTTGAATATGTTAAAGTCAGACCAAGTTGCTTTTGATTTGCTGCAGTGATTTGTTGTATTCAATTTTTTATGATTTATTTAACTGTCCGATCTGTATAGCCTGTTTACTGTATATTGATATGAACATCTTTAATGTCATTCCCTCATTTGCAAAACACAGATACATAGCAGCCGGACATGTATGCATCGTACCCCCATACAACTTGAATGCAAATTTGCCTCGTTGCATCGATTAATGTTCAGTCTGTCTCATTCAAGATAAAAGAATATCAAGTTTCTCATAATTCCGGTGCTTACTAAGAAACTGCAGAGCAATGATCCAGATGTTAATTTTTCCCTCCAAAGCAGAATATGTTGTTGGAGGATGTGTTTCACAGGTTCTTAGTGTTTAATGTTATTATTAACATCAAGGCCTTCAGAGAGAGTTGCTTCAGGTTGCAGGGGGCTCTGTCACTGTGGGCTGCCCTAGTTTCATCATTAGCTCTGTTTTTATAGAGCAGGCTGGCAAACTAAATATAGCCGCTCAGTGGGCTCAGCCACACAGCCGAGAGAACAAAACTATCACTGCTTGTTGTTGTTGTTGTTGTTGTTGCTGTTGATGTTAATGGTGATGATGATGGTAATGGTGATGATGATAAATGTAATGATTGAGAAGCTTCTTAACTGCATCATATCTCCACTCCTTATCTGTTATAGGTTCACAACTTCCTCACCAATACACCACAGCGGCTGCGGGGCTCCAGCGTTACACAAATGATACAACTATACAGTTGAGCAGAGGTCAGCCATTTCATATAGGCCACCTGGGACTCACTAGTATATACAATAAACTAACATTTGATCAACACATCATTGATATTCACAAAAGGTCCCAGCAAAGACACCATGTCATCTGCAAGCTCCGTGCCCTCTCTCTTGTCCCGCACCGCCTGTCATCATCATACACTAGCATCGTTCAACCCATCCTGCTATTACAACATGCTGTCCACCACCAACAAGACCAGGCTCATCTGCATCCAAAATCATCAGCCACACCAAACCTTTCAGAGCTCAACCACAGAGCATGTCACACGCCATGCACGGACAATAACCAGTGAATAGCATCACTCCCTCAACCCGCACTTCACGCTGCTGACGTCAGGTTGCAGGTACAGGACCCTGAGGAGGAGACCGGCTCGTTTCAGCCAGGGCTTTGTCCCCTCTACCATTGCTGGACTTAGTGTAATTATCTGCTGCTGAGTTGGGATCAGGAACAATTCTTTCCTCAACCTCAAGTTACTTAGAAAGGATTTGCCTTGGATGTCTTATCAGCATCACTGTGACTGACTGCACACTCTGATTTCACAAGTTAAAGATTTAGAAGAGAAAGTCAAAGCTGTGTGATGATGATGATGATGGGAACCCTCAAATACAGGTCAGGTCCAGATTGGTCCCACCGGAACAAAAACAGTTACCGGTATTTTATTGTTGTTGTTTTAAAATTGTGATTAAGCATTTGAGGGTAATGAAGAAGTTGCCACTTTTTTGCTCCAAGCTGTAATTATTGTCATCGCTTCCCTTCAGAGTTTTTGCTTATCAACCTGTGAGCATTATCCCCAGGCTAGTGTGTGCGCGTGTGCATGTGTGTGCGCGTTGCGTTGCACTGCCAGTAGTGCAGTTCTGTCTCGCTGCATTGACTTTGTAAATGGGCTCAGATATTTCATATGCCAATATAAAACTACTTCTGCATGATGTCCCCATTTACTGCAGGTCAATGAAAGTAGGCTGAATAACTAAAACACCTGTGTCTGATGCAACACAGCGCCACTCGTAATGTCCTCCGCAGTGATCACACAGTCTGAAACAGCTTTAATAGAAACTGATCAGAACCTTCATCAGATGATTTACTGCAGGACCATTATAATACTTCATCAGTTTTACTTGGAGGTTCCCAATAAAGTGACACTTTAGTGTGTATGTTAGTAATAATATGCATCGGCTGCAGGGTGCCTGATTTGAATTAATAGGTTGAATTTGGTGCCGTTCTCACTTGGGGCTTCCTCATTCAGCAACCTAAATATGCTCTTTGATTTAATAGTTTCATCATGTATTATCATTTTTTCCAAATAACACCTTTTCTTCTCTGCTACCACTTTCAGAATTTTACACGTTTACTCAGAGACATTTCAGCTCCTCGTTCTGAAATCAAGCTGTCGTTACTAGAAAAGGTCGGAAAGGAAAAGCCGAACTGCAGTTGCAGTGAAAAAACATGAGTGGGGACAATGCAGGAGATGACCGGGGTTGGGGGTGGGACATTCAGGAATACAGAGTGACCGAGTGGATGGCTTAGGTCCTGGGACAAGAGGTCGGAGGGAGGAATCAAACACGAGATAGGCAAACAGAAACCATATGTGACAGTGGTGGTCCTGTCACTATATGTCTCCAATTGATGTGTGGGTTCAATCCCCGCCCGGGCCCTCTTCACCTGTACATCCAACAAGTGTGGGCCTACTGCTGGTCGGTTGATATCCTCCCTGTAGCTTTGCAGCTGTCAGATTTTACCTTTAACTCTCTGATTAGCAGGTGAAGGCTGATGGAAATCTTGTGTAACCTGAGAAGAGGTCGTCACCAAACAGAACCTGAAACTTTTAGCTCCAGGTTCTTTTCCTCAGGCACCGAAAGGTTCCTATAGCGCGTTGTTGTCAATGTTTCCACTTTTGTCTGAGGTGCTGTGAAGATTATGCAAATCAGGCTGATGGCATACAGGGAAACCTTTTAAAGAAAACCATTTTTAACTTGTCTCCTATACAGTACCTGTTTGACAGTGTGGGTGATGTTGAGCTTGATCCACCATGTTGTTATTCTGGCGTAGACCTTTTTGTTTCCAACAATTCCAATTCTTATTAAATACATCATTTTCTGCACAGACGCTGAGCGAGGCCTGCACCTCGTCTGTCAGTGTTATTGAACTCATTCTTGCACAATGATGAAAAACAGACTCAAATCAAAACAAACTGCACCCTTAAACATGCCACAAATGTTTAATAAAAAGAATGGACGTAGCACCTGTGACATCACACATCATTGATTTCGGGGAGTCTGTTTTATGATCCCATGGGTAGGTTTGAACATCGATCTTTTCATTTTCCGAGCAACCTGAATGCACCACCAGCGGAACGACCGGTAACTGTCCTCCTGTCACTCAACATAAATACCTCCCCATTTATGTATGAATTTTAAGCCTAAACAATGCCAAAAAGTAAACAGTCCGATCTGAAGCAAAAAAACAAAACAAAAAAACACAGTGTTCACGGAGGTGGAAACTATCGACCAAAAACAAAATGTCTATTTTAACGTGGGGGTCAATGGAAAGTTGCTCACCTCTGGTACCAGCCCCCCTGGGCGGACGAGAACTGCAGCTTTTTGAAGGTGGAAGTGGTCTTCACTTGTACAACCACAACTCTCCCCTTGGAAATAACTGGAGAAAAGGTCAAAGGTCTGTAATGATTAAGTACAGTGTTGTGTGGAGCAAACCTGTAGAAATTAGAGAACAACAAATTGAATGAACACAACATTAAGAATTATTTTTCTCTAGTGGATTGACTAATGCTGCAAAGACATCATTTCTAAATTAAACCGAGGCAGTTTGCACTTCACCTGTTTAAAGACAAAAAAGGCTTCTCGTCGGTTCTCATGGGCCAATGAATACACTGATACTGATGCGACTGAGAAAGACTCAGATTGAATGATTAATCAGTCGGTGGCTACATAGTGCCTTTGAAGGATCCTGGTTCCTGGGGAAGCTGCAGTGGAAATGAGGCTGGAGTTGAGCAAAACAATAGGATACAGTTGTGTAGATATTTATTTATTTATTTATTTGTTTATTTTTAACCTTTATTTACTGTAACCAGGAATAATCCCATTTGAGATTAAGAATCTCTTTTGCAAGGGGGTCCTGGCAATATCTGGACACGCAATAAAAGGTCTGATGGTTGAGTTGAGAGTGTTGTCCTGCTTCTCACTCATCTCAGACCTGCAGTCTCTAATACTTTAAGAACATTTTGACACATTGAATGACACTTGGTTCAGGATCGGCGTCATTTGGAACCAGGTGCAGAAGTGCCTGTCATCATCACAATGTCATTCTGAAGGACTTTAAAAGTAGTTAAATATTTCTGTGTTCTCTTTCTTGTTTTGTGTGTATTATTTGATCTGAAATCAGACTTGGCATGCACTGTATATTTCCTCTCTATGCGATGATGTTGTGAAATGTCTGTGTTTCGTTGCTGTGTGGTTTGTACTGTGCGTCTTTTGTCTGTATGTACTCAAACGTTTTTAAAAAAGAGAGAATTATGAGCCGAAGGTCTTTTACTGTAAATGCACTGAACCCGCTCCACAGCACAGCAGCTGTGACGTTGTGTGACAGGAGGGAGTCTGAACGAACAGAAAACAAACACAGGAATGATTCACATGTAACACTCTGCCGTGTATGATATCTCCTGTGATATTTGAATCCTCACAGTGTACACTAGCAGCAGCTCATGTGGGCAGATGTGTTTTCTTCTTCACCATTCCATGGCTGGATGTGAATGCAGAGACTAAGTTTCCTGAATTTCCCCAAAGTGACTTTGACTTTCTCTCCCTCTGCTGTGAGTCTGGTTCTCACATGGACCTGCTCCATTTTCCCACTGTAATCCTGTTAGTACATGTTGGTGGCATTTCAGGAAATTTTGTGTATTTGACAGCTCTCTCCATTCAGCTGCTTCTCCCTGTTCTACTTTTGTCACACATTATGTGTGTGTATGTGCAAGTGTGTGTGAGTGATGTGATGATTACCTGGCATCGCTGACTTCAAGTCTCACACAAGGATATTTATGCTCACTCTGTGACAGATACTCCACCTATCTCTGAGGTGACTGAACATGCACACACACACACACACACACAGGTGGTAGTAATCTCCCAATGCTGACATGACCGTCTCAATCTGTCTCTCTGCCCTGAGGCCTCTATTGCTGGGCTGATTCAATTTACCTCCATCAAAATGCAATTTCTCTGCTTCGCCATCTCCTGCTTCCCCTCCCCATCCCTTCTTCTTCTTCCCTCCCTCCCTCTGTCCTTCCTTTTCCTCCTTGAACCTCCCTTTTCGTCTTCTTATCTCACACCTTCACTCATCTCATCTTTCTTTTTTCATCTCTCTTTTTTTTCTCCTTACAGGCTGGATGCTGATATTTCCCCAGGGCTCCTGCCTGCCTGTCTCCTGTTGTTTCTCCCTGGATGATCAGGCTGTGATGGTGGAGATGGGCAACGGCGGCAACTCTATCTCATCACAGGACGATCGCACTCATATCACAAAGGTTACAGGAATGATAAGGTATGACAGAGGAGGAGGAGGGAGGGGAGCTCTTTGGGTTGTCTGCTGGTGAACTCTGCCACTGACGGCTTGATAAAAGACGATGATATGCATGTAAAATGATTTAAAATTGGGCACTTTAAAGGCAGCGGGTACATCACACATCGATGTCAAAGCTCCTTCCACCAGAGAGAGGCTATGAGGAATGGGAGTGAATACACGATCAGAAAAGAACAGAACAATATTCAGAACAGAACAACACCGCTGTGTATTTACTGCAGATTTAATTCAATCACCGCTCATCGTGCAAATTACATATCTTAAGTAGGAAATAAAGAAGCTTTTCCCCTGAGAAAAGGCACAATAGAATAAATAGAATATAGAATATAGCCGAGTTAAGAGTGAACAGCATTACAGTTTTTCTCAATTGCTAAAACACTAAACCCTGTTCTCTGAACCAAATTCTCAGTTGTCAGAACCCAGTGATTGAATCAGTCACTCTTTTGGCAAAACCATAAACACTTTTCACCTGTTTGACTTCAAGTCTCCAACACATTTTCATTTGATGCACTCTGTGACTGCAGAATGCTTAGTGACAGGTGGCAAAAGTCAAACACAATGAAAGCACAAGTTTCACCGGTTGAACACAACAACTCAAAATTGATAACACTTGTGTCCAATGATGTGAGGGAACATATATAAGCCAGTACAGGTCAGGATGAAGTCCTGTAGCCTGATCCAGTACGGAGAAATACTGTAATGCTGTGGCTGAGTTACTGTATGCACTTCTCATTTGTAGGTTTTTGTACTTTATTTGATTACAGTATATAAGTGCTAAATGCACAATACTTTTGTACTGTACAAGTGCTACGTGTACAGTATGTACAAAATGCACAGGATTTCAGGATTTCTATTTTTTGTTTTATTATTTATTATTTATTTTTGTTTGTTGTTTTTACAGTTTTTCTCAATTGCTAAGACACATTTATTCTGTGCTAAATGCACAGGTTTTTTTGTTTTTCAAGAGAAGAAGATGAAAGGCGACGGGGTGAAGGAAGAGAGGATTAGGGAGGGAGGGATGAACTAGGAAGAAAAAAGAAGAAGGAAAGAAAAGGGGATGAAATGGATGTGGGCTCTTTGGGGTGTCTGCTGGGAACTCTGGAGACTAGTGCTAAATGCACAGGTGATTTGTTTTGCAAATGCATTTAAATTGTGAACAATAAACATTTATTTCCACAGCTTCATGTCCTGAGCGTTGTGTTTTTTATTTTTCCAGGTAGTGTTTAGTGAATGGTAGTGTTTTTAATTTTGACTGACGATCATGATTTGACAACAAAGTTCAATTTTCAGAACAGATTAAACTGTTTTGAGGTGAAAGTTTGGTTTTGCAAGAGGAGTCAGAGGTTTTGTGGATGTAGCTTGAAAATTGGGGTTTGTGTTCACAGTTGAGAGAAAAGGACAGAAGCTTTAGAGAAATGTGTCTTAGCAATCGAGAAAAACTGTAATGACTGACTGTCGCTCACATACACACACACAGTGGAAACGTGAGACTGCTCCACATAATGCAACAAAACTTCCACTGTTTGACTTGTCCTTGAGTCTGTATGTGTCATTCTCATGGACACGATATCTCAGAAACACCTTGATTGTTGGTTGAGTTGTGGCGCAAACATTCACTGGGACTGAAGGATGAACTGATCAGATTTTGGGGGTCAAAGGTCAACGTCACTGTGACCTCAGAAAACACTTACATGCTTCAAAGTATTTCATGCAAATTTTTCATATTTCCTATGACTCTGGATAAACAGGGATGTAAGCTAGAAATGGTCTGAGTGGCGGAGGGATACAGCCATGAGGAAGTGATTCTAGTGTCATCATCAGTCACAGGAAACTTCTTGAAATCTGTGTCAACATGTTTTATTAGAATAACACAGATCGAAGAGGAGACTCAGCCTCACTTTATGTTTTTGTTAACTTTTCTAGTTGAGCGTCATCCAGACTGTCACAGACTGACTGTGACATTCAGACCAGGCACGTTATGTCCACAGATTCATGGTGTTGACCCTCAGTGGCAATACAGTATTAGACCAGGGTGTCTTTTTCCGTCTTCATCTGTCCAATGTTCAGTCTGGGTTCACTGCAGCCTCAGGTTTCTGTTCATGGTGACAGGGTGTGGAATCTGACGTAGTCTCAGCCTGAAGCTTTGATGTGTTACTCTGCGATGCTTTTCTGCTCAGCACAGTTGTAGAGTGGTTGGGTGACAGATGAGAGCATTGACACTTACACTTTTGAGTTGCTGTGCAGTGGAAGCAGGTGAATGTGGAGGAGAAGGTGGGATATGAACCCTCAGGTTTCTTTCGACAACACATATGTCACCCACATACCGATTAGGTCTAAAGCTTCACTTTAGTCTGAAGTGCTGTGAACTTGTGGAATTCAGTCTCAAACTTAAGAATAAAAGCTACAGTATTAATCAACTTTCTCAAGTCTAAGAATCACTCCTACTCCCCCAGATATTTAAGAGACCTAGAGGTTTCCTAAGTGGTTAGGAGTTGCTAGTAGGGAATGGCACTAAGCCGAGAGAGACGTGTGCAGAAGGACGTTTTGTTTGATGACGAGCAGTTGATCAAACAATGTCGTTTGTACAGAGCGGGTATCATCCTTGTCATGGATTTAATATGGGACGTCATCATAATGCTTTGATTTTTCGCCACTAGAAAAATGTAACAATGTAATGCTGAATTAATGAATTTGAGAGATTAGGAAACATTTATTTTTATTTATTTGTTTTTTTAAAGTATATTTTTAGGCTTTTCATGCCTTTTTTAGATAGGACAGTTCAGAGAGTGACAGGAAATGGCAGAGAGATCATCTTGCCCCAGTAAACATTTATTTTTGATTAATTCCCAGTGTATATTTTGTATCATTTTGTAGATTATTGTCAAAATATGGTTGAATATACACTCACATTGGCCTTTTAACTGAGATATTTCGAAGATATGTTCTTATTCTAGATAAGGACCTCCGTTCAGTGATTGGCCACTCCTATGTGATGTCATCTAAAATTCAGTTTATGGCACATAGTACTTTTGTAACTCAGCTCTGAGACTGGCACTTAACATTCAGTCCTAACTTCGCTAAAAGTGTGAGTAAGACGTTTGATAACTAACTTTTAAGTGCAGCTTTCAGTGAAGAATTTATTTTACACATAAGTCAACTCACAGCAGTGTTCTTAGGAGTAATACTAAGAAGCTTGATAAATATGGCCCAAGATCTGTATCTAATTCAGAGCCAAGCATGAAAGTGGTTCAAACGTGACTGTAAAAGATTAGACTCCATGTGGTTTTTGCCTTTCACTCTGTCATTAAACATCAGATGTGGGGAAAAATCAAACTGGGGCCACTTGGGCCCCTGTGTGGATTTAGTCATAGGGACAAATTTGCTCCCAAAGGAAATGAACAAATGCAACACAGCCACGGTCACGATCTGTTGCTGATAATGTGTGAAACATAACAACCTCTCCAGTGACATTTGAGTAATTGGAACAAAAAGCACCTCTACAACAGTCTCTCTCTATCTCTCTCTCTGCAGCCTGTGCTCTGCCGACTATCTCGCTCCAGCCTTGATGTAAAGCCCATAGCTGAGTACAACAAGTTCACTCTGCTTTCACATCGACAATAATGGAATCCCGCAGACGGCAAAGCCATCTGGTGTTAAAATATTTTAACTTTTGCTGTCCACTGCGACAGCATCCTAAACCGGATGTGACGTATGAGTTGAGTAGCCTTTGTCGACATAGCAACATAGTGACACGGTTTGCCGACATGCCGTCCCGTCGGACCATTGGTTTGTTTTTGTTGTTATGTCCAGCGGCATTGGCCACTGTCTGCCGTTTGCCGGACTCCATGTGAACGCAGCATAAGGTAGATTTATGTCAGCATGGACAACCAGAGGAAACCAGATGAAACAAAACAGTAAACACTTGGCTTCATCATAGAAAATGTCCTGCGCTGATAATTTTCATTGTTAGCATTGTTGTTCTTAATTTTTAGCAGGTGTTGAATCTGATGGCTGGCTGCAAACGCTGGCTCCAACACTCATAATGCTTACTTTAGGCTTGGTTTGTTCTTCTATAAGGGCGCAACACTCAATTTAGGTGCCTGAGAGTCTTGATGACCAGCCAGTCGATATCTGCTGTTGAGGCTCAGCAGCTCTAGATGCTCCTGTCAGCTCTGATCAGTGTGATGGAGCGGAACGCAGGCAAACAGGGCAGCAATGTGCCACAAGGGTTACCGCAGTATCAGAAAAACTAATATCTGTCTTTGCCAAGTCTCAACTTGAGAGGAAGTCCATTTGAGAAATTTGAGTGGGAGTCTGTAGCGACGCATGCAGCTCTGTGACGCTGCACTGCTCATTAAGAGGACAAATACACTGTGTGAGATGGATAAAAGTTGGGCTCTGAAGTTTGCTTGTCTCTTGTGTCTTCTTAGCATCACGTCACTTTCATTTAAATCGCAGCAAAACTGCAAGTGTCCCTCCAAGGGCATGTCATGTTTCAAGTAAATGAAGGAAACTGGCTGGAGGGAGGTGTCAGAGTGAGGCTGAGTTGACACTGCTGTGTGCTGGAGTCTCATTTTCCTAAAATATGAGACACCAGTGACAATAACCAGGGTTCACACTGATAATGCCTGCATTTTTCTGGGACATATTTGGACACATGGACCATTAAAGTTCAGTTTGAATCATTCCTCAATACAGTTTCATGCACAGGTGAGGTTTGCATAAGGACATCAACACAGATATTTGAGTGAACCTGCTTGTAGTTTGTAATTACATATTACATATTAGATATTTCCAATGTGCTCTGCCAGAGGCTGCGTTTCCATGACGATTCTAACATTTGATTGACTGAAAGAGCGGGGATTACATTCTTGCTGTCAGTGGGGGAGCTGAGAGCAGATCAGCGTGGGCCAGTTCCCAGTGTAGATAGAAACTTACTGGCAGCTACTGTGATTTAAAATTGCCTCATAATATTAAATTGCACTGATGTAAATCAATAATAACATATAAAAGAAGTGTGTAGACTCAATAATGAAATAGAGAGATGTTAGGGAGGTATTAATATTCTTTAAAAATTGAAGATATGAAACTGAAATTAGATAAGTTTCACACAGTACACTTGGTCTACTCAACATATCTGTAAACCTCTGTGGTACAGTAGCTCTACCTGATGAACCCAAAACAAACGCCACTGGTCACCCTGCATGTATGTGCTACTGTGCTGTACACTCTGCTATACTATAATTGGTATAACAAGAGTTTGCTCATTCAGCTTTAAACACCTGCAGAAGAAGATGCAAAATGACAGTGAAAGTGAAAGAGCTCCATGTTTACAGCAGTGCCCTCGTTTGGTCTGAACACAGCCTCAGACTCTTTGAGCGAAGTTTTGTTCTAAAATTGTGCAAAGCCAGAACACTCCACTCCACAATGAGGACAGGTCTTCTGAGATACTGCTGATAAACAACTCCAGTGTGGGAGCATTGAACATTTTTTCTCACGTGCACCAGTTTACTTCTGTTTCCAGCTGAGCTCCGCACCCAGAGGAATCTCTGGATCAATCAGTGATGAAACTGGTCTCCTCAGCAAACTCCTAATGAAAAGAAAATAGGACTACAGTATATGTTTACAAAGATGATGGTCAAAGTATTGATGTTTGGGGAGGAAAATTCTAAAGTCAGTGTGGATGTTCCTTCTTAGTCCAAATCTTCTTTATGGAAAAGAAGGAAAAAAAAGTTAATTGCATTTCCAACACAATCCCCTCAAAGATTCCGTTCTTCCAGAGATTTGTATTCTGTCCCTGAGAAACCCATCATCTCTTACAAGCAAAATGTTGATATCGAACTTTCTTCTTGAAAGGCTAACATGGGAATAATTTATCAACATCTGCAAACCTAACCTGATTCTTATGAGATGTGACCCTACCCCTTTTCATCCACTATTAATCATTTTCTGTAACTAGAATACTCATTTTATTCACTTTTTTAAGGATATTTTTGGAGCAGTTGAGAGAGATGGGGACAATAGGGAGGAAGAGAGAGGCGGAATGACACGCAGTAGAGGGTCTCCAATGTGAGGTTCAGACCAAGTCCGACTGCAGCGAGGACTATAGCCTCTGCACATGGGGTGCCTGCTCAACCCACAGTGCCACACAGCGCCCCATTTATTCACTTTTTTCAGTATGCAATGTGCATATTTTTCTATCATGGAGGGGTTAGGAATGGGGGGAGTTGTCACAAGAAAGAAAATTAATACAAGTGATACCAAGAAAGAAAAACATCCATGCATTGATTACCTATAGTTGCAGTAGTAAAGTAAGTAAAGCAGCACTCAGGTGGACTGTGGCGGTGGAAGCGATCTGTCTCCGTATAGGCATTAATTCACATGGTAACATATTGGCAGAGAGCCAGCCTATCAGAGAGCCGTGTGGGAGCTCTGTCTTGGCTCAATAGCAGCGGAAACGTGCACACTCCATACCCATGCGACTCATGCACATTTCCATTCAGAGTAAAAGCCATCCCACAGATTTTATTTCCCAGTGAATTGCTTTAATTTTAAATGGCTTGAGGGTCCTGACTTCTTCTCTACAGTCCAGAGTTTATTTTCCATGTCACAAAAAATGAAATAAAAAAAAAGTGAAAATGAGAAGATGAATGAATTCTTCTCAGCAGGGAATCGACCATTTACTGAGCCACAGTGGTTTCCCAATCATAACTTAACTGCAAACAGGCATGGCAGGTTCGTCAGGGATTGGTTGACTGTCATTTCATGACACCTTTCCACAAAGCAGAAAATGATAGTGATAAAGTCACAGATGTATGATCTGAAGTAGTGTCCTCACTGCCGAGACCAAGAGATGGCACATTATTTAGTTAATGAATTTAAAATGCACCCTTAAAAATAAGAAAAGTGCAAAAAAAAAAAGAGGTACAAAGATTTAAAAGGACTCTAAATGAGGACACTGCAGGAGACTGCTGCACCACACAGCCTTTGTCCCAACTGTGGCAGCCATGGACTCAAATCTGACCCACAACCCCTTGCTGCGTGTCACCTCCCCTCTGTCACTCCAACCTGTGTGTTATACTGTGCTTTAATAGTAACAGTAAAAAGGTCTAAAAATAACTTAATTGAATTTAAATATGAGATGGTCATTACAGGGTTGAGCAGTGTTTAGCTTTTAAGTCTACTATCAACCTTTGTCCTCTGTCTATCACATTTCAATATGTGATCCAAGTTCACTCCTATTCAGTCCTATATTGCGTACTCATTGACACCATGTTTTCCCTCATGTGTTTACAGATTCAGTTTTGTTTGTAGATGTTGATTATCCCTCCCAGCTGGCAGTGAAGAGTGAACTGCCGTTCACATCGTCCTTAGGGACCTCAGATTGCTAAATGCATTTTTTTTTCTCAGGAGGGGCAGAACATAATCCTTCTCTGTTTACATTTGACTGCATCTATTTTCACTTTTTTTGAAATACATGCACATGTAAATTTAAAAATGAGTATTTAACTCTGTTGTTCAGTCATTCCCATTCATTTCCAAACAGCATGGGAATAGACAGTGCTTTTTCAAAGCTATTTAAAATCCAATCTGGCTTTATGTGTTTAATTAATTTAAATTCATTGTGTAATTGCAGTATAAGTCAGACTAATGATGCTTTCTAGTGGGGCACTTAATATGTCACACCAGGTGAGTTCTGTTTACATTGTAGAGTCTGTTTTAATGCATGCATCAGGAAGATTTCGACTGCTGATATTTCTGAAAATTCACACCCACTCCCTCCTGATGTTATATGTCATATCCAGCAGTGTGGAAAATGCATTAAAATACTCTACTGAGGTGGTTCATTGGTAACAGCAGGTATTAATGGCTCTTAATTTCCCTTCTGTCTTATCACACTGCAGCTATTTCCTGCTCCAGCGGGAGCAAGTTGTTGCAGAGGGTGTCAAACCAAATGCTACAAGCTATTAGGGAACTGCTTGTTGGTTTACTCAGAGAATAATATAGCTGGGTGTGAGCTGCCCTCTATCATCAAATGTAATTAACAAATTCATGGCAGTAGGAGTAATTAGCAGCGTTAAATGGCAAACCCTGCCACAGTACATGTGCTGCGTGTTCAGTCAAATAGGCTTTCAATCTGAAATAGCAGAAGTAACAGTAAAAATAACACAGGGCTAACCTACAGTCACATCAATGCAGGAAAAAGAGTGACCCCAGTGACTTTGAATCTGACATACAGTAATTGTTGGTGCCAGATGTGTGACAGATGTGCTGGTGAGTTTTTCTGAAACGGACGATCCCCAGGGATCACAATTTTCACATAAGACAGTCTCTAGAGTTTTTCCTCAGAATAGTGTGAAAAACAACAAACACACAGTGAGCAGCAACTCTGTGTTGATTGGAAAGGCCTGAGGAGAGTGGACGGACTGGCTGGAGCTGAACTCTGGCTTTAGAGAGAAGCAGCTCACTATGAGTTGCTGAGGGACCATACCTGCTGTTTACATGACATTTGCTCTGTCTCTTGATGTCTGCTTCATTCCCTGTAAAAAACTGCCAAACCTGCTGCAGCCATGCTCAAGAATATTGCTATCCCTGCTGTGCTTCAGCTTGCTATGCTTATGCTCAATAAATTATTTCTTCTCATTCCAGAGTTGTCTGATTGAACTGCTGTTTACATGACATTTGCATGTCTGAAAAAAACTGAAGTACTTAAGTTCTTCACTGAAGAGTCTAACTGCGCTGAGAAATGTGTACTCTGACTTAATGTGAGTGAATAATGTGCCTTTAGCCAGTCGCACATAAAGAGTCATTCTTTTTAAAGTCTTCCCTGTTGTCACTCAGCAACGTCAGGAATCTGTGGCCCGCCTCCTCCCTCCATCAGCCGACTGTTGATGCCTCATCTCCAGGGGAGCTCTCTGATCATGGATCCTCACAGCTCATTTGTGTCTCGGTTGTGAACTTTCAAAGCAAGTTAATCACGAGAGACAAAGCCTAATAGGATTTATGTGAAGGACCAGAGTGAAGTGAAATGCAGTTTAAGAGCCTGATGTCTGTTAACTCTTCTAGCGGATCCGGAAATCACCAAATTCACCAAAGTAAAAGTGTTCACTAACATAGAACTTAATAAAAAATAGACATTAACTTGTAATACAATAGAAGCAAAATGTCAACTTAATGGCTCTGGGACTTTCTTGTAAATTATATTCCTTAAATTAAAGAGTTTCACCGCATTTTATTAGCTTGGTGCTTTTATTTGACAGAAAGGCCTGTCTCTCTCACCTTGGATCCGGTTCCTTACAAAAAAAAAACCCCCCCCCCCCCCCGAATGAATTGTGGATACATACCAGGAATGTTGAGCACACCCATTAAACCACAACACACACAAACACACCACTGCCACCATTCACACTCACACAAATTAATGGATTAAACAACCGCATGAGTTGAATTATAAGTGAAGGGCAGTCGTGATGCTTTGACATCAAACACCTGCTGCGGTTTGGTTCAGGCTGTGAATCCACTCAGACATGAGCGTCACGTCAAACGAATCAGACAAGGACACAGAGTGCAGTTTGTTCATAATGTATCAGGTGTGTTGACAAGAGCAGAACAGAGTAGAATAGCTAATCAGAGCATTTTATTCACTAAATCTATGAAGGTGTGGCCGTCTGGTCTATGGAGGACTATTATAAAAATCAACATCAATTTCTTTTTTTTTTAATCCCAGAAAAAATACTGTCACTTTAAAATAGCTTTTCTTACACCAACTGACTTCTTGCAGTAAAGTAACAGCATCCTGCACTAATCCAGATTACAGTAGTTGAGTAATTGTGCTGCGGGTTGATTTAAAGAAGAACTATGCAAGATTTAAACAGCTTCTGGGTTTTAAAAAATTACACATTGTCACTTGTCACAGGGAGAATCATTGAGGCTCTCTGGTCTCACATATACACATCATAATGTGTACATTATATGTAACATTATCCACAGCTCCATGGATTACTGTCTCGCAGGCTTCATTAAAAACATATGAACATGGCCAGGAGGAGGGATAGCAAAACAGCAAAAAAGCGACTGGACTTGCGTAGTTCCCCTTTAAGGTGTGCACCAAAATATTTACCAGTGCTCTGAGTGGAAACAATTTGTCTGAAACCCAGACAATCTTGTGGTGCTGCTATGACACATTGAGTCTTGAAATTGAGTCTTTGAAAGCCTCTAAATGAAGCAGCCAAACCGCTTTTCTTTCCCTCTTATGCACAGATGAGGAGCAGTTTGTTACAGGTCTCAAGTGTGAAAAACCACAGTAACAAATGGTTTTGGTTCGACGTTACTCAGTTCCCTGGAAAACACAGTATTGAGTTCAGAGGAATGAGGTTGTGCGAACCATGCATTTCTCTTCCCAAACATCTAGGGACTGAGGCACAACACCATCTTTGCTCATTAGTTCCAGTAAAATTTCATCTCACTCTCTTTTGGTTATAAGGCCAAAATTTAAATGTTCTACTTTTACTAATAGCAACAAAATATAAGCTTTGAAATGATACGAACACATGTCACCAAAATAGAAAAGTGCTTACACATACCACACGAGTTTGTAGTTTGTAGTAGTAGTTTGTAGTTGGTAGTATTTTTTACTACTCCAGTAAATATATCTACTGAAAAAAACAAAACAAAACACTAGTCAAAGAAAAATAAGAACAAGAAAAAAAATAATGATAACAAAATGATGTTTTAAAATCAGGTGTTGGTTGTTAATGTACTGGAGGTAAAATAAAACTTCAAGCTTATTTTACGTAGAGCAGACTTTGGTTTTTAGAGATTAGAGATATTAGAAATAAGGAGCCAAACTACCCAGAGCTAATAAAGTAGATAAGACACAGTATTAATTCTAAAGCTTAAGTCTTGTTCTGTAGTCAGTTTATTGATAAATTGTTTATTTACAAACTGAAATGTTTTGATTGTATTGATGCATTAGTCACTCTAGGAGGCAGGATGTAGGGACGCCCCCACACTCATGTTATAATGTGTTATGTAATGTGAAGTTGAGATCGAGGCAAATCAAAATCAGCTGCCAATGATTTATGAGTTGTTGTAAATCCATTGTTTTTTCAGTGTGTGTGCTGTGCCCCAGAGGAGCAATCATTTGCTAACTTAGCTATAACATTGGAGGTACTATAAAAGGCAGCCGGTTGGAAGCCAAGTCATTTCTTGACTTCACAGATCACCTCCAGCATGACACTCTGTGACGTTTCCTTTCTACTCTGCCCTCATGTTTCTCCACCACTGTAGCGAGTGCAGACCCACAATAGAGCCAGGGATGAGATGGGGACGTTGGGGTGGCAATATATGCCATACATCAGCATAATCTGCAGCCCGCAGGCGGGTCTCCTCGCTCCTCTGAGCCCAATTACAGAGTGTGTGTTGTGTGAGCAGACAGGCTGCGTTGCAGATCGAGCCCCAGATCCAGGAGACACCAGTCACCCCCTCCCATCCTCTCTCTGACACCCACACACTCGCATATACCTGGCTATAGAAACAAGGCAGTGACACACACTCACATACATGTACAGGGGGCAGATGATTTGCTCACAGTGCACAGAGCTGTGGTGCACCGCTGCATTGTTTGCTCTGTCACATCTTCCCTCAAATGAATAATTAACAAGGCAGAATTTATCTAATGGTGCAGCTGAAAGCAGTAAATTCACCATCTCACACGCTCTTTTGTGACTTCATCTCTACAGATTTACATTCATATACTAACTTCATTCTCATATGAACATTTTATGATTTGACATTCTGTACCTCCTTCAACCTCCAAACCAAACCCCAAAAGTTTTCTGCTGTGACGCTGTTGCAGGGACCGAGGTGGGGCGTTATGAGGTGTCTCCAGACGAGGCAAGAAACCAAGGCAGATGATCGACTGTGTGTTGCTGAGTGTGGGGCAGAAAAACAAACATAATCATTGTGTTTACCAAATATTTCAGGAAAATGGGAATGAGGAAGGTGCAAGTAGATTCACAGATCACAACAATGAGTTCTAATTCAAAGTCCAAAGTAGGAGTCGTCTCCAAAAACAAATAAACAAAATAAAGACATGGAAATAAAATATCCAGAAGCAAATGAACAAATTAATGGCATCATACTCTTAAGGCCAGAAGGCTATGAGGATATAAAACTTCTCTATTAAGAATAGAATATTTACTGTTATCATCAAGGTGAGCCTTTCATGAGAGTTTCATGGTCTGGCAGCTCTCCATGATTTGGCTCTGGTGTGTTGCTTGTAATTTTCTAATCTGCTTTGCTTTGTTGGTAGTTTATACAGGAAAGATTCCCTGGATACATTTAGGGCATTATTGCAGGTCCACGCCAGTGCTAACATACAAAAACATATTCGGAGCTTCCCACTTTGCAGTGCCACTGGCAATGAAATAATGTGTTCTTTGTTCCACATCGAACACAGACATCAGGGATATTCAGCTAAAATGTATTAAATGTTTTTAGACACTTTAGAAAACATCCACTGAAGCAGTGCTGTATTATTTTGGATCAGATTGGTTTAATGGTGTTTTTAGTCTAAAACACTCTTGTTTTCTGGTTGTACACAGCAACACTAGCACTTTGCTGGTGCCCCTGGTGGGGTTGTTCCCGAATCCAAACATGTATTTGGAAAGGCACTGACATGGATTAGGTTATGAGTTATAAGAAAAGCTAATGATTATGTTGCATGTCCTTGATGCTGTGTCTCTGAGGCAGTGGCTTTGTTTCAATCCAAACTCTGCAACGCATGTCAAAATAAGATGAAAAAATCTGTGTGCGTTCATTTCCTCCATTTTTTTTAAGGGGGGTTTTATTTAGTAGCATACACAAGAATTTTTTTTATAGCATCTCTGCGGACAGAATCTACTGCATGTAATGACCATGAACGCCTCACATAAAAAACAAAAAAAACAAACCAGTGCTTCGGTAGTTTAACTAAACCAGGTGGGAAAACCCTCATTTTTGTGTTGACAGTGAACATTTTGCTGCATATTCAGGTTTGATGAATTCATCTACACCCAACATAAAAGGATGTGACAGAAATCTATTGTTAAAACATGTCAAGAAACCATAAATGGCCTTAAAAACCCAGCTGCCTTTGTAGTGGAGCGTCTTTGTTCTTGCAGGCTGCAGCAGCGAGGGCAAATATCAACAGATAAACTGTAGTGCGAGCGGGGCAGGTTGCAGGTTGGAGGCTGTGAGCCGCCGCAGATGAAAGGGAACAAAGTGATGTGTTTTAATAATCCTGTCATTACAGTGTGATTGTGCTGGGCGCAGCGCTGTGTGGCCCCGTGGAGTCTTTAAAGCTGCTGATCAGAGGCTCCGAGTCTGTCATGACACCCAGTGGGAGAGGGATATTGCTCAGTGCCGACGACCTTCCTTTTCTCTGACACGCCCCCCCCCCCAGCCTGTCACCCCCTCACCTTCCCACCTTACTTTGATATATATTTACATGAACTATCCTCTGCGTGCCACCACCTCTCTGCCGCTCCCTGTCTTCATCCAGGTGCTGGATCTTTGCTGCAGCCGATAGAATCAGGTCGGCTCACAGACACAAAACCTCCTCTGTCTTCTCCTCCCTCCTCCCTCCTGTCATTTCTTTACTACTACACCACTCTCTCTCTGACCTCATCGCTCCCACTTCTGTCATTTATTCCATCCCAGCACCCCCACTGTCTGTCTGTCCGTCCGTCTGTCTGTCCGCTGTCTCTCTGTCCATTAATCCCTCTTTTCCCGTCCCTCGTGAATCCAATCATATTATCACCCTGGAATGGAGAAACACCTCTGTGTGTGTGTGTGTGTGTGTGTGTGTGAGAGAGAGAGAGAGAGTGAGAGAAGGTGTTAGATGTAGAGAGGGAGACAGGTGATGGAGAGAGATGTGAGGAGGCATCAAAACAAGACAGACCAGAATGTGGATTAGATGAAGCACGAGGGAGATGGAAAAAGAAGATGTTAGTGTCATTTAAAAAAAAAAGCTGGATCTCACTCTGATCTGCTGGTGCTGGAGCGTGTGTGAAATATCAGACTGTTCATGGTTCTGTCCGTCTCTAACAAGCAGCCTGAAACAGTTCATTTCCTCCATACAATGACCAGCCTGACCAATTAAACTAGTTATCAGTTTGAACTCTATGGCTACAGACAGCAGCAGGTTGGATCAGTTTAGCACCAAAACATGTATCACTGTTTTTTAACATTAGGTGGAAGCTGTTTCCTCCTGCTCTCAGTACGGCACGGGGAGCTCACACGCAGACACAACTTTGCAACACCTTCACTCATTAACACAAAATAAGGGGACACTTGAAGGTGGTGGACCTGACTTGTTGTTCAGTGCCCAATGGTGACATTTTTCAAGTATTGAATAACAATTGTGTCCCTGCAGATTCTCATTGTGGTGCTGTAAAGGGCCACAGGTTGGACTCAAACTTGTAATGCTGCAGTTTGGCAGCTCCACCCCTCAAGATGTCCTTGTCTGTGTTTATGGTCTTTGTTTCAAATCTCATGTATATAAGTCTCCTGCTTAAGGTGCGTCCGATTTTATTCAGTTAATCGGTTTACTAAATCCATTTACTAAATTTCCCTGCAAAAAGAAAAGTTTTCTTCCACATCCTTTTCATGTGTAAACTGAAAATTGGGTAAATTGAATATTGCGTAAATTGAAGATTTGTAACTTTTTGGGAAACTTTTGACCTAAAACTATCAGCATCAATTTGAAATGATGTCAAAGTCCAGAAAACACTGAATAACTCAGCAGACGACATCAGATCGCTCAAACTGAAACCTCTGTTGTCCAGGAGCTCCAGCAACAAATTAGCCAATTAGAGGAGAGTTTGGATGTGTGTGCGTGTGTGTGAATGCATGCATGTGTGTGTGTGTGTGTGTGTGTGTGTGTGTGCAGAGTCTCAGTAGTTTGGCATACCATCCACCTTCCCCAACACATTCTCCCCTCTGCTCTGTTAACGTGCTGTTGCTAAGATACCAGCCCTTCATCTTTACTCCTCCACACACAACTGAGTGTGTGCGCATACGTGTGTGTGTGTGTGTCAAGGATAGTCAGGAGTTAAGGGGAAACAACACACACACATTTCTGTATAAATCATACCTCCACACCCATTTGCCACCTAAAGGTCACTGTTTGACAAGAAGGAAAGCATTTCTCTCTCTGCCTCCCACTTGCCTGCAGCAGACACGTTACCGCCTCCTGAAACCTAGAGACAGATGAGACGAGAGCGTTGCACTGACCTGGGAACAGGGTAGATGCCTCAAACAACATTTACATCCAACAATCCTGGAAAGAAAATGCCATCATGCACCAGCTCTTCATTAAAAATCATTTTGTTTGCGTGTAAGAGTGAGTGTTTGTTTCCTGCGACCTCAGGAGCCCCAGCAGAAATTCCTGGAGGTACAGCTGAGTCCCACGAGTGTGCAAAGTCTCATGGGATACTGTTTGTTGTTTTGTTGAATGCTAATGAAATATTCTTTCCTTTCTGTTGGAGTGAGCAGGAGTTCACCTTGTACCACCCAGCACAGCAACACTGCAGATACCAATACTGTATACTATAATAATACCAGGCCCGAACAATAGAAGAGCAAATAAATTCCGATTACCAATTAACATTCCCGTTGTTTGATGCCTAAAATACAAAAAGGCCAACAGCCCCTAATGGATGATGACACACTTTGTTTTCTCAAGCCCCCGTCTGTCCTACAGTGTTGTGTGGAGAAAACCTATAGAAATTAGAGAACCACAAATTGAATGAAAACAAAACTAACAGTATTTTTCTCAAGTGGGACAACTAATGCAAGGACGTCATTTCTAAATTAAACCAAGACAGTTTGAAGTTCACCTGTGAAGTTTGAAGGAACAAAAAAAGTCTTTACCCTTGTTCTTTGCCAATGCAAACACTTATACTGATCTGACTCAGATAAACTCAGATCAGATGATAAAATTGGTAGGGACCCATACAGTCCCTTCTGGAGAACATGGCGCTAATTTTGCAGTATAGATCTGCATCAGTGGCAGCTTGGCTTTTCATTTTCTCTCCCTCTTTGCTCCACCTTTTTTTCTGGCCTCCCATCTCGTGTGAGTTGGCTGCAGAGCTGTAATAACCTTGATTGTTGTGAGGGCTGATTGTTGAACAGATCAGTGGATTTGATTAATCTGCTTGTTCCTGCCCTGCTGTATTTTCACCTATGAAGTTCAACTGTTCAAGGCCAAAATGACATGAGGTCACTGTGAAATGTCCTGCTGGTCCTGATGTGCAGCCCTCGGTGATACCCGTCAATCTTAGTGTCTTGTAAATGTTGAAAATCAGCAGCTGAAAATCAGTTGTTTGTGCAAAATAGTCCAGCTCAAAGTCAAAATGATATACATGAGCTTGAAAATGACTCAGCTATCTACTGTACAGTAACAGTCACCATTTTAGAAAATAACTGTTTTTGTTGACAAAACAGCATTTTTTCCCGCCAAGCAGTTAACACAATCTGTTCCACTAAACAGCAGTGATTTGTTGTTTATGAGAGACGTACCCACAGAAAACTGATCACATAGGCTGAGCAGCCAAGTCATATTTACCAGGAGACCAAAGGCTGTAAAAGTCTCTGGCTCACAGACACACACTCACAAATTAACACATATTTATTTATTTGTTTATTTTGGGCATGTCAGTTAGATCGGTCATCATCACACATAATCTTAGTTTAAATAATACAAGCAATATGGCTGAAACACACAGTCAGACACGGTAGGGATCACTGGTGTTTTTCTGTACACATTTGTGTCCATATGTGAGTGTGCAAGTGCCTGCAGCACGTCAGATGAGAAAGACACCTCTCAAAATACAGCTTGCACTGGTGCTAAAATTTCGCCTAATTTTAGTCTTTGCTGGGGAAATGATGAGAGCGTGCTGAGCTGGGAAACAAGTCCCAGCTCCACTGAGCGATGAGTCACTCAAATAAACAGCAGCGAGGCAAAGAAAAAGAGAGAGAGAGACCAGCAGCAAATGGGGAGTCATTGAAAAATTATATGTTTATGTGAACTGTCTGTCCAGTTGGTGTCTGCAACCAGCTGGATGATGGAGCTGGAGTTAATATTTTGCTTTTTAAGTGACCAACAGTTCTGACATGCTGACAGAAAAGACTAGTTTCAGTCAGTGGATATTTCAGCTTGCACAAATTTTGTAAAACTTGAAAAACAGGAGCAATTTCTCTCTGTTGTATTAGGCCCACCTTGTAGGTTGGACCCTTTTCCCTTTAAGAGTGCTCTAATTATTGGTGTTATAGACTCAACAAGGAGTTGGAAATGTTCCTCAGAGGTTTTGATCCATATTGACATGACAGCATCACACGGCTGCTACAGATGATAATTAAAATCTCCTGTTCCACCACATCCCAAAGGTCAAAGCTCTGCTGGACTGAGATCTTTCTTGATGCTTTCTTGTAAATTCAGAAGAAATTAAAACAGGACCAGGCAATGTTTATCCTTCTTGTATTGTCCAACTGTATTTTTTATTTAGTAGTTTATTTAACAGGGACAATGCACATCAATAAACATTGCTGTAGAAGTGCCAGAGTTAGCCAACAAGGCTATTTTTCGTCTGTAGCCTCAGTTTCTTGTTGTTAGCTGACAGCAGTGACACCCAGTGTGCTGCTGGAGAACATCTGCTTCAAGGTTCCACATGTTATGGTTCACAGATGTTCTTCTGCAGACCTCGGCTATAACTAGTGGCTTTTTGAGCTACTGTTGACCTTCTATCAGCTCCAACCTGGACATTCTCCTCTGACCTCTGGCATCAGCATGTCATTTTCTGTCAGACAACTGCTGCCACTGTATATTTTCTATTTTTCAAATCATCTTCATTTTAACTCAGGAGATGGTTGTGGTGAAAATCGCTCAGTTTAAAATTCAGTAGATCGTCTTCACCATGTCCACTTGACTAAATCCACTCAGTTGCTGCTGCGTGTTTGTCCCGTTAGATATTTGCGTTCAGGAGCAGTTGAACAGGTGTAGGCTACCTAATGAAGTAGCCATTGAGTGTCTTTCTTTCATACTGTACAGCTTGGTTGCAAATTAAAAAATAATTTAAAATACAGTACGAACATTCAGAACAGCTGCTTTAAACAAATCCTTAGTCAGTGAGCACAACTGGAAAACTTCTTTAAACCTGATCAAATCAGACAGTCGTAGATGTTGTGTCATTATGAAGAGGAGCACAAATCAAGTAAACCACAACATGATTCATTTCATTGTCTAAGATTTGAGCCTGTGAACAGTTGTGGAGCTGAACGTCCATCTAAAACTGATGTGAAATCCTCACACTGAGGAGAACCATGATCCAAACGCTGCCTACCTCTCTGTTAGTATGATGCTGCCACCTATTGGAGGAAGATAGTAATCACGTATTATTTTCTTCTGGATTTTATTGAAACAATATCAGGAAATTGTAAAATTGAAAAGAACAAATTTGATTATAAATGGTTAAATGTCCAGTATTTTAATTGAAATAACTCAAAAAGAATACTTGAATGTGATTCTTTACTCAAACAGTAAAGAATCACATTTATGTTTGTTTATTTTATTGAAGCAATATCTGTCCACTGTATGTTTGGAAACAAAGACTTTGATTATAAACCTTGAATGGCTAAATGTAATCAACAAAAAAAGAAAAAACCCAAAACGACAGAGAACACAGAGAATAGAAAAACAGGCAAGCATTTAATCATGCTTTAATAGACGTTTATTTTTGCTGAATCTTTTTAAAGAGATATTTCAGTTAAGTATCAAAATGAAAAAGAAAGGCCCAGATTAACAACAGTACATGCATAATGTATAGTAATTGAACAAATAAAACCACACAACTACCATTTAATCCCATCATTATCTCTTGAGTCAGCAGCTCAACAGGACTATCACCAAATCATCCCCTTTGTACAGTATTTGAAAACTAGAGAAAATCACAGATGATTGGAATTAAAGAGATGCAGTACATCTGGTGTTACATCTGTGAGATGTAATACCACCACCCTCCAGCAGGTTCCTCAGCAGAGAGTTATGAGCCACAGTATCTGCAGCCCAGCAACAACAACAGCTTCCCTGACAAGCTTTAGCTACAGTCGAGGCTTGTATGAATTATTTTTGTAAAGGTAACAGTTCATTATATTGTTTAGTTTGAAGTGGATACTGATCCTCTTTTAGAAAACATTATAGGCACCAATGCTAATTGAAGCTGAGTCACAAGTCAGTGGCAGAACTTTCTGTTACACATCCAGCACATTTTCTGTTGTGTTACAACAAACTGTAGTGTCTGGAGGCCGACCTGCTCCACCTGTCACTGATGATCTGGTTCTGAAAAAACAAAACAAAGCAGAGAAGGGTTTCTGATTAACTGATTTACAGTCTCATGCTTTGAATATTTGAATCTTATTTTCATCAAAGTATTCACTCACAGCATTGGTAAAGCTGGTTGACACGTTCAATGTCATTATCACTCATGCTTTCAGCATTTCCAAAGTCCAGGTTAGGATCACTCTTGGCCTCGATGGTTGGCTGTCCATTTTTGGAGAAGGCGAACCTTGAGGACACAAACACAACAGTCAGAGAGAGAAAAACACTGTGTCTGTTTATTCAAGTTTTGTTCCTATTAACTGGGACTCTTTTCACCTGAATTTCTCCTGTTGACTTTATTCTGTTTTCTTCTGAATATAATATCGGCCTAATGACACATGGTCTCATATGCACAACAAATGCCTATTATTGCACTTGCAAATAAGCAAAACAAATGTCTTCCCCTCAGCAGCTTAATATGTATGAATGTGATCATTGGTAAAAACAGATGCATATACACTGACACACTCACTTGCTGTAATGCATGACAGACTGGAAGTCATAGGGAGTGCCCAAGTTGTTAGTGTCCACCTTCTGGAAGTTTGACTCTGTTCCTGTACACATGGACAAAACATATGAAATATTTCAGCAATTTGCACTAATTCTAGCTACTTCTCCACCATGAATTGAAAACCAATCACGATCACAACAATCATCAGACAAACCTTTTCCTTAAAGGTACAATATGTAATAAATCTAAAGCAACTGGCTGTAAAATCATCCTAATATGTCACAGAGACAGAGAAATAATGTTAATATAATATACTGAACTCACCGACAACAACCCTAACCCAAAATATTTGCATTATTTTTTGCAGACTGCAAATCATGTTTATGTTTTGAATTTCTATGGTTGGCATGTGTCGCCACCCAGCGCTTTCTCCCAGTCACAGCGTCAGTGGCATTTCAGCCTCCAGCAGAGCCGGCCCTCCCTATAAGCGAACTAAGCAGCTGCTTAGGGCCCCGCAGCCAATGGGGGGCCCCCAAACCCGTCGGATGTCGCCAAATTTCTATTCTGTCAAACAGCCAAAATAGGTGGATTTTTATATTTTGTTTAACCCCCACTACATTGTGGTGAATAAATATTTTCAGAAAACAAAAACTTATTATGTTTTTTCCAGTATCCTCCAAGTGTTGTCCTGAGCCAATATTTTCAGCTGCAGCTGCAGCAAAACGACAGGAGAGCCGTTTTCAGGTCTTGTTGTCATTGATCCAGGTGTCATTCACTGACCCTCGGAAAGCAGAGGGCCCCGTGATTCAGATGTTTTTTACAGTTCGTCTCTATCATAAACGGTTCCGAAGTTACAGTATAATGTTTTGATGATGTTTTGTAAAACAATGTGTCACCTGCACCCTGGCTTTCGGTTTGGTTTAGCATCTCGCTAATTAGTTTAGCGTCTGTTTATGCCGATGGCACATTCAAGGACCCTCGGAAAGCGGAAAACCCCGCGATTTAGACGCTGTTTGCTGCTCCTCTCTGTCATATAGCCTAGTTCAGAGGATATTTCATGTTTTGTGTGCAGTCTACAACCTATCATCCATGGTCCCCTCGTCTTTAGAATGTTACAGCACATACGTTCTAAGCCATTTTTCTCACTTTTCAAGTTTTTAGTCATGATAGGCCTAGATTAAAATGACCATAACTTTTGATCTGGGAGGGCTTTCTCAGTAATTCAAACAGTTATGAACAGCTCAGAACTTATGGAAATATCAAAAAATGAAAATGTCAAAATCCCACCATGTGAAGGGTTTTCCCAGGCCACCACACAAAAATAATGGTTCAAATTTCAGTCTAGGCAGTAATAAAGGGTCAGTAATCACTTGCTCCTACTGTGCAGGCCAGGGTCAGAATATCAACTGTATGTTAAAAAAAAACACTCAGAGGTAAAGTGTAATTTACAAGTAGTAGTACAATCTATCCCCCTGGACCTACATTCATTAGCACTATTTTCTGTAAACAATAATTGTAAAATAATTTTTACTGTCTCAGGTGGAGCAATAGGCTACTGTTTAATTAGTAATAAAATATCTCCTCACCATCATGTTGATAGAGGTACAATAAAATACTCAAGGGTTGCATATGGCAGCTGTTTTTTTTTTTATAAATATTTGACGGTATACACTGTGAGGCAGGGCCCCCAATTTTATCCTGCTTAGGGCCCCCACATGTACAGGGCCGGCCCTGGCCTCCAGGTTGCCAGTTAGCTTCCACTGAGCTGCAAATACGGCTGGGAGATAAAACGAGATTGCGAAAAAAAAAAGTTTTCTATTATCAGCTATTATGGTCATATTAACTTGATATCACACGGTAGAAATAGCCCTAAGTGGCTTGTTGCTCTGCCGTTTGATACATAGCTTGCTGCTAAAGCTAAAGGGAAGAATTCCAAAGTGAAAGTTAGAAAAGAGGAGAAGAATATTTAACTTTTTTACTCAGAGCAGGTTAGCGGGTCGCTGTCTGGCAACCTGGAGTCTGGTGGGTAGGGGAAGGGGGATAATGCGCTGCTGTGTTTTGAATTTGACTGCAGCAACAATTTTGGCCACATTCTTACATATCGTTCCTTTAAGTGGGACTGTTAGGGGGAAAAATCCAGTACTCTCATCATTGCACAGAAGAAAAACCAGAGTTGCTGACCATCCAAAATGTTGTTAAACAAGATGTTGACGTAGTCGTCCCTGTCGGAGCGGACCTGCTCGTGGTGGAAACCGATAGCGTGTAGGACCTCATGCTGCACCGTGTCTGTGTACAAACACCCGTTTTTCTTCAGGGACACATACTGTCTTCCCCCCTGACGACCCAGGTAGGACCAGCACCTGACACACACACACACACACACACACATACAATTTCTAATGCACAGTTATATTTGGATTTTACATTGCTTGATTTCTTCTTCAGTGAACCCCCTCAGAGCTTTTTGTTGACTTCTGCCTTTCTGTGTGTGTGTATTCCTACCCAGATCCAGAGAAGAAGGAGAGATAGCTGCGATGCCACCAGCGCCTCCACACAAAACGAATGCAGGTGGTGCTGTGGAAGGACACCAGGCCTCTAATAATGATGAGGCGCTCTCGACTGCCTGCAGAGACAAAGCACAAGCTGCTACACCTAACACCACACAGTCACTTACATTTACAACTTCTTAAAGGAGTCATCACCAGGAAATCGCAATTTCTCTTGTTAAAACATGCATATTGGTGTTTGAATCAAAAAACTTGCCTGAAAAACCAAAGTTTGAAAAGATGCAAAGGTGCTCTAAAACCAGAAAACAACCCCATCAATTTAACACATGACCTGCAAAAACTCAACACAGCATAAATGTTTTCAGGGACAGAGTCATCACAGGGGGCTGTTTATGTTTGAGTCTTTATGCAGGATACAGAAAGCTCTGTCCTTCCTGTAATATATAATGTTATTACATTGGTCAATGCACATCCGGACTCAGTCAAAACCTTCTGTCTTGTCGAAAAATGAAGAACAAGCTCAATGTTTGATTACATTTTTTTTTTTTTTCTAATAAGTTTTACGAATTGATCCAAAGCGATCCAAGGGGGGCTGGATATGTAAAAGAACAGGTTATGACTCCTTTAAAATCAACATTCAGCAGTGGCCCTGAGAGCTCAGCTGACTGTAGATTAAGAAAACATATGCAAAGGACACTGATCACAAAACATGCATAAATGTCCCATCCTTTTACATCTAGGACATTTTGCGGAGATTTTCTTTGAGATTTTGTGCATTTTTGTTTGTATTTTTTTGGACTCATCAGGCCTTTAATCGACAGGACAAGTGTAGACAGAAAAACTCCAAACAAATCTGGTGTCAGCCATAAGTGATTGATCTGGTACTTACTGTACTGACGGGAGATACTGACAGGAATTATGACGTGACGTCCACGTTTAGGCCACTTGCAGCCTGTGGCTGTGCAGGGGTCTGCGTTCCTCTTCACATTTGGTGCAATGTCACCGAAGATCAGGGGAGTTGCTACAGAACAACAAACAAACAGACACTTATATTAATATTAATTATCCTCAAACAGCAGAGTCATTCCTTTTTTAAATTTGAAATTATGACAATCCAACCACTTTTCCATGATTGATTAATCTCTTTATTATTATTACTATTATTATTAGTTATTTAGTTTGTAAAATTGTGAAAAAGTTCCCTGTGAATTTGCAGAGCTAAATGTGATCTCAATTCCAGTTACTTCTTTGTCTGAACAACAAACCAAACCTTAAAACATTTTAAATTGTCAAATTTGATAGGATGAAATCAGTAATTATTTTCTCTAATAAATACATTATTTCAAGGTGTTTCATCATGTTTTTGCCATATCTATTTTAGAGAAGTGTTGGATAGTATCAAATGTGGATCTTACTTATGCCATCATTGGCTCTTGCAATGACTTCCGAAGTATCTGAAGATGAATCTGGAGACAGAGGAAACAGAGGACATCAGAAACAATGATCAGCACTGGAACAGGAAATTCCCTGTTCATTCATCTCACCTCTTTGAGCTCCTTCATCAGTCGCACTCTGCAACACAAAGACACAAGATTGCACGATTGTAAATCACGTTTCTACTGTCAACTGTAGTTTTTGTTAACTAATGTTTCAATTATTTTTTCTTGTAATTTTGCTTCAGTGTAAATTTGAATAAATCCTGCAAATTCCAAATCCTCATCTCAAAAAAGCATCATCGCAGTGTGGAAAGAGCGAGACTCACCGGAGGAATGGCTGTCAATGAGACAAAGAGGAGGAAGAGGAGAACAGGAGTCATGCTGATGGTCCTAGTCAAACTTCAAATCTGAAAACACAGGACAATCTGAACAGTGAGTATAGCCACTGAGGAAAATATTCACTGTGACATCAGTGAGGTAAGTGAGTTTACCTGTTGTAGCAGGAGTCTGGTGCTGGATGCAGCAGGTGTCCAGCTCCTCAGCCTTTAAAGACAGCACTCACAGGGTGTGACTGAGATTTCATCTCCACCTTTCCATATGGTAGAGGAAATGAAAAGTATAATTTACTAGTGATGTTGAGTGACATTCAGATTGACTTTTAACTTTGGCATCCATTATGAACAAAAACAAGAATGTTGTTCGGCTGTGTCTGTACCGGTATACATCCTCATGCACTTCTTACATACTGTCTCTGTTTGTTGTTCTCACATGCAAAGCTACAGCAGGAGTGACTACATTAATCTCTAAATGAACTTTATCCTTGAAAAGTTATCTGGGACAAATGAAACCTGATTTCTTAATTGAGTGAAACAGTAGGCAACTAAAATTCCATTGAAGGCTCTCTGTTTGGAACAACAAACCAAAAATTAAGTTGATTATGTTCATATGGCTTCTTATATTACTTCTATATTCCTTGTGTTCAGACAAGTAAAACAGAACAAGAAATATAGAACTAAAACAAACCAAAAATATTAGCTGTTTACTGTAGGCCTATACAGTATCTCATTCCAGTGGTCTCAACTGGAGTCACTGGACCTCCGTGCCTTCTTTAAACTAAGGTTCACATCAAGCTACTTTATAAATCCCACATTTCTTGTAATATGTACATAATCCCTGAGTTTAGATTTTCCAACAGGAAAAGCATCACTTTAAAGGGATAACATTTTGGCAAATTGGCCCATTGCCATAGTCCCTATAGTCATAGCAGTAGGTTCGTTACCTTTAATTGTCGGTGTGAGATATTTTTAGAACGGCGGACCAGAGCCGTGAGCTGCTCAGGGCTACGCTATGGAAGCTAAAGGAATTTCTTAGTTTCCCTCATCAAACTCATCAAATACACAACCCAACAACTCCAAAACCCTGTTGTGGACAAATTGTGAGCTGCACAACCACCACGCTATGAGATAGGCTACAGTAATATTGGAACGTTACGAGACGGAGCTGTTTTAGAGGTAAATTCATGCAAAACCGCTGATGCGCGTTGCGTTCAGGGAGAGATTTTCAGCAAGCAGTCTCCGCATTTACCCTGTATTCACCTTGAAAACGGCTCAGTTTTCGAGGTTTCGAGGGATTTTGTATTTGATGAGTTCGATGAGGGAAACCAAGAAATTCCTTTAGCCTCCATAGCATAGCCCTGAGCAGCCTGCTGCTGCGCTCTGCCATACTAAAAATAGCTTACACCGACAATTAAAGGTAACGAACCTACTGCTATGACTGTAGCGATTATGGCAATGGGCCAATTTGCCAAAATGTTGAACTATCCCTTTAATATTTGTTTATTTTAATGGAGCAATATCTGTTAAATTAAGTGTAGCGTTAGTTCTGGCAGGCCACGGCGTAATCAGAGTGGCAGAGTGGGGAATTGCATTCAGAGCGCGCTATTTAAACTGCTCTAGCCCGACGTCACCTCCCTTGCTGCTGCTTCCTCTGCCGGATTTTTTGCAACCCACCTCCACCCCAGCTCCTTCTGTCCTTGTTTTCATGTTAGTTGCTTTGCTCTGGGTTTTCTTTGCTGCTGCTTATGCCGTTTATGATGGCTCATGAGGCTTTCCATGCAAGCGCATCAAAGAGCAGGGGGTCCCAGAACAGTATATACCGCCAAATAAAACTTGTCCCAAGTAAATAAATATTTTGACATAGTGATCCTGACAGAACTGTAGATTTGGAACAAAGGCTTAAAGCTGTACAGAAAAGAAAATTGAATTTGAGCCCACTCTTTGTCATAAAATTAGTGTAACAACTCATCTATCAGACGATATGGGCCAAATTTTGTGCAAAATTTTATTTTCAAGTAAATCTGGGATGAAAACGGGGTCTTTTTTTCCGCATTGGACAATGCAGGCGCACGGATTATACGTCAGCCTGTTCACGATTCATCAGCCACTGATATTGGATCCGTCATCCGTCATTCAAACGTCTGAAACACACACACGGAGCTCCGTCTCACTCCAAGCTTTGAATATCCCGCCCGCTCAATAACGACAAATAAAATCCGTTTACCATACTCGGGTAAACTCGTGCGGCAACTTGTGACAACTTTGCGCGACAAATGGCCATTTCTGCACACCTTTAAATTATAAACCGTGAATGGATAAAAGTAATTAGTCCCCAAAAGATACATAGATAATATAAAAAAAACAACATGCAAGCATTTCATCAAGCTTTGATAGACATTTATTGTTGTTTTTAAAGAAATAAGTATTAAAATGAAAAAGAAAGGTCCAGATTAACAACAGTACGTGCATAATGTATAGTAATTGAACAAATAAAACCGCACAACGACCATTTAATCCCAACATTATCTCTCGAGTCAGCAGCTCAACAGGACTATCACCAAATCATCCCCTTTGTACAGTATTTGAAAACTAGAGAAAATCACAGATGATTGGAATAAAAGAGAGGCAGTACATCGGTGTGCCTTCAGCAGAAAGAGATGTAATACCACCACCCTCCAGCAGGTTCCTCAACAGAGAGTTATGAGAGTATCAGTATCTGCAGCCCAGCAACAACAGCTTCCCTGACAAGCTTTAGCTACAGTCGAGGCTTGTATGAATTATTTTTGTAAAGGTAACCGTTCATTATATTGTTTAGTTTGAAGTGGATACTGATCCTCTTTTAGAAAACATTATAGGCACCAATGCTAATTGAAGCTGAGTCACAAGTCAGTGGCAGAACTTTCTGTTACACATCCAGCACATTTTCTGTTGTTTTACAACAAACTGTAGTGTCTGGAGGCCGACCTGCTCCACCTGTCACTGATGATCTGGTTCTGAAAAAACAAAACAAAGCAGAGAAGGGTTTCTGATTAACTGATTTACAGTCTCATGCTTTGAATATTTGAATCTTATTTTCATCAAAGTATTCACTCACAGCATTGGTAAAGCTGGTTGACACGTTTAATGTCGTTATCACTCATGCTTTCAGCATTTCCAAAGTCCAGGTTAGGATCACTCTTGGCCTCGATGGTTGGCTGTCCATTTTTGGAGAAGGCGAACCTTGAGGACACAAACACAACAGTCAGAGAGAGAAAAACACTGTGTCTGTTTATTCAAGTTTTGAGCTGGGACTCTTTTTACCTGAATTTCTCCAGTTGACTTTATTCTGTTTTCTTCTGAATATAATATCGGCCTAATGACACATGGTCTCATATGCACAACAAATGCCTATTATTGCACTTGCAAATAAGCAAAACAAATGTCTTCCCCTCAGCAGCTTAATATGTATGAATGTGATCATTGGTAAAAACAGATGCATATACACTGACACACTCACTTGCTGTAATGCATGACAGACTGGAAGTCATAGGGAGTGCCCAAGTTGTTCGTGTTCACCTTCTGGAAGTTTGACTCTGTTCCTGTACACATGGAGAAAAACATATGAAATATTTCAGCAGTTCGCACAAATTGTAGCTACTTCAAAACCAATCACAATTACAACAATCATCAAACAAACCTTTTTAGAACAATATGATTTGAAAATGCAAATGTTGGCATTTGTGTAGTAAAAGGATGTTCAACAATTATATTAGTTTTAGATTGATCACTTTTTGATTTTGATTCATTGATCAATCAGTTAATCAATGCAGCTCCAGAACAAATAGGCTAACATTAGTAATGGCATTAACATCAGCCTCAGCTGATATGCTGAGTGCTACTGTATAAGTATTGAATAACACACTAATCTAATAGTGACTGTGGTAACACCTGCTTAGCTTTAGAAAAGTGACTGCAAGCATGTAAACATGCTAATGTAGCATTTATCAATTACACTTTATAATAACTACACATTAATCATTTAAATTAATGTATGCAATAACTAATCCATCGTAATTTCAAGCACTCTTCCTACCTTGATGTTGAATATAAAGCTTTTACTTTACTTTATTTGTTTATTTGGACAGTGCACATTAATGAACATATAAAAACATATAATGTGCCGGGTTAGCAGCAGTGCTAATTTCCATCCAGAGTCCCATAGCCTGAAAAAACAGTAGGCCTATAGTGTATAGTGACAATACAGCTGAAATACTGAAGTAAGGTGCACCATTAATACCCTCACTACATGTCCCTTTACTGTAAGTTCAGCAATTATTTTGTTAATCATTCCTGATGCTTTATAAATGAGCCTATGAAACACTGATATCTTCTAAATAACTGTTTTATAAAAAATATACTTGATACTTGATTGAAAAATCATTCAACACATTAGAGATGAGCTTATCAAGTCAGAGTTGAAGATCTACAGTACAACTTTTTTATTAGTAGACGGATGCAATGTTTTACTTTATTAGGAATGATGGAGTAGTGAAGGGGTGGGAGCTGATAAGCTCAGCTTCCTCCTGCTCCTTTTGAGCATTCTTTGTTTACTGATTTAAATACTGGACTTGTTCTTTGGGACAGTATAATGTGTTACTTATTTTACAATAATAAATAATAATATAGAGTCCCTCTGACAAAGAAAAAGATCTACAAGGGCTCCTTTTTTACCCAATAATAAATAAAATGTTTTAATGTTAAAATTATTTATTATTTTTTTCTACTTTTATTTTTAATAGTGTCTGTCTCTTGTTTGTCTGTCCAAGTGAGACCAAAGATGAATTTCCTGCCTTGGCGGGACAATAAAGTTTTTCTAATCTTCTAATCTAATCTAATAAAATAATATTTTTTCTTCTTTTTAATATGTTCGAAATAAAGAATAATCAATTCAAATCAAAGATTGTTTTTACAAATGATGAATTAAGTGTTTAATAATGTTTAACTAATGCCTCAAAGCATATACTGTAGTTATAATGCGACACATCTCTCTCAAGCCCAGCTGTTTGTCTCATAGCGCTGCTAATGTGACTGTAGACTAACGCTCCATGTTTCAGACCTCCTTAAGTTTTGCTCCTGTGTTGATTAACTGTTAATCAAGTGGGACTGTTAGGAGGGAAAAATCCAGTGCTCTCGTCATTGCACAGAAGAAAAACCAGAGTTGGTGTTTAGCTGACCTGCCAAAATGTTGTTAAACAAGATGTTGACGTGGTTGTCCCTGTCGGAGCGGACCTGCTCGTGGTGGAAACCGACAGCGTGTAGAACCTCATGCTGCACTGTGTCTATGTACAAACACCCGTTTCTCCTCAGGGACACCTGCTGTCTTCCCCCCTGACGACCCAGGTAGGACCAGCACCTGGCACACACACAAAGACAAAAGTCAAAAAAGCTTTGAGGGAGTTCACTCAAGAAAAGATAACATCTTTTCAAGAAAAGATAACATCTTTTCTTGATATATTATGTATTGTTATATTATAATGATGTAAAAAACATTATATTATTGTGCATATACACATTTTCTTCTTCTTCTGTGTGTGTCTATTCCTACCCAGATCCAGAGAAGAAGGAGAGATAGCTGCGATGCCACCAGCGCCTCCACACAAAACGAATGCAGGTGGTTCTGTGGAAGGACACCAGGCCTCTAATAATGATGAGGCGCTCTTGTCTGCCTGCAGAGACAAAGCACAAGCTGCTACACCTAACACCACACAGTCACTTACATTTACAACTTCTTACAATCAACATTCAGTAGTGGCCCTGAGAGCTCAGCAGACTGTAGATTAAGAAAACATATGCAAAGGATACTGAGCACAAAACGTCCCATCCATCCTTTCACATCAAGGACATTTTGCTGAGATTTTCTTTGAGATTTTGTGCAATTTTGTTTGTATTTTTTAGGACTTGTCAGGCCTTTAATCGACAGGACAAGTGTAGAGAGACAGAAAAGACTGGGAGACAGAGAGGGGGAATCCAAACAAATCTGGTGTCAGCCATAAGTGATTGATCTGGTACTTACTGTACTGACGGGAGATACTGACAGGAATTATGACGTAACGTCCACGTTTAGGCCACTTGCAGCCTGTGGCTGTGCAGGGGTCTGCGTTCCTCTTCACATTTGGTGCAATGTCACCGAAGATCAGGGGAGTTGCTACAGAACAACAAACAAACAGACAAATATTAATATTAATTATCCCCAAACAATTCTTTTTTCTTTCCTTTTTTTAACTTAAATTTTTTGACATTCCAACCATTTTTTATTATTGATTAATCTCTTCATCATTGTTATTATTTATTTAATTAGTAATTTAGTCTGTAAAATTGTGAAATGTAATGTAATGTCAGAGCAGTCTGTACTGTAGCACCTTTATTTTGAAATCAGTCCTTACGTTACTTGCAGATGAGCTTCTCATGGGATTTTGAAATCTCATTAAGTCAGAAAAAAAATTACCCCAAAAAACAGGAGGAAAACAATTACCATGATAAACAAAACAAAAACTTGTCAGAAAAACGGGGGAAATAATTACCCCAAAAAACAAACCAAAAAAATTAATTACTCAAGTGAATGCAATACGCTTCCGTATTTGTCATCATATTAGTGAGAAGTTTTGGATAGTATCAAATGTGGATCTTACTTATGCCTTCATTGGCTTTTGCAATGACTTCCGAAGTGTCTGAAGATGAATCTGGAGACAGAGGAAACAGAGGACATCAGAAACAATGATCAGCACTGGAACAGGAAATTCCCTGTTCATTCATCTCACCTCTTTGAGCTCTTTCATCAGTCGCACTCTGCAACACAAAGACACAAGATTGCACAACTGTAAATCATGTTTCTACTGTCAACTGTTGTAGTTTTTGTCAGTGTGGAAAGAGTGAGACTCACCGGAGGAATGGCTGTCAATGAGACAAAGAGGAGGAAGAGGAGAACAGGAGTCATGCTGATGGTCCTCTCCAGTCAAACTTCAAATCTGAAAACACAGGACAATCTGAACAGTGAGTATAGCCACTGAGGAAAATATTCACTGTGACATCAGTGAGGTAAGTGAGTTTACCTGTTGTAACAGAAGTCTGGTGCTGGATGGAGCAGGTGTCCAGCTCCTCAGCCTTTAAAGGCAGCACTCACAGGGTGTGACCAAGGTCACCTGTCAGCTCAGGTGTCACCACATATCTGCACATGTAGAAAAATGTAACCAGATGTACAGAAAAGGATTCACTTTGATGCAAAGTCATTATCTGGGGGAGGACCCTGTAGGAAAACATCACAGTATGTGTAATGTGGAAGTACCCATACAGAGAGTTGAGCCTTGAGGGTCTCATACTACAGTATTATTATGTGCCTTCAGCACAGAATGTACAACTTTAAGAAAATGAAGATAATTAATACCTGTAGGTAAATCATAGAATGTGTCTATATTACATCATCTCTGTCCCTCTTTTTTATCATGTTGATCCTCACTGGGTCAACTTGATTAATTACACAACAGAAACGAGGGCAAAAATCACTGATAGACAAACTGAAGGTTGCACATGGATTGGCTTTCAGTCCTACAGCTAATGGCAGAGCTACAGGCATTGTAGGCAAATGCCTGTCATGCCATTACCCACAGATTCCAAATGTTCACGTAACAAGTATTAATTTGAAGAAGCCTATTACATCAGCCCATACTGATGTATTTGCACTACCACCACTGTTGTACTACATGGCTTGTTTTATACGCTATTTATTCAGGGAGAGAGAAACAGAGCTTTTAGATTATTCTGTAGGTCCTGGAAATAAGGAAATAGCTAGATTTATATAGCTACATATCAAAGACTGTTATGTAATTGAGTACCTTTGCTGCTACCAGAACCCTGCACCCCCTGGTGCCTGTGGATGAAGAGGAAGACAAGGGCTGAAAATGTGAACAGACAAAAGTACAGGTACATAATCATAAATGTAAAATAAACATAAAAAAGACACACAGAGTGTTTACCTGTTATACTGTACTTGTGGCCTTCATCGTGTTGGGCGCATGACGTCTGTCCGACTACCCATTTCTCCGACCATACATTTCTTTATTTTTGCATCCATTAGTCCGACCTCCCATTTCTCCGACTTGAGAAGTCCTAACCCTTAACCTTACCCTAAACCTAACCTTAACACTGTAGAAAGGGTAGTCGGAGAAATGAGCCGTCGGACTTTGGGGCAGTTGGACTGATGTACAGTATGGTCCCTCACTGTGTTTGCTTGGCGGCTCATGTCCCTGCCATGCGGATCTCAGGGCAGCATGCACTGATAATGAATTAATGGGTAATGAACCTACTGTGATGACTATAGAGATTATGGCAGTAGCAGAATTCGCCAAAAATGTTGAACTATCCCTTTAATGTAAAAAATATTGATCATTCAAGCAGGCTACAGTCTTTTTTTTTTTAGAACACTGATAAAGATGCTGTCAAGGGTTTAAAAAAAATGTCATACTTGTGGACAATACTAATGTGGTTTGCTAATCCATCCCGACCTTGCAGGTACACCCATTCAAGGATAATTATTACATAGGCTAATTATTTCAGGTCAGAGGTTAGTAGGTCAACCTACAGGCGCAGGATGTTGGCAACATGCCACCATGGTCTCGCAGGGAAATAGCACTGGTGCATCATAACAAAATATTGGTGAAATGAACAAGTTTCGTGGCAGATAATGTGTTATTTAGAGGCTGCACTGCGCTGCCCCTTGTGCTCGCATTATACGGATATACGCGCTAATGGGGCTAATTTCATTGGAACAACTTGTAATGACACCAAAATTATCTGGGTGAGTAAATGATCGTATTTTATGCTAGAAATAAGGTCCAGATTGTAAAAAACGCTAATTATGCTTTACTTAAATCTCAACCAGTCAGGCCAGGCTTACACGTCTAAAATAAAAATCTAAAATAGGTCAGCGCTAACTGGAACCACATAAAAAATATAAAGCAGTCAATGCAGTGCTCTATGACATTCCTTTTCACATGTATAGTACTCAGCTGCGTGTTTGTTGTCTAAAATCATTTACACAAAATTTGCTGTCTCATTTATGATAAATCTAGCCTCGTAAACCAGCCTCCCCCGGAAATGCATTTAATTCATTTCACAAAAAATCGCCAGAATCGTCTGTCTACCGAGCAATTGCTGATTGACACAGCACGTTCAATTCATTTTCGTCAAACATGCGTAAAAACAGCAGTAAGGGAATTCTAAATGAAATACCATCAATTACAGAACTTAAAGGAGTCATCACCCGGAAATCGCAATTTCTCTTGTTAAAAATCATATTTGTTTGACCTCAGTTGAAACTTGCCTGAAAAAGTTTGCTGTCTCATTTTGATAGGAATAGCAACAATGGTGTGCCTTCCTAAAGCACGAGATTTTGATTCTGCTCCTACGGTGGTAGGCTGCCTCTTTCACCACCCACCCCGGCCCGTCCGGGATAAAGTACCAGGGGGCTGTTTCCTGTTTGGAGTCTGCATGATTCAATACATCAAACACGGATCATCATTCAGGAAAAAGGGTCAGAACAAGCTCAATGTTTGATTAAAATTATTAATTTTTTTTCTAAAAGTTTTACGAATTGATCCAAAGCGATCCAAGAGGGGCTGGATACGTAAAAAACCAGGTTATGACTCCTTTAAACAAGAGCAAGAGTCGGCGCTTGTTGAGTTTCTTGGAGGAAAAGACGTTATCGCTGTTCTTCTTCGGTTGCAGATTACAACGGAGAAAGACTCCCTCTGTGAAATGAAATGAAATGCATTTCCGGGGGAGGCTGGTTTACGAGGCTATGATAAATCCAACGTGTCTCTAGGTTGCAAAGCTTTTCAGGGATAAGGCAATCTGATTCAATACATCAACACATCATCATTCAGCAGTCAATTCATCAATTGGTTGTTTGTGGACAGGGGAATGTATGCGAATGGATGAGCAGTTTGCAGATTAAAACAAACCTCAACCCTAACACATCCTCAAGTACTTATAGTGTATCAATATACCACATGCTGTACAAAGCTACAATGATTCAGAAAGCCTCTGAAAGATTTTGCATAAAACTTTGGGAAATAATACATACACTTTTAGTTCACATGCTTTGTTTATTTATACACTTACAGTAGAAGAAATATGCTCTTGTTGTTGTTGTCTAAGGTCATTACTTTAAGGACAGAAAGCACAGATATTTGTCTGAAAGAATCTATAATGAGAACAGGTTGCATAATTACACTAGCCAATTACACAACACATCACTCATGCCAGCTTTCCCTTAAGTGAACACACAGTCTTTCAGTCTTTTGTTTCACTGGACGATTTAGAGCAGTTCAACAACAACAGCTAAACCCACGTCCATTATGAACAAAACACAGGAATGTGGTTTGGCTGCCTGTGACATATTTTACATGCTAGATACTTAAGCTGTGTTTCCACTGTAAGAGTTCCTGGTAAAAGGAGGGGGTAGGAAGAACTTCACGTAAAACACTTTACAGATGGCTGAAAAAAGAGAGTAAGGTTGTTGCTGTTTGGTCCGACTTCAGCAGAAAGTTGAAGCTACCAGCCTCCAGCAGGTGACTGCAGTCTGAAATACTGTAGAAATGCAAATGTGTGCCTCATTTCTCTTCAGTCACCCTGTGCAGCCACAGAACAGTTTCACTCATCAGGGTTTCTGAAACAGAAACAGCTGCAGACCTGGCTGAAGTCTGACCACAGTAGGTCACTTATGAGCAGAGGTGGGTAGTAACACGTTACATTTACTCTGTTACATTTGTTTCAGTTACTTTTGGGATAAATTGTGAGGTAATCGGTTTGAGGCTCTGTCAGATGACTGCGTTTCACCAATCAAATGTAGCCACTAGCAACGTAAACAAAAACAAGAGTTTATGGACAATTCATAGAGCTTTGTATGCAAGTATAGGCCTATGTTCACTGTACGGTTATTGTGACTGAATTTATCTTTTTCATTTCCATTTATTGTCTTAGTTGTTAAATGTTGTTCTTGGGCCATATCTGAAATTTTTAATTGTTATTTTATATTTTTGTGTATTTAGGCCTACATTCATGAGCTGATCATTAAACAAACAAATCAGAGGTTACTCAGCAGTAGCTTTTTCACCATAAGTACTTTCTTACTCTTACTCAAGTATGTTTGAATGGCTACTTTTTACTTTTCCTTGAGTGAGATTATTCTAAAGTAACTATTCTCTTACTTGAGTATTTTTTGGGTACTCTACCCACCTCTGCTTATGAGCCTATAGCTTGTAGTTGTCTTGTTCTTCTTCTTCTTGTGTAATTAGTGATTAGTGATTAGTAATTAGTGATTAGTAATTAGTGATTAGTAATTAGTGATTAGTATTTAGTGATAGAATTAGCGATATGACTGTTAGGTGTTGATAGGCCGACCTGCTCCTTCCTGGAGGCCGACCTGCCACCGATGTTACATGGTTCTGAAAAAACAGAACCAAAACACAGAATATTTCTGATTAACTGATTTCTAATTTATATTTCAACCATATTCAATGTTGGTGTATTTAGTGTTTAGTATTTACTCACAGCATTGGTAAAGCCTGTTTACACGGGCGATGTCGTTAGCGCTCATGCTTGAGGCCTGACCAAAGTTCAGGTTAGGATCACTCTTAGCAACAATGGTTGGTTGTCTGTTTTTGGAGAAGGCGAACCTTGAGAACACAAACACAACAGTTAGAAAGAAAAACACACTGTCTCATCTTTAAAACTTTGTTCCTGCTAACTCTGACACTGTACTGTATTTCTCACGGTTTCGAAGTGTTGCACAACAGTTTAAAAAAAAAATATTATTGCACTAACACAAACACTGATTTAACTGTCTTGCTCAGGTGTGCATGCACTGATGTACTCACTTGCTGTAATGCATGACAGACTGGAAGTCATAGGGAGTGTCCAAGTTGTTAGTGTCCACTTTTTGGAAGTTCGATTCCTTCCCTGCGTAGATGGAGAGATCATTTGGACTCTTGAGGCTTTCAGGTATGAAGCTCAGATTTTTTTTTATCTTAGCCTACAGTACTTGTTCAGCATGAATTGGAACCTCACAATCACATAAATCATCAGAACAATGAACCAAACCCAGGACCTTCCAGCAACAATCCCAGCAATGCAGCTTTATTTGTTTTGTTTTTTCCTAAGTTCATTAGCCTAATTATGTTTTGGTTTATCAATTCATCATCTTACTAACAAGATGTCAGGTTAAGGTGGAAAATTAGCCTAAAGATTTTTTGAATTACTCTCAGATGTATGCAAATGTTTGGCAAGGTTTGGGCTAGGGCATTCACCTGAAAGCTGTGATATTTGCCTCATGCAGCTAATATGACTGACGCCTGTTGAGTGTGAGCTGATGTCGCTGTGTTAGTTTTGTTACTAAGGGCCATTAGGAGTTCGCAGTCTTATCGCCTAAACTCTGAAACAATTCACCTGTCATGCTGAAGCCTGCTAAACTTGTCACAGCTTTTTAATCACATAATTGTTGCTGTGTTGTTGTTGTTGTTTTGTCGTTCAAATCTGTAACATATTGGGATGCAGCCAACATAGTTAAAGATGTCTTTCTATTGCTGGGATTCATCCTGGAGGCATGGGATTCATCCTGGAGGCATGGAGGCAGCCAAAGATGTTCCACACCTACCAAATTGCACATCAAGAGAGGTTAGGCTACAGCAGTGCAGGCCTACGTGCATTTTCTTTGTGAGTTTATTGACTGGGAGTCTGTGTCCCGTGCTGTCTGTAAAACCCAGAAGTGTAAGTGTATGCTGACCTTCCTGAATGTTGTCAAACAGGATGTTGACGTGTTGGTCCCTGTCGGAGCGGACCTGCTCATGGTGGAAACCAAGAGCATGGAGAACTTCATGCTGCACTGTGCCTGTGTACAGACAACCATTTTTCTGTAGGGAGACACTTTGTTTTCCCCCCTGACGACCCAGGTAGGACCAGCACCTGATGCAAACACACACAAACACAACGTTTAACAATAATGGTTTTTACATTGTTGGATTTTAACTCCATCCCCCTAGAGCTTTTTTAACCTCTGCGAGAATGAAACAAGTGTGTGTGTGTGTGTGTGTGTGTGTGTGTGTGTGTGTGTGTGTGCAGTTGACATATGCGCACGTAATATGACACGATTGTGCCGGCATAGCGTGCGTGCGTGCGTGCGTGTGTGTGTATGTGTGTGTGTGTGTGTGTGTGTGTACCCAGATCCAGAGTAGAAGCTGAGAAAATCCCGATCTGTTGAGCGCCTCCATACAAAGCGAATGCAGGTGGACTTGTGGAAGGTCACGAGGGCTCTAATGATGACGTTTGCCTCATTAGCGGCTGCCGAGAGAAAGCACAGGCTGCTGGGAAATGTTTTCTATACCCCTTGTTTAATGCAGTACTGTATCTTAGATTTACTGGCTCTTTAAATCTTATCCACGTCAATGCCTCTCAATCTATCTCTGGTCCTTAATGCACATAAGTGATTTGCCCCCATCTCTGGTATTATCTTCATTTGAGTTTTATAATAGTTTGAGCTTTTTCAGAAATACATCATACCTTTAAAAAGCATGAGTCAGCAGAATGTTTCTGTTAATATACTGTAAGTCCTAAATGGTCCTATTTTCTGTCAGCAATCACTTACATAGAGTGTTTGGGCCGAAACACGAGTCTCTCCGTCACTCTGCTCTGCTGTAACCCGAAGAAACCGAGAAAACTTTCCTTGTGGGATACAAGTGTTATCCAATGAGGAGAGAGAACGGCATGAAGGGCTGTGTGTGCACTGGGATGCGCGTGAATGTGGTGACGTAGGGACGAAGACCAATAGATCCATGACGAGGGCGGGGGCTGCTAACTCATGGTGCGTTCAAGGCAACCCGTAACTCATGTTTTTCCGACCTGTGAAGTCATACCGGTTCGATCTGGTACGAGTTCACGGGTTGGAAAAACACGAGTGGCCGTTATAGTGCACTTTCACAGGCAACAGGTCCGAAAAACACGAGTTACGGGTTACCTGGAACGCTACAAAGTCGTAAGTCGTGACTTGAAGCCGTAGCTTACGATTTCAAAAGCCTGCCTTGAACGCAGCATTAGCCAAAACAACCGGATCGCTGACTTATGGTGAAAATCTATTACAAAACTGGGCTCTGGCAGTGAAAATATCTTATTTCCTGTTGCTTTTAGGCTATGTGTACATTATTTTCTGTCTGGTAAAAACTAGTGAAACTGGAATCTGAAAGCATAATCACAGAACCTGACAGAAATAGGTACAAGCCACAGATCAATGGTGGCAATTTTATTTGGATACATTTCCCACCCCTGTTAATACAGTGACCAAATTAATGTCTTTTGACAATTAGGGTTAAGCTACCGAATTAGAGGCCTGGTGATCTAAGTGGAAAGGGGTGGAGCTGGGAACCAACCTGAATTAGTGTCAATGACAGTCCAACGTTAAGGGTGGACTGATTTTTGAACAACAATCTGCTACTTACTGTACTCAGAAGAGATACTGACAGGAATTCTGACGTAGCCTCGAACTTTGGGCCACTTACAGCCTCTGGCTGTGCAGCGGACCGCGTTTCTCTTCGAATTTGGCATAATGTCGTCATGGATCAGACGGGTTGCTGCGACAGACAAATGTGCAAAATCAGTTTAAAAAAATGGATTAGGAATTCTCAAAACTTGACCAAATCTTTTCTTCTTGATAAAACAACTATTTAATCATTAGTTTCATCTTTACAATAATTTGAGTTCCATTGTACTTTTTCTATAGTGAGAAGAGTTGGATTACATAAAATGTGTACAGTATCTTACTTATGCCTTTATTTGCTCTTGCAATGACTTCAGAGGTGTCCAAAGATATGTCTGGATGGAGTTAAAGCAGAGGACAACATAAGCAAAGAGCAGCTCTGTAACATGGGAAATATTGACAGATGGTGCATTTTATCTGGGAAATTCCACACTATCCAACTCACCCATTGTTTCTCCTTCCTCATTTGCATCCTGCAACACAAAAGCACAACACTGTTAAACTGAAAATTACAAAGTTTCAGCAATTTCCCTTCAGCTTAAAATGTCATAAACTTTTTTTTAAATATAAAAGCAGTGTCACACAATATGACAAGGATGTTTTCTCTCTCATGTCAAGTTGATGTAAAGTTATTCTCACAGGACAGAGAGATTAGCATCACAATCCCAATGTGGAAGGAGTAAGACTCACCACAGGAATGGCTGTCAATGAGACAAGGAGGAGGGAGAGGAGAACAGGAGTCATGATGCCTCTCCAGTCAAACTTGAAATCTGAAAACTCAGGACAATCTGAACAGTGAGTAGCCACTGAGGAGCCTGGTGCTGGATGCAGCCAGTGTCCAGCCCCTCACTTTTTATAGGCAGCACTCACAGGGTGTGACTGACACCTGGACCAGCTCAGGCATAAGTCATTTTGCTTATCTCAAGTTCATGGGAAATTTGTGTAGTTGTATTTTGATGCCTACTGTATTATTGTCTTCACAAAATCTCAGACAATGTAGGATATATTTGAGTGGATGATGAATGGATGATTATACACCCTAACCCTTCCTCTTGGTCGTCTACTGTTTTGAAGAAATCTTTCTTGGATCCCATTTTTCCAGTGTCACATAGAAAATAGATGGACGGATGTTGTGAAAATTAACATATTTCTTTTGAGCTACACTGCTTTGTTCACATACAAACATGGTTTCAACTTTTAAGATCAAGACCAAGACATGTTTGGGGGGGGTGAATATTTTTTCAAAGTTCTCATAAAATCCCAATGTTGCCTTTCTGCATTTACACAATTTCAGGTTAAAAAAAAAAAAAAAGAAAACATCAAAAAATATCAGCCAGTGTTGATTTTTTAAAGAAAATTGTAATCTCAAAATCTGTTGTCTTTCAACAGTTTGTCACCTTTTGTGTCCCTGGAAACACCTCCATTGAAACTTTGTAGTCATTTGTGTCTTTCCATGTTTTTTTGTTTTGTTTTGTGTTCTGTGGTGTGATGTGAAGTTATTGAATGCATGAATGAGCTGAACATAAGTGTAAAAAAAAGGTTGCATCAACTAGTAACCTGATGGGGTTAAAAAGTAAGGTTTTAATGGAGATTTATTGATTGATTTTCATAATGACAGCAGTATCAAATAATCATTGCTTGAAGTAGATTGATTTTTTGGTTTACATAATTGAAATGGTTGATGGTTTGTGGTGAAGCCAGGGGTGAGAACAGCTCATTCACAATCTCACTGATGTATACACTATTTATTAAAACTGCACCATCATGAGGCTTTTGCTGTTTAGCTAAAGGGCTTTGTTTATGGGGCAACGGCTCAGAGAACAAATATGTTGATGAATGAAAGCTAGTTGGAGACAATATGTGTCAGAGACACCTACGGGACAGCGGGAAATAATGACTAAGCATCTTGTCTTTGTTTTTGTTGGGTTTTTTTCACCACACATTCAGAAGTTGCGTATGTTTAACTATGTGGACAAAAAGGAGCCAATGTCAACACAATGACTGAAACTAAACCTAAACTTGTTCACCAGGAAATGAGAAGAAAAAAAAGGAAACACATGGCATCATTTAGTCCCATTCATCTGGCAGAACACTCACCTCTGACTTCACTGTTGTTTCTAATTATTTTTGGAGGCTTTATTTTACTGATGAAGTTCATTGACGTTTTAAACTTACATTTAAACTGGATATCTATAATGAACAAAACACTGAGGACTGATGTTTGGCTGTCTGTTCTAGTTGCATATATCTGATACTGTGGGTGTTTTTTGACTCCATTTGTTTAACCTCTGAAGTGGCACTGGAGATTTTAAAATCTATTAATCTTCAAGGTGAAGGGGTTCCAGCAGAAATTCACAACTCAGTGGATAAGCAAAGAAAAAAATACTGTATACTGCAGCAATAACAGCTGGTGTGAAATCACCTCACCTCAGTTGCCGATATAGTCCTTCTTCTCTTGGAAATTACATACAGTATGTAATCAATCATACCAAGCATGCAGTCCTATTGTCTTTATTGGAATGTCTATATCCATGAGCCAAGACCCCAAAATTGGCCTACGACAATCAAACGGTTGGGCAATTTTCTTTTTAATTGCTTGACTGACAGTTCACAGTGTGGCATGATAACCATTGCAGAATGTTCACATTATATGACAAAAAAGTATGCATGACTTTGGACCCCTCTAGTTAGTAGTTATATTATAGGCTGTACATAATCATATCAAAATGACCCACAATTACATACAGTAGATTTAGACTTTTTATTATTATTATAGACCCATATGAAAGGAGGCTCCCACATGCTTGAGCTTACACCGCTGACTATCAGAACAGAAATGTCCATTATGCAGCTGTCCTCCGTAGTGGTGATGTATTCACTTGGAGGAGCTTCCACTGAAATTGGGGACACTGAATAAGTTGTTATGTGTTTCAAACTCATAACCATAACCAAAACAAAGCTGGTGCTCATGCAAAGCTGAATGTGCACATCAATACCAGCTCCCATGACTTTCTAAGTTGAATGGTTTGCATTGTAATATTTGCCAAGTTTCATGTTTGTTTTACGTGACACTTCAGGTTGAAGATAATTGCGATCAAGGATGTGGGCCTGATACAATCAACAAGCACATCCAGTGTTATTCATGATCCTGGTGCAATTCAGATCTTGTCTTACCACTTTAAAACACATATTAACACAAGCTGCATGGGTTAAGGTCTTGTGTCTTAATCTCTCTCTCTACCTTTATTTCAGACACAAATTACATTTAATACATTATGTTGGATAGACCTGCATGATTGCACTGTTGCTTGCAGCACAACTATTACTGTCCTTGTTGGCTGTTTTACATTCAGTTGCAGTTGACATTTACATACATCTATGTTAGTCTTTTTTAACCACTCCACACTTTTCATGTTATCGAATGAATACTTTTTTGGCATGCCTGGAGCTTTGTGGAGCTTGTAGTCTTACTGTAGATGCTCATTGTTTTTGTCTGTAGCTATATTTGTGGTGCCCGGAGACTCTCTGGTCTGTCCAAAGGGAGACAATAGAGACTCATCTTATCTTATCCTATCTTCTACAAAGACACATAAAATGACGACAGATAGAAAACCAAGGAGAAACTAAAGAAACAGACAATACAACTTGCAAAAGAACCTTTTTAATTCTCCAAATAGCACTTCACAGCACTTCTGGTTGAAGATCTGATCATCGCTAACCTGTGGGCCAATGTCATGCAAGAGCTGGTAAAAACTAATGAGATGATTAGAGGTGGCATGCTGAAACTGCATTAATTGATCCCCAGATGCTGCCAGTAATCTCTAAGATACGTAGTGACTGAAATTGATGATTAACGAAGCTGAAAAGGAGGAAATGGGTGAAACCATGCACATGACTCATGGTTAAAGGGACAACGAGGAGTTTTGGAAAAGCGAAGTGTTTTCACACTACGTTTATGAGCCTCCATGCGCACCGTAGCATTCTTCCACCTCGCGCAAGACGGACTTATGTTTTCATTCATTAATAATTAAAGTCAGAGGTTCAAAGAGGTTCAGTTACCGTCGTAGTTCCGACCATAACGGCGCTATAATCGCCGTTATTCTCATTCGCGTCTTTGAAACCGAAAGTAAGGAAACGCTGGTCGGCTCGACCAGCATTTCCGCCACCACTAATAATAACAAAATAACGATAGAGACAAAACGTTATATTGATCGAAAATGGAGCCATTAACAAGTGTGGGTAGCGTAGATTCATCCACATTAACGTGAGACTGTTTTATAACCGAATAGAAACTCCTCGTTGGCCCTTTAAGTTACAAATAAAGCAACATCCCTGATTTCAAGAAGTGCTGTGTGATTACTGGCCTGTAAAAAGCTGATAAAGGCCAACAAAGGTGGGGCCTGGTAGACCAAATTGGATCTTTTTTTCAACTTATTTGAATTCATGCTTTAGGATGATGTTAAAAAAAATGCAATTTCACTTTCAATTTTAACTTTAACTGAGGCTCAGGCTACATCCACAACATTATACACTCAAGTCATGATGAAACAAAAACAACTTCCAGCCTGATCTTAAAGTGTGATTACATTTTTCACCCCCTGTACTGTCATGAGTGAGGAAATTACCTTTAGAAACCTAAAGAGTTTCTTCCCCAGACTGTAAACATGCAAATCATTGATCATTCACATACTCATCCAAGAGCGAGGACAAACAGGAAGCAGTTTGTCTACTCTGCAGTTAATGAGTTAGCATGAATCAACATCACCTTGTCCCATTATCTACCTTTCAAAATGGCAACTGAACAAACAAGTTGAAAGTCAACACATAGAAATGTCTATATGATACTGTACCAACTGCTTATTTGCAAACATTTGTCTCCATCAGGACCCTGTAGGAACAAAGACTCAGTTGACACGCTGGCATGTATTGTTCTGAGACTCTAAGTTAAACCTGAAATCTCGCCCACTGACATGACTCTGACGTTAAAACATCTTAAATGAAAAACAGCTGGTGTTGGATTAATGCATCGGTACAAGTCAAGTCAAGAAGTTTATTATCACACAGATGTACAAGTAGCCTACATGCATTGTGAAAAGCTTTGCTCCACAATACGCATACATAGAAACAGAAACAGTAAATAAATAAATAACAATATTAAAACCTATCTAAAAGGTTTAAAAGGAACGATAATAGCAATCTATTATAATGTAAAGACATATGCAAAGATACAAAGAAGCTAACCCAAAAATAAGAGCAGCAGGTCTCTGTGACATTTGAAGAACATTCTCTGTTGTAACGTTGTCACAGTACAATCAGTCGGGGCTTTTGGTCTAATTATGATTAGTCCACTGTTGAAATATTTGGAGGTCGACCCCTTCCTTCTGTCATTAGCATTCTGGTTGGGGAGAAATAACAAAGGTTGTCTCAGATTTTGTATTGCTTTAACAGAGAAAGTGGAGTGTATTTGTTGTGTGCTTATGTTTGTCACCATTTTTTAGTATTTACTCACAGCATTGGTAAAGCCTGTTTACACGAGCGATGTCAGTAGCGCTCATGCTTGTAGCTTGTCCGAAGTTCAGGTTAGGATCACTCTTGGCAACAATGGTTGGTTGCTTGTTTTTGGAGAAGGCGAACCTTGAGGACATAAACACAACAGTTAGAAAGAAAAGCGCTCTGTGTCTCTTTATTAAAGCTTTCTTCCCTTCAAACTCTGACTCTTTTAATGATAATTTCTCCTGTTAACATTATTTGTTTATCTTCTTATAATAATATAGTAATTTATATAGCACAATAACTACTGATTTTGAGAATCTGATTTTGAGACGGTCTTGCATGCACCACAAACTCTTATTATTGCACTAAACAAGAGAAAAAACACCCTACTCAAATGTCTATATGGTTTTAACACACATGCATGCACTTGCACACTCACCTGCTGTAATGCATGACAGACTGGAAGTCATAGGGAGTGTCCAAGTTGTTCGTGTCCGCCTTTCTGAAGTTTGACTTTGCTCCTGCACATTTGGAGAAGACATTTGACATATTTCAGCACAGCTTTTAAATTTTCATATGGTTTGTCGCCTGTAATAACCCTGTTATAACTCTATCCCTGTTGTCCCATTGTGAGCGTTAAGAATACAGTACCAATCCTCAGGTGTAACATAGTTTAAACAAACAATCTGTCATGTGCTGTAAGTCACATTTATATAAATTGTTTGTCTGGTTTGACCTTGAGGACATTGAATAACATGAAATCTCCCATCGCAGGTACATTATAACTTTGTGCAGGGGGCTGCTGTTAAATCTAACCCAGGAGGTTAGTTTAAAGAGCAGATAGTCCATAAATACATTCTCTCATATCAGAATAATAACCCCTGATACCAAACACAACCCTTTAATTTGTGGCCAACCATCCCAGTAGGATGTTTTGGAGAGGGCAAATCAAAACCTTGGGATAAAGGTGTGTGTAGGTGAGCTGACCTTCATGAATGTTCTCATAGAGGATGTTGACGTGTTGGTCCCTGTCGGAGCGGACCTGCTCATGGTGGAAACCAAGAGCATGGAGGACTTCATGCTGCACCGTGCCTGTGTACAAACAACCGTTCCTCCTCAGGGAAACTTCCTGTTCACCCCCTTGGCGACCCAGGTAGGACCAGCACCTGACACAAACACATACACACACATGAAATCAAAACTGAAAGTGGGTATTGTTGACACGAGGTCTTTTGTGTTGTTTGATAAAGTCGGGCAAAAGGATGCCCTCCTGCATTGTTTCCTCTTGTCTGTGAAGGTTTAGTTTAGTTTAATTGATTTTTTTGCAGGTGAAATTTTTAGGGATGGCAGTGTGTGTGTGTGTGTGTGTGTGTGTGTGTGTGTGTGTGTGTTCTTGTACATGCTGCATTGTGAGGACCGCAACGAGTTTTTAACCAACAGAGTGAGGACATTTTGGCCGGTCCTCACTTCTTCAAGGGGCTTTTTGAGGACTAAGACTTGGGTTAAGATATTATGTTAGAATTAGGTATATATTAGGTTTAGAGTAATGGTTAAGTTTAGGCATTTGTTTCGGATGGTTAAGGTTAGGGTAAGGGGCTAGGGAATGCATTATGTCAATGACATGTCCTCACTAAGATAGAAGTACAAGGATGTGTGTGTGAGTGTGTGTGTTCTTACCCAGACCCAGAGAAGAAGGAGAGATAATTTTGTTGTCGACGCCTGTTCACAAAGCGAATGCAGGTGGTTTTGTGGAAGGTCAGCAGGGCTCTAATGATGAAGTTGCGCTCTTGTCTGGCTGCAGAGACAATGCAAAGGCTGCTGGGAAATGCTCCCCTTGAACAGGCTACACACAATGTCTAACACAGTACAGAGAGACTCAGGCAGAGCTTACTGTCAATTTAAATCTCTTCTGAAAAGTAACTATAGCTGACAGATGAATGAAATAAACACATAGTAACACACCTGGAATAATAATAATGATAAGCGGCATAGAATAATAGGCCATATAAGCATCTTCTCTATAAAGGAACAAAACAAGAATGACGGATTGACTGTTGTTTTTAAGATCAATCTACTACTTACAGTACTCGCCAGAGAAAGTGACTGGAACTCTGACGTAGCTTCCACGTTTAGGCCACATGCAGCCTTTGACTGTGCAACGGTCTGCGTTCCTCTTAAGATTTGGCATGATGTCATCGTAGATCAGGGGAGTTGCTGCAGGTCAACAAACAAGCAAACACTTCTATTAAAACGAGAAATATGGAGTTTTACATGGCTGACAGTCCCCTTTTATACAATAAGCTATAGTCAGTTGGTGTTGTTTTTTTCTGGATCACCATTATTGGTCTGTGAAGCTCTACAACCTCCACAAATTAACTAATCAATAGATTTTGCAGTTTCATCATGTCATATCTGTTCCAGAGGAATTTAAATATATAAAATGTTTGTCTTACTTATGCCTTCATTGGCTCTTGCAATGACTTCTGAAGTGTCTGAAGATGAATATAGAGACAGAGGAAACAGAGGACATCAGAAACAATGAGCAGCACTGATACATAATCCCCTTTCATTCAACTCACCTGTTTGAGCGCCATCATCAGTCACACTCTGCAACACAAAGACAAAACGTTGTACGATCTTTACTTAATTGTATTTTTTTTCCCGCCATATTCATACAATATACTCTTTTATAAGTTGCAACAATTTTCATTCAACCTCTTTTCTTTCAAAGGCTCAAAAGGCAAAAAAAAATCCTGACATCCTCATCTCAAAAAAGCATCATGAAAGTCAGACTCACCGGAGGAATGGCTGTCAATGAGACAAAAAGGAGGAAGAGGAGAACAGAAGTCATGATGATGGTCCTCTCCAGTCAAACTTCAAATGTTGTAACAGGAGTCTGGTGCTGGATGCAGCAGGTGTCCAGCTCCTCACTCTTATAAATAAGCGTGTACAGGGTGTGACTGATGTCTAATGGTTCAGGCGTTAGTCACTTAATTTTTTCACACCTTTGTTTTTCCTTTTACTGCTTTTATTGTGTTTGTATACATGAGTTTCGGTATGTCTGCATGTGTGTTTCTTCATGTCAATCCTGATATTTATTTATAGTCATGTGTATTGTTTACCCTCCGCCCATAACTATCTTTCTCTTGCATTGCTTCTGTTTTGTAGGTCAAAGCACCTTGTAATATAAGGTGCTACGAAAATTAAGTTCTTCATTTTACGTTTTCTTTTTTTCTTTCAGGTGCCAGTGTGTATTGCACAGAAAGGTGAATTTGAGTGGATGATGGATGGATGGATGGATCACACGCACACACCACCATCCCTGAAATCGGTCAATTTACCTCTTTAGATTTAAACTATTTCAAACTGTCACTGACAATTTCTAAAATGTACCCCGAATGTATCATCCTGTGCTGGTGTCATTGTCATATCTTCTACCACTGAAGATACCCCGCTTAACCATGACCTTGTAAATGGGAAAAAACATCATGTAATTTTGAATGGAAAATGAATGGGGTGACAAGAAAATGGCCAAACCTCTTTGGAGCCACATTTCTTTCTGACACTTCAACCTCAGTTGTTTTGTTGTTGTTTTAACAATTTGCAATTTAAGGTAAAAATCAGACGTCAAACTTCATTAAAATCCAACTATTTCTATATGTTGGTGTCATGTTTTTTGGAGAAACCCCCTTTAACCCTAACCCCCTTTACAGGGAGTGCAGGGAGTAGCCTACTGTCCAAAGCTCAAGTTAAGCTCAGTTAAAGAGTTGGTCGAAATATACAGTAATACATCATTGTGACCTGGTAGAATTAGATAAAGCTTATTTTATTGGCTGATTACAGTTTGTTGTTATTGTTACACCATGTTGATGATTAGATGGTTAAAAATATTTTATTTCATCTTGGCAAACCCCTGCATCACACATTGGCAAGATGTGATTCTGCTTTAGATGGCATGAAATACCCGTGTCGTGCTCACAATGTCCAATTTAACCACATGGACACAGCTGCAGCTCATCCAGTGAATTTGTGGTCATAGCATGTTTACACTGTTCATTACTCTTTATGTATGCAGGGCTTTGCGAGGTATAGTCATACACAGTCATTGCCATAGATTTGGATAAACAGTTAGACCCAATTTGGAAACAATCCGAACAACCAAACTGCAACCATGGTTCATTTAGGTTCATTCAGCACTGTATCATAGCCTACTGTTAAATTGCAACCCCTTTGCCACTATATTTTCTCAACTGCTGATCTGTCACATCCTCACAGGCTTGGGGAGTAACGGAATACACGTAACGGCGTTACGTAATCAGGATACAAAAAAAAGGTAACTGTAGTCCGTTACAGTTACAGAAAAAAACAACAACCTGTGATCAGATTACAGATACATTTGACAAAAACGGAGATTAGTTATCTGATTACTACTTCACATTCTAACCACGGGCTGTAGAGCGGCCGTAGAAGCCACTCTCCGTCTCGTTGTATTTCAGAGTTGATTAGGGTGACCAGGTGTCCGGATTTAGGCCGGACAGTCCGGATTTTTAATGCCCTGTCCGGCGTCCGGCGCAGCATCAAGCCGGACACGTATTTGTCCTCCTTTTTGAGGCACTAGGCTTGAAGAGCGGAGTTTTTTCATCTTTGCTGGGCTGCAGCGCAAAAGCCAATCATAGACCGTAAAAAAATGCCCCCAACGCAGTATCAAATGATTGGCTAAGAGCGGTGTGACGGTGTCAGATACAAATCTGCTTATCATTGGTTAAAAAGGTAAACAAGGGTCCAGTGACATTAGCCATGTTTCCCTCTCAAGTGATTCGAATTACTGGGAAATGCGCATTAAAAGAAATTCGAATCGTGTGTGTTTCCATCTACTGACTTTTCACCCCCACCCCCCACACCCCGGGCAGACTGACGGGCTGATTTGAACACATTAGCGCGCGATATGTTTATTACCGTCATAACGTGACCTGCCCGTGTGTGTGTGTGAGTGTGTGAGAGAGAGGGAGAGAGAGTCGCGGCCGGCACAGACGTAACGCTGGATGCGCTGGTTGATAAGTTTAGTTTTTACTACGGGGGAGGAACTACTTAGGTCTGTGCAGTAACATCATTATGAAGGTGTGGGGGCTTTTATTTTGCCGTGGCGGTGCGGAAACCCTGATGTTGTCTTGTGAATGAACTGCAAACACGGGAGCAGACGGGGTGAAAGTGCGCTACATCACACTTAATTCGCATCCAGCTGTTTCCATCCCATTCGAATCAACCAAAACCCGGCCATAGCGAGCGTATTTCAGTTTGTGCGAATCAGGGGATTTTAATTCGAATCACGGCGTTTCCATCATCATTTTCTGATGCGATACAACTAGATGCGCATCTAAACAGCTGATGGAAACGCACCTATTGACAGAAAGTTAGCATCATGCCAAAACGCAAGACCTCGTTTAATTCTGAATGGATAAAAGAGCATGAATTTATAACGAAAAGCAGTCGAGACTCATTCCATGGCTTCTGCACACTTTGTCGATGTGATGTCGACGTAAGTAGACAGGGGAAAGCTGCAATTGAACGGCATATGTTACCTGTTAATTGTTGTTTACATTTAAGTCCACACATGTTATGCTTTGTGGCACTCTGCACTTGAAAAGATTCATCTCAGTGGTCACTTTTTGAACACCACAATGTATTGAATAAATACAAATATTGTTAACAAACACTTGACTTTAATATTTTTTCCTATTCAGCCACACAAACATCATCTTTAAACCACTCAAAATTGTACTATAAATAAGAGTATACCAGAGTCCTATGTACACCATAGTAATTTATTGATATGCCGCATAATGTCCTCCTTTTTGGTGTCATGGAAATGGTCACCCTAGAGTTGATCACAGACGGAGCTCCTGCCTCTGTCCGTACGTATGTGTATGTGGCTGAGGCTACGCACACTACGCTGCCTCATTACGTATTGTGAGCGGCACGTACGTTTACGTTGCTTTCGTGAATCGTCCAGCAGTTTAGCGGCTAATTCAACAGCAGTGATGGATAACTGTACCGGAGAACAACTTCATGAGCTTCATCTGAGGAATAAACGGCAGCTTTTACCTGACGAGACCGACGCCTGAGCCACGGTAGCACGGTCAGCTAACAGTTAGCAGCTTCTACCTACTTTCTCTCTCCCCCTCTCTTTCTTACACACGCACGCGCGCACACACACGCACACACATACACTGCGCAGCATGTCTGTCACTGTTGTAAACCTCTTAATGTTGAGTACAGTTCACATTACTGTTGCTTCGGTTTGAGTGTGGATTAATATCAGGATGAGTTGGGTTTTAATAACAGCTGATCTAGATGGTGTGGATTGTGAAGATGTTGCACAAATTTTAAGACTTAGCTTATCTGTGCAAAGTGCAAACCATTGGGCAAAATCTGTTTGTTGTGACTTTCTTGCGTGATAAGCTACCCTCCCCTCCATTGTGTTTTATTTTGAAAATTACCGGATGCTCGGTGCGTTTCATTTCCTGTTTCCAGAGTGATCTAGTCCAGTGGTTCCCAACCTTTTTCTCAAGGGACCCACATTTTTACCATTGTAAACTTTGGTGACCCCCCCCCCCCCCCCCCCGCCCCCGCCCCGCACGGCCCTTTTGAATATCTCCCTAATTCTGAGGTCTCAAGGTTGGCAAGTATGGTTCCAGGAGCAGTAAAGTTGTTCATTTTCATCATTTCTTCTAAACAATAAGTAGTGCATGATAAAAAAATAAAAAAAAACTTTAAAATTTTGACTCTTTGGGGATAGTTATTAATTTTACAGTTGCTTTAGCATTTCGTTATGAATTGAATTTCGCCGTTTTTTCTCTCCCTCTCTCTCTCACTCACACACACAAAGACACACACACAAACAAACTTACATGTATGGTTTGAGGAGGCGCTTTCCGTGGTTCTGCAGTGATACTGCACACGCGCGGTCGTCTTATATTGGGATCAATACGGAACACTGTCCACACGCTGCCTGTCCACAGGCACTTCATGCACATTGTTGAGATTTTGTTTTTAGTGTGTTTTAACACCGCATTTCCTCCTGTTCTCTTCAGTATCAAACGGCGTGTAATAGCCGTTGCTAAGCAACCGGACAGCGGTGCGAATGTTGAGCACGGCACTAAACAGCTGTTTTCTATTAGGGGTAAAAATTACCCTCGGCGTTTCTAGGTATAAATGGTCATATTTTTTAAACTTCCCGCAGTCTCCTCTGCCTGTCGCTTCGCCATCTCCGGTTGGTGCAGCAGCCGCTGCACGAGAGGCGTTCAAGTCACACACGCTCTAGTTTCCAGAACTTTTTTTGTTTATATAAAATGTTAAATACACGAATAAATGTTTAATGTGGCGCTTGAATTTAGTTGATTTTGTCACGTAGCCTACATGAATCAAATACTTAGCTTATTCATAAATAAATATATTATTAAAAAAATATTAAACCCCTTAAAATCAAGAGGGCTGATCGCGACCCCCCCTGGATTTTTGGCGACCCCCTTGGGGGGTCGGGACCCCCCGGTTGGGAACCACTGATCTAGTCTATGGCATGGATGTATTATATTAACGGTCGTGAATTGAAGCGTGATGGCTGCGTGACTTAATTTGCATATGTTTGGTATTAAAGTAATCCAAAAGTAACTAAAAGTAATCAGTTACATTACTTTAATTTTGGGGTACTTAGAATATGTTACTGATTACATAACAGGTAATTTGTAATTGTACTGGAATACATTTTTAAAGTAACCCTCCCAACCCTGCATCCTCATGCACGAGTACACCCATGGTGCGTAGTTCCTGGAATTGAAAAACCAAGGAAACCCCAAACTCTATAATACAAGACCCAAAATTTACTAGCTGTAGTTATCTAATCTAATTTTGTCAAACATCTCTTTGGATTGCAATGGTCTACTGAGCCATGAGACAGATGTTACTTATAAACATCTTTATTCAGCTGACATGCAGTATGTTGATGGAGAGAAAGCATGCATGTGAATGAATGAATGAATGAATGAATGAATGAATGAATGGTTATCAAATGACTTGTTAACTGACAGAGGCTAGTTTGGATTAGAAATCGGAAACTTCTTATAATTAAAATAATATATAATAAATCATTAAAAAGTAAGAATATCTCTGATAAGTCCCAGAAGTGCATGAGCCTAATGTCATATTGAGTTGAGGTTTGTTCAGACTGACGAAGTAAAAAGTGTCAACAAAATCCAAACTATGTTCTTCACGACTTTAAAACAACCTTAATTGTTCACCGTAAATTATGTTCTTCTCATAATTTCAACAAACAGAGGAACCAACACTTAGATGATAGATCTGACTTAAGGCATAGGAGGAGTAGTTACGGTAGTTATTAGATAACGCAAATCTCTGTTGTCAAGACCCTCTAACCTGGAGTTGATTGATGAACAGTTCAACTAGCATTTGAGCTCAGCTCTATTATGAAGAAAACACGAAGAATGCTGTTTGGCCACTTGTTATACAATGCACATGGTGGCTATACTATGCTCTCTGTGCTTTGTTGCTTGGACAAAGCTAGGCTTCAACAGAAGCTCCACATACTGTACGTTGTCAATGCTGTCTCATCATGACTCTACAATATACAGTATATGTGATTTTGTAGAGACAACAACATTATATGATGCAAATTGTAAGGAAAAAAGGAAAGTGATTAATGTTGATATCCATTGTCTATAAGCACTAATCTGTGCAGGGTCATGAGGTGGCTAGAGCCAATCCCATCTGACAAAGGGTGAGGGCAGGGTACACCCTGGACAGATCATTAGGTTTATACAATGCACACATGGTCCACAGGACAGATTGATTGTCTCATTTCAACAGAAGGGATTTCTGTTAAATAATAAAAAATAAAAATGTTTTAGGTGTTCACTTTTGAAAAACCTGGTTTCAGTTAACACTGTCTCCTGTCACTTGTTTTAGTCACTGCTTTTGAGTCTCTTTGCACTTGTTTTAAAGAGTTGCTTTTCCACTGTTTTGCTAACCCTTTTAGCCATGTGCATTTGTTTACAACAAAGCTGGAGAGAAATTAGCGGCCTCGATCTTGCAAAGTTGTTTTTCAGCCAAAAGAGACAAGTGACACGCATGTGGAAGGCAGAGAGCCTCCATTCTCCCACGTGAAAGTTGAGCCATTTATTAAACCATCACAATTACTCCAAAGCTGTCAGTAAAAATGTGGCATAGTTAAGCTACAAATAGCATGCATAGTTTTTGTGGTCCCCTTGTTTGACTTTGTTGCCTTTTTTGTTTCTCTGTGTTGTAATAATAGCTCATAGCTGAGGACAGCCAGATGCAGGGACATATAGGCCTAATTGTTCTCAGGTTGTTCATCCATGCCGTTCTCACGGAAACACCATCTGAGTGACAGTTTGAAGTTTGTTGAGACAAAGGTGGTCAAAGGTCACAGTAAAACACTTTCTGGTCGTTACTCAAAATTTCACACGGAAATCTACTTGACAAATGAAAGGCAGTAATTCTAGTTTTGAACTTGTTTTCAGTTGGTTGTCTTGTCTTTTGTATTGCTCTGCGGTTGTTTTGAGTCTCTTGGCCTCCAACAATATCAAATCATTCAGCTGGACTCATGGATGAGCTGCTGAGATTTGGTGGTCGGAGGGAGACAAACACAAAATATTTCTGGAATGAGGACTCATTGATCTGTGTTTTGAAATATAGGAGCTTCCTTCAGGCTTAAAATAAAACCATTGACTTCAGCAAACAATTCAACCTACCTGACAATAGTGTCTGACGTGATTCATTTCATTTCCTGTCAAAAGCCTCTGGTGTTACTCATCAGCTGCAGCTTTGTCTCTGACTTAGCAGGTCACCACAGTGCCTGACACATTAGTCAGAACAACATGTACTGACATCACAGAGCAGAATGTTATGACATAAGAATGTAATCGTATGTTTGTGTGTGTGGATCATACAACCCTGAAAGCAATATGAAGAAATCAATTAGAAATAGTATTATGATGGAAGAAAGTGCATTGGTTTTGTAAATACATTTTTGTCGTGTTCTGCCATGATTAGCCTACCGCACGCACATGTTTTTACCATGTGCAAGGCACTTTGCTTCCCACAATAAGCATTACCTCAAGGCACTTAACAGGCTGAGGTCAAGAACTAATGCATCAGGTGATTGGAGCTGAGAGCAGAAAGGTAACATCTGAAAAGTAGAAACAATAAGCACATCACGTTTCATAAACACCTTGTAATGTACTAAGAATGTACGGTACTGAAAAAGCACTACTCACCTTTCTTGCTCATACAACATGCCAGAGAGCAGAATCTGACTCTCTTCCAAAAATAAAAAGGTGTTGTCCCCCAATTAACTCACAACCTGTAAAACCAGTAACTTAATTGTTTTACATCGTGTTCTCTGTGTGCTCAGCTTGGTGCCATATGGATGAATAGGTCTATCACACGCACAGCTCTTGCATGAGTTTTCACATTTCTTGCTGCAGAATCAAAGTTCGGTCAACAGTCCATCACAGGACAAACAACCTACACACTCACATTAAAGGTCAAAGGTTATTTTGGGCCAGAACTCAGAGGAATCATGCATTAATTGATTTAACTCATACAGTATGTCTCTATTTGGATCAAATGACATGAATCCAATGGTCAAAGATAACTTAACTGTGTGTGACAGCAACAACTTACCTTCAGTATTTTGTGACATTTTTGTTCTTTATTTGATTCAATGGACTTCATACTGTACAAAGTTGTAGCTTCTCTGTTTCTCTCATTCAACTAAAATGAATATTTTCAATATTTTAACTGGTTTGTAAACTCAACGACATTGAAAATGAGGGTAACTCGAGAATAAAGGTTATAATAATAATTATCCTGAATATTAAAAAGAATTTCAGATAGCTATTTGGTGGTTTCTTGGTTGTTATAGGCCTAATCCTTGCTCTTTCAGTCTTGATCTCTGAATGAAAATTACAATTTTATATTCTCAATACTGATTTAACACACTTCTAAAATAAAGACAATAACTATAATCAATGATTTGCAATGTATTTTGTAATGTTATGTAACCTGTCACTGAATCACTCACAACAAAACCTACCATGCACTGCTCTCTACTGGCCTATCATGTGAAGCATGTTGCAGCAGAGTCAGTTTCCTTCTGGACACATTATAGATCAATTTAGTTTATTCAGTTTTAAATGAATTGTTGTTTTGTTGTAAAATGATTGTATTTTATGTAACAACAACAACAATAACAACAACAACAACAACAACAACAACAACTTGGAATAATTAGTAGCCTACGTAGTCTGTCAGTTTTTTTTAAACAATATTTTATGTTTAAAAGAAAAGTTAGATTAGATTAGTTACAGCACACACACACACACACACACACGCGCGCGCGCGCGCGCGACGCGCAGATGACGATCAGGTGACGGTCACATGCTCCAGTCAGCTGACGCGAACTCCAGCCGGACGGACGGACGGTTCTCCTGCGGCAGAGACGGAGCTCACGATCGGACAGGATGCCTTTCTCCGAGCTGTATTTTAATGTGGACAACGGCTACCTGGAGGGGCTGGTCAGGGGCTTTAAAGCTGGAATACTGTCCCAGGCGGATTATTTAAACCTGGTTCAATGCGAGACCCTGGAAGGTGAGTCAACACAGGTGACAGCTAACGGCTAACAGCTAGCCACCGGGGCTAATCCTACGAGCTAACGTCAGCTGTCGTCAGCTAGCAGGTAGCTACATCAACGATTATGTTGATGTTGCCGTGGACTATACGGCCTGTCATTTTATGTTATCACAATTTAATAATTTAATGCCAGCCACTAAGCTTCCTGTTATCACTTTGAACAGATTGAATGGGAAATGTTATTTTAAAATACCCCTTTTCATGAACGCTAACCTAGCTAGCAGTATGCTAACTTGAGCTAGGTCAGTGTTGTGTGTTATCGTATTGGCCAATGATGGATTTTCAAGAGGAAATGAAACATCTGTTCGGTGACAATACATGTTGTACAGTTGTACAATTTAGCAAAATAACAGTTCAGGTCGGTTTTGCTGTATTTCACTGACATTCATGGTTTTATTTTGATTATATCTACCTTGCTTACCCTGCTTGTAGCTGTTCATCAGCTATCATTGCTGTACTGTCAGTGTAAATACGCTGCTATAAACGTATTGTGATTTCCTTTATGACAGTTGATATTTGTATGGTTCAGTTAGAGAACCAGCGGTTATGTAATGCAAACCCACTTCTCGATATTTGTGATCATTCACTATGTCATCAATACGTGTTAAATATTACACCACACAAACATAATAGTTAGTTATTTTATATATTGTGAAATCAATGTCAATGGTAGCAACAATCAAATTAAAAAGTCAGCTATTTTGGTGATCAGTTAAGTTTTATGCCCAGCTCCACTACTTCCTGAACTTAAGGCAGCTCCTTTATTTCCTGTTTTACATTATTGAACAAACTGATTAATCCAGGTGTGTCTGACCTCATAACAATGGTCCATCCGTCTCTCATGCAGATCTGAAGCTCCACCTGCAGAGCACAGACTATGGCAGCTTCCTGGCAAATGAGGCGTCTCCTCTTACTGTGTCGGTCATTGATGACAAGCTGAAGGAGAAGATGGTGGTGGAGTTTCGCCATATGAGGAACCAGTCGTACGAGCCACTGGCCAGCTTCATGGACTTTATCACGTAAGTTTGTAGAAATACTAAAAGTAGCAGGTGAACGGCTTCGGCTGTGAGTGGACGCAAGACTAGAAAAGACCGACTTAAGTGCTGCACATTTATTATTGGCTATACATAAGTCACATCACCAATGGCCATTTTGAAAGTATCAGCAAAGCAGCACCATGTTTTCAGTGTGATTTCCAAACCTAAATATAACAATTGGTTTGGAGAGAATATAAGGAATTACAAAGAATTAATCAGTGAATAAACAATTGCTGCTTCTTTTTGTTCGTCTATTTTCCCTTTTCACCACAATCATCACCAATGTCATTTATAACAAAAAGTGTGGTGTCAATTTACATGTCATGGAACCTGTACCATGATAACAAAAAAAGACATAGGGAAATGGCCAGAAAGCTGCTCACAGTGTGATCTGACCCAGACTAAGGAGCTGACTTCACTGTTTTGTCCTCCTTGTGATCTCAGGTACAGCTACATGATCGACAACGTCATCCTGCTGATCACGGGCACTCTGCACCAGCGGGCCATCTCCGAGCTGGTGCCAAAGTGTCACCCTCTGGGCAGCTTCGAGCAGATGGAGGCGGTCAACATCGCCCAGACCCCTGCCGAGCTGTACAACGCCATTCTGGTGGACACACCCCTGGGTATGTATCTCCATAACAAACTAGAATTAAAACCCAAGAGGAGACAGAGACTGAACTGTAATGTATCAAACTGAACAAGAGATGGCGCCAAAGCTTAAAGAAATATTGAACATTAAACGTTAAATTCTTGCTTTTCTTCTCAGCTGCTTTCTTCCAGGACTGTATATCTGAACAGGACTTGGATGAGATGAACATTGAAATCATTCGTAACACACTCTACAAGGTACAACACAAAAGTATTTGGCTAATGATTTTATATTAGCTTTGGGATGAAAAGCGTTTTTGAACATAGTTTAAAACAGAAAAATGTTTTATCATTATTATAAGGAGTGGTTTCTTATTTTTGGGTCTTTTAAAGTACATGTTGTGCGATGTCCTCTCAGGCTTATTTGGAAGCTTTCTATAAGTTCTGCTCCAACCTGGGAGGGACCACAGCTGACACCATGTGTCCTATTCTGGAGGTGAGTCAACAACAAACAGTTTTGTACAAAATGTAACTTGTTCAACAGGAGCAGCTGTAAGATGAATGTGTGTTCATGAAAACACTGAGTAGCTAATCCTTGAACTGACATTGAGCTTTATTTTAATAAACTGATCTCTTGTTACTGATGCACTGACTTCCTCCTTCTGGTGCAGTTTGAGGCCGACAGGAGAGCCTTCATCATCACCATCAATTCATTTGGCACAGAGCTGTCCAAGGAGGACCGTGCTAAGCTCTTCCCCCATTGCGGCAAGCTTTACCCAGAAGGCCTTGCTCAGCTGGCCCGGGCAGATGACTACGAGCAGGTCAAGGCCGTAGCTGACTTCTACCCTGTAAGTCCACTTGTCCGTTTTCATACGGTCCCTCTGATTTTAGACAGCACAGTGAATCGTTCTGACCTGCAGATAATTTTACCAACATGGGTTTGGTTAAACTTGTGTTCACTTGTGTCTCCGAGTTGTTGTATTTTTTGCCACTTTTTGTGTCCAAGTCACTATGTTAGTGAAACACTGTTTTGATGAATTGATTATGAGTTAGATTGTTTCAGTGATCTGCATTTGAATCTATTGCTTCTGTCGCCAGGAGTACAAGCTGCTGTTTGAAGGCGCCGGCAGTAACCCAGGAGACAAGACACTGGAGGACCGCTTCTTTGAGCATGAGGTGACACATGTCTTCAGTAACACATTTAGCACTGTTAGACCGTGTTTGTTTTTTTTAATCCTTAATCTTCCTATTATTGCTTCTTCGTCTGCTCATGGAGTAAGTGAGTAATGTAAACAGTGCCATGCTTCCATTGAAACCCACATTGTGGTTGGAACTGCAGCTTGAATGACAAATGTATTGTGTAATAATACAGAATACAGTAGTTCTTCCCACAGGATTTTTGGAGACTATTGTCAGACTGTCTGACAAGGGAGGGTGTGGGGGTCATGAGGTGTAATTTGAACACAGTACAATTAACGATTTAGCGCTTACTAGCATTCCTGCCCAACCTGTGCACGAGTACGTGTTTGGAGGTGAAATCTAAATCCAAAAAAGAGACTTAAATGTGATCACATTGGCTCTGGGATTGTGTAGCTCTGTTGTATTTGACATAACTCAACGTCATTTCCTTTCCCTCCTCCTTCCTGCAGGTGAAGTTGAACAAGCTGGCCTTCCTCAACCAGTTCCACTTCAGTGTTTTCTATGCCTACGTCAAACTGAAGGAGCAGGAGTGCAGGAACATCGTTTGGATCGCCGAGTGCATTGCACAGAGGCATCGCGCCAAGATCGACAACTACATTCCCATCTTTTAAACTTCCCAACCCCGGTCCTTCTCTTCTTCCCTTCATCATTTCATTCAGTCTTACGTCTCGTCTCCAGCCTCAGCTCAGTGTTGACGATTGTGATGGTTTCATGCTAAATTTTCTCCATTCTTCACTTATGGGTGTGAATTGGTTCTTGACAGCCTGGTACTTTTTGTAATGTGAGCTGTGGTTGTAAAACAAATAATCAAGCAGAGGAGAGTCACATGAGTGTGATCCAGCAGAGGTAGTTGGTGCTGGTGTTAGGATGAAGGACTCGACTCATTTGACTTTCAAACAATTAACCTCTCTGACTGTCTAAACTTCTCTACTCCTTGTTCACCTGACTCAAGTGCTGTTAGAAAAAATGGAGATTTAGTCCAGATAGATTTTCTTCCCCACCAAACACCAACCACCTCTCAAAGATCATGTTGCTATCTGGGCACATGAACCACGCCTGAGGGTTCAGTGTACTTTATGTTTTGGATGAATCACCCACTAAAAATCATTTAAAAGGCGACCTCATATCAAAGCTCATAGCCGAGATGAAAACATTCCTCTGGTCAGTGTCAGTCACCGCCAGGTTCTATACAACCTGTATTTATTTCTGTTTTAGTGGTTTTGTCAGCATGTCTGCTCATTAATGTGGTTTCCCCCTGAACCTAACACGTGAAATGTGTGAGCCTGATTTGCCGTCTTAACAAAAGTGTTGTTATACATTAAAAGTACAAACGGCTGAACAGAGGCTTCCTGCCCTCACCAGCTTCTGTAAATGAGCGCGAGGCAAAATCTTATGGAGTATATGGCAGATGTAATGTTAATGACTATAAAAGGTATATAGATATTTAAAGATGACTCTATGATTTTTGTTTTCTCATGCTGTAAATTGATTTATTGCTGTTTTGATCTGTTTCTTACTTGTGAAATGTGTACTGTAAATGTGATGGAAAAATAAACAGACTGAACTGCACTCGCAAAGTTCTGGAGAAATTTAAATGAAATGCCTTCAAATTCTTTATGAACAAAGACTGTGATGTGTTTTTAATTGGTAACTGTTTGTTTCTTTTAGAATATCCACAGGAGAAAATTTAATTGCTTCAAATATTTTTGGGAGGAACCAGTTACTAAATACAGTTAACGATTTTTTTTTTTTTTTAAGGAAAAGTGTATAAGTACAAATATCAGCTCTAAGGCTAAAGGGTCGGCCCTACTCTGTCTTCCCGATTTGTTAGGACAGAGTGGGGCCGGGCCGGCCTCTCAACCAATCAGGACCCCCCAAAAAGTTAATATTTAGTTTTTTAAACAAATCCTGCCTACCCCAGCTTAAATTCTTAAACTCCTAATACAGATCCTGAGTTATCACTGATTATAATGTATGAAAAAAAATCATTTGTCTCTGATGTAACTGGAGGCACCAGCAGGTGACTGATCACAGGCTGCAGGTTTAATTAAGTCCAATCAGGCTGTGCAGCTCCAGGTGCTGTGAAGTGAAGTGTGGCTCTCACAGAGAGAAACAAAGGCATGAAACACATCCAGACATGACCTTCCAGCTGAGAACCACGGCTCAGCTCTTTGACCTGCACTGCACCGTCGGCCTGACGGACTGGGACATGGACAAGGAGCTGAAACTGGCAACGACCACCGACCAGGTTTACCATGGTGACCGTGTTTCTTCTTCTCTCACGCTGGTAACACTTCCTACACCTCTCAATGCTGCTCAGATGAGTTCACCTCCCCTTCACACTTTCACGCATTTTTCATTGTATTTGTACAAACTTTCATATCTACTCCCGTTCCTCCACTAGAGACATGTTCTCATTGTGTTGAGTATCAGTCACCTCACTGTGACACATTTCTTCATGTTCATTTCCACTGTAGTAATCTTTTTTGGTATAAACCCCATTGTAAATCTGAAGCTTCATATAGTCTTACATGGACCCTTCCATACAGTATTGAAAAGTGACAGTACAGTGATCTGCTGAGAGCGGCTGATATGCATTGATAAGATAGAATGTGGTTATTTTTTTTCCAAAATGTTGTGTTGGGTTAGGGTTAGCTTTTGGTCTGAATACTTTTTTACTTAACATTTTCTCCAGTGTTTGTTTGTTTTTTTGTTTTTGTTTTTTACTTTATTGCCCTAAATGTACATTAACAGGCAATTAACATCACAAAGGAATACAAAAAGAAAAACATCTTGAGATTGGGTCTCATCTGTCACACAGAGATAGCACTGTAAAGGGTATAGCACATATCTTATAGATAATAATTAGAAAATAATAATAAAAGTAAATTAATAGAGTACAATTATGTAAGGGTCCTAAGCCAGATAGTCAGTAACAGGTACTTTCATTTTCTCCAGTTTTGATCAAAATATCAAAATGATTTGTGTCTGAGTCTTAAGGTCTGGTGAAAAGGTTCATAATGTGCTTGTGACTATGTTTGACGTGATTTACTTCAATCGGATGTCAAATTGATATAATGCAGACTGACGCTGTTTCTGTGTCCGTGTCTGACAGACGACAAACTGAATGATCAGTATGTGGTCCAACGGCCTCCTGCAAGAGCCTCCAGAAGAAAAGATGAGTTCATCTTTTATGATAAGATGTCAGGTGAGCTGAGAGGAAAGTCTGTCAGTCCTACAATATTGTGAACGGCAAACCTATAGAAATGAGAGAACCACAAACTGAATGAACACAACACTAACAATATTTTTCTGACAGTGGATCAACCAATGTAAGGACATAATTTCTAAACTAAACCCAGACAGTTGTAAGTTCACCGTAAGTTTGAAGGAACACTGGTTCTTATCAAATGGAGCAGACACCAACACTTAATCAATCAAATCACTTAATTTCAAAATTGATTTGCTGCATACAAGTTTTAGAAAAACACAGCTGGGTTGATCAAGAGTGTCAACATGTCAACTTTTGTCCACAGCATGTTTTAATTATATAATGTATGTGCTGTGTACTATTTGTTGTCTCCTCCTCCCCTTAAGTTTTAAAATGTTGCTCAGTTGGGTGAACCTGCTTTTGCTGATGACCATCATCACGTCCTGATCCTCCTCCCATCAGACACCTTTGTGAAACCAAACCTGTGGTTGATGGTGAATCCAAACATCGTCTGCCCAATCCAGTACGCAGCAGAAACAGCAGACCAGCAGACTTTGGGTGAAGCTGCAGAGGACGTCCAACCACCTGAGACCCAGAGCCAGCAGCGCTCTGCTGTAGAGCTCCACAGGTTTGACCCTGATGAAGCTTCAGTCCAGGAGCAGCTGCTGCTCTCTGGGTCCTCCACCAACTACATGGTACAACACACACCCAGAGTTAACAGACTTGTTCACAGCCTTGTCACTGTTCATCTGTCTATTACAAAATCATCATTACTGATGCATTAACTTACAAGTGGTACAAAAATGTTGTAGTTGCCAATTTTAGCTGTATCATTTAGCATAGGGTGAATTAATTCATAATAATGCATATAAATGTATAAACTGATGATCTTGCAAGTATTTTAAGTTTTAATTTATTTAATTAACTTGGGTGTAACAGGAGTCATTGCCCAGATTCAGACAATGTGACTGTTTTTACTTGTTAGACTCCAAATGAAGACACGTCCTGTCGACCAGCCAGGAACAGACGTAGGGGGAGGAAAACCAAAGTAAGGCTGAGGGAGTGGGGGGGTGGGTGGAGGGAGGTGGGTGAGGGGGGTTATATCCTGATGATCACATGTACAGTATGTTTGAGTTTCAGTTGCTGTCTGTGTGGATCTTTATTCCAGCTGCTCTAGAAATGTTAGAATAAAATCTCTCATGCACAAACAGTGTGGAGTGGGCGTTTAATAAAAATGAATAAGTGGGCTTAACAAAACAGTAATTTTTGGCTTTCTGATTCCAGGACAATAAGTCTCTAGTGAAGCCGGGCTGCTGGAATCGTCCACCAGTGAATTACTGTATCCTCATCGCCCTGGCACTGAAGAGCAGCCATGCTGGGAGCCTCAAAGTCCAACAGATTTACAACTTCATCAGGTCATAATTTAATCATCTGGCACAAAACAGCCACAGTTTTATGCAAGATCCCATGTGATTATACAACATACAGGCTGCTGACTTACTGGAGTCCATCCAGGCATTTATGAAGTGGCTGGAAGGCAGAGATTTTCAAACTGCTGACACATTTAGAGGCCTGTGGGTAATTTCTAACAGTAAAGTTGCTTTGGAGCAACACCATCATGGTCTAATTTTTGGGAGGGTGAAGGGAGGTTGAGCTCACCCATGTTCCTCATACTCCTATCTGTGCTTTCCCAGAGAGCACTTCCCCTTCTTCCAGACGGCTCCGGACGGCTGGAAGAACACCATCCGACACAACCTGTGCTTCAACAGCAGCTTCCGTAAAACCTGCAACCAGCTGGGCAGAGATGGGAAGAGGAAGTCGTGTTTCTGGCACCTGACTCTGGATGGCCAACGGCGGCTTAACGACGAGATCAACACGATGTCAGAAGAGTCTCTCAAGCGGCTGGAGAAGAGCATGTCTCACCCAGGTGAATTTGCTGACACTTTGGCACCTGCTGCTGTTATAAATTAATGAAATATTCTTATTTAACCTCATTCAAAATGAATGAGCAACAAATGGGCCCTGTGGAAAACTCAACTCACTCCTCACTGTAACTTAACAAAAATCCTTATAGGCTACAAACTTGCAACAAATGCAGAAAACAAATTCACATATTTGACAGCACATGTGCTGCAAAACCGTAAGGGATAGAGTCCAGAGTTTGCTCAAAACAACATCATTTTAGGACATTTTTACAGCCTAAACTGTATTGAATTTGTTTGGGGCGCACTCTCTCATTCACGCGATTCATGTTTGCCTCGTGTCCGACACAAAAAGGCCCATAAAACTACACAGAAACCTTGTAATCTTCCTCCTTACTGCTCTGCAATCCAAGTGTCCTAAAGGGATGTAGTTCTGAGTTTACTCAAAACGACGTCCTTAGGACATTTTTACAGCCTAAACAGGCCTCTATGGCGCTCTCATGTTCACGCGCGTTCAGAGCGCAGTACAGGACAGTTTGTCAATGACAATGATTTTTTTCGTGAATTATTCCTTTACCTGTGCATCAGAGAAAAAGAAAATTGGAGCTTAAACACAAGTGACTTAACACATTAACTTTTACACTGTTAGCTAAAATGTTTTCAGTTGTTGTTGTGGATGCCAGGCAGAAAATATTCATTACTAATTATAATTTTTTCTTTTTGTTTCAGATAAAATTCGGAGTATATTTACACTTTGACAAGTTCTGTAAAAAATGCAGACTGTTTTGTTTTCTGTTGTTATTCATAATTCTATAATGTAATGCTCCTTGTTTAAATCTTGTAAATAATTTTCGTATACATCATTTTTGAGCCATTAGCATTTTCATTTATATATTAAAGTGCAGCAAGGTAAAGAAATCTGCACAATATGTCAAGTTAATTCATCCTTTGTGTCTTTCATTGTCTCAGTTTGTTTCGTCGTAAGCTTATACAGTACAGTAGGCTTAGGTTTGCCTGCTAACAACACACTGGCCCTGAAAAAACACAAGCAAATAGATTAAAGACAAACAATCCCTCAAGATGTAAAGCTGGAAACACCACACAAACTTGCTGCTAGTGCAAAAATGGAGGTGTTGCTCTACCACTTACATGATTTCCTTGTTCGTGTTCGATCAAACTAATGAAAATGATTGTCTTGTCTGTGCTTAAGTCACAGTACAGTATAGATGGCACATTAACACAAGTGATGCATTTTTAACAGTGAATTAATAAGCTCATTCATAATGTGTTTAATCATTGTAATACCTAATGACCGCATGTCAGTGGTTCAAGTAAAACTATTTAAATTAACATTTATGCTGCACTTAGGTAGACATGTAATAGTGAGTGTGTTAATAGATGTTTCATGACTGATTCAGGTTGTTGCTACTTGTGAGTCAAGTACTGCGGGTTGTCCAAGAGACTTCTAAAGACACATTATCACATACAAGTTAGAAAATGAAAATGAACTTGATGTGTAGCTGAAACTCTTGGGTGGTTCTTCCATTGGCCAAGCGTTATTTAGCAAAATGAAGTGGCTGCCATATCTGTCCCAATGGAGCTGTTTGGTGTTTGGTGGAAATGATATTGTAAAAAAAAAAAAAAAAAAAGACTTTACATCAGAGACTGATTTGAGATGTTTCATGTGTCCTGCTGTGACTCTGATCACACAGTCTGAACAGAGGATAATGTATTGATATTATTTCAGGTCTGTAGGTAAATCTCTCTGTCATTTGCCAATAGTCAAATATTTGCTGGAGATGCAGTGACAGAGAGCTGACAGTTGACTTTAGGGTGTCTCCCAGGCAAATGATTCTTCTCATACAAGTAAAATTGAGGCAGTGAGACAAAGACTACAGCTTTATCAAGCAAGAGCAAGTGTATCTCCTTGAAGACAAAGCTGCACAGGAGACGGAAAACCAACACATCAAGACAGGTAAAGACATGACGGAACATATTAACACTGGTTAACAATACTGTTCCTTCCTTTAATATTATTCATTCAATATGATTTGGTCTTTAATCTGCACAAGTTAATAAGAGAAAATGTTTCTGTTTACTTTTTTTAAACTGTCCATTAATAAAACATATCTGTATTGACAGAAAGCGAGCACAGAGAATAGAATAACAGTGGTAACAGAATGTTAGATTGTGTGAGATTTTTTATGCCTGACATCACTGTTAACTGTGCAGTCTCCCCTGTTAGTATATGTAATTTAAAAAAATGTAAAATGTTTGTCACTGCTCAAAGGTAGAAGCAGGGTCAAGTTACTGTACTCTCTGTATAACAGAAGTGCTGCTGCTGCTGCTGTTGCTGATGGCAATGATGAAGAGCAGTCTTTCTGGACCCTTCCTCCTCCTCCTCCTCCTCTTCCTCTTCTCCAGCTCAGCGCCTGGACTGGGATCAGTGCTGGTTAAACGCTATTCATACATCCACCGTTATTTCACCTGGGATGAAGCTCAGAGTTACTGCAGGTGGTGCAGGCTTTTTTTCTGTCAGTGTCTCAGTCAGTTTTAAACACTCAAGATTCGACTTTATTGAACTTACAGAGAATCAGAGAGGGGAAAAAAACCTTAAATGTACAGTATAAAGCTGCAGCGTGACCACACGAAAGTATTGACTGTTACCTAGTACCAACATGCATAGTTGGCCAGTTGGCCACACACGTATACTGGCATTTTGTATTAGCATTTTCTTTGCTAATTACAAACATATTTGATCATCAAAGTTATATTTTTTTCACCGAAGCCTTTCATTCACAGTGAATAACAAGTTGTTTTCTGTGTTAATAAGCCCTGGAGGTTTGGCAGCACATAGATAGCTTTTAATCATCCAGGTAGATCAAGGATTATGTAATAGGAAAATACAGTAGGCTATATGATCTAAACCTTGTGTCCTCCACTGATAGTGTTATTTTGTATTATGACACATCACTGTGTAAAATAAATGTTCATGTTATTTGCCCAAACAGGTCAAATTACTACAACGGTGACTTGGCCACCATATATACGCACTCAGATGTATCAAACGTGAACATGCAAGAATCTCACTCATGGATGGGCCTGTACTTGACCACCTCAAGTAACCTGAGTTCCTGGGCGTGGTCAAATTATCCAATAGGACATAAAACCTACATCCTTTGGGGATTCAATGAGCCATCTTCAGATGGTGGCTGTGCTTATGTCTCTTCAACCAGTAAAATGTAATGTAAGACTGTTTTTGCAGTGTTTCTTCATGTTACTTCAAATCACATATATTGAATTTCACTGCTGAGCATTTTTCTTATACAGATTTTAAATTTGAAATCAGTGTGTAGAATTCTCTTTTTTTAATATATTCAAATATGTTCAATAGTATGTAACATTTTAAATATTAAGGAAATTGCAACATTAACGTTTCTATCACAGTGTTTTGAAATATCGATTAATTTTAAGTCATGAAAAAAAGTATTTATTCCATTAACTTTTTCATAATTGCATCTTTTTTTTTTACAAGAATTGTACTGTTTTATGAAGTACTTATCAGGCCACTTGCAATACCCCTGCAGCCCACCAGTGGGCCCCAGCCCACCAGGTTGGGAGCTACTGAGCTTGCTGCCTTATTGTAGATCTGTAGTCCATGAGGTTTTGCAGTGTAGTAGTGTTTACTTATGAGTTATGTTCTTACTGAACATCTTGAATCTTAATGCTGCATAGTTTGTCATTTGTAGTAACTATAAAAGAAAACTGAACTAACAAAGTCACATTTGAACACCCTGCATGTAGTCATTCATTCTATTGATATTTCCCTAGGTTTCACAGCGCTGATTGTGGAGATTATAACTTCTTCATCTGTTACTACTTCCATTACACCAAATACGCATTCAGATTCATACCTCAGACAAAGAACTGGTCCGAGGCCCTGCAATTCTGCCGGACTCACTACTCTGATCTGGCAGTTACATATAACCATCATAACATGGGATCAGCTTCTGGTTTACAGGACTTTCCGGTTTGGACTGGACTGCACAAAGATGGTAAGATACAAACACAATAATAACCTGTCATGGTTCTAGTCTAACTAGTCTTGCACTATATACTCAACCCAGTAACTTGCTACAATGGCACCAAATTGTGGATGGTCTCTGGGGAGCTTTGTAAGAACATGTGGTAGGCAGAGCTAGCTCTTGTCTTCCTGCTGTGGCAGGTTAGATGGTTGATTGTCTGCATAAAGATCAACAGACTTTTACCTCATCAGAGCTGATGAACTTTCAACATCTGTCCCGAAGGTGAAACATGGTCATGGAGCAAAGGACACTCTGACTACAGGAATTGGGCAGCAAATGAACCAAGTACCAACGGCAACTGTGTCTCCATCTCCTCCCGAGGCAGAAGGATGCAGACTAAAAGCTGCTCCGCCCGCTTTCCCTTCATCTGCTACTCAGACAATGTGGTCCTGGTCAAGGAAAACAAGACCTGGGAGGAGGCGCTGGAACACTGCAGAGCTCTGAATTCACAATACGAGCTTGTCAGCGTGGTACCGAGGACAGATGACTTTGTGATGACCAAACTCACGCCAGCCAACACTGAGCAGGTGGGTTCATCATATTCATCATCATGTTTTTTCAATTTCAAGCTACTGTACTGTATGTCCAAAATCATTCCAAGACATTGACGTAATGGTTAACCCCCCCTAAAAAAAAAGATCTAAAAAGATGCAATGTGATTCTCTGATGTGTTTGTCACTACCTCATTCAGATTTTTGTTTTTCAGTCATTCTAATGAAAAAACAGGATAATTAGGCTATGTCATCATTATCCAAGACTCCTGTACTCCTGTTAAAAAACATGAAATCAAAACAGGACAACATCGCAGTCCCCCTTAAAATCCTTTGCAAACTGTGTAGCTGAAACACCACAGTGTTAACTCTTACCCGCCCCTCCTCTCCCCAGGTGTGGATAGGCCTTCGTTACCTGGCTGGTGGCTGGCTGTGGGTGAACGGGGCATATGTGCTGTACCCTGACTTGCCCATCTGCCCTGGCATTGGGCACCACTGTGGAGCGCTGGCCAAGAACAACAAAAATACAAGCAGCGTAGAGGCCAGACACTGTGCGGAGAGAAACAACTTCCTATGTTACAAGAAGTACTTCTAACATGACTATGTTACCTGGTGGGTCGCCCTCCACCATCCACCTGCTCAGGTAGTGCTGAATGTTTGGGCACCATATAGATGTAGATTTGGAGTTAGAAAGCCTTTCCAATGATATTGTATAGGAGATGATGAATCATTCTTTGCAAGTATGTTATAAACATTTGTACAAGACATTTTTATCTTTAACAGAAACTTTAGCAACTCGACTCTATGAAGTAATTATGTAACAGTGTATCAATGTTTTATTTATCACCATATTAAAAAAATCCTTTGAAAACCTGTTTTCAGTGTCTAATAGTTTTATCTCATTGGACGTCCTGGGTGGAATCCCGTATCGAGTGGCCCGTTCCTGCATGTCATTCCCCTTCTCTCTGCCTCCCCATTTCCTGTCTCTCTCTCTACTGTGCTGTCCATTAGAGACAAAAAAGCCCCAAAACTATACTCAAAGGAAAGAAAGAACCCCAAATTAATTTCCTCATCAAATTATTTGCCCTTTATCCATTTCTTTTTTTTAGTCACATTTTGCTATTATTGTATTAGTTCCTGTTAGTTCTATTTATTCCTTGTCTGGGATGGTAAATTAGCACTCCTTATTTGTGTGGTTGTGAAGCTTTTCACGCCATTTTAAATGTATGGAGATGGATGGAGTGATTAATATAGACTGACTGTGAAGAGTCTGTGGTGTAATGGAAACACTGGAGATGAAACTGATGCCTGCCAATGATCAGAGCGTTGCTGTGCACAGACACACACTCACTGTGAAACCTTAAGCTAGACAAGTGAGTAACAGTGTTGGCAACCACGCACACACACACACACACACACACACACACACACACACACACACACACACACACACACACACACACACACACACACACACACACACACACACACACACACACACACACACACACACACACACAATTTATAAGGTGTGTCCAATAAAATGGCAGCATCAGTGTGCTGAGAAGCTGCTGGGATTACTGCTATCTTGGGAGTGAAACGGCTGAGACGAAGAAGACAGTCTTGGATTTTAAATTTGGAGACGGATACAAACAAAGCTTGAGGAGATGTGGAGGGAGTTAAAAGCTGGATGAGGGCTGTTGAAGGAGTTGATCCAGGCTCTGATTCTTCTCTTCTTTTTAACAGCTGATCCCTCACTGTGTTTAATGAAGCTGGCAGCTGTTCAGATGTGAATGTTTCACAGATGTGTCATGCTCTTGTTAAGAGCGAGTGGAGGAAACCTTACAGGAGGGCAGGGCCTTAGAAACCCAGAGTGTCTGAGCAGGACGGTGTTGACAGGAAGTGTGTATGAGTTTATGGACCATGTCTTAAACAGAATAGCCTACACAACTGATCTTTTCATGTTTTTGATGTTTAATTTCATTGACCAGACAAAACATGACCTCATTGAACATAATGACAAGGCTGAGATAGGATTTCCACCTTTCATGTGGCTGCTAATGAAAACACTTTCTTTGATTCACAAATCAGAATTTTTCAAATGTGAAAGAGCAGCAGGAAATTATCATTTTGAATAGTAGTAACTTAACACAGCAAATGACTGTTTAATAGAGCTTTAGGATATTCAGAGCCTGGCAAGCTGATCAGTTGGTGACAGACGTAACATGTTTAATTTAGAAATCATCTTTTCATCCAATCATTTATTTTAAAACTCAAGAGAGACAAAGACATTATGATGTGGTATGGTAAATAGATGGTATTATTGTCAAGTATTAATAAACTGTAATAAATGACTAGACTCTGGTTTCAACATGCAGTACAGTTAGATGTGCACTGGGTGGCAGACATTTCTCTCAACTAGCGGGGAATGTTCCACAACTTCAGCTTATATATTCCAGGTTCTGTTAATGTTTTTATCCAATGTTCAACGAACATGATAATGATGATAATTATTTGTCATCGTTTGTGTCACTATTGTGCATTTTACGCAGCAGTGTTTGTCCATAATGGACAAATAATGGTCGTCAATGGACACCAACAGTGCAAATCACGCGAGATTTGCACTGACCGGCGGAACAATTTCTCATGTCAGGGCTTCAATACAAGAGGGACATTACAGACAAAGAAACCTGGTGTCCATTGACAATCATTATATGGACAAACACTGCTGCACGGACCCTCCCGTAACTCAGAGAAGGCACGGAGGACTCTCAGCTCTTAGTCGACATGAGGGTGAGTAGATAATGAGTGAAATTTGAATTTTGGGTGAACTATCCCTTTAAAAATGATAGAATGATTGAAGAAGTGCTGCTCTTCATCCTTCTCACGCATATACAGCTTCCATCTCGTGTCACACATCAGCACACACAAATAGATTACACACTGTTTACAACCTCAGTTCACAACAACAACCAACCATCAGTCTGTCTCTAAAGACGTTCACCTCACTGTTACACCCAAAAACCTATTATATTATATTATATTATACGTCAAGTTCTATGATATTTTAGTGACGACCGGTGATATCACTGTTCTTTCCATCCAGTTTCTACAGTTTGCAGATATGTAAATTGTGTCTTTATAGTTTCCAATTATGTTTGGGATAAAGTTAATGAATTAGTTGATTTTTTTTTTAAATCTGAAATTATTGTTGAAACTGATCCTTTTTTTTCTTCGTTTTTGGTGTGTGTGTGTGTGTGTGTGTGTGTGTGTGTGTGTGTGTGTGTGTGTGTGTGTGTGTGTGTGTGTGTGTGTGTGTGTGTGTGTGTGTGTGTGTGTGTGTGTGTGTGTGTGTGTGTGTGTTATATATAATTTTGAAAGTGTTTGGTTTTTATCTAAGAGATTGTGTGCAGAAGGAGAAAAAAGAGTTAACTGAAACTCAAACAGATGAGATGAGATGTTACAGGGAAAATTGAGCAGCGTGGGGAGCTGACATGACTCATTCTCACCTGTGGAGAAATTGATGTCAGAGTTTTGTATATTTTATGAAGATTCATTCTCTGTAGTCTATTTATGTGTGATATGTTGGAGCTGTTCACCTCCTGCTCTCTCAGCCCTTAATTCCTCCAGTGCTGATCCATGACGCTCAGACCACATAGCCTCGTCCTGGGTTGCGCAGTCGCTCAGGCATTCTCAAAATTTATTACTGAGGAAATGTTGAACATATGAACTCCCTCGGCCTTCCTTTTCTTCATCTTCATAACAACTGGCAAGAGGGGGGAAAAAAAGCTCTTGCAAAGAACAGTGGGTGACTTACATTAAAACAATGTAAACTCCAAGAGGCCAGGACAGACACTCACCTCACAATGTTTCCTACAACACCTAAAAAAAACCTCTTATTTTCAACAGTTTTCCTGAAAAACACATTCCCCAGGCAGTGTGTCCTTCCCAGCAGTGAGCCACCTCCAACAAGTTCTAATACTCACTGGATAAGATATTGAATGCTCCTTCTTGGCGTCACTATAATCCATTCCCTCATCTGTCTGCATTGGATCTGCAGTGGCGTGATGCCGAGTGTACAGGACAGCTGGCAATGTTTAGACTGATGGGATCATTGGGCAGAGAGTGCTGCACAGAGCTGCATCCAAACTCAAATTGTTCAGTAAACCTATTTAACAGTTACACACCTGTCGGGAGAACTGTGAGCTGAAAAAGGAGGGAAAAAACAATAAAACACTAGATTACACAGGGGCCCCAGATGCAATCAAAGAAGCATGGAATATAATGTAAAGAGCACAGCCAGGTTCAGTTCAGGTGACATAAGCTGAGGAGAGACATCTGCTCAAGTTGAAAAGGTTTCAACCTTCAGGGAGAAATGTACATGACGTAATGAAAATCAAAATCCAGTCAACCTGTTTGCTGAGCTTTGCACAAATTCACTCAGATAGCCCTATACACAATGACTGCATGAAGACAGATCAATCTGAATATTACACTAAAAAAAAGAAAATTGTTGATTGATTGTGTAATTTAATTGTAACCCATTTACCTTATATAAACAATGTAAGATTTTTAATGAAAGATTTGTATCACACGTAGCATAAGGACAAGACGTGACAAATGGTGCTAAGCGAAAGTTCAAACAGGAGGACCTATCTCTTTAAGCCTCCAAGCCTCTTCCCAGTTTTCCCGCTATCCTATTGCTCCACCCTTCTCCAGCTAATTGCATCCTTTCTCTCTTCTACCAATCAGTCATTAGCTGGCAAATCTCTGCTGTTATCCAGCTCTCATTTCAGCAAAACTCAGCCCACCTCCATCAAGATACAGATCGTCTTCATCCGGATCTCCAACCAAGAGCTTCCCTACACCACCAGTGTCCAGGCCCAGGGGGATATAGCCTATGTCTTCTTCAGACGCAAGCTTCTCATCCCCATATCAGTTCACTCAACTATCTACTCTCTGGGGTTTAAGCACCTAGGTTTTTTTCACCTTCATTTTACAGATATGGATTTAGAATAGACTTTAAAATCCTTCTTTTGACTTACAGTAAAAGGCTCTTGATGACAAAGCTCCATCTGATCTGAAAGACCTCATTATTCCTTACTGTCCTATCAGAGCACTTTGCTGAGTGACTCCTCAGTGAATCCCAATACTGGTCACATGGCTTTTGGTCCCACAAGAAAGCCTATCTGAGTGACATATGAAAGTTGTTCAAACCTAATACTGTATGTCATTAAACATGAGATCTGTCTCAGTGTTTCCTGTGGATTTAGTCGGTCCAAGGATGTTGAGAGCAGGGCTCTGTAGGGGCCAGACCAACTACAGGACTTCTGCTTATCTCTAATGACAACTCTTGATGTTCCTGCCTGTTTTGGGTTATTGTCTGTCTGCAGAATGAATTTGGGGCTGAGCAGATGTTTCCTGATGGTGTTGCCATCAAGTTGTCACCTAAAACAATGAGTTTACAAAGAACTGAGCAGTTCAGCTCAACTAGCCTACAGTACATAAACATGAGAGTGAAAGTGAGAGTGGTTTTCACAGGGCAATTTATCACTGTGTGTGTTGTGTTTCGTAGTTCTCCAAACTAAAACCAAAAACCCCTCCTGTGGGGAAACACTGGAGAAAGTGTTGAAGTTGGCGGCGTCACCATCAGCCTCATGCATAGCCGTTTCAACAGACAGACTGTGTTAGAAAGCTGTGGGAGTGTTGCTGTGGCGACTGTTTTGTAGAGTGTTTGTGAGTGTTTCAGGCTCCCGCGGGATTTGGAATGGTGGGCGAGCGAGAAACAGTGTGTGTGTGTGTGTGTAAATCAGTGTTGGCTGGAAATGCCCGGGTGACCTAATGCACATCTGTGTGTGTGTTGGACTGATAGATGCAGAAAGTTTTCAGTTAGAGGAAAAGTTCCACTTTTGTCTTTGTGTTTGGTAGCTGACTGTCTTATTGTAGTGTCTAAACAGAACTAATCAAACAAGTAAACAAACAAACAAACAAACAAACAAAACAGACAGAGTGGGTGGGGTTAAGCCCCAGTCCTCGAATGACTCAGTATTTGGAGACAGGTTTGTTGCCTCCAGCAGCTGCTCCTGTTCTGCCATATCTTATTCATAACCTTCTGAACAGTAACCAGATCCAACTCATTATCCCTTCAGCTGCATTTTCAGGCTGTTGCTAATACCTGCGTTTTGTACCGTGAGAACAAAAGGAACTGTTTTGCTGATTTTTGTTGTTTGCACACAGTGCTGTTTGCATTCTGTCTGTCTCGGTGTTTTAATTTTGTTTCTCGCCAATATCAGAAAGACAGAGACACAAGTTCAACTTAGACTCAGTTTGTCCTGTCCTTCCTTTAATATTCACTTGAACAACATGCATCAGTTTTTGCTTCTTCAGATGATCAGGGGTCGTCTCAGAACTGGTGCTGTTTTAAAGACAAAGATACTGTACACAGCAAATATTAAATGACATATTTTAGTATTTTATTTATTGATTCATTTCGAATGAAATTGATTTTAAACAGGTATCATTTCAGTCATTAATTGCATAATTTCAGATACTACTACTACTAGTACTACCTTACTACTACTACTTTATCAACCCCACAAAGGGCTGTTTGGCGGTTCACTCACTCACATACATGGACAATTTCACAATTTGCAAATTCACAGTAAAATTTGCCTGTCATTGCTATTTTGCTGTTGTCTGTTTGTTGTTTGTTGTCTTTTATGCAAATGTTTCAAATGTTACTCACATTTTATAGGAAATACAATATGTTCAGCAGAATAAGTGAATCTCTACCCTTTTTCAATTAAATTGAATGGGTAAAATATTTGCTCATTTTCTGCCTGTATGTGGTGTGATTGTTGTCAGGACAATGAATTCACTTAGTCAACACTGTGATACAAACTGAAAATGAACTGAAAAGTTTTGTTTCAACATCCTTATCTCATTTCCAATAGTCTTGTAAAAGTTTATATTTGTTCATTTGGGTTAAAACTACTTTATGAGCTCTTTTATACTTAGGCCATGATCGGGTCAGTTATCACCTGATGTTTTTATGGGGACAAGCAGAAATCACACAAAGGTAAGACCGTGCAGTTAAAGGTAATGACCATGAATTAAAAGTTATATTGGCTTCGTTGAGGGTATTTGACCAACTTCCCAGTGTTTTCTCTTCTATCTTCAACAGAAGAAAACTCACACAATTCAGTCCACTGAAGTTAACAAATTAACTGGACAATGATCAACTATGGGCTAAGGTTAAGAAGGTTTGTTGAAATTAATAAAGTTGATTTCAGAGATAGCAAATATCAATAACAAAAGAAGTGAGTCAAGCTTCACATTGCGGTCACTGTTGGGCTTTTAAAGAGCAGTGAGTCACACAGGGGCCGGTCTCTCAAATGTGTTTTTGTATATAAACATGCACAACTACAGTACACAGGCTCACTACGCACATGCATATAATATTGTTACTGATCCACTGTTATGATATCATCTTACTATTCCCCCAGGGAGAGTCACGTGACCACTGTTAGAGTAAGGGTGGGTGGGGGGTTAAAACGCTTCAATGAAAACCACATGGAGGGAGGAGAGAGCTGCCACTAAACAGAGGGAGAGAGAAGAGAGAGGGTGAGTGAGAGAGAGAGAGGGTGACATGAGCTAAAGAGACAGAAGAAGAAAAGCAGAACAGCTGTAGGAAAAAGGTCTAAGACTCCAGAACCAGAACCAAGATCAGTTCCATGAGTAGAACCAGAGGCTGTACGCAACAACCACAACAAGACCCCGGGACCACAGATCAGGACCCAGCCCAGTCCACCATGTCAGAGTCCATCAGAAGAAGGAGCTCCAGCAGACAGCTCCTGCAGAACCTCATCAGGTCAGAGAGAAATGTGTTTAACACAGCTTTGTTTTGTTCTCACTTGTACCTGCAAGATTGAATCATCAGTCTGCTGCAGGTGTGCTCAGCAGAATCCAATCAATTCTGTTGCCGATCAAGAATAAAAACAGAATGTGATTTATGCCGTCATCATCACATAAGAAAACAATGATAAACTACTGATGGAAATAAACTTTACTTTTAGATAATTATAAGACATTGTATTTTACTTTTGAATTCAACTTCTCTCTGTTCACTTTTTTTTTTTACCAGAGTTCCCTGCTACTCTGTACTTCTTCTAGATCAGAGGGAAACACTAGACTGCATGTATCATATTTTAGAGAGGAAGAGAGAGTAATGTAGTTTATAAGTTTGACCAATACTACTCTAAAAGGTTTCGCAACATCTCAATTTTTCCAGTTGTTACTTAAATTGACGCAGTTTAATGGCCCAGTGTTTCCGAGATGAAGGCATAAAATTAACAAGTAAAGTTTAACCCTACAGTAACTCTTTGTTTATTTTAAAGATGGGGTAAGAAGGGCAGCAGCTAAACACTGTTGCAGAAGTTCCTGCTAATGACAGATTTCTTTGTTTTCACCTTCTGTTCATCACAACACAGCTCTATGTGCTCTAAGTCTGGAGACTGTGCTGGTCTTCCATCATGTCAATCCACCGTCTGGTTCTTTTCCTCCCATGTTGTGACTGTGCTGTAGCATGAACCTCTGACCAACTCCTTTATAGTCCTCTTTTCTCCACATTTTGAATTTGACAGCAGTGTAATAATGCAGCACTTGGTGTAGTAACACACTGACCTAACTCATCATCCTGTAGGAATTGTCTGCATGGATTAACTTTCAAGACTTCAATTTCTTACCTGTGTCAGTTAATGTTTTTCACTGGGAACCTGAATAATGAAGTTGTTCAAATTCGCTCTTAAACTACAACTTGAACCTACAGTACCATTTACATATCAATAAATAAGAAAAATTATGTTACGTTTAAAATAACAAAATACTGACAGGGTTGTTTAACCAAATGTGTTCCTTTACATTTAATATTTTCACAACTGAAGTCTATCTGCTTAATTTATTTCACAGTTAAAGTGTATAAAATACTGAATGTCTATAGTGTTATAGCCATTGCAGTAACTCTCATTGGAGGACAAAACTTTCTCTAGACCTGGCAGAGAACGACCATTTGTTTTTCTTTCTCAGCTTTAACTGAAGTCATACTGTATCTCCACATATCTGCAGCCAAATTAAACCCAGAAAACACACAAACTGGAGCATAAAACACACACAAAAAAGATGAAACACGTAATTAAAACAATACAAAACTTCATTCTAAAACCCTTCAATTTATGACAACAAGATGCACCGTCAAATCACAATTTGGGAACAAAGAAAGAAAAAGGACAATTTGACGCAGTCTTTTTACATTCATTCATTTTGTCTTCTTTTTGGGTATTCACAGCTTTTCCTTTTACTTCTTTTTAACAGACAAAAGGAAATTTTACACGGACATGTTCACACCTGCTGTGAATACACTGGGTTTAAGAACTAAATAGTAAATATTAATATGTCAAATGCAGCAACAACATCAACAGTTACCAGTTATTAGGCATCATCCACAAATGTCCTTCACTCACTGACAAAATATCAAAACAGTGTGGAGGATAAAAAGCAAATTCTTCATTGTATGGTTCAGAATAAAGTCATGTCAAGAAATGCTTTGATATTTTCTAATGTGCTTTTGTGAACCTCTATGAGATGATTCTTCTGTCACCTGGAACAATCATAATGAAGTCATTTAATGATGAAATATACGCAGACGAACATGACTTAACTTGAATGAGGAACCTAACAATTTGCCTTTTCATTACACAGTAATAATAAGGTATGTGGACTGTAATAAACAGTGTGGCTGTTTTTCCTTTTTTACTCTTTAATTACATGGTATGAAAAAGGCTGTTAAAACCATATGAGTTTGAACCACTTAGATTTGTTTCCAGAACTGTAGCATAAAAGCACCTGATATTTACATAGCCAATCAGAGTATATTCTCCTTTCATATAAAACACCCTGATTGTCTTTACCTCATTCCCACCACTCTCCCTTTTTTCAGTAACAACCTGTCATTGTATGGAGACCTGATTCATTTAGTGAAATTGTCATATAGTTTTGTTCTCTGCTAAATTCTGTGTTGTATTGGTTTGGTTTGAACACCTGATACAGTCTGTCCTGGTTGATCCAGCCTAATTTCATGAGCTGTTTTTCACATTTGCGGCCGTCTCATAACTACTGCTCCTCATTGTCAGTGAGGTTGTTGTTTCCTCGATGATCGGTGGAACATTGCTGCGTGACTTCACCGAAAATGACACTGAACTCAGAGTTCAATGGCTTCTTTTATAGCTGCAACCTCCTTAATGGCAATGACATCATCTGGCGGAGACCTGAGCCCCCCCCCCTTCCCACCCTACTGCACACACACACAAAGAAAATGCCGTTCCCCAGGCCTCCATTGCCTCATTGTGTAAATGGTGGAAAAAGTGATGCATATCAGAGAGATTTCCTCCATAATTTCCTCCTTTCACATTTATGCTTCACAGCATCATGCTAATATCCCAGCAGACCCTCAAGGTACCACCAGACTGGGCTGCAGAGACAATGCACTGTAACAGCATGCCTCTTGTAAATCTTCTTGAGTTATACTTTTCCCGTAATGTCTCTTGATATTTGCAGGTCTAGACATGTTGCTTCTCAACCCTGTCTCTCAGAAATACATTTTCTATTCATTTGATCTGCAATGGCAAATATGTTATTTTGGAAACACAATCACTGGCTGGTTCAAGTCCAGAGGCAACATATTTTTTAATGAATGAAGCATTTGATTTATTAATGACAGCACAGTCACCATGAGGTCAGGAGCTGGATGAATGGTATCCAAAGTACAGGACTGTGAGTGTGACACGCGCAGAGTTGGGCATGTTAAAGTAATTAGTTATAGTTACTAGTTAATTCCCCAAAAAGTGAGTTAGTAACTGAGTTATTACATGATAAAATCTGCAGTTTGTTGTAAAATGGCAGCCCCAGTAAAAGTGAGTTACACGGGAAAGGGATTTTCTGGTTAGGGATTTTATTTTATAATAGTTTTACAACAAAATGCTTGGTATTTCTTGGTAAGAAGTCAATGTTTTAATTAGGTAGAAGTCATATTTTTCTCATGGCACAATTCAATCGGATGAAGAAAGTCCCGTTCACTTACATGGAGATTTTTTCTGAATTGCGGTCTCATGGTGAGCATTACTCCCTGATCCGCCCTGGTGTCCCAGCTCTTGTCTCTGCGGCACCACGACACAAACACGCTCCATAACCAATAATCCTTTGTTTATGAGGGTTATGTCATCCACCGTTGCATGTATTAGGCTATACTGATTTTTCGCCGGCTTCATTGTAAACAAATGCACATGGCCAGGCGGAGGGTTAGCGACACAGAGGAAAAACAATCAGACTTGCATAGTTGCTCTCTAAACGGGTATATTATTTTCTGATGGTACTTCTTGAGTCAACAGTAACTGTAATGGCATTGTAACGGGGGAAACAGTTACTTTTTTGATTACTCGTTACTGAAAAAAGTAGCGCCGTTAGTAACGTTGTTTATTTTGAACATCATTATGGGTACACAAGACCATGATTCACTTCCAGAGTCTGGGTAACAAAAGCACCTTAAGGGTAAAGGTTCGAGGAAGATGATGGTTTGGAATGTGCCTGCTGCCGCTGTGATCTGGGTCAGCCCTGTTATCACAAATGTGATTCTCACTGCTGGCCAGCCAATTAGCTACGTGATTGTTGATAACATTGTACTTGCTTGCTTCCAATGAGCCATGGGTCTTTGCAGTGAGGCCCCTTGTGCATTTGTTGTTAGAATAAGAGGAAAGGCAGCAGCTTTTTGACTTTTTGGAAAAACCTTGGAAACTTGATGAGAATTTAATACAATGCAATTACGTATGTCCATTCTGCAAAGTTTTCAACTTTGACCTCTTGTTCTGTATTAACCCAGCCCATAGATCTTTGTCTAGATGTCCAACCAGCCAAAGATGCAGCAAGTAGCTAAGTATAAACTGTGGCATTAATGCAAAGACTTATTTGCTAATGTCTTTCTGTCTTGGCACCAACCCTTAGAATGGGGAATCAATTTAAAAAGTCGTGTCACGCTTTGGTGAAATGGTTTAGTTCGCTTATACTACTAAAACATGCAAAACCATGGTGCTTTGAGGATTTCATATTCCTTCCTGTTGTTGTAGTGATGATGAGGTCCAGACAATGAAACCTGTTTCCCACTGGACCCATTTCCTCCCAAATAATGTCCTGAGTGAGAGTCAGCAAAACAAGCCTGTCACACATCAAATCGATTTACAGAGAACTGAAGACTGGCTCCTGCCAACATGGCTCCCCCTGCATCTCCAGTGAGCATGATCTTATGTAGGTCACTTTCCCACATAATAAGGACCGCAGTCTGTTTCGCTCCCAAACGTCCATGGCAAGTGTCCTGATCGGTCTTTTATATTTGAATTTGTCTTTTTGGATATTAAAGATGCTTTTTTGTGATGATCTCACTAAGACAAATGTTTGATGAGCTGAGGGGTTGACATGCTTGGAAAATGAATCATATTTTTAGGTGAAGGCATTTGTATTTATTCAACCGGCAGATGGCCAATACAAAGATAAATGGTCCTCATGTTAGATGGATTCTTTTAATGAAAACCATACACCATTAAATTCACAAGCTGCATTTACCAGTGGATTGTTTCTTATGTTTCCAAAGAGAGTGAGACCTCCCAACAAAGATGACTACCTGCCAAAGATATACCAAATTTTAGTGGTAGAATTTCTCACCTTTTCCAAGCTTCTCACCTTTTATATACTGCCAAACTAAGTGCCAGCTGTAAAAGTGAACACATTACAACCTTAAACGCTGTTAAAAACCCACTTGATTACTGTGTGACAAAGTTTAGTTTGCTTTAACAATGCGGTCTGTGACTCACTGAGTAACGTGTTTTCTTTTACTGTGGCAGTGTTAGACCACGCAGCACAAAGAACCAAACAAATGTATTGTGTAAAAAAAATGCACATGTCATCAATGCTGTCATCACAGAAAATCAAGGGTTGAATTTTTTATATTTCTCAGAGGTCCAGACTCAGTATAGGCCACATGAGGAGAATCAGTGTAGTTGCATTGATCTATCTCCCACTAAACCACTACTCCTGTTCATAACTCCTTTTATTCTCAGCTAACAGCTAACAACTAAATCCTACTGAACATTGTTGCTCCCTTCAACCTTTTAACTCCAGTTTCTTAAATATTCAATGTAACTTTAGACTGTTCTCTGCTCATTCTCATTTGTTAAGCCATTTATTGTTTTAGAAATGTGCAAGTTGGCAAAGCAGACAGGTCTCATCTAACTCGACTTGAGTTTCACACATGTTTTGATGCAGGTAATGACTTGTTGCCCTTGAAATCTGTCTCACAGAAAAACTACACAACTCTGCAACAGCAAATATGTTTTAGGAAATGTAATCTCTGTCTGGATTAAGACCAGAGGCAACATATTTCAAAAGATTTATTAATTCATGTATTGTTGGCCTTAGCATGTATTGTTGTGAATATTGTTTGTTTGTGACTGTTTCTGATTCTTTGAAGCTTTGAACTTGTACCACCCCATCATGACTGATTAAAAAAAGGGTCCATTTGTGATCAACTGGATTTTCCCCTTAAAAGCAATGACATAAGACGTTGGAAAAGTTGTTTGTAGCCAACCAAAGTCCAACAACAGTTTCTGGTTTCAGCAGTGGACAATCTCTTGCTAACAGCCGATCAGAGGGCTGACTGAATATTTCCAAAGCTCTTGTTATTCCAGTTTTCTGACAAGATGTTCTCCAGACCTCCATAAGTATGATGGCGATCCGGAGGTCTGCAGGATTAAAATCTCTCTCCATCCTCTCTCCTGCTCCTCCTCCATCTCCTCACCTCCACCCTTCCCCTCCCTCCTGCTTTCTCTCTCTTTGTTTCTCTCCAGAGATTGAAATTAAGTGAAACAGCACAGCAGCTGGCTCAAGCTCCACCAGATGTGCTTGGACAATAAAAAGAGTTATTGTTATCAAGTCCTGCCCCCTGGAACCTGAAGCCGATCATACAGAAGAAGTGAATGAGCTTTCTATTTAAGACAAACTCATTTTTTCCTCAGATTTTTCAGCCCATTTACCTGTGAAAAAAACTCACGTATAAAGTTTTCCATAGAGATTTCTCATTCTCAATTTCAAGTGATTAATGAGCAGTTGGGCATCAAAGTGGTAGGTACAGCATATGGCATGATTAAAATATTAATTTCTCAACAAACATGTACAGAAACACATACATCCTGCTCATGCCTTAACATTTGGTGCTGTTTAGACAAGTGTTAGTGAGTGTTTCCATTATGTGACATGAGTTTGTTTGCTATCTGTCAGTTGGTTGGTACTTCTCAGATTAGCATTACATTCATATAAAAGTAAATATAATCTGTTTTTCAAGCATTAATGATAGACGCATTCTTACAACATGTGACTTCAGTCTTTAGATCTGTCAGGACTTCGTAACTGAACTTGCCCTTCACGCTGTGCAATAAAATGTTCACGCACTTTTTGAAATGCTTGTTGGGTCCGTCACAGCAGGTTAGTAAGTCAAAGGATCATTTGTTTGCAATTAGCTGCTCATATGATTGTTCAAATAGGATACATTTTACATTTAGACGGGGAATGGTTGCAACATTTTTGGTACTTCTGTCAGTATCTTGAACCTCTTTTAAAAAGGACAATTCCAGGCAAATTCAACCTGCGGCTGTAGTTTCCTAATATTGTCGGTGTAAAAGCAGGATTCTGATTTTTTTTTTTTTAATTGCTCCTGTTTTTCAGTAATTCTGTCTGTCCTTGCATCTCTACAGCAGCAAAGAATGGGAGCAGACCAATCTTACACTGTTAAGGCTGTTTACATCCCTCAAAATCTTTTTTTTTCCCACAGACACCATCAGATGGCTATTCAAAAATACACAGAGAGTTTTCTTTCATTAAGCAAGTGGACATGTTTAACATACTGAGCGTCATCTTGACTCTCGCACGAGACATGTCGGGCTACTTGAAGTAAACAAACACCTTGGCCATCTGCTGTCTGTGGGGGAAAATGTGGTTTTGTGAGATGTAAATAGCCTAAACAGCGTAAGATCGGTCTGGTCCCATTCATCAGTGATGTGGCGATGTGGGGACAGACAGAACTACTGCAAATGAAGAGACATTAAAAAGAAAATCTTCAGATTCCTTCTTTTCACCTCAAATTAGGAAAATAGCTCCAGTAGTCGACGCTCCTCCACTGTTTTGCTAACCCTCCTCCAGTTCGTGTGCATTTGTTTTCAAGCGGTGGGTTGATGGATATCAGACACAGGTTACAATGTGTATATTTGCGTCTTATCTGTCATGAACAAGAGATTGCGTTCACAGGCACATTTGTGTTGCGGACGCCTGGTGCCACCAAGAGGAGAATTTTTTGTTTATGTTTTTTTCACCAAGACTAGAGCTGTGACACCGGGTCAGAAACTCTGAACATGCAGGTTTGGTTTTCCAGTCCAGGACTGGAGCCATTACTCATCATCTTCTGTGACAAAAAAAAAAAAGGATTTGGCATCCTTTTGATTTACATAGTACTTTAATATTTAGCTTACAAAGTGTTTCATAAGGATAACATTAAACAAGCAACAAACCCATGCAAAGATAAAGAGTTGTTAAAAACAAAAGTAGACACAATGTTGGAAAATTTGCGAAAATTTAAACAGGATTTTACTGTCCGTGAAAGAAACGTGTTTTAGAAACAATTTAAAAGAAACAGGAGTGAACTGGGATGAGCTGGAACAAGTTATATGTTTTCACCCAACATCAGCTCTCTAACAATCTTGTGTTTGACTGGGAGTAAATCCCTGCAGCCGCATTCAGCATCTGGTGGAGAGCCTGACGTCAGGAGAGCGGAGGCTGTTACAGCAGTTTAACGATCATGCTTTTAGAATGAGATGTTCCACATCCACATACTTTCACCCTTGTAGTGTATCTGTAACCCAGAAGGAGGGAGGGATTTACGAAACCAGCTTTATAACCATCATGCTCTGTGTCTCTCACAGCAGTAAAGTTTAACATATTTCCAGATGATCAAGTAAAATCAAACACATTCTATAAGAGTGATCTGCCCCACTGTTGCCACCTAACTCAAACGCAAAATTAAAAATGCAGATGTCGGTTTGTGGTAGTCAACCATTCGTCACTCAGGGTGAGCACACCCTTGATTATGCATGTCTTGAAGCCTTAATAAATCTAAACCAAAGCTGTTTTTGTAAACATGTTTATTTCTGCTGTAAAGTTGGACTTTTCAACATGGGAGTCTGGAGACTGATTCACCATTGGAGATACAGTCTAGTGGCCAGTAGAGGAACTGCAGTTTCTGACACTACTGCATACACAGCTTTATTAAACAAAGCAATAGATATGTTTTTTGTTTTGTTTTTTCAAATATAGCCAATATGCCAAAATGAAAGTCACTTTATGGAATATTTCCATTTTGAGTTTTGAATACGAAGCTGGACTATGTGAATACATAAACTTGAACTTTAACTGACCCCTGCAGTAGGAGTGGTGTGCTGATGGACTGTTGATGTCTGTGCTGACTGCAGGGTGACGGCCCAGCGCAGCCAGGAGGACGCTGAGGAGGTTGAGAGGGAGCGGAGGAGGAGAGCCAGGGAGAAGCAGAGAGGAGAGGGTAGCCCCTCCTGTCCAGAGCCGCCCCATCACAACAACGTTACACAAAACATGGAGTGAGTATGATGACGACACTTCACTTGTCTCATATTGTGTAAAGTTGAAGCTCAAAGAAACATGACTCATGACCTCAATAATCGATGCCAAAAGCTTTAGAGAGCGAGAGTGCATAAAAGAGCATGTAGCTACTAAAAATCAATTAATGTCTATGCATGCTTGAGTTTAGCTAAACAGATGTTTACAATTATTTTTAATAGTAATTAGATTACAGTTATTCTTTCTAGTTTAGTTTTGTCACACTGTGCCTGCCACATTTAAACTGCTATTATACAACAAAGATTTTCACATCACTAATATAATCCGTGTCCATGTTTGTGCATGCATACAGTATGCAGTCTGTCTCTGTGAGTTGTCAGTAATGACTGAGGAATGGGTGATGAATGATCTATCAAAATTTATAGAGCAGTAAGGAGCCAGTAAGAAAGACATTTACCAGGCTGTATAAAAACCTCTGATTGGTGTCCTTGCTTTTAAAACTCAGTCTGAATGATCTGAGTCCTGCGTGTTGAATTCTGGCGGTGGCAAAACATTTGTTTGTGTTTAGATCACAGATTGGATGCACATAAGGCAGTCTCAGTCCAGACTGTTCTCGTTTGTGGTTCCCTGATGATGAAACAAGCTACCAGATGTTATTATTATCTTCTTGAAGATTCCTCTCTTCCTAGAGCACTTCCTCTCATAACACCTAACACCATAACATGCCTTTAGGGCCTGAATGATAAAGGATTTTTGGAGCCAATACCGATTCTGGGGAGTAAAAAGTTGTATTAACCAATCAATCAGTTGATCATTAGTTTAATTCAGTTGATCATATTTGCATAAACATGTAGCAATGATAACTTTATAAAAGGCCTCATTGTAGCACAGCAGTGAAATAATGGGACATTTTCAATAAAATACATGAAAATAACTAGTTGATCCCCTTGTCCTTTGTCTTATGTTGAAGCTCACTAAGGACCTGTTGTAGTGATGCAGCAGGTAAATGAGCTGATGAGGCTGCCACTGCATCAGTTTTCCAGTTCTTTGGTCAGACATGTGATGTCAGATGAAGTCTCAGAAGGGGAAATGTCCTGAGACTGTGCTGCTAAGTCGGCTCATGAAATAAACACTCATCAAAAACTCTGCTCAGTGATGAGCTTCGTGGTTCCCTGTGTAAAGAGATTAGAATACTATTAACTAAGCAAATGCAAACTACTGGAGAAAGCATCAGCTGTTTTCTGGGGGATTTGTGCTGATGAGGTTTAGTCGTTGACCTGAAACAAGAGGCTGAGGTGCCTCTCTGTTTGATGTTTCTATGGTTACTGTCTCTGTCACCATGGAGCTGTCTGCCACCTGCTGCCTCGCTCAACATTGTGCCCTGTTCGAGACCTCTGAGTGACATTAGAAACACTCAGTGACCTGGATAATAAACTCAGCAGCAGAGAAACCTTCACACTCTGATGCATCACCTTTGGTTAGTCATCTTTCAGCTAGAGGACTGTAGACACAAGACAGGTGTCTTTGGAGGTGGCAGGAAGTTTTTTCCCCTGTGTGCCCTGTTAAGAAGTGAGCTGAACAAACAGTGCATGCCATGCCACGCCATGTCATAAAGACAATGAAGATTTTGAATCTGTGGGTTATGAGAGCATATGTAAAAAATAAATAGCTAATATAATTTAGTTTAAATTAAAATTATTAAAAATGAAACATGCATTCTGGGGGTTTAAAAGAAAATAAATGATCAATTAATCAGCCTATTTTTTTAAAGAGTTAATGTCCAATTGTAAGTAAAATTGCTTGCATGCATAATTGATCCAATAATATAAATTGCCCCATTGTTCTGGAATGGACTGTTCTCTTTCATTAGTTTTTGGTAGTTTTTTAGTTTCTTTTTATGCCAATACTTTCATAGGATTTTAATTTCTACTCTGAGGTTTTCTTATTTTACTTTCATTAACATTCCCCAAGGCAAAAAAAAAAAATACTGTACACAATATTATTTAGCAGTCTGTTTGAGAGTTTCGCCGTCTGTGCTTACAGAAAAAAATATAGCTGGACTTAACGAGCCGAGTGCTCACTTCGATACGGTTTCTCTGAACCAAAGCACATGTACTTTTTAGACCTGCTTATTATCAACTTATGAACTTTAACTTAACATTTTAACTTTTTAACCCTCAAAGGCAGTACAAAGACACTGGTTATTAATTTATGATAGTTGAGGAATCCCGACCCAGGTACACTTTATTTTAAAGTGCTTATTTCACTGTATCAAATAGTAACAATTGTGTACTAAAACAACTGTTATATAAACTATGTTGTGTACAGCACATGTGGTACACTATCGAAGACACTGATTATTGCAGTTAACGTGTAAGAACTGTAGTATCCCAGCAGGTACAGCAGGTACACTTTATTTTAATGTGCTCATTCCACTGTATCAAAGACTGTACTGACACAACTGTTACATAATTAAGAAACTTGCATATCAATAATAAAATGAGTAGTATCTCTGCAACCACAAGGTCTAGGCCTATTTGAATAATTTTGGTGTCATTGACAAGGAAATACTTTGAGGATTTTTGTAATGTTTACTGGCTCTGTTTCTCTGTCTACGTCGCTTTTCGGAATTTGTTTGTGATTTTGAGACAAATTGTTTGGTCACTTGGTGTTGTAACTGTGTTTGTTTATCCTAGGAATGGTTTATATGAGCGTTTAGCGGAGATTCTAAGCTTTCTCCTGATATGCAACATGGCCGTGTGTGTGCTACGGGCTTGCTCTATTGTCCTACGATGTTTTTGCGTTGTTTTACGATGTCGGAAAGGGAACAACAATCCTCCTCAAGAGACAGGAGGAGGATTGATGGAAAAGTTTGCTCAGGCAACATGGGTTGTGCTGTAACCCATTTTTCTTGCAGGTGTACCCCTTCCCCATAGAGAGAGGCCACTTTGACAAAGTATTGTAACAAGCATATATTATTACAAATGTACCAGGGACCTGTAACCAAAATGCACTATGTATTTACAACATAAGTAGCCTACGTGGTAAGTTACATAGGTAATTACACTGTATTTAATTAGGTAGATACACAGGAACAGTGACCCCTTAAAATAAAGTGTTAGGCCTACATTTCCTCCACCATAAGCCAATATAGAAATGTAGGCCTACTCAGTTCACATTTGTTCATGAATCATCAGTACTTTAAAAATGTGTTTTTAAGTGAGGACAGTGTTTCAAGTTCATGTATCATTATAAAAATGCTGTTTCTTTTTCTTTCCTTTTTTTGAGGGGGGATCAAACTATTTACGAGCTGCAGTCAACCCACAAATACACACTCACTACATATGGTCTTCATTTCCTCTGGTGTGTCATGCTGCAGTACTGTGCTGTATTTTGCATGGTTTCTTCTCTGAGTTTTTTATGCATCCACAGGGATTCAGATGTCTCCACTAGAGGATTCATCCTGGCTAGAAAGAGAGAGAGAGACAGTTTCAGTCCCACTAATCCAAGCCAGAAAGTACATTATCCAGTCCTCTAAGGTAACTGTTCTCAATTTGTTCTTCAGGTTGGACGAGGAACTAAAGCCCAGCTGCTGCTTGGTTCTGGAGGAGGATGAGGGCTTCAGCGACTGGAGCCACAGGCTGGAGCACCGCAGCGAGCAGGAGGTGCAGTATGACAGCAGGGCCAGGCAGCAGACATCCTCAGCACCACAGTGGAAACCGCAGCCTGAGGAGGGGAAACGGCAGGGTGAAGACGAAGAGAGGGAGAAGGGATGGGAACCAGAAAGAAGCAGTCGGCCCCCGGAAGCTTCGACAAGACCTCCAGAGAAGGTACACTGGGAGTGTTGGGATGTCGTTAGTCACTCAGGTTGGAGGTTAGAGGATGAAATTCCTCAAGCAAGATCCAGTGGCAAAGATTACTGTTGCAGAGCAACAACACAACTTTGTACTCAAGCCATGGTAGATCCCCTGGGACTGTTATACTATTTCAATATCGTTATGTCAGTGGTGCAGTTTGATCATCTCATCTGTAGGCTTTTTGATTTGTCACTACCAGACTGAAATATTCACAACTGAAAGGATTTAAGGGGGTCCCTTGAGCAATTGGCTTACACAGAAAACGGTCAGCCAACCAGAAGAGAGGCTCTAAGCCTCTGTTCTTCTGCTGACACCAACCTGTTATTATTAGAGCACCAGAGAGAAGCTAAAGAGGAGATTTAGAACTACTGGTCTTTGGCTCTTAAAGAAAATTATCCCCCCAAAAAATCTTATTCTGGTGCAACACTTTAAATAAAACACAGGAGAGGAGAAAGAATTAAAGTTTTCGAATTTAGTTTTATCATTGTAAGCCACGATATTGTTAGCATTTAGCTTAATGTGCAGTGATGCTGGCGTGACTATGAGTGTTGTTTAAGTATTCAATGGGAACATAATAGCAGTAATCATGACCAGCGCTGTAATTATTTGCAGGTACTTATTTGACGTTCTTTATTAACTTGTTTTTTTACTTGGCGAGAACGCATTGAAGAACAAGAGACTTGGTTCACATGTGTGCCAACATTACATCATTAGAGAGGAAAAAGTGGGCCTACTCACTAGAATATGTGATTAAAGTGAGTGCAAACCAAAAACATCACTCTTTTATTCATAAGTGTCATCACAACGAAAGAATTACAGCTTTCTAAAACCACTCTGCTACTCGGAGTAGGCCTCAGAATCTGTTGTCTCCATGAAGATGTAGCAATGAATCTGAAAGCCAGTCTTAATGTTGGACTCAGTAGCTGAAGTTAATTTGAAACTTAATCGCTTTTTTTAGAGAAAGAAGCCAACCTCCTTTGCTTTTATTTCAGATGTTGGGCAACAAAAGGGAAGTGAGGACGTCATATAGCTCATCTGTCTTTCTGCAACAGGACACCAGACTGCAGAATGCCTTGGGCCAACCGGCAGACAGGACGTCCTACCTGGCGGCAGGGACGATGAGACCACGGTGTGACATGCCATGTCTCTTTTTATGTCAAGCTGCAGGTTTTTCTAACCCAACTGTTGTCTCAAGATTATTTTTCTCTTGGTTCAGTGTTTGCCCTGATCAGTACAACATTGCCTACATTAAGAAGTTGAGTTTCTCCTCCACAGCGGAGCCACCTGCAGGGTGGATGGGCAAGTGGAGAAGGAGGAGCTGAAGGTAGAGGAGGAAGAGGTACAGAAGGTAGAAGAGGTACAGCCGACTTTGCAAAGGGAGTGGAGGTCAGCAGAAACCCAACAGAGCCCTGGAGATGAGGACGATGCAGAAGAAGAAGAACTGAGCTTTACACATGATGAGAGAGAAGACCTCCATCTCAGGAGGGAGTGGAGACACAAGGAGGAGGAGGAGGAAGAGGAGGCAGAGCACAAGATGACAGAGAAGGTTGGCTTTGTAACACTACTGCAGCTAGCAATCGTATTTTTCCAGTAAGGACAGTTGTCCGATGCTTGTTTGCTCCAACATCCATCAGTCAACTTTAAAAGATGTTGGCAACTACATCCAGATAGTCATTAAATGTACTGTGAATATTCAAGGTCACCAAAGGTGATGAATCCTCATCTTATTTGTCTGATCAGACCTTCTTCAGATCAACATTTTACTGACAGTCTGCTTTCCATAAATTGTACTGTAGACATTCATGGATCCCCAGAGGATGAATTGTTTTGCTCCGCTAACTACAGGATTTTGCTCTAGAACAACTCTCACAACAAAGTTTTTATTCATACAACAGACTTCTAATAAATCTAAATCTAATGATGTAATCTCCATAAAATTTACTCAGCACATTCATTCTCCCCAGAGGAGCAACTGTTTCTACACGGGTTAAGTATTTTTCCAGGATTTTTAGTCACTGCTGACAAGACAATAGTTTATTTATCTATTATATCTTAATCTTTATCAAAATACAAAAAGACTTTGAGGCAGCTAGATATCAAAGCTGCCCTATGGACCTCTGTTTACTTTCAGTGTTACAGTATTTACCAAAACATACTGTGCGTGTCCTCAACAACAAAGATATTGAATCTCCTGGATTTCTTTCCTCATAAAACATTCACAAAGATGCCATTTTTTCTTACTGGTCTGAAACCTGCCTCAGTTTAATATGTGGAAAATATTTAAGTGGAATAACGTGAAACTGTTGGCAGAAAAGTGATTTGTGTGATTTGTGCACGTGCATGAGAATAAACACAACAGGGACCCACTTGTAAAAACATTACCTCACAGTGCTGCCCAGGACAACTTTAATATCCTTATGTCATCACACCAGTGCAACCATAAGGATAAATTTTGCATTTTTACATTACTGAATCTCTAAAACACATGTTGAGAGTCAAGCACTTTCACGTAGTGGGGTGTTAACAAGGGATTCATTCTTTTGCTCTTGTTATTTATACAGTACATCTACTGCTAAGTGAGCTGGCATCACACCAAGATGTTCCTGCTTCTCCCAGTGTTATATAGAATATTTCATCAAACACACTAAGGCTTATTATAAAACTCACAGAGGAATTTGGCTACAAATCCGAAAGTAATAAAAGGAAAAGAAAGCTGTTTCAGCTCGAGTGTAAGATGTTGCAACAAAGTCCAACTTTTAGCACCAGCGATCTGCCAGTTATTCATTAGTCTTTTCCAGCAAAGAGTGCAGAGTGAGTGAGTGAGTGAGTGAGTGAGTGAGTGAGTGAGTGAGTGAGTGAGTGAGTGAGTGAGTGAGTGAGTGAGTGAGTGAGTGAGTGAGTGAGGTTTGAAAGTTTTAATCATGATGTGAAGAGAGCATGGACAGAGAAAATATATCAGTATTTATCAGTATTACAAAATCTGCACTGATGCCTCAAAACGTAGTCTCAGTTTCTCCGATAGCTCATGTGTGTAATGTGTAGTGTGGTGACTTGTGTTGACATTTTTGTGTTGGTGTGGCATAGGTCTCAGTGGAAAGCAGAAATTGGAGTGAGGAGGTGAACACAACATCTGCAGTTTCTCTTTGCGGCAGTGAAGGCGAGGAGCCATTAAACTGCTACGGTCCCATGAGCCCAACGTTCAAGGTACCTCATACAACTAAAGGTTGTCTGTACTATAAAGTGTCTCTGATTCAAATATCAATTAAAGCTGCATTCATTTTTCTTTGTCTACAAATGTTGAATTAAAATATAAAGCGTATGCATGAGTTGGAGGTCTTTAAAGGCACCTTCTGCTACCTCTCTGCTGTATAGTAAAGTCTAGATGCCCATGTGTAGTGTGGTTACTGTATAAATAAAGGTCTAGGTTCTATAGCAATACTGTGAAAGTATCAAAGTCTCAGTCCTTAAACAAGAGAAATGCACACAGTCTGTATTCAGAAACTGAACCTTAAAACCAGCCATTAGGAAATCTGTGACTTTGTGATGTCACAACAAAGCAGTCACAAGCTCATTTCCCATTAACAAATCATAAAAAAAATATTTTCTATAATGTTGTGTTGACCTTGCTTATTTTTGCTTTCATTCTCTTTCCCCGCTGCTCCACCAGAAACTCCTCATACAGTTTTACCCAGTAAGTAACCCATGTCTCAGCTGACTGTCGCTGAGTTTTGAAAACAGCAAAAACTGTACTTACACTAATTCACCAAACATGTCAAAGCTGCTGGAGCCTGCAGTGACCACTCACTCAGCTCCTTGTATCTTTGCAGGATGAAGTAAACAACAGAGTCTCAACAGACGGAAAATGCACAGTGAGTTCAGTTACATAAGATTGTCACGGTCATAGCTGCCTTAAAATATTGAATATTGATTACCAAATGCTTTTGTTTAAAGTAAAATGATCAGTGAAGAGACAAAAATCCAACAAAAATGTCAACAAAGAGGAATGAAATTACTCGAAACAACTACCAACAGATGCTAGGTCACTATTCTTTGCCACTTTACTTATGTCATTTAAAACACAGTGAAGTGAAATAAACAGAACCAGAGTCTCTTTCTGGAACAGCTCCTTTTAATTTAGTCCATGTTCCAGATTTGTGGGGTTCTTATAAACTCCACCCTCAAAAACCAGCCAGTAAATGAACATGAGTTTCTGCTTTGCACTATGAAAAAGAATGTCAGTTTTTATTTTGTACAAATAACGTCTTTGTGTCAGTTTGTAGGTCTAAACCTCAGTCTGCTTCAATAAAACTCAGTGTTCCTGTTGGTCATTCCCCATCTACCACTGATTTTCTTCTTTCTCTTCTCAGATCCTGGAGAGGACTGAGTCTCTGAGGAAAAGGTGAGTCTGTGTCTGTTAGCCATGAGATGGATTTAAAAGCATGACGGAACAGAGTAATAATGCAACAATCCTATTACCCTCGGTGACTCTTAAAGCAAACCAGAGCTTTAGAAATCTGTTGCTCTTCTGTGGTTTTGAGGCAATCATTGAGATTCTTTCGGCCACTGTTATCACTCTACCTCCCGGTGAGCAAAGATCTAATTAGCTGCAGGTAGAAAAAACAAGTGCAGACTGATTTTTACTAAACAGATGCACTGCGTGGAAGGAGCATAACTTACTTGTATTGCCAAACTTTCCCCTCTGATGCATTTAGCTGATGTGCAGCAAAAAAATACTAAGAAACATATTGTCATCATGACTGACATTACAGCATTGTTGTTTATTTATAAGGCTCTGTTGGGGAAACTGACCCATTATCTCTGCCCTCTGGTATAATATTATAACATTAAAATATTTCATTAAATAGTGTTTTCAGTCTGCCTGTAAATTCCTAACGGACTCATGTTTTCATTCATCAAGGATTAAAGTCAGAGGTTCAAAGAGGTTCAGTTTAAGTTCCGACCATATTTGAATCGCCGTTATTCTCATTTGCGTCCGCGAAACCGAAAGCAATAAGTGCTGGTCGGCTCGACCAGCATTTCCGCCACCACTAATAATAACAAAATAATGATAGAGACAAAACGATATATTGATCGAAAATGGAGCCATTAACAAGTGTGGGTAGTAGATTCATCCACATTAACGTGAGACTGTTTTATAACCGAATAGAAACTCCTCGTTGGCCCTTTAAATATTTCAGTCTGTGTGTAAATAATCTATATAATGTATTAGTTTAACTATTTGAATTGATCTACTGAAAAAGTTAACTTTTTCATAATATTCTAATTTATTGGAACATGCCTGTATAATGTGTGAGCTATATGTGTTTAAAAAAAAAGAACAGTAATTTATCCTTTTTTTTTAAGCACCAGCAACTCAAAAAAGACTCCACCACCTGTTGCTGTGTCCAAGATTGACAAGAAACTAGAGCAGTACACACATGCTCTTGAGGTAGGACCACACTCAGTTTCTTTTTCCTTGAATGGGAATTTTCCTTTTATTGACTGTGACAGGTATTTTGGGAAACTTTTATTGTGCATATTGCCCTGAACGTTCCTCAACAAACTGCCAACTGCAGTTTTCCCATTTAAGATGATGTGAGCAACTCTTACATGTGTGTTTGTTTGTTTGTTCTCTCTGGAATAGCTCCTTTTTGCAAAAACATCTAAACTCAGAGAGGAGCCTGTTCTCGGTGTTGTTTGAGCTTAGACACAGCTCATATATTCTGTGTCAGCTCATGGCCCTGTATCAACAGAAAATCCTCAGATTTAATATTCATCTTACTTTTCTATTCTAACTTCCCTTCCTCAGGTCTCCTCAAAGGAAGGCAGATCCAGCGGCCAGGGTCTAACAGACCTGACGAGCCCCACCGAACCTGTTGCCTCCAAGAAAAACCTGTTTGAGGCCGGAGAAGCCTGGAATCAAAACATCTCAGTCGCTGCATCTAAGGTTGTCAGGTCAACTCTCCACCACTGTATCTAACTTTTCACACCACACTCAATAAGTTAGTATTCCCCTTTCCTTTGCCCACTGTTAAAGAGTTTAGATTATTAAAAGTAATATCTTTTGTTGTTGCTGAACAGCAGCCTCTGTGGCTTTAAGTGGTTAGTACCGGTCTCCAGTACATTCATTTCTGCTTGTCTCTGACACTTTTCTCAGTTCACATACAACCTGGACCTTATTTCTAGCATCAAATACGATCATTTACTCACCCTGACAAGTTTGGTGTCATTTGGAGTCGTTTTGACGAAATTAGCCCCAATCGAGCGGTGCGTATAATGCGAGAACACGGGGCACCCAATGCAGCCTCTAAATAGCCTAACACATTATCCGCCGCAACACTCGTTCATTTCGCCAATATTTTGTGATGATACACTAGTGTTATTCCCCTCCGAGCCCGTGGTGGCATGTTAGCAACATCCTGCTCCTCTAGGTTGACGTACTAACCTCTGATCTGGATGATGTCATCTCCGACGGCGGCGCGGCTATCGCTCTGGGCGCAGCTAGCTTGCTGTCGCTAATGCTATGGTCCGTTTCCCATGGTTTCTGCATGTTTCTAACTTGTCAGAACAAAATGAGCAGCTGGATGAAGTTCAGCTTCCACAGGCTTCCTCTCCACAGCCTGGATCCTCACTACAGCTCTGACTAGTTGAGCTAAAAAAGGACCCGAATGCCGAAGTGGAATGATTATTATCAGAACGAGCCGGGCACCGGTCGGAGATGACATCATCCAGATCAGAGGTTAGTACAGTAGGTCAGCCTGGAGGAGCCGGATGTTGATAATGCCACCACGGGCTCGGAGGGGCATAACACTAGTGTATCATCACAAAATATTGGCGAAATGAACACATTTTGCGGCAGATAATGTGTTATTTAGAGGCTGCATTGGGTGCCCCGTGTTCTCGCATTATACGGATACGCACCACTCGATTGGGGCTAATTTCGTCAAAACGACTCCAAATGACACCAAACTTGTCAGGGTGAGTAATTGTAAAAAACTAAAGTTATCCTTTAAGGGAGAAAGAAAAACAAACGTAAAAAGTAAAAACACATACACACATCTTGCACCAACCTGACCCAAGCTGTTTCACCTGAACATCACCTGATCTAATCAATTGTTTGGGGAGGCTGGTTCCAAAGTGATTGGGCAGACCTGTAGAATGAAACAGTGAAACTCCCATGGCTCCCATTTTCTCATTTTTTCGCAGTGGTGATTTTGTTCTTACTTTTTTTTTGTTTTTGCCTCAGGACGCAGATGGTTTAAAAGTGGCTGTGGCTGATCTGATCAATCAGTGGGTGAGAGGAAGTGAAGATGGCAGCAGGTGCAGCTCTCCTTCCAAACCAGCAGTAAGACAGAATTTACTTTGCTTTTTTATGACCTGCTGTGTTGCTGTATGTTTGACAAAATGCACTTTTTTTCATTAATTTCTGTGACATCACTGTTTACTGAATTCTGTCAGCGTCTCCTTTCTTCTGAGCTTCCCCCTCAACAAGCCCAATAACCTTCTCTATTTTTCTTCAGCAGCAGATTATTCTTTATAGTATATTCTGTTCTCTCTCACATACACATTGTTCGCTGTTCCTTTCTGCTTCCTACAGCCACACCCGAGTTTTCCCTTGTGTGGTGTGTAACAGTCTGTGAAGGTCTGCCCCCCTGTGGCAGCAGCAGCATCTTACATGTCATTCACTCTGGCATCAGTCAAGCAGAGGCGACAGTGTTGTTTGTTGTGTTTGCAGGAAATAAAACCTGGTGGTGTTTTAAACAAGAAAAACCTGTGGGAGAGTCTTGGAGACACCGAATCCCCTGGCAGGGATGGGAAGGTATGAAGTCACATCAGAATCTGTTGTTGTTTAAGAACAGTTTTTAACTTTTACTTTGATTCAAGCACATTGTGACCGTGACTCCCCTTCTCTGTTATGCTAAAAGTCATCAGTTTACATTGGCAATGCTGCAGAATTTCATCAACCATCAGACTTATATCACTGAAAACCAGACACTGAGTCTGGTTCAAGGCTTGAGACCTAGAGTGAGTGAATGTCTGGTCTTGATGTGAATGCTAATTATGATCAGTTCAAATAAAGAGTTTTTCTTCTAGTGGATGAGACTTTAAAGATGAAAAAAAATCAGACTTTGCCAGGAAAAAACATTAAATAGTATGATCTTGTGAGCTGCTTTAGTTTATGTCATGAGAGTTATAGAGGTAAGGATGTCTTCCATTGGAGGTCCCTATATTAATCTGAGGTCACTAAAGAAATGAAAAAACATGACAAATGTTTCTCGTAAAACAATTAGACTCAGACAAGGTTTTAAGTTCTTGTCTATATAAATGTGATCAGGGGCACCATGACAGTAAATGAATAGGCTAAAGTTTACCCAAAAAATAGTTACACAAAGACAAAAAAAATCTCTTTACAGTTAACCTGAAAATTAAAGACCAATTTTATAAAGGTGTGCTTTTAAACTTAATGATTTTGACAGTTGTTATTTTTGGCAACAATAGCAAAGATTCAGCAGGATGTGACATTTCTGCTCAAGGAAAAGAACCTGAAAAATTTGGAAAACTGAACTTTTTTGGACTGATGGCTCAATGAAACATTGAATGGATTAAGAAATACCAAAGTTACAGCAGGCATTTCATAAAATCTGTATTTTAATAAAATTGTTTGTCTCGACTCTATTTCAGGAGACTTCCCCTGGTAAAAGGTATAAATTTGTGGTGACTGGTCATGGCAAGTACGAGAAGGTTTCTGTTGACACTGAAGACGGAAACTGTCCGTCAGGTAAGAAAATACCTCAACCTTGACTCTGTTAGACTTCAATGGAAAATTAAAGTGTGTGTGCTGGAAAGTATTTTCCAGCTGCATTACACATACATTTCAAATGCATTATTCAATTATTAAATTAGATGAAATATTTTACTTTTTAGCATGTATTTTGTAAAGATGATATATAAACATCTGTTGTTGTGATTATTATCTTAACAGTATAAATTGGTGACAACTAACACACTATTTACTCGTGTTTAAGTAAATTTAGCTAAAAACTAGTGGTCTGTTGTTTTAGAGAATGAATTAGTCTTTTTTTTTAAGTGAGATTGTAGCCTACAGTATATTGTATATGAGCTAGTTTTAAATGTTTATATGAACTAATGCACTTGGCTTTGGTCTTTTACATATTTAGCAGTGTTGTAAATTGCTTTTCAGTACCAGCTATTGCATTGTCATTTAAACAAAAATAAATACAAGACAATAATTTTACATTCAACTTTATGTGTTTTTGATAAGCATAAATAAACATAAACATATTACAGTTTAAGCATCAATGTGATAAATAGGGCTGTAAGTAGCTTATAGGGGTAACAGTCCTCACCTAAAAGAACTTATCCACATCATGATGATCATGTGGAAAAAAAAAAACAAAATTGAAAAATTCAATCCAGAGAAAAAAGGGTGTAAAAAAAAACAAACAAAAAAAAAACACCTTATCCTCCAGAGCTGTGAAATATTACATTATATTGTTTCTACATTCTTTTTAAAGGGATGTTTCAACATTTTGGCAACAACATTTGGCTCAGCTAACGCAACGGAGGCTCATGGTATTTCTACGTTTTCCTCATCAAACTAAATAGGCTACACAATCCAACAACTACAAAACACTCTCGTGGACAAGTTGTGCCCTCCACATTCACCACACTATGAAATAATGATGTATAATGTAACATTTCGACACATAAAGCAAATGCCGTGTCGGAAATGTAGTTCCAGTTACGTATTTCCCTCCAAAACAACTCTGTCTCATAATGTTTCATTATTTTTTCATAGCGTGGTGAATGTGCAGGTCACACTTTGTCCATGAGAGCATTTTGGAGTTGTTGAATTGTGTATTTGATGAGTTTGATGAGGGAAAACCTGGAAATAATGTGCACCATGCGGAGCGCACGTCTGCCCTGCCGATCTCAAAACAGCTTGCACCGACAATTAAAGGTAATGAACCGGGATTCTAGCAATAGGCGAATTTGCCGAAATGTTGAAATATCCCTTTAAACTGTCACTCCATTTCTTCCAGTCTTGCCCCTTCACTTTAACCATCACTACTCACTGGTATTTACTTCCACATCAATCTCAACACTTAATATTGTTCATGGTTCATGGATCCATCACAAAGCAGGAAATTACTGTCCACCACTGTTTGTCAACACTGACTGGAGACCCCATATTGTCTCTGTTGTATGAAAACAATTCATCTCCAACTTGAAAACAGTCTAATGTATATACATATATATAACTTTGTTGAATATGTTTTTCAGTAAAACAATATCTTTCTGACATACCGTCTGAGACACTCCTCAGCTGGTTGAGAAGTTTTCACGCAACACCAGTGACACAACAATTTGATTCTGAGATGTCTGTATTGGGGCTGGGCAATGGTTAAAATTCACACCAGGATACAGTTAAATGGTACAACAAGAGCCAGATGCTACTCTTGCATTTGTCTACAGACCCTGAACATCTGTTGTAAATTTCTTAGCAATTTGCCCAATTGTTGTCAAAACATTTCAGTTACCAGCCCTAAGATGGAAACGTCATGGGGATCACGATACTCAGTAGGATGCATCCTCTGAGGATAATGACTATGATCTACACACTTTCATAACAATCCATTAAACATGTCAGTGTCAGACTATCCAACAGACTCAACATTTCCATCCCTCAGGACGCTGGAAAAAACACATCATCTAAACTCTTTAATGAAATCAGTTATCAGAGGGTTACCCAGCCCCAAAATGCACTTGTCTGTGTGGCTGTAATAATTTCCTGCCCTCCTCAAAACCTGGAATATATCCCACTACCTTCCCTTCCATACCCGACTTGCAGAAACCTGAATCTTTTCTTTCATGTTCTCCTTCTTTCAACGTCCATCTGCCCTGTTGTCCAGGAATGTAAAAGCCCTATTTATTACAGAGATTAAAACCTGCCTACCAGCGGTGTACACTAAAAGCCTCACTTTGTTTAGAAAAATAGAAAAAGGCATGAGAAATAAAACAATATTTTACCTATCAAAGTATCGACAGTTCATGCATTCAACACTACATCCAATCTAGGCGATCATCAAATGAAAAAAGAAAAATCTACCCTATCCAGTACACCTATCTAGTACAGGTGCAGAGATATGTTGCTTTTTTTTTTTTTTGCCTTAACGTTTCATTACTTGATTTCATTGAAAGTGCAAAAATGCCATCCCTGTATTATAGCCATACTAATATTGTTTTACTCTACAAGCAATCACAGGTGCTTATACACAAACTTATATGTCCTCAGTAAACACAACCTATGAGAACATCAGAAATGTACCATATGATCTTATTTTACATAGCATTGAATTTTTGTTTCATTGACATTACTTTACTTTCCAATTTGAAAAGGTAACAACTGATGATTACTGATGGTAACCAAGCAATAATCAGTGATGGTTTTTGTTTGTTTGGTTGTTTATTTTAATTTTAATCAGAATGGAGAGAATAATTTAGCCTCGTAAACCAGCCTCCCCCAGAAATGCATTTCATTTCATTTCAGAGGGGGAGTCTTGCCTCATCCCTGTTGTAACCGTTTCGCCAGAAATCGTCTGTCTACCGAGCCAATCAGCGTCGCCGCTGTGATTAACACAGCACGTTGGCCAATCAGGGCCTGAAAACATCACTTCATGGACTGGACTCACCTACAACAAACATGGCGGAGCTATTAAACAGCAGCGTAAAAACAGCAATAAGGGAAATTCTAAATGAAATACCATCAATTACAGAACTTAAACAAGAGCAAGAGTTGGCGCTTGTTGAGTTTCTTGGAGGAAAAGACGTTATCGCTGTTCTTCTTCGGTCCCTGATTGGCTCGGTAGTCCGAGTGTTTCGGCAAAACGGTTACAACGGAGATGAGGCCAGACTCCCCCACTGAAATGAAATGAAATGTATTTCCGGGGGAGGCTGGTTTACGAGGCTAAGAATAATTTGCCTCCCCACCGCAGCCTTGATTTATAAAATTGCCTTCTACTTTTTCTATAGCAAAAATGGCAAGTATTTTCTTACAAATTATCTCGTTATGATTTCTTTCTATGAAGCCACCTTGTCTATCCATCTCCTGATGAATTACCCACACCCTTACTTTTGTATCAGTGCACATCAGCCTATATAATAGCTACACTTTATGTTGGATTGAATCCTCTGGCTGTTCTATTAAAGTCTTTGCGTTCATCCTCCTGAGTTTTGCGTTTTATCAGCCCCTTTTCAAACACTGCTGCTATTTTCGTGAGTGGCTTCTCTGCTGCTTCTTTAAGCTTCCTGGCATCAAAACGTGGACTGTAGAGTAAAATTGGCAGACGATTTACAAAAGAGGGAACTTCTGGCTGATTATCTTTAGGGGCCTTTTTCTTTTCTGAATCTTTCTTGGTGGTGTTGATCTGCTGCATTATTCGCTCTTTGCTGGAAAACATCTGAAAGAGCAGGGCGTCCCACATCTTCAAAGCCTTGGGACCTTCTTTGTCTTTAACCATTACATCCTGATTATCACACTGGTCTGACTTTTCACTATCACCTTGATCTGTTTTCTCATTGATACCAGTGGCATCAACCTGAGATTTGGCCTCTTGCTCTGGAAACTTAGGTTCCTCCGGCTCAACAACCATGTGTTTCTTCAGCCGTGTCCATCCACTGAGCTTACCCTTAAGGCCTTTCAGCGTCTTGGCGACCTTAGGCTCAGCAGATGTAGGGGCTTTCTCTGCTTTAACAATCTTCTTGTCAGAAGTTGAAGATGCAATTGATGTCGCTGACTTCGTGGAGGGTTCGGCTGCTGGAGCTTCTGTCGGTGCTGGTGTCGTTTTGGTCTTCAGAACATCCTTGTCCTTGTGTCCAGCTTTTTGCTGAGATGGCGGTGACATTCCTCTGTTTGGGGATGGAGCTTTGACTGAGACTGAGGCCTGAGGCAGAGAGGCAGGAGTGGTAGAGTCAATCACTGCAGCTTTAACTATGGGTGGTTTCATGACAGTATCTGCTGGTTCTGAAGGGGTATTGTTCTGCACTGGTAGCTCTGTCAAAGGCTGAGCATTACTGCCGTGTGAGCTAATCTGGACCAGATTGGGGGGAGGCTGTGAGGTATCATCTTTTACAACTGTGGGTTTTGTTTCTACAGTGGCAGACGGAGGTCTAGACTCTGTCTGTTTAGTGGAAGCTTTTGCTTGTAGAGAAGGTTTACTGTTTTTATCAGTCAAATGATTGGGAGCACTGCCTTCAGTTTCTGGTGGGGATAGTTTTGTATCCTTACTGCAATTTGACTCTATGTTTGTTTTTACTTGGGAATGCGCATTTACCTCAGGGACTGAAGTGTCCTTAATTGTGGGTAATTTTTTTTCTGTTTTTGAGACATTCTCTGTGAATGACTTAGCAGATGTCTGAACAGTGCTACCAGAAGTATTATTTTGAAGAGGTGTAATGGGACGATTTGCCTGGTCATTCATAATGACTGATGACGGTTCTGGTTTTCTATTTTGGTAAAAGGACACAGGGGTTTTAGAGCACCGCGGTGAGGTTGGCATATAGGTCTGTGTAGGTGTCCTACACACTCTTCGCTCGGGTAAAGGGGAAACTCTTGTTGCAGTCCAAGGTCTGGCTGCTGTTCGGGGGCTAAAGGGGGCTTTAAAATCTCTGTTGGCTTCACTAAATGGCTGAATATTTGTAGCAGCATAGTTACTCAGATTAGGTTGTGAGAAGGTTGGAGAATTTACAGAATGAGTGACAGTTTCTATAGATTTTTTTATTTCAGTAACAGTCTGCTGAAACTGTTTCACTTCAGTCTGAGAGGTCATTGAATTTGCAGAGGTTTCAACATTATTTACTGACATGATGTGACCTGGCATTGTAATGGCTTGCTGTTGTACACTGATGTTAGATGTGTTAGCTGTGATATGACCAGTGGAAATGGAAGGTGTTGTCTCAGTACTGGATGTCACAGGTTTTGTCTTCGGACTTGCTAAGTTTTTATTGTCAATGATTGGCTGGATCAGAGGGGATTGTTCCTTTACAGCATTTTTACTACTAATTTGAGATGCAGATGCTTCAAATGATCTCTGCACAGGAGGGCTGTTGCCAATCTGTTTACTATCAGTTTGTGAGTTCGTGCAGACTCGTTTTTGAGCAAATGAGCCAGGAACAAATTTTGCATCAGTGGGTAGTTTGGTTTCAGCCTGACTCTCAGCTCTTCCTGATCTCATCTGAGGGCTTTTTGGTGGGATGTGCCTCATGCTTGGGCTACGCGGCACAGTTCCTTTACTGATCTGCCCCTTACTATATGTTTGTTTACTGATCACTGCTGGATCTGTCATTGGCAGAATGGCCTCTGTGTGAAGCTTGTCGGTGACTCTGGTTTCAGTGGCAGGAATACTGTGAGCATTGCTGCCCAAAATTGATTTGTTTGACTTTGCAGTTTCTGCAGCAGGTCTGTTGTGCTGACCAGCCTCCATATCCTCTGGTTCTCCAGGTAAGACTATGTCTTTGGAAGATGTGCTGGCACTAATTAATTCTGCACATTGTTTGCTGCACAGTTTGGTTTCACTCAAATGTGTGTTTGGGGCAACATTTCCATTTGAGAGATTAGAGGCTGGTTTTGTTAGAATTCTTCCTGTAGTAATAGAGGGGGGATGTTCTGCTTTTGTTTTCCCAGTGAGTAAACCCACTCTTTCATTGGTGAGTTGTGGATACTGTATAGTGTTCACTGTTGAACTGCTTGCGCTCTTAGTGTCACTATAATTATATGCTGGAAGTTTTGGTTCTGTGTTTGCTTGGTTATACAGTATTACATCTTTGTCCGGGATATTAGATATGGTCTCAGTGGCTTGTGTAATTTCTGCTGTAGTTTTGCTCAAATTTGTGCAGAAACTTGGTCCTTGTACAACTTTATCTATACTACTCTTTGTGTTTACAAGAACATTCTTTAAATCTTTAAATGGCATATTTGATAAATCAGTCTTTATAGGGAATTTAATCTCTGGAATATTTGGTGACTTGTTTGCAATGATGGATTGGTTTGGGATTTTGGCTACAACAGTAAGATTACCCACTGTAGTATTGACAGCAGATGGACTTGGTACAGTTGGTTCCTTAGGCAATTTCAAAAAGAGACCTGCTCCAGAAAAATTGATATTCTTTTCTGCTGTTTGGCCATGACTATAAATTTGTGTTTCTGCATTGGGTTTTTGTATAAATTCAGTGCTTTGCTTGGCTGCAGACACTGTGCAGATGCTGGACTGGACAGAACATATAGAAGCCATGACAGGCTCATGAGGCAGCATAGATCCTGTGGAAATAGGCACTGGTTGTTTACAGACTGCATTTGATAAGTTGGACGCAGTGCTTGTTTTATCAAGAATATTGTCTGTAGATGGCAAAATGTTCCCTTTGTTTATCTTACTAGATTGAAAATCCTCTCTGCTCACTTGGTTTTGCTGGGTAATTTTTTCCCTTTGATGGGGTAAGATGGTCTCAGCAGCCATTTTACTTGACTGTGGTGTATTTAAAACCGCTTTGGAGGCTTGTTTAGTTGCTGAAATAAATATATCATTTCTAATGGCACTCCCCTTGGGCTCTAATTCTGTACTCAGGTTTTTGTGGTCAGGCTTGGCAGCAAATTGAACATTGAAGCCATTGACTGTTGAAGGACTAATTTCACCAGCAGTTTGGCAAGAATGGACTGGCACTATGTCTTTTGGTCCTGACTGTTGTTTTACGTTTGTCACCTTAGATTCTCCTTTTGCAGGAGTTTTCTCATTATCGTTTTCTGTCACATTCGACCCTTTTGCACGATGTTGTGTTTCTGTCTTTGAATCTACTTTCAGTAATGGTGAGGAGGAACTCAACAGAGCACAGCTATCAGTCAGGCACATAGTTGTATTTAGTGCTGCCTCTATAGAGAATAATTGTGTGTGTACCTCACCTGTTTTAGGTACTGGTATTGGAGCCTCAGAGTATGAGGCTTTTGGTGTTGGTACGTCACTTGTGGATTGTTGCATTGTTTTCTGTGCCAAGCCAAGCGGGAACTCTGGTTTTATTGTGTCCACACTAGAGGCTTTAAGTGATTGTATTCCAGTACTATGAGCTTCAGAGTGACCTTCCCCAAACACATCTTTGCTACACGTGACCATCCTTTCAGCTGGTTGCCCTGAATCCTCTGGAGATGACTGAGATTGTAAACTGTGATCAGCAGAGACCTTCACGGAGGTGGGAAGGTCTTGAAGCCCATTGAGTTGTTCTGTTGCATCAGACTGTGACTGTGTTGACTGTGCTTTGTTTGAAGAGGTTTCATTAACTCTGCAGGGTACAGGGTTTTGATGAGATGCGATGGTCCTAATTCCACCATAGGCAACATACTCAGCTGGAGTAAGGCCATAATATGTTGACCGTGATTTTGGCTTTGAAGTTGCTAATGACATTTGTGTCTCCAATAATGACGCCAAGGACTTGCGTGCCTCAAACACAGGAGGTCGATGAGTGGATGACATGGGTGTTGGACTTGTTGATTCTTGCATTGAAATCACAGGTGTAGGGTTGAGATTGGAAGTCTTTGGTACAGAGAGGAATATAGGAACTTTTGGCAAAGATGAAGTCTCACTTTCTGTAACATGGTTTGTTTTTAGTTTTGGGATGACTGCTTCTATCAGTGATTGTTTGACCACAGAGGATTCAGGTGGACTGATACTTGATGCTAAATTATCTCTGTGATACAGCCCTGAATTGGCAGCACTGAGGTTTATTGGGCTCTTTTGACTTTGAATCTCTATCTCTTTGTTATTGCTTGTTTGTTGGATGGAGGTGATGAGTTTAACATCAGTTGGCTTTAGTTCTTCTGTGACGACAGGAGGCTTATTCGTACCACTGGTTTGAAATGCTGAGTTGTGTTGTAGAGTATCGTTGGGAATAGCAGGAGCTTGCAAATCTTGGGAGCAGTTGAAAGCAGGACTTGCTGCGAATAAAAGCGGGTTAGGTTTGGATATTTCAAAAACAGGTGTGGATACTTGGGCTGGTTTGCAAGACGGGGTCCTTGGCCTTCCACTTAGGGTCCTGGATAGAGACACCTTCGGATCAGTCACTGAAGGTACAACTTTGTCCTTGTTTACAGCAGATAAAGATTCTCCCTGGTAGGTAGGTTTTGTTACTGTGAGGTCCTGGATGGAAAGAGGTTTAGAGATTTCATAAAATGTTGCCTTGGATGTATAAATCCTGGTTTGTGGGGCAGGTTTTGTCTCTGTCATTGCTTCAACGAGTGATATTTTTGAGGCTGTTATTTCAGGCAACATCTGGCTTGGTACAAAGTTGCCATTAGTCATAGATTTGGTGTTCCAAGATGATGTCTGGCTCTGAGGGCTGTCCTTTGAAGCTGTGTTTGTCTCCCCCTGCCTGGGAATAAAAGGTTGTGTCTGGGTGTTTGAGCCTGATGGCACCACTTGAACAGGAGGTTGGTCTGCAACTTGAGAAGCTGCTGGGCCTGGGCCACTGTTGGGGGCAGCTGGGAATAGGGTCAGGCTGTGAGTTGATATTTTAGGGCTGGACTGCAACATAGCAACTGGAGGGACTGTTGTGACTGACCCATGGGAATTTGGTGTCATGTTAGAACTGAAGGCAGAAGAAAGAGGTTGTGCTGGGACCTGCTCAGGTGGTGAAGGTGGCATCATGAAAGGAGTTGCCTCATCAAATAGAAAAGAGGAACACTCAAAGAGTGGAGCCACCAGTTCTTCAGAAGTCCTCATGTGAGTTGTGTAGGACTGAGAAGGGAAGCTGCCAGCTTGACAATAGGGGATGCTCTGGGGATGAGGGAATGCAGATGCAGAGGGATCATAAAGGGAGCCAAAGGGAAAACTGGACACTGAGGAGTCTGGAAGGTAGACTGAGTCTGGTGTCCTCGGTGGGCTGGACTGGTCACTGTGCTCAAGGTCTGTGCTCGCTTCATTGACAGGTGACAAACAGGAGCGAAAGGGGATGGGTGTCTGAGACAGACTGCCTTTTTTCTTGGCTCTCTTCTTCTTGAGTTTCTGAAGCCTTGCATTGTCTTTGCCTGGTTTTGGCAGCAAAGGTGGAGGATATTGTTGGTCAGGCTCAAGCCCATTGCTGTAGCTGACTTCCATCAGCATTTCAGACTCCTGCAAGACAGATAAGAATGGAAAATTGTCTTTTTAGAGCAACAGCAACACAGATACAAAAATAGTTTGTATAGTAGGCCTATTGCTTGTTGTGAATACTTATCACAAGCCATAGATTGAAAATCTTAGCTAAACAAAAAGTCTAATCAAAGAGTTACTCATCACTTTGTTGAAAATATTGATGATCAAAAGATTTTGGAGTTAGGCCCAGGAACTGGTTTGCATAATCTTATACTTTAATTAGTTTGTAATGTATCCAGTATAAATGCTGATAATTTGTATTTTTTCCTTTACAGTTGGAGATTTCTTTGAGGATTTGTGAAGCACGCCTTCGACATGGAGAGAAGAAAAACATTGATACTGCACAAATCTTAGCCACTATAACTTCACCATTCCTCTGTATTTCAAGCCTTAGGTTAGACCTGACCTTCAATCTTGTTGTAATGAACATTTCTTGCAATAATCCATTATCATTTCACATTTCTTTTAGGTGAAAGGGTAAAAAATCTCTCCTCTGTTTAAACTGGACATTTTGTTCCTGTGAATAATATCTCAAGGTTCTTCAGCAGCAGCATATCTTTGATTTAGGTAAAATAAAAACAAATGAAAGAATTCCTGGTGTTTGATTCCTCATTGTTAAGTTTGTGTCTTTGCTTCTATTGTGATATGAAGTCAAAGTGAGCTCATCGCCTTCCACTGTGTCCCCTGCATGGTTTATTCAGCTGCTTAACCATCTGCACTGATTGCTAATGGCCCTGAGACAAGTCTGCAGCTGACTTTAGAGAACTATGAGCTTGCATGATAACGGGCTCATTAACAGGTTTTGAAACTCTTAATTGGGTCCTGAAGATGCTGCATGGCTACAAGACGCGTCACTGGTGGAAATAGAAAGGCATGTAGCCTCATGGCTTATGGCAAGGCTACTTTGAAACGATGACAAACTACTTATGAAAATAGTCGCTCAAGGAGACAGTCAAATTTAAAAATGACCTCTGCACAAAATAGAAGGAAATCCAAAGCAAAACGATACAGTAAGGTGGCAAGGGTCATGTAAGTATGGGTTTTGCATTTAGCTTGTGTTGATAACCAAAACAAAAAAAAACTTGCAGCAGTGAAGTGGGTCCAAATTACTTGATAATTGACATTGCAAGCAAACAGTTAGAAAGAGATCAAAGGTCAAAGACATAATTAGCTGACAATAAATACAACATGAAGCAGAAACCCCTGTCCATCAGAGCTGCTGTTGATTCATATATGTGTAGTGGAAAATAGCTGTGATTAGTATTTTCCTGTTTAGTATTCTTTGTAATGAGTAGTAGCATAGTTATTGAAGTAGTTTTAGTAAAACCTTGTTTGTAAATCTGTTAACTCCATTATGGAGACATTTGTGTACTGCCTACAATAAAACCGGGGCAGAGGAAGGACACTAGAATGACCCACTAAAACCTTGTTTACTAATTGCTCTAGGTTGTAAAGTTCTACAGAGAAAACCAACAACTGGGGTAGACAGTTGTTCAGCAGCACGTCTGTTGGATTGTTTTACTGTCTGAGAAAGCTAAGAGTGTTGTAGTAATGAGGTAACCAGAGCTGTAAAGTGGGGTATAAGAAGGGACTGCATTTTTCTGTTCTTGGGGCACTACTCTGAACTGCTATCCTGTATAGTTCTGTGTTCTGTTCCCTTCTCATGAGAATAAACTTGGGTGCACCCGACTCTCAAGTCTTGTTCTTTGACTCACCACTGATAGAATCAAGATTTCCGCGACAAGCTGGTGTCAGAAGTGGGATCTCGTGCGTGATTTCGTCCATCTGCTGAGGGCAGGCAGAGGCTGATCACCCCGAACAGGAAAAGAGTTCGGTCTCAAACCTCGATTCATTCAGAGAAAGAGAGAGCTGACTGACCAAGGCAGTGGAACCATCACCGACGAGACAAAAAGACTAGTGGCCATCGGCCAGGGAAACAAGGGTGAGTCGAAAAACAACACTTGTTACAGTAACGGGGTTTAAAAAAAAAAAAAAAAAAAAAAAAAAGAGAGAGAGGGAAGGTTGTTTTTATCTTTCCTGTGCTGTTCACTTGGAGAAGAGAGTGATCTCAAAAGGGCCCAACCATATTCCACCTGCAGAACTGCTGAGGGTATTCGGTAAAGTACCCATTGGGGAGGTCTGGGACCTCTAGTGCTTCTAAGGCGAGAGGCCGTAATAGGAAAGATCCAACTACGGGGTCGGGGTATTCTGGGAATACTGCCTAAAAGTTGTCTCTGGGAGGCACGTGTAAATAGCCGGGGTTTACACCTAATAGACGCGTAGTGGCCGTGAGGACGCTCACTGAGCATGGGATCTAACAGCAGTAAGGAATGTGAGTTTGTGTCGCCAAACGAGCAGTGCATGAAAGATAAATATGGTGATGAAACGATTAAGTTTATGCCGCTGTGGTGTAGCAAAATGGGTTTCCCTGAAGGGGGTTCCTTTAGTTTGCAACACTTAGCGTTGTTAGAAGACAAGATAAATAGAAAAGAAAAAGATATGAGAAAGGGTAAGAAGATATTAATGAAGGATTTGAAGGAAATGGAAGAGCAAAAAGCAGCGTTTAGCGCATGGGAAAAGGAAGCAAAGCGTAGAGATAGAAAGCAGACTTGTAAATTGATGCCGAAGGTGTGTACAGAGCAGTCTGACATGACAAGAACAGACAATTCTTCTCAGTGCTCTTCTCTGTATCCCCCTCTTACACAGTTGGTAAAGGTTGACCTGGACCTCGACTCCTGTATCGCTCCTCCCCCACCACAACAACAGCCGCAGCCGCAGATTCCGCCACCGCCGCCGCCGTATGTGCAGCAGCAACAACAACCGCAGCCAGCACATCAACCACAAGCAGGTGCAGGAGCACTGCTACCAGCAGCACAGCCACCTCAGGTGCAAGTACAGAGACTGGTTTTGACGCCTGACCAACAGCATGGAGAGCGAGGAGCTGTAGGACAACAACAGCCCATTGATGTGAAGTCATCTGATGTAAGGCCAAAGACACTGATTCCTGTGACACCTCCACACACAAGGACAGGACAGAGATATGGACAGTCTCAAGAGGTAGAATACCACCCATTTTCACATTCACTATTCCCTATGGTTGAAGTAGCAGGGCCGCAAGGACCTTTGCTTGTGTTCCGCTCTTGGACAACCTCTGATGTCATGGAAGCAGCCAGACACCTACCGGAGCCAGCAGCTTCGGGGAGGAAGTTTGCAGAGCAGTTTGTTGTTTTCTGCCGTGAGTTCAGACCAACAGTTTCTGAGCTTAAAAGATTGTTAATATCGAAGATGAAGCCGTTGGAGTGGCAGAGAGTGGCAAATAGATTTCCAGCAGTAGATCATAGATGTATGAACATTGCATGGGATCACAATGACAATCTGGACTATAGGAATGCAATTCTGACACTTGCACAAGTGTTCACTGAAGCATTCCCTCATAAAATTGACATGAGCAAAATTACTGCATGTAAACAAAGAGAAGAAGAATCACCAGACGAGTATCTGTGTCGTCTGACAGAAGTGTTCAACGTACATAGCGGTTTAGACCAACCTGCAGATCTTGGCAATGTAGCAGGCATATGGGAGACGCATCTGTGTAGCTGTTACTTAAATGGTCTGAAGACTGACATAGCAACAGCGGTAAAGATCTCATGTGTGGGATTCCAAGATGCCAGATTAGCTGAACTGCGAAGACATGCAGTGCATGCACATGAGCGTAGCATGCAGAAGAAGAAACACACTGAGAGTAGAAAGACAGCAGATCTTCATAATGCCGCCCTCACTATGTTGAAAGCTGTTCAAAGCAATCCTCAGAGAGAGTTCAACGCCCGAGGAAGATGGCGTGGAAGAGGACGAGGAGGCAGAAGATTTGGAGGGCCAAATAGAGTCTACATTGGCGATGATGTGTGTTTCACATGCGGACAACAAGGACACTGGGCGAGGGATTGCCCAAAGAACAAATCAGACTGACGGGGGGAGCGGACGGAGGAGAGGAAGAGGTCTCAGCCGACTGCCACTGTGTCAGAAGATAGAGGTACTGCACACACTTACACTACACACAAATCACAAAAACATGAAAGTGCAACTGGAAAACCTAATGTAAACAGAGGTACATATGTACAAATGCAGACAGAGGCCTATCAGCGGTTGCCAGAATATACACTAACTGTAGGTAAAAACAAACTTAAATTTCTTGTTGATTCAGGAGCAACAAACTCTGTGATCAGAGCATGTGATCTCTCTCCCTCTCCAAAGATGAGTGGTAGATATGTGTATTCCATGGGAGCATCAGGCACAGCAGTAAAAGAACATTTTACTGTTCCACTTTCATGCAAGGATCATGACAGTACAGTAACTAAACATGCTTTTTTATTGTCTGATCATTGTCCTATTAATCTCTTGGGAAGAGACTTGATGATAACTTTGGGGATATCTATTTTGTCAACTATAGAGGGACTGAAAGTCGTGAAAGCAGATGCCATGAGTAGCCAAATGTTGAACATCAACACCGCTCCATTGTGGTATGCATATCAATGGCAGTTGGCCAACACAGAAGCAAGCAGATCATTAATTGAAGAGGCAGAGACAATCATGACTGCTCCTAACATTACAATTATGCAAGAGCTACTGTGTATAGCACATGTATCTGAGGGAAATGATGAGATGTATGAGACTAACTGGTATCAGGACAGACAACCTGACGATTTGGACACACTGACTATTGGTGACATTTATTGGGACAAAGACAAATTTGTGGCAGCCATAAACTTGCCTAATGACCTGAGACAACTGTTTGATGTTCCCAATGTAGTCCCACATGTAACTTTAGCTAAAACAAACAACTGTGAGTGGGAAGACATTGGGTCATTTGTTAAGGACTGCACACAAGCGACTGACTGGACAGACACTTCTACTGAAGGTGTCCAATATTGTGCAAGACTGAGCTCATACAAAAAGCATTTTTCTGCTGATGTACACAGCACGCGCAGCGTAACATTAATGTCTGAGAATGTGAATGATCTAACCTATATGTTACAATGTATGTCTGTAGAAGAAGCGCAAGTTCATCCTTTGTTAAGTCAAGTCCCTATCAGATTGTGGGCTAAAGGGAAATATGATGTGGGCCTGATAAGAACAGCAGAACCAGTAGTCATTACACCTAAATCTGATTATCGACCGTGTAAAAAACAATACCCACTGAGACAAGAAGCTATAGATGGTATAACTCCTGTTTTTGAAGCCTTAAGAGAAGCAGGTGTTATAGTTCCTAGTCAAAGTCCAGTGCGCACCCCCATCTTTCCAGTGAAGAAAGCGAGAGAAGCAGGCCAACCGGAACAATGGAGATTCGTGCAAGACCTACAGGCTGTAAATAATGCTGTGCAGGCCAGAGCACCGATTGTTCCTAATCCTTACACTATTTTGTCACAGATTCCACCTACAGCGAAGTGGTTCACTGTTGTGGATCTTGCAAATGCATTTTTCAGTATTCCAGTACATCCAGACAGCCAGTACTGGTTTGCATTCACCTTTAAGGGGAAAACATGGACTTTTACACGCATGTGTCAAGGTTACTGTGAATCACCAACGATTTACAACAGTGCCTTAGCAGAGTCATTGTCATCTTTGCAACTTACACCAGGTTCAGCCTTGTTGCAATACTTTGATGATCTTCTCCTTTGTGCACCTACCAAAGAACAATGTGAAATTGATTCAGTCAAACTGTTACAACATCTGGCTAATGAAGGCCATAAAGCCAGCCTATCTAAGTTGCAACTGGTGCAGCAGGAAACAAAGTTTTTGGGTCACCTCATAACACCAGAAGGTAAACAGTTGCTACCAAAACGCATTCAAGCCATTCAAAGGATTCCTAAACCCAAAACCAAAAAGCAGACAATGTCATTTTTGGGCTTGTGCTCCTATTGTCGTGCCTTCATACCTAACTACTCTGTTTTAGCAGCACCATTGTCAGACATTGCACATGAAAAAGGTCTTCGTCCACACAGTGATGTCACATGGACACCAGAAGCTGAACAAGCATTCAGTGACTTAAAAATGGCGTTGATGTCTTCGCCTACATTGGGCATACCAGATCCGAGTAAGCCATTTACGCAAACTGTTGATGAAAAAGAAGGTTGCATGACATCTGTTCTTTTGCAATATCATGGAGATAAACTCAGACCTGTTGCTTATTTTTCTGCAAAGCTTGATCCAGTAGCAGCAGGCCTTCCTAAATGTTTGCGAGCAGTAGCGGCAGCAGAGAAGGCTGTGATAGCATCACGTGACATAGTGGGCTATTCAGATCTTACACTTCTTGTGCCACACTCTGTGTCTATGATCCTTCTGGAACAAAAGACATCACATCTGTCAACAGCAAGGTGGTTGAGGTATAATGCTGTATTGTTGGAAATGCCTAACGTCACAATCAAACGATGCACTATTCTTAACCCTGCTACTTTGCTCCCTGTTCCAGACGAAGCTGAGGGAGATGACGACCATGACTGCAACATAGTGTTGTCACACGTGTGCAGCCCGAGAGCAGACCTCAGGGACACACCTTTAACTAATCCTGATTTGATTCTTTTTGTAGATGGATCAGCATCCAGGAATGTTGTCACTGGTACAAACGATGTAGGATTTGCGGTAGTTGATGCTCACAGTGTGGTGCGCTCAGGCAAACTAGCAAGTAACTATTCTGCACAGGTAGCTGAACTGATTGCGTTAACTGAAGCGTGTAAAGTGGCTGAAGGTAAGTCTGTGACCATTTACACTGATTCCAGATATGCCTTTGGTATTGTACATGACTTTGGCACACTGTGGCGACATCGAAACTTCATGAAGTCTGATGGGAAGCCTATCTTGAATGCCAGTCATGTAGCAGCACTGCTAGAAGCTATCTTATTGCCATCAGAAATAGCAGTTTGCAAATGTCAAGCACATGTTGCTGAAGTTGGTGATGTCTCTCGGGGAAATGCAAGGGCGGATGCAGCAGCAAAAGCAGCAGCATCCTCTGAAGTGTTGTATGCTATGTTTGCTAACACCACTGATGCTTCCCCTTCTGAATCACTTATAGCAGTGCAATCGCGAGTGACGCCAGAGGACGTGTCTTTGTGGAAGAAGAGTGGCTGTCAGAAAACTGAGGGAGTGTGGTATGGTCCGGATGGGAAACCCTGTCTCCCTAAGGCATGGTTTTTACATTATGCCAAATTGACACATGGGTTGGACCACGTGTCAAAAGGGGGGATGTATACAGCATTGGCAAAATTTTGGTTTACAAAAGGATTTCAAATCTATGCAGAAAAGTTTTGCACAAGATGTTCTATTTGCATGTCACACAATGCAGGCAAAACAGCACAAATTCAGCAAGTTGCACACCCACAAGTGAGTCAGCCATTTGAGCATATACAAATAGACTTCATTGAGTTAACACCAAGTGAAGGTAAGTTGTATTGCTTAGTGATAGTGGATATGTTCTCCAAATGGGTTGAAGCCTTTCCAGCATCTAACCAAACAGCGAATGTAGTGGCAAAAGCATTGGTGTCAGAGATAATACCCAGGTGGGGTATTCCACACAAAATCAGTTGTGATAATGGAAGACATTTTGCTAACAAAGTCATACAGAACCTAGCTGAGTTCCTACACATTGACCTCAAGTACCACTGTGCTTATCATCCAGCCAGTGCAGGGGCGGTAGAGAGAGAAAATGGAACTCTGAAAACTAAACTTGCTAAATGCAGTGCTGAAACGGGGTTGACGTGGACAAAATGCTTGCCTATTGTTTTGATGTATATGCGTATGCGCATAAGAGCTAAAGCCAATTTAAGTCCTTTTGAAATCTTGTTTGCACGTCCACCACATCTAGGATGGAATACCGTTGAGGACCATCGCAAGAGATCCATACCATCAGCAGAGTTCATGGATTCAGCCATGATTCAATATTGCTCTCACTTGTCTTCTTTGTTGTCAGATATTCATTCTCAGGTGAAAGCAGCTCTGCCAGATCCAGCCAGAAGTACACTTCACCGATTCCAGCCAGGAGATTGGGTGATGGTAAAGGACCTGAGAGTGAAAAAGTGGAACCAAAAGAAGTGGCTTGGACCGTTCCAAGTGCTCCTGATAACCCATACAGCAGTGAAAACAGCCGAGAGAGCAACGTGGATACACGCCAGTCACTGCAGGAAGGTACCAGAACCAGAAGACAACCCTACACAAGTCTAACCAAAGGGAGGAAAAACACTCGCTGACATACACTTACAGCGAGGCAACGATGACCAGCACAGCTGAAAGGTGTAAGCCAAGCGCTGCCACAGCTGCAACGGTGAAATACAAATTGCACACATACAGTTCCAGAGAAAACACATCACACGAGGCACTGTGTAGTGTCCAACGAGGAACAACGATGGGAACGCAGAGCGACGTGGCAAGTGACAGACAACTTGAAAGTTTACAGTAGAAGATGTTTAGGCATAGGAATGTTACTAGTGATGATGATCTTTTTCTTGTCTGGGGATAACAACAGCACATATCACACTGTTAAAAGAGGGATGGGTGACATAGAAGATAATGCATGGTATAAAGCCATGGCGTCTAATGTGCGAAAACTGAACATCACCTCTGATTGTTATGTCTGTGCTCAGATGCCTCACCATACTGCCTCTTCCATACCAGCCAGGCCATGGGCTTTAAATGCCTCTGAAGTACTTGGAGTAACCATAGCCTTTTCAGTAGGGCTTAGACAATCAGGTGCATCTCGAAATCAACACTATTTTGTAGGAAATTTATCTAATTCCTTGAAGCGGTTGAATGTGTCAGTTGTAGATTACTCAGGACATGGAGTGCGGATTTTGAATGCATCAGCTGGGTATAATGACGGTGTGTTTGATCCGTTATTTGAAACAAATCCTACTATTTATCTTCCAGGCATTTGTTTCTATGCACCGTGCAGTCAAAATGCCATATATTTAGGCGATAGCAAATGTAAAACCATTCGTTATGCTACATGCGGAACCACTTCCCCACAACAGGTGCCATGCCGAAATGATAACAATGTACCACTTGTTTCTAGATTGAATCTTACTGAATATTTAACTCCCATTCCGAACAAAGAAGGATATGATGATCCTCTTGTGAGAACGCCTAGCGAAGACGGATATGGGGCCTTACAAGACTTTGTTTGGGTTTGTGGAAAGTACGTGTACCAGGTTCTTCGACCACAATGGTGTGGAAAATGTTTCATGGCTAAATTACTGCCACATGTACGGGTAGTAGATAATTTGACATATCATCATAGTCAATATAGTCATTACTATGATCCAGCAAAATTACATCGACAGAAAAGAAAAGTAGTAAGAATTTCGCCCCTTCAGAAGTTCTTTTCGGGACTCCTACCGGGTTATGGTGCTGTCAATAATGCTCACAAAATTGATGAAATAGCTTTCGACTTGGAGAATCTTACTGCATTAACCAAAGTGGGGTTTAGCTCCTTAACTGTAGAAGTACAGGCGTTAAGGAATGTGGATCTGCAAAATAGGATGGCATTAGACGTAATGTTAGCAGCTCAAGGAGGGGTTTGCCACATTATAGGTAGTGAATGCTGTACATACATACCAGATATGACTGATAACATGACACACGTAGTTTCTCATTTGAATGATCTCTTACAAAGACAGAAATCACTTGATGTACAGACAGGAGAGGGTTTTAATTTATGGGCATGGTTGATTGGAGGGCAATGGTGGACAATCTTGATAAAACTATTTACACCAATCTTGAGTGTACTAGTCATATTGATGTTGGTGTTGTGCTGTGTAATTCCATGTGCAAGGAAATTGATTACATCTATAGTGGAGTCATCCTTTTCTATGATACAAATGAGTACAAAGTATTATTCAGATATAGACAGTGAAGACAGCGATGTTGATGATGTGTAACAATTGATGAGATGTATACTATTCTTAATGATGTGTTGGATTGAAGCTTATGCATTTTCTACACTGATGTTTGAATAGTTTATCATAAATGATAAAAAGGGGGGAGTTGTAGTGGAAAATAGCTGTGATTAGTATTTTCCTGTTTAGTATTCTTTGTAATGAGTAGTAGCATAGTTATTGAAGTAGTTTTAGTAAAACCTTGTTTGTAAATCTGTTAACTCCATTATGGAGACATTTGTGTACTGCCTACAATAAAACCGGGGCAGAGGAAGGACACTAGAATGACCCACTAAAACCTTGTTTACTAATTGCTCTAGGTTGTAAAGTTCTACAGAGAAAACCAACAACTGGGGTAGACAGTTGTTCAGCAGCACGTCTGTTGGATTGTTTTACTGTCTGAGAAAGCTAAGAGTGTTGTAGTAATGAGGTAACCAGAGCTGTAAAGTGGGGTATAAGAAGGGACTGCATTTTTCTGTTCTTGGGGCACTACTCTGAACTGCTATCCTGTATAGTTCTGTGTTCTGTTCCCTTCTCATGAGAATAAACTTGGGTGCACCCGACTCTCAAGTCTTGTTCTTTGACTCACCACTGATAGAATCAAGATTTCCGCGACATATGTATTGTAAAAAACAATTCATATTCAAAAGTGAGATCTAATGGGATTGAGTTAACTTTATAATAGTTAACTATATAATACATATACTTGATTGTATAAAGTGACAATGTGAGCTGAATTGTGAATTTCACTCTATTGGAGTGTCTTTGGGTGACACTAGAAAAGGGACACAGTCTAATTTTACACCTAGGGAAATAAGAGCAAACATCCTGACACCGAGCACCTGCTGCCTGCTGTCCCAACACTCACACAAACAGACTCAGTCTGCTGGAAATCAATCCCAGGCCCAAATCCTCTCAGAGCTGCTCTAACCATCAGCTTAGCCTCATGTTTCGGGGGTGACGATTCTCGTACATTTTTATTCATGTCGTGTTTGCACTGGTTTGGTCCTAGAGATGCAGATTAATCAAACCTTAAGGGTGTTCACTGCAAGTTTGAAAATATCTAATTTTGGTCAATTAAAGAATAAAATATCCAGTGTAGAAATGATGCCTGTGAAGTGCCGATGCTGTAAGTTGTAACACTCTGAGCTGTATGTCTGTTTAAAGTGAATGCTGTGACTCTTGCAGTTACAGTGACAAAATGGCCTGCTGACACATGAGAAGTCCCCCTTTTAAGGCTCTGGGGTTGGATATCTGAGAGGCTTCCACTGGAGCAGCTCAAAAGAGGAAAGTATAAGATTAGCCCTATGATAAAACTGTGCCATGACCTCAATCTATCCAAGTTAAAGGAACTCAATTAAACAAAATGGGGGCTGATCCCTTTGCTAATCATCAGGTTGCTACATTACAAATCAGAGCAACACTTACCTGAAGTAGAAATAGGTGTTACTTGTGTGCTGCTGGACAGGCTGCAAAGTGAAAAACATATTCACTGTGTGAGAGGAGGTATAGAGATAATTCATTTGTTTACAATTTACAATAAAAACGTGGACACAGGCGAAATAAGGAATTCAAGTTTAATCACTGTAATGGTGTGTAGGTGTGTTAACAGCTGACTCATGCTCACATTGATCTTCCATGGCACAAAATTGTGCAGAAACATATAAAATGGTAAAATAGAGCATTGCAAGCCCTTCCTCTGATGGATATAATGTTTGATATGCATCATGCATTTAAGATTTCAGACCGTGCACGTGCCACTATCAAATCCTACACACCCTTTGCAAGTTAGCACCTGGCTAGCGGGACAGGAACACACTGAAGTACCACCGGCTTGTCAATCAACAGACACTCAGTTTGACTGGTTTACCTTCGGCGAGCGGCTGTTGGGACAAACTGCTCTCTGCTTGTTAATCCCAGCTCATGCCGTGCCACAGGGCCATCCCATCCTGAAGTGAACTGCAGCCTTAGGGAGTGAGCCACAGTGCCCGTGGTCACTCCAAAAATAAAACTGTTCAGTATGTGTTGCAGGGGGCAGTTGGGGGTTTCCAGGCCACCTGAGATGGCTGAGGTGCAGCCCCTACAGGCAGCCAGCAGCTACCTCCACCTGAAGGGCTCAGCAGATCACAGGTGGGCATCCTGTATCTTATAGCAGGACATTATGTCCCTCATGTGACACAGATGAGTGTCGGTTCCACTGCAGCTTTGAATCATCTAAATCTACCAAAGCAGTAGCTGTGAAACAATGTTGCCTCAGCTTTGACAACCATTAGGCTATTGATCACATACCCACTTTAGAAGAAGATTTAGAATTAAATTGCCCTGATAGACCTACATTTTTGTGTAGTTGAACAATTATGTGACTATAGTGAAAGATTTCTATTTCCAAAAATTAAAACTAAAATAAAAACAGTTTACCACTGACAATCAATATTATTGCATGTTGTTGCGGTACAGCTTCTGGCCACTGGTGGCAGTGTCGAGCAGCACATAACAGCAGCCCCTCATTCAGTGCAAAAGAACGCCTTGGATTTTTCCCAAAGACTAGTGAGAAGACCCCTCCACCCCCCACCTTGTAGATTTATCTCACGTAAATGGTGAACACTGCAGATCAGATCAAACTTTGTCAATACAGATTTATTTAGGCCTGTTTGATTGATAGTTTATACACGTGTTGGAAGGTTACCAAAAAAAAAAAAGAGAGAAAAAGTTGGGGACCCCCTTGAACCCCTGGGGGTTCCTGGGCCCCACTTTGAGAACCCCTGACTTAAACAACAATATACACAGACAAATTTACAGTAGATATCCACTGACTCACACACACGCACATAGACACAGACATAGGCACACACACACTTAAGAAACACAAATAGACACACATATACACACACACACACACACACACACACATACCAGTCTGCTAGTAGAGAAAACAAACTGATCAATCCCATATTCTCCACACAATGCACTCCTCATATCAGAGAGCACCCACATGAAGGCTAACCAGATTAAAAATAAAATTTAAAAAAAGTTATCAATAAATCTTTTTAATGAAAACATCAGAGGCCACAGGGTTTACACCAGCTGTGTGCTATGTGGAATTATGTGAAGATTTATTAAGTTGACCAGCCACCTGCTTAGGCTTCCGCCACAGCTTCTACTGTAGGGAGACCTGGCGCGCCACACATTTGTGTCTTGCAAGATTCACATGTCAACACTGTGTAGTGTATGTGGTGTGCATAAACTGAAATACATTGAAGTATGGGAAATATTTGCAATATGTGGGATGTGTGCAAAAGATGAATGTGCAACATGCAAGTGAGTTGTGTGTCTTTGGTCTTGTTTTGTATCTTGGAGGGTGCAGAGTTAACATACCTATGGAGGGGGCGCTGTTTAGCTCAGTGGGTAGAGCTGGTGCAGAAGCAATAGTAGTGGCAGCCGGCCAGAGATAGAATCCCGATTTGGGTGGCCACTTTGTTCAGGGAAAGAACTGATCCCAGAGAGCTCTAGGCACAGTAACTCACAGTAACAGGACTGTTAGTCCTGTTACTGTTAGTAACAGGACTGTTACTGTGGGACAGAAAAAAATGACAGACCCATCTTAAGGCCAATGCAAGGTAGCCAGCTGTCTTCACAACTTGAAGTCAAGAAACATTGAACAGGTTCCCCAGAAAAAAAACATAATACAGATTCTGTTGCACCAAACAATTTATAACAAAGATTAAATTAATCCTGAGTTCTTTTTTTTTTTTTTTTAACCAGCATTAAATTTAATTGTGTGGCAATACATTTCCATTTCAGACAGTGATACTGTATTTATTTATTTTCAGTTTAGATATGAACTTCTGCCCATTGACTCAGTTAACTCAGTTAAATTGATAAACTCTATTAAGTTTAAGTTGAAATGGTGCAACAGAGCTTATCTTCAGATATAAATCTGACTTAAATCATTTTAAACCAGGTTTTACTAAACAATGAACACGTCTACAAACTGGTCCAGGTTATTTCAAATATCATGGGCAGGGTGCCTCTGGATTTATTTTTAGCATTCTGTTTTTAGTTCTATTGTTATTCCACATTTCTTTTACTCTCTGCTGTACTCTGAGTAATCGAATGGCTGTTTGATGAAGTAGCTGACAAATGGACACAAGCAGACCCACACACACACACACACACACACACACACACACACACACACACACACACACACACACACACACACACACACACACACACTTTCGCTCCATTGTCTGGATGCCAAGCTGATGTGTAACCCCCCCTCAACCTTCTATCACTGTAAATTTAGCAACAGAAGCTTCTCAGCTGCTCCTTTCCTAAACCTGAGCCCTCCTCTTCCATCCACAGTATTTCATCCATCTCCTTCTCCAGGGTCATCGAAGCCCCCCCCACCTCCACTCCCCACATAAACATATATACTACACACACACACACACCTCGGTCTCATCCCGCAGCCAATAAGGACCTGATGAGCTCAAGTATCACTATAACACAAGGACTTATTCTCTGAGCAGAGGCTGCAGATTCTTACAGATCTTCATCTCCATCGCTGGAGGAGCTTCTCTGTCCCTCGGAGGTAAGACAGCCACAAACTGACAGCAGCCCTGCACCACTCATCAACATTTAACAAACACCTCTCTGACTCTCTTTCTCTTCTTTTAAACTCAAATTGGCTGCTTTGAGGAGATTGAGTCGAGTTCCTCGTTGTATTTGTGTGAAAACAGCACAGATCTCCATCTGTCCTCTGACAGAGCCGGCTCTGACATCAGGGGGGACGTTTGAAATAGCCGCAGACATGTTCAGCTGCATGTCAGACATGTGTAGTTTATGTTTAAGATGACAGTCCGCAGGCTAAGAAGCTGGAGTCCAGTTTCCTCTGGCCCAGATTGATTCACGGGTTCATAAAAATGTCAGTTTATGTAATTAATTAAACATCTTGATTCAAAATGACAGCCTGAATGAAATGTTTATGCACTTTTAATAGAAGGTCATCACTAGAAATGATGGAGTGAAACCTGACAGTCTTGGGGGTAAAAGCTGAACGGCTGAAATTAGCCAGCTACATTATAGTGATTGTGATTAATGTGCACTGTATGTATGTATTAATGTTAGTAAGTAAGTAATTTGGTAATTTAGGTTACTGTGATTCACAGCTATAAATGAAAACTCTGCTGGATTTAGTTTTTATATTTAACTTTTATTCATGATTTGACTCACTCGCCTTGGGTGTAAATTGTGTCTTGCAGTAGACAAACATGATGTGAGGGATGTGATAGAGGCTCACAGAGGAAAGTCAAAATGCACCACAGAATTCACAGTTATGCAGAGCTTATCTGCTCCTGAAAATGATACAGACTGTTTATTGGAAGAGTGTTCTGAGTTTGCAGATGTATCTTTGGTTGTGGGATTTTAACCCACCGTTGCACGTGTTAACATGTGACTACCTGCACCAGACACGTGCTGGCTGACAGACTCGCATCACATCCTGAAGTCTTATATGAGCAGATGCTGAGTTGTGAGGTTTCTGGTCTCTTTGCAGTATTTCTTGCTTTTCTTTTCTTTTTTTTGTCCCCTTTCCTCTTCTGCAAGCCCCTCGGTCGGTATGGTGAACTTTAAACTGATATGCCCATATTGGTCGACCTGTGAGTCTGGCCAACATTTTACCAACATGAAGTTTTAGCAAGGGGTCACAAGGTCTGTTTGCTGTCAGAGGCAGAACACAGATCCTTCATCAGGATTGATGTGATGAGTCTATATATTCTTCTTCTATTGGCCTTTAAATCTGCTGATTCTGCTCTCGATTGGCTCAGTATGTGATTTTCCTCTGCGGTGTCAACTGTTTGATCGGTCTCTGAGTTTCAACGCCCAGTCTTGGTTTCAGAAAGACTCAGAAACACTTCTCAGTATTCAGTGCTCTCATCCTGAAGAAATGAAGTGGCCATCCACTAAATATACAGAGTGCTGAAATGTCGGTATGTGCAGAGCGACTGCTGGACACACAGAGGTGAGATTGCTGTCAGCTGTAAGTCGATCAAAGAGCTGGTCTGTTGGAGGTCGGATGCTGATTGGCTGCCTGAGTGCAGAGGATCCTCCCGCTGGACCAAGCCGAGGGATTAAAGCAGCTATTTGGACACCGTTCCTCAGCTGATGGGTAGAAATATGATCCAAGACTAATCCTCCATGTCCTCTGCAGCTGTGCCCACCACTGAGTGTGAAGGAGTCATCCAAAGACACATATATATTTATATACATATATGATGTATTTGTACAAAGAATATTCAGTGAGTAGAAATCCTGCCTCTTCGGCTCCAATGAGGCTGCTCTCCTCACCCTCCCTCTAAACTGGACTTAACTGGCAGTGATGCTGGGACTTCATGACGCCTGTGGGGACATTTCACACTTGGGCTGATTAGAGGGGTTACTCCCATATATGAGACCTGAGCGTGGTGTCTTTTATGAGCTGTGAGAGCTGTTGTTGAATCCAGGAGAGAGGCCGGGGTTTCACCTCTGATCAAACTTCACTGGGCCATAACCAAGGAACATACTGTAGTTCTGCTGATAAACTTACCATGAAACCACTTTGTCATCTGAACTCTGAATGTTCTTTTAAATGGTATGGATGTCGAAATTCATAGATGCTGAAGTCAAATGTTGAAAAATGTCTGAACTGACTCGTGTAACCTATTTAGTGTGTATTGTGAAAATGACTGAAAGAAAATGAAAATGACTTGTTTTGACAGAGCGTGGAGGCTATTGCAGGTTTTTTCTTTTGTGAGTACATTATTCGTTAATCTGTACCATCTTTATTGTTCTTTAACTTTCATTGAATATACGGCTCTGGAATTAGATCTGAATCACTGGATTTGTACAATTTTTTATTGTAACGTACATTTTTGGGAGGATTATAGGTTGTTGTTTTTTTTAGCAAGAATAGATGGCCAAAGAAGCTACAGCCGGGTGCAGTTATCTTAACTTAGGTTAGGTTATCTTAGCTTAACTTAGTTTAGCACAAAACACTGGAAATAGGCCACTATTTTATTTTTGACAGGGTATAGGCTATTATACTATTTGCAATTTGCAGTTCTAATACATTTCTGTAACGGATCAAGTATTGTTACTCTGTGATTTTTGCATAGGACAAAAAATATTATATATAATGAAATTAATATAAAATAATAAAATCATGAAAATTGTTGACAATAGGCTATATGTTCTGTTATCAATTGACTAAGGACTTCGGTTTTGCTTGTATTTGAGCTAAAAACATCAAACCTAACAGCTAAATCTCACCAATTAACACTTATATAACCTAATCATTAATGGTAGGTAACCAGCAGAAATAGCATGTGAGTGCATATTCAACTGCAACTTTTAGTTTTTATGCTTTACTTTCCACAATAAATAGTTAAATGAGATGTAACATGTTAATTCGTGAACTTAAACGTGTTAATTAGTGAAGGTGCTGGTATAGGAAGAATTTTGTTAGCTCCAGGCAAAGCCATGCTAGCCCTCGCGTTTCTGATCTTCCTGCTAATACAATGTTGTATTGCTCCTTGAGGTGTTCAATCTTATAGCAGAAAAAAACCTGAAGCGTATTGAGGCAGGAGAAGTTTGTTGTCTCTGCAGCAGGACAATGTGTCGGAGGGGATCAAACTCATTTCATAACAACATAGTTGCTCAGCTACTATATCTGTCAACCCATTAATCCTTTGTCTTTTCCCTCAGGTGTGAAGTCTGCTGTCACCATGTCTGACACTGAGGAAGTGTAAGTGAATCCCACACTGACACTAACTGTCCACACTTTCTGACTCACTGATGTAGATACTGACAGTGTCTTGTTTCTTTGTGTTTCAGGTACGAAGGTAAGTGACGACTGTTCAAACGGTTGTTATTTCAGTTACTCTAAGTTCTACACAATTTGGACAGGAGCCCCTGTGCACAGACATGTGAAAGACCCCCCAGACCATACAGTAACATAGTGAAATGTGTTGTGTCTTTTTGTCCCTTTGCAGTAATTCTGTGTCTCTTTTTGTGTTGCATTTAGTCTCTATGGTTGTGTGTGTATGTTCATTTTGGCAGTTTTTGTAATTTTGTGGTCTTTTTTGTCTCTTTTGTGTTTGTTTTTGTGTATTTGTGGTCATTTGTATCTTTTAATAGTGATAATTGATTTTCAAATGATGAATATTACCTGTTAGGCCTACTTCACGCAGTCATCCAACCATATATGTATTATCTCCATTTTAAGTCCAAAATTATCACAACTGAAGCTTCAAAATTCATATAATTTGCACATCATCATTACATATTCATGTTCTTTTTTATTTCTGATTTCTTTTGTGTCTATAATGGTACAATGTGCATCTCATTTATTATCATAATTTTCTTCTAAATATATTGGAAATATGTCTCAAATGCTCTGCCTGTACTGTATACTGTTACATAATTTCATGTTTAGCTTGGTCCACAACATATTTCTGTGTATTGAAATGAAATGACTTTGTGTTGTTTCTATTTCTGTTCCCCCACCATGACTTTGTTTCCAAAACTGAAGACGAGGAAGGTAAAGAGGACATTTAAGACCTTTATCCACTGCACTAATTTATCAGCTGCTTGTTGTCGCCCTTTATTTGAAGTGTTTGACTCTGACACCTGCTCATTATACAGAATAAACAACATCTGCACAGATTTAATTTATTTAGTCTTAGCAGGATTTCCGTCATGCAAAGCGATACCAGGAAATCTAATTTATTTTTATTAGTTGGTAAAACATTAACAGATCAGAATCTAAGTTGTGTAGATCAACATTGTTTCCTTAATTATCTGCAGCTGCATCGCTCACAGTATAGAATTTGTATAATGATAACTCTTTTTGTGCTGGTGTGTTGTTCTTTTATTGCAGAGCTTTTTTTCACATTTGTGCAAAAATAAAAGTATATGAGGATATGCTGGATATTTTCATCCTCTCTTTTGCAGTGTCAGCCTACAGCTGTCAATCAAACACTTCTATGATAAAGGCGACTTCTTCTGATAGAGTGATGTCTCTATTCACATGGTTAAGAAAAAAATGAGACTTGCATTTCTTTTCTTGTCATGTGACATGTTTACATGGTCATCTGTTATGGTTGCATCAGTGTAACTGTCACTGACCTCATTCACACAACGGCCATATTTTAAACAGTGGAGGTGGAAGCTACCTGGACGAGTCTTATTAAACTGTTACTAATCTCAGAGAAGTCATCATCACAATACAGGTTGAGAGAAGTCAGCCATTAGTTTCTGTACATAACTAAAATACAAAAGGTGGCACTTTCAAGCTGCCATCTACTTTGAGTGAGGGGGATAGGATTAAATTTGTTTTGTGTGTATTTTTTAACTGTGATTTCATTGAAAAGACAATTATAATCAAATCCTGATAAAACAGACATACAGGTATATTACATGTATTTTGTATTTATTTAAGAAAAACTTTCATTTTTAGTCGAAGCTCAGTGTAATGGATTGAATGAATGTGTAGAATATGTTTAAATTTCTGTTAATGCTAAATACATAAAGTCTTTATCAAAAGATAAGAACATTCCCAGAACAACAGGCAGAAACCGAGAGAATTTGGCCTCTCCAGGCTACCATACATGGTTTGTATTGATTTTGTGCTGATGTGCACGACATCAAAACAAGACCGGCTGCTCTTTAGGTCGCTGTCCACCTCAACAGTTGAATATGGCTTCTGTGTGAAAGGTCAAGTGACTTTCTCTCATCATCATCTGTTTCTCTCTCTCTGTTCTCCAGCAGTGCTATCCTTCGCTCAATCACCCATCCTCTCTGTAACTAAAGTAATCTCTCACTTTTGGTTTCTAATGGCTCTGTAATGTCTGTGGTCTTCATTAACGGCCTTCTCCGACACCCTCCCTCTACACCGGCGGTTTGGTGCATGCTGCGTGCCCGTAGCCCAGGAGGAGGTAGTAGAAGTAGAAGTAGCCCCTGAGGCGGAGGCCCAGGTAGAAGCAGAGCCAGAGGTAGAGCCTGAACCAGAACCAGAACCAGAGGAGGTGCAGGAGGTTCATGAGGAGGAAGGTATGTGGCATGGGCAGTTCATTCACCCTTCTCCTGCAGGACATTCAGCACTCTATTCAAGGATAGTCAGTCCTGTCCACACCCATATGCTGCAAAACATATCCAGCCTGACAAGTCGCAGGTTTGAGACTCACAGGACCAGTCAGCATGATCTGAGTTTTTGTTTCCACAATTCCTGACAATCATTGATCAGCCTTTTAAGATTTTCTTTCTTGGGTTTTTTTTATTTTCATGATGCAACAAAGTAAGCTGTCTATGATCATTTATTAAATATTTGACCTAAACTTAAATGACCCTTTTTCCTTTATCTTATAAGGGTGTTAATTTTGGTCATTCATATTACTGTGTTACTTAAATTGATATGCCATTTTTTTAGGTGTTGTTTGATTGTAAGGGAATGCTAGGAAAGTCATATCATGCAAAACCTGGAGCAGAAAATGTTATTAACCTCGACACAGTGGAAGGAAATCTGCCAGTTTGTGGAGATATTTTACATTTATTGCTATTGTGATTTCTTTTCAGTCACCAGCTCCATTACAGGCAGATTACTTTTTTTTCTCTCTGCTTCTACAGTAGATAATAACAAACAATGTAATTACTCAAAGCTCTTGTTAGGGTTGATATTTTTGCAGCTCACTAATGTAGTCCCACTCTACATAGCTTGCCTTTAGCCTTTTCCACTGGAGTTACCTTCTCTTCATAACTGCCCATGTATGACAGAAGTGAATCTGCACAGTAAATAGAGGCCGCAGGATGCATTTGCAACGGACATTCTGAAAAAAAAACCCACCTGTAAACTGGCAACTAGCTAAATTTAACAGCAGCATTCAAGCTAGTGAGCTATATGACTCGTACATTAAAGTTGCAGTAAGACACACTAATATTCACACCAAAGCCAAGAGGTTTTACAGTCTTGTAAAGATAGTTTAGACCCATTCACCTCTGCATTTAGCTGCAGTAGATTCAGATCAGGGTGCTGACTGATGTGCTGCTGTAAACCAGGTCAGCAAACTGTGTAATGAGTAAATAATTGAAATAAATGTAAACAAATTAAATGTGCTACATTCATATAGTTTTAATACAGTGTACATTCTGTATTATATTAATTTATCATGATGAAGTCTTTCGGCTCCATAGAAGTTGGACATGGACTGCTCCATGACTTTTCTTCTAGCGCCATCCTTAGGTCAAAAGTCTTACACACTTTCGACACACAGGGCATCTCTTTACCTGGCCAGTGTCATTGTCATGATCTATTTGCTGTGCACATTTAACACAACAAAACTTTTTATTTCAATGACTTAATTTCCCTTAGTGCCAAACTCAAAATAACATTTACACACCACTGCTAAAGACAACTCTGAGAGTAGCAAAATCATGGGTTTGTTCATTCATATTATGAATATTGCAGCCAGTAGCAGCACAACACACACCGGCAGTGTGCAACATTTGCACAGTAACACAGGACTGGACATTATCTTGACACTGGTGCACTGCACCAGTGTCAAGATAATGTCCAGTTCCCACATCACATCTCCAGCAGCTTTATAGGAAACACTTTATTCACACAATGAAGCATTATTGAATACTTAATCCATCACTCATGTGTTCATTAATTGTATTGTAGATTTAGAAATGCTGGATTATAATTCAAACATCATATATGAATTATGATGAAGTAGTAATAATCATATTATTACATGACTAGATAGACATTTATGCTGCATTTATATGATGATTTAGAGCAGACATTAATGGTTAGTGAGTGTGTTAATAGATGTTTTATAAAGTAATTAACTAACAAGTAGTGAATTAATCATGAACTGCAGTATCAATAAATGTTAATAAAACATCTAGTAATATACTCGCAAACCAAGTGCAGCATCCATGTCAATCTAAATAGTTTGTTAATCAACACATTATACATGAGTTCATTAATCTGGAGTTAAACATTAGTAAATGTCTTATGAAACTGCAGACTAATCAGAATATTATAGAATTATAGTGTGTAATTATTATCAGGTGTTAACCCCTTATGTAATTCATGTCGCAGATGGTGTGTGTTGCACTTCAGTCTTGTCCACTGATGAATGGTGCCTTCAGGTGTCTTTGGGCTTCTCAAAGAACCCACATGAACCCCTGTTTTTGTTTTTTTGTTGTTGTTTTTTTTGTTTTTGTTTTTTTGCTTTGTAAAACGTCCACAGTTATCACATCACATCACATCACCATCAGTGTTAGTTGACACTCAGTCACAACAAAACATTTTGTGCTGTTTCCAGCATCACTAGTGTGTGTTTTGAATATTGAGCTGTGCATAAATGTTGCAAGGGAGAAGAAGAAAATGCTGGCGTTACATGAACCACCCACCCTGACTCATCCCAGGCCTTCTATCCATTTTTTATGTTTCATGTTGTTGTCAGCGACCATTTCCATTGTTTGCCTTTTGGCAAACTCATTTTTCAATATTCAAGGCCGTAGCAGAGAGGATGATGGGTAATTTCAATCATGTAACAGCCATTTCTCTTCACCTCCCTTCAGTTTAGCATCTTTCTCTCTATGTGAATATGGAGAATGAGACTGGAAAGCTGCTCTAAGCATTTACATGGGGGTGTTTTGATGCAAAATCATTCTCACTATTTAATTTAATTATTTGGTTTGTTCAGTTACTACTGTAAAATATGCATTTGCATGCAGATGGAGTCACTGCAAAAGTCCCAGGATTTAATGGAGTTTTACTGATGCTTCAGTATCACTGCCTCAGTGCTGTCAGCAAGAAGAGTCTGATACACAGTTTGTTGATGTCAAACACAAATCAAAACAAGCTTTGGGTCAGTAGCCCTTATGGTGTAGCAGAAAAATTGAAATATTCAGTAGAAGCTCACAAGGCTCTGGGTTCAAATCCAGGACCTGGGCCTTTCTGTGTGGAGTTTGCATTTTATCTGTATGTACTCTGGCATATGATGCACATTAGGTTGATTGGTGACTCTGACAGACAGTATAGCGTCTAAAGAAAGGACAAAGAGTAGCTCATATTTGTAATTCACCGGTAATGTTTGTTGGAAACAAGCAAGATGGATGAACCATCAGTTTTTTACTGTCTATCACCAGGTAATTTCAATTGATCAGATTTTATTTCAGTGTTGCACCAGTTCACACTAAAAAAGAACAGGTCAGAATTCATACAAATGAAAATAACTAGTTCACATTCATGTTTCTTTTCTTTTTTTGAACTAGTTCACAGGTCTGAAAATGGACTTGTTGGCCAAAGCAGTTACGAGGAGTTGATGCACGTGTCTTTATGTAGAAACATGCAGCGAGTTTCCTTCATAATGTGTTAATTTCGAATTGATGCAATAATGATGTGGGACTTGTACAGTGGCCTCCACTGCCTCTAAAACAACAGCACCAACACCCCAATCTGGTAAATGTGCTTCATAAGCTGTGCACCATGCAAGGTTTCCCAGTCCTGTCACTAATGATTTCTGTTCTGCTCTTGCTTTGGACGCTTGCTGCATGCAGAGGCCTATGAAGAAGAAGGTATGTTGATTTGAATTCTTCTCTGTTGTTCTGTTTGGACCTGTTGTCTGTTTTCTTGTTGTTGGAGGAGTCTTATGTGAATACTGAATAAATTAAACTATGTGCATCAGTTTGTTTAACTTGTCTGCCTTGAGAGAGCAGCAGAAATTGCCCGTCGGCTTTTAGCCTGAGTGTCGGCTGCCACAGGCCATGCTGAGGATCACGGTGAAGGGTTCAGAAATGCTGAGTCATGGTTACGGGCCCCACTGCTTATCTCTGCTTCTTCTCTTTTTTGCATGAATGTGTCCTGCCAGGGGAGGAGGGAGATCAAGATGGTAGTTTGTATTTCCTGCTGAGTCGCTGTTGCTTTGCTTGCATTTTCATCCTTGTCTGATCTGTTTTTTGTTTTGTTTTGTTATGTTTTTTTTTAATGCAAAGGTCTCATAAAAATATAAAACAGCTAATCAAAAATAGAAAAAAAAGAAACAATTAACAGTATTACAAAGTCAAAGTCTTATACAGTAATGTGAAAGTGTGCGCTGACGTAAAAGCAAACTAAAAATAGTTTATGTGGTGGGTTATGATCCTGATTAGCACTTTAAATGTCTCTGATTAGATTGGTTTGATTTACACACTAATATACAACAAATTAACATAGGTAAGGCAACACAGTGGCCTCATTCCTGCGCACTAACCTTCGCTTCAAAGTAATTGCGCAGTAATAAAGTTAATGATGTTTTAAGTCCATATCTCTGCGTGTGTTGATCTTCAACCTGTGTTACTGTGTGTTTACACAACTTGAAACTGAGGCTAATGCACAGTAATGAAGCCACTGATGATGAAGGTATTGCTAAGGCTAAGACTTAGACTCACACTCACATCACAATGATCTATTGAAGGTGTGAAACAACTTGCAGCCTTCAGATGTAACTCAGCTTGTCCACGTGGATTGATGGATTTCCCCCCTCATTAACCGCCGCTATTTACTCATCATCTCCTCCCTGTTTGTGACTCTAACTGTTTCATATCTCTCCTCTCTACCTCTTTGCTCCTGTGATGCTTGAACAACCAGAAGAGAAGCCAAAGTTCAAGTGAGTATTTGTCTCAAAGCTGTTTTTATTCCTGAAAGTTACTTCCTCAGTATGATTTGCCTTTGCTTTGTCTTTGTTCAGACCCTCTGCACCAAAGATCCCTGATGGCGACAAAGTGGACTTTGATGTAAGCTGACATGTTTTGTTCACTGATGCAAATACAAGGAAAGTTAGCTCCACCACTATTCCATACATAATACATGATGACATGTTATGTGGCCAAGGTGCAACAAACAGAAGTGAAAACTGAAGCCATAAAAGTTCCTCTACTGCCCAGAGTGTGTTTTCAACATTTCAACATCAGTCCCCATGCAATAAATGTCCAACTTTACTACAGAAACAAACAGTCTGGAACAAAACAATTTTGGTCTGTATTCAACTGTACATGCGACTACTTTTTCTTATGGCTCTAAGTTATTTAGGGTGGGTACAGGTTAAGTGACAGGTGGGTGAACATACTGTATGTCCGACGTCCGCATATAAAATAAAGCAGCACACATAGAAAACATGGACATTCCTTTTTAAATTAGCTAGGAATTTCAGGGGAAACTAGTCAGCCCCTCATAGCTTGTCTAACTTCCTCTACAGGACATCCAAAAGAAACGTCAAAACAAAGACCTGATTGAGCTTCAGTCGTTGATCGATGCTCACTTTGAGTGCAGGAAGAAGGAGGAAGAAGAGCTCATCGCTCTCAAAGAACGAATTGTGAGCTTTTTATTCACATAAAAAACTAAAACATTAATTATTTCCTGCACATGGTAGAAATCATTGCATCCTGTCATCTAATTCTTGTTTTCAGGAGAAGCGTCGAGCTGAGCGAGCCGAGCAGCAGAGGATTCGTGCAGAGAAGGATAAAGAGCGTCAGGCCAGGAGGGAGGTATGCAACTTCCGCTGCTGTTGAAATGTCAGTGCTTTTGTTTTTGAACTTCACTCTACACACCTTTACTGTCCAGAAGCTTCACATCTGGTGCACATCTGACTAGGGATGGTTGGAGTTTACCGTTGGCTTCAGTTATGTGGAAAGGAACATCTCTGTCCTCATCTCACTCTTTTCAAGTAGTTCCCCTGGGCTCTAATCTAGATCCCCTTGTATTTTACGTGCTACCCAAGCATAAAACATAATATTTATTGTCACTGCTGCCACAGTAACTTGGGCTGTAGCTTGAAAAGAAAAAACAAGATGATACTCTTAATATTTATCATTTAAATAAAACCACACTGGGATGTGAATTGTGATGTTTTGAAAGGCTGAGCGGGTGAGAAAGGAGGAGGCCGATGCCCAGAGGAAGGCTGATGATGAAGCCAAGAAGAAGATTGCTCTGACCAACATGGGATCAGGCTTCAGCAGCCATCTGCAGCGGGTTCGTTTGAGTTCTCTTCCTCTTCTCCTTCTGTGTTTTTGTTGATGTGTTCAGATTTTATTTCGTTCCGTGGACATAGTTATAACGAGATAGGCTTTTCTAGATTGACCAAAGGAGAGGCAAGAAGCAGACTGAAAGAGAAAAGAAGAAGAAGATCATGGCAGAGAGATGCAAACCACTGACCGTCGACGCCCTGAGCGATGACAAGCTGAGGTAAAAAACAATAGTCATAGTTTATAATGCAGCAACTTCACACAGACCAGCAGAGATTCTGTTTCATTTAGAAGTAGGGGTAACAAAATCATCATGACACAATGAATCATGTTATTAGATTGTGATTGGTTCTGGTTTGTGTTTGTCAGGGAAAAGGCGAAGGAGCTGTGGGAGATGCTGCACACCCTGGAGGAAATTAAATATGACCACTGCGAGAAGCTCAAGAGACAGAGATATGAGGTGAGAGACACGTGTACATCTGAGTTAGGTGATCACACCCTGTCCCAGCACAAAGAGCAGATTTTAGGCAAAAGAATGGGGTGTGAAATACAGTAGATGCAGTAGTTTTAAAATCTGTTTTTCTGAGGTGTTAATGCCTGTGTGCTTCTGTCTGCAGGTCATCTCTCTCAGAAACCGCATCGATGAGCTGCAGAAACAGTGAGTGTTTGCTCACAAGCTGAGTGTGTGCATGACGTTCAAGGACACAAACTAAAACAATGGATGAAAAGTTACTGAACAAGTAGAGACAGTAACACTTTTAGTTTTCAGCCTTTATACAGTAAACAGTACATACATGTAGGCAATGCAATAGGTAATGAGGAGTTGATAATTACTCTCCATTAATTAACTTCAAAACATCCATTATAACTACATTATACACTGTTACAAAACATTTATTACATGTTTATATACTGCTTATTACTGTAAAGTTGAATAGGAGAGACTGCAGTTTAAATTTAGTGAATATTTTTTTCCTTATTTCTGTGTTTTAACTTTCAGTTTGTTGTGTCTCTTGTACACAACAAACTGAAGGTCAGTGCTCCACACTCTTGTTTATTTCTGTTACTGTGATTTTATTGTGTGTTGCTACTTCAACCCTTAAAACCCCTGTTTCTATTTTGCATCAGTCTGTCATTGCATGGTTTGCTCTTGCTTGCTATTCTTTATTACTGTAACATGTAGTTATATGATTGTCCACAGGAGGGCCCTGTAGCTCTGCATGAGAATTTGTCTTTTTTATGTAAAAACCATAACCATAAATCATAATCTAAATTACCTAAATAAACACAAACACCCAAGATGACCAAAAGTCAAAGAGGCCTCAACACCTTGATTTTTAAATTTTATCCTCAAAGTTCTTTTAATTCTAACTAGCCATAAACTTTTACCATCTCTATTACTTACAGTATAGTCATATCATTTTGCAGTTTATCCAACATAAAATGACACTCATGATTATAATTCAGACAAACGCTCACCACTGTCTTTTAAAAATAATTTGTTTAACTAAACAGAAGGAAAAAAAAGTTTACTTGGAAGCACACAGCATCATCACTATGCAAAAAGAGCTTTATAGCTGACTCAGACTATCAAAGGCAACACTTGTGCTTGCTTAAATGGTAGCGGGGCCAATCAAAGTCATCTTCCCAATACTACAGTATGGCTAAAGTTAAAAAACAAAAGTTAAAACAATGCCAATTTTAACCACCTTGTGTTCTTTATAAAGGGTTGTGGCATGCTAACATTGTAGAGAATCTGTGGAAGCGATCAAATATAATTTTCCTCCTCACCAGAGACCTCCTTCAGTATTGCTCCATCTTGTGTGTTGTGTGTATTACTGTAATGTGGTAGTATTATGGTGTTTGGGGTCATTTAGAAGATAAACCCTTCAGATCTGACTCTGTTTTTGCGCTCTGCGCCTTGCAGCAGCAAGAAGGGAGCTGCCTCACGCCGCAGGAAGTGAGCGGGCCCTCGGAGCCGGTCCAGTCAGACAGGAGGCCCCTCCCTCAGCTACAGTAGCAGCTCGCACCCTGGTGACACTCGCAGCTCGTGAACAATGGCAACAACTGGATGTCTTACTGCCTGTGTTTGCTTGAGTGACATGATTTTTTCTGGATGAATATAGTGCCAATAAAGAAATATTCAAAATGTCATCAAAGTGTTTATGTGGGGGGGGTGAAATAATCCATAACTTAAGAGCACAATATTATGAAATAATGATCCTTAGCAGTATCTAATTCATTACATCTACTAAACTTCATCAAAAGTGGATAAAAATGAAGGACTGGATCAAAAGAAATTAGTTAGTTTTGAGTAGTTTTTTTTTTTAAATAAAAGTCTAAGTCATGGACATACAGTATCAGCATTAAGGTGATGATGAATGAATGTTGTGCAGAGCGTTTCTGTCCCAAGGTGTTAAGGACGTATCAGAAACATGGGCTTATAACAGGGGTTTGTGTTGAATTGTTCTTTTGAGTTTCAAAGCAATGGAGACAAAGTGAGTCAGAATATAAATATTTCTTTATTAAAATATCATTCACTCATAAATAATGCATTCGAACATATAACACAACAATCCCTGAATTTCTTGTGTCTGTATGGTGTGTGTGTGTTTGTGTCTGTGTGTGTGTGTGTGTGTGTGTGTATTATGAACAAGCCACTCTTATTTACAGATGCACAAAATGGTCCTTGGTCTTTATGTATGCAGTGAAAATCTGCTCGTCTTCCTGGTTCTATATCAGACCTGCAGAATTCCCAGGAGGCTGGAGCCATGAAGCACCTGAGGGTCTGAGGGACACGTCAGGGGAAAATCTTCATCCAATCAGAAATCTTATCATCTTTGAGGGATGCTATAAAATCCCTCAGCTCCAGCAGCAGAGGGAATATTTGAGTGTTTCCCCATGATGCCTCCACAAAGATGGAGGGAGTAAGTCCGTCTCTGTTTGGTTTGAGTCCTCGGCTCCATCGGCTTCAGAGTGGCTCGTACAGACTGCTGGGTTCACCTGTGGGACTGGAGGCAGTGGGGCTGTTGTGAGGTGATCCGGGACCCCGGGGGACCACGCTGTCTCCTCCGGGGGCCATGGCTGGCTCTGTGCTGATCCGCTCTACGATGCTGGACAGACAGTCCAAACTGGAAATGAGGGACGGTTTAGTGCTGCTGGAATCTGTAGGGAAAAAAGGAAAAATGTCAGTTTGGACTGAAAATGTTGTTTTTTCTGTCACAATAGATGAACTCTGTCAAACGAACACAACAACCATGTCAAACTAAAAGATGCGCCTGTAAATTAGGGACATGGTAGGTACAGTATAATGTAATTTTACCCCTGAATTAACCAGCTTTCCTTTTATAATCCTAACAATTCTAATCCTTATATCAACTATTTATTTTGGGGGTTAATTAAGGAAGGAACCAAATCACTAGAGATTGCAGGAATTTTTATTATGCATCACTGCCTTCAATTGAATATGCATGAGAGTAACAGTATATTTTCCAACTTCAACTTCCAAAGGTTGAATTGATAACTACCATAACATTATATATTTGTCACATTAAAAGATAAATCTGAATCATTATGAAGGAAAGAGTAATATTAAAGGAAAATATGTATAATATATATGGCTGTTGCAGGAGACACCGATCACACATGTTCGCAGACATGAGTCCCATCTAAGCAGAGAATGAAACAGTTCATATGAAAACAGAAATTAGTAAGAGCAGACTTATTGTGAAACTCACCGTCTGTCCGGCTGCTGTTGCTGTTCTCACTTCTGTCCAAACACGGAGAGATGAAATCCATCTGCAAGCACAGATCAATAAATCAGTGAGTCCACAAATGGAATATCGATGATTAATCAGCAGGTAAAGAGCAGACACCGTTGACTTCATTATGTTTCAGTAAATAAAAAGTGAATACTAGTATTATTGTTTTATTCCTTTCAGTCTGTGTCTTATTAGCAAAATGTTATATCTTATCAAATCTTATCAAATCTGCTGCTCAAGAACAGAAAACACTATTGAAATTATACACACAATAAAGAGCTGCCTCTATGACTTGAGATATGCATCATGCAACATGACTGGAAACCTGTTTTATTTCCAAACTCTAACAAACGTGTAGAAAATCGATTTTTAAGTTGCTGTAAATGTGCATTTTCGATTTATCAGAATGAATCACTGTGTCCAGAAATAAATACCCAGGACACATTCTTCACATTTCATGAGGCAGCACATGAAATCTTCAGCTGTTGGACTCACCATGCCATCAGAGCAGTTGGAGCTGGGGCTGGAGGCGTCCGAGTCCCCGCTGTAGTGCTCAAGTGGAGGGTAGAAGCTGCTGTCACGGCCGACCCTCAGCAGCGACTGCAGGGACTCGATATAGCTGATGGCGTTGCGCAGGATCTCCACTTTGGGCAGCCTCTGGTTTGGATTGGAGGACGTGCAGCGTTTCAGGGTCTCAAAGGCGTCGTTGACTTTACCGAGTCTTCGTCTTTCTCTCATAGTCGCTGCTTTCCTCCTGTCTTCATTAGATGTCTTCCTCTTGCAGGCTTTGCAGGCCCACAGCAGGCAGTGGCCGGCTTGGTGGAGACCCCCAGGGGCCCTCACATGTTCATCCTTGGGGACATGTTGGTGGTGGTGATGATGATGATGATGATGGTCTTCTGGCTTCAGCAGGCCGACGTGCAACAGCCGAGAGTCCAGGTCATCAAAGAAGTTCATGTCAGCGGTGCTGAAGCAGGGGTCATCGTAGAGGTCGTCCGCTGAGGAGAGAGGAAAGGGGAGGTCGGGCAGATCCATCGGCCTCTGCAAACGATTCACCGATAGAGATGAGATGGTCAAGAGGAGGACAAGTCCACAAGAAAGTTTTGGATCTGACCAAAAAAGTAAAATAAAAATAAACAATAAACAATAGAAGGAGAGGGAACAAGAAAGGAAGCTGTTTCTAACCCTCACTCCTGTCACAATCAGCCGACCTGATTACAATAGAAACAGATGACAGAGGAGTGAGAGTGTTTTAAAGGAGCAGTCTGTGGAACCTCAGCTCTCCTGGCCCCTCACTCTGTCTTTAAATAGTTGGCAGTGAGGAGGCAGGGCTGTGGTGTGAGTGACCAATGGGCTGAGAGGTTTGTGTGTGTGTGCGTGTGTAGGGTGTGGTGGGGTCACTGAGGTGACACTCAGCAACAAAAAGGAAGCAATAAAACATCCATCTTTACAAATCAGTCTCACGTTGAGTCTGATGTTCACTTACATAATCACATAATTTACAAATACTACTATATTACATTATATGAAACATAATGGAACCTTTTAATTAAATATGGGGCTGAGATCTTTTGTGACACAAAGTGAAACAAAATGATTAATATGTAAAGAGGACATCGACTCTGTCCAAGACAACAAGGGAATATCATCAGTGCCATTTATGACATTATGTCCATAAAATCAAGTGAACATAAGAGCTGTTTGGGCTTAAATTCCCACAGAAATAACAGCACATTGTATTATTTTTCATATTTTATCTGATTTTGATTGTAAATATTTCAAACAAATGCTTCCATTCATATGTCTGCAATCTGAATTGCAGTACTTGATTCAGCTCCATCTTTATTTATATTTGTTTTAATTATACTGTCAATAGAGTCAATAGAGTAAAAGTTTGTTAATCGTTGCCTCTGGCTTTAAATTCATCGTGAGTTTTTCTGAATGATCCTAGTGTAAAAGTGAAGTCCCTCTGATGACTGAGCGCTTCAGTCTGTTGTCCTGCTGAGGAGGTCAGAGGTCACCGATGTGAAGAGCAGCTAGTTTAGGGTTTTAGGGCCGTCACTGGACAACAGTTTAGGACAATTTGTCCGAACAGGTGAAATGATGTCGACTCACGGACAGCTGATCTCTTATTTGTTTTAAGGTTTGTTTGAAGTGGACATCTGTTTTTTTTCCTGCAGTAACCGTCTCATCTCCGTTTAAACAAGCCACACTTTTATTGAACGTACTGTAGAACCGATAGTCTGTTGGTAAATGTGCATCTATCAGCAAAAGTTAACTTAGATTGTTGATCATGTAACCAATTGTGTAATTTAAATTCAAATAATCTGACTGTATGTTTTATCTAAGACCATTCTAAGGGTGATTTTTATTGTTTGATGAAGATTTGAATGACATTTGAAACCTTGTCAAAAAAAAAAAACATGACGTCATTCTCATATTATATTCAGAGCATGTGTTGTTGTGAGTTTTGCTGCTTATAATGTTGAGTTAAGCTTCCTTTCTAGTTTTCTTTGAGAGTGTTTGTGCTCACTTGTTGTCCTGTAGATGTGTGATTTCTCACAGTGGAGCTGCAGCATGGATCGGCTCAAATCGCAGACTCCTCACGGTTTCATGGGAAGGTGCTGTGTTAAATTTAGCAGCTCATGAAATCTAAGACGACGAGTGCCCTTCTACTGGGGGCTGGTATTATTTTGGAATTTCCCCCAACTCCCTCAGCTCCAACCCCCCTCTGTTCTGGTGGGAACATTCAAAATAACCAACATGAACCTGATGGGAACAGGTTTAGATAATGTCACTGTTGGTCTGATTTTAAATCATTCCACCTCAGTTAAATATTATGTATGTAGATGGATCAGATCATATTCTTACAGAACAGGTCGACTGTTAGCCACAGGCATCAATTGCACTTAATCAGATGTAACAATGCCTATGTCCCTGACAAATACACTACTGTACTATTGTAGTTCTACAATTAACATGTAAATATTTGGAGCAATGTCATATGTAGGCTAATTGTAATGTCATGTATGTATTTATGTTTATACTGATATTGTAAACATGTGCAATGTCCAATATGTGTGATAATCCAATAATAACTTTGTGATAATATAGTGTAAATGGCGTGTAAATATTAACCATGTTGGGGTTTTTAAGGGTTATTTTCTTTACATTTTTAATGTGGGGGATTATATTTCCGTTTTCATTACATTTGTGGAATGGATTTCCCAAATTGAAAACATTTGTTCTTTTCTATTTTCCTCAATCAATACAGTCACAATTATGATGTGAGAACATCTAGATTACAACAAAGTTAAAAACAAATTCAGTCCCAAATGCAACAGGTTAAGAATCACTAGTAGTTTCTGCTGTTATGGGTTTGGGAAATGGGTGCTTGTTCAATGCTGCTAAAAGCAAATATTGTATTAAACAGACGATAATCCAAAAATAGTTTTCCTGGACTGTCCTTATATAAACACATGAAGTCACAAAACTGGGGAGAAAGTCTCTGTTCCCATGCAGGATCAGTGTCTTTACGCAACAGTGGGATTTTGAAGTTTTCTCTTTATAGCCTCACACCCACAGTACGTGATGTGTGTATAATTACACCCCCGCATCAGCTCCCAGTGTTTACTGCTGTAATATGTTGTGACACTGTCAGACAGATACTGACTCACTTTTGTTTTGTGGCAGCCTCACCCCTTCCTTATTTCTCAAAAACTTTATCACACATGCATGAGTGTGACATGAGAGACCAGAGCTCCCCACACTCCTCCTCCTCCTCCTCCTTTCACTGCACTGGCTCAGCTTCACACTTTAACATCAGGTGAAGTTCAGTTTTTGTTGTTTAAATCTGGACTCACCAAAATGTTTATTTAGACATGAGCAGAAAGAAATTCAGAGGAAACTAAACCCACTGACGATGCTTATACTGAAGCAGCAGAATTTTTTTTTAATATGACTAGTGACTTTGCTTAATTTAGTTGTTTTATTTTTAGATCTGTTGTTGATTGTCACAAAATAATCAAAAAAATCTACTCTGGTGACATTGAGCTACATGACTGCACACAACATACACAAACAAACAGAGAGTGTTCACACTTTGTACAGACTGGTGGTGATATTGTGTCCCAACAGCGTCGTCAGGATACTGCAGGTGAACGTATCTCCTCTGTCTCCATGGTGGATGAAGAGCCTGCTGCTGGGATGTGGATGATCTGTGTAGTTCACCAAGATGGTAAGATGGTAAATCTGTCCTGAAGTGAATCCTATATAACATCTCCTCTGTTGCAAGAGGAGGAATCCTCATGTGACGGTCCTCATGGCCCCCGCTTCCTCCTCCACCTCCTTGTCCTTCTTCTTCTCTGGTTTGGCGGATGGTCATCATTGCCTCCATGACATTGTGGATTAAGGGGACAGGACAGGCTCAGGTCAGGTTGGGCTACATTTTTTGGGCCCAATTCAAGTTCTGATCTAGATCATGTGATGCTGACATGAGGCATGAAACACAGCAGTCACATAACAGTGTGTTAAAACGGATGCTAAAATCTCAGTGACAATCATGAAAATCACATCAGAGCAATTTTAAATGGCCTTCTGGGCTTTGGTGCACATGTCCAGTGAAATATGTTCTAATGAAATATTTTGTTAAGCAAAAAAGGCAATTACCTACCTATCACTCAAAAGTGCTAATTAATGAGCAGAACACTGAGTTGAGTGCAGCTGCAGTAGAAGTTCTGGTAGAAAAATGTCCGCAGCAAGGCGTTTACAGAAGTCAGTGAAAAACATTCTGACCTAAAAGTGAAGAGAGAGTTGAGATAGTTTAGTTGTGTTGTTGTGTTGAAGAGTCTCAGTCTTTTCCCAGCTGACAGTGTAAACGATCATCTGTCCTCCATCCAGATTTCCCCTGCTTTCTGACTTTGGCTGAAGCTCTTAATCCCATTTCCGTCAGCTCAGTGCTACAGCGAATGGGTCACGTTTCATAAGGACCTTTGGTTTCCCACTGGGGACTGATGCCAGATCAGTTTATAACATCAGGTACCAGGAGAAGATATTTTCATTGGGCTTGTTAAAGTCAGTTGTATCAAATTAGTCAAATCACTCAACATAATAATATTTTTCAAAATCCACAAATCAAATATATATTCATTATATTCTTTTTCCTGTGTCTGCCACTGTTATATTTAGTGAGGGGGCTTAGCGCTCTTATTTGGACTCACCATTCCAGGCAGATAAAAGCATGAAAATTGGGGTAACACTTTCTATGAGGCCCCTCCTTATAATGCATTATGATGCGATCATAATGCGGTTATAATGAGGTTATGATTTTATAATTAGTGTTATAATGACTTATACATGTTCATGATATGTTATAATGACAATTATCAGCAGATTATAATGTTTTTTTATAATGTGTTATAAGGGTTCAAGCATCATAATGTATCATAAAGTATTATACATGTAACTAATCTCTCATGAACGCATTATAATCACAGTTATAATACATTATAACATGATTATAATTTATTATAAATGTTATGTCAAATAATGGTTGTATGAGAGGGTATAATGCTTTTAGTGATTATAAACCATTATGAGTGGTCACTGGATGCGTTTAGTAAAGTGAGGACACTTACACACATACATTAAGTTGTTTATAAGCAGTCATTGGATGCTTTAAAGCAGATATCAGCGATCCGGCCATTTTGGCTAATGCTGCGTTCAAGGCAGGCTTTTGAAACCGTAAGTTACAGCTTCAAGTCACGACTGCGACTTTGTAGCGTTCCAGGCAACCCGTAACTCATGTTTTTACCATCCTGTTGCCTGTGAAAGTGCACTATGACGGCCACTCGTAACTTCCGACCCGTGAACTCGTACCAGATCGAACAGGTATGACTTCACAGGAAGGAAAAACACAAGTTACGAGTTTCCTTGAACGCACCATGAGTTAGCAGCCCCCGCCCTCGTCATGGATCTATTGGTCCTCGTCCCTACAGTAGGTCACCACATTCATGCGCATCCCTTGGCTGCACACACAGCCCTTCATGCCGTTCTCTCTCCTCATTGGATAACACTTATATCCCACACCAAATGTCCCATGGACACAGTTAAAATCCTGGTTAGCATTAAAACATTTTGACGCACATTTTTTTACGTAAATATTTTTCCTAAAAGTATTCACAATACCAACAAAACACTATGTAAAATGAAAAGTTACACGCTAAATCATAATATTCATAACAGTACATTTATTTCTGCATTTTACATGAACAATTACACAAGTGTGAAAAGGTTGGACTTGCATTCACTCCATTATGCTACTATAATGTTATACATGTGCTATATAATCATTTCAATGTTTTGAACAATTAATATTGTTTCTTCATTTATCTTGTCTTGAACTTTCTGTGTGCAGGAGCACTCCTCATGCTAGACTGGTGGCTGGAGAGAGTGGAGGGTGGAGGGTTATTTCTTTCCTGACAGGACTTTCATACTGTCTGTTGAGGGTAGTGATACAGTGCTGACTGGTTCAGTGGACGCCTTTGGTGCTACAAGAAAGATGAACATGCATATTGTTAGTCTCAGCTCACAGCTTTATGTGACTGTTGTTACTTGTTTAGTGTCACTGAGAGGATTACCTACATGAGGCCACTGAGACAAAGCTGACCACTCTTCTCCAGCTGTTCCTGGGATCCTCCATCCTTCTGTCTGGGTCTGGGAGTCCAGTGTTGGACTCAGGTCTTCCACATTCTTACTTCATGGGGGTTGATGCAGAGTTCTACTTGCTTCTAGCCTGACTCTCGCCAGACCCTTGTAGTTCCGCAAAGCTCCAGCAGAGGCGCTACGCTCAGCTTCACACAAGGGTCTGGACTCGAGGCCAATGCAAACTCCTGCACGGGAGCAAAAAATAATGAACCAATCAGGATCGCCGGGCGGGACTTTCGATTCAAACAACAATGGCGGCTCGCAGCGAGGAGTCGTGCTTTAGCATTGATTCTGCTATTTCAACTGTTTTGTCGAATCTATCGAATATTAATTCTTTTAAAGACGAACAGAGAACTGTTTTAAAGACATTTATTGGTGGCAAGGATGTTTTCGCTCTTCTTCCGACCGGGAAGTGGCAAGTGGTTTATCCAATCACATGCAAGGATTTTTTTACAAGGCCCCGCCTTCTGAAATACATCGCCTATGGAGCAGTCCCAGACCCTTGTGTGGAGCTCAGCGTAGCTTTGCGGAATACAAGGATCTGGCGAGAGTCAGGCTAACTTGCTTCACCTGTACCAACAAAAAGAAAGAATACAAAAAACAGGTTATAAAGATTAAATGACTTCTTACATATTACCATAGCTGGTGGTGAAGCAGTGGTTCTTAGCATTGAGTAGTCGTCTTTGCCTGGAACTTGACTGCAGGGATCTCCATCTCATTCAGCCAGACCTGAGGAAATTAGCTTCAAAATACAAAGAAAGTAAAACAAATAGTTAAATATGTGAAATTAACAATTTTTGTTGATGGTATTAATACAAAATCTCTTACCTCTGGTACAAATTTCAAATTAATTTCATTTATATAGCACCTTAAAAGCAAACATGTTGAGGCTTGAGGTTGTGGTGGTGAAGTCGGACCTGAGGTTGATGGAGTTGGATCCTGAAGGATTTTCTCAGTGTCCCATCCAGACCTTTTCTTACTTACCCTGCTACCATCATTAGGAACAAGAGAAAACTGCTGTTGGTAGCCATGCTAAGGTTGTGGTGGTGGAGTTGAGGACTGAGGTTGTGGTGGTGGAGTCCAGCCTGAGGTTGATGGAGTTGGCTCCTGAAGGATTTCCTCAGTGTTGTATCCGTGCTTTTTCTTACTTACCCGTTAAGAACAAGAGAAAACTCTTGTTGGTAGCCATGCTAAGGTTGTGGTGGTGGAGCTTAGGCATGATGTTGTGATGGTAAAGCTGAGGCCTGAGGTTGAAGGAGTTGGCTCCTGAAGGATTTCCTCAGTGTCCCATCTGGGCCTTTTCTTACTTACCTGCTAACATCATTAAGAACAAGAGAAAACTCTTGCTGGTAGCCATGCCTACTTCAAGCATCATTCCAAAGGGACATCATCACTAGTCGGAGTCGGTAGCATCAAACCAGGAGGGCAGGTCAGCACGACTAAGCCAGGGTCCTGTGGTTGTGGTGGGGCTGGTGCCGGAGGTTGAAGGAGTGGGCTCCTGGGGGCTTCCCTCGAAGTCCAGTCTGGGCCTCTTCCTACCCAGCAGCTCACTGTCGCTCTCCTCCCTGCTTCTTCTGGTGGAACCATGGCCTGAGGTGGAGGGAACAGGGTCTTCAGAGCTGCTGGGACCAGCAGGAGGAAGAACTCCAGGCAGTTGCTCCTCAGGAAGCCGTGGGTGTGGAGCAGGAGAAAACCTTCGTCGCAAGCCGTGCCAGAAGTCCTCTGGGGGGAATTCCTGGTCCAGAGGGGAGCGATGGCCGTCGTCCTCATCTTCGTCTTCCTCCAACTCCGACAGGCTGCCATAGCCAGACTCTTCACTGGACCAGTCTTCCTCCAGATCCGAATCTTCATCCTCCTCTTCAAACTCCATATCTTTGTCCTCCTCCACATCCTCCTCTTCGTCTGAAGAAAGGACGATGGGGACATCCTCCTCTTCGTCTGAAGAAAGAACGATGACATCCTCCTCTTCGGGGCGTTGGATGGCTGGCTGAAAGGGGTCACCTGAGGGGAGAAAGTTAAAGCAACTAAAGACTTGTACTCACAGCTTAAACTGTACCATAATATCAATATCAATATCAATATACAATAATAGATGATTGGCCCAAACCAATAACAGATTATAAATTGGAACAGTGATGTTGGATTTTAGCACAGCTTTTGATCTTGTCGACCACAAAATGCTAATTATAAAACTATAATGATTATAAATTCTCAGATATTAACTGGATGCAAAGCTATCTGTTCAACAGACAGCAATGTGTCACATCTACAGGAACTTTTTCTAGTTGTAAAACATTGAATTGTGGCCTTCCTCTGTCTTGGACCTTTTTGTAAATTATATTTATATATTTAAAAAAAACAACAACAACAAACAAACAGACAAAAAAAACCCTGAGACCTGAGCAGCATACTTCAAAAGCTGAAACTGAATATTTCAAAAACTGCCAAGCAGTCTGGTCAAATGCAACCAAACTACAACTAAATCAAATCCAGCTAACTCCAAATAGAGATGCAACACTTGTTCTGCATTGCTCATTTAGGACAGCACAGTGTCAAAAAAATGCACAATGAGTTGTCATGGATGACAGCTGGGAGACTAGCTTGTAACCTAGTTCTGTTTTTGCAAAACATTTATAGGCCTACTGTACATCACCTAATGTAGTTGTTATTAATCTATATTGCAGACACAATAATCCAGTCCATATCAACAACAACAAACTTAAAACAGATGTAGAGAGAGAATCAATTATCAGGGAACAGTATTATTATATTATATAGCAGCAGTCCAGCATTGTAGGCCATTATGAGCCGCCGCACACTGCTTGTCCTATAGTTTCACCACAGACGAGTTATAGGTGTGCAGAAAGAAAGAAAGGTCTGAATAGGGAACATTTAACATGAGATGAGTATACTAAACCTACGAAGGAGCATATTAGCTTGAGCATATTGCTTAGGACACTGCCTATAATGTCTATCAAAAGAGGAGACAAAATGCCACCGGCAAACACCATTATTTAGGAAATGGGGCACGACATAACATTACCCCATTTAACCCTCATTGTTTGGTTTGTTTAAAAATAATTTTTCATGATTAATTCATTAGATGCATGCATCTATGAAACACAAAAATACAGTGGAAGTTTGACTTATAATGAGCAACAATTTCCTGGAGAGCAGAAATACACAATTTTTCCTTTTAAAACCAAATTGACCATGGTTAAAATTCACATTTCTACTCTTTTTCTTTCAAGCACTTTAGATACAATACTAGCAAAGGCAACAGGTTATCTATTTATGCAATTTCCCAACCCTGTCCTTAATGACAGGCACCAATAGAACACAGGTGAAAGAATTTTTAAGTGGTGTAATGGTATATTTTCAACATTCATGGAGATGATAATTGTTAAAAGTAGTAGCCATATGTCCATAAAATCTATAGCTGCATGAGCATCTGCTGTACACAGGCAGTAGTCAAGTCACTACAAAATTGCAGTAGGTGTTTATAGAGATTTCTGATCAGACAAATTAGCATTAAATCCCTAATAACAAAGACACAGATGAATCAATGTCCTCAATGGAGGAATCCTCAAATTCACAAGACTCATAAGTATTCATGAGTGTAAACTTCTTTTTATTACAATTAAAAAATCTGTGGGATTAAGGATGGAAATTAGCCTAGAGCTAAATCTGGTGTATTTACATTTAGTGTCCTGTTACAAATAAACAAATTAATGAAAAAGAAAAAATAATTTAAAGCCCAATAGCCCAATCAAGACAAATGGATCAGGTCCTATTCCAAAATACAGCCACACCTCCAGCTATCATCCCTTGTAATATTTTTGTGCTGAGGCCTGTTGATTCTAGCACCATAAAAGTCCTTATGTAATATTATTGTATACATCAAATTGAGCATATGAACTTTGATAAAATAATAATATTGAAATTGTGGACCCCAGGAAGAATAGTGCCTGCTGAGGCTGTGACTAATGGGGATCTATAATAAACAACTAACCCGGACTATGGGGTGGAGCAACACATTAAGAGCTCCTGCAAGATCCTGCAATATTCAGACACTTCTTTAGTTTATCTCACTCTGTTGGTTAACTTTGATGAATATTCAAACATTAGGTAACACATTTGCGAAACCTGAAGTGAGAATATATCGATATTTCAACTGCACAATTTAATTCAAGCTTCCATCAAAACAAAAACAGATGCCTGACTGCCCACAGGGAGGCCTGCGCCTAGTCTCGCTCGCCTGCTCGCCAGACTCTCCTCCAAAGCGAGTGGTGACAACATTCTGACACTCAAAGTTCCATTGTTGCTATGGTGCATTAAAAAAAGCTCATTTGGCATTTTATAAATTTTCCTCATTAATTTTGCCTTTTTAACCTTTTAAACTTGGAAAAATATATATCCCAAATCTAAATAACAAATATTTCAAACTAAAATACAATTATTCATTTATTCCACAGTTCTCCCGCCTCTTAACACATTCTAGTCACAAAGCATCCACAGAGAAATGTTCCTTGAAGGTCAAAACTGTGCACCTTTAAATCTAAAATGTTTACTTTACTTTCCCACTGAGAGAGCTTTCAATGGTTTCAGATAGTTTAAATATTACATTTGCAAATACGAAAACATGACTTTGTCTTACCTGGGCGCTGGACGTCCATCTCTCCGGTGACTCCAGCCAGGGGGTGTCCCACGGCGAACAGCGGGCGGCTGAGGGCCATGTCCTCTCCTTGGGTCCCTTGGTCCAAAAGGTCCAAGTAGGTTGTCCTCCAATGGATCCGATGTCCAAGTAGTTGTCCTCCGGGGTCCAAGTAGTTGTCCTCCGATGTCCAAGTTGTCCTCCAAGAAATCCGGTGTCCAAGTGGTTGTCTTCCAGCAATGAGTAGGCTATCTTTCAAGGTTTAGCTTAGCTTTCCAGTGGTTAGCTTCGCAGAGGGTTTTTGCAGCAGGTCAGCTCAGCGTCCAGGTGCAAAAGGAACGTTATGATTGACGTGCAGAGTTTATATAGCATCGGTTGCGTCATCGTTCTGTTTCCATTACTGTGCGTGCGATTTTTCTTACGTTTCTTCACATAGCCTAATCTTTTTTTCCCCCTCGTCAGATGCCATTATTTGTTAATGCTGCATGTTTATTCTAAGTGACTGAAAGAGTCAATATCAAAATAATAAACTGTTTCCTGTATAACTTGCTCTTCACGGTGTGAAAAGGTCCCGTAAACAAACAACTGTTGAAAGATATGGGATGTCCGTATCTGTTGTGTATTGCCCCTCTCTCCATATTGACAATGAACTTTTCTTCCAAGAAACAATTCTCAGGCTTTCTGCTGTTTTATTCCCCTCCATGAAGGTTTTCTCACACCTGTTGCTGTTTTTGTGTGTGTTATTTCTAGCAACTGTAGGGGGCGTTAGACACTGAGCAAATGCACTGAAAGTCAAGGCAGCAGTGAAACCAAAGATATTCAATAAATGGAAAGAGTGCGTTTGATTTCAACTGGCGTTGATTCGCAGCTTGTCCCATGCTGCTTGTGTGCCCGCGGGGGCGGGACTCATTGGAGCTCCGCTCCGGTCAAACATGGTGCTGAATGTAAACGCACCCCACCAGCGCACAGCGTGAAGAGAGAGAGAGAGAGAAGGAGACGGAGGGTGCAGCTACTGTAGCCTACTGTAGCGAGTTTAGTGGGTTAGCGAGGTATTTTGCCAGGCTCTCCTGTACTACAAAGGTGGCTCTCTTTTAACCCGGCTAGATCTCCAGTCCATGGTAATTTATCCTTATGCGATTCTTTTTTTGGGTGTTTGGTGTTTAACTAGCTAATAATGTATCATGACTTCCTATAACCCAACAGACTGTCCTCACTTTACTTAAAGCATCCAATGACTGCTTATAAACAATAATGTATCATGACTTTCTATAAGTGTCCTCACTTAACTTTATGCATCCAATGACCGCTTATAATGGGTTATAACCACTGTTTACGCATTATACCATCTCATGCGACATTATTTGACATAACACTTATGATAAATTATAATCATGTTATAATGTATTATAACTGTGATTATAATGCGTTCATGAGAGATTAGTTATAATACTTTATGATACATTATGATGCTTGAACCCTTATAACACATTATGAAAAAACAACATTATAATCTGCTTATAATTGTTATTATAACACATCATGAACATGTATAAGTCATTATAACACTAATTATAAAATCATTATAACCGCATTATGATCGCATCATAATGCATTATAAGGAGGGGCCTCATAGAAAGTGTTACCAAAATGGGCATGGGGCTTCGTAAAGGATTTTAGCCTAGGAGCCCACCAGAAGATCTTGTAACTCTTGACAGTCACAACTGCATAGATGCATCTGTGGTAAATACAGTGCACATCATGGGAAAGAAAGGTGCATGGTGAGCGCACTGTACTGGTCATTCAGGTGCTGCCAATTTATTTTATTCATCTTTGAGATAGTTCTATTCTAGTTCTATTCTCACTTTCATTTGTGTCCAGATGTGTTGAATTAAATTGTTTGGATGTGATTTTGAAAGGCACCCACCTGTCTAAATAAGGCCTTGCAGAGTTTAGGGACTAAACTATAGCAAAGCACAGATCTGGAAAAGGCTACAAAAAAGACCAGCTGCACTTATTGTTTCTAAGAGAACAGTGGCCTCCATCATTCTTTCATGGAGAAAGTTTGGGTCAACCGACCAGCCAAACTGAACAGTTGGGGGAGAAGAGAGAAGTAACAACCCAAAAAACACCCTGGAGATAGGAGAGTTTCAGGAGATCAACCATTGCTGCAGCTTCCACTAATGTGGGCTGTATGAGTGGCCCGACGAAAGCCTCTCCCCAATGTTAGACACTCACAATCTTTAGGTGGTTGTTTGCAAATACTTTGCAGCCTTGTCTTGCACTGACCAAGGCTCTTCTCCCCCAACTGTTTAGTTCGGTGGGACGGCCAGCTCTAAGAAGGCAAGGCAAGGCAAGAAGAGTCCTGGTTGACCCAACTTCCTCCATATAAGAATGACAGAGGCCACTCTTTGCTCTTAGAAACAGTAAATAGAGCAGAATATTTAATTTTCCTTTAATTTCCATGTGATAATGTCAAAAAAAAAATAGCCAGGAAAGACAAGTTACTTATCATTTTGGTGAGTTATTCAAATGAGCTGTGAGGTCTTATTTAGACAGGTGTGTCTTTCAAATCATGGCCAAACTAGTTTATTCAACAAAGCTGGACTCAAATGAAGGTGTAGAACCTGAATGGCCTACATGAGTATCACAGAAAAGGGTCTGAATACATTTCTTTCTTTCTTTTTATTAAATTGCAAAAAGTTCTAAAATCCTGCGTTTGTGCTGTCATTAAGGGAGGCTGAGTGTAGCTTGATGAGGGAAAAAAAATGCATATTCTCAATTTCAACATACACATAAGAGGGCTCAGATTTTAAACTCACTCTCTCTGGACAATGCAACAGCTATCTTGACTTTCACTTGGGACAAGCTCAGGGAGCTTTGGCAGAAGAAGGTTGGTGTCAACTGCTCTCTCTCATTATTTAGGTTCTTCCCAATAGATGTCAATGGTTAGAAAACTGAAATGAGACAATTTGTTTACACTGCAGTGTCTTGGTCGATATGGTTCCTTTCATGAATCAACCATCTCCATACTCATGCTTTCTCAACACTGAATCAAATACCTGATTCAGTGTCATATGATTCACCACATCATATTTGAAGGTTGATGCACATCATCAGACAAATTTAGAGTTGATGTTTATCTTTGCTGCCATTTTTCAGAAAGTGTCAATATTTGTTTGTTAGTTTTATCCACTGTATGACTGACAGATTTGACAGATTTTGCTCTGATCACTAATTAGCTCAGTCCACTCACGTGTTTGGTTGAAGTTTGTCTCTGGTGTTTTTTTTTGTTTGTTTTTTTTCAAAGTGAAAACCAACAAGCAGTAAATCCTGGGTCCATTCACCTGTCGTCAACGTCATCATCAAAGCTCAAACGAGGAAACCATGGAGCTTCAGTCTGATGTGATCGGACATGTCGGGACACGCGGAGCAGGGCCGCAGCCTGCTGGAACTGGATGTGGATTCCAGATGGATCGGGGCTCAGAGGGACTCTCCAAACACAAACACTCCCACCAACTACCCCCTTCCTCCCCACTGGTTTATAACTCCTGTCCATGACTTTTGCCTTGTGATGTGTTCAGACAACACTCTGTTGTTTCTTTAAGGCCTTAAACCCTCAGACCTGAAACTGTAAGAGACCCAGAAAATCAGAGTTTCTTTTTTTGTCATTTTCCCTTTTTAAAGGGATGTTCCAACATTTAGGCAAATTCGCCTATTGCCATAAACCCTATAATTTTAGGAGTAGGTTCATTACCATGAATTGACGGTGCAAGCTGTTTTGAGATCAGCTTGGCAGAGACTCGGGCTGCTCAGCTGATGCAACGGTGGCTCATGGTGTTATATACTTAGTCGTCTTATGATATAACTATAAATGAGGAGACGGAGACCGGGAGCTTCTTGCACGTCTGCCTGTATGGCAGGTTTACTCAGAACTCAGGACTACAACATGACGTCATCACAACAGATGCCGCAGGGGCGCAACGGGATCCCTGTAGGGACAATCTCAGGGCGTAAATACACAACATATCCCTCCCCCTTTACTTTTGATGTACCCTTAATAAAGTCAAACATTTTTCTAACTCTGTATTCTCATTTAAAGTCTCTGGTTCAAATACACAATATATAATGAACTTTTAATAAACATGGCAGTGCTATAGAAGAAGTACTTTAACTACGGAGAGAGGGTAGACTACCTCAATCCGGACTGAACCCTGGGGGATTATTCTGCCCCAATGTGATGGGTTAGTCGCTATACTATAATGACAGTTTGTCAGGAGGTCGTCTGTTTCTTCTGGGATAAGTACGACCTGTCACAGTCACAGTGTCTCTCGGTGAGGACTGAATGAGTCCTGGACTGGGAGTGATGCCTGACACCGGCACCTGAGCAGGCTTAGGTGTGCCTGGAACACTGTCCATCTCTGAAGTTGGCTTCTGTGGCTCTTCAGATGATTGATGTTGCTCTAGATGGACCTCCGGCTCAGGAACAACAGACGGTCCCGGAGATGAGTCATCACATGAACCAGAAGTGCGGAGCAATTGATCAACATGTCTTCTCCAGACGAGATGATCACTGGTTTCCACAGTGTATGACACAGGACCTGTTTTGGCCACAACTGTTGCAGGTGTCCACTTAACACCACTGGTGTAACTCCGGGCGAGCACCTTATCTCCTGCTGTGAAGCTCCTGAACTTTGCTTTTGCTCGTCTTTCCATTTGAGCTCTCTGTTGAAGGTGAACGACCTCTTTAGTCTTCTGTGGTCTCAAAAGGTCAAGTCGAGTGCGGAGCTGTCTCTTGAACATAGACGAAGCAGGAGACACTTTTGTTGTAGCATGAGGTGTATTTCTGTATGACAACAAAAATGCACTGAGGCGTCGGTTGAGGGACTGCGTGCTTTGAGAGGACTTGAGAGCTTGCTTCATAGTCTGTACAAATCTTTCCGCGAGCCCATTTGTGGCGGGGTGATAAGGCGCAGACTTAATGTGCTGAATACCGTTCTCTTCCATGAACGTCTTGAACTCTTCAGACACTAGCTGTGGGCCGTTATCACTGACGAGTTGTTGTGGGAGACCAAAACGGCTGAAGATCGATCTTAGCTCTTCAATTGTCTTCTCTGAGGAAGTGCCTTTCATTATTGCGACTTCTGGCCATTTGGTGTGGGCGTCGACCACCACCAGGAACACGCGGCCCTCCAGTGGCCCAGCAAAGTCCACGTGGACTCTTTGCCACGGTTGTTCTGGCCAGTCCCATGGATGTAAGGGCGCCAGCTGTGGGATATTTCTTAGTCTCTGGCAGTCAGGGCAGGATTTCGCCTTCTCCTCAATGGCAGCATCCAGGCCCGGCCACCAGAAATAACTGCGGGCGATTTCTTTCATTCGCACGACACCACAGTGTCCAGTATGCAGCTCAGCCAGCACTTTACCTCTAAGAGGTGGTGGGATGATGACGCGGTAGCCCCACAATAAGCATCCAGACTGGATCGAAAGTTCATCTCGTCTCACCAGGTAAGGCTTAAAGCTGGGTGTCATCTCTCCTCCCCTCCCCCGAGCGATGATATCCATGACCTCAGACAAAACTGGGTCCGTGCGTGTGTGCTTCTTCACGTGAGCTGCGGTGACTGGAGCAGCCGACACACCCTTGAAGTAAAAGATCTCCGCTTGTGTGGGCTCAGAGTGTGTGACAGGCAAAGGGAGCCGTGAGAGCCCGTCAGCATTTTGATGTTGGTCAGACTTCCTGTACTTGATCTCATACTGGTGGGCAGACAACAGCAGAGCCCATCGCTGCATACGGCTGGCCGCCAGCGATGGAATGCCAGTATGAGGACCAAAGATGGAGGTTAAAGGTCGATGGTCTGTCAGTAGCGTGAATTTCCTGCCGAAGAGATACTGATGGAATTTCTTAACTCCAAACACTATAGACAGTGCTTCACGCTCAATCTGAGCGTAATTGCTTTCCGCTTTGCTCAGCGTCCTCGATGCAAAGGCAATCGGTCTCTCTTCTCCAGATGGCATGATGTGCGACACGACTGCACCCACTCCATAAGGTGAGGCGTCGCATGCCAGCTGAAGAGGCAGGTTGGGGTCAAAGTGGGCGAGAGCCTCAGATTTGGCGAGGGCCGTCTTTACATCTCTGAAAGCTGTCTCACATTTGTCTGTCCACTTCCATGTTGTTGTTTTGTTAAGCAGTTCGTGTAGTGGCTTAAGTTTGTTGGCGAGGTTAGACACAAATCTTGCATAGTATGTCAGCAGGCCAAGGAAAGATCTCAGTTGACTCACATTTGTGGGAGATGGAGCCTCCACAATAGCCTTCACTTTTGATGGAGCTTTGTGGAGACCTGTGCAGTCAATTACATGTCCCAAGTACTCAACAGATGGTCTGAAAAACTCACACTTGTCTTTCCGGACTTTCAAACCATACTCCTCCAGCCGTTGTAGTGTTGCATCCAGATTCCTTAGGTGCGACTGCTCATCTGGTCCTGTGATGAGCAGGTCATCCAGGTAGCACTGAACCCCTGAAAGCCCGCTGAGGATCTGGTCCATTGCTCTTTGGAACAGCGCTGGAGCAGAGGTGATCCCGAAAGGGAGCCTCTGGTACCTGTACAGTCCTTTGTGTGTCACAATAGTCAACAGCTCCTGTGACTCACGTTCCACGTGCATCTGAAGATATGCTTGAGACAAATCTATCTTACTAAACTTCTGTCCTCCAGCCAAACATGAGAAGAGGTCATCAATGAGGGGTAATGGATACTTTTCTGTTGTCAGCACCGGATTTACAGTTACTTTAAAGTCACCACAAATTCTTGGGGCACCGTCTTTTTTCATAACGGGAACGATGGGTGTAGCCCATTCACTTGTGCTTACAGGTTCCAGAACCCCACTCTTCACTAACCTGTCTAGTTCTGCCTCAACTTTTGGTTTGATGGCATACGGTACTGGTCTCGCTTTTAGGCACTTGGGTGTGCTGCCGGGTTTGATTGTCAGTTTAACCATAATGTCTTTCATGCTGCCAAGTTCTCCATCAAACACCTTGGGATGCTTCTTTAAAATCTCCTGTAGGGGACTTGTTTCACCATCCGAAACCATGAACACTCCTTGCCAGTCCAGCTTGATCTTTTTTAGCCATCGGCGACCTAGCAGAGCTGGACGGTTTCCTGAAATGATGTACAGTGGAAGAGTCGCTCTCTGCTTGTTGTGTTCCACTGTCACATTCACAACTCCCAACACTGGAACAGACTCACCAGTGTATGTCCTTAACTTCAGCTTTGTCTCTCGAAGAGCAAGGTGCTGCAGTTTCTCTTTGTACACAACTTCAGATACCATGGATACACGTGTACCAGTGTCCACCTGCATCCGCACTGGTTTACTCTCCAGAAGTGGTGTGACCCAGTATCCATCATCATCATTGTCCATAACAGATAAAACATGTACAGTATCTTCATCGGACTCACACTCACTCTGTTCATCCTGTTCATGGTCCATTTTGTTCACACGTTTATTTTTGTTTCTGTGGAAGCCACCTCTCCTTTTGTCGTTGAACTGTTTGTGTGTCTGTGTCTTTTTATTTCTGCAGGCACGTTCGATGTGGCCTTTCTTACCACAGTTTCTACAGTCTAAGTCTTTACACCAACACTCTGGTGCCTGGTGCCCTGCTTTTCCACAACGGTAACATAGCTGGCCAGGTGCTGCTTTCTTGGTGGATTCAGCGGACATCTTATGCACTTGGGTTGATGCACTTAGCTGTTGTGCTTCTTTGGCAGCCATCTCCATTGATGTGCTGATCTCAATAGCTTTATCCAGTCTCAGATTAGCTTCAGTCAGTAGCCGTTTCTGGATAGCCTCACTGCGTAAACCACACACCAGCCGGTCACGTATGGTATCATTGAGTGAAAGTCCAAATTCACAATATTCAGATAACTGTTTCAGTACAGCTACAAATTGTGAAACAGATTCACCCTCTTCCTGGTTCCTTTTATGGAATCTGAATCTCTCTGCAATGATCAGTGGCTTCGGGGAATAGTGGTTCTTTAATATTGTCACTATCTCATCATAGGACTTCTCTCCTGGCTTGGCAGGTTGCACTAGACTGCGCAGTAGGTTGAATGTTTTTCCTCCCATAACACTTAAAAATGTTGGTACAATAACATCCCCTTTGATGTTGTTAGCAAGGGCAAAGTATTCAAACCTTTCTGTGTATGAACTCCATTGCTCTGTATTTTCTTCAAATGGCCCAATATTTCCGACCAGCGCAGCCATTTCTGAATGTTCCTTCAGCAATTAGTCTTGTCCCTCTGCTCAGTCAGCTGTTATTTCCGTTTTTCCTTTAACTTACTGCTTTTCTTTATGTCTTTCAGTTGTGTCACACAGTCCTTCCCTTTTTCCTTTGCTCCGGTCTCTTTTCCACCGCGGAGATTTCTCCTTCCCCCGTAGCAACGCTGTCCTCCGGCGCGGCGCGGTCCCGTCTACACACCGGAGCAGCTAGCTCAGCACCGCAGGTAGCCACAGCGTCACGTCGTACGCGCGCCGACCAAACTCATAAAACTCGGACTTTCCGCCGAAAAACAACAAACGTGAGGCCGTACCTCGTCGCCAGTTTTGTTATATACTTAGTCGTCTTATGATATAACTATAAATGAGGAGACGGAGACCGGGAGCTTCTTGCACGTCTGCCTGTATGGCAGGTTTACTCAGAACTCAGGACTACAACATGACGTCATCACAACAGATGCCGCAGGGGCGCAACGGGATCCCTGTAGGGACAATCTCAGGGCGTAAATACACAACACATGGTAATTCTATGTTTCCCTCATCAAACTAAATACACAATCCAACAACTCCAAAATGCTAACATTCCATTATAATTTCATAGCGTGGTGAATGTGCAGGTCACAACTTGTCCACAGAGCGTTTTGGAGTTGTTGGATTGTGTATTTGATGAGTTTGATGAGGGAAAGCCTGGAAATACCGTGCACCATGCAGAGCTCACGTCTGCCCCGCCGATCTCAAAACGTACTCCTAAAACTATAGGGATTATGGCAATAGGCGAATTTGCCAAAATGCTGAAATATCCCTTTATCATGTATTCTCCATAAAAATCCTTGTATTCATTTTAAAATAGTGTCATGTCCCAGCAAGAAAGAAAGAAAGAAAGAAAACATACAAGCAAAAACAGGGTGTTACTGTACATGCCTGAGATTAAAAGTCAGAATTTTCAGGTTTAAAGTCTCAAACTTAGGAAGAAGACGTAAATATTTTCTAAAAAAAATAAATAAATAAAAGAACACAATATTTATGAGGTAGGGAAGGAAACACGTCTACAAATAAATACAATCATTAAACAAAACAAACTGTGACTATTTGGGACTATTTGAAAGAAAAATTGTGACTTATCCATCCCATACCATGGGGTTCAAGTTTTCACATTGCCAGGGTATTTTTGTTTATTTATTTAATTTAGTAATTTATACTAACTAGTAAAATGTACCTACATATGCAGAGCAGCAAATACAAGCAGTTATTGGTTTAATTTTGTTTGTTGTTAGTTTAGTTTATGTTCAGTTACTTTTAGTTATACATTTAGTTTAGTTTCCTTTTGTGACAGTTGAGGTTCCTGTCACTATGGCTCCAGTTGATCATGTGCCCTGGCTACTTGGCCAATGGGATGTCCCTTTGGCCGACTGGTTAGCGCGCATGACTCCGACCTGGGAGTCCGGGGTTCGAAGCCCGCCCGGGTCCCTCTTCACCTTGCCACACTTTCATCATTCCAAAGTAAATTTTTCATTTCTTAATTTCTTCTCTGCTACTGTCAGCTTGGTATATGAATCACTGGTTTAATGACCATTATACTGGACAACATCAAATACTGGTAAATTATATAATTACCAATATATTTATAGGCTTGCTGTGACACTCAGAGCTGAGCCATTGATTAGTCATATATTTCTAAGATGTGACGAAGAGGTGAATAATCTGAGATAAACAGGTTTAGAGCCGGTAGATCTGTTTACTATAGTCTTGAGATGAGCAGGTAACAAAAATGTATTAGATTCTCAGTCTATGCAGTATCCATATCCAGTTTTTCCCTCATTCCAGATGCCATTTGTGAATTGTCAGATCTCATTCACCGACCCAGTGTTGATCAGTGTGTAGGGAAAACAGAATCACAATCTGGGTGAAAATCATTCAAATCAACAAGCTGAAGCAAGTGAAGTGCAGGCAGTGTCCACAGACAGCTGTAGGTGTCATCGTAATGACGGAGGAGGTGGAGCTGGACAGGTGTACAGCTCTGATCAGCCTGAGTGACACTGTGGGCTACTGACTGTGAGTTACTACTTCCTGTTGTGTGGAGAGTGCGTTGACCCCTGGACACACTGTGATGGGCATGACTAACTGCTCTAATAGGATCTAAATGGCCTGCTGTGCACAAGCACGCACACGCACGCACGCACGCACACGCACACACACACACACACACTCACACATTTAAAGTGTATTGGAGAAAATTAACTCTACCAACAACATAAAGGATGTTTCAAACTCAAACTAGTAGATATGAACTAAGAGGAACTTATACAAAAGCAAAAGTACGAACAAATGTGAAACAAAGATGTATAGGCCTATCAATTACAGGAGTCAATCAATGGAATAATCTAGAATTAGAAATCAAACTGTGCAACACACTTAACAGATTCCAAAAGTTATTCAAAAATAATATTATTAATAGATATAAAACTGATTTATAAATACCAGTGTCCTTATAAAATGCTGTATGTAGAATACGCAGGTTTTTTTTTGTTTTTTTTCGTTCTGTAAATTTTTTAAATGTTAGTAGGCAAAATAGGATGATGCTTCAGCCTACACCTTTTCAGTCAAAGTGAATTTTTGTTTGTTTTTTGTTTTGTATTATACCTTTATATTTGTCTATTGTATTTGTTTTTATAAGACCGAAATAAACACCCTAAACTAAACAAAAGTTAATGTAGTAGTAATAGTATAGAACTAGCCTACTACTACCTCATTAAGTGTTAAAATACAATCATTGTGCACATTATCAATCAGTACAGTAGTATCATGTAGGAAGATTGCTTCATAGATGTATTTAATAGTGCTTGTAGTAGTTGTTATAGCATCAGAGCATCTAGCTGTTTATTTTGGTGAGATCTCTCACAGGTTGCTTTAATCTAATTTATAAAATTATTTGTTTTTGTTTACAGTAAGACTTGGAAGTAGCCTACTAAATAATGCCATAAGGCCATATCATCTCTATTGTTTTTTCTATTTGCTATTTTACATCTTTTGAACAGTGAATTTGAATGTATTCAAGGTTATGTAATCCATCCATTATAAATGGGTTACAACCTGGACAAGACAACTAATAGAGACAAACAACACACACTCACATTCACACCCACAGGTAAATTACAGTTACCAGGCAACCTATAGGGTGCATGTCTTTGGATTGTGGGGGGGACTGGAGAACCTGGAGAGAACCAAGGAGAACATGAACTCTACACAGAAAAGGCATTGAACCCACAGCACTGCTCACCACTGCACCAGTGTGATAATTCTATGTGGTCTTGAATTGTTAGATTTAAACAATGAAGTCAGATGTCCTCAATGCTACGGTGCACACAACTAAGAATGTATATGACAATTTGGTGTGAGCTGCACCTTAGTGCTAAATGTTAATATTGTTGTAAACCTGCTTTAGTTGCTGCAGGTGTGTTTTAAATGATTTTAAATGCACTGTTGCTGAATGAAAGTGTACTACACTGTACTGCTCTCCTACACCATAGAGTAGGAGAGCAGGCAGCACAGTATCTGTGCGTGACCTTGGCTGCAGGTCGACACGCAACAGCAGCTGATGCCTCTGATTACTCATGTGTGACTTCTCTGTGCTGCACTGAGAAGAAGATTTTCTACTAAAACAACACAGTTCCTGAAAGCTCTCTCGGTTTTCCCCTCTGTTGTGAAACAGCAGGAGTTATGAATCACTGCAGAGAAGTGGTAAGAAATTCATATGTATCTCTGCTAGTAGTTACACCACCCTTCTTCTGTTTTTTTTTCTTGTAAAAATTGTTGTTTAATGAGCTGTTGTTTCTCAGTAAACCTCCTCCTTCTCCCATTCACCACCGATTCCCAAAACAAAGTAATTACGGAAACAATACAGGGCCACAGACACAGAAAAACCTGTGTGAGTTCTAGTTGAAGATGACATAACATCCCATTATCAAATAATAGGAAACATTTATTCACAAATTAACAAATAATAGGAACTTTTTCTCTTACCTGTGTTGGTTTAACTCTCCGTTATGCTTTGATTAACAACTTGTAGGTTTAAAAAATAATAATAATAATAATAATAATGTACAATTTAACTTAGACTTTTAGTCTATTCCTTTTTTTTACACATAGCGCAGCATCTGTATGATCTAAGCTGTTCGTTGTAAACTTTTATTAAATTGTTGCTCATTCAAATTGAAAACTTGCCTTCTGCTAAAAGATGAAACTACTGTATGATTTATGTTATGTATAAATAATAAATATGTACGCATGGTTCTCAACAGGTTCAGTGTGTAAATTAGTTACTTCAGATGTGAAAACCTGAATCGTGACTTCCATGTCTGTGAGGTTTAGATCTCTGTAAGTTCAGTGTCTAACCTTCATTTTGACTGGTTGTTTTAAAGAGGAGAGAACAGGAACCTTTTTCACATCATTATTTTTATTACAGGGTCCTGCATAATCCTGTGCACCCAATCTGTGTGCACCCTACCCCACGCCCCACCCTCGCTATGCTTCACTGTGTTTTGGTCTTGAGAACAGATCAGGTCTTCACTGCTCTCAGGAGTCAAAGGTTAAATCAATTCAACCTGCTCTCTCTATCTGTTCCTGCTATGACAAAGCCATCAGGTCACTTCCTGTAGTGGGGACAAATGTCCAGCTCTCTTTCTCCATCCCAGGACGTCACCTGATGGCCCGGGAGTCTGGCCTATGGTCATCAGCTGTGTTTTCACTCCCTCTCCCTCCCTCCCTCCCCCTTCAACCTCCCCCTCCTCAGCCATCCTGTTCAAAGACGCTGGCAAAAGGAGCTGGTTGAAGTGGTGACGGCGCTGATGTGTTTATGAGCTCCTGAACAGGAAGGAAGAGGTGATCTGTCACTGTCAGTCTGTATCTGCAGCTCTCCTCACCTGAATCATATACAATACAAAACACAATGAACACGAGTTCAAAATACAATAAAAATACTGGGGTGGTGTTTAGCTCAGTTGCTAGAGCAGCCGCCCCATGTGTTGAGGCTATCGTCCCCACTGCAGGCGACCCCGGTTTGAAGTGCAGCTGTTGTAGCGGGATTACCGGGGCAAACTGATCTCTAACAGCCCTCCTCTCCAACCCTACCTTCACAGCCACAACACAACCTGGACACTAGATCTGATCAGTTTTAAATGTTTTTCTCGTTTCGTGGTGCATTCAAGAGCACCACAGACTTTGTGTGTCTTTGATTGTTTTCTATCTCTGTTCACCTTTTCATCTGTTTTTAGTCACTTTGTTTTTATTACATAATCTTGTCTCTTTGTAGTTGTTTTACCTCTTTGTGGTGGTTTTGCATTTTGTCAGACTAATTTTGTCTCTTTGTTGTTTTGCATCTTTTTTGGTGATTTTGCCTTGTGAGTTTGTGTTTTCAGTCAAACTCATGTGTCTTTTAGTATTTTTTGTTTGTCCGTGGTGGTTTTGAGACTCTCTTAATGTCTTACAGTCATTTAATTGGGGTAAGTGCTGCTTCGGGGGATCAGTGGGCTTCATCCTGTACAACTGTGGGTTTGAATCCCACTGGTGGCCTTTTACTGCATGTCATTCTCTCTCTTTCCCTCTTCCTGACTTTCCAGTCTCACTGCTGTGTTGTACAAAACAAAGACAGACCATGACTTCATCTAGAAAGCATCGGTCAGCAGGCCACTACAGAGGCACGAACATGATATATGAACTTCATCCATTGGTAACTCAGCAGTTATATGTCAAACATGTTTGATGAGTAATTGTAGCTGTGGTACAGTTGACAAGATGTTGACAGTCCCATGTCCTGTGTCCAAACATTAGACAAATGAAGCCTGAACATGTGACATTACCTTTAGCAGAGAAAAGCAAAATTTGTCATTGGATCAATGAAAGGAATTCCCCTCGGTTCATTTCAGAGCTCATTGCACGTTTTTATGCAAATGAAGCTGAGATCTTGGGAATTACAGTAATGTTTCGTTCATTCATCTTATCTAAGTGATTTCAATGCTAAACCATGGCACTGGAAACAGTGGGAAGACAATGATGTAAAACCAATGACAGCAGTAGGGCTGACCTCGAATAGTCGCTGATTCGACGATTCGATTCGGAGAAGTCTGATTCGACTATGAACCTCGTAGTCGAATCATACCATTCTGACTATATGGGGGTGCCCACGGCTGCTGAGCATTAATTGTTTCACAGAATGTGTTTTTTTTTTCATTATAAAAAGCCTATTTTGATACAAAATCCGACTACTTTCTGTTAATAAAGCATTCAAAATGAAATGTGCGTTTAAACGGTAGTTTTAGCTTCTTACTATGTGTTAATAAATCACCCACTGCAGTTGTAATCAAATGCGCGGAGGTGAGCAGCGCGCAGGCAGAGCGATACCGCTCTGCTCTGCACACAGGACCGTCAACGTCACGGTGAAGTCACTGCAGACGCTCACTGAGCGGCAGAAAGAGGAGAGGCAGAGCCGCCAAAGTTTAAAATCAAGTAGGCTATAATCAAGGCAATTTTCTCCGAGCCCACAGCACAGGCTACCGGTCTGACATCTAACTTTGTCAGCATGCAGGTTACATACGGAGGATGCAGACTTTGACCAGGTTGCATTCAAGATCCTGCTTTCAACCACGGAAATTGGAAATCTCGAGCTGTAATTGTTTTTTCGATCGATCAGCTGTGTTTACCGTTTCATGTGTCGTAGTTCTGATGTTTAGACAGAATAATTAGTTATCTAACACATCCTAAAGTTTGACATGTCAAGAGTTTTTCAGAAGAGGATCTCGTTTTTTGCGACTTCCGAGTTGTCATGAACGCACCATTAGCGCAGCTGTGATCTCGTCCCTCTGCAGCCTGTCTGTCTCTCTGCCGGTGTCGCGGTCACATATTGATTAAGATTAAAACACACAACGTAATGTACGGATTGTTGAGTCCTTGTGACCTCCGTTTGTTTTGTTTTACCCGTATTGGTTTTACCCGGTTTATCTGTGAAGCGGGAAAAAGTTGCAAATACGATCTTGCTGCTATGTAAAAAAATAAAAATAGGCTAAATAAAGGTTCGACTATTAGTCGACTACGGCAAAATCTGACGAATCAGATTCGACTATGAAAATCCTTAGTCGAAAACAGCCCTAGACAGCAGCAACAACGCAGATATACTTGGGTTTCCTCTTCTGAAATTATTTACAGATGAACAACTAAGTTTTCTCGCTGCTCCCTATAGCCACATGAGCTGAATAAGAATCCATAGGATTATTTCATACTGATAACTCCCTGTCAGTCTGACTTGAAGACCACGTCTCAGGTCTTAGCAGCTCACTTTGTCGGGACAACATGAGACAAGTGTGAGAGCCCAGCTTACATGTCTGCCATAAACTGTTAGTCCCTGGATTTCGTGGATTCAAGGCTCAGTATCATTTTCCCAGCTGCCCGTGCCAACACCATGCTTTATGTAATAGGCTGTGTGTGTGTTGAGACCAGCCAGCAAGTTTGGAGTCTGAGCCTGATTTACTGGCCTGAGTTGCTCTCAGTATCCATCCTCACACATCTGGTTTAGTATTTGATTGATACTGGACACTGAGTCACTGAAATTTGAAATTAAAGAAGCAGTGGCAGCGACAGTCTGAACAGTATCACATCTGCTCTGAAGTCTGTCTCACAACAACAAACTCTGAGGGGTCATATTAAAGACTATTATTAAAGACACCATGCAACATGATGCATAGTGCGCCATGTTTGTTCTTTTTGTGTTTTCTTTTGAGGCATTGACTCATGAGAAGACATACTGAATTAGAAAATACACACCAATTTAGTTTAACAACGTCTCCCTCAGCTGCTCTCTGCAAGTCAGTGTCAGCCAATCAGAAGAGAGGAGGCTCTGAGCCTCCCCTCTGGTTGGTTGGCTGTTTAAAGTGATCCAATAAAAATGGAGCAGACCTCTACATTTACACGTCTAGGAGCTTTAAGGTTGTATGCAACTCTCAAAACTAAAATTAATACTTTTTAAAAAATCTTTTTTATCATTTTCCAGTTTGTTAGTGATAACTGGTCGTGCAGGAGCAGGAGAGGAAGTTAAAGTAAGGACAGCAATAAAAACCAGACAATATTGTGTACTGTCCCAATATCTAATCATCATAGCAAACAATGTTTACTTTTCCAAAGGACATATTTATTGAAAATGCAAATGTACATTTATATGATACAAATCCTCTTAAACTCTGCTATCCAGGTTGGTCTGTTTGATATGAACAAATACATTAAAAAATTTAGTCCATAGAGAAACATACAGCTATATTGCACAACCTTACAGTATATTTTCTTCGGTGTTCTGTCATCGGGAATAAAACCAAATTAAAGATTTGGACCCAGTTTGATTTGTTTGTTCTGCATTTGGGCTGAAAGCTTCTTGTCTTCTCATCATCAAACTCAGAACAGGCTGTGCTCTATCAAACGCCAATAAATAAATAAAGTGCTCCACATACAACTGGATTTAAATCAGTTAATACACCTCACTAGCACTGATTATTCAAAATATAATGTGTAATCAATAGATATACAGTTGATTCTTGTTATACTAGAGGTGAAACATCTAGGAATTTGATATTGAAAATCATTTTTAAAAGTTAAGTTATTTACAAAAACACGCCACAACCGGAGGAACTTGGTCAAATATGAAAGGATGACGGTGACGGAGTGAACTAAGCTGAACGCAGTCACGCCTCAGGGCTCATCTGTCTGCAGCTTTTAAAAGAGCTTCTGAAATTGAAAAAATTTGAAATTTTCAATACTTTTCTTATTATTTAGTCTTTGCAGTTGTACAGGAGCTCTGTGGAAACTACAGGATGAATGAAATCAGACTGAACATGTTTTCTTTCCTGCAGGCTGACAGGGAGGTGGAGGTGGAAAGACGCTTCATTTATCCATAAGCGTCTATTCGTAAGTTTTCAAGGGTGGGCGGTGATAACAGGTCATCATGAATGCCTACCTTTAGTTTGTTGTCAAATAAAGACAAAGATTTTCCTTTTTTTACTTGGTTCACATGAACACCAATGTGGTTATTTGGGTTCCCAGCTGTGATATAGAATGTAAATGCACAGAATGAGAAGTCAGACCTATCGATGAAACATACACATGTGGGTTGGGGACAGTTCAGAAAGTGCTTACGATGAAAAAAAAGCTGATCAACCTGTGAACAGTCCAGACTCCAGGATTCATTTCTATCACGAGGGGCCAACAGTCTGCTCCACCAGGCTCTCACTGGAAATCAGCATGAGCTGCAGTACCACATCCCTGCCAGCAGAGGCACCACCACAACTTACTGTCACATCATTTAACAACTTACACTTGCTATGTCAATCATGCCGTCCTCGTGTGTGTGTGTGTGTGTGTGTGTGTGTGTGTGTGTGTGTGTGTGTGTGTGTGTGTGTGTGTGTGTGTGTGTGTGTGTGTGTGTGCGTGTGTTTAGGACCACTGGCAGGAGCAATCCGTGGGCTCCTGGATGGTGTAGCTGACCCAGGTGGCGTTGCCACTGCAGTAGAGCTGCACTGAGCGCCGCTGCAGACCCGTCTCCCTGCAGCATTTACAGAAGCGAGCGTATGTGTTGATGTTGTAGTTGTAGATGCTGGCGGACGGACACTTCCCATCACATGACACAATGTTCACCTGCAGGACAGAGACAATCAGTGGAGTAGATGTACTTCATTTTGCTCCTCATTCATTTTGTGTTGTGTGTCATGTGTAAAATATCCTTAAATAGTAAACTCCTCATCTGGTCTTTGTCAGACTGTAAATAAAGATGGACGTAGCCTCTGTGACATCACCCATAGGTTTCAGGTGCAAAGCATACTTTCACCCATCTGTCATTCAAAGAAACCACACTCTCAGTTCTCCTTCGTTTTACTGGTTAATAAAGTGAACACTGGTGAGTTCAATAAAAAGTCATCACTAAGAAGGAATCCCAGAATTTCCTTCGGGATCAATATAGTTTATTCAATTAAATTCGATACAATATGATATGATATGAATTACTTTATCAATTGCCAAAGGAGAAATTATTAGTATCTGTGCAGAAGAATTAAAAAGCCTTATGGCCTTAGGAACAAAGGATCTTCTATATCTATCCTACATCGAAGAGAGGAGCTGTCCACCACTGCTGTTTTTTGGTTCATCAAGGTTGTGATGAAGTGGATGATCTGAGTTGTTCAGAATAGCCTCAACCATTCTAAACAACCTTTTACTTTTGTAAACCTCAAACAGAACAGCAAAAATCGAATAAACATATTGTTGGGGAAACACCTAACTGTCAGATTGCCCCCTGTCAAAAGTGATGACACATCATCAGAAACATACCGGTCTGTTGCTGCGACAGTCGTTCTTCCTGATTGTCATCCTCACCGTCACTTTCTGACAAGACTTTCCATCTTCTTTGCCTGTTCATACGACAACAGATCAAAACAAATCAGCCACAACAAAGTTAGTGAAAAAACATCCAGACGAGAAGGCTGTGAGACCTGTTAAATGTAGGAGGATGAAGAAAGAGAGGAAAGCACTGAGGCCGTGGAGATGTTTTAGTGGATGGATGAGAGTTAGAATAGGCTTCATTGTTACAAAGCAACAGAAAGACAAAGCTTCACCCAAATGGGACAGAAAAGTAGAAACAAAAATTAGAACGAACATGCATTTATCATGCACAGAAAATGGCTTCTGAAGAAACGAGTGGACCAGAGTAAGTAAACATGCTCCATCAACACACAGGTTCATTCAATGATGCATCACTGCAGCTGCCATGAGGATTATAATAATCAAAACTCACTTCACCTGAATCCTCAACTGAGTTTACTGCTGTTTGGTTTGTTAAATATCAATAAATATAACCAGCAATATGTCTGATATAAAATATAAAGGTGAGCTGTCTTAGAAGCTGAACTTGCTATCAAGATAGTGATGTAATGTCAGCGAATAATTGACTTGTGATGTACATGTAGAATACAGTAACTTCTCAGCTGTGACGTGTTTGTTCCCTCCTGTCTGGTTTTGTTATTTTTTCATTAGTGCAACACTTGAATGTGAATAGTTGGAGCTTTGCTGCAGCCAGTATGGCAGCACTAGAGATGCCTTTGTCAAATAGGAAGTGACATGAATCTATATGCATTTATCTATTTGGCATAAAACACAGAAAACAAACAAAAAAACAAGAGAGCACAAACACAGGCTGTTATGTGAGGCACATATCCCAGCAACCCTTTTCCTGTTCTCCCTTCACCTCTTGTCATCACCAGAAACTGTCACTGTCATTTAACAGGAAAGTAGAGTTGTGAATTTAACAAAATTAGCTCACGTTGGCAGAACCACTGACCACTTATATGGATATTATTTGTGTTGAGTCTGTAACGATAAAATGCCTCACATAGCAGCTTCACTTCTCCACACAGCTCCCGCGGAAGCATGGATGGGTGGAACGACGCCCGACACCAGCCCACATCAGTTTCTAATGACACATGCAGACGTCTAAGCCCGACTACTGGGCCACTACCAACAGTACATTGTTGGCAATCAACAATGCACTGCCCAGACAGTGCTAAATGGGGAAAGAGTTTCGCCGTTGTGTACGCGTACATGATCCACTGGAGGGGGGTTGGGGTTAAATACATGTTTCTGTCCTCTCAAGTGTGGCGTCATTTTTTGGCCCACATGAAAGAGAGTCTCGCCTCCCTCCAGGGTGTTGAGTGGCAGCAAGGAGTACATACTGTACAGTAAAAATATAAATTTAAATCTGCGGCCTGTTTTGCTTTGTTACATCTGTAACTTTGAATTTGACCTGAAATGAATCAGCAGTTGAGAGGACTGGTACAGTACAGGGGGGGAAGAGGATGCTGGCAAACTTTAGGGTTTCAGCCTTATTGTTTTAGAGGGAGTACATTGTTGAATATCAACAATGGCACAGACGAGCCTTGTTGTTTTAGTACCTCGTTCACAGTTTGTGTTTACTGTGGGAGTCAAGGGGCTAACGGGAAAAGGGAACAGAGGGAATCCAGTACCTGGGGGGGGGATTGGTACATGATGGTAAGCTGCAGCACACAAACCACAACGTATGTCGCCGGATGCTTTTCAGTGAAAGCTGCATCGGTGGTGTGGCACTTTGAAAACTTTTTCTGTCACCATACTTGGTGACGCCGATGAAGGTGAATTCACTGAAAAGCACAACGACTCTCTAATCTGAATACACAGCAGATAAATCTCATGGAAAACAGCAGCTGGCGTCCAGACGGGAGTCACTTCAGACAACGTGGTTGAAGACTTTGGACTGAAAACGGACAAACTGAAGGGCAAACATGTTGGAAACATGTTGAGCGGCAGGTGGAGGCGCTCTTCAGTGACTGCCTACAGCTCTACACTAACTACATACAGCTGCTTCTACACTCAGGTCACATACTCACATGTTTTGCAGCATCCGTCCATGTAACTTACGACAGTTCCACCGATCTGAGAGCAGATGAGAGTCAGATAGTTAAAACTGTTCTTCTCTCTAAGTTCCTGATGCCAAATATTCAGTATTTTCAGGAAAGCCAACAACAAATAGTGTCAAATATGGGTTTAACTATTTGTGCCAGTTTTTAGACACTGAAGACGCATCCCTCCTGCTACAGTAACAGATCTCCAAAGGGAGGCAGACTTCATCTTGTTTCATTGATCAGTGATGTGTTTTATTCTCAAGACTCTGTCCATCCTGTGTATGTTGCTGTGTTTGAATCTAAACCGGACCTTGCTCTCATCCTCCAGCCAGAGAAGCACAGAAAAGACACTCTTTCTCCCTCTTTGCTTTATATCACATTAAATGTCATAAAAAATAGCTTTACTTGTTCTTATATTCAATTCATTACACAGTCTTTCCTCCCTCTGAAAATTGTTGTTCTCTTAAGTTGAGTCAGAGTTCAGTCTGACAACATGCAGGAAAATTACTAAGCTCTGCACTGAAGTAGTATGTATTGTCTACATAGTGACAATAATAAACGAGAACAGAAACAAATAGTGCAATTTAAGCTTGGATGAAAACAGGAGAGGGATTTAATTATTTAAGTAAAATGGCTGAAGTCTGCTCTGTGCATATGCAAGTATGTACTGTAGGTGTCTGTGTGTGTATTGCTGCATGCTGACCTTCATACACTCTGTTTCGTTGAAGGGGGGGCAGCTGAAGGAGTAGGAAATGAGTGTGGGTCCAGACAAAGTGTCAGTGCAGTCAAACTTCATGCAGTTGGACACCCAGGACTTCCCCGGCTGAAAACACAGCAGCAACATCAGCATCTGGACTATTGGTAATTTAAGACTCACGACTCTGATGAGGACAGACAGGCTTCTACCTTATAGAGAACTGTTGTTCCATTGTCATGTTCATAGAGGCAGGAGATGTTCTTACAAACACCACAACATGTCGACTGGTCCTTGGGTGGGACGTAGATCTGATTCTGAAACAACGAATAAAACAAAGCTTCAAGATTAGTTTCTTTCAACAATGGACAAAATTGTAAATAAAAATTCCGGAAAAGACGCGAACTGCAGGAAAAATAAGAAAAAAGAGGAGAGTGGTCACAGAGTTTAGTTCAATGGTCCCCAACCTTTTTTGGCTCATGACCCCATTTTGACATCACAAATTTCTGATGACCCTCAATTTACTTGTTTCCTGGTCTTTCTGCCCATAATAATAAGTAAACTATGGCTGGATAAATGGAAAAACTGTAAAAAATAAAAATGATCTTTATGTCAGTTTCAGAGGTTCATTAATAACATTTCGCTATCTTACACAAAAACATCACTACAAACTAGGCAGGACATCTCTATTGTCTGTACAGAAGGTTATCTGTGTTTCTGGAGGGTTTGGAGTCTGTGGTTCTTTTCTAAGAAAGTGCTGCATGCTTGGATCCTGTGATGTGTGTGTTATTAGTGTGTGTGTGTATGTGTATATGTGTGAGTGTGTGTGGTCTTACTGGCTGGCAGTGGGCAGAGCAGTTGATGCTGGCCGTACGGAGCAGGTGGAAGCCACTCGCCGGGTCGAGGCTGCGGCTGCATTGTCTGCTGTGACACAAGCCGTCGTCTCCATGCTCCACCAGTGTCTGACCAGGTCGCAACACACCCCGCTCGCCAAACACACACACCGCCTCCCGCACTGGACGCAGACAAAAGGAGAGGTCAGAACACCATTTGACTTCATTTTCCAGCTTTTAAACATATTTGATTAAATGTGCAGCAGCTGGAGCCTAAACCACTGAATGAGAAGCAGCCTCCGTCCATCGGCAGCGCTCACCACACTTGTATCTTTTGCAAGCACACTGGTTCTGTGGGTCAGACAGGAAGGCCCGGTCCAGCTGGGCGGCTTCTCCCTGCAGAGCACAGACAGAACCACACCTCTGAAAACACACTGACCGGCTCACAGAGCATCGACAACATAAAAAAAAGTAGAAAATTCAGACACCAACGCATTTGCAGCAGTAAAGAGCACAAACAGTTCATGCAGTGTGCAGACTGACTGAAAATCAGCAAAAGAGGTTTTACGCATAAACTTAGTGTGTTCTACAAAGACAATATATTAAATAAAACACTTAATTAAATGTCTTTAAATAGACAGACTGAGTGTTTAAAGTCAAGACGCACCAGGCCACATTTTGGGGATGTTATCTTCTCACAGGAACACTCTGAAAACACAAAACAGAAATGTTCAACATCTCTGCACTGAGATGTTCAGCTATAGAGTGGTGACAGCAGCAAACATATCATCATCCTAAACAAAAACAAAACAAAAATACAGATTTTTGATGTAATCATTTGAAATCTAAGCCTTTAAAAACATTGCAAATCACAAATCACTGATTGTTATTAGTCATACCGCATGTCTGGTTGGGGCAGCAGCGACCTGGACTGGACACTGACACTACAGACATCCCCATTGGGCAGCTGATCTGTGGACACCTGTAGGGCTCACACACTGCGCACACACACACACACTATCATTGTGATTTTTTATCATTTTTATTATCATCCTTGGGTTATGAGAGTATACGTTTGTGTCAGATGTGTGTGTTTGTGTGTGTGTGAGCTCTGACCACAGTGGTAGGTGGGGCAGCAGCGCTCAGTGGTGTTGCTGTCCACTGTGAGCACCTCCCCGTCCTGGCAGAGAGGAGGCGTGTCAGGACACGAGAAGCACACTGAGGAGGAAACACACACATTGTTCATCGTCGCACCGATTCGAAGACGACTGAAAGTTGGAAACCGTGACTGCGTTTGTGTGTGAACTGACTGCAGATGTGGGCCAGGCAGCAGCTGCCGTCGGCTCTTGTGGCGATCAGGGTCTGGTCCTCTCTGCAGATGGGAACGTCGGACTCACAGAGCTCAGGATCACACTCTGCAACACAGAGACACTCATTGATTAAGCAATTAGCTTAGCTTAGCATGAAGCTCACCATGTCTCACCTGGTTCTGTCTACAGGTAAAAAACTGTGCCCACTTCCAGCTCCTACAGTAAGTATTACCACTAAATAGAGAACGACCCTGACTGTCACACAACTCTCTGTCTCCTGACCCTCTTTCTAAGGATAGAAAACATGTTGGGAAGTCAGAAATTGCAAGCTCCAACTCAGAAAGTCAACATTACAAGGACTAAAAACACTAATTCTGCAACACTGACTCCTGAAATGTGCTCCATTCAAAAATAAAATCTCAACACATAATCGTTCTTGAATATAAGACAACCAACCACTTCTTTCAACCTCATTTCCAGAGAGAACCTTATCGTCTTATGTCCAGACTGATGTGGTGATGATTGAACAGAGACACTGAACAAAGTGTCCACGCACAGAGATGGAAACTCACCACACACATAGTCCGGGCAGCAGGAGTCTGGTCTGTAGTAGGACACCAGCTTCTCCCCGTATTTACACTCAGGAGGGAGCAGGTCGCACAGGCTCTGGTTACACACTGCACGGACACAAATGACATCATCACCTCATAAATCACAGTATAAATCAATGATCAGGTTTTGTTGACGCGGATACTTCAAAGCGCTCGGGAACTCTTGCCACCTTACCGCAGACTTTCTGTGGGCAGCAGCTGCTGTCATCAGCCAGGCTGATGATCACCTCCCCTTCCCGCTGGCACACAGGCACTGCCACGCTGGAGCAGTTGTACTCCACAGGGACGATGGTGTCATTGTCGCAGCGGTACATGCAGCAGGCATCCTTCGAGGCTTTCCACACCTCACCATGCGCACGAGGAAGGCCGGAGCTGTCCGTGCAGGCTGCAGACACGCACAACAAGCCATGATTTCTACTTCACTGGTTCAGGTTATTACACAGCTCTCAAAACTGTTTTGATTCTGCAACCACATTTGTGACACTGTAGTTTCAATGATTAAAAATAGAGATGAAAAAAATATTAAATTCAGGTTAAAAGTGAGGTCTTACCGCACTTGTCAGGTGGGATACAGAGAGCCGAGTACGGCCGATGGAGCAGCGTTCCCTCAGGACACACGCAGCCCTCGGTCAGGCCTGAACACTGGTCTGGGTCAGTGTCAAAGTCGTGGTTGGGGCAGGACTGAGAGGTGCAGGCCGGCAGACAGGCCTGATAACGTAGAGTGTCAGGGCACAGGAAGGCTGCAGGAGACAAACACGGATTAACTTCACAGTCTAGACTCTAGACTTTACTAATACAAATCCCAGATTGCACTGCTTGGATGATTCAGCCCAACCTATGAACAACTCACTGGACAGTAATTTGTGTCTTTGTTATGTTCTCTACCGTCTACAGACTATGCCAATTCACACAAGTGTTTAGTTTTATCAAGGTCACATTTGCCATCAAATTCCACTTTAAATAACAATCATAACATGCACTGTGTCTGCCCCAGAGTGGGAGGGGGATGTCAGTAAACACAGCACTGACAGGAGGGTTCACTGGGACTCTGACTGAAGTTTTATCGGGTGATTTCATATTAGTATTCAGTGATACAGCCTCTGTTCACAACTACTACTACATCAATTTTAAAATACACTTGTGGTCCATGTATGACTTTTTTTTTTGGTTAACAACAGATCCACCATTAGCCTGTGTGGAACTGGAGTTCATTGCAAGCCTAGGAAACTTTGAATTTCCACTTGTGAGATTAAATATGCAGTCTGATGCAGAGCAGCAGTTTGAATGTTTGACTTACGACAGTAATCCGGGCTCCTCCACTCTATGCAGATATTAAACTTGTGACAGGAAGCTGCATACGCAGCCAAAGCCACACACTGGTTATTGACATACTCTGCATCTCGTACCCAAACTTCACAGAACGTGCTGGGCGGGACCTGTAAACATAGGAGAGAGACTTTTCATCATCTGTGCTCTGTTCTTATTAGTTCTACACACCACTCGGGTGGATGTCACCATATGTGTGTTTTGTCACACCTTTTTCTGATTCGTGTCTAGTTTGTCAAACATGTCGTTTATCAACAAAGGTGCGACAGCAATGATGCACACATCAGATTTAGTGTTTTAAATATGTTCATCCTGTGGAGAAAGAGGAAAGGAACCTGGAAACTACATCAGTGATGGATAACGTACGAAGGCGTGGCAGGTGGAGAAGGTGGGGTTCTGCAACATGAACAGGCAGCTGGAGCAGTCGCTGGTGGAGCAGTTGAGCTCGCGGCGGCGGCTGTGGCTGATGTAACTGGTGGTGTTGGGAACTTGCCAGCTGTCGATGAAAAGAGCCGGGTCCTCGTTAGCGCCCACCATGGTGCCGTTGGCCAAAGTCAAGTCATTGGTTGGATCTCCGTCACAGAAACCTGAGTCGGACGTGACGTGTCACAAAAACACGACAACAGATGATTTCAAAGTCATACCAGTCCATACCAGAATGACAAAAAACTGTGACAGTTATATTCTATTTTGGCTATATCTATAACAATTAGGGCCGGGACTTTAACGCGTTAATTGTGATTAATTAATTACACATTAATTAACGCGTTAAGAAAATTAATCGCATTTAATCGCACTTATTTTTTCACCGCGAAACGTTTCTCACTGGATGAGTTTCAGGCGTAGGTGAGGAGGTGAAAAGATTTACAATGCTGCCCTTTCATCCCTTCCCAGGAGATTCAAAAACTTAGCCTCAAAGAATAACAACTTTTCACAAGTGTCATGTGACTCCAACGACTGTCGTTATAACACAATAGAGCACTAACGACTGTCGTTATAACACAATAGAGCACTAACGACTGTCGTTATAACACAATAGAGCACTAACGAAGTCGAAACCAACTTTCCACCAAAGACAGTCATTCAACGACTGTCGTTAGCACTTGGAGCAAAAAGAGAACCAGTGATGGTAAGATGGTAAGATACCTGGGTCTCCACACCAGAAAGTTGGACCAGTCCCAGCCTGGTCAGATGCTACATGACCTGATGAAGCCTCTTGGATGAAGGTGAAACGTCTTCCCAGACAAACAACCAAGTCCAGTTGCGTTCGATTTAAACTCCTTTTGAAATTAATCGATAATTTGCATCCCTAGTCTGTTGGTCTTGGTTAAGTACCACCTTGAAAAAAAAACTATGTTTTGTTGCTTAAGCTTCTGTATTCAGTCAGTACGCTAAAATCCATGTGAAAAAAATGTTTTCTCACTGTTCTCAGGTCAAATATTTATATACGATTAAAATGCGATTAATTGCGATTAATTAATTACAAAGCCTCTGATTAATTAGATTAATTTTTTTAATCGATTCCCGGCCCTAATAACAATATTTGGTGATATAATTACTCAATTATCGGCACCCATGTTTTGAAAGCCTGTCTAAAGATCACCAACCGCATGATGCCATGACTCCGCAGTGTTGCTTGTTGGTTTTATGAATTTACTCAATTAAATGATCACTTTATTTCTTCTCCCTGTAATCCATTTTGGTGAGTGTTTTCAATGTGCTTGCTAAATAAATATCTCAATGATCGCTACAGTTGTCAACTATCCACATAATGCTCACCAGTCAGCACAACTGTGTCCATGTTCCAGCTCTCACAGGTTTGACTTCTTCAATAAAATGATTTGATTTGAAAAATTTGTTTAAACTTCCAAAACTTCCAAATGATCAAAGCAGTGGAGACACTGGTTTTAGTGACGAGTTTATGTGTGATCTTCCCAGTTTGAAGAACTAAAAGCATGTTTGACTGCAGGAGTACTACTACTACTAATACTACTACCACTACTACTACTACTCTTACCACAGAGGCCCCTGGTTGGAAGCTTGTTGCTGATGCTGTCAGTGTCAATCACCATCATGCCGGTGCTGTGGTACCACTGCAGCTTGAGACCGGCAGGGCTGCGGATCAGGTACATGTTGCCCGTGTCATAGACCTCAAAGCCGTACTTCTTGAATCGAGGTTTAGCGTATCGTGAATTGACGTAAAGCTGGAAGAAAATTAATAACGACAGTGTCAATCTGCTGTTTCGCCACATAAAAACACAAGAAGCAGGACGTCAGCGCCTCTTACCCTCCTCTGCAGTCTGTTGATGACGATGTGGTTGGACTTGTGCGTGATGTTCAGCACCACCAGACAAAGGTTGGTGAAATTCCAGAGGAGCTTGAGAAATTAGAAGAAAATCCAGTATAAATCAAAGACAAATCCAAACAGTGACTTTGGTTCACATCTTCTTTAAGGGACCTTGACCTACTGGTGACTGTGAGTCAGCGGGACACTCCTGCACCAGGACACTGACAGTCTCGTTGGGCAGCTGGGTCACTATGTAGGATGCAGCCTTGTAGATGGCGACGCTGTTCCCATCGAATGTGATCACATTCAGGTCTGGAAACATTGAGCAGCGACCTGGAACATCAGGGAGAGACGACAGTGAGAACATGAAAGCTAATAAAAAATAAAAATCTGCAACAACCAAATACATCAGCTGATCATTCTGTCCAATCAAATGAAAGTGACCCCACTATTAACCCCAATAACGATATGATATGATTTGTTTGTGTGTGTGTTCCTCACATGGGCAGTCCCACTGTGGGCAGCACTTGTCTCCATTGACCAGGATGGCAAAGCCGAGCAGGCCGCAGTTGGGGGGCTCAGAGGTGAAGGGACAGCTGCTGGATTTGTTGAACAGGACGAGCTGGTTGTTGACACAGATGTACTTGGTGCACTCATCAACAATTTCAACATACGGAGGCTGGAAGGAAATAAGATTTTTTTCAAATTAAAAATAACCTGGATATTCTTGGAAAACTACTGTAACTGAACTGATACAACTGAGCATACAGTGCACATCCTTGTGGTGGACGCAGCCATGGACGTGGTGTCCTCTGCTGTGGTTGTGGTCGTTTCCGCTGGTGCAGGAGGAGTCGTTGCACCTGGACTGGTGCGATCCACTCGGCCCAACTCAGGAGTTGCCGTGGTAGCTGCCGGGTGTGAGGTCATGGTGGTCGCACCGGGCGCTCGGGTGGAGATGAGCGTCTCGGGCGGAGGAGTCACGGGTTGCGATGTTGAAGGCGACATGTCAGTCTCTTTGGTTGTCAGATCTTTCTTTGTTGTGGGTGACATTGTAGTGGTTGTCATGGGGACGGCTGTGGATGTTGTGATCGTTGCTAAGGTAGGAACAGGAACTGAGCTGGTCGTGGTGGTCGGGCTGGGGAAAGCTGTCGATGTTTCAGTGCGTTGGGTCGTGCTCGCTGTGGGGATCAACTCAGGAGATGTCGCAACAGTTGCTGGTGACACACCCCACGTGGTCGTCGTGGCGAGACTTGGCGTGACAGTCGGCTGGCCAGGAACAGTTGATCTTGTGGTTACTGTTGAAGGCCTTGCTGCCACGGTTACCCTTGCAGTGACCGGCCTGATGGTTGACCTCTCAGTCAGTGTGATTCTTGTTGTCACGGGTACTCTGGGTGTCGTCCTGACGGTGGTCGTCCGTGCGATGGTCGTAGTTGTCGTGGTGGCTGTGGCTCTGGTGGTGGACACCTGCCGGGTGGTGACTTTTTCTGGGAAAGCCGTTGTCCTTGCAGCTGCTGAAGTGGTTGTGTGCACGGGAGACCAGGATGGAGGCGGCGTGGTTGTGGCTCGCGTTGTTGCCTCCACTCGGCCCGTCACTGGACGTGTTGTCTCCGTTACGGGCTGTGTGATGACAGGTCTAGTTGAGGTGGCAACGACACCTGGTGGAGCTCTCGTGGAGGGCGTGGTGCGAGACGTCTCAGGAGCGCCAGGCGCAGGTGGTGGTGGGGGGGTGACCAGCTTCCTGGTTGTCGTAGCGGCAGGTTCTGCTGTTACGATTTCCAGAGAGGTTGTAGTTCGGGTGGTGGAGGCTGTAGAGGCTGTGGAGGCTGTGGAGGCTGTAGAGGCTGTGGAAGCTGTGGAGGCTGTGGAAGCTGTGGAGGCTGTTGAGGCCGTGGAAGCTGTGGAGGCTGTGGAGGCCATGGAGGCTGTGGAAGCTGTGGAGGCTGTGGAGGCCGTGGAGGCTGTGGAGGCTGTAGAGGCTGTGGAAGCCATGGAGGCCGTGGAGGCTGTGGAGGCTGTAGAGGCTGTGGAGGCCGTGAAGGCTGTGGAGGCCGTGAAGGCTGTGGAAGCCGTGGAGGCTGTGGAAGCTGTGGAGGCTGTGGAAGCTGTGGAAGCCGTGGAGGCTGTGGAGGCTGTGGAAGCCGTAGAGGCCGTGGAGGCTGTGGAGGCTGTGGAAGCTGTGGAAGCCGTAGAGGCCGTGGAGGCTGTGGAGGCCGTGGAGGCCGTGGAGGCCGTGGAGGCCGTGGAGGCTGTGGAGGCCGTGGAGGCTGTGGAGGCTGTGGAAGCTGTGGAGGCTGTGGAGGCCATGGAGGCTGTGGAGGCTGTGGAGGCTGTGGAAGCTGTGGAGGCTGTGGAAGCCATGGAGGCCGTGGAGGCTGTGGAGGCTGTGGAGGCTGTGGAGGCCGTGGAGGCTGTGACAGCGGCTGACGTCGCAGAAGTGACAACAGGCTTCGTCGTCGTCTCTGGAGAACGAGGTACCTCAGTGGTTTTAGTGGAAGTTACCACTGGGCTGACAGTTTCAGACGTGACCTCTGTTGTAGTCTTCGCTGTGGGGCTGCGAGCCAGGGTGGTTGAGGTCTCCTGATGGGGAGGGCGCCATGGCTCGGAGGTCTGCACAGTAGAAACGGGATGGGTGGTGCTCTCTGTTGTTGGTGACTGTGGTACAGTGGTGGTTTCTGTGAAGGACACTGGAGTTTCAATTGGTTTTGTTGTTGCAGGAGGAGCTGTGGATGTGGTGGAAGTTTCTGGAAGCTCTGGCGGTCTGGGAGTTGCAGTCTGAGTGGTTCTCTCTGTTGTTGGAAGGGGGGTTCTCTCGGTGAAAGTCGTGGAGGTGGAGACAGGGGAAGTAGTCCTGTCTGTGATCTTTGGAGGTGGAGGTGCAGCCGTTGTTGTGGTTGCTACTGGTATTTCTGACACAGTAGTTTCCTCTTTCTTTAGTGTTGTTCTCCAGTCTGTAGCAGCTGAGGTAGGAGGAGGTGGCGCAGCTGTAGTCGGTGCTGCATGAGGTGCGGTTGACACTGGTACCTCAGGAGCTGCCGTAGTGGAGGTCGTCAGCTCAGGAGCGGTGGTATACTGAAGCCTCTCTGCACTAACAGGCGGTGTCGTTGTTCCTGGACTAGTGTGTGGCGTCGTTCTGCTGGTGATTGTAACTGGTATGGCCGACTCCGTGGTCTTTGCTGAAGTGGTTGTGGGCAAAGACACACTTCCTGTCTCCAGGTGAGTCAGGGATGGGAGAGGTGAAGTGGTTGTATGTGCTGTGCTTCGTAAACCAGGAGGGAACGGTGTAGTAGTAGTTGGGGGTAGTCTCTCCACAGTTACTGTCCGTGTACTGGTGTCTGTGTACGCAGAGGTGGCCGTACTGGGAACAGTGGTTCTGTCTGAAACATCGGACGTCTCTGAGGTCGGAGTGGGACCCGGAGGAGCAGCTGTTACAGTCAGAGGAACCACTGCTGAGTGTGTTGTAGCCTCCGTGGACTCTTTGGTCGGCAGGACAACAGAAGGTGGAGAACTGATGGTGGTTGGCCACGCAGTGGGAGTGGTGGTTGGTGCTGGGGGCGTAGTTGGCAGCAGGGCGTCGGTAGGCTTGGTGGGCGAGGTCAACCAGAACAGAGCAGTGATGGCATGAGGAGAGGTGCTGGTCCTGAACGTGCTGGAGCTGAACGTGCTGGAGCTCAGAGCCTGGGACGTCCATCCATTCGTACCTGTCACAGTGGTGGGAGGGGCTTCAGTCACTCTGGCCGTAGACAGCGGCTCCACCACCTCCGGCCCAACAGCAGGTGGCGCTGTTGGGGCAGACGGGGGTCCTGCTGTTGTGGGCAGTTCAGGCACTGCAGGAGAGGTGGGGGGCGGCCGGGGCGGCCGGGGCGGCTCGTCCGGCGTGGGTGGAGCCTCGGTGGAGGCGGTGTGTGTGCTGATAACAGAAGGAACGGTGGGGGCTGCAGTGGTGGGACCACTGAGTGGAGGGGTGGAGGATGAGGTGGAGAGTGTGGTCTTAAGAGGGGTGATGGAGGCAGTAGTGGTGGCTGCAGAGGTGACGGCTGCAGACACCTGAGCAGTGGATGGTGTCACAGGCTGCACAACAGCTTTAATACCTGAGAGCAAACAACAGATGTGTGTGTTACAGGAGCAATGTACATACATGTGTGTAGCACACATCAACAGTACATGGGCTAAGGGGACTATCATGTACTCACAAGGTTAGGCCAGAATCAGAAGATATAGTTCGCTCAGGGAGGATTTGAATAAACATGGACCACAGTTTAGAAAAGAGTAACAAAATAGTTCTTTATTGGCAGGAAAGCCACTTCAAATACCAACAACTGAATTTGTTCAGCTATGACTGAGTTAATATTTTCTATATGTATCAAAACCCAGTGAACTCAACCTGGTATTTACCTTTCAACAACCTCGGTTAGAATAACCACCGTATGAATTTACAACTCACAAAAAAAGTGTTTAAAGTACAAAATAAAAAAATAGAAAAATGTTTTAAAGTACAACTGAAATAATAAAATGTTTTTTTAAAGTGCAAACGAAATAAGGGCCCAAAATAATAAATGTAAACACAGTACAATAAAGTCCAAAACCAGTCAAATGTCAATTTCAGTCAGTGTCCAAAGTCAGTTTTTCTTCTTTATTGGTCCTTTAATGTATGTGGTGCAATTGTTTATTGTTCATCTACCCGGGTAGTGTGATTTTTGTCTTATCTGTATGATGTTTAGTAGATGCGCTTTTCTCCAGATGCACGATGAGCTGTCCGACGTCACACCCTCCACGCGTGCAAGCCGGTCTCCCGCTCCTCGGTCTTGGCTCTGGCTCGCCCTCAGATTCGACTCATACAAAAAAAACCAACCGGAGTTTATCCTCGATAAGAAAACACAACAACACGGCAACGTCCGGTCCAAAAACCTTCCCTCGGGTTCGGATAATTCACAAGAACGATAACTCAAAAGAAAATAACAGTTTCAACCACTTTGTCTGTAGTTTTACACATTTGCAAGCTCTCTGCTCGGCTAGTGCGTCTGCTCCCATCGGCATCAGTGAAGGAAAAGAAAAAAAACAGGTAGGGGGATCTAGAAGCTTCCAGCGTGAGCGGCGCTTGAGCGTGTAGAATACGCACCCTACTGGTAAAATAAAGTACTACATGTACAAAACTCATTCAAACTGAATAGTTTAACAAGGTTAAACTGGAAATATTGGGGATTACACTGTGTGTGTAACTAAAGGGTGTTACATCCTCCCTTCCTGAATCAGCGTGCGTCCCTGCATGCTTAACTTTACACATGTAACGTCTGACCAATCTCTGGTGCAGAAGTAAAATCAAAAGCTTGCATGACAACTTGATCTAGACTGTTCAGAATAGAGTGCATAACAAAGGCTAAGGGGTTGCCTAGTGTTTTGTATGTCAGTCTATCAGGTTCAGCTCTTTGTCTTGTTGACCTTCTGACCTCTGAACTTCCACTCTCCTCTTGAACAGGATTATCTTCACTCACTCTCAACTCATTTTCATCCTTTTCCTCCATTCCGGATTCCTCTCTCGTCGTCAGGTAAGTTTTGTCCTCATGTTTTTCCTTTTCCACATTTCCATCATTAATCTCATGTGCGTTTTTTTCCACAGATCCATCTGGAATTGATCCACTTACGACTCCTGGAGTGTCCTCAACAGGTAAGTCTTTTTCCACAGGTAGGTTAGTTTCCACAGGTAAGTTTGTTTCCACAGGTAGGTTTGTTTCCACAGGTAAGTTTGTTTCCACAGGTAGGTTTGTTTCCACAGGTAAGTTTTCCGCCTCTTCCTCAAGTGTACTCACTTCCTGGTTTTCCATGGGATGAAACACATCAGCTTCCGGGTTCAAACTGGACACTTCATCCTCGTTTACTTCCGTCATGTCAACTCCTGAATGAGGGATTTCACGAGCAATGGTTATTGTTGGGAATGTGACATCCTCTTCAGCAGTTTGTGGGTAATAGTAATCTATTTCCTCTTCATTTTCCCATGACTGCTCTGGTTCAGCGACCTCTTGAGGGATTTCAGTTGCTTGGGGAGCTGGAGTTTTACCCCGTTTTTCTGTTTCCTGTCTCAACTCGTCTTGAATAGAGGAAGCTAGGAATCCACAGGGTAGCAACAAGTCTCTATGAAGCGTCCTCTCTGGACCTGCAGAGTTTATTGGAGCAACAACATAGACTGGAGAATCATCAATGTGCTTGATAACTTTGTAGACTGTGCTACTCCATCGGTCTGAAATCTTGTGCTTCCCTCTGAAAGAGACATTTTTGACAAGGACATGGTCTCCCTCCTCAAGGATGGACTCTCTGACTTTGAGGTCATATCTTTGCTTGTTTCTCTGAGCAGTTTTTTCGCTGTGTTCAATGGCAAGCTTGTAGTTTTCTTGCAGGTTTTCTCTCATTTTTTTCACATAATCTGCATGAGACACTTTTTTTCGTCCTTCTGGATTGAGTCCGAATGCCACGTCGATGGGGAGGTTTGGCTGTCTCCCAAACATTAACTGGTAAGGAGAAAATCCAGTGGTGTCGTTTTTGGTCGTGTTGTATGCATGGACCAGAGGCTGAACATGATCACGCCAGTTGACTTTGTCCTCTTCTTGAAGAGTTCCTAACATTTCCAGGAGTGTCCTATTGAATCTCTCGACGGGGTTACCGCGAGGGTGATATGGAGTTGTCCTTGTTTTCTTTATGCCCAACAGCTGACAAAGGTCTTTGATAAGGACCGACTCGAAATCCCGACCTTGGTCGCTGTGAAGACGTTCGGGTAGACCATAATGAACAAAGAAACTGTTCCACAGTGTCTTGGCTACTGTCTTGGCTCTCTGGTCAGCTGTAGGAACAGCTACCGCGTACTTGGTGAAGTGGTCGGTTATGACCAAGATGTTCTTTGTTCCGCGTCCATCAGGTTCCAAAGACAAGTAGTCGATGCATACAAGTTCAAGTGGTCGACTTGTTTGGATGTTCACAAGGCGAGCGGTTTTCTCGGCCTTGGCCTTGCGCCGTACACACCTTTCACAGGTTCGGACTTTCCTCTCAACGTCCATAAACATTCTTGGCCAATAGAAACGTGTGCGGACCAGGTCCAACGTCCTGTCCATTCCCATGTGACCAACTGAGTCGTGGAGACCTTCGAGTGCCATCTCTCTGAACTTTGAGGGTAGAACTAACTGATAGAAAGGCTCACCCTGGTTCATGCGTTTCCTGTACAAGACGCCATTGTCCAGTACGAGCTGATCAAACACTCGAAGCATGAGTTGAACTTCTCGATCCTCTTGACGACGAACACGGTAAGTGAGACGTTTTCCCATATTGACAAGGTCAATGGTTCTGCTGATCTGAGGATCGTTTCGTTGTTCTGCTGCCCAATCCTGCTGCGACATCCGAGGTAGAGTGCTGGATCCAGGCAACAGGTCAGCCTGAGTGAACTCAGCTGGGATAGCATTGACGTCAGTGGCGAGACACTCTACTGAGACAGGTGAGTGGCCGCCCCCTTCATCATCTGGACAACAAAACAGCTCGTGTCTTTGACAGACGGCTTTAAAAGCCTCTTTGGGGAAACTGGACCCACTTCCTTCATCGACAAACCTTGAGATGAACTGTTTCACTCTGTCGTCCTCGACTTGAGCACTCTGATCGGCTCCTGCTTGATCATGTGGACGCCTGGATAAACCGTCGGCATCTGCGTTTCTTTTGCCAGCTCTATACTGTATGTTGAAGTTGAAATTGGACAAGGCGGCGAGCCACCTGTGTCCCGCTGCGTCGAGCTTGGCTGAGGTCAAAACGTAGGTCAGAGGATTGTTATCCGTCATGACCGTAAACTCTGCACCGTAAAGGTAATCAAAAAATTTGTCCGTGACAGCCCATTTAAGTGCTAAAAATTCAAGTTTGTGGGTGGGGTAACGCCGCTCACAGTTTGACAAACCTCGACTTGCATAGGCAATTACCCTCATCTCACCGTCTTGCTCCTGATACAGAGCTGCTCCGAGGCCTTGCAGGCTGGCGTCTGTGTGCAAGACGTATGGCTTCCTGGGGTTGGCGAAGCCAAGGATCGGAGCTGTCGTCAACTTCCCGATGAGTGCTTTGAATGCATTCTCACATTCTGCGGTCCATCGCTCATTGAAGGGTCGTTTCAGGTCAGAGTTTGAGAAAGGCTTGGAACTTTTGGACTTCTTCCGCGGAGGAAGGTAACCAGCAGTCAAGGCGTTAAGAGGTTTGGCAATTTTTGCGTAATCTTTGACGAACCGTCTATAATAACCTGTAAACCCTAAAAAGGATTTCAGCTCACTGATGTTGGTTGGACGGGGCCAGGATGTCAGAGGGGAAATCTTACCAGGATCAGTCTCTACTCCATTTTCGGAGACAACGTGGCCTAAATATTTGACTGACTTTTTGAAAAAGTGACATTTTTCAGGGGATAACTTTAGGCCAAATTCCTTGAGCCTGTGTAAGACTTGCATGAGACGGCGTTCATGTTCCTCAAGTGTGTCAGCGAACACAATGAGGTCATCGAGGAACACTAAGACTTCCTTGAGGTTGAGAGAGCCCATGCATTTCTCCATGACTCGTTGGAAAGTTGAAGGTGCGTTCGTGACTCCTTGAGGCATTCTGTTAAATTCCCAGAAGCCCATGGGTGTAACAAAAGCCGTCTTGTACTTGTCCTCTTCATCTACCTCCACCTGATAGTAGCCCGATTTCAAATCCATGACGGAAAACCATTTGGACCCTGTTAGAGCTGCAAAGGTTTCTTCAATGTTGGGTAAGGCGTACGCATCCTTTATGGTCTGATTGTTCAACTTTCGGTAATCGACGCATAAGCGGATGGCACCGTTCTTTTTCTTTACCACAACTATCGGTGAGGCAAAAGGGCTTTCTGATTCTCTTATAACGCCAGCATCTAAGAGTTCTTTGAGATGAAGCCTCACAGCTTCATAATCTGACGGGTGAATTGGCCTTACTCTCTGCTTAAAGGGTGTTGGATCAGAGAGACGGATCTTGTGTTTGACTGCAGTGGTATGACCATAGTCAAGGTCACCTCTTGCAAAAACTTCAGGGATGGAGTTCAGTTTTTCCGTGATCCTCTCTTTCCATTCCTCCGAGAGTGAAGAATCAGTGAAGTCAAAACTTATGGTGTCAGTATGGTTTGTGGAACCCACAGTTGTTCTTTCAGCTGTACTGCTGAGGGGTTGTGACACCTGATCCTCTTCAACTCTGTCCGGTGAGGTGGATAGAGGAGAGAGAGAGTGTGGGACGGAGAGCTCTGCTACGCTATGGTTTGGGGAAACTGTTATGTTGTGTGCCGTCTCATTCTTAAGCAAAATGGGAACTTTGAAACATGTTTGCTGAGGGCTCGACATAACATAACTACAAAAAGACAAGCCACTAGGTAGACTAGAGTGAGTGGATGGCTCTACTAAGAGCGGGCCTCCCTTGTGAGTGAGTACCCTTCTTACATAGCCACTCAAAACCCTCTTTTCGCCAGGTGGGATCACAATGGCTTTCTTACACTGTAGCTTTACTTTCCCCACCTTGTCAGTGTTTTGTTTGGTGTGACATGTGCTGTAAATGTCCCGAATCAGGGGGATGTTGGTGCCTAAAAGAGCGGGACACTCTGCGTTGGACCTACAATCTGGAACAACAAGAGCTAGCGTGCTAACGAGCTCAGCTTTACCTGTGATGTTTTCTGGAAACTGAATGCTAATCTCTACGTAACCCAGGTAAGGTACATTTTGACCTCCTGCGCCCTCCACTTCGAGGATGTCTCTAAGGGGCAAAATAGGTAGAGAAGACAGGTAAGTATCATGAAATGACTTGGAAATGGTTGTCACCTGTGAACCAGAGTCAATGATAGCTTGGCACTGCACTGTTTCAATGTTAACTACAGCAACAGATCTTGGGCCTACTAAACCGCTAAGGAGCTCACCCTCAGAGGTTTGTATGTGTTGACATGTAGCTCTCGTTTCATTGTTTTTTTCCTTGGGACTCTCAACTCGCTCTTCGGCTCCAGTAGGTCCCTTTACTGGTAGCCCGTCCAGTTTAAAGGTAAGTGCTGTTTAGCTCTCCACTCATCTTGTCGTGCTTTTAACTCTTTGTATTTTCTGTCCACAGCAGCTTTGTCAATTGAGTTCTCACACACCTTGGCTATGTGGCCGTCTTCGCCACATCTGAAACAGAACCAGGCTCTAGGCTGGGGCTTGTGTGTTACCTGATGAGCTTGGGCCTCGGCTCTTGGTGTGAGAGGGTTCGGCTTGTCTGCTGACACTGTCTCGTTTTTCTTCTGTTTCTTAGGTTTCCTGGTGCTGAGCTGCAGTTTCAGTTCAGCGAGCTGTTTCTTTAAACTTTCTGTCTCAGCGACATATGCCTGGAGAACACTTGGACTTGGATCGGCGTAAGGAGACATGTCAGGCACAGAATGCACATGTGCAGTGGCTTTTGGCTTTGAGGATCCAAAATGATGGTGCATTCGATCCAACTTGGTTGCCCTTCTATCCTCTTCTGTTCTTAGATGTAAAAGTAACTCTGCAAAGTCAAGGTGTTTCTCAGATTTCAGCTCTAACTGCATGATGAGATTGTGATCCCAACAGCCGCGTTTGAATTGTTTCAGCAGGTGATGGCTTGCTGATGACTGACTGACTCCATTTCTTTTCACAGCGGTGTTGAGGAGTACCTGAAGCCTCTGTAGATACTCGGAAGCTTTTTCGCCGGAGTTTTGGTGAGTGTTCAAAAACCTTGCGAAGATTTCATCACCATCTTCCACCAGACCATAAGCAGAGTCCAACAGCTTTACATATTCTCTAGGATGAGCAGAGGAGCCTAGTTGTCTAACAACATCGGAGGCTGGAGGAAGCAGACTCTCCAGGATTTTTCTGCGCTGAACGTCGACAGGGGCTCCATCTTGGAACATTAAATCTACATGGAGGCACCATGTTTCAAAATCAGTCTCTCCAGATGGCTTTGGCGTTCTGCCTGAGAAAGGGCGTAGCCATTTGGAGGGGCTCTGAGATGTGTTAGTGTCATTTTTTATTACATGTTCAACCACAATGCGTCGTACATCAGGTGGGTTCAAGTCGTCATCTCCAAGGTCCAGTGTTTTGTATTTTTTCATTTTCTTACGTACTGTAGGTTCTGCGGTCTTTTTTTCTGCTTTGGAGTCGACTGAAGTGACGGTGAGTGTCGAAAGGTCAATCTTCTTGGCCTTTGATTTTCGTATGAGAGGTGTGGTGCTGTGCTCAGAATGAACGCTCTCATCAGAGGACTCACCGCTACTGCTTACATCATGGCTAGTAGTATGTGTGAGTGCATTGACACTATCTGCCTGCCATGTCACTGCAGGATTGTTCACATTTGGAATGTCAAGAGGAAGATTTAGCTCAAACATGGCCATTGCGACACTTGACTCAAACTCTACAATGGCTGCATTCTCTTTTTCTGCATCTTGAAGCCACACTACTTTAGTTACAGTCCCATATGCTTTTAATGAAGCAGTAATATCAGCATCAGTGTCTGTTTTAGTCAACCCAAATAAACAAATGGACTGTTCTGCATTGACACCAAACATTTTTTCAATATCCATGTTTGTTCGTTTTAACTCTTATTCACACGAAAAATATGAAATGAACTTAAAGGGGAAAAATATTATGTCTGTCAAAAAGTGTAAAACTGGGTCCGTCTACCTCTAATAATCCTCCTGGCTGGCTCGCCACTTAAAGGCTGTAGCACACATCAACAGTACATGGGCTAAGGGGACTATCATGTACTCACAAGGTTAGGCCAGAATCAGAAGATATAGTTCGCTCAGGGAGGATTTGAATAAACATGGACCACAGTTTAGAAAAGAGTAACAAAATAGTTCTTTATTGGCAGGAAAGCCACTTCAAATACCAACAACTGAATTTGTTCAGCTATGACTGAGTTAATATTTTCTATATGTGTCACCAGTGGACTGAGGTTTTCTGTACCGAACTGAGAATGTGACTGTTTCATGGACTGATGTGTTGGACTGAATTGTGGAAATGACTTTGTCATGGACAGATGTGGATTTGGGGTTTGGGATTCATTCATGAGGGAGGCGTGGGGACTGTTGAGATTGTGGGGGGGTGGTGTGTACATTGCTCTGTTCGCAGGTGACATGAATGAGCTGGAAGATTGGGACGCGTTGCTGATTGGCTGGCCGCAGGGCAAGCCTTCCTGGGGGCCCGTGGTGATTGGCGGAGCAGGGGGTGCGCCCGGGAGAGGTCAGCTGATGAGGAAAAGGCAGAACGCGAGACGGGAAGAAGACAGGTGTGCGTGGCGAGGCGAGAGGGACGACGGGGACGAGGAGTGAGCCCGGAGGAAGCCATTGACTTCTCGGCGCGGGCGGCAGGAGGAGAGGGATCGTGGTACGGCCGTGTGGAGGGATAGGACCGAGGACGGAGGTCGACCAGCCAGCGGCGAGGCCCGAAAGACCCTTATACAACGCTCGCTATCTCCTGAGTGGAGGAAAGTGGAAACGTCACCCTCCGTGCTGTGTGTGAGTGAAGTCCCGTTACTAGAGAGATCCTTGCTGATTCTCCCTCTTGTTTGTCCCTGGCAGTCGTCGGCCTCGGGGCGCTTGGAAGAGCATCGCTGGAGGGCCCGCCTGGGAGACGCGCCGCCCCACCACGGATAGCCGCGCCGAGGCTTCATCACAAGACTCCGCTGGTGGTACCCCTGGGCGGTGAGAGACAGTAGCCTGACCCATGTGGATTCTCTCGGTCGTGATCGCGACCGAGAGCGGACATTTAACTCTTTTTATCCCGCCGTATAGCCGGCGGCCATTTTCCCTGCACCTCACCATGACCATGTTGTATCATAGGTAATCAGTGCCACCTCTTGCTAAAATTCCCTCTTTAATAGTCTATGGGCTTACCCCCTCCAGTGGTCAGGGGGTGCCTTAAGGGTGTTCCACTGGGTATTGTTTGCTGTGAAAAGAAGGGGTGTCCTGCTCCTTGCGTGGGTTTATAAAGTTAAGATCATGTGCAGTGATAACCTTAAAGGGAATGTTTGCTGTGAACTGGTTTCTCTTTAATTAGTGTGTGTAGTAGCCAAGTGTGGGTTAATTCCTTGTAGTGCTCGTTTCCTGTGCTACTCCTCTAGCACCCTTAGCCAGGAGGGGAAGGTGGGGATAGGATAGATGTTGGAGGGACTATAGTAATTTACCTACCTTGCGATTGGTTGAGAGTTGGGAGGGAGAAGGTGGCTGGGCAGGTGGGATTGTGTTATCATTTGTCTTATGCATTGAAAAATTAATAAAGTGTTATATTTTTATACCTGACCTCGCCTATTGTCTGTGTGATTTGGGGGATCAGAGAACCTGCTTTGAGTGTTTCGCGACACTTCTCTTTTGGCGTTGTTGGCAGGATCCCCCTATACACACATTCAGTATGTCGAACAATGGTAATGAAAACCCGGCTGACCCAGCTCATGTGCCGCCAAATATTGTAAACAATGTCATGCTACCTTGGTATATGGGGGGGCCATGGCTGCCCATGTTTGAAGGAAAGAAGGGAGAAAAGGTGGAGGAATGGCGGGCTAAAATTGAAATGTTTGTACGGGCACAAGGTCTTCCAAATGAACAAAAGATTGATTTTATATTGAGTGCTTTGGGTGGCGAAGCCAAACGTGAAGTTTTATTGCTACCAGATAATGAACGAGACACTGATGTGAAAATACTGGATTTCTTGACAGCATTATATGAGGGAAGCCAATCTTTAGCCACACTGAGGGCTCAGTTCTATGAGTGCAGGCAGGGTGCAGAAGAGGGGATGGGAGCTTTCATTCTTCGTTTCCGTGAGCTCTACCACAGGTGGCAGGCGAAGGAGCAAATCGACATCGCAGTGGAGGACGAACTGCTTCGCACCCAGTTCATTCGAGGACTACAGGATGGTCATGTGAAGCAAGAGTTGAAAAGGTTGCTTCGTCGCACGCCAGAGATCACCTTCAAGGCTATCTGCAAGGAGGCAAAAGCACTCGAAACGGAACGCACAAAGGAGGAAACGGAGACCTGGGCCTGCCACGCTTACACCTCCAGGCCTCTCCAGAACCAGCGGCCGCCCCCGCCTACACACCCGGCAGAACTGCGGCAGGCTTCCTCAGCTCCATCCAACTGTCACCTGGAGCCCCCTCCTGGCCAGGACACTCGAGCTCTGTGGGAATCCCTGCGGGCGGACCTCCAACAAGACCTCAAAAACCAGATGTCAGCATTGGGGAAATCCCTGGCAGAGGAGCTGCGGTCCCAAATAGCTAATCTGTCTGTGGGGCCTGCTGACCCCACCGTACAGACTGGCCAGCAAGGGTCAACATTCCCACAGAGGCCCCGTCGGTCAGTCCCTGAGGCGCCCCGAAGTCAGTTTCAGTGGGACCCGCAGGGCAGACCCATTTGCCTGGAATGTGGCCAATCGGGCCACACTCGCCGGTTTTGCCCCAAGCGACGCCGTGGCCCCCAGGATTTTTAGCCTCCTCGGTCGCTGCAGGGCAAGCGGTCGAGGAAGGGACCCAGACCACACCCCCCAACAAGCCCTCATTCGTCGGACAAAGTCCCGAAATAGATGTCATCATGGGAGGTAAAAGTGTGCCATGTGTGTTAGACTCTGGTTCACAGGTCACACTAATCAAGCATTCTGTGTTTCAGGAGCTTTTTGGGGAGGGACTAATCGAGGGAAAGATCCCCTGGCTCACCCTGAAGGCTGCTAATGGCCTTCTGATCCCGTATGTTGGGTACGCACTTTTTGACTTTGAGATAAATGGGGTCAAGGTATTGGGGAAGGGGGTGGTGGTGGTTGAAGACTCGTGTTTGCAACATGATTGTTGTTTATTGGGGATGAATGTGATTGGGGACTGTTGGACGAGTGTTTTTCAGGATGGACCCCTAGCCGAGGAAAGCTTCAAGTCGGCAATGACACCTACAGCGGCCGCCAAGTGGGGGAAAGCTTTTGCTGTTTGCCGACGTATCGGCTTTGTGGAGTCCTCCATCGAATGGCATGGGGTCGCCAAGCTGTCACGCCAAGACCCCGTAGTGGTCCCACCAGAGACTGAAATGATGGTTTGGACCCAGGTCCCCCAGGCCGTCGGTAGACCAGACTGCTGCGTTATGGTGGAGAACCTGCAAAGTGACGACCAGGAGTGGCGTGTGGCAAGGACCTTGAGTTGGGTAAGGAGTGGAAGAGTGCCAGTAAGAGTGTGTAACCCCCACCCTTTCTCGTTAGAGCTCCCTCAGCGTCAGGCCCTCGCTGCAGTTTCTCAAGTGGATTCCCGAGATGTGCGAACTGAGGAAGAATTGGTGTTGACTCCCAGTGGGCCCTTAGCAGTGGAGGTAGAGGTGAGGAGAATAAATGATCTTTCACCCTCGGCAGGTGTAGTACCAAGGAGTCATCCAGCCTTGGCGCTACGGGGGGAGGGCCTAGACCTAGGCGAGCAGCAGAGGTTGGCCGACCTGCTGCAGAGATGGACTAAAGTCTTTGCGGCAGATGAGGACGATTTTGGCCACACTACTGCAGTCCTCCATCAGATTCCCACCGGGGACGCACCGCCAGTACGGGAGAGATACAGGCCAGTTCCACCGAACCTGTACGCTGAGTTAAGATCCCTGTTGAAAGGTATGTTGGACAATGGTGTAATAAAGGAAAGTGCCAGTCCCTGGGCTGCCCCTGTGGTGCTGGTCCGGAAGAAGGATGGGTCCTGGCGTTTTTGTGTTGATTACCGGAAGTTGAATGCCATCACTCACAAAGATGCTTTCCCATTGCCCAGGATCGAGGAGTCCCTGACCCACCTCAAGGAATCTGCCTGGTATTCCACCCTGGATCTCGCAAGTGGGTATTGGCAGGTCGAGGTGGACCCGCGAGACCAAGAAAAGACAGCCTTCACAACACCAGTGGGCCTTTTCCAGTTTGAGCGGATGCCCTTCGGCCTGTGCAATGCCCCCGCTACCTTCCAGCGGCTCATGCAGCGCTGCTTGGGAGGCCAGGTGAACGATTTCCTGTTGATATACTTGGATGACGTCATTGTGTATTCTCCCTGTTTCAACAGCCACTTGGGACACCTCGAGAAAGTGTTTGAGAAGCTGCACCAGCACGGCCTGAAGCTCCAGCCCCAGAAATGTCACCTCTTCCGCAAAGAGGTCAAGTATCTGGGACATGTGGTCAGCAAAAAGGGGGTGGCCACAGACCCTGACAAGACTGCAGCAGTGCAGAACTGGCCGGTTCCTGCGACAGTCACCCACGTCCGTTCCTTCCTCAACTTTGCAGGCTACTACCGCCGCTTCATCCCTGGGTTTTCTAGAGTGGCAGCGCCCATCAACGCTCTTCTTCAGGGTACAGCAGGGAGTAAGAAGACGGCAGTTCAGTGGTCCCCCAAGTGCCAACAGGCATTTGAAGAGCTCAAGCAAGCGCTGCTGCAGGCACCGGTGCTGGCCTATGCGGACTTCACCCTACCGTTTTTGCTGTATACAGATGCCAGTTTGGAGGGGCTTGGGGCAGTGCTGTCACAGGTACAAGGGGGGAGGGAACGGGTGATCGCTTATGCAAGCCGGAGCCTGAAACCACATGAGAGGAACGATCAGAACTACAGTTCATTTAAGTTGGAACTGTTGGCGCTGTTTTGGGCAATCACAGAAAAGTTTAAGCACTACCTGTGGGGGTCAGAGTTCACAGTGTTCACGGATAACAACCCCCTTGTACACCTGGAGACTGCAAAACTGGGGGCTGTGGAGCAGAGGTGGGTGGCCCAACTGGCCAACTTTACCTTCTCGGTCAAGTACAGGCCGGGCACGACGAACCGGAATGCAGACGCGTTGTCCCGACTTCCTGGAGAGGCAAATTCCCAGGCCATCCAGCTTGCCCCGCCCAAGGAGGGAGGGCCAGAAGAGGAGGTTCCCCGAGTGACTCAGGAGGATGGTTGGGGGTCCTGGCAGGAACGCCAGCAGCAGGACCCAGAGTTGAACCAGGTGAGCCAGCTGAAAAATCAAGGTCTAACGGTGTCTCAAATACGAAAGTTGTCTCCTCAAGTTCGTAGGTGGGTGCGAGATTGGGATCGACTGGAGCGACGGCAAGGAGTCTGGGGACGTTGCATTCAGGAACCGGATACGGGCCAGCTTACCTTCCAATTGATAGTCCCGACCAAACACACTCGAGACTTGTGGAAAGACTACCACAAGGCTGCTGGACATGCCAATAGTGAAAAGGTCCTTGGCCTGATGCGTCGCCGTTTCTTCTGGCAAGGAATGGGAAAGGACATAAAGGTTTGGACAGCTGAGTGCCCCGAGTGTGCAGTGGCAAAAGCCGGCCCGCCAGTACGGGCCCCCCTCCAGCCAATTATATCAAGTTATCCATGGGAAGTTGTTGCTCTGGATTATTTATCGTTAGGACGGCCAGCTGATACCCACCAGTATATCCTTGTTATGACTGATTTGTTTTCTAAGTTTGCAGTGGCCGTACCTACTAAGGACCAGACTGCCCAGACTACTGCCAGCGCCCTGTGGGCTGCCCTCATCCAACCATTTGGCTGTCCAGAGCGCTTCCTGACGGACCGGGGGGGAGCTTTTGAATCTGAGGTAATGCATCGTCTCTGTGAACTGTATGGTTGCACAAAGAGCCGGACCACTCCATATCATCCGCAGGGCAATGGTGCGTGCGAGCGCTTTAATAGGACGCTATTATCCCTGCTAAATACACTCTGTGAAGAGGACCAGTCGCGGTGGAGAGACAAGCTTCCAGCCCTAGTGCAAGCCTATAACAACACTGTGCATTGCAGTACCGGTCTGACCCCCTATTTTGTGCTGTTTGGACGCCATGCCCGTCTGCCTATTGACTTGTGTGTAGATGTTGTTCCCCCACAGGATCGGAGCACAGTGGCGGGATGGGTGGACAGGCACCATTGGACACTGGTGGAGGCCTTTAGCCGGGTCCGTACTCACACCAAACAACGGCAGGACTGGGATCAGGCTCGGTACGATAAGAAGTTACTGGCCGTCCCTCTGTTGCCGGGGGAGAGGGTGCTGCTGAGGAATTTCAGACGGCGAGCTCGGGGCAAGTTGGCACCCCATTGGATGCCCTCTCCTTTTGTTGTGATCTCACAGATACGGCCTGGCCACCCAGTGTACAAAATCCGACCAGAAGGGAAGGAGGGACCGATTCAGACGATGCACCGTAACAACTTGCGCCCCTGCCCAGCAGGACTTGGGACTACAAGGACTGAGCCCAAGGTGTGTACTCCAGAAATGGACTCTTTGGCTAAACGGCCTGTATTTTTCTTACCTTTTGCCCCCTTAGCCCAACCGGCCCCATTGGCCGTTGCAGAGCCTGCCATTCCTCACCTGGGGGTTGAGCCAGCACAGCTTGCTGGACCCACTCAGGTTCCTGCCCTGCTGGAACCTGATGCTGAGATGGGAGTTGTCCCGCTGCCAAGGGGGGAGCCGAACCCTCTGCGGCGCTCACAGCGGTCTAATATTGGTAGGCCCCCACTAAGGTATGAGGAGTAAGTGGGTGGGCGAGGACGACCACAGTAATGGGGGGGGTAGAAAATGTCACCAGTGGACTGAGGTTTTCTGTACCGAACTGAGAATGTGACTGTTTCATGGACTGATGTGTTGGACTGAATTGTGGAAATGACTTTGTCATGGACAGATGTGGATTTGGGGTTTGGGATTCATTCATGAGGGAGGCGTGGGGACTGTTGAGATTGTGGGGGGGTGGTGTGTACATTGCTCTGTTCGCAGGTGACATGAATGAGCTGGAAGATTGGGACGCGTTGCTGATTGGCTGGCCGCAGGGCAAGCCTTCCTGGGGGCCCGTGGTGATTGGCGGAGCAGGGGGTGCGCCCGGGAGAGGTCAGCTGATGAGGAAAAGGCAGAACGCGAGACGGGAAGAAGACAGGTGTGCGTGGCGAGGCGAGAGGGACGACGGGGACGAGGAGTGAGCCCGGAGGAAGCCATTGACTTCTCGGCGCGGGCGGCAGGAGGAGAGGGATCGTGGTACGGCCGTGTGGAGGGATAGGACCGAGGACGGAGGTCGACCAGCCAGCGGCGAGGCCCGAAAGACCCTTATACAACGCTCGCTATCTCCTGAGTGGAGGAAAGTGGAAACGTCACCCTCCGTGCTGTGTGTGAGTGAAGTCCCGTTACTAGAGAGATCCTTGCTGATTCTCCCTCTTGTTTGTCCCTGGCAGTCGTCGGCCTCGGGGCGCTTGGAAGAGCATCGCTGGAGGGCCCGCCTGGGAGACGCGCCGCCCCACCACGGATAGCCGCGCCGAGGCTTCATCACAAGACTCCGCTGGTGGTACCCCTGGGCGGTGAGAGACAGTAGCCTGACCCATGTGGATTCTCTCGGTCGTGATCGCGACCGAGAGCGGACATTTAACTCTTTTTATCCCGCCGTATAGCCGGCGGCCATTTTCCCTGCACCTCACCATGACCATGTTGTATCATAGGTAATCAGTGCCACCTCTTGCTAAAATTCCCTCTTTAATAGTCTATGGGCTTACCCCCCCTCCAGTGGTCAGGGGGTGCCTTAAGGGTGTTCCACTGGGTATTGTTTGCTGTGAAAAGAAGGGGTGTCCTGCTCCTTGCGTGGGTTTATAAAGTTAAGGTCATGTGCAGTGATAACCTTAAAGGGAATGTTTGCTGTGAACTGGTTTCTCTTTAATTAGTGTGTGTAGTAGCCAAGTGTGGGTTAATTCCTTGTAGTGCTCGTTTCCTGTGCTACTCCTCTAGCACCCTTAGCCAGGAGGGGAAGGTGGGGATAGGATAGATGTTGGAGGGACTATAGTAATTTACCTACCTTGCGATTGGTTGAGAGTTGGGAGGGAGAAGGTGGCTGGGCAGGTGGGATTGTGTTATCATTTGTCTTATGCATTGAAAAATTAATAAAGTGTTATATTTTTATACCTGACCTCGCCTATTGTCTGTGTGATTTGGGGGATCAGAGAACCTGCTTTGAGTGTTTCGCGACATATGTATCAAAACCCAGTGAACTCAACCTGGTATTTACCTTTCAACAACCTCGGTTAGAATAACCACCGTATGAATTTACAACTCACAAAAAAAGTGTTTAAAGTACAAAATAAAAAAATAGAAAAGTGTTTAAAGTACAACTGAAATAATAAAATGTTTTTTTAAAGTGCAAACGAAATAAGGGCCCAAAATAATAAATGTAAACACAGTACAATAAAGTCCAAAACCAGTCAAATGTCAATTTCAGTCAGTGTCCAAAGTCAGTTTTTCTTCTTTATTGGTCCTTTAATGTATGTGGTGCAATTGTTTATTGTTCATCTACCCGGGTAGTGTGATTTTTGTCTTATCTGTATGATGTTTAGTAGATGCGCTTTTCTCCAGATGCACGATGAGCTGTCCGACGTCACACCCTCCACGCGTGCAAGCCGGTCTCCCGCTCCTCGGTCCTCAGACTTGGCTCTGGCTCGCCCTCAGAATCGACTCATACAAAAAAAACCAACCGGAGTTTATCCTCGACAAGAAAACACAACAACACGGCAACGTCCGGTCCAAAAACCTTCCCTCGGGTTCGGATAATTCACAAGAACAATAACTCAGAAGAAAATAAAAGTTTCAACCACTTTGTCTGTAGTTTTACACATTTGCAAGCTCTCTGCTCGGCTAGTGCGTCTGCTCCCATCGGCATCAGTGAAGGAAAAGAAAAAAAACAGGTAGGGGGATCTAGAAGCTTCCAGCGTGAGCGGCGCTTGAGCGTGTAGAATACGCACCCTACTGGTAAAATAAAGTACTACATGTACAAAACTCATTCAAACTGAATAGTTTAACAAGGTTAAACTGGAAATATTGGGGATTACACTGTGTGTGTAACTAAAGGGTGTTACATGTGTAACAAATTACATATTTGTATTGGAAGTTTTTACTCACAGTCTTCAAGGTAGACACAGCGACGAGTGACCTCATCCAGGACCATGTGAGGGGGGCAGACAGGAAGGCAACCCTCCACTCTGCACAGAGAGAAGCAAATGTCTATCAAAGCCCAAAGATACTGCTTGTGTTGTCAAATTAAAGCTGTGTGAGTGATGATGCATAGTCTTATCTCCCCCAAAGAGATTTCAACGCAAGTCTCAATGAGCTCAAACACATGAGGCCTACACTGCATTTGTAGCCAGTCATCAGGGGAAAAACACCAACACTAGTAATATGGTTCATATACTGTATGTGTAGATATAACTTGTGGATGACAGGTAATGAGGTAAGTAAAAAGGTCAAAGGTCTCACTGTGGGATGATGGTGCAGGCCTCAGCTGATGGGTCGCTGCAGGTCTTGAAGCAGGGGCTGACACAGGAGTCATACCTCCACTGACACCGAGGGGCTGGAGCGGCATCCGGGTGGGGCCCTGATAACAAACAGTTACTTTGTACTTTCACTCAAAGATCACACGTAAACATTATGTGTTCTTTTTAATTCTCAATCGGCATTTCTGAGCGATTAACATATAAAGTGCTATTATGAACCAAAGAAGAAGAAGAGGTGTCACACTGACAAATAATCAGCTTTGAGGGATGCTCTCCTGATCTCAGAGGAACACATCTGCAAAGATTGCCCTTTTGTTTTTGAGTAAAACTCTTTCATATCAGATTTAATATAAAAATTAACACTTTTTATTCTACATTAGGTTAACAGTTGGAAAAACTTGTATTGTGTCATATTCTGAGTGCCATGTGTATTTGTACAAATAACTAGTTTGTAAACTTGATTGAATTGAAAAATAAAGTTGTGTGGTTCTGAACAATATTCATAGAGTAACACTGGAGCCCTGTGTGTTTACAGCAGGATCAAAACTCTCCACTGTCTATCTTTTCGATATACATCATAAATGATGCTTCATAAGAAAAGTAGATCACACTACTAATCTACTGGCTGAAAAGACTGCAGAAATGTTTTCACAGACCAGTAATGTGATGAACTTAGAAAGCCATTAACATCCGTCCAGTGTCTGGACTTCAGCTTTAGCTCTGTACTGTATGTCTGTGGCATTCAGTGCCGTCAGCATGAAATCCAATCTGCTGCTGGCCGCTGCTCATTTTCCATTAAGTAAAACAAATGCTTTCATATTTTTAGCATCAGCGATTAGCCTGGATGCTTTCTGAGATGAACACCGCCGGTCTCGACCTTTGACACCAGAAACAGGAGATGGGCTGGACACTGAGAAAAATCTGATAAAGTCTCTGATTCTCATCAGGTGAAAGAAACCTTTGTTAACCAATAAACACACTCAACTGGCCATGGACAAAACCGCTGAAGACACATTGTCTATAATTAAAATTTTAAAATCCTCTGTATCATAATGACAAATTCTTAAAATTAGAGAAATAAAAACTAATGAACTAAATTCCTGGAAACATTCCCCATGATGTGCAAAAGGTATCAAGTTGCTATCAAGGGTTTTTTTTATTTTTAAACTAGCAAATGTTTATTTGTATGCAATAGGCAAATTTAAAAAAAAATCAAATCAGATAATAAACTCATGTGAATCCATCAGATTCTTAGAAAGATTCACAAAACCTCCTCTTGGTTCATGTGCTCTCTCTCCAAGCTGCTAAATGGACTCTGCCAAACATTATTTGTGGCTGAGACGAATCAGTTGTTCACATCTGTCTACAACCACCACTCAACAGAGGAGAGAAAATGACCGGCTGACTGTAGCAGGTCTTACTTACTGTACAGAAGAGTCTGACTACACTTCTCTTCATATTTCCTGCTGCTCAGTTCATTTCAAGTCAACAGCAGCTTGTGAAAGTTATAAAACTTAATCATCATCCATTAAGTTGTTGGCCTTATTTTAGTTGCAAATGATGGAAGTTAAAATTAGTGAAAATAGTGGAAATTATTTTTTTTAAAGTTTGAGGGGATGTAGATTTGAAATGTGGACATGGTGCTGGACTCAAGCTAAGGCTGCAGGGAACAGTGGAACTGCTGAATATTATATACAACATTAAATATTACTAGAGTTTAAACCGTTTGGTGGTGATGTGCTGCTGACCTGTCAGCCTGAACAGCGTGGCTTTTCGGAAACTGCTGGTATGTCTGTATTTGAGCAGGCGAAGCAGTGTGGCATGCAGGAAAAAGCCCGGCTTGGCGTGGGCCTCCAGCGAGTCATAGCCAGGGATCCAGGTGTTCCTGTGCAGGACGAAGGTGGCTCCATCCCAAAACGCCTCGCTGTCCTCCCACTTGGCCAGCCTCACCTGGCCGCTGGGGCTCGCGTACAGGAAGTAGTTTGGTCTGTCGGCTGCCTCAAAGGAAACCCGTGATGTGTCTGTGTAGACAGAAACAAAGACGATTCGTCAGAGGGCCAAGAAAAGTATCACACTGCATGTCTGATGTATGAATCTAATGCAAACTCACATTCACTCAAGCACACACACACGGCACCATATCTAACTGTGCAATGGGGTTGAATGTCTTCTAAAGACAGAATAAACTGAATATACTCTATCAGTGTTGGACTGTGGTGACATCTTATACATGAACGCCTCAGCTGCGACTCTGAAGTCCCTGAACTAAACTCACTCACTCTGCTGTAAGATTTATTACTGGAGTTTGTTATAACACATACTGCAGCCTCTGTGCCAAGGTTGGGTGGCCCTTTTTTATAAAGCTCTTATTGGTCTTTCACCCCATTACATTACGCCACTGCTTTCTTTTAATTGCAGGCTCTAATTAGATACGTCCAGGTGATTAGATCACTCGGCAGGTTACAACTGCTTTCAGTGAACCAGGGAGATCCAGCCAGGGCACATTAAACCTTCAATTACATTGCACTTCATATCCAAATGTGTCTATTTTAGATGATTTTATTTTCATATTTGAATTATTGCTAAGGTTTTTATTCATTCTTAATGTTGTTAATTTTATTCAGTCCTACTTTCATCTAAGCTCCACACTGTTGTTTATTGTGTCTAGATCCTTTTGTTGATATCTTATATATAATCCATCTGAATAACCGAGCTAACATCAGGGTATAAAGGTGTCATCTAACTTTTCCTTCTGTGAGCGCAGCGACTGGTGTGAATCACTTTAAACAGAGAGAAAAAAGTAATTTTAAATTTAATCGTGTTGAATAATGCGAATCCTCTGTCGTTTGTGTTGATATGAGCGAAGATCATGGAGAGAAGGTCAGGGTGGATGAGTGGGTGTGAGCACAAAGTGTGTGACACCAGAGATCGCCGTTCTCATCTTGTCTCCTAGCAACAGTGAACACTGAATCATCCTCAAAGTGGTTTAGTTGCCTCAACTTAATTACAGAAAGGGAAGATCAGAAAACACTCATGTGAGTCATTCTGTCATTAGTGTAAAGAGGCTTATGGTTCAGCAGGCCAAGAGAAACACAGTCATACTGCCTGGAGGCCAATATCCCTGTGTGTTTCCCTCAGCTGCAGCAACATTGCTGCCTGCAGTATCTCCGCTCCGATCAAATGTTCCCAAACTCCACTACACAAGTTTTCTTTCAAGGCCTGAGACTGTATCTACTCTATCAGGAGCAACACTAAATGACTGTAAAATAAAACTAAAAAACCTCTCAACTAACAGCGAGGTTCCCACACTCGCTCAGACGTCAAATTAAATGACGTTCAAGAAGCTCCCACAGACCGCTTTTGCAAAGTTAACAGACAATGAATCTTCAGTCGTGTCTTGTGCTTCTGTCCACGTGGAAAGACGCTAAAATAAACATAATGGCCAGAAGCTGAATTGGTGGCAATTTATACTTTGAAAATATTTAACTTCTTTGTGATGCATAATAACATTTGAAAAGAAAATGTTATAAATAAACTGAAGCGGTCGAGATTTTTTGTTGCTATGGCAACATACAACACATCTGTGCTCCCAGAGAAAGAGCGATGAGGCAAATCAGTGACTATGAGATCTGGTCTGCACCTACAATCAGCAAGTTTTAAGGTCATTGGCTTAGACTTAGTTTGTTTCATCAGCTGCAAAAGAGCATAAATAAATGCATAATGAATAATAAATAAACAATCCCCTCGCAGTCAGTTTTACAGTGACTAGAGTGCTACTATAAACTCACCATGTGGTCGGGCTCTGCTGAGGCCTGGCGTCATCATGAACTGTGAGAGGATGCCAGTGGTGCTGCTGCTGCTGCTGCTGCTGGTGGTGGTGGTGTTGACCTGCTGCAGGAGCACAGAGCCACTGGATGTGCTGGCTGCCAACAGTGTGGTCTGATTCTTGAAGGTGATGAGCCTGAAGGGGCCTTTACCCAGAACTACAGACAGGAGGCAACGTTAGCGCAGCAAATCACATCCACTCTATATCTGTCACTCATGAAGAAGAAAATTGATGGATTGATCAGCTATTTGAAATATTACTATTCACACACAGTTTTCGATGAGGACAACATCACACTAATAAATACAGTGAATGATGGCAGCCTATTTATTAAATACAGATAATCAAGTCTCATCAATAATGTTGTAGCTTCTTCCAGGTGAGTGGAGGAACTGTCGTACCTTTGTTGAAGAATTCACAATCATACGCTGCAAAAAGAAAAGAGATAGAATAGCAATATAATGAGAATAAAATAACAATAGTACAAGATCACAGTGAGCTTCATAAGTAACATCCCTTTTTACTCAATGTGGCTCACCTTTCTTTATAAAATGCTTATAAGCAACTACTGAGGGCTGGTTTCAAAGGTTGTTAAGTTTATTCTTAAGAAAACTGACTTCTACAAACTCCTGTGATTCAGAGGAATGCTGAAGATTGTTTCTGACTTACGACACAGAGAGGGCGATCGCCAGTCCACAGGAACGCCCTGGTGGCAGCAGCGCTGAGCATACGCCGCCACGCTGGTGCAGAAACACTCGCAGTCACCTCCTCTGCTGCAGGCGCACGTGTCTGCCAGACAGTTCATGTAGAACCAGGTAACATCCACCTGCACAAGAAGAAAACTTCAGACCCTCAAAATAGACATTTCATAAAATACAAGGATTGGCTGGACTTATGTATCATCCATTTATTACATTGATCTAAGTATCATACTAAAAAAAATATCAATACGCCTCAGCATGAAGATCATCATGTTCACATGTCTCAGCTGTGACCTGTGTCCACTAATCAACAGCCTAATGCCATTTATACACATTTGGCATGATGTGGTTCCATTCTGGAGGCAGATATCTCTGACTCACAATGTTGTATTTGAGGTTGCAACAACTACACTCCCTGGTTCGGCAACAGTGGGCCAGTTTTTTTTTTTTTTATATTGCCCTGATGAAGGAGCCTATGGCCCAAATGCAAAAAGCCAGTCTAAAGATGCTCTAGGAATAATGTGCATCTTACAATTTTTGCAATGTATTTTTTTTCAAGAGATTGAAAAGGTGGGAAGTTATTTACAGTTTGTAACCTTGGTTTCTGGAGGGCTGATGGGTTTAAAAACAATGAGAAAATGTTTTTTGTTTGGTTCATCTTCCCTGTGATTTCCTCAATGAAAGACTGGTCATATAAATGCTATAAATACATGAGATGTAAGGTTGAAAGTCGTTCACTAGCTGTAAAAGACAGTTTCACATCAGAGTGACATGACAGAGCTGTGAAAAGCCAAGGCAGGACAGAGGTCAGCTGCAGGACAGCCACTCACCACTGGGTGGCAGGCCTGGAAGACCTCGCTGAGCAGGACCGCACACTGCCGCTTTGCAAAGGGCTCCCGGAGTGGACTGAGGCTGCAGGGGTGTCTGATATCTGGACTGTTCACACACTGCGCACACACACACATTCACACAAAGTGTAATAAAATGCCTTGTTTTGATTGAGGACGAGTGGTAAAGGACTGAAAAGTCTGATTAGATTGCTGTTCTTTCTCCTCTTTCTCATGCCCTTTGTCATCAATGAAGCAAATAAGGGGAAATACAATATAAAAACAAAAGTTGTTTTTTTTTAGTAACTCATAAAATTACCGTCTCTAGGATTCTCATAATATCTCAAAATATATAATATCTACATCTTTTCACATCAACAGAAAACCTAATCTCCCTGCATTGCACTTTGTACATTTGTTTAATTTCATAAATGTGTGTTGTTTACTCACATAAGGCCAATATGTCAGTAGTGTTTCTATATTCATGGCAATGTAAATACCGATACATGTTTCTTGAATTTCTCTCTTTATTAGTACCGACTAGTTCATCAGTTACTGTGGAGCCTCCACCACGTCCATGTACAGTACTGCCTCATTTTAGTCCCTGATTTACAGAGATTTAAGTAAATTCAATTGACATAATAGTTCCTGGTTTTAATGTTTGGTGCAAGATACAACACTTCTGAAGTTTCATACCTTGTTCCAGCTTGATCCAATTTGAGGGTGGAGGAAATTTGTAATAGCATTGCTTCAGTTTGTAAAAAATAAAATAAATAAAAAATGAAAAATTATAGGAGAAATTTGTCTTGGACAAACTAGAGAAGAAAATAGAATCACAACAAGATAAACAAATAAAAAAGATAAACAAATAAAATGAAGAGCTTATCTTGTTAAAATAACAGCTAAATTCATACCAACACTAACACTGCTCTTTGGTTATGGAGCAAGCAGATACAGATTGAGAAACTTGATTGACTTGAGAACTTCTTCAATAAAAATGTTTATAGGTGACGTAGGTTAATAGGGTGAACAGGTGGACTCACCTCTGCTGCAGTCCAGCTGTTTCCAAACTCCTGTGGTGTCGGGGAATCGATATTGTCGGGCGTCCGCATCTCATTCACTGTCTTCAGGTCAAAGTTTCCACACAGGCCACTCAGCTTCCCCTGAACACATCGCCAACACCTCTTGTCATATCATAATACCACTGACATCATAAGATCAGTCCATCGATGTGAATAAAAGCCAGAGCACTGGTGAAGTACGACTTCTGGCCAGCAACAGCAGAGATGAAGCTGTCACTAAAACATTGCGGTTTTCTCTGATATAGCTGCTAGAAAAACAAACAACAAATCACTCAGATATCTCGATTTGAAGAACCCTCTCATAAAGAATAAATTATGAGAAGAAGAGTTTGATGTAATGTGTGCACATATTTGACATTTTATATATGGAGCTGGATATGATAAATAGTATTTAGTATATGGTTGACACATGTATCATCTATTGGTATTTCATGTTCTATAGATGTATATCTTCATTAATCCGAAGTATGTTTATACTGTATGTGATTGATAGTATAGTAAGTGAAACATATAGCAACATACTGTGTCATATGTTAAATTTTGTATTATGAGAAGTCATATAACAGCTCATGACAGAAACTAACAAACTCCATCTGCTGATGACTATGGGATACAAGCTCTCAACTGTATCCCATGTTTGTGGACATCGTCTACACTTGTACTTGACTGAAGCTTTGGCTAAATGCTCCAACTACAACTCCACATCCTTGCATGCTGCAGAACCAGAGGAGTCAGAGCCAGCCTCCTACCTGCCAGCGAGGTCCAACCTGGATGTGGACGGTGGTTTTACGATCCCAGAGGACAGTGACATCTTCATCTGGGAAGTGAATCACTGTGAAGTATCCAGCAGGCCAGATAAACATCCTCTGCTTTCTGTCAATCACACTGGATGGATTCTACGGGGGAAAGTTTAATTTTACAGAAATATTCTCAGGTGTTATATTTATGACATTACACATTATTAAGTGTGCTGCTGCTGCTATGTATTGAAGGTGACTAACCGGCTTCCCAGTGTCGTCATCAAACGCTATGAAGGATCTTCCGATGTTGATCAGCAGTGATTTCCTGCAGATGACGCCGCTGTCGTAACAGTCAATGTTCTCCGCGGAGACACTGAGCATCACATCCGCACTGCTCTGTGGAGGAGAGGAAAGACAATCAGACAACCACAGTAACTTCAGGATAAAAAATACAGTTTATTTAACTGCACAACCCTATATCTCTTTACATTTAGAGATTGATGCATGAGAAATACAGATGACTGAAGTGACAAATGTGCTGCTTTTTTAATGTTTTATTTAATCTTTTCATCCAAAAGCCATAAACAGTATGTGTGGGCCTAGTTAAAACATGTACAACCATAGTTCTTGTTCTTTTTGTAACCATGTGTAAACACTTTCTTTACCTTTACAAGATAGACTTTGCACGCTCCAACATAGTCAAACAGCAGACCGTCGAACGTCCTGTAGTGACGATCACCGTAAGTCGTGCACATGGATGGACACGGACGAAATACACACTGGAAGGTCCCGTGCTGGCAAACACTACAAAGACAGCAAAGCTCGAGTGATTCAGCATCAACTTGTTCCCACTTAGTGCAAGGACATTTTTTTTCACATCTAATGGCCTCCTTTTGTCCCGAGCCTCAGGTTTACAGCCGGCAGAAAAGTGGCCGGTGAATTGTCAAAGGCTGAATCACTGCTCATTCCGCTATTAGGCTGTCATCTACATCTACTTCCCTGGCTATGGCTTGAAGAAGAATTGGAAGGATGGGAGAATGACTGAGATCGCTGGGAGAGTGTTTCCTTTCACTAGCCATGAACAGTCTGAAGCAGAGGGAATCAAAGAGTGATACAAGGGCCCGCTCTGTTTTCCAGGCCTGTTTTATGTCCTGTGATAGCAGAGAATTATGGATATCAGGTGGCCACTTTTGCTGTTCTGACAATCTCAGGTCTCATCGCTTTCAGGCTAGGACCTGACTTTGAAAAATTAGTAATGCTGTTGGAAACTTGTCTTAATCCTGACAGATACTGTTGGCAGAAAATTGGTGAGGGCAAATTAGTAGAGGAAAACTGGATAAAGACCCACGGCAGGAAGGAACCAAAACTGAAGTGTAGAGCTCATGTGGAGACACACAAGACCAATAATTCAATACGTTGTGTAATAAAACTTCCTCTGATTTTATTTGTGGCTCTGTCCACATTAGAACGTACCATTGATGACAGGGGGAGGAGACTCTGTCGCCTGGGTAATACTCCTTTCCTTTCCACAGACAGGGGCAAGCTGCAGGTTCAAAGCACTCATCTCCATGTTTCAGCAACCTGAGAGCAAGCACACAGACCTGGTTAAGGATGAACTTGTTTTGCAGCTCTGTATCAAATGAAAATCAGTTTCTTGTTGTGATTTGACATCAACTAATTGTGATGATGCACAAATGTGATTTCTTGAATTTGACCCTGAAACAGTTGCTCCTTAATCTACAGGGGGCATACGTTTGTTGTTGTTTTTTTTATCTTGCACTGCTTTTATAAAGGTTTTTCATCCTGCTATCTTTTAAATAATTAACATGAAATATAATGAACAACGACATTATCGGGAAAAAAATCACAAATCGCTCATATAAAAAAAATATACTGACCCAGGATATGATTGACCTGTTTCGCTCAATAAAACCGTACCCAACCTATCAATTTTTTGTTGATCAACAAATGACTAATCAAACTGTTGAAGGGGATATATGTTCTGCTGATATACTGTAGTTTCTTGCTGTGAACAAATGGGAGTGACTGTCACTTAACAAGAGCTGCAGCAAATTTTGTGTCTATGGGCACACTGACCACAACTACCTGGTTTTGCGCGTTTAGAAGTGATGTTTAAGGAAACACGTGGTTTGTTCCCACCTCTTGAGGCAGCTGTTGGTGAGTAAATGCATGCATTTTGATGTTGAATTCACAAAGGAGAAAGTGCAGTAAAGGCAAGTACAGCTATTAATGCTAATATTTGCTAACAGCAAAAACGTTCGTATAGATCCTGTGAAACTGTAGCGGGACACCTGAGACCCAATCTGTGTCCTGTCAACGTGATTTTAATTAAGTCTTTATTCTAAAACTTTAACAAAGTGCTTTCAACCAAATGAACCGAACCTCTCACCAATGGAACAAAGGTAGCCAGCACATGTGTGGTCTGAGATGTAAAGCCAAGCAGTGACAATACACCTGGATGAGGTGTTGATTCAAATCATGAATGGGCCGATGATAGAGCCTCATATCTCACAACGCTGTGTGGCCAAGAACTACAGTCTAACAGGATGCTATCAAGTTATAATGTTCATTTGGAGCTCCTGTGTTCATCTCTAACCCAGATATGAGGACTTGTCTTTTGCCAAGAGAATGACAGAGGCAGAGCCAAAACAGGTTAGCTTCCAGAGCAGAGGCCATGCCAGGAAATGAGAGAGAATTTCAGGGGTGGGCGACTGTGGATGAAAAGCGCTAACACTCGTTGGCTACATGAGAAAACCAGACAATTAGGATTCTCAGAGATAGAGAGAGAAACACTCTTTGTCTGGATGCCTCCATTTTCTTTCCACTCCGCGAGACGAAGCTGATAAGTATCTTGTAATATCCAAGGTTGAGCTATATCCACTGGCGAGGCTGCAGACAATGAAGTGACATACTGAATGGTCCCGCCACAAAACTCGGGTTCATCTGAGTAGAGTTACACCCCAGATAAAATGGTGTTAACAGCTTCCTTTATCCCCACGCCAAGCTGCCGTATCAATTACTCCGATCAAAGATTGTAAAATCATTCCTTCTCCCCAACCTATGTGCACATTATGAATAAATCCTCAGAAACACAGCTCTCATTTTGATATTTAATTTTATCGGACAATGTGTAAGTGACTGAGGGAGATGTAGTTTCATATGGCGACTGGCGGTCAGGCGGCGTGCTGGGTTGAATGCAGTCTGTGCTGCGCCAGGTTAGACCAATCGGAGGCCAATGAAGGAGGAAAGCATCACCGGCTCATCAGTGATACGCTGAAGTGCAGGGACATTTTAAAACATTTCTGCCAAACTTTGAGAAATCTTGTCATCAGTCTTTTTGTAGCCTCATTGTTTTTTAAGTGATGGTTGTTAACGTTTTTACAGTTAATAATGATTTCAGCTCAGCAGCACGCTACGTAACTGAGAAAGATATAAACTTCACAACCTCGAAATGAGAATGAGAGTTGTAAAATGATTAAATTGAACAATAAATTAAGAGACACAAGAATGGATTAATAGTCAATCAATTTAAGAGTAGATTTTTAGACCACAGCCCTGAAAAAGTACACCTGTAAAACATGTCTTTAAGAAATCTTTAAGTTACTGTAAATGTCAGATCAGGGTAATCTCCTTGACGCAAACTAGTGTGGCAAGGTGAAGAGGGCCCGGGCGGGCTTCGAACCCCAGACTCCCGGATAAGAGTCAGCCACAGGGACATCCCTTCCCTTACGGAAGAAAAATATATTGCAATATATTGGAGAATATCATGCGATATATTAGGCAATATATTACCATATATGGGATTTGATATTTATATTTTACAATATATTGCAATATATGCATGGATCATATATGTGTATATATTGTGAAATATATTGAAATCAAGACCAAAAAGGCACTATATTTTTAAATGTTTTATATGCATAGATCATATATGTATATATATTCAAAAATATATTGAGATCAAAATGTAATCCTCCTGAGACCTGGCATGCATTTTTGTATAGTGCCCATCATGATCTAGCCCATTTTGCTTATACTAGACTATACATGTCACCTTACTAAGTCCTGTTGTTCACTACAGAGGACAACTGGCCCTTTCCAATATCTTGTGTGGGGGGTGTGGCCTTCCAAACTTTCTGTGCATCTCTTAAAAAATGGCCGACATAACAACACATCCATGCACAACGCACACAGAGTACAAGTGAGCATGATATTTACAATTTTAAGTATTTTGAGTCTTATATGTTGATTGCTTATTATAAATAAGCATCTCAGCAACCTATGAAAGTAAATTTTCAGAACTGAATTGTTTACTTTTCATATATGAAAAAAAAGATAATTTTATAGAGAATGTGAAGAGACGTTGTGGGACGTCAAGAATCTTTGGAGGAACGCAAACGTAAACAGAGTGGGAAAAACGGAGGAAAACGAGCAAAAAGTAAAAGAGAAAGAAAAATAGATGAGGAAGACAGACAAAAAAAGAAAACAAAAAAGAAACGGAGAAGAGGAAGGGAAAGGAAGGAGGAACGTATCATGATAAACTCAAATTTAATGAGAAACAAAGGTAAACAGAAACACTACAACTTATTAAGACCCAGATTTAAGAAACTGAACTAGATCAACTGCTGTGGTAATCACTTTTAAGCGACTTTGGGAGGGGGGCGAGCAAGGCGATCCTCCAAAGATGCCAACGTCCAACTATGGTGTAACTTCACATTCTCTATTAGACTCTTTATAGTCACAATTATTTAGGAACAGCTCATTGAAAGAAGCTGAAAGAATTCTTTAAAAATAGTTGAGGGAGGGGATCGATACCAGAAATTGATTTATCAGAGGATAGTCGATGGCAAGATGATAACCATGAGTGTATGAGGAAGAGCCAGATGAGGGAGATCAAGACACAGAGCTGACGTGGTGCACCATTGGTTTCTATGGGCTAAAAACAAAACGTTTTGAGGTTTTTAATCAGTGCAAAATGCTCATGGAAATATACTCCAGAAAACTATACCTTGATTTTGTTCCCCGACTCTAAATAATGATTAGTCAATGAAAACTGCTCATAAAGCCTTTTGTTGAGGCATATGCAACCTTGCTTTTGCTCTAAAACGTCTGAATGGTTAATGAAATACCATCTCTAATGATGAAATCACAAAGATAAATAGTGTAAAAATGAATGAAAACCCTATAGTTTTTATGATGTATTACTGTACTTTACATGATAACTCTAATTTTTCCATGTAAAAATTTGAGAACAGTGCACCCCCCAGAGAGGACAGAGGATTTTTTCATTTTTTCCCTGTTGCTATGTTACCACAATGAGACAAAATCCATTGGCTGTCTCATCGTGAGCATTTGAACATGATTGGTTGATCTGACTGATATCTTGGCTCTTGGCCAATGACAGCTGTGCGCGCCTTTCCGGCGCCAAATTTGAAAATAACGGTTACTGCTGCTGTGCAATGTACGGAAACTGCTGCCTCGACGCTCCTCACTCCTCAGTCGTTGAATGACCCGTCATGTGGATTATTTTTACGATACGGATAAATGGACAAACAGTCGGTTAACCTGGTCCCAGAGAGAAAAATCCTGCAAAAATACCAGGTAAGATATTCCTCTGTTATTATTGTGGCGTTGTTGGTGTGTTTCAGCCTGTACATGGCTTCATTAACATGTTACAGAGAAAAGCTAATTACCATTAGCACATGAGCAAATCGCCTTGTTGTTTACAACTACTTAAGGTAAATATCTATTTTTTCATCGGTGTTTAGAGTAATCTGATGTCTGTAAAGTCTATAAAATTGATGATTGGACAAACATGTGTGCACATTTTTATAATAGTCATGGCTATCATAGATTAGCCGGGCTAACGGTCAGCTATCTGTTTAACTTTAATAACTCAGTGACTCAATTAATCTCCAGCGGATATCTTAGTTACAAAATGACTGAGCTAACTGGAGTAGTTTCATGTCGTGTCCGACGACAACAAGAGGGTTTTAACAACGTCCTGATGTTAAGCTGCTGCTGTTAGCTGCTACTGTTAGCTGTCCCTGTCAGCTGCAGGCACTGATGCTAGTAGACACTGTGATTCCCCCAAACGTAATAAATACAACACATAGCAGCAGACTTGTCTAAACAGTGATAGGCGTGAAAAATATTGATATAGATCAACTCTCGTTTGTTACTATTCCCATTCAAATCATGTGCTGGTTTTCTACCCGGAAGTAGTTGTAAACAACAAGGCGAGTCGGTCTATTGAGTAACACAGAATTTCAGTATGTGTGTATTGCTAAAGTCAGCATGGGAGGTAAATGAAAAGAGTCGATGTATAACAGAAAACTGCCTGTTGTATGCTTGTGCACTTAGAGGAGCAGAGCAGCAGAGGTTGCCTCCAGTCTACTGTTTGGTTACCATGGTGAGTAATAACTTATACTTGAACACCGTATGTGAAAAGTGGTTCTAAAACGGGGGGGGGGGCGCGGTAAATCGGCTGCCGAATGTGTTTTATTTTGTTCTTTGAACCTGCCCGGCTTTATAGGAAAGCCGCCGCGCTGCTGCTGTGAACGAAGCGGTATGGCTCTAGTGTGAATGACATTTGGTTACAGTGTTTCATGGGATCATGGATGTATAATATATCAATGGGTGGGATCGAACTGGGTCGCTGCAGCGGGTGTAATTATTAATCCGATTTCAGCGTTTAGAGGTTTTCCGGGCAGATCCAGTACAGTCACCGGTTGAATACCGACGAGCTGACTTGAGTCCAGGTTATAACCCTGTTGTCAATAAACACACGTGGCGACGGTGCTTCAACCAAACGACACAGCTGTTAGATGATGAATTTCAACTGTGATCAGGCATTAAACAGGTGGCTCACCTGTTCAGGCATGGAGGGTGTAACTGCTACTATCTACTATATATAAAATAATGTGAAATAGCATTAGCATTAGTCTTTTCAGGGTTTTTCTGTGTGTACCAGGCCTAAAAAATATTCTAGGGGAAACACTGGGAGTTTGGGAACCATTGCTTTAGAAAAACACTCTCCTGCAGAAGAAGATGAACTCTGCTAATAACAGAAACTACTGGAGATGAGACACTACACTGACTGTAGCATGTGTTAGTATGTAACAACCCTATAATGAATCCAGTTTATACACAGGTGTAATCAGTTTAATTCACCCTTCATTGGTTTGACAAAATAATAGAAACTTTCAAGTCAAAGATATATGTAGCAGTAATTTTCTCTAGGATGTTATTTCTAAATATAGTGTTAAGTAATAATAATCAGGATCAGCCGAAAAATAAAATTAAAAAATCATTCTATCCTTAATACTGTGACACATTTATTTTTGTCCTTCATAAATTAATGTTTTACTTTGTTCCTAATTGTTATGTCAACCTGTATTTTACACAGCCAAGGACCCACAGCAGTGCTCTACCCATGAGATCGTGCTGGAGAACCTGAAGTGACAATAGAGCAAAAGATGTGGTACAGACTTCAACATGCAAACAGGTAGGCAAGAATTATGGCAAATTTACTGAATAAAACTTTTTTTCTTCATTAAAAGTTCAGATTCATTTCAGTTCAAGTTTTTAAATGTATAGCACCATCCCATACAGAAGTAATTGAAACGGCAACAGGACTGATGCTGGCTGACTGAGTGATAGAGTTGATATACAGCTGAATACTGACTGAATACTAACATTAAAGGGATAGTCATCCCAAAATTAAAATTTCACTCATTATCACCCTCATGTCGACTAAGAGCTGGGAATGTGGCTGACCGGTGCACTGTCGTTTTTAAAGTGCACCTTATAGTGCGGAAAATACGGGACACCCCCTCCAAACCCTCTTTGATGTTTAGTTAGGTTGAATATTGGAATGAAGCAGAGCATTTTATACAGATAATTTAAATAATATAAAAAAAACTCTTTTTTCTCTCTTTTCCCACAGATGCACCAAGGAGCCAGCAGATTACTACCAATTTGACATCTCTTCATTTTATACATCTGCTTTATCAGCTACATCAGCTATTTATTTCTTTTCCACAGTTCCAAAAGTATTATATTTTCTGTTCTGTTGGTGTTTTAATTTAAATCAAGGGAGTTCAGATCTGTGCCTGAGTAAAAGAAAATAAAGTGCTTTTGATTAATTACCCAGTCTGTTTTAATATGTGGTAAAAATGTTTGTGCACATATTGCAATTTGCATATTTAAGTATTCATCCACAATATATTGAACACGTCATGTTTTTGTTCACGCATCTATACATATATTTAATGTTAAACTATTTGAAATATATTCTACATATATTGAACATATGTGACACTATATATTTTCATATATTATGAATACATTACCCCATATAAATCTAAATACATTATGTAAGATATTTATAAATATAAAACATATATTTTGGTATATATAAACCCATATATTATATATTCAGGTTAAATATATTAAGATATATTGAAAGATATATTGAAAGGGGCAGTTTTTTGTATATTTTCAATATATTGCAATATATTACAATATATTATATTATGTTGTATAATATATGTGCAATCAATATATTTTTCCATATATTGTAATATATAATATATTGTATAATATATGTGTCAGCAAGATATTTTTTCATATATTGTAATATATAATATGTTGTATAATATATGTGTCAGCAATATATTTTTTCATATATTGTAATATATAATATGTTGTATAATATATGTGTCAGCAATATATTTTATCATATATTTTTATAATATGTTGTATAATATATGTGTCATCACCATTGGAAAATGTAATGGAAGAATAATATATTACAATATATTACAATATATTTCAAGTAATATATTGGTAAATATATTTTTCTTTCGTAAGGGTTTGGCCAAGTAGCCAGGGCACATGATCAATTGGAGGCATAGTGACAGGAACCTCACCTGTCACACTAGGCTTTAGCTATGGTGTTAGTTTATGAGACGTCCTCAGGTGTAAGTCCAGAGCCTTGAATTTCCTAAATCAAGCCAGCAAAGAGACACAAAGATGTGTTCTCTCTCCTTTTGTTGCAGTAGAGAAATTGTGGTAATAGTTGTTTTTCCTCATCCTTGCTTGATGAATTGTGATAGATATGTTTGCTCTTGGCTCTCTGCAAGTTCAAATTCTTCTGATCTGAAATAAGACTGTGGTATTTCAGTTCTGCAGGTTTGTTGTAACCTTTGTCAACTTTATCATCAACTGTAGCTCCTCAGAGGAGACATTACCTTGTGCATTGTATCACTCGGTATTTCTATTGGATCGGTCTCCAACCAGGCAGGCAACAGGTTTATACTGGTGTAGTAGAAACTGTAACCAGAACCAAACTCTAAACGCTGCATGCTGGTCCTGCGTTGCACCTGAAAGTTCCAGGTTCATATGAGTTCAGCTGGGCTAATTGACACAGAATGAGGAATGAATGAATGGTCTACATTTTGATCATAAACAAAGTGTGCCATTGTGAATGAAAACACAATGGAGTCTTCTGTCAGCACTTCAGCTAATTATTTCCCATTAGAGGTTTTAAGTCCTGCTGCAGATGAATTCCTCGTAGTTGACTTGAGTTGGGATTCCTTTTTTTTCTGTTTTCATGCTAATCATCTCAGTGCTGTAGACATGGTGCTGAAGTTGTTGCAGGACGACAGGTAAAAAGAAATTTAGAAAAACCTTCTGAAGATGAGAAGTAGCTGTAAAAGTTAGCATGTTGCTCTTTAGCTATTGGTTATAGTGTAATTTAATGCTCTTGATGCCTTTTTTCTTTATTTTTTTTACCTCTACTCAACTATGACTCGGAGGAAATATTGTTTTTAATCCACTACATTTATTTGATAACTTCACTCACAGTAACTTTACACATGAAAAAAATAAGAATGTACTTAATGATGAAAGCATAATATATGGTACAAGTACAGCTGAAACAATTAGGTTGTTTTTTTTCATTCATAAAGTAATTCTTATTCTTAAGGTTTAAATGGGATTTTAGTGGTTAACGGGTCAGAATGGTCCAGAACTTTTCACCACTAATTCACGAATAATGAACCACTAACAAACCCACCTTGCTTCTTGAGAAACTGGGTGACACATCATCTCCCCTTTGCTTTCCTCTATTTTCTTTTTTGACTTTGTGATTTCTGAGGCGCATTTTTTATTGGACCACCTGCTGTCTCCACTCCTTACCTGTGCTACTTACTGTGTCTAACGATAAATGATGGCTCTGTACCTGATCCAGAGGACTGAACCAGTATCTCATGTTACCATTATTGTAAATAGAATATTTCTGATTATAGGTTAATAAGTATGGGAGAAGGAGAAGGAGATGGAGCAGTCTGCTCTTCTGTCACTGACCATGAATGGGATTGACTGTGAGTGCAGGCAAGAGATCAGCAGCAATGCCAAGGAGGGTCAGTGTTTTGCATCAGTGGCGTAATTAAACGGGATATGCTATGCCTCACCAGCAGTGTTGTAGAAAACATACTCAAACCATTGAACTGAGTTGTGAATGGGGACAGCTCATCTGAAGATCAGTGCTCATCTTCTTTCCTTAATTCAAATTGCGACGTCAGTTTCCATCCTATTTTCTTAGATTAGGTCCAAAGTCTTGCAGTTCCCACAAAACTATGAACAACAAACCTGTATAAATCCCTTCATGACTCTTGCCTGATGTCACAGTTAACCTTTAAATGGTCTCCACATCACTGCACTTATTAATTGGCAGTCATCAGCCTGAATTAGACCTTTGTGTCCATGTTTAACACAAATTTAGTTCACAAAGTCTCATGTTTCAGGGAGTTTTTCTGACTGGCACTCTGTATGTCAGAGCTGAGCATTAAGGCCCATGATGCTTTAGGTGGAGGACAGGATTAAATGAATCACAGCAGTGAAGTGGGCAGAGATGACGCAGGATTGAGATGGTGTCTGCACCTGACTGACCCTCTCTCTGTGTCACTGTGCTTAATGATGTTGGACCACACACTGCACCGACCTGCTGCTTTTAATAGACCAGGACTGGCAAGACCAAGAACTTCAGTCAGGATGCATGTGTTTTTCATAACACCAGACAAAACTTGTACATTTTTTTTCTACATTTAAAACATAATAACTTCACTACACACAGAAATTATGCATGTATGCATAATGTATATAGAAAATCATGTACTTCTCAACAGACCATACATTACTGTGACTGTTGTAGTATTTTCATTTGGAGCTAGAAAGCATCTTTACTTGAAGGGATTTGTGTTAAACCTCTCAGTTTTTAATTGTGGTTCCAAAATTTAACACAGACGTAAACAAAATGGTCTAAAACTTGTAGGACATTTAGCTTTTATATGCCCTCTTTTATTTACAGTACATGCTTACATTCAGGTTAAAATATCAGTGGTGACAGTGGTAAACTTCACTTGTGCACCTGTCAATCAATTTGTGCATCAGGGAAGCTTCTTGACTTGTGTTATAATTTTTGTGCGGTTCTGAGGTTTTTTTTTATTGTTGTTTAGATTAATCTCTGTTTATGTTTTATGAATAAAAGTCATTAATGATTCTTTCATGGATTGAAAAGCTATTTGCACATTTGCGTATTCAAATGCTAAGTTCAATATATGTAAAATGCTTTATTTTGTGTTCCTTATGTTGGATTAAATTTCACCCACTTGGTTTTATATTTTATCTTGTTGTCATGTTATGTTATGTTCCTTCTGCAAATTCTGCAATCGGATGAAAGAGAAGATTATATACTGTACAGAAGAGCACAAGGCTGCTGTTGCATATCCTGGTTTAGAGCTGCCATCAGTCAGCGATAAACCTGTGCAAAAGTTTTATCACTGAGGCTGGAGCATGTTTAAACTGACACCCACCTGTTCATATTTTCATCAGGATGACTCTTGATGAATGTTGCAGAATGAAACACCACTTAACCCCTCTATTCAGGCCGACAGCCAGTGGGGATTAGAGGGATCAGATGGCTGTAATGGACTCCATCATGTCTGTTCACATCATGTGCAGGGTTTAAGGACTTTTGGGTGCTGAGTGAGTTTTTGTCCAGTGGTTGTAACTTACTTTAATCTCCACATACCAACACAAGTGTCTTTCAAATAACCTTTCTGACCAAACTGAACAATTGAAAGTCAGTGATGTCAGTCAACTTTTAAATCTTTCAGACATTGGTAGTGTACTAAAAAATATTTGTTGATGTAAAATTGATTTTGCTGCTGATATTTTCACATCAAATGTCTGTATTTGTCATTGTGTAAAAAAAAAAACTGTACTTCAGTCTGATTAAATTATTTTGTTCTTGGCAGTAATGACTCTCCATACACAACTATTGAGTGATTGACAGAATAATTGCAAGATGTCACTCACCCAGGAGAGCAGGTACATCCAGCCACACAGGGCTCATGTGTCGAGCAGGTAAGGTTGAGCAGGTAGGATTCACAGGTGCGCTCACAGGCCACGCCTCTTCCCGGCAGGAAGCCATCTTCCCCGTCTGAACAGTTCTGGTAAAGCTGACCTGGCGGACATAACCTGTCTGCAAGAGGAGAAGGGACTTTGAGGACACTATTCTGCTGTTTTCTCATCACTATTAAAAACAAACAAACAAATGGCTTATCTTATGCATGTCCTTTCTCTTGCCCTCGGTGTTACAGTGCCCTTTTAATATTTAATATTGACCAAAGCATCATAAAGTATCTTCCCACTAGCTTCATAAACAACAGGAAGACATTAAAGGAACATTTTGAATGAGTGACCTACCACTGTCTGAAGTCTGAGACACCAGTTTACCGTTCAGACAGAGCCTGCAGAGGAAATAGACAGACCTTACATGACGGAGGTAAAGACAGACACTACAGGTTGATTTGACGTAATACATGAAATGAAAGACAATTCTAGTGTAATTCTAGTTTCAGGTGCTTGTCAGTAGTAAGTTATGCTGATCCCAGATGGTAAATTCTAACATGTTTAGTCACCCCTTGAACTTTTATTTAAAACTTGTGCACTTTAAATATAAGTCCTGTCACTTTTCCACTGTTTTTCTAACCCTCCTCCTGGCCATGTGCATTGATGCCAGCAAGAAATCAATCAATAGAGTGGTACATAAAGTTATATATCATATACGACATGTATATTTGTGTAGTCTCATTCATTATAAACAAGAGATTACGGGTTACGGGGCATGTCTGAGTCGCAATGTGCAGAGAAAAGAGCTGGAACATCGGGACGGCGGCACTGATATTGCAAAGTTGCAAAGTCAAGAGACACTACGTGGAAGGCAGAGAGCCTCCTTTCTCTCTTGTAACAAGTTACTTGTCATTTATTAAACCATCATTATTTCTCCAAAGCTGTTTAATTAAATAGTTAAGCTAGAAATCATGCATAGCTCCTCTTTAAAAAACACTTTACAGGTCAACCAACGCTTCTTATATGGCATATTCACAAAAGAATTAACTTCCTTAAGTTTTAATGAAAGAAACAGGAAATTGTGCAAAAGGCAAGTAAAAAATAGCTTATAAATTGATTTATCTATCAATATCTGTCAAGTTTGGTGCCTGTAAAGTTAAGTGTTACAAGTGTCGGAGCAAACTGCCCATATCCAGATCATGACAGCTGTTCTACCATCACTTTTAAAGCTCCTCTGAGGGTTTTCACTGTGTCTGCAGGTCTGGGCTGTGACTGACAGGAGGTGGAGCTTCAAGTTACCACAGAGAAGAAACAAGTGGAAATCTGTTCACATGTGACGCAAAAACCCTTTAAAAAACTGACGCCAATGAGTGCTCTGGTTGTAGTGTCTCATCCAGTCAGTGATTCTGCTGCCTGTATCTTACTAAGCTGCATAGACGCATTAAAATGTCTTAAATAGTCATTATTTAATTAACTATAAGAGGTGGAAACATGAGAAGAAGCCGATATTGGCCTTTGGGTTGTCTGAGGTGACAACCCTCCAGAGAGCAGGAGGAGGATCTTACTGAACACCTGCTGACGTCATAATCACATCTCCCGCTTCGTAATCCGCTCCCAGGAAACTGCAGGGACACTCGCTTCTGAAAAAAGTCACCAGGACACCGCAACAAAGCACAGAAACACACACACACACAAGAGACAAGACTGTGTCAGATCAGTGATTCAGTTATGTGAATATCAATTCGACAGATATGGAAGCTCCTGATGTTGCCCAACCATTTCTCCAAGCACCACATCCAGGCTTCCATTGGCTCATACAGAGTTTGTTACTGTGTAAATAATGATGTTTAAGTGGGTCTCATCTTTCCTTCAACAGAGCACTACAGGTCAGTGGACAGAGGACAGATAAGATGGCTTTAAAATCAGTGTAAGAGATGTTGTATCCATAACCAAATCTGCTTCAAAAAACATCAATTCTCCAGACAAAATTATTATCAAAAAATGAAAAAAATATTACAAGGTATTGACATTGTGGAGAAGTGTTTTTAGCGGTGGCTGAAAGCCTTTGTAACATATAGGCCAGCGGCACACATTGGCCTCTGTACTACAAATTCTTTCTCACTGGTTATCAGATATCTGTGTCGTCCCCGGCCCGAGTGGGAATGAAAGGGGGGTTTCACGGAGAATTCCTTGATGTAACTCTATCACATGGTAAGTAAGGCGCTGCGCTGCACTAGGATGTAAAAACCTGGGACATTTAGGAGGAATTAAGCTGCATGTCTTCTAGGGCAGAGCAGGCTGAAAGGGAGAGCTCAGTCACTGAGGTCCTCTGTCTCTGTTGCGTCTGCAGGGAAGATACTGTGCTTTCCACTTAAGGCTGACCCAAACCCCAGAGCAGATACAAATATCACTTTGAGGGGATTGTTTGGGGGGAGTGACTCCGGCCAGTTAAGCCATTTAACGGGATTCACAAGCTTCCACAACACTGAGCTGCTCCGATACGCAACAGAGACAACGGGACGCTGGTTCCCTCCTGCTGCTGAACTCAACACTGACATAACGAGCATGAACGCGTCCAAACAGTTAAAAAAAAAAAAAACATTTGATGTTATACAAGAAGTGATACTGACTGAACTTCTCATCGCTGTTGCTATGAAGATCCCTTACCTGTGCACACAGGTGTGTGTCCGGTGGTTGTAGTAGGAGCCCTGAGGGCAGACGCAGCCCTCCTCACACTCCTCCCCACAGTGCTGCGGGACAGAGAGGGCAGAGCAACGGCGCTGGCAGGACGACACGCAGGTCCCGTACTGCATGGTGGGAGGACAGGTGAGCGCTGCGAGGACACACGACATTCTGATTCAGATCTCAGACATGGTCACACAGCAGTGTAGTTTTATATTGACACAAAACCTGTGTTCAGAGCTAAAGCCGTTACATACGGTCACTTCCTATGTCCTGATGTTCAATACCATGGGGCCTCGCCACTTTTACCTCTTCCCCTTCCACTCTTATGGGAGATCGTCAGAATTTAACAAGTTATATTCAAAAGTTTCATTGCTGGATTAAATATATAGTGTAATTTATTATTACTATTGTTTATCATTAGTCACTAGAATTATAATTGTTTATTGTGAATAAGTTGCTGGCAAGTGACTAAATAAACTTAAAACACGTGATCACATTGGACTGGACGATGTCCTGGCCCTCTCCATCTAAACACAACAAACAAATCACACTATCTGGTTACACTTGTTACCATTTCACCAGCCTAGTGAAAAAACAAGTGAAAATGTCTGTTTCACGCACACAACTGCATTTCACTCACATGTCAACACAGCTTTTCCCACTAACATCTGCAGTAGAGACATTAGTTTGTTTGCATCATCACGCCTGAATATCTGCAGCCTTGGGTCCCCTATTAATAAGCAGTGTCTCCTTCTTTGGGGTTCCCTTTCATGTACATCTGTTGCAACTGCTCAATTGTAATGCATTTTCTATTTTTCTAAGTACATGAATACAATATCTGAATATCTAAAAAAAATCTTAATCTTAATCTGATTAATCTTAATATCTATTAGCTGGACAGTTTGTTTGACAATCCATGCATGAAGCGAGTGAACAACTGAGAGTTTGTTTGTCCAAATGGAGCCTTGGCACCATAAAAAATCCCAAACTTACATTTCTCAGAGAGATTTCAAGAACTCAAACTGAGATAAAATATGATCTCTAACTTTGTTAAATATCTTCTGGTGGTTTTCTGAAAGTCGACCGTAGCGTAAACACTAAGCTTGAATTTGGTTGTGATAAGAAATAAAAAACAAAAAAACATGGAGGGTGAATTTTGGGAAGAACAAAAACATCCTCCCTGAGTACTCACCACAGTCGGGTATCTGTGAGCGAAAGTCGATGATGATGGAGAACCTGCGGCAGTGGCGAGCGTAGTGGGCCAGAGCGGAGCAGAGGCAGGGCGTCCCGCACTTACAGGTGTCTGAGCGACACTGCTGGTGGAAAGGTGTCGGGCTGAGGTACTCGTGGCAGGCGGAGAACAGGTCCTGATTCAGTACGTCACACATCTCTGAGGCGTAGACCACTGAGTGGGGAAAACCAGCAGACAGTCAGACTGGTAAACTGTAAGTCCTCCAACAATTATCAGTTTGTGATTCGTTTCAGTGGCGAGCTTTACTGTCTTGTAGCCTACATGCTACAGAAAGTATAAATGTACTAATATAACCTCAGATTAACTGTTATCTACCAGTCACTCTGTGTAAATGAACCTTTCTGGTTAAAAAAGAAGAAAAATACTTTGTTTCTATTTCTGTAACAAATTAATGAATCATCTCCAACCAAAATTTGCTATAAACTGTGGAAGACACAAATTAATGATGTGAGTATGAGCAGACACAACCTCACTTTGAATTCAAATCATCCTGCAGCTGCAACGGAGGTGATTTGAGCAAACACACAGGCATGCGTTGGGGACATAAATGCAGTCAAGTTCACAGATAGTGACCCTGAGCATGAGGTATAAAACAGTAAATGCAGCGAGGTAGAGGAGGAAGAAGAGGCACTGACCGGCCTGCTGGTGTGTGTCACAGGGGTCGAGCTGAGGTGTGCTCAGACTGGGAGAACAGGCCGACGACACTCTCCAGGCGTTTCCAAACAGCTGAGGAGTGCTTTCTATCATGCCCGACGGAGATCTGCAGGAAGACCAGCACACAGACTCATTCACAACAACAGTCACCAGATAAAAGACTCATTAGATTCTACTTTGTCCTCTGAACTCCAGCCTCTGACCATGTTACTACAGTGTGATTTCTCATCTACAAGATACTTCATCAGTGTTGAGAGCAAATTCCCAAACCCCCGAACTCACATTAGTCAACATGGAAATCAATACAAACAGTCAAACTATCGATCCTACAAATTCATGAAATGTCTGTCTGTCAGCCAAGTGATTACGTTTCTAAGTTTCTAAAATACATTTAAAGACATTTCGAATACACTGTCCCACATCTGGAACGATTTGATCTTAAAAGCTCAGCTTTAGATGTTTTGGCCTGCACTGGACTCTTTATAATATAAAGAGTTTTTAAAAATGAATAATATATTAAGTTTATATTATTACTAATTCAAACAAAGCTCTCAAAGTCACTGTACTTAAGAAATTTATCAGACGACCTTTAAAACCTTCCCTCTTTGAAATAAAAATGGTAGAGACAAGGAAGCACCTCTTGCTCTTGTTCTGTTTTGGGGGATAAACGTGAAAAGTTACTATTACTACTGAAGTAATACTGAAAACTACTGCAGCCTTAAGGCAAGTACAGCCACAGAAACTTTGAAACAGCAGAGGTCAGCGCTAAAAGGCAAAGTTTGAGACAAAATATAAAACGGGGCCTTTGCACATCGGTAGTTTAACTGGATCTTTTCTGGTCTTTCAGGCTTCAGGCAAAGTGAGTTCCAGTTTTCTCTCTGGTAGCATACGACCACTTTAGTCACTAACTGTGATGTATATCCATTTACAGCTGTGAGACAACATCCGCCCTTTATGGTCAGCCATTACGACACGGTACAGTGGAGCCCCTATTCCGCTAACAGTAAATTCCTTGTTGAAGTGGTGTGTCCAGTTGGGTGCTCATCTGGCCCGCCTAATAGAGCCGATCAGAGAGCGAGGCTTTTGATGCCGAGCCGCCGACCAGTATGCATTACACAGAGAGTGAGTGTGTGTGAGTACGAGAGAAAGAGAGAGCACTTCACCACTTCCCCATCACCTCCCTCTCTGCCTCTGTAACAGGAGTATGGGCTCTGTTTTTTTATTGGTGGGTGAGTCGAGGGGCGGGGCTAACCAAGAGGTTCAAAGTCTGTTGGCGCACACTTACAGGAAGTCATCTTGAATGTTGCCGTTGAAAGTGCCGCATAGCCCCACCGTGTCGTCCTTCCACAGCTCACTGGTCTGAATGTAGAGACGAAACTCAGTCCAGCTGTACTGCAGATGCAGGCCTAACGCCGTCCTCACCTGCAGGAACATGGACGACAGCTCCTGGATGTGGAACATGTCTGCAGGACACATGGGAGGAGGTCATTTAGGCTTTCAGCTCATATGAGGTTAAGTTATACTGAGCAGGTTCAGCCTATACACTGTTTTATCAATTCTTCTCACTCTTTGCAGATGAGCCAGCAGGACTTGATTTTTATGCACTAATGCAAACAAAACCTTTCCTGCTCCTGCTGCATCACATTAAAAGCGTTTTACTTCATCAAAATAAATTAGTTTATCACAGAATTAGCTGGGCACCATGAGATCAGAGTGTATAAAAGGTTCTACATAAACACAGACGGATTAATTGATTGAGTGATGAAGGTATTCACTGATCAAATGGACAAAGTATAGATTGTTGAGTTAAGTGTTGTATTTACTCCCTAAGGGACCAAAATATCAGATTATTCTCACACAGTTCAGCACAAAACACACAAAAGGCAGTTGAATAAATCAACAGAGTGATGCAGACATTGCTGTGAAGAGAAAGTAATGCTCAGAGGGAAGGCAGTTTGAGTGACACAATGCAGTTGAGTATTGGGAAAATTCCTGCTCAGTGACAAAGCTGTCACAATTCCTCTCTGCCATGACCGCAGAGGACTGAAAGATGGCAGAATGTGGTAAAAGAAGAAGGAGGTTTACCATCAGAGTAGGGCAGGGAGATGCGGTACTGCCCAGCCATGAAGACCTCACCAACGTGACTCAGTGTTATCTCCGTCCTCGGATCCTCGTCAACGACCAGGGTAACTGACTGGATGCAGGCCCCGTCCAGGTTCTGCAGTTCAAGGGGGATGGCTTCATAAATTATGATGGTATTTTCCCAAACAGCAGCAATCACACTACAGGTCAGGTCACACAACATGACTCACAACACTTAATCTTACAGCAAATTACTGGTAGTTAGGCCAGTAAGACAAAAGGAAGATGTGATGTGTTGCAAAATCTCCTATAGGCCTCTAGTGAGCTGATGACCCTCTAAACTTTTAGTAAGGGCTCCATGAGGCTGACGGTTTATTGGATACAGCCTGTACACTGATCATTATATCATGATTTTACTACCCTGTAAGTTTACTGGCCTGGAACATCTGACTTTGACTATGTTTCTGTCTTATAATTAAAACAAGAACAACAGCAACATCATCACTGTGGTCGGGGTTTATAAGCCCCAATCATGATCCGACCATGGGTGATACTTTATTGTCTGTGTTTCTTCCTGTCCACACAACAACGCAACCCTGGAGTTTTCAAACTAAAACCGGGTTTGTAGCTTTTCAGCATCTCTGTTTTAGGCAGGGTGAAGCCTTTATGAAGGATGAAGCTTAATGAGAACAGAGCTAACAGAGTTAATCACAGTGAGGAGCCCCATCTACGCACGTCTGTTCTGATCCATTCAAAACACTAATTATAGCCTCCTGAAGTTAATTCAAGGACATTTAAGAAATTTGATTGTGAAAAAGTCTATTTGTGAGCATATTTTACTGTTTTGATTTAAAGCACGTTAGTGTGTCATGTAAATACAAGTTTCTGAGTTCATCACTATAGTAAAGGTATGATTAGTTCCTCTGCTGTGTCGGTGACAGTACGTAAGTGATCTGCCTCTATGAATCGTCTCTTTCATAAGTGGCAGAGCCCCATAGCCGAAAGGTTTTAGCACCCACCTCACCCACCCCTCCTCCTTCTACTCTTCCCATCATTCACCTCCTGTTTTCGCATAACCTTCTCTCTGTCCAAGTCCCCCACCCCTCCTGTCCCTCTCTTCACTTCCCTCTTCACTACAAAGCCGTCCACAGCTCTGTCAGTCAGGCCAGATAAGGTAATCCTGTTCAGTTGGCTGTTAGGGGTCTCAGGCCTCTGCACTGATGAGTGGGACATCTTATATCTCGCCTCCTCCCCTTTATCTCAACCCCCCCACCAGCTTGTTGAACAGCTCAAAGGCTGCTGGGAAATTGGAGGCTCGGAGAGGAGAAGAAACTCTCAGTCTTTTGTCGCTTTTCATGTTCATTATCTGCCCAAGTTTGATCGAGACGTTTCCTCGAGGCGTTCACTTGTCTAAGCCGCAGCGTGGCTCATCAACAAAATGACCTGTGTTCAGCGGGGATTATTGAGTACTTAAATAATGATATGATCTACATGACAGACAAATTGCATGAACCGTAAACTGAGCCAGCAAGCACTTTTGATTGTGGAGGCTAAAGTAAAGGAGCTGTGCAACAGGTGGAGAGATGTTTTGTTCAAAAGCCAAAAAAAAAAAGAAAACTCATAAATGGGACATTTTTTAATTAGATATAAACAAAGCAGATTAAAGGTCACTCACAGCTCCACAGGGGGCGTTCTGGACAGTAACTGTGAACTTCCCTGAGTTGCGACTCTTGGCGAGGACATACTGACATGTTGCAGGGAAGTTGTAGATTCGTCCGTCGAAGGTCTGAAAATACATGTCTCCAGTGACCGAGCACTCGCCTGTAAAAAGAATGATATGTCTTTTCACATATTTCCTTTGTTCATCCTAAGAAACTAATAACTCAAAATGCCAAACTTCTATAAGGTTTTCCATCATTTGATGCTGACTGATTCTCTTTGATTATGTCACTGTGTAATGGCATCGAACCAGAGCATTAACACCTCAATTAATCTTCATTTGCACAAGTTGTAATCCAATTAACAGTAAATGGAAATACAGCAATTAAGGAGGATATTCCATTATAATTAGCATTTCATTTGGATTGTAATTTTATGCATTTGCAAGTTTTTTCTCTTTCTCTTTGTCTTCCTCTTGTGAGTCTCCTTTCTTCCCTCCCTGAATAGTTTTGGTATGCATGTGCTTTAGACAGAAAGCTTCTTCTTTACTTGATCCCTAATAAAGAAGCCTCCTCACTGCTTGCCTTGCAAGTTCTACTTTCCCTTCTATCCTTGCAAGGAAAACTTTCTTTTCACTTACAAACAGCTACTTTCTTTTTTGACACACAGCTGTCATGCACAGACACTTAAATTATCAGGTAATTTCCCTTCCTCAACCTTTGCTTAGGTTACGTTAGCGTTTGTTGTGTTATAGTGAAGATGAAAGAGAGATGAACATTGAGGTTTGAGGAAAAGATTACTTTTTATAAGCATCTTTGGTTTTTAATAAAATGATCACCTCATATCAGCAGGTTCAATTTTATAGCAAAGAGGATAACCACCTACAGGTAGAGGGCACAAACCTGGGCAGCTGTAGTCTGTGCAGTTCCACACTCCACCCACACATGTGCTGAAACAGAAAGCAGAGACATCCGCAGGTGGCTCTGAAAACATGAAAGGCTAAGCTAATCAGCAGGATCACTGACAGAAACTGGTCACACTATGCCCAGGTGGTCAGATCTGAGAAGATTAAAAGACTGCATTGAGTCTCCGGGACAATATATTGTTTTTTAGACGTGATGTAATACAACAAGGTCTCACAGCCACCCACCTATTCTTCATTAAACATCCAATGACAGCCATTGAAATTAGGTTATTGTAAAAAAACAACAACAAAAAAAAACAAGAAATGTTGGTATTTCTCACTGAGAGACATTATTGACAGTAGAATAGTATTTGATCAGGTATAATGGCACAGCAGGTGAGAGAGAAATTAAACACTGCTCACCAGTTGTTGCATTCCTCCTGCAGTGTTTGTCCAGTGGGGTAAAACATGCCATGGTACTCACAGGGACAGTCAGAGGGCATTACACAGCCTCCATCCTCATAGATCAGTCCTGAAGAGGAAAAACAGCAGAAGCATATGTCAAGACAGGACAAGGATTACTGTCTCATACTCATACCAACTGGAGTTAACAACATAGGGAAACACACTAGGTGGAGGACAGGATTTTTCATGCATGTGCATTCAGTTAATAAAAGATTAGATCAAGATGTTTCAAGGATGTAAAAGAAAAGTGACGATAAGAAAGAAAAAAGTGGATTTATAGTGCAATGGATTGAACTCACCATCTGGACAGTAGCATCCGTCTAAGCAGGCCAGCTTGCTGTCAATGCATGTTCGCTCCAGGTTGCAGGACTCTGGGCAGCAGCTAATGCATTCCCTGTAGTTTAGACCTAGAGGACACTGCTTCACTGGTCGCAAAAATTAAACATGACACAGCTGTCAAAAATTTCAAACTTTCTACAGTAAAGACTGACAACAAATACTGAAAAGAAACCACTGCATCACATTTTCTCCACAGCTAATGGTTTCTGTAATTGACCGTTTGGTCAGAATAACCTTACTGTATCTGGATAGTGGACACCATTGAAAGTGTGGAATTTAAACGATAATTCTGTTTCAATTTTTTTTAATAAACAGATATAAACACAGTCAATAAAACTTAGTGGATAAAAGTACTTACATTTTGTAGCTACACAGATAAAACAATTTCAAATTTGTGCTACTCCTGACCTGCAGTTTCATTTGATGTCCTAGCCATCTACCTGAAATTGCTGCATGGTGTTAACCTTGGCAACAGTTGATTAGCAAATATGAGGTCAGCTATGGTGAATAGGCCTATCTAATCTTTAAAATAATTTGTCCAAAGTGTCCAAACACCACTGAAAAAAATCAGATTTTCATTATTTCCACTGACTTATTTTCGGCCCTTCAGCAAGTAAGCTAGCTACTAAAAACACTGCTAGAGATTACTTTATCAAGAGTTGGCTAATACTTCTTTAGCTAATGTTAGATTTTGTTAATTGCATTTTGACATTAAATGGACTCAAAATGTAAGCATTTGTGAAACAGTCACCATTTAAGCATCTTCAACTATGAACAGTCTATCTAGACATCTGAAAATCTTGACACACTATGCATTACATCCATGGCTTGTGTTCTTAATTTAGCATTTAATGTTAGAAAAATTAGATTGTTATTGATATGAATGTTTTAAAAAAAGAAAAAGCATAACAAAACATTCTCTCCAAATGTAGCCTGTTTCTTTGGGTGTAGTTATTGACACATGTTTTAGGCAGCAAAACACCTGGAATCACGTACCACACTGAGGAATGTGCTGCCTCCAGTCGTGCAGTGGGTGGTCAGCGTGGGCACAGGCCCGGGCGTACTCGCTGAACACCTGGCATACCACATCACCGTTGGGACCCGACCTTCAGAAACAAACAGAAAAGGACGTTTTGAGAGCGGCCAGGAGAGTTGAGGCCACAGAGCCAGGTACGCTCAGAACTGACTGGACTGTGCAATTCAAACAAATATCAGCCCACGATCTCATCTGCATGTGTCCGTGATGGCTGTAAATGGAAAACTAAACCCGAAGAGTTTTTTGTAGTGTAGCTGTTATCTGTCACTGAAACTGCAGAGACAGAAACAGGAGAATGAAACTCTTCCAAACCGGCCAAGGCGTGATAGACTGCCAAGGCTAATGTTACTTGCAGAAGAAGGGCACCTTCAGGATCAAGGAGGCCACCAAAAGACACAACTGAGAAAGTGGTAAACAAAAACACAAGTGCTCACAGTCTTCTTTGTGGACATAGAGAGAATGGCAGAAATCTTAAGACACATGATCTCAAAGGCCCACAATAACTTACCTGACATGACTGTCCCAAAGTAACTGTTTAATCTAGTTTGGCACCAAGCAGTTCTTTTTTCTTTTAATTTTTCTAAATTAAAAATGCATTCCTCTCTGCAATACTAGTAAGCCAGCCCCAAAGCCAGACCTTAACAAGTAGGTGATGGGCGTTGCTCTTACGTGCAGAGGTCGTTGGAACAGCTGGCCATGTAGGACAGTGGGCTGACAAATTCATGGCAGCTCTCAAATGGTGGTTCCAGAAGCATCGCACACACCTCCTCCACTTTCTGCAACCACACACACACTCATCACCCAACATGGACATTTACAACTAAAGACACAAAACACAAAATCACAACAATGTGATTTCTGGGGTCTATATCAGCTAAGGCTTTCCTTTAATAATAATCTAAATGAATCAAATAAGTTAATCTTCTGCATGATAAATCAATAATACAATTAAAGGATAAATATTATTTAAGTTTTATTATAAACAATAGAGCCTAATATATTTGTTCAAACATATACAATCAAGGAACTAAGTATTACTCTGTCATGTCATCTGAAATACAACTGAATGTGGGTCCATAACTTTCAGGTCCAGCATTGACCCTAAGCTCCACTGCCAGTTGCAGTTCACTTTATTTACCCATAGTGTCACTGGCATGAGCCCATTGTCAGACACATCTCTGTGTTGTTTTTAATTTGCTTATTAGAGCATGTTATTTTTCTGCAGACTCCCTACCACAAGGACATGGGCTTCGACTGCAGCACAAGGTGAGGAGAAGCCGGAGGGCACCATGGGACATCGGGCCTGGTGTGGCTGCGTCTCTACCCAGCTATTCCCAAACATCTCTATGTCATGGGTCAGCACACCTGGGAGAGACAGAAAGTGAACTGCTATAATGGAGAGAGCTGTGAATCAATAGCAAGAACAAGTTGTATTTATTTATTCCAGCATGCAATAGTTTTCAAAGCATACAACATGGAAATGTAAAATATGGCACATAGAGGAAGATGTTGCCATGTTTGTCATATGGCAATATCACATATATACATTCAGTGAATATATCACTGTATATATGTGCGTTTTGCTATATTACTATAGCCATTGTAGAGTTTGTATACATATTTGGAAAATACATAACGAATACATAATGAATCTTTGTGTCATGTTTTGATTATGTCAACATGCAGATGTGTTTAAACAACATGTGAATTATATATACTAATAGATATGCCTGTCTTTTATATTTACATATATTTAATTTTATTTATATTACCGGTACATGTACAATATTAATAGTCATATCTCACTGAGCTTTGGTATAGGTATACAGTATGTATCTATCATGCATGTGTACAATATGAGCTATGCATACGAATAATTATGGATATAAACTTACTACTATTAGCTAAAATCCTTTTGACGCATACATGCAATTTATGCGACATATAAATGTGAACAATAGACTCCATGTATGTGTTATTTATATATATTGATATATTATATATATATATGTGCATTAATTAAAAATACATATATGTTTTACATTTGTTATACATTTGCATAAAGGATACACTAATTTGCCATGCAGTCACAGGATGTAGTTTATCTCAGTGCTTTGTAAGAATTATATCGCAAAGATTTGTATGTCATGAGTATTAATCAAGTGAATCAAGTGCAAAACATCATTTTTATTTATTTTTTTAAAACAATCAGGAATTTAAACATGACAGCTTAAAGAGCTAAAAATGATCAATTAACTTTTTCTGGTAACAGCAAACTTGGAAATGCATCCTCACATGGTCGTGTTGATCAGATTACAATCTGTCTGGATGTGTGTACACCAGGATTTGTTTGTGGTTAAGTGCTGACTGATTATAATCTGATCCAGTTGGATTCAGGTCTCACGCCCTACAGGCAGATTTTACGAGCGATAATTCCAGTAAGCGACCAACAGTAAGTATTTCTGCATTTAAAAGATTTTTAAAGACTAGGTTTTAACTGTCAGACATGATGGACAGACATGATCCTACCATAGCTGGTCTTCAGGTCGTCCTGAACGTCTGCGTTGAAGTTACCGCACAGACCACAGGTTCTTCCAACAAACTCTGGGCTGAGTTTGATGTAGACTGAGCCACTGCGTCCGTCCCAGGCCAGCGTGAAGCCGTGCTCCTGCGTCACCAGGACATACTGAGAGATATGCTCCAGCTGCAGGTCATGGATGTGGTAAGGCAGCTGCAAACTAAAGACAGAGACAATGAATCCACAGTGAGAATGGATGCCACTGACCGTTGAAATAAAGTCCTGATGCAGAAATTAAAAAAATTTGATGTCTTGTGTTCAACTGCTGACCTTTGGCCTTTGAAGGTTACGTTGGTGGCATGCAGCTGGACTTCACCCTCCCACGGCAGGAAGAGGCTGACTGATCGTTGGCAGGTGTAGGGGGTGGAGCCACAGCCCGGATCATTGTGGACCTGCAAATAACAAGATGCTACTTGAGCTTGTTGGAAAGCAGACTGAATTGTTGCAACCTGTGGGTCAACAGCGTTGGAGATAAATCAGAACTCATACTCCCATATTCCCATTCCCATTCTTTTCACACCTTTCTTCATCTATCTTCATGTCTAACATATTGTCGGACCATTTTGCAATGGGATCACCTTGTCCTTGAGCTCAAATGAACATCTGTGCAAAATTTGAAGGAATATCCTTGAAGGGTTCTTGATCTAAAGCGTTAACAAGGCAAAAATCATGTCGTGTGTGGCCACAGTGGCCCTGATCTCTGACCTTTGACCCCCTAAAATCTCTCAATCCTGGTGAGTGTTTGTTCCAACTTTGGCGCTTTCTGCCATGAAGTTCCATCTTTACCTTTACTGAGATACTGCGCCCATTGGAGTGCAATGGCTGGATAGACAACATGACACAACAGACAGCTAGACTAAAGCAGTTAAAATAGATTAATCCATCCCTGAAAATAGTCCATTATAAATTAGCAGCACTATGCACAAATATCGTCAGTCACAGCAGTTTTCTATGCTGTATATGCGTGTCAGTTTGAATGATGTCTGTCATTAGCAGGAACCAACGGGCTTGGTGCCACAGAGAAGGGATTGAAGTATTGAGAGATGGACGGATGTTTTTTGACATTACACCTTCTCATTTGAAAACTCTGATTTGATCTTGTTGTGTCTGTCATGTCTTTCTTGTGAACAGCAGATACAAATACTGAACCAGTTACTCCACAACTGAAGCTCCCTAAGGGAAATGCTGAAACTTGACCCTAAAGCAAACACATACACATACAAGCTTGCCATCTTGAAGCATTCCAGAGCAAGGTGTGGTATTAACTACTACAAAAGAAAATGTCATCTTACTTTCGTCTGCCATGCTGAGGCTGTCAGATTTGTATCAGTGCTGTTCTGTATTTTATTTCTGCTCATGAAATGATCATTGTTATCAATATTGGTATTAATCTGCTATCAGTAATCATAATGCATAAGGCTCCTTTCATGTTCCCTGGCTGGTTTGGTTTTCCCATACACCGCTACAGTATCTGCTGCATTTTAGGGGAACAAAGTCCCAGTCTGTTGCAGATGCTTTCAAGGCATAGTGGGTAATTGCAGTATTTAATGGTAATTGACTCTAATAACCAGATAGCTTTCACTAATCTTCGGGGTAAATCTTTTCCCCGGGCTCGGGCTGAAGTCAGTGAGGAGAGTGTGCTTTAGAGCAGGAGTCCAAACTTTCCTCAACTGGAAGCGTTGAAGCGAAACCTTCTGGGCAGCTTCAAGTCTGGAGGATTTGTTTCGTCCTGGTGCAGACGGGTCTGAACTGACCTGGACAACGATGCTGGCCTGGGTGGTTTCCTCACAGTCCCTCAGCAGAGTGTATGTGCATCGACCGGGGAAGTAGTAGTAAAGACCATCAAAGGTCTCGAAGTTGTACTGACCCCATGTCCTGCAGGTCATCTCCCTCTCGAATCCAGGATTTGGAACTGGGCAAGAGGAAGATGGTTATGAGATTATGCATTTACCTCAGACCTCAGAGAGCTGCTACAGCAAACACTCCACCAATCCACCTTCCTCAATAATGCATGAGATTATTTACTCAAGAAGAAAGAAATTAAGTATTAACTGTTAAATGATCCATTAATCATTTTTAGATGTAATCAGTGGACCAATGTGTGTTTTTTCTTTCAACTGGATTAAATCAGAAATTGGGTTCAGGATTAAACAATGAGTTAAAAGAGGCTTTAAAAAACTGAAAATTTAATGCAAAAATGCAGATTAATAAGGTTAGAACAAAGTAGATTACTGCACTATGATCATGACAATTAAGTTACCTTGTGATGCAAACAAAAAAGTGAAAATATAACCTGTGTTAATTGGCATTATAACAGTTTAAGACAATTGTTTTTCACATTTAAAACCTTTAAAGTGAGTGAGATTAGCTGTAAAAAGAATATCAGGTGTGTGATTCACCTGTCTGACATCTGTGTCCTGTGGCCTGATACAAGCTGCAGTCACACAGCTCTGTCTGAACACAATGTCCACCGTTCAGACAGGGAAGGGCACACGACTCCGCTGAGAGAAAACAAACACATTGTTACTGCTGGTGCTCATCTGCAACGCAAGGCATCATTTAACTTTTCCAGAGTCTTTCATCGATGCATATTTCAGCATATTATCTGAATTTCACCTGAGTCTGACTTGGATTTTATCAAAAGACTGAAGAAATGTAGTGGAAATGATTGAGATTGCAGTAGATATATTGTTTGTAAAATTTGAAATAAAAAATAAAAAATGAAGGAGTAGATGTACAGGATACAAAAACTGTATTTTGCTTTTACATCTGTGTCAAATGTCAGAAACTGTCTCAGTACATCAAGGTTGGATTACCAAATTGGCAATTTGGGCAAATGTCCAGGAGCCCCAGACCCCCGGAGGTCCCAAACAGCAGTAGACTACTTCATCATATCATTTGTGTCAACAAAATGTGTCTCTTTTTTTTTGTCCTGAAGAACTACTGGAACACATGAAGACTTAGAGAGTTTGCAGTCAAAACTTTCAGCTTAAGTCACCATCTGTTTGCCCCACCCCCGACTTATCAGCACCGTTGAGTCCCAACAAATGTTCCGGTCACTGAACGCACCACCAGACACCAAACGACGGCTCCTCATTCTGCTGTAACAACATCTGCTCAGTGGGCTTACAGCATGTCTGCCCAGTCAGCCACGTCTCACTCAAACACATGTATGATAAAGAGGTTTTTGCTGGGGATGGTTGGGGGGATGGGGGAGTGGGGGTAAAAGGTATCGATGAATCAGATAAGAGCTATTTTCCTTCTGTTCACTCTGTACTAGGGGAGTTAAACACAGGGCTCGCCTGTTTCTCTGATGAAGCCACATTAGTCAACTCTCAGGCGCTAAATTCACTAAGAAAATTATGCAAAACACAAACATGCTACAAATTCAGAAAACAACAACATTCATTTGACACCACAAAAGTGTTTCTGGGGACACATAAAAGTAATGGACCTGGCTAAAGACTAAAGCTAAGCTCATAGTATAGCTCTGAATCATGTGATACTGATGTTACGATGAACCAACCAAATTCATCTTATTTTCAAACACCACTAACAGGTTGACATCACTACCCTTGCTGTGGCAATCGCTGAGCTTCAAGCCAGAGCCACAGCTGAGATACACTTATTAACCAGGGACTCTGATACTTTATCAGCTGTTTCACTAATATTTCTGACCCCCTTTTCCCATGTGGGTTTGATCCCCATGTTGACTCCCCAGCAGAAACCTCCCCATGGCACTTTCAGTTTGTGAATTTGCTGAGGTAAACTAACTTAAGTTGAGATAATAGGTCCCTAGTCCCACAGACATGAGAGTGTCATTTTGCTGTATCTGTATCAACCCACCTGAAATCCTACGACGGGACAACCTCAGTGCCTCCTTCGCCTGCCTGGTGAGCAGTGAAATATTGACTGGACGTTCCTCTGGTGAAAAGGCCCCGTCTGATGGTGACACTGGACCATGTGATGATTGGTTTGGTAATTCTGGGCTAGTTATGGGTTGGTCGAATAGTGTTGCATTTGACAGTGATTGGTTGTGAGACATTATGCTGTGTGATATGTGTTGTGATGTTTTTGAGGTGGTTATTGATGGACCAGTTTGTGATGAATTGGTAGAAGAGTGAGGACCTGATGTTGAGGTGAGCAGTGTTTTGTTAGATGTTTCTGAGCCAGTTGTTGATTGGCTCACGGGTGTTTGGCTTTCTACTGAATGGTCAGATAAGGCCTTGGATGGTGCCTTGCTCACTGCTGACTGACTGATTGGGGCTGTGATTCTTGGTGATTGGCTGACTGGCGCTAAAGAAGTAGCTGATTGGCTGGATTTTGGTCTTGCACTGGTTGTCTTTGAGCTGCCGAATGGTTTTCTGGCTGGTGCTGTGCTTGTTGGTGATTGGCTAGGTGATGTTGTTCTGCTTGGTGATTTGCTGTTTGATACTGGGGTGGTTGGTGTCTGGCTAAGTGGTGTTGTTCTGGTGGCTGATTGGCTGTTTGGTACTGTGGTGGTTGGTGATTGGCTAAGTGGTGTTGTTCTGGTGGCTGATTGGCTGTTTGGTACTGTGGTGGTTGGTGATTGGCTAAGTGGTGTTGTTCTGGTGGCTGATTGGCTGTTTGGTACTGTGGTGGTTGGTGATTGGCTAAGTGGTGTTGTTCTGGTGGCTGATTGGCTGTTTGGTACTGTGGTGGTTGGTGATTGGCTAAGTGGTGTTGTTCTGGTGGCTGATTGGCTGTTTGGTACTGTGGTGGTTGGTGATTGGCTAGTGACTCCGACCTGTGTTGCAGATTTAACGGAAGGTGTTGTGCTGCTTGGTTGTTGCCAGCCTGGTGCCAAGGTTGTTGGTGATTGGTTGGATGGCATTGTGTTGCCCGATGATTGGCTGGTTTGTGCTTTTCTGCTTGGTGATTGGCTGGTTTGTGTTGTGTTGCCTGGTGACCGACTGTCTGATAGTGTTCTTGATGGTGTTTGATTAGCTGGTTCTGTGGTTGTAGATGAGTGGTCCGAACTGAGGCTCCATGAGGGCGTTGGTGTCCTCACGTTGGACGTCATGTTGGATGCAGTGTACTGGCCAACCAGTGGACGACTGGAGGAAGATGTATTGGTGTCTAATGTGGCAACTTCTGTCGGGACGTCCTTCAAAAAGAGAAATTCCATCAACAGGTAACTCACACAACAGCTGCAACCCCACAGTCATAATATGATCCTAGCAATGTCTCTGAGCTTCTTCCAACCAAACATATTAAAACTGATCATTTTCACATTAGAGCTGTACACTGCTAAGCTTGTGGATACTTTTAATTAATCCTATGAGTTTAATATGATATCAAGCAAAGCTGAAAAAGAAGATCTGCTCTCATGTGACAGATTAATAAAGATTTGATTAAAACATAGGACACCCAAAACTTTCACAATTCTGTGTTTTGTTAGGGAAAAAATTCCTCTCAGAATTATGTAGGTCGTTGCCAAACTAGAGTCCCGACCGGTGAGGATGGAACTAAGGCAGCGCTGGGAAAAGAAGAGGCTGGACAGAAAAGACCTGTCATCCAGCCTTCATTAATGACTCCTCTGTGACTTCCAGCCCCGCTTTCCCATCCAGGCCGCCAACCCCACCCCACCCTACCTGCCTTGAGTGTTTTTGTGATCTTTTTTTTTCTTGTGATCTAGCAAAATTAAAACATTTTCAAAGAGATCGCAGAGAAATAAAACACCAATTATCTGGAATATTTCTGGCACAAAAGTTGTTAGATTTTGATACTCTTCAGATATCGAATGAAAAATAAGTAACAGTAGCAGCTTTGGTTTAAAGATTTTGGCTAGCATTTCGTTTCTACTATTTGAGCCTCACTGGATTCTGAGTTCTCAAACCAAATCTTCAATGTCAAAAGGTGGGGGCAAAGCAGATGGCAGAGGTGAGGGGTGGGGTGAGGATATGAAGGGTGTGTCTGTATAAATGATTAATTACTGATCATATCAGTCAAGATGTTGAAACTGAGCGGGTCAAACACGGACACAGCGGAGCGACAACCTAGATGCACCGACTGCATTGTGAGCGAGCCATCGTGTGCTAAGAGATCTAACATGAGATAGAGCCACTCTCCATACCTGTGACCTGTGACCTGTGCTACTAATTGCTTTGTTCATTTACCAAACACCATAGTTTGGACAGGATTCTCACGCCTCCCTGAGCCAAAGGAAAATCAGACAAAAGGAGGGACCACATTCAGGCTGATGGAGGCTCTGATAGAGGAAGAGTGAGACAACAGAGCAGCCACTGTATATCCCTGCTGGGACTCCCTTACACGTCTGTTTCCGAGGGACAACAAAAAAAAATGTCGCACAAATTCTACTTTTACCTTGCGTGCTGATGTACTGTAGGAAACGATTACGTATGTCTGTTTGTATATCTTTGTGTCATCTAGGTTCAGTTTCAGCCAAAGCTCATGGGAAATTTGTAATTTTTTCTGTAGGTCAAAATCTTTACAATGAAAACTAAAACATCCCTCTAAGGTATCAAAATATGACCCCAAAATTCTCTCTGGTGCATTTATCTTTCCTAAAGCTTGTTGAAAACCTGCAGGTACCCCTCATATGATTGCATCCTTGTGTTTATCTAAATGTATATAATTTACTGTACATTTACACTTAAACAGCCACCGTCTGTGACTATAAGCAAAGAATGAAAGTACTGGATGTGAGTGGAAATTATTCGAATAAAAGCTTTTGAGAAAATGGTTTGCTGTTTCCTTGTGTTTTGGTGTGAGTGGTGCAGATTTTTTGGTCATCTCTGGCTGAGTGTTTTGCCACCTAAAGCAGCTCCATCAGTGATCAATGCGGCTGCCTACCTGTCCTCCCTGGGAAGCGGTGTCCCATTTCTGCTGCTTTATCCTGCTGCTCCCGCTGCTGGGACAGAGAGAACAAGGAGAGGTTTGTTCCTGCGGCAACCCCCCACCAACCAACCCCCCAATCCAACCCCCCACAGGACACCACAAACCCACCACCAACCAAACAGCCAACATTAAAAAAAGTTAAATTAAATTAAAAATAAATAAATAAAAAACTACCAACCAACCAAACAACCTGTTGTCAATTGGTGAGTAGTTTAATAATCAATTAATCAGCCACTCTCATCTGGTGTCAGAAACTACTGACCATCGCTCATTTTGAAATAAATTCTGAAATATTCCCATCCCATTGAGCAGAATAGTTAAATTTGCTTAAAAACATAATCCAGCACCCAGTCATTTTAGCCTCTGGCATCACTTCATATAATTTGATTATTACATTTTCAAATGATTATAGCTACATCATATCTTGTGGGAACATCCTTAAGCGCTGTGTAAATGATTTAATCACTTCAGATTCTTATCCATCACTCTGTAACATCAGGGAAGCACCTGATTGGTCTCAAAATTTATTGTGCAACAGGACAATGAGTCCAATGAGTCCACTCTCAACCAGAGACATAAAGAGTAGTCTTCAGAGAAAAGAAGAACAAGGAGTCCTGCAACAGCTGGTCTAGCTCCCAAAGAGCCCTGATCTCAAAATCATGGAGACAGACTGGGATCATGAGGAGACAGAAGACTCTGGGACAGACTAAATCCACAGAAGACACTGAGACAAGTTCTCCAAGATCCTGAAACAACCTAAGCGCTGAGACATACCTGAACAACAGGTGAACTGAGGAGAACATGGACAGCTTCAATGGCAAACACTCGTCTGATTTAGGTTTGTGTTAAGTTCACTGACAAAAACTTGACTTGTTTGACTATTATCTTTTGAACTATCTTTTTACTATTAGTGACTTAAAACCTTTGTTTAGATATGTAGGTATGTAAAAAAAAAAAAAAAAAAAAAAAAAAAAAAAGAAAGAAAAAAGGATATAATGTAACATCAAACTAAACAATACAAATTATGATAAAATAACACAATAATAAATTGTTAAATATAAAAAGGAATAATACATAATAATAATGATAACTCACTTATTAAATTCATCCCAGTTAGAAACGTTCACTGTCTCAAGACCCCAGGAAAGATGAGCTGGAATCAAAATAAGTATACAGAGAGAAAATTAAGAAATAAAAAAAATGTATGTAATTACAGAAAATAAATAAACAATCATGAGAAACAGTTTAAACAGCTGAGCTTCCACATAAAGCACAGGTGGAAGTTTAAGTAGCCATTTCTGAAACTTTTCCACTTTCAATTAAAAAAGAGGCGACTCACCTTGATAAATTAGGATAAAATACAAAGATAAGAATTGGAGAAGAATTTTCCAGTCACGTCTGAAATAGGGATCCATTCGTGTTTCGCGGATCCGCCGCATTCAGTCGGGTCTGGGCAGCATCACCTGGTGAAAACCCTCCGGCTGGACTCCCGCTGCTCCCTGCTCTGCTCCATCCGGCTCATCCCCGAGGCGGCCCGGCGCGCGCCTCAAGAACCGCTGCACCTGCTCATTAACATAAAATATGCTCAGGTGGGCGGGGACCAACACAAAACTGTGAAGGTAACACTGATGACAGGGTAGGAGATACAGGATACGTCCAAATTTTACTAGGGACATTTAATATTCACAAGTGAAATAATTTTCACTTACAAACTTATACAAACACTCAGCGACTTAAATGTTTAGGCTTCCTGAAGAAGTAATTAAGCCGACTTATTTGTCCATTTTTCCAAGTGAATTTTCGGTAGCCTAACACTTATATTGAATGGTGGGTGCACATTCATAAGACCTTTCATATGTGTTGCATAATGCATTGATTCACGACTGCTTTAGGCATGACTCAGCATTCATACATCAGGTTACACTGGTAATAACGAACTTTTTTTTTTCCAAAATAAAAGTCCACTAATTGCACCTGGAAATACAATGACAAAATACCCCTTTAGCATTCAGTTGTAATGGTTCATGAATAGCTTATGAATGTTATTTTGGATGTCACTTTGCAATAGAGCTTCATAAGGGCCAGGAGTAATTTGAAAATATTTCATGAATGTTACTTTGCATTTACTGAATTACAAATGATCAACAGTGTACTATACATTCTGCATATGACTTTAATTAGTTGGTATGTCCAGTAAGCCTACTTCCAGGTGCTATAAAGGGACTTTGATGAAACATCTGGATAACACACTATGCATTCGCGGCAGTTAGTCTAGAAATAGTGGGATCAAACCTTTTGAGTCGTGTTTGTGTCAGCAGCCGTGAAAACAGCGACCTCTCCTGGCTCACAGTAAGCTGTGCATCACAAGAGCCTGTGGAGGAAAAAATATCCTAAACGCACTTCAGTCTAATTCTTAAACGGTTATTTACCCACCAACATTATGTCTCTGCAACAACAAAATCACTTAACACTAAAATTTATGTCATTTTTACTTTGCTGTTAAACAGGTGTGGCCTGCAGTATTTGAGGGTATGTTTTCCGTTTCCCACACTGTTCCAGCCTGTTTTCTACGGTGGCCCTGAAGCTCAATGCACTGAAACTTAAGAAAACACCAATAAAGACACAAACGCTACAAGTTCAGACAAGAACTTCATCATTTTGACAACACATGTGCTCCTAAAACTCACAAGACAAGTGTTTCCACAAATGGACAAATGAACAAAGACAATGTTAGACTCAGCTGGTGTACTTTTCACTTTAATCCAATGCCTCTTGACTTTAGAAGCTGTGAAGACAGCTACCTAGCACTGTTTGGAAAAAAGGGCATCAATTTGTTTGGTATATTATGAAGTCAATATCGCATGATTCAGATATTGTTGCTAATATGTACTGTTAGCTTAGCATTACTCTTCAGCTGAGTGTGTCACATTTTTGTCACTGGAAACACTTCCTTTGTGTTGGGAGTTTTGCATGTGCTGTCAAACTAATGAATCTGTACATTTGTGTTTGCATGCATCTCCTTAAGCAGCTGTGCATCGAGCTCTCAGGGCCATCTTATCTTACCAAACACCACTTACCCGCTGTGGTTGCTGCTCAGGTGAGACGACCTGACCTGACCCCAAACACATGACCTTCTGGTTCGAGACAGGAAACACAAAACTCAGGAGTAAATCCCTCACTTCTGCTGAGTGACCCTGGAGTCACCGGCTGCATTTGCATGTGAAAGTCTGGATTTAGGCAGGAGAAACTTCCTGTGTGCGTCCGTCTGTCTGTCCACTGTCTGGCTTAAAAAAGGCCTTTGACTGACTGAACCCCTCAGAGACCCCCGACGGCCTTTGTGTGGCCCAGCTGGGAGGTGTCTGCTTTCATAAATGGAAACAGGACCACGGGAGGAACGAAGGAACAGGTCGGGGTGGGATGGAGGGAAGTTGAAGGAGTTTTAGAAGGAACCTTTGAGAAAAAGTGAGTTCTGATTTCTCCGCGGTGTCTCAGCCACCACTCGTCCAGCTCCTCTGAACAGAGATGAAGACATCTCTCCTAAGCGTACAACACATCACTCTCTTTCACTCTCACACAAACACAGCACTGGACACCTGGCGTCTGCATTGTGTCCTGCAGACAGCTCATTAAAGCTCCCATGAAATGACTGATTGTCTTCCTTAGATTTATGTTTTCTGTATTAAGTTGGATGTTGCAGCAGCAGCAGAGCAGAGCTGTCAGATCTGTTAAGTTATTATGTAACTTTAATATGTCTAATCCATGATCCATCCCCTTTTCAAGCCAGGTATTGTTATTTTCTAACTGTACTGTTACTGTATTGATATGTCTGTTCTTGTTTTGTTAACGTTCTTGTTGAATTGTCTATTGTGGTCTGGTTTGAAATAAACTAAAAAAAAAATGTTAAAAACACCATGTATCTTGGAAAGAATGTGGTAGGAGCGCACACCAGAATTGAAGAGGAGCTGACAGCCGGAACCAAAAACAGTGAAAGGAGAAAAAAGCTGTTTATGTAATTTTTTCTCTGTATTATGTATTATATGTGTTCTGTTGTATTTTTGCGTGTTTTTTCCACTGGAACCACATGGATTTGGGTGTTCATCAGAGCTCTAATGCATTTAAAAGCTCTTGTTTATATTCTTGTATTATGTTTGTTTGTTTGTTGTATCTATTTTGGCACACTGATGGGGTTAATTATCCTATTTATACTACTCCCTATATCGGAGGTGGACACGCCCCCCTCGTGTCCCACACACCTGTATCTATTTATTCCTCATTAGTGTTTTGTGTTACCATACCCTGAGGTCGAAACGTCGGTCCTGTTTGAATTTTAATAAATTTATATTTTTCTACATCGAGGCTACGAGTCGAGCGACTGCTTTTTTCTATGTATCACAATTTGTTAGTAGACTCCTACTATCCGATGGTAGTACATCATCATGAATTGCGCTTGAACTGAAAGACAGAAAACCAGTGCAGAGAACGACCCAATGAGTTCACTCAATCCCACGACAGTGAGTTGTTTCAGACACAACCTTTTTTCTTTTTTACAAATCATCTAGCAGGAAACATGAACCCAATCCTCCTAGGACATGTTTTTATTAATATGCCCGCCCCATATGCATAAATAAGGGCACGATACTGTTGTATACGACAGCTTCAGCTTGGTGTTCCTAATAAACTGAACTGGGTGAATGCTCCTCTCTGTTGTGTGAAAAGGTCAAATAGAAAAAGAGACACTGAACACAGAAAAGTTAAATTTACATCTTTAACTCGTTGCTAACAGCCCCCCTCCCCATCATGATCCACAGCAGACTGTGGTCTATACAAACTGTACATGGAGTCCAACAGCAAAACAAAAACCAGGTGCAAAGGAAAACATTCATACTGTGGAATTACTAAAGTATTGGACACTGTTCACGTCAGCTCCTGCGCTCGCACACAAACAACTAAACATTAAAAAAAAAAAAAAAAGGCAACAAAGAAATCAAACATTCAAAGATCGCTGAGCCTGATCATGTTCTCATTAATGCGTTTACAGTGTTGTGTGTGTGTGTGCACGCAGGAAAAAAGAAAATAGTACATAAATGGTACACTATTTTGACGTCAAGTTAAAACATGGTTACCGCTTGGGATTTTCGTACGCTCAATATAGAAATTGGAACTGATCAGAGTTTGTGGTTCATGTTTATGTTTTTACTGTTCAGATGATTCAAGACAACAGGAGAAAAACCTGTTCAGATTAGTAGCTGCGCTGTTTGATTACAAAGTAAAATCATTTACATCAAGTAATGATGGTGTCATTTTTGTCTCAGAGGAAGAACTGAGTGTTGATGGGAGGATAATCCAGGTTAAAAAATAAATAAATAACCAGCCACGTCCACTCTCAGCTCCTGTGTAAATCTGCGCTCGTTTAGAGTCAAAGGCAACTTCTCACGCACTACAGATGGTGTATCACAACTTGAAAAAAGGTTAAAATTTCTAACTATCTACACATCAGGGAATTCAGAAATGCATCAATATATATACACAAAGAATTTGTTTTGTTCCAAACTGATACGTCCACCCTCAGGAAACATTGAAATAAGTGAAGGGTGTAAAGAGCGTGGTCTCTGTGAGGCTTAGAACATCTTTTGCAGATTTGTTCATCAGTTTCTTTGAGAGCACCAGGCAATAAACAAGGGACACTATTGGCCAAATATAGATAGTTTGGATTGTTGAACAAAACCGTCTCATTACATACAAACAAACTGAGCCTCTGAGCTTCGTTATTTTCTTTCACAAACTCGCACTGCTTGTACTATTGTTTTCAGGTCATTTTCGGATTAACACAGGTTTAACACTCCCCGTTCCTTCTATCTAGTGTGTGTAGGTGTGTGTGTGTGTGTGTGTGAAACCCGGGGATCTTTGGATAGAGTCCTGCACGCTGGCTGCCCCGCATGCTGCGTTATCTGGGCCGGTGGTTGGCGAGCAGGAAGTCCTTGTCTTTGCAGGTCAGGCAGAGTTTGAGGTTCCTGAGGGAGCCGCCGGCCGAGTAAAACGCCCAGACGCCCATCAGGAACAGGATGACGTAGGTGGGGACGAGGCTGGCGACGTACTGGGGGTTCTGGAAGGTCTGCAGGGGAAGAGAGGAAATGGAGGTCAGCACAAAACATAAATATACATCTGCAGACAGTCTTCAACCGCAGGTTATTAGGATATTATAATGACATCATCATCATAAATCAGCTCAGCCATACTGAAGAGCTGAGTTCATCTAAAGCCTCGTTTCCACTGTCGGTACGGGTACGGTTCGGGAAACGCTGAAATAAGCGTACCGTTCCGTGCCAACCCGTACTGGAAACGGGGCTTAACTGTCTTCATATGGACACTCAACCCTGACCCATCAGCCACACTCACCAGACAGGACACCACCAGGTGACTAACGACAACAGCAACCACCGCCCACCAGCGCTGCTTCTCACAGGCGTCAAAGAAGACGACTCCCCAGAACATGTGGAGCAGGATGATGGCCATGGTCATGAAGGCTGAAACAGGAAGAGTGTTAGGACTCGAATCAATGTGTTCCACAACAAATCCACCTTAGGGGCCGTGTCCACAGGACGCGTTTTTAGCGCTCTGGGCGTCAACTTTCCATTCAAACCCTATTGAGTCCGGCGCTCACAGCGCTCAGCGCCCACGGCGGTAAAACGCCCTCTGCGCTTGCTTTTTTTTGTCGCGGCGCTCAGAGCGCTTCGAGTTGAAATCTGCTCAACTTTTAGAACAGCGCCGCGCTCGTTGTCACTTCTCCCTGCACTGACTAAAGACCGACAGCAACACAACCGGGGACGTGGCTCGGTTTATATCATGCCCCACACTTGTATTGAAGGCAGGCCGACCTCAGGGTCCGTGTTAAAAGCTGACGCTGTGTATTTCTGACCCTCGTTGTAGTGTTTACATAAACAAGGCAGTGTCGGAGGACTCGTTTTGTAACCTAGCAACAGCGGCACTCTACGAGGGAGAGAGAGAGAGAGCGCTAAGCGCTGGGAAAGCAGCGCTGTGAGCGCTGTCAGCGCTGAAAACGCGTCTGGTGGACACAGCCCCTTATTGTTGCAACTACTTCTCCTTAACCTGCCTCAATTTATTCAGTCAGTGCCTTTTATGGTATTGACGCAACAATGGAGATGGAGATGACGGAGTAAACACAGTGCATCCTTTCTGCCTGCCACATAATGTAGCCTCCAGACGTGTGCATTCTAGCTGACCATATTTTTAATGAATGATTGTTGTGTATTTATCTGTCTATCTTTATATTGTGCATTTGCTTTTTTTGTTGTGTGCTACTGGGACAAACAAATTTCCCTCCTTCGGGATTAATAAAGTTAATTCAATTCAATTCAATGTCTGGACAGTTACCCAGTTAACTATTCAGTACCTGAGGACAGGAAGTAGTGTTGTGAGTCTCCATGGATGCCGACAGTTCCTGGTCCCACGGAGTCAGCCAGGATGTTCACCACCGAGAACGCTCCGCTCATGAAGCCAAAGCCCAGACCAGACACTGAGATTACACAACACAGGAAGCAGGTAATCCATGAAATACAAAAAATACACATCCAGGGATATAATTATTATAATAGGAATAGTAAATACTTATATTTGTCTTTTTAAAAAAAACACCTACCAGTCATTAAATCACCATTTAATTGTTTTACCTGTCACTAATAATATCAAATAGGTTGGAATATGGAGCATAGACTGTTTATATGTATGTGTGTGTGTCTCTATCTATCTATCTATCTATCTATCTATCTATCTATCTATCTATCTATCTATCTATCTATCTATCTATCTATCTATCTATATGTGTGCGGTGTAGAGGAAGTGTACCATAGGCCAGCTGCCGTATGGAGATGGGCATGGTTTCCTCCTGACTGAGGGCGAGGAGGCCTTCATTGGCTTTCCTGCAGGAAAACACACACACACATCAGCTCATCAGTTCCTAGCTTCACTGTGATGCTGTAAACAAGAACAAGAATAATACAAAAATCTATGTCAGCAAGTGGAAGATGATCTGAGCTCTGACAATGAGCCGTTAACAGAACAAGACGTGGAGGTGGGAAACTGTGACAAACTGGGACAGTTCGACACCAGAGAAGGTAAACACGCTGGGAACTAGTCGTCAGGCCACGAGTGGGCGTTCTGGTCAAAAGATCAAAAGGACAGTTTTCTTTAATATAGTAATCCACTATAATCCATCATCTGCATTACGAGTCTTCCAACCAAGTTAAGTTGAACTCGTGTGATCACATGATAAATTGTGCAGATGGACACAAATCTCTGCATCCTCCTTGATTTTAGTGTGAAAGTCCAAACTGGAAGTTGTGATCCGTTCTGAAGATTCATTCAAGTGTTTGTGCTCTCTACGCTCTCTGCCATTCATCAACCAGACTAGTGCTGTCTTTGAATTAAGGAATTGACAACCAGTTTTGCTTCTCTCTGTCGAACTGTTGTTTTTTCCTAATGAAAGACAAATTCTAAATTTAACACAGACCCCTGCAGTATATCTGCATCATATCTACACACACTTTGTTCACTGTTGCTGACATGACAATTATCAGAATTGATCTGTGAATTGAGGAAATGCATGAAAGCCAATAAATCATGGTGGAAAAAGCCTAAATTGAAAGGTGTTAAAATGATCTACCAACACTCATCACTGTGTAAAGATTCAAGATGAATCTAGTAAGACTGTAAGACAGACCCTGTGAGTGTTACAGCAGAAGTGTGTGTCATGTGTAAAACCATCAGACAGCCATGGCAGTGACCTACTTCAGCAGTTTGTAGTAGGCGAAGCGGAAGGCTTCCTGCAGCAGGACAGACAGAACCACGCCGAAGACGAGTAGACCTTTCTGCTGCGCCTCACTGTCCTTGTTACTGATCTGGACAGAGATGAACCACACCAGAGACGACAGCAGCAGAGACACCAGCCAGAAAAATGCCCTGTTGAGAACAAAAGAAATACATTCAGTAATGATACAAAACCTGAGCAACGGACAGGTCTGAAGTTCATCTGGTTATTGATTCTTCAGTGTCTTGTGTTCCATTTAATTTCAATAACTCTGTGCAAAAGATCACACACTGCATTTCTGATTAATGTTGTTCCTGTTATTTTCAAATCAGTTAATAAAGCAATAATGTATGCACACAAAAAAATCCAATTCATAATATTTATACATATATATAGATATATACACATCTACACATATTTTTGCATACATTATTGCTTTATTAACTGGTTTGAAAATAACGTCATACTATATTGCACTGATAGAAAAAATATAATATAGAAAAATGTTTTGCCCACAAAGCAATTTAACAAATGAAACCGGTCAACTTTGTTAGTCACTGCCTTGACTATATAGAACATGAGTTTAGCTGTACCCGAGTTATAATCAGATGAATTTCTTAATTATCAGAGAAACAAAAGCCAAAAAGAAAGTATGCACTCCTTTCTTTTGATTTCTGGTTGTTGTTTTTTCCCAATTTGACTTTAACACTGTCATCAGTCAAAAAGGAGGGCTCAGTTGTCATTACACACCTGTAGAGGACTTTGATCATCCATTTTCATACATAAGGGTAATTTATTCAGTTCAATTCAATTGTAACTTTTAGCGTGAGATAAGGATATTGTAGTTAAATCTTTTCTCCTGTAGGTACATTTTGTTACAGTCTTCAGATCATGCATAGTGGACAAATCCATTTGCCAAGTTGGTCAGTGTAAAAGTTTCTCTTTTTGTGATAACGTCAGGTCTCAGACCTGAGGGTTAGTGGATGTGTGTAAGCCTGACCATCAGTACTACATCTTTGACTCCTTTGAAAGTCCAGTGCGGTACCATAAAACTGAACTATAGGTGGTTAGTTAGCAAGCTAATCATGGGTGCTGTTAGCTAGCACGCTAGCTCTGGTAAAAACCTGTTTGTCGGTAATAACATGAAGCTGTGTCGATATCACCCTGCTGTTATGTAGACTGGTATTCTCTCAATTATGTTTAGATGGGTATTAATCAAAACTCTCACCCTGCTATGAGGAAAATGACCCTCAGCGGCTCCCGGGCGATGGTAAACAGGAACAGAGCGATGGCCGGGCCGAAGGCGATGAAGGTGCAGCCGAAGAAGACCGACGCCGTCATGTTGGCTCTTTGTGGGGAAGCGGCGACGAGCAGCGAGACTTCAAGCGCCTTTCCCAAACAGGTTATTTTACGGATAGCTGTCTTTAAATTTAACAAATCCCGGCCTCTTGCTGTAGTTGTACTTCCGCTTCCACCACCGTTGAACGTCTACTCATGTGACCATAAAGACCGTCTTCTTTCTCTGCTCTGAGGTCGGAGGCAGCCGGATGTCTCCGGTGCTTCGGTGCTGCCCCCTAGCGGATCTAATCCGCGTCACCATAATCAACACCGATCCGGAACACAGCAGTACAGTTTTGATCTGGTATTTAAAGGCCCATGCCATGGAGACAGGGCTCACTTTTCACTTTTAATGTTTATTTAACAGGGACGATACATACAACATTGTCACAAAGAATGAAAAATGTGATGCATACAAGACGTCTAGCTTCACCTAATTTGCAGTCTTTGTCCCTGGTCAGGCTAAAGAAAGATAAAATATACTGAATAGCCTACAAAATACAATAATACAAATACAGTGAATAATGCAGTGAACAGATATCATAAACAAATACACACAGCTACAAAATTTTGATTAAAATTGCACAAGTTAAATATACATAAGTAAAATACTGTACTAACAGTGACTTGAGAGAAGTTAATGTTCACATTTCTGCTGCTGCTTAAGCCAGTGTTTAGCTTTGGCACTAAACATCTTTAATTCTGTTTGAGATTTTATTTCTGGTGGTAAAGAATTCCATAGGTGTGTACCCAGCACTGAGAGAGATGACTGTTGTCCTACATCTTCTAATTTTACAGTTTTGGTTGCTCATGCTCCTTGTCATTGTCCCACAGTTGTCTGATTTGATAAATATCTGTAACATTGCTTGTTGTTATTAAGTACATGTATTTATTACTCAAAGAAAAAAGAAGAACAGAAAGCATAAACAACTTTTTTTTTCATGATCAACATTTTCCGTTTGCAAAAACACACACAATTAAAACAAACAGCAGCAAGGCAGCACATCAACAGCAAAGATAAAGAAAAGAAAAACAAGATCATAAAGGAATTCTACAGCACAACAATCACGTCCGTCATAGACAAAAACAAGAGACACACTCACTAACGGTATAAAGGGTAATGGACTGAAAGGAAAAGGAAATTAACCTGGCAAACCACCGTGTATGATTTTCTGTTTCTTCAAACTGCTTAAGTTAGGCACTCTCTAAAGCTAGACCCATATGTATATATAAAACAATGATTATAAGGCCACGAAAACCAAACACATTTTTATTTTATAGCGATTACACTTATACAAATATATTCATTCAGATTTTGCCAATAAACCTTGCCACACTGGACCTTCAACACTATTTATTGTTTTAGACTGCTAATGGGTGGATATGGTGCTGCCCAACAATTAATGATATCAATAATAGTAACTTTATCAAAATCAGGACAGAAGTGAAGTTACAGAGAGAGGACATAGCATAGGCTATATAGTGTTAATAAGGACAATTGGGACATTTTGAATTTGAATTTATTAAAGGATAGCCCCTTGAGATGTAGCATCTCGTTTTCAAGGGGGTCCCTGAACAAGCATATACATAGGACACACAACATCAACAATACACTACATTACATTGTAGACATACAGTACATAACATGACAATACAACAAATACAGACATCTTGCTCACACACTCCCACATACCACCCCTACCCCCATAAATTTAACAGAATAGAAATATTAATAACATAGTAGGAATAACGAAATAACAAAATGGAGAAAGAAAGAATAACAATGGAAGAATCAATTAAGTAATTTAACTAAAAACAAGAGCAGTTTGTTTTAAGATGTAAGTATAGTGACCTCCTGAAACAATGTAAAGAGGTAATGGAAACAATTAATGATTATTCAATCAAATGGGGCTTTATAACTTTATCTTTAAAATCAGGAACAAAGAAATAAGGGAAGTTGGTATGTCTAAGTGGGTATGGGGAGTTGTATGGAATCATAAGTTCTTTTAAATAAGGAGGACAATTAAAATAAATACATTTGAAAAGAAAATGGAACCAATGAGATTGCCTTCTTAATTTGGGTTGTAGCCAGTTCAGAGAATCAAACATGAGACAATGATGTGTTCTAAAAGGACATCTCAAAACAAATCTACATAAGGAATTAAATAATATAGTCAGAGATTTAAGGTGAGTGTCGGAGGTGTTTTGATAAACAACATCAACATAATCAATGAGTGGTAGTATCAGTTGAGTGATTAACCTTTTTCTGACATGAAATGTGAAACAGTTGATTGAACGGTAAAGTGAAGCGAGACAACCATATGCTTTTTTAACAATGTAGTCAATGTGAGGTTTAAATGAGAGTTCAGGATCAATCCAAAGTCCAAGATATTTAAATGTGTCAACTTTGTCAACAGGGGATCCATCGGAAAAATAAATATGAAAATCAGCTGAGTGGGATTGAAGATGACGTGTACTAAAAATCATACTACATGACTTCTTTTTGTTCAATACAAGTTTGTTCTTGCAGAACCAGTCTTGAACCATATCAAAATCGGACTGTAGAGAGTTCTGGATCTGCACTATATTTGATTTAGAGGTGTATATGACAGTGTCATCGGCATATAAGTGGGTATGACAGTTGGAGCAAATTTTAGGCCAAAGGTTTTTTAAAGAAGTCGTTGATTCTGCCTGCAGGTTGTTCCAGAGCTTTACATGTCACCTCAATGCCCCACACACACCACTAAACACTTGTTGGTATAACAAAATGACTTACAGTAAAGCCATGTCGTCTAGGTAACACACTGTTTTCACATTTTAATTTGGTGTGAACATCAAGACAATAATTTACTGTATGCAATGCATATCCAATGTTGTTTTCCACATTACATGTCCTGCTTTAACAAATCTGATCATTTTTCAGCTTTACCATTATGATAAATTTCCAAAAGAACAATAAAATACTCTTCTCACTTTTATATTGTTGGTATGAGTTCAGATTGACAAGGGAAACAATAGAATTGTTTAGCTTCAGACTGCTGCTACTGCAACAAGAAAATGTGGGAAAAATAAGAAAAGTATTTTCTTTTGTTAGCTGTTGACTCATGTCGCTACAGAGATCATGCTATGTATGAAACTGTTATTATTTATTTGTTTCATTTCAAAGCCTTGTGTCACCTCTCTTTTCACCAATGAATTCAAAGTTTCTTATTTGACTAAACACGAATGCAGGATATGTCCTCTCTGAAAGCCAGCAAGCTCCAATGCACAAGCACCATTAAGAACACATATGCTACGATCCCAAAAGTTGATCAGATGATCCTTCAGCATCCTTAAATACCACCCCAATTGAACCCTCACCTTACTCATAGACTCAAGCAACAAAAGTGGACTAAGTGACCACTTAAAATGTCCTTAAAACGTGTGAAGAAGTTAGCATATTATTTGAGTGTCTGATTGATAGGGACATTCAAAGACAATGCCGATGTATGCACAGGCTAATATGCTGAGGAGAAAATGTAGTATGTGCTCGTTGCCTGTTAAGATCACTCTCTTTAAACCTTTCTGCACCCCAATGTATCAGGTCGTATACTGCCCACACTTAGCCCACACTTGTCTTAGCCAGGTCTCCCTCGCAAAAGAGATTTAATCTTAAGGGACTTTCCTGGTAAAATAAAGGTTGAAAAAAAAAAACTTGTGGCGGCACTACAAAAGGAGCTCCATGCAGAGACTCAAGGTGGCATAATGATGGCCTGAGGATGCTGCTCAATGTGCCTAGCAGTGCAAGCCGAATGTTTGTGAGTGCTGGTGTTTCTACATGTCCTACTATACTCAGGAACCTCATGTTCAGCTGTATGTGTAGAATATCTAAATCAACAAACGGCATCATTTCTGCACTGGCAAATCCTGCCCTGAGTATGGTTAGGTTCACTTCAAGGCTCTGGAGACATTGGCGTTTTAGCGTTTTAGTTTTAGTGATATTGGAATATCTGTCTGTTTTGTGTGTGGTTCTGTTTTTTGTATTTTTTACTGTTCTATGGACCGCCGCTGTGTCCAAAATAAAGAATTGAATTGAACTGAATTGATCCAGGTATTATTTCATCATGCTGCATTTTCTATAACAGAACCATGTAATTCTGAGGTTTTGAAGATTCTGAGAAAACGTTGGTCTTTGCCAACTAGATTGGAGCCCGTATGAGGCTATCAGGACCAAGGTTTTCATCCTTTCACTGGATTTGTTGACATTTGCTTAAGATATGAATTTGTAAAGACAGGTTCACTTTTGTGTTTGTAGGTCATCCTGGACACTACACCCACACTCAAATAAAAAAGCTGCAGTGATAATGGAACAACTTGGTAACACATTATCTGCAGTGTGCAGATGACGTTAAATACCTTGACTGGGCAGACTTCCAGCTCAGTATACCTTCATTACAAACACAGTGGAGGAGGTCAGAGTTTGTTGGGGTGGAGGTGGTGTTTAGGTGGTTACCATGGTAGCTGGCTTCCCTGCACATGCAGCAGGGCATTGCAGCCCACTCACTGTAAACCACTCTGTACAGTAGGCTATGCAATGAAAGGCAAATTTATACGCCCACCGAGTTCAATCTTCTTGTAGTTGTTTCTGGGCATCACTCCAGGGTAACACAGTTACTCAGCTTAGTGTGTTGTTGAAACAATCACTGCAACAGCACTCTTTCACTGTGTTCATCTCTAACATGTCCACAGGTTGCTGCACATGCAAGAGTGACTGCGTCAAAACCAGCTCACTGCTAAATATACAGTATATCTATACAGTATAATACTTCAGTCAGTACCACTTTGTCAAAATAATCTTTATTTACTTGCACAAGTTTAGTTTGGAGGTAAAGTACTGTTCTGGGACCCCTGGGAAGAGCACACACCTTCCTACCCTTCATGAGCCATCATGAATGGCATAAGCAGGAAGCGCAGCAGCAAAGAAAAAACCTAGCAGAGGAACTAACAAGATAAGGTTCATGACAGATGACGGAGGAGCTGGGGTGGAGATGGGTTGCAAAAAAGTCAGCAGAGGAAGCAGCAAAGGAGGTTGGGCTGCAGTTTAAACAGCGCGCTCTGAATGCAATTTCCCAATAGGAAGTGAGCATGGGGAGTGAGCTGAGCCATCAGCTGATCCACTCTGTGTTGACAGCTACTGTTGATGCTGATAGAGCTTGATGTCGTGGTCTGCCAGAACTAACGCTATGCTTGATATTAAGTAAATGTAGCCGGCCATATCACACCTTTGTCCTTTCCAATTCACACAAACTATTTATCATAGCTAACTGTTCTTGGGCTTCCTCTTCCACTTCCTTCATTGTTTCTTTCAAACTGAACAACCTGTGACCTGGTTAAAAGGGTTGACCTCTGACCTGATTTTGGTTTGATCACGTCGAACAAGTTGTGCTGAAGCAATGACACCTGCTCTGGGTCCAACTATTACTCTCTTGCTTACAGTAGGTCACAGTAATTGTCACTGAGTTGTGAATATCTTGTGGAAAATGCTATAAAGTATTAAACATACTAAAGCAACATAAAAGTCTGAACACAGAGATTTGATGAAAATATTTAATTATGTGTTTAAGTTTTGAGACAAGCCTGTAGGGTTGGAAAAAAATGTGTTCTCTGTTTTTGTCTGCAAAAACTTATGAGAGAAACCTCTATCCCCTTTTGGTGCTAAATTCTCTAACAGATGTTTCTGATGATATTTTTGCTAGGCTATTTTAGCTGCAATTTGCTTCTCTTTGTAGCTGTAAAGCTTGTAAATGTTATGCATCTTGTTGAGGATAATTTATGTTTTTTCAGACATTATATGTTTTTTTATAGATGCATTTTAACTCTAAGGCTGTTTTGCATGATTTTGTAACTGTCTCTTATTTTGGTTCCTTTGGGCCCTCTAACCTAACCCTGACCCGGACCGGACCTCTTGACGTTTAAAATGAAAAATAAAATACACAGAATTGAAATGGTCTAAAATGGTATGAATTAAATTGGACTCCAAAATTAACTGGTGGGCTATCTGTTGTATATTTTATAATGAAGTTTATTTGATCCTAGCTGAACTGTATCCTAAGCTGCACATGATCAAGTCAGCAAAAAGACTTTTAACATTGGCATTCATGAACTGAAACTGATAGTAGCTCAGTAAATTGATGTTAATGGACAACTCAATGATGTGGAACAGTTAGAACTGACTATGCAATGGAACATGATGTGGTTATGCAGAAGAAGAAAAAACAGAGGAATGGCCTATTTACAGGTCTGCACTACCCACATTAACAAGTGATGAGTTAGGAGGGGTGGCATCAAAACAGCAGTGCAGTGAAGAGAAAAAGTCATAAGGTCTCTTGTGTAGTTGTGTCTATAAGTTGACTTGTTCTGGTGGGGTTCTCCATGAGACAGAGAGGAGAACCCACAGTTGGCGACTGTCTGCCCACTACCGCTGGATTCTTTAGGAAGCGTAAAGAGGTTTGTTTATGCAGCACTACTTTTGTGTACGTCCGACAATTACCGACACAAACTAAGATAGCGATTTTGACATATTATCAACAACAGCTACAAAAAGTGGCTCATGGCGTCCACTTTTCAAGTTACAAATTAAATGTTATGGTCTCGTGTCTGATCTCGGTCCATACGGAGGAAAGCAGTTGTGTATGTATCGGATCTATTTTCTTCAGGATGGTTGTGCTGCGCCTTTCTCTCCCTCTCGCCTGTGCTAGGCCGCCATCTTGAATTTTAATGTTAATTTCTAAAAAAAAAAAAAAATGTGTTTCCTGTGATATTTTCGTGTAGGGTGTCGTGCCAAATTTGGATTAGTTTGAAGGTGTGGTGTTTTTGTTTCGCGTCTGTTTCACAAAAACCACCCAGTGAGTATTGTTTGTGTTTGTTCTGTCTCTGTTGTCGACTCAGGACATTTAACGCTCCCAGCGCGTGAAAACGCTCTGAGCTGACTGCTGTTCAACTGCCACCTATCATGATCAATAACATCACCAGCACCGAGCCGCCGACCATTAGCTTACTGCTCTAATAGCGACACTCATATCGCATCTTGAACGACACAGCTGCGCAAACTAACTTTTAATTCGGTTAGAGGTTTAGCCTGCTAAGCTGGCTAATGGCTTCAGACTGCCCGAGCTAGCGCTGCGTTAGCAGCCGCCGAGCTCCACTGGTCTGCAGGTAGGTAGCATGAAGGCAGCTAACCTTACTATGTGGTACTACATATGCAGCCAACTAACCACCACCATCGTCGAATATTTGATGAGCACAAGTCGGCGTGATGTTGTTAGTCAGATGTAGGATGACTACATTGTGTATCTACTGGCTGCTGTGGGTGTTTTATTGACTGTGCTCGCTGATGTAGCTAAGTTAGCAGCCTGCTGAAGTTTGATGCTAGCTCACAGAAACCGAGAGGTACGTTAATGTAGGACAATTCATCCAGGTTTGTGCTCAAGTTTTCATCTGAGTTGTCATAAACAATGGCTGCCGTGGTTTTTGTTTTGGGTGTCCGGTTGTTGTTGTTGTTGTTGTTGAAATACAATGCCTACATTTTCGAAGCCGCTTGAGTTGTGGAGGAGTTAGTGTATTGTGGGGTAATAATGTTAAATGCCACCATCACAAGATCATCGTCCTCGTTATATTGGGCTTCAGTCTTTTGTACTGTTTGGCTGAACTGCTAGAGCTTCTCGGGTTGGTAGCCAGCGTCAACTTGCTGCCCGGACACTGCCATGATGGCTTTTTGCCGGTGTTTGCTGCAAGCTAACCATCACTACCACGGCCGAGCATCTCCTTGGCGTCGCCTTTGCTTGTTAGCCTCATGCTAACGCAGTGGATGGGTGGAGAGAAGGCAGCTGTTAGCAAACAATGCAAGCTGTATTGATAACTCGTTCAATCTCGGCCTCATCTGTTGGTGTGGCCTTCCGGGTTTCCACGGCGTTTTCCCCAATCCCCGTGGTGTGTTGTTTTATCACGGCTAGCGTTAGCTTCAGAGACGTGAAACATTTTTAAGAAGCGTTTTATGCTTCGATCACAAATTAGATGGGAGTTCTTACGACGCATTTATGGACTGGAAACTACATCACCAGTGAGAGAGGCGTATTAACGGTGTATCAAGGGTTTGTGCAGTCCTAAGTGTGAGCTTGATGTGACGTGATTGTGTGGTCAATAAATTAACAAAGCTATACTTTGTACGTACGGGTGATAGCTCCGGAGACGTTACTGTTGCGCTTGACAAGTAAGTCAGTGTATTATTTGGGGTTACCACCAAGCGGCGCTGGAGAGCCAGTTTAAATTTGTTTTCACAGAGCTGCTATCGTGTAAACAACAGCACTCACCACCACTGGGTAGTTGGAAGTGCAAGATGTGAGTAGCATCAGGCTGCTCACATCTTGCACTTCAACTCCTGCCAGTAGCAGGTCTCAATGGCCATGGAGTATTAACGACGTGGCCACAAATGTAACTGCAGGTAGATCACAACAAACTTGTCCCCATTGCAGCTGCAGTTTATTTAAATAAAGCTTGTCCACACGATTTCCAGACAGATGTTTGAATTGATCAGAGATGTATAACCACTGCAGTGCATCAGTGAAAATGCATTTTCTTGACCATCTCAGTGCATTCTCAGTCATTTTGGTGCAGTCATGTCATGTGTTTCTCATTTACTGCTTAATCTCAGCCAAGGTGCAGATTGAAATAAAGAGGCAAGAAGGCAAATACATGAATGTGTCCATAACAATGTGAAAAGTTCTTGTTCTCACTGCAAATAAATCTTTTTCCCTGGTCAGTCTGGGCTGGCAACTCATCCACCTGCTTTGTTCTGTGTTTATTGAATCTGTTTTGAGGAAAATCAGTTTACCATTTAATTAAATTTCTTGGTTGTGCATGTGGTAATGTTTATTGTTTTTACTTTGACTCCAGGTTTTAAACTTTAGACCCCAGTCTTCCCCACTCAAGAGTGTTTCCTCAACTCGGAGACTAAATGCAACTGGACCAGGGGGCTTGTGGGCATGAAGTGGCTGGGCGAATCCAAGAACATGGTATTAAATGGCAGACGACACGGAAACAAGTTGACCGGCGAGCAACCTGTGAGCCAGAGCCAGACTCGCTCTCAACATTCACAGCGGGCATCCCTGCGCCACAACAAAACCCACCCCAGAAACCGAAGATGTAGCCGCAGTGAGTTTATACAACATCAAGGCAAATGTCTAAATTCATAATCAGACACACACACACTAACGTTACCATGTGTTTGGTCTTCACAGGGTTTAATGCAGCCAATCTGGAGGCAGAGAGGCGCTACGTGCCCTCCTCAGGAATGACTGCCAAGGAGTTGTGCGAGAATGATGATCTGACCACAAGTCTCATCCTTGATCCATATCTGGGGTTTCAAACTCACAAAATGAACACCAGGTCAGAAGATTCATCACAGTGGAGCCTCTTCACAGTCATATTAAAGCTTTCTTATTCAAATGCACAGGAGTCCTTTGTTTAGATTAGGTTTGTTTTTCCTTTTGGTTTTTAAGGTTGTTTTTTGCTTAAGTTTTTACCGTTATTATGTCCCTGCAGATTTCGACCAATAAAGGGAAGACAAGAAGAGCTGAAAGAGATCATTGAGCGCTTCAAGAAACATGATAACTTGGAGAAAGCTTTCAGATCTTTGACATCAGGAGACTGGTCCCGTAATCTGTTTCTCCACAAGACGAAATCCCAAGAAAAGCTCTTCAAGCAACATGTAAATAGTCATCACATGATTTCCCTATTCTGCTTCCATCAGTAAAATGAGTAAACAAACAGATAACCGACTTAATGTTTTGCACAGGTATTTGTGTATCTGCGGATGTTTGCCACAGACAGCGGGTTTGAGATTCTTCCTTGTAATCGCTACTCATCAGAGCAAAATGGAGCCAAAATTGTGGCAACAAAGGAATGGTGAGAACACACTGCTATCTGAATATAACGGCACCACAGGTTGTCATATCCCGGTCTTGCTCACATCCACATCTTCATCTTACCCTTTGATGTTCCATTTAAGGTTATAAAGACAGAGTTGAACCAGAGGATTTTAGATCTGGTGGAATTTCTGAAGCAACTGATCTCTTATTAAAAAAGCTACCCACACATTTTCTGATGATAAACTGCTCATTCTACAAACTAATTGTTTAAACTGCGCAGATAAAAGCTCAATGTCTGTAATTTACTAATATGTGCAGACTTCCTGACACAAACTAATGCAGCCTAATGATGCAGCTCTTCATTAACCCTCCTACATTTCATCGTTGTACAGGAAGAGAAATGACAAGATCGAGTACCTGGTGGGATGCATCGCTGAGCTCTCAGAGAGTGAGGAGAACCTGCTGCTGCGGCACGGGGAGAACGACTTCAGTGTCATGTATTCAACACGCAAGAACTGTGCACAGCTGTGGTTGGGGCCAGCTGCCTTCATTAATCATGGTATTTTTCTATGTAACCTCTAGTAGTTCAGTGTCATTAGCACTGTAACTATACCTCAGTGTTTTATGACAGCTTGAATGTGATGAATTATTGGACTAATTGGACTTTCTTTTGCCCCCCTCCATCACTAGATTGTCGACCAAACTGCAAGGTGAGTTTCTATCAAAAAGAAATGATTGGATCAGTTGCTGTTCATTATTGAAGATCAGCGCGTTAACAAACACATTTATATTTTCTGTTTCAGTTTGTATCGACAGGACGGGACACAGCCTGTGTGAAGGTGTTGAGAGACATTGAACCAGGAGAGGAAATCTCGTGTTACTATGGAGATGGTTTTTTTGGGGAAAACAATGAATTTTGTGAATGCTATACATGTGAACGGTAGGTGTAACGTAAAATGCGAAAAGTGACTACTTACTGCAGCATGAATGTATAAGTGATGTGGTTCATGGGGAATTTAAATCTTGTCCCGTGGTTTCTCAACACATTCCTTTGTTATCTTGGGTGATGATTAAAGTTTTGTTGTTGTTTTCGGGCAGACGGGGTACTGGTGCTTTCAAATCCAAAGCTGGACTGCCAGTGGAAGTGCCGGTGATCAACAGCAAGTACGGGTTGCGGGAGACGGACAAGCGTCTGAACAGACTGAAGAAGCTGGGGGAAGGAAACCGGAGCTCAGACAGTCACTCTGTGGGCTCCCACACCGATGTAGACTCTCAGGAAATGCCAAAAACACATCAATGTAAGTTCCTGCAAGAGTTCAGAGTTCACACAGACTGGAAAGAAGACAAGCCGATGTAACAAAGCAAAAGCACAGCTGTACTAGTTAATCATGTACTGTAGAGCTGCGCCATAGATGTAGTGTTGGTAAATGGATATCATCTCTTGATTACGCCATCTCACATTTGCAATATTATTATTATATTGGAGGAAATAATTTTCACAAAGCACGCCCAGCCAACATATATGAGTCAGTTTCTGACATGATGTGCTTAATTAACATTTTACTTTTTCTCTCCAGCTGCCAGAAAAAGAACATCCTCCTCATCTGGCCTGAAGTATAAAAACAGGACTCAAACCAGACAGACTTTGTCAAGAGCCCTTTCTACCTCATGTTCAAAACAAGGTCGTGTAAACAATAACAGGGTACCAAAGAGACTAAAATCCCAATCTAAGCCTTCACTAAGTAAAGTTCAGTTGCGGTGTCGCAGGAGGGGTGCAGAGCCCAAGACGTTGGCCAAAGGAGAGACTTGCCAGCTCGGTCTCAGGGACTCAAAGGTGTCGCTGTGTAAAGGTGTCACCGTCAAAAAGGAGAAGGATGGACAGGAGCTGGTGCAGCAGACACAGGGCCAGCGGGGCTGTCTCACCCGTCATGCTGCCAAGGAAAACGGCAATCTACCAGCGGTGCAAAGCAGCGAGGGTCGCCAGTGTTCAACGTACAGAACTCGCAGGTCCACAAGGACCCTTGGGAAAGCCCAGGAAACAGCAGCTGGTGTAAAGCTGGAGCCTAGTGCCATGGACGGCTTGAGCCCAGTCCCAGGTGGAGTGGTCATTAAAACGGAGCCAGCTGACATGGAGGAGTATCTCCACCATGGCGTGGGACTGGAGCAGCCAGCATTAGACCCCGGCTACGCCAGAAGAGGCTCCTGCACCCGGCGGAAACGGCTGACACGGCTCAGGACCGAGCGGACAATTAAATGTGAGGACTCGTACGGCGAGCCGTTCATGCCGGTGGCCGCGGGCCACACCACCAACTTCTCAGACTGCAGCAGTGTGCTGTTGAGCTTCGCCGACCGACACAGGGACTACAACGGGGTCGCCAATGGCAGCAAATCCCTCCGCAGGGACAGGGACAAGAGCAAGAGCAGCTGCCGATCGCAGGACAAGGGGAAGAAGAAACGTCAGATCACACGATACGACGCCCAGCTGATCCTCGAGAACAACACGGGCATCCCCAAACTGACGCTCCGCCGGCGGAGGGACAGCAGCAGTAGCAAGACCAATGACCCCAGCGATCCCATTGGCTCTTCCAACCTCCCCGCCTCGACGGTCAACCCAGCCTCTTCCAGCAAAATCAGCATCAAGTTCAGCAAGGACCACGACAAGGACAAAGGCAGCTCGTACATAGCCAAACTGAATAACGGCTACGCTCCTGTGGTCCACAACTCCACCAAGCTGAAGATCCAGCTGAAGAGGGAGGACGATGCTCGGAGAATAGCCCAGACAAAAGCGGAACAGATGTCCTATAATGGGGACATGGGTCAGAGTTTGGAGGCCAGGAACGGTGGACATCGGACCCAAAAGATCCTTGCAGAACCTTCATCTGAGGAGGACAACGACGAGGAAGGGGAGGACGACGATGACTACTTTGACAATGAGTTTGACGATGATTTCATTCCACTTCCTCCGGCAAAGCGGCTCCGACTCATTGTGGGCAAAGACTCCATAGACATCGATATCTCCTCCAGGAGGAGAGAGGATCAGTCTCTGAGGCTCAATGCATAAGCTGTGGAGCTCATCACTTCCACCTCCCCCTGTATATAACGATGACTCGCTAATCAACTGTTGTGTTGATGTAAAAGAAGTACAGTAATTTAAAAAAAAAAAATTGCTGAAAAATTAAGAATCTGAATGATCGTTACTAGAGGGTGCTGTTAAACCTAAAACAAATCTGTTCTTCACTTCAGTTGTACTCATCAATAAGTGTAATTTAAGTTCTTATAAAGACAAATTACAATGATCAGGCAAAAGTTCACTCATTTTCTCTGGCATCTAACTGCAACATCTTGTCAATAATTTTGCCTGATCGCGAGTGAAAAACGAGAATTTGTTTTAAGTTCAACTCTTCCTTTTAGTGAATGCACTTGTTATATTCATAATGGACATGGATATTGTAGAAAGTGTACAGTATGGTGACTATCCCCTCTGTCTCATAGGCAGGTTTTTATTGAACTTTGATTTATTTTTTTTTGTCTCATAGTTTGTAATTTCTTTGTGTGGCAAACCATGCTGAACGTGCAGTATGGGATGGTAAGAGGCATTAGAACTTCAGTCAGTCACTTCATTTGGATCCAGGTGCCATGTTCTCATTATCCCAGTAGTTTTCCTGGTAGAGAAACACTTGAATTTCAGTAATTCATCAATGATCAGCGCAGGTTAATCACATGTCTCTCTGTAGAATTCAATCATATCATGTAAAACCTTTTGTATGATCCTCCTGTGAATAATGAAAGAAAGTAGAATTTACACTTCTTTTATATTGTGCACCAAAAACAGGTCCAAGTGTTGCAGGTAGGTTTCATTGAAGAGGATAACATGCACTAAGGCTGAATTGTGAGCAGTAACAATATGCATGTTGCCTACAGTTTGTGCGTGTGTTATGTGTGTTTGCCTGCAGTCGTCACACATTGACACCATGAAAGAACAACCAGTTGTACTGTTGTTGCACAATATTTTCCAGTCTCGACTCCCAGCAGTTTGTCCGGAGTGCTGTAAATAAAGTCACTAAGCTGCAAAATTCCAAGAAATGAAAGCACACAAGGTTTTTAAAATGGACCAGTGTTTGTTTGTTTGTTCGTTTGTTTGTTTGTTTTATGGGAAGGGTGAGGGAGACCTACTGTATAATGGCAACATGGCACATCTGGTCATTTCAAGCCTGTTAAACAATTGAGAACATAAACCAAATCCACCACACATAAAGACAACCTATATGCTTTGGAAGTCTCTCAAAGTAATGTACAGAAAGACTGGCTCAAGTCCCCCAGCTGAAATCTCACTTCTATTTACACAAATCTGTTTTTTTGTTTTTTTAGAGAATGAACTAAAGCTGCAATGACTGATCGATCAATCATTTACTCCACTGACAGGAAAATAATCAGTCATTTTGAACATTAATTGTTTGAGTTATTTTCAAAGAAAGTTGGTCAGAATTCTCTGTTTACTGCTCCTCACATGTGAATAACTTCAGCTGTTTGTTTTCCATGGCAGTGAACTAAACTATGTTTTTGTTTACAAAATGTCATGAAGTTGACAGTTTGGGGTTTGGAAAATTGTCATGCATTTCTCAAGATTTCCCGACATCTCACTGACTAAATGATTTAATTGACGAATAAGAAAAATTGCCAGTTGCAGTCACTGAAGTTAGCGAAGTTAACAGAAGTGTCTGTCAAGCCTAGAGCTTTGAGGAGGAAACATCACGTTGTCTGAAACGTTTCTAGCATAGAATCATGTATACTTTTTCTCTGTGGTGCTACTTTTTCTTTCCATACTCTCTGTTTGAATTTCTGTCCTGTGTAACTCTGTGTTGGTAGATGGTGGCAGCATTAACGTGAAAAGGCCCAAATTCTGTACAGATGCATCTTTTACATCAGTAATTCATATTTTACACACAGTTAAGTTGTATTTTTTGTTTTGTTTTCTTCGCAGGAGCACACAATCTTTCAGTTTGTCAGTTTGCATAATAGTAAAAAAAAATAACTCTATCCACAACAGCATTAGGTGCCTTAACAGAGAGCTTCTTGACACATCTAGACCAAATTTGTACAACACCTAATCAATGAGGAATGAAAATGCTAAGCCATCTGCTCCCTCTCACACAACTCAACACAAATCCATCATTAGCCCTTCTGTATATTATTTTATGTTTGTTGCGTGGAACTGCCCAACAGACAAAAGGGATCAACAGAGATTGAATGTTAACCCACTTTTCCTGTGTTAATATGTACTGTTCATATCACCAGCAGCTAATCACCGTTCCGAACCTGGCTCAGTCTGTCCTTCCCCCTTTTGTTGGACGTTTCCATCCTACACTGTAAACTGTTCCAGGTGTACCGTCTGTGTGGTCTTTGTCCAATAGACAGCTGTCAAGATTTCCAACTGATTCAAAAAGTTAAAAAAAAGAAAAAAAGAAAAGAAAAAGTACAAAAAAAAAAGGCAAAACAAATGTGAATAGTTTGCGGACATTTTAGCGTGTTGCGTGGGTAGTGGGAAACATGTAAAAAGAATTAAAAATGGGCAGTGCATATATTGTCCAATATGTAAATCATGTGAACACATCTTGTACTTATTTAACAGTTTTGAATACTTGAAAACTATATAAAGTTTCTTTGTGACTCTTGTTTCCTGAGCCTGTTTTAGACTTGCTGAGTTTTATTGTAAAAGTGTGTGTTTTTGGTTAATATAAAGAGAAGAACCAGAGCCATGTCCAAATCCGTACTAATAACTACTGAGTTTATATGACATGGGAATCTTTTTTTTTAATTCAAAGATATACATTTTTCTTGGCTTGCAAGACCTTATTCACCCCAGCTTCATTTTATTCCCTATAGCTGAACAGCCTATTAATTCCCTCGGATGCATCACAGTGGCATATACATTTTGTATACAGTCCAATTTTGAGTATACTTCATCTTGACACCTTTCCTGCTTAGAATAGTCTGGATTTAGGACGCGCCAGAATCCATTTTACAGTGCAAACAGTTGCAGTACGGTGGCTGTATCTTACCCAAGCTAGTTTTATTCTATGTTGTTCCCAACGCCATGACCAAGACCAAAACCTGCTTCCACACCCCGTCTGTAGCACACAGCTCTGAGTCAATGAAACTACAGTGATGGTTCAGATAGTTTTGAGAAACGCTGGAGCTTCACGGTTCAGAAATCAGGACTTGTTATAGTTGGGGAGTGGGAGATTCATTAGTGGGGGTTTTTTTTTGTTTCATGAGCCGACTGAGAGACTTTTCTTTGTCAGAAAAACGGCAGAGAAGCGTTAAAGACTTCATCAGTGGATTCATTTTAAAAGGAGAAACTTCTAATTGGGTTTTAACAGAGTGTTCAACAACTGTTAAATCAGACAAGGCTGCACATTTTAAAGTAAAGAGCATTTTAAATGAGGCTCTCAGAGGTATTAGTGTCAATTTCTCAGCTAAAACCTCAGCTCCGCTGCTGCTTTGGTTTGGTTTCTGTGTTTACAACTTATAAGGTGCTTACAACTTTGGTTTTATTCACTCATGAACCCACTGTGGAGTTAACAGCTATGAAGATGGACAGTTACAAGAGTAGGTATCCATTCATTAGGCATGTGTGCACACACACATACACACACACACACACACACACAGACAATGAGTTTTAGTGTTTTGTGTCAAGTTTTTTTTTTACAAGTCTCTTTGAAAGGAATTGCCAGAAAATACATTTGCAGGTGAACAAATAGACTTATCAAAAATATTTAGGTCTGAGGTCGTTTAGGTCACACCTTGGGCTATGGTAATCTTGATTATTTGAGAAAATAATTTGCAGAATAATTAATAGTAGAAATTCTACGAACCCTACTGATAATATAATATAATAATACATTGATTAAATGGAAAGATAAACATTTTGACACTAAGTTTTTAAAAGGTCAATCAACCTAAATTAATAAGGAGCATAATAGAAAAACGAAATTTAATTGAGAGAATAGAGTGGAAACTTTGCAGAGCAAGAAAAAACAAAGTTTCAAATAAAACAAGACATAAGTACACATGCCATGATTTTGACAAACAAATAATTAATACGGAAGCTTTGACGTAAACCCGTCAGCCAATCAGGAGCGTCCTACTTAGGCTCTGTCCAATCAGATTCCACGGAGCGCTATTTGAAAGCTACCGGTCGACCGAGTGGTTCCCAGTGACGGTAGACGTCAGTACTGCCGCAGTTCAACATGACGTCTGTGATAGTCCGAGCTGCTCTCTCTCTCTCTCTCTCTCTCTCTCTCTCTCTCTCTCTCTCTCTCTCTCTCTCTCTCTCTCTCTCACACACACACATACACACCAACTGCAGGACACTAGTCATGCCAGACGTAGAAGGACTTTGCTGATGCCCTTATTGAGCTAGCCTGATGAGAAAATGTAGGATAGCCTACATGAGTGGAATGGTTGCTGAAGTGTTTGAAATGTGCTCAGTGTGTGTTGGTCAAGGCAAGTCAAATAGCACTTTGAAGATAAATTGCTCCATAGGCTTCTCAAAAAGAAATTAAACAAAAGAAAAAACTGAATAAAAGCTGCCAGTGATGAGTTTGACACAAGTAACATGAGGAGGTATATTTATTTTTATTATACTGTAGTAAGAGAGACAAAATCAGGTTACAGTTAAAGGCTATGGAGAAGAAGGTCCCCTTTAAAGGGGTCAGGGAGAACAAAGTTCTTGGTGAGTTACTGTCAAACAGCAGAGTCTCCTCACGCACAGACCGTGATGTTAACCCCGTGTTTCTCTTCAGGCCATCAACAACAAGTACTCGAGCAGCAAGCTGATGAAGATCATCCCTCAGCTCAAGTCGGCGCTCGTCAAGAACATGGCGGCTGCTCTGCTCCAAGACGCCTGAGGCCGACTTTGATGTTTCATCAGTGGACATTTCACTTGCACTTTATTTTTCACAGCTACAGAAGTTTGTAGCTTTGGTTTGTTTGGATGTTTGTTGTGGTGGTTGTGGTGTTTTGCTCAGTGCACCTTCAACTGCACTGTCGATCAAACCTGAGTGGAGAAGCTGGTTTTCAATCAGAGGATGTTTATAATCACCTTCTGTGAAGCTGTGTATAGTGTTTTTAAAAAATCAATCAACCTTGGCCTTTGTAGATTGTGTTTATTCTGATCGTTGTCTATCTCACCTTCCTTTTTTAATTTCATTTTTCTCTTGGCTAAAAACTTTGCTTTTCAGTTCTCAATCATGTGTTTTTGCTTTCATGTTACACAGAGTTGTACTTTCTTGTCAATTCACATCCACCAAACTAAAAAAATAAAAACTAAATGAAATGTTTTAAATGTCTTACCAAATTCTTTCTTTCGCTGCCTTGTACGACTCATATTTGTGACAAACTATGATGCAGCTTTATGGCTGAGCAGCTTCTCATGAATCAGTATCTTTACAACTAAATACATACAGTATGAGTTTGTGTGACAACTGTTGTAATGCTCCAGATTTTCCTGTTTTGTGTTTTATCTGATTTTTCTTTTTCTCTTTTTGACACAAGACAGACTACACAACCTAATAGTGTGTCTGACTGCATATAACTGTTATACTACTGATGTGAATGATACTTGGGTGTACAATCAGAAGCATGTGGGGAGTGTCTTCTTCACCAGTTTGCGCATCATGGGCTCAACACAACTGTCTCATTAGTCTTTTGTTCATATAAGAATTGCCACTCCCACCTCCCAACCACAGGTGCAATACATATTAAAGGACAGCAGGGGGAGAACTGGAATCATAAATAAATAATCTCAAAATAATTAGGTCAACAGTCTTACATCCATCAGGGACAGGATAATGAATTAATCAATAAATCATGACTTCGTTGTGACATCACAAAGTTACAGAAGTCCTGACAGTTGGATTTAAGGTTCTGAATAAAGACTGGGTGCATTTCTCTGTGGACTGAGGCTTTGATACTTTCACAGAAAAAATGTAGAACCTAGACCGATCGATAATCTGATGACACATGGAAACAATATGAGACCTTTAAAGTTAGTGGTGTGTAAATCTCTTTTAAATGTGTAGAGCTGCAGAATATTAAACCTTTCAGTTAAAGACGAATGACAGGACGCCTCTTGTTAGACAAAAAACAAAACAAGATTGTGTCAGTGAGTGAACAAACAAAGACAGTTTCATTGAATAAAAAAAATTGCAAAACACCTTTGGTCTTTTAACCATTTATTACTAAAAATAGGTTTTGGTGTGTGTGTGTGTAAAGCTGACAGGTTTTGTGTGTGTGTGGCGATGAGACAGCCATGTTGGCAGCAGCTGGAGGCTCAGGACTACTGCTGGTGTTTAGTTGAAGCGGACTCTGCGAATGGAGCCCACAGTGCTGTTCTGGCTGCCCCAGTCGGAGAAGTTGTTGTAGTCCTTCTTCTCCAGGATATAATGAGGCCCTCTGTAGTTTGGCTCCTGATACACCGCCCACCTGCACACACACGCACACATAACATACAATAATTTGTGTTATCTGCAAGTCACACAGACGAGGTCATTAAATAATATTAACACATTTAAATATATGAATATTTAACAGTGTGTGCCTGTTGTTCACATGAATACCTACTAACAGTTATCGTAATAAGAAAAGCAAATGTTAATTATGTGAGTCATTGATTTGGTCTGAATCATGGATTCTTGATTTCCTGAGACTCAAGTCACAAGAATGAGACTTCGTTTAAAGCTCAGTCTTACTGCAGTAAATCCCATCAGTACCCATGAGAATGAAGTGTGGTAGTTACAGGTGATAACACACAACAACGTGTTTTACTCACGCTCCTCCGAGGACACGGATGGAGGCGACTCTGTTGAGGCTGTAGCGGTTCATCAGGTTGGGGATGTCGTCCTGCAGCTCCATCTTCTTCCCAGAGAACCCGGCTCTCTCAAACAGCTGAGCTTTAGCAGGGTTGTTGTCCTAAGGTCGCAGAGACACACAGTAAAGCTGGCAGTGAGTTTGTGTGCGTGTATGCTATTGGATGTGTAGGATGTGTCACCATTGTTTTCACAGATTAGATACAGAGCTTACTGATGATATAAAAGTGTATTCTCACCTGTTTGACAGCGCGGACAGAGGAGACGTGGTCCACCTGAGCGCACCATCTGTCGTAGCAGTTGTACTCTCCCCTGTCGGACATGTCCCACAGGTACTGACGGCCCCGGAAGTTCTCATGCTCGTAACCGACCCATCTGTAAGAGATTGAAGAAGAAGAGGAAGGAGTGGGATTTATCTCTTATCTCTTGAAGTGCACATACAACCCATCAATAGTCTGACCACATGTCACACAGACTGCTCTTCCATGCAAAACAGTGGTCAGTAAGGTGATGAAAGAGAAACATAATGAGGAAAATGCAGGAAAATAAAAATGAATGAAATAAGTAGTTCAACCATCCAAAAGCCTAATAGATATTAAAAATCAACAATTTAAATAAACTAAATAAATATTAGAAATTACCAAACTCAGAGAACTGATGGCCCACATACCTTATATTTATGTTTCTTATCTATCTATGTTTTTTTATTGATTATTTGACATTTCTGTCATCTTGTTCTTACTCCTCCGTTTTTAATACTGGCTCTCCTTTATTTTTATTTTATCCACATCTTGTTTTTACCAGGGTCCTTCCTATTTAGCCCTGAGCACTGTCACCACTTAATATGTCCTGTGCTGCTTGTAAATGTTTTATGTATAACAGAGGCTGACTCCCTGCAAACCAAATTTACCTAAGGCTATTAATAAAGTAACCTTGACCTTGACCTTGATAATGTGCATGAAGCTTGATGTAGCTCTTTTGGTTCTGAAGCCAAATTATGTGTAAACACACAACAACAACAAAAAATACTCACAGAAGCAGCAGTCCTACATGACATCACTAATGAAATCCTTAAGTTCATTTTTTATTAATCCCACAGATCTAAAGTCAGGATCTCTAAGACCTGCTTTGGTTGTTCAGTTTTTTTCTTTGAATAGAATTGATCAGAAATCAATTTCCATATGGATGCTCAACCTTCTCTTTTGGACACCAGTGTGTGTGATGTGATGACTTACGCTCCACTCTCCACCTGCACAGAGTTACATCTCTCTGGGAAGTTCTTGTCACTGAGCCTGGAGCAGTCAGAACTCAGGTCCAGCCGCCGGCCGGCAAAGTTCCTCTGCTCGAAAAGGGTCACCTGATGGAAGAGAGGTCAAAGGCTTGTGTTCAAACTTCAGCACTCAGGTAATGTTCAAATCTTGTAAATGGGTCCAACTTGTTTCCAAGGAGCTGAATCCTCCAGATACTGTATCTATATAACTCAACATATAAATAACTTAGAACATCTGGAATATTTTGTTGTAAGTGAACTGATTTTACAGGAACTAATCTGATCGGTTTGTGTTTAGGCGTTACAACAACACACCTGCAAGGCAGTGAGCAGGCTTATCTTTTTTTCTTCCCATTTAAAAAAAATCAAACTTAGGACAAACCAAGCCGGCTGTTTCCCCTGCTTCCTCTTTGATGCCAAGATAGGTGACCTCGCTGAGTAATTTCAGTCTCATCTGAGTCATTTGTATATTTATCTTTATTTCACAGTGACCTGAGTTGACTTTTGACTGTCAAATTAATTAAATGCTTTAAAAAAGTCAGTTCTGTGATAAAAAATGACCTTTTAAAGACAAATGAATTAATAAAGAGATATGTGAATTCAAAGGGATGTGTTTTCTACCAGGTGAACTGACCCTTTAAAACATCAAATTAACCAGTTCTATTTACTATTTACTTTAAGGCTGACCTGAGTCTTTATGCTTCAGATGACAAAACTATAGTCCCTATAGAATGATATAAATCACCCAGACCTGCCAGGTTAACCTGAATCAAACAGAAACCACTCATTGCGACACACTGTCAACAGCGGACACAAGTTGGTGGACCAGACCAGAACTAACTTTGTTTCCCTAGTTGCTTTATTAAAGCTGCTACGCTCACACAGGAATCTTACACTTCTATCCTGTGTCATCCATTCACCACAAACTAAATCTTGCCATAAATTCAGAGAATCGCACTAATTATGATGTCAGCTCGCGTTCCCCTCCTGTCATACTCACTATGACCACTAGATGTCACCTGGCACCAAAACCTAATTACGGTGAGGCTTGTGGCAACCTGCCAACAGCAACCTGTGGGCTTTACTGAAACTAGCCAACGTTTTCACTGGAACAAACAAATACATTTTCTGTCAATCTATTTCGTAATCAAACAACTTCTCGTTACAGCTCCGCTCACCACAGAACCAGTTAGGTTTATGCCTCCGGTCATTTTAGATGATGTGACCCATCTCTACAAGCTGGCTTCAACATCACAATGTCTAGATAATTTTTTGACTCACCCTCCCACTGGACCCGTAGAAGGCACGTTGGAGCACAGACCCCAGCTTGCTGCAGATATAGAAGCATTTTTAATGAGTTATTAAACCCCAAAGTTATCAAAACAAACGACAGAACAATCACAAGGAAACAAACTGGGCTAATATCATAAACGTAGGCGAGTTAAATCGCAGTGTGGCTTCTGAGAGTTTCATTACGTGTCGAAGTTTTTATGTCCACAACTGTTCCAGATTCAGACTGATAGGTTTAGTAGTTCAGTCATGCTTCAGTCTTTCAAACTAAAAAAAAACACCATCTTGCACCTGAGCTGTATGTGTGCGTGTCTCCTACAATCATCATCACTCTCCAGGTGATTTGTGGAAACTGGTGTTGGAGGCATCACAGAGAGCAGAGCGTGAGGGCCAGCAGGAGGCGGGATGTGGAGCCCATCCATGGGCCCACCTACCCCCGCTCCTCAAACTCTGTGAGCCCAGCTGGTGCACGGCACTCTGAACATACCTGGTTTGTTGGGCTAATCCTGGGACCTTAGTAAAGATGTTCATGTCAGCTCTGCGAGGCCACAAGAAAGCCCCTTAAATACGGCGAGTAGAGGTGAGCCGACAGGTACTAGAAAGCTCAGAGTGGTTCTGCACCAGGGGCGTCGGGGCCCGGAACCTCATTGATATGCTAAACACACACAGCCACGGCACTCATGTGTCCACAAGCACATACACATCGGCTGCAAACACTGCAACTGCATGCAGAGAACAAAAAAACATACAAACACACACAGAAGCTGGCATACAGAGCAATAGAAATAGATGTGGGCATGCAAACAAACACAACAAGCAGGGAGTTAAGTTCCTGCACACACACACAGAAATACACACACACACAAAGTGCACACTAACATGTAACAGAGTGCAGTGCCAACAGTTTTGGCTTTGAACAATTCAGCATTTTTTACCACAGTGCCGTGTAAACAATGCACCTTATGTTAATGGTTGTATTCATGCTTTGTGCATGGCCAGCTCCAGCACACTGTATTCACTGAAGAGGTCGTGACCCTGAGGGGAGCTGCACTCACAGTGGGGGGAAACATTGTGTCTGTGTCACCTCCATGAACCCGAACACTCAGATCCAGCCCTACTGCAGCGTGCTTCACATGCAGATGAGAACTGCCGACTGTAGGGAGGAACAAAGGTTTTTGTTTCGTCTTATTACTAAACATGACACATGTTTTTTCATTGCCCCTGGATGTTTTTTTTGTTTTTGATTTAGTTTTTTCACAAGGACGTATTTTGGTCTCAGTCATAATCATGATGTAATTTATGACTCTCACAGTGACAAATCATCTGTACATTTTGACCAGTGTGACTCTACTGATAAAAAAAACCCCAACAACTTTATATTTTGGTGGCACAAAAACAAGGTTTTGAAACATAGATTAAATGTATTGGCCGAAGTGCTACAACCTTTTGTAAACATGCAATAGTATTTTGATAAACTGTTGCAGTTATTAATATAAAGACTGTTTGGCAAAATGAGCCAAAAATTATTAAGGAAAAGCTATAACTGGTTGAGCAGTGTGATTATCTTCCACTACCAGGCTTCAAGTGTGGAGGAAACACGGAACAGGAAGATTACAGTAGCTGAGGAAGACTAAATTCCAAGATAATTCGATATAATTGGGATAACATATTTCATTAACTGCATCTGTGCATGTGTCACATGACAAGTCTCAAAGACAACAATGACAAGTACGGTGGCGCAGTGGTTAGCACTGTTGCCTCACAGCAATAATTTGAGATAAATCCATATTTCATTAAGTTTGCATCTGTGCATGTGTCAAAACATGTTAACTAACAAGTCTGACCAAAAGCACTTAAGACAATCAGGGATGGGTTAAATGCAGAGAAAGAATTTCACCTGTACAACTGTATATGTGACTAATAAAGTACCTTTACCTTTACCTTTAATTTCTGACAGTCTCTATACTCAGACCCACAGATATTCTGTTTATGATCATATGACCATCAAATCCTCCTGTGTGAAACTGAATGTTTCAAACGTGATAAAAACAATTGATTGATCATAAATGGTGGAGAAATAATTTTCTGTTGTTTCTGATGAAAACAGTTAATAGAGTCATTGTTGCAGCTAAAGCACTGATTACAAACCACAAGTCACTTTTTATGACTTTGCGGGGCCTCCATCAAGCTATCTTGAGATGATGTCGTCTCAGTAATTTGGAACAAATGTTCACATGGATTCAAAGACCAACATATCAGATTTGGGAGGTCAAAGGCAAAGGTCAGGGAGAGTGTGATGGCCGAAAACACTTTTGAAGCTGAGACACAGGTGAAAATGGACACAGGGTTCATATTTTATTTGATCCTGGAGCTGAAATCAGTCTGATTGGAGGAGGGAAACAAACACGAAGCACCGATTTTAGTTTTTATTATTTCAATATTTAGTCAAAGCACTAAAAACGTATGCACATAGGAGAAGACCAGCGTGGTCAAACAATTAGATCAAAGGAGGCTCCCTGTCCATTGTAGTTTTAATGACAGCACAACGTTTCGGTCCCTTGGACCTTCGTTAGGTCTGAAACGTTCAGTATATTATAATAATAATAATAATAATACTTTATTTATATAGCACTTTTCACAGCACAGAGTCACAAAGTGCTTCACAAAACATAATAAGACAACACAGCAAAGTGCAACAAGAGTGCTTCACAGGACATTATATACAGTAATACAGTAAATATTCAGTTAAATAATTATTATTATGCTATTTAGCTTGATAGATAGAACTTTTCATTTGAATTTGTTTTTATTGTGCATATTGTGGCACTTTACGTGTAATTTATGTTGTGCTTCACAGCTCTAACCCACTATTCTATAGATCTATCATGTTCATGTTGTAAATTCTACCACACACACCTGCACCTTCACTGGTGTCTGCTGTGTTTTACAGTGCACAGCCATCATCATATGAGGGTAAGCTCATGCTCATGGATCAGACTCGTTAACATTAACTTTGCTTACTGTGTCTCCTTTTTCCAAAAGATCTGTTTGCCCCAGCAAATTCATGCTCACACTCCACTGACTTCAAATGGAGAGGTATTCAGTGTGTGTGTGTGTGTGTGTGTGTGTGTGTGTGTGTGTGTGTGTGTGTGGAGGGTGGTGTGGGTTGGGTTGGTGGGGTGGGGGTGTTGTTGCTGCATGTGGGCTGATGAATAGCAGAAAATGTCCTGGATGCTTCACCCGGTTTTGTTTCTGTAAGTTTGGCAGCGAACCAGTGGGTGACAGCGACGAACACTGACCACATCCAGAAGCGTGGGGACGTTTCTTGCACTTTGGAGCAGTTTCCAGCAGAGACAAATGCAGCAGGTCAGACATCTATATGTGGTTCTGAGTGAGGTGGCCGGGGGCTGAGACAGAGGCTGAGCAAAGGGACAGGTGTAGGGAGAGAAGCAGCACAGGAGGACTCACAGGCAACTCTTACTATTTCTATCCCGCTTTTATTTTGAAAAAATCTTGGTTTTATTTTGCAGCACTGACAGGATTCAGCAGCTTGAGATGTCTCTCATCCTGACTGTGCTGGACAAGCTGGCGTACTTTCTGTCTCTGATAGCGTTTTGTGTCAGTGTGTCTTACAGCTGGCTGAAATGAAACTAAATTCTTCCTTTATATCCACGAGGTCTGACGATGGCTGGCTGGTTCTAACGAATGAGCCTGAGGTTTGAGTTTAGGATGGTTTTACTGAAAACCTGTGGACACCTGACACCTGAGCGTGAGTTCCTGAGTCCTTCACTCCAACATGTCTCTACAGTCAGGGGTTTGTCCTTAGCTGAGTGATCTCAGGGTGCACTGACGGGAGACGCGGCCTTGCAGCAGGCGTTGGATTCAGCGCGATCCTGTGATGTGAAACCAGTCTGACCAAACTTTCTCTCTGCAGGTGTAACTGAAGACAGCAAGCTCTCTACCAAAGACCATGATGCTGCAGCGGTGCATCCTGAGGACATGCCATGTGCTTGCACTGGTGCTGTGCGTTTCAGCCAGTGAGGACTTTGACTGGACCAAGAATGAGAGATCATCCTTCTACTACGGCACTTTCCCGACCGGTACACTACAAATGATCCTGTGCTTGTCAAGATTTAAAACCTTAGATCTGGAAATATTAGATTAATTATGTTGTTTTCAAAGTTATTTATCTTTGAATGCAGGATATATTCTCAAATTGATCATGAATGTGTTTTTAATTCCTAAATTAGTCAGAAAATCTTGAAATCAAGTAATATTCTGTTAAAACAAGCTATATCATATCACATACCAATTTGTACTAATTTCTATTAATATTAATTTTATTCAATGGCTATGACATGTTTCTTAAACAGAAAATGAAGGGACAAAATTTACGTGATAAATTGCATACATTTTTTTCCTGGGCCCATTTTTATGTGGAAAATGTTTCCCATTTCAGGATGGATGCTTTCAGACTAAGGACTTTCTACCTTTTATCAGTGGCGACTTATGGACTGAACTGTTGTTCAAGATTTTATTGTCATGTAAAATGATCTTGCTGCATGGATACTTTTACAAATACTAATTAATAATATCTCTTCAAATTTAGTGTTATTATTAAAATGATACTTGAGAGGATTGTTTTTGCAGACAAAACAAGAAATAGTGTTACAGTTCACAAACTGTAGATTATATTGCAATATGATAGAAAGCTTCACAAAAGCTACCCTTCAGTGAGAGTATTTGTCTGATCATGTTGCAGGCTTCTCCTGGGGAGCTGGCAGCTCTGCCTACCAGACTGAAGGAGCCTGGAACATAGATGGCAAGGGGATGAGCATCTGGGATGCATTTGCTCACAAGAAAGGGAAAATATCCTCAAATGACACTGGAGACTTCTCGTGTGAGGGATACTACAAATTCAAGGTGACACTCAGACACTTATTTCTCATCCTGCCTCTAAATCCTTCCAGGATCTGGACACATTTTTTTGGCATCTGCACTGGAATTTAAGTTTTTGGTTTCTTGCCATGAATTAGATTGATTCATACTATCATGTCTGTGTAGTATTGTGGCCTTGAGAGCTCACATTTGCTGGAAGTAGTCACAACATAACCAAATACAGAAACATACTGCAAATAGCACAGTTGTCAACGACAGTGAACTCAACAGGGGTTCATTTATTCTTCTACTTTTTTTTTTAAGGTATATTTTTTGGCTTTTTGCCTTTATTTGATCAAAAAAGTTCAGAGGTTTAGATGTGAGACGCTAAGCTAGGCTAATAACATCTTGGCTCTAGCTCTGAGAGACGTGATGATTTTCTCATCTAACTTTTCATCTAAGACAAAAAGCTTCTTCCTCAGTATTAAACTAGCCCGAGAGGTCGGGGCGTCGCATGGTGTTGTGGTTAGAGCGGGCGCCCCATGTACTGTATAGAGGCATAGTCCTCGCTGCAGTCGGCCCTGGTTCGAGTCCCGCGTCGGGCGCCATTTACTGCGTGTCATTCCCCTCTCTGCCTCCCCGTTTCCTGTCTCTCTCAACTATACTATCCAAAATAAATGCCCAAAAAATATACTTAACAACCTAGCCCGCGAGGTAGGCTAACAAAAAAACACCCTTTTCTCTTAAGCAAGGTTTAGAATTGCCGCACAATCAACTACATGTAAATGTTTTGGTGAGTAATAAATAATTAGGTCACTTGCCTTTGGCAGGCTGTTGAATACCTCATTTACCATATAACTTTCATTATAAATGCCACAGAAAATCTGACATAGCTTACAGCTGCAGCAGATCTAGGCTACTGATTATGTTTTGAATCTTAAAGTTGTCCCTGGCTGGCCACTTTCATTCAACATTGGAAAATGTATTTTTATCGTATCTGCAATACATCAGTGTTCAGTCAGTCAGTCAGTCATTCAGTCAGAAGAAGTGGTCAGAAGCAAACAAAAAACATTTGTTTAGGTTAACTACATGGCAACACATTGCAAATAAGAACTAGTTCTTAATGATTTTTTGCCTGGTTAAATAAAAGTTAAATAAAAAAATAAAATAAAAAGGAGTAAATAATAGTTACTGTGGTGACTGTCCGGGGAGCTGATGGTTATGACTGAATAATCTGTCACGCTAAAATTGTTCCCATCAGTTCTTTGCTTTACGTTAAATTTAAGCTTTCTGCTGGTTCGAATGCAACGCTTTTAATAACATATTCCTATAATTTTATAACCTAAACCAATTTATTTTTTATGTTGTTTGGGAAGGTATGTGTTGTTAAGTTAGCCACCTTACTATAAAGCAACTAACACTGCTGTATTTAATGACCTTGTTGTGAGCAATTGAGTGGCTGGTAAAAACATATTTTTATGTCGGTAAAGTTTCACACATTACCCAAGTAGATAATTTTACACCCTGCTCTTCAGTGATGTGAATAATTTTTCTTGCTGTTTCTTGTGAAGGATGACATCACCTTGATGAAGGACATGAAGCTGAATCATTATCGTTTCTCCATCTCCTGGCCAAGGATTTTACCAAGTGGACTGAAAAGTAAGCTAAGATCTCATACAAAAACTGAAAATCTTCATGTTCAAAGTCGCAAATTGAAAAGAAAAAAAATCAAAAATATATGAGTGAAAAAACTAACAAATTAGCAAGACACACACTCAAAAATTTACGAGAAAAAAAAGGACAAATTTATGAGAGGAAAGGTTCTCAAATATACAAGAAAAACTCACACATTTGCATTACAGAAAAAAATACTCTCACAATTTGCAAGCATGGCCTTTCTTGGCTTAAATAAACTACAATAATCTTCTTTGTCAGGTGAACACATCAATGAGAAAGGACTCAAATATTATGATGACCTGATCAATATGCTGTTGGAGAACAAGATCACCCCTATTGTGACTCTGTATCACTGGGATTTACCTCAGGTGAGAGCTGACCTCACTCTATCTTTACTCTTTCTGTCTGCTGATTGGAGGCTACAGCGTGGACACTGATGTGGTTTTGCCTCCCACCTGTGCAGGTGTTACAGGAGAAATATGGTGGCTGGCAGAACATCAGCATGGTGAACTACTTCAATGACTTTGCCAACTTGTGCTTTGAGAGATTTGGGAACAGAGTGAAGTATTGGATCACCTTCAACAACCCATGGGTAAGTGGGGAGGGGGGGTGAAGAGAAAGGATGTATTCACAGGTCTGTAGTGTTTATGTGCTTTGTGGATCAAACAGTGTTGTGCTGTATTTCCAGTCAATTGCCGTGGAGGGATATGAAACAGGGGAACATGCACCCGGGTTGAAGCTGAGGGGAACAGGAGCTTACAAAGCTGCTCACCACATCATCAAAGTAAGACTTGCCACCGAAAGGTTTATGTTTTTTCTGTCACCAAACAACAGGCCTCACCTCTGCAGACTGACATTATGATAAGAAGTAAATAAAATATTTCAAAAAGACAAATGATGCCTTTCACTCAACTGAACTAAACTAAACTGAACTAATGTGAACTAAACTAACCTGAGCAAAACGAACACGTCCAATCTGAACTCTTCTTTCTTCCTCTCGGCCTTTGTAACAGGCACATGCTAAAGTCTGGCACACCTATGACATGCAGTGGCGAAGCAAACAAAAAGGTAGGAAGAAGAAAAAAGAAAGGTTTCAGTGATTTTCAGGGGTTTTTGTATTGCAAGTTGGAGATAAACAAATGTCCACAATGTCAGACCATAATCCTGCTGTACGTGTGCCCAGGCCTGGTTGGGATCTCGCTAACAGCTGACTGGGGTGAACCTGTGGACATCACCAACCAGAGGGACATCGAAGCTGCAGAGAGATACATCCAGTTCTACATGGGCTGGTTTGCAACGCCCATTTTCAATGGAGACTATCCCCAGGTTATGAAGGACTACATCGGTAAGTCACAGTCATATGTGTACAACCATTTAGGTATTTGTTCGGGGATTGTGTTCTGGACTTTTCTATGCACATTTGCTAATCACTACAAAATGTTTGACCTTTCACCCTCAGGCAGGAAGAGCGGCCAGCAGGGCCTGGGAGCTTCACGGCTGCCTGTCTTCTCACCTCAGGAGAAGAGCTACATTAAAGGAACCTGTGACTTCCTGGGCCTTGGCCACTTCACGACTCGCTATGTCACCCAGAAGAATTTCCCATCAGGCCTCGGAGACAGCTACTTCACAGACCGCGACCTGGCTGAGCTGGTTGACCCACAGTGGCCCGATCCCGGCTCTGAATGGCTCTACTCTGTACCCTGGGGCTTCCGACGCTTGTTAAACTTCGTCAAGGTATGACATTTCTTGCCTCATAAGATTTGTAAAATATCAGATGAAACTCTTCGGATTTCTGTTGGAAAACTTTGTGTAGGCTATCAAGAGTAAAGTGAATACAATGTCGTCCTGATTTTTCAGCTGGGCTGAATTTGACTTTCATCAAGACAGCAGCTTCTTCTGCTTTGTGAGCACTGTTGCCATGGCCATAGCCAGCTATGAGGTCACCCAGATATAGCATCTTTTGCACGCACACAGAACTTTCAATGTAGACGCACGTCATGCACACGCCGCGCATTTGATGCGCTTGTTGTTCCATGCACGTCTGCAGCTCGTAGCTCCATGAGCCTGCTTCTCCCGCCAGTGTTGTGTCAGACCTGCTCCGTTTGAAAGGCGAAGGAAGCCCGTATGTGGAAAGACGTCGCCTCCGAGATGTAGAATGTGTATTATTGAAGAGAAACACACATTTTACGACCACTGACTCGTATCATGTGCTCTGATTTTCAACCCCTTGGCTCAATACAATGCTGTCAAGTATTTGCCCCCTCCCTGATTTCCTACTTCTTGCATATTTGTCACTGTTGTTTAAGATCATCAAACAACTTTTGATATTAGACAAAGATGACCCAAGTAAATAAAAAATTCAGTTTTGAAATTATGTTAAAGCATGAACTGCTGTGTGTGTGTGTGAAAGAAATTCAAGAATAGATTAAAAAAAAAAAATTGGCACCAGTCTGGAAAGTGTTACAAAGACATTTCAAAAGCTTTGGGACTCCAGTGAACCACGGTGAGACGTGCCTTTGTCCACTAATGGAGAACGCTAAGCTAAGAACAGTAGTGACCTTGCCTAGATGGCTGCCATACCAAACTACTATAAAAATATATAAAATGAACAAGTGTGACAAATCTGCAAGAAAGTAAGACATCCGGAAGGGGGAAAATACTTTTTCCACGGCACTTTTTTTAATGGAGGGAACAATACCTGATGTTCTCAGCTGCAGATGGTATAGGCTAAATGTAATCCTAAAAGGCTGAAAACCACAGGACATTTCCCGGTGCAAAGCTCAAGCTGCCTTCTTCCATGACTAATGGGCCTATAGAATATTGAGAATAAAAAGTCTAAAGGCCCCCACAGAGTCGGGCGTGTACTGTGAGCCGCGTGGACTCCACATGCAGACCTCACCAATTTCTCTACCACTCTTAAGTTTTAAGTATTCAGGTAAAGTTTGTCCCAAGTTCCTAAAACTATGTAATTAATGCAGTTTGACATGAGAAGCAGGCAGAGGCCGCAGAAGCCACAGGGATGTTGTGCAGAAATACTTCTCCAACACTTAGCTTACGCATGCTTGGTACTCAAAATGTTTAATTATACTTAAATTGTTCACAAACTTGAATTTTAAAATGATCAAGCTAACTGGAATGAAATATGAATGTCATCTTTCCAACAGACTCAGTATGGAAATCCCATGATCTACGTGACAGAAAATGGCGTTTCAGAGAAAATGCTCTGCACCGATCTCTGTGACGACTGGAGAATGAAGTACTTCAAAGACTACATCAACGAAATGCTCAAAGGTGAAAAAACAACACACCCGAACACCCCAACACACAGACAGCATCACAGAGATCAGATTTTACCATATCTGGTTCATGTCGTTTCCTCCTCGATTTGTTTTGCAGCAATTAAGGATGGTGTAAACGTGAAGGGGTACACGGCCTGGTCTCTGCTCGACAACTTTGAGTGGGATGAAGGATACTCAGAGAGGTTTGGCCTCTTCTACGTGGACTTTAGGAACAAGAACAAACCACGCTACCCGAAGGCCTCGGTCCAGTTCTATAAACGCATCATCAGCTCTAATGGTTTCCCCAACCAGAGAGAGGTAAAGAGCAACAGCAACAACAACAACAACAACAACAACAACAACAACAACAACAACAACAAGAGCATACTCCACACATCTGGACACAATTCATCATCATCATCATAAAACCACAGCAATGGGCTCTATGCACAGCTTCACTACTTCCTGAATTTAAGGCAGTTCTTTATTTCCTGTCTTACATTATTGGACAAACTGACTAATCCAGGTGTGTCTGACCATTGTGACAACTCAGACACACCTGGATTTGTCCAATAATGTAACAGGGGAAATAAAGGAGCTGCCTTAAGTTCAGGAAGTAGTGAAGCTGTGCATAGAGCCCATTGTAAAGGTTAAACCTAAGCTAGAGGTTTAAAGTTAAACGTTTTGGCGCATCAGAATTCAATTTTAATTTGATTTAAAGTAAAAACGAATAGAAAGTTAGGTTAATAAATTTAATCTTTCATAATATTAAACTAGTTTGGTCCAAATTTTCCAGAATTTCAACTTAACCCAGGATTTAATTAGCCTCGTAAACCAACCTCCCCCGGAAATGCATTTAATTCATTTCACAGGGGGAGTCTGGCCTCATCCCCGTTGTAACTCTTTCATCAAGGATTAAAGTCAGAGTTTCAATCAGGGTTCGAAGAAGAACAGCGATAACGTCTTTTCCTCCAAGAAACTCAACAAGCGCCGACTCTTGCTCTTGTTTAAGTTCTAATTGATGGTATTTCATTTAGAACTTCCCTTACTGCTGTTTTTACGTGCTGTTTGACGCTCCGCCATGTTTGTTGTAGGTGAGTCCAGTCCATGTAGTGATGTTTTCAGGCCCTGATTAGAGAAAACGTATATGTTAATCAAATGGAGCCATTAACAAGTGCGGGTAGACGGCCGATTTCATCGAAACGGTTTAACGGGGACTGTTTTATAACTCCCCTGAGAAATGAATTAAACATTCCCGGGAGGCTTTAACCCAGGATTTAATCATGTTTAAAGTTAAACCTTGTTGGTGAATCAGTTGATCCAAATGACTTGTGTTTGGAAAAGGTGTTATGAAGCCATTTGTTAATTTACAGGTTTATAAAGTTTTAATATCTGGCAAAATTCCTTCTGGAATATGAAATTCAATTGAAATTTGATGAGATTTGAATTTGTTGCTGTTCATTGTTCTGAGAACCTGAAGCTGATTAAATTTGTTTGGCACACCAATATATTTCATTTTTCTCTGGCCTTTAGGTTATGGGGGAAACACAGATAACAATAAGCCAGAGGGGCTTTTTAGTTTGTGGTCGAAACATGTACTATAATGTTTAACTGGAAACCATTGTGGCGTATTTGCAGGTGGAGAGTTGGAAGAGGAAAGCTGTGGAGACCTGCTCCTCCAGTAACCAGCTCCTGGCAGCAGGTCAGTACTGTAAAGCATTGTAAAGTGTGTGCAGGCTGCAAGAAGCTAGGCGGGGGCCAAACAAAGGAAAATTCTGTCTCAAGCTTGTTATTCTGCTCTCTAACAGGCTTTTTCTTTGTTTTGCCCCTCCAGCTAGAAGACAGTCCCAGGGAAATCAGGAACATGCAGGAATGCAAAAGTCTTGGCCAGTGCATGATGAAGTTTAGGTACAAGAGCTGAGACGTTGCCCTGTGAGATTAACGTGATTCTCCAAACAGAGTTTTCACCTTCACTCAACTTCTCTACAGTAAATGATGAGGCTTCTATTTTGTTCTTGCTGCATGAAAAGACCTAATTGAGTCTGGCTATCAGTGCCTCATTGGTTCCTGCTGCAGATAAGCATCCGTCCATTGGTTAAACAGCTTATGTATGCAGGGTCATGTGTGGGGGCTGGAGCCAATAGCATGGTGATGGTTAGTGTTGTCCCAATTCACTCTTTAAAAGATCCACTTCCAAGTTCAGTTCATACAAATGAAAATAAAGTAGTTTACATGCTTAGTCCATTTTTAAAAAACATTTTGTTTGTGACAAAGCTCATAGTTAAGTTATAAGTTAATTAGTTCATGTTCATTTGTTCTGTTATTGTACATAAACAGCTATTCTTTTTCATCCATCACCAGCCCACCTGTTAGCCTCGTAAACCAGCCTCTCCTGGAAATGCATTTCATTTCATTTCTGAGGGGGGGTCTGGCCTCATTCCCGCTGTAAGTGTTTGGCCTGAAACTCTCAGAAGGCCGAGCCAATCAGCATCGCCGCTCAGCATCGCCGCTCAGCATCGCCGCTCAGATTTCTGTGATTGACACAGCACGTTGGCCAATCAGGGACCGACTGGTGCAAAGCCCCGTCACTACACTGCGCGACTCTTACCACGGCGGAGCTATCTAGCAGTAGCAGCCTAAAAACAGCAACAAGGGAAGTTCTTACTACATCCATTACAGCAATTAAACAAGAGCAAGAGTCGGCGCTTGTTGAGTTTCTTGAAGGAAAAGATGTTTTCGCTGTTCTTCCAACTGGATTCGGCAAAAGTTTGATATAGCAACTTGCTGATTGGCTGAATCGGTTGTCTGTCAACGCTACTACTCCCGCCCACCCCAAACGCTCACAGGGGGGATGAGGCCACTCCCTCAGAAATGAAATGAAATGCATTTCCGGGATAGGCTGGTTTATGAGGCTACCCACCTGTCACACACAGAAACTAAATGAATTATTATACCAAGAATCAGACATGAGTTACATTAAACAGTCAAAAAGAATGTTGAGATAGGTATTTTATATATATTTCTATTATTTATTCTGCTGAAAGTGAACGGGTGTAGTTAAGGCATACGGAAATACAAGGGGGCATTGCCTCAAACAGACTTTTTGTACTACTGATGCAGGGCCATCTCTATCATCATGCTGCCATGAATCTGGTGTAAAACATCAGGGTTCCTTGTTGCTCGTGTGAACGTCACTCAAATTCATATGTAAATTGTAATTCATTCACTTTTTAGTGCAGTAACTATGGGCATATTCGATGAGCGCGTTAGTGCTCAATATTGGTGACGGCCGGGTTCACAGGTCGCCATCTTTGTATCACAGGACCGACATACAGAGACAAACAACATCACACCTGCAGGCAGTTTAGAACCTAATTAACATCTTGTGAGAAAGCTGGAGAACCCACAGAGAACCTGACAGAGAGGCAACAGTGCAACCACTGCAACACTGTGCTGCCTGCTGCAGTAAATCAGCAAAAAAAGAGTTTCATTCCAGCAAACAATATTCAAAAAATATGTTTCAGTGGTGGATTAAACCACAATTAGTAATAGAGTGAGTATTTGTGGAGGAGAATTTATGACATCCTGGGTATGGTAGTGAAAATAATGTGACTATGAAATATCACTGTGTATGTTTGTGTGGTCACCCAGTGCCACAGTTTGTGTAGTGTAGGTCTGTCCATAAACATTTATTATTGGTTTTGGTCTTTTCATGTTGACAAATAAAACATATTTTTTACTTTGCATTATTAAAAAAAAATCCAAATGTTCTCAAAGTTCTGAGGCTGACAACATTTCATCCTCCCATCATCTTAATTATGGAGGATAAAATCTGACACAAAAAATATACGTTACTTAGCCTGAGAAGTTTTGAAGGTATGGGGAAATAACACAATAACACACCTCTTTCTATATATTTTTATGGCCCATACATGGCTCCATTAATTTCCTGGTTAAATTTCATTCCTATCATACATGGCAATTTCACAAGGCTCCAGGAATGTATTCCAGATTACCTGAATATTTGATTGACAGAAAATTAAATAGCGAGTTTGTCAGTTAAGTCATGTGAGTCGTAAAATAAAAAAAAATACAAAATGAACTAGCCTCAAATGTATGACTTCTAGTTGTTGTTTTCACGTTTTTATGTCAGAACACCCGATCAGATTATTAAAAAAATATTTGTCAGATAGTGGAAATTGATTGTTGTTTTTCACACAGGGACTCTTTTACAGACTTGGGTCACAATGTAGGATGGATTACAAATTTGCAATCAATCAAATAATGTAGACCCACATAACAGGGGGTTAAATTGGGGCTCTTAGGCCCTGTGAGGATCGGGGGTCCTGGGTAGTTGGCCACTTTGCCCAGTTGGTGGTCCAGCCCCGGGTTCATGGGAGCCATTATCTTGTGAATTAATGTAAACAGAGGCAATAACCATCATTTACTTACATTTGTATTCATGTTTCAGATCCGCTGATTGGCCACATGGAGATGGTCACAGAGATTGTGGTCCCCACTGTCTGCACTCTCTGCATCCTCCTCAGTGCAGTCTTCCTCATGTTCCTGCTGCGTGGACGCCTCTGAGACACACACACACACACATGAATCTGAGAGTGACTCCACTGCTGTACAACTTCATCCTGTCGTGAGAATTTTGTTGATTTAACTGTCCTGCTGTTCTGTTTGGAGTAAACAGACTTTTTTTTTTCCAGGTTGTTGTTATGAAGTCAAAACAGCCAGAATGTGTCGTGATCCAGGAAGAATCAATTAAGCTTGATATATGATTATTATAATTATTCTTATTTTATAACAAACTGGTCTTGTGTGGTTTTTGATGTAGCTAAGTTTTATAGGCTACTCATCCTGACTGCGGAGAGAGGTTGGTTTATTGTCAACAAGCTGTAAAATAAAGAAACAAGAATGATGGAGATTAAGTGTCGTTCTCTCTATGGATTATAAAAAACATTAATTGAAGACAGGGCTGTAGCCAAGGTTTTGAAATTGGTGATGTTCAGAGGTGTCCGGAATTAATTAAAAGTTAATTTTGTATATTTATTGTGTGGCAGCCATCTAGGGAAGGTTTTCACTACTGTTCTAACCTTAGTGTTCTCCTTTAGTGGATAAAGGTGCCTCTCAACGTGGTTCACTGGCCTCCCAAAGCTTTAGAAATGTCTCTTTGTAACATTTTTCAAAGTGGTACAATAGGTGTCAATTTGTTTTTTCATCTGTTCTTGAATTTCTTTCACCTCATGCAAAAAAATGATTATTATCACAGTTAGTTCATGATTTAACAATGCATCACTTTGGACCCCTCTAATTCCATCAAAATGACCCACAATTATATAAAGTAGACTTAGACTTTTTTATTAGACCTGTTATAAAAGGAGCCTGGTTGAGCCTTACACCGTTGACCAGCAGGACAGGCTTGTCCTGTGGTTTAGGGTTAGGGGGTTAGCCATCGCCTTTTAACATCAGGTATCGTTCCCTCTCAATTAAATACAGTGCAGTGAAAAAGTATTTGCCGGCTTCCGGATTTCTTACTTTCTTGCAGATTTGTCACACTTTATTTTATTTTTTTCTCACAGAAACTTTTACAGAGGTCCAGACCTCGGTCACCTCATAGCTGGCTATGGCCATGGGTTAAAGGATTTGGCAGCTCCAGGGGTTAAAAACAGTGATTTCAGTCACATCTAAATAAACCGATCTTTAGGTTTGTGTTGTGAAGCCAGGGGACTATCCTGCAACTTCTTTAGTTTTATTGTAAGATAGTCAACAGTGTTTCTCCTGTGGAGATGCCACATGCTCTGTAGAGGAACAGAATTACGACCACCTGCCGAGAGGTGAGGCTTGTTGTGAAGGAAAACGCTAAGGAGTGAATGACTGTATGCAATCACAGCTAAAGACACAGAGGACCTGTAATACATCTGTATCTGAACTCTATTTATCGACTTAAAGGGAGTCTGCCACGTCCACCTCAAGGCGAGTTTAAAGAGATTGTGATCTATGATTTAAAGAACATTGCCTTTACTTGTTATTTTTCCACCTGAATGAATCTGACTCCACTCCTCCATGTTCCCTTCTGCTGCTTAGCTGATGGCACCGCTCAGCCAGAGGGAAAGAGAAAAGCAACAAGCATCCGACCTGACAGAGCCAGTCAAGTCCAGGTCTTCGCTCCATGTCTTCTCCAGGGCTTTATTTTTAAAGGGATACTTCACCTAAAATCGATAATTCACCAATTTTCTACTCACCGTCATGCCAACGAAGGGTTTGGAGAACTTTCAGAGTCATTGGTGTTCCAAGCGGGGTCCGGCTGGCGATGTGATTTCATATAATGGCAGCGGATAGCGCTCACTTTGGAATCGTCCAACACACACTACGAAACATCCTTTTTAGCCGTGTTGTAGCAGTAGCTCCCATGGCTCTGTTGATGTTTATGCACACGTACAAGATTTTCTGCAAAATGTTTGCTCGTCGTTGTGAACCATTGGATGTAAGATGTAAACACAGACATCTCTCGCAGCAAATGTCAGGCCATCATTGCAAATAAGAACTAGTTCTTAATGATTTTTTGCCTGGTTAAATAAAGGTTAAATAAAAATAAAATAAAATCTTGTGCAGCCACTGGGACCTACTACTACAACAAGGCTAAAAACAGATGACAACTTTTTCATGTCACATCTTCAGGACACTTGGGTCAGTACGGACAAGAAGTATGAAGGTATCTGGATGTTTCGTAGTGTGTGTTTTGGATGATTCAAAAGTGAGCACAATCTGCCGTCCTTATATGAAAATCCGTTGCCAGCTGGACAACCGTGGAACTTCAAAAGCGTTTTGATGACTCTGAAAGTTCTCCGAACCCTTCCTTGGCATGACGGTGAGTAGAAAATTGGTGAATTATTGATTTTGGGTGAAGTATCCCTTTAAGAAGCTATAAAAACCATCTGAGTGTAGTTTTACATCTCCTCTCTCAACTTCTCTCGGAGCTCAACAGGTTGGTGTCAGCCAATCAGAAGAGAGAAGGCTCTGAGCCTCTCTTCTGATTGGCTACACAGAGGATTAACTATCATTTGTGGAAGACATGTGAAGACGAAGAACAGGGAAATGTTTCACAAGTTTCACGAATAACAAAACAATCAACACCCTGGTGTTCAAGAGGAACTATTCAGGATTTTTACCCTAATTATGATAGTTAGAGGGAGAGTGGAGGCTCTGTCTCCCCTAGGGTCTCTTGGCTGGAAACCAACCTTGCAAGATCAGCACCTCTGACCCGGTGTCATATTATTGACCTGTAGTCATCGCTCCAGCCAGGGATTGCCTTCTTGCCGGCTTCATTGAAAACAAATGCACATGAAGACAATTAGTAGGATGAAGAGTCTTTAGATGAAGCTGCAATCAGACAAACTTCACAGAAACAGCAGTATCCACAGCAGCATTTTACCCTTCAAATTAAGAGCCTCAGAAATGTGAAATGTTTTCTATGCACGTTCAAAGCTCTTCACATTGTACAGACATAACACTGATGAAAATACAAGACAAATCTCAAGATTTTAATTTATCTTTTGGCCTAAAAGTTGACACATTTCAAAACTAAATGTCAGCATGCAAAATGTGCATTATATGTGATTGCCTTTAATTGGCCTCTGTTTAGCTTCTGTAGCTGTGTGCTGCACCTCTTCAGTTCTGTTCAAGCCTCCTTAACCTCTTCTAAGATGATGCACGCGGAGGTGTACAGTATTTTGTCTTTAGGCATCAAGCTGTCAGGCCTTGATTGAAGAGATGAATTTTGCACTCATTAATATTTTCCGGCTCTGACATTGTTTGGCAGTGTTCCCTTCAATCAACAGCTTATAGATTGCTGTTTTGTTAACCTCATATCGCTAGTTAAATAGGCTATGATATTATCTCACAAGATTCATTTGCATCCAGTATGTCTCATAGATTGAGATAATTCCTACTGGACTTTACTTTGAAAAGTGAAGCCCAGCCTTCAACGGAAGTAGATATTGCTGGTTTTGCACCGCTTCCTACACTGTCCGGACAGCTCGTACCTGGTAAGACAGTTTACAGCCTATTTTATGTTTTATACCAACCTGTGTTGTACATCCTATCGCAACGCAGTAGACTTGTACTGTGAGGTGTGTTTCACCGTGTCGCTGACAGCAGCTAGCTTCACATGTTTGCTGACTTGGCCCGGCTCGTAGTTAACTCAGCACTAACAGCGCGGCGCTCACTCTTCAAACAGATGAAACAAACAGAAAACACAAGAAAGTTGTGTTCGCCTCGACGTTTAGATAAAGAAGTGAATGTCACACACGGTGTTTGACCGTCCATACCGGTGAAACGGGAGGAATAGGAGTTGGTAACATTAGGCTACAGATAGTATGTTGACGCAGCGCGCGGGGCTTGAGTTTACCGCCTTCCTGCCGCTGTGACCGATATCCGCTCCAGTCGAGCCATCAAGTAAATAAAGGGCCAGTAGCCCGATACCAATACCGATACTATATACTTTTAAAAACAGCTTGTATAGTGGGAGAGCAGCGTGTCGTGATTTTTGAGGTGAATGAAGCATTAATAGGTTAAATCTGAAAACATTTTCATTACCACTAAATTTGATACATTACGTTGACATAACACAACTACAGTATGTAGACTGTGTATTGGACGCAACTCTGACAGCAAGTTGCTAGTTTTCCCTGTCCGTCTGGGAAAGCTCCTGTGATATAAACTGCTGTTTTTAAAAAAAATGGTATATTACTATTACTGATATTTTTATATTTCCTGAATTTTTGGTACGTCGTTTTGCAGTTTTCTTTGATTGTACCATTCTCTGCTGCTGTAACACTGCTAAGTCTACCACTGTGGGCCAAAACTAATTTCACAATGAGCCTGAAGAACAAAAAAAGGATGTGTTGTCTGTGTAAACACTGGTCTGACCTGGACTGTCACAGTCAGTATGAACCTAACACGAACACTGCTTTTAAAGGTGATTGGTACTGATACAGCTTTTACTTTTCCTCTAGCAGTTACACGTGATGCGTGGCCTGGGGGAAAATAGCCAGTCTGACTATGGCGGCATGGACGAGGATGAATCGTTCCCTCCTCTCCCACCACCTCATTCTCCGGGCCAGGGGGGAGCAGACGAGGGAGATCAATTTGCCAATGGTGAGAATAGGAGAATATTCAACATTTTAACAAAGTTCACTGTAAACTGGTGTGTGATATTGAGAAGAATGGCAGTCTTATGAAAGTTTATTGGAGCGACAAGATTACAGCTGCAAAACCAGTTTCTAATCTGCCTTCCTGAAGCTTTTCTGTAGAGTAACTGTCAACAAAGTGATATTAACCTCCAGCGCTGTTGTCATGTTGTCGCTGCAGGGGAGGAAGAAGGCGACTTGTCCAAACTAGCTGAGGTCCCTCCTGCTAAAAGAAAAGGAGTGAGGAGGCCACAACCCAAGCTGGATTCTCAGAGGTGCCTCACACATCAGTGCTGTCACATTAGATATATTTAAATGCAGAATATATACACTGATTGATTGATTGGATTGGTCAGACAATGTCAGCAGCCAGCTGGTAAACATAGTGAAGCATTAAACAGCATTAGAGCCAGATATTTCCCCCCGGAGTTAAAACAAGTGAGAATCGATAGCATTAATCAGAAACACAGCACTGAATGAATGCTAATGTTGCTCTTGGTCTGGTTGATGTGTAATGAGGAAACTGTTTTCCAACTTTTGTTAATTTTTTTTCAGGCTCATCTCGGACAGAGGACTACCAGCTCTGCGAACTTTGTTTGACGACGTCCATTTTAAGGGGAAAGGACATGAGGTCAGAGCTGTGAGCAAAGCTAAAGGCAATGAACCCAGAGGCCTGTAATTTGTAGCAAATTTAGCCTATCGATAATCCTGGGTATGATTTTAATCTATCAACAAGGTGCAATGTAAACATTATGATCTCAAATAAAGAAAATAATATATGCATTCTTTGATATATGGAGTCAGACTGGTAATACATTATCAAGGTGTTTCCAAGTATTTTGCTGAACCACCATCTTACGACCGAAACCCCAAAGTTGTAACCTGAAGTCACCTGGTTGATCTCAAATCCTGCTTCGTAATACAGGCTCTGACTGATGTGTTTGTGTTTGTCCCATCAGGCCTCAGACCTGCGGCTGCTCATGCGGAAGATGGAGAACTGGGCCCACAGGTTGTATCCTAAACTGCAGTTTGAGGACTTCATAGACAAAGTGGAGAAACTTGGCAACAAGAAGGAAGTGCAGGTGGGATGAAGATGCATACAGTGGCACCACGTGTACACAATTTCTGCACAGAGAGCCCAAGTAGTCATTGTTTGCTTTGTTTGTGTGTGTGCAGACTTGTCTCAAACGGATACGACTGGACATGCCACTGACAGACGAGGACTTCATAGGTAAAGATAGTAAAAGATAAAAAACACTACAGGCCTATGTTTTGTGTGCATAAGTGATTTAAACATGACATGTAGACACTGTGCAGTCAGGGGTGGAGATGAACAGCTTTCAAACTGCTGGTACAATGTATGTCACCGGGAAATTTGTGAATGAGAACAGGTCCATATGTGAGTTGTCACCAGCTGAGTGTGAATATGACGCAACAACATTACGAATATGCTAATTAGTGTGTGGCGTTACCTAGCGATATTAATACGCTCACTGAAAAATGTCCTCGGAAATGATTCCAAGAAAAGAGAGTGATGCTGCACTCAACATCTATCAGTGATGAGACCTTGTCCAGATGTCGTATGTTTTGCCATCACACAAGAATAGTATATGAACGTGAACCTGGCTCAGATCGACACTGTAAATCCACAGTCTCAGTGTAAATCTTTGCTCGGCAGGTGACGACCCAGCTGCAGCAGCAGAAGCAGCAGCGCCCGGGTCGCCGGTATTCAGAGATCCTGATCCTGTGCCGTTCAGTGGAAGCAGTTTCCCTGATGACCTAGAGGGGCCGATCCACTCCACCCCTGCTCCAGCTGCCCCACCTGCCCTCTCCCCAGCTCCTCCCTCCCTGACAGAGGAGCAGCGTAGACGCATGGAGATGAACAGACAGAAAGCCATGGAGAGGAAGCTCGCCCGCCAGCAGCAGCAGCAGCAGACCACAGGTGAGAGACACTTATCTGTAGCCTGTAATCATCATATCCTCATCATTACTGGCCATTATTGTCAATTAAAAGTCTGATAATTTTCTTGATATTGCATGTGAAATACTATCAGACTGTCACACTATGTGCCCCCATAATTGCACAATAATTATCCTCATACAGTACTGTGCAAAGGTTTTAGGCAGGTGTGAAAAAATGCTGTGAAGTCAGAATGCTTGTCCATCATGCAATAATACCATCAGTGAGGCGACCCAAATTTATTCACAACAACCCCAAACATTCAGCCAGTGTCATTTAGACTATCAGCAGCATAAAGAAGAACAACAAGTCCTGGAAGTGATGGTGTGGTCGTGATGGTTTTATGAATGTTGTCCTCCTGTCTAGATCTCCCAGAGTCTCAGACTGTTGACACACCCACAACAGGAGGTGAACCCACCTCCGTCCTGAATGGCTCCAGCCATCAGAGCGAGGAGGTGGAGGAGGAAGCGAAGGGTTTGGATCTGGAGCTGGTCGACAGCAGCAGAACTGAAGGAGCAGAGCAGCCTCCAAACAAAGACCCTGAACCTCCAGCTCAGTCGGGTCAGCCTGAGCAGGAGGAAACACAGACTGAACCCACCCTCCAAGCCAGTGACGGGTGTGAGGATGGAGAATAGTGCGCAGGTGCAGCACACACACACTCGGTTGGTCAGGAGTGTCACCTGTTCCGATGAAGCCGTGTCATTGAGATTCATCTGCGAGAACTGTTCACATGTAAACGTCCTGTTTTCACAGCTGCTGCTTTGTTGTTCACACCAGTTCAGTGTTTGAACTCAAATCTGTAACAACACATTGATTCCACATAACCTGTGTGAGGTGTTGAAATCAGTTTGTGAAATTATGGATAAGTCTCCACACTGATTATTTCATTTCATCAACCATTTTTACAAAACACATTGGAAACTGTTAAAAAAAATCCATCAGGTTTTCCTAAAATGTTGCAGTAATTTTTTATTTTGATGTTTCCGGGTTTTGCATCGTTAAAGTTTGTGATTTCTAGAGTTATTTGATAACGTGCTGAAAGAAAACTCTGGAGTAACATGTTTAAACTGTCTTCGTTTGGACTTTAAAACTGGTGTGATGTAAAAATCTGCAGCAGTGAGGTTTTATCGTTGATGAATCACCAGTTGTCTGTAATGCAAATAAATGTTTTCAAATTACCTCAGCTCGTCTTAATGTCTCCTCAGTCACTGTTTTCACACAGAGTGGTTTCACAGGACCAACTGGACTTGGTTACATCCGTTCCTTTTAATTAATGAAGCCTCTTGGATGAGAGGTGAAACGTCTTCCTAGACAAATAACCAAGTCCAGTTGCGTTCGATATAAATTTCCATGAGATAACTTGAGTCGAAGGCTTTAGTGAAGCAGAACTTTTTTGAGAGGTTTAACTGTGATCTTTTTGATTTTTACTGGTTCGGTGCAACATAATTAAAATTTTTATTTAATCTGGTTTACAACATAAACCCTGCTGGTGCTATCCAGGCCTGAGACTGACACATGACTCAGTAATAAAGTAAACAATAAATGAAGAACAAATGAAGCTTTTTCTTTGTTCATGCTATTAGATGTTTTAACCCTGAAATCGAAGCTGCTTTCAACCTCAGACCTTCAGCATCAGTCATGATGACACAACTCAGATCCTCATTCTGTGGCTTTGTCAGACTCCTCAAATGTCACCAGCTTTATTAAACAGTGCTGAAATCAGTTTAATGTCCCATCATCATCAACTCCTCATAACAAACTATTCAATAATTACTTCAACTACAGTTCATGTCTATTCATTATAACCAATGTCTCTGGTTTCCTTTTTTTAAGTATAGAAAGTGATCCGATAATAAATAACTACAAAAACTCCATTAAAAAGGTTTCTTCTGTGGCGTCCACGACGTTCAGAAACCCGTTAGCAGCTGATCTAGGCCGTCGAGGCACAGACCTGAGGAATCATGTTCAGGTCCATCAGAGCTTCCTCTCTGACCTGCTCCAGCAGCGAGTACAGATTTGGTGTCTTGCTCTGGCTGAACTCTCTCTCCTCTTTGGAAAGTTTGGGTCGCCGCGCCGCCTTCTCCTGCGCCTCCTCGGCCTGACGTACCACCTCCTGCACCAGCTGGCAGCGGCCCTGGGACAGCGGCTTCTGGGGCTCGGCGCTGTGGTACGGCCTGTTGTTGACGATGTCCAGGTTCAAGCGGTCTGCGTGGCAGTGGAAGGACTGGACGGAGATGCGGACCTGTGGAGGGAAGAGGAGGCAGATGTGAGCACCAGCCTCTTCACACTGGACCCTGATCAATTAATCCATCGATTAAACTTTAATGATATGGGAAAATCCCCATATCAGTTTTACAGACTAATACACAACAACAGCAATAACATGTGAATAGTTGCTAAAATAAGTTATTAATAATAAATGAGTGAAAAGCCTAATAATAAAATAATTCAAAAATAAAGAATTACATAAAATAAAAGATAATGATACAAAAATATTAGTGTCAATAAAATAGATAATTGGATAGAGACAGCAATACAATAAATAAAAGTGAGCATAAACTTTACCTGATAAATCATAAAATCAGAGGACGATGACTCAACTTCACCTAACATCAGTCAACTGTAACAGACGGGATCTGTGACTAATAATAATATAATGATCCGTGCTGTTACTCACAGTGATATGGTCAAACAGTCTGAAGGTGGTGGTGCCGCAGCCGGAGGTGGTGGTGATGCAGTCGGTGTGGCGCCGCACCGAGCCACTCTGCCACTCGCAGCTGCCGTCCTGCACAGCAGTGAGCACCTGACCCTCCCTGTTCTTCAGGTACACAGGCGCCTTCACCCCGTACCTGAGGAGAGAGGGCAGGTGTCGTCAGCATGATTCAAACCTGGATTTGTTTTAACATCATTTTGAATTGACATTATAGAGTAGAATAACCGTTATTGTCCCCTAGGGGAAATTTGTTGTGGACTCGAGTGCAAGGTAAAAGCTGCCTTGTTTATCTCCGACCGTTTCTTTTTGTAAAGAAATCATCACAACAAGGACAAGTGTCAATCTAATGAATCCCAGGATTCATGTGGTAATCATGCCATGAATAGTTTTTATTTATTCATGTGTTTTCAAGGTGCTTTGCAGGGAGGATATTAAGCATCTAGAGGAAGTTGCCACAGTTGTGTGGATTTAGTCTGTCTCAGTGTCTCCTATCTTCATGTGATCCCAGATTGTCTTCATGATGTTGAGATCGGTGGGGCCAGACCATCTGTTGCTGAACGTATTGTCTCTGAAGATCGCTCTTGGCTCATTTTCGTTGGTATTGAGATGTTTTCCCTGATGATAGTGCACAAATACCTGCGCATCTAAGGAGCTTTAAACTTCTGGTGCCGTATGTCTGAAAAATTAGTGCAGGATAAGGAAAGTGAGCTGAAGTCCTCCATCAGCCCTCACCACTTCTCCTCTCTGACATAAGAGATGAGACAGGAGCAGTGGTGACGGCTGCTGTTTCTGTGGCGGAGAGAGCAGGCGCTCTGCGATCGGATAGTAATGTCTTTCCAGGATGTTTCAGAGTTAGGCTATCTGAGGTGAGTGACTACATGCAAAAACACAAAGTTTATACTGTTTATACTGTACACTCTATGAGTTCAGTGGTATGTCATAAGGATTCAAGTCATGTACCATAGATATTTGATTTTGAGTGTTTGTTGTGGTTGAAAGAACTGCCCGTATAGGTTAGTGTTGTCTCCATCCCTAGCGCTGGATAGCCTTGGGTTAACTCAATTCTAGTCGGGTTTTTTGCTCCCCCCAACACTGGGTGACCACCAGGAAAATGATTTAGGGGTCAAAAATGGCCAGAATTTTCCTTTAAGTGACTCTGACTCCTCTGTTCATTTAAACACATCAGTGAGTTACTCAGTGTTTGGTTACACTGGGTAGCGTGCTTATGATTCATCATCACCAGGAACACACACTGTGTTTTTTTCTGATTCAGTCCCACACACATGAAATGCAACTGTATGTATGTGAGGTGTTTTGGTCTGTACATAGGATTTGATGAAGAGGAAAATAAAGAATCATGTGTCTATTCAGTTTCTTACTCTGGGACAAACGCCAATACGCCGTCATCTCGGATGGAGTAGATGATGGCGTCGGCCACGCAGCGCTCGTCCGTCTGTGGGTCTCTCTCCTTGAAGTAGAGACACTGAAACAGCTCCGTGGACAACTTCTGCGCTCGCTTGGCCGCCTGCGGGGGTCACCAAGAGGTCACAGGTTATTTCACAGAGGAAGACATGAATAACGACACCATGGAGCCACAGAGCGACACTGACCCTGTTCCTGCTGTTGATGTGCTGAGCCATTTCCTCCAGCTCTTTGTTAGCAGCTACTGCTTTACCAGTGGCTGCCTCCATCTCCATGGCAATGGCTGCGGTGAGGAGGCGGTGGACCACCACATCGGCATAGCGACGGATGGGCGAGGTGAAGTGTGTGTATCGATCTAGAGCCAAACCTGAGACAGAAAACAGGTCAGTACCAGAGGGGGGAATCCCCAGAAGCCCCAGCATGTAATGTCAGCATGATATGATATTATTGTGATTTTAAATGTTTTTTGGTATAGCGAGTACTGCAATAACTTAGTGATGAACAGTGATGTATCACTTGTTACCACTAACTGTATCCTGCAATAACTTATAAAAATACAGCATGTTGAATAGTCCCAAGAATCTGGTCACTTAGCTAATAGGATTTGGATATTTGGATATGGGATATTACACTTGTACACAAGTACAAATGATTTTGCTGCTAAAGATTCAAAGTTTGTTGTCAAAGTACTGTTCAAATAAAGTTTTACTGGCTGAGTACCATAATGGTAGTACTGGTCCTGAGACTCGGCACCGGTGGAGAAGTAAAGAGCCTCTGACATGGCCTGGGTGGTCATCATCCTCAGGAGCCTGTTCACCAGTGGGTCCTGTGGGTCCATGGCCTGGTCCAGAGAGTCGGCCAAAGCTTTGTTGGACCTGGAGGAACAGAATCACCCGTTCAAATGTGTGACTCTTTGACACTCACTTTAATACTCTGTCTCTCCTGACTCAGTCACCTGGTGTCGATGGTGAAGCCCTTGGCTCTGGCACTTTCCACCATCTGGCTGAAGAACTCCTGCCGAGCCGGCGGGTGGCGCCTCAGCAGCGCCTGATGAGGGAACACCTCCTGGATCTTGCGTGCCACCCAGTGGTTGGCGTAGATCATGCACTCGGCCACAGTCTCGTGGACCTCCAGGGGCTGACGGGGAACCAGAGCGGTGATGTTCTTGTCCTCGTCCAGCTGGGCCCTCACCTGAGGGGAGAGAGCCAGGTTTTATTTGGTAAATATCCGAAAAACACAGGAAACAGGTGGATGGAGCGACAAATGTACAGGGTTCCCACTCTTTTCTTGAAATCGCTTTCCAGGACTTTTCCAGCTGCTACAGTCTGACAGACATTAGTTTTTAATCCATTCACTGATTCATCCCCCGTCCCATTCATGCTTTGGAAGAAGGCTTCTTTTTGACAATGGTACCTTATTTTGTACATTTAATTGGTTTGTTTGTCTCTCAGTCTGTGGCTCTAACTAATGAAATAATCTCTTAAATGCTTAGAAATTATAACAAATTTATCACAGAACAAGACAAACATTGGAAAGAAGATCCTTAGCAGGGTCTGAAAAAGACTTTCCAGATCAAGACTTTCCAGATTTTCCAGGACGCGTCGTAAACCCTGACGTACCTCCACCCCCTCCAGCTCCAGCGCTCCTCCTCTGTCCCTCTGTGCTCGGAGGTGTCTGGCCACGTGTGTGAGCGTCTCCAGAGCCTGAGTGAGCTCGGCCAGCTTCGTATCCCTCTTCTCGGATTGGAGTCGGGCCAGCTCTGGGACCTCCGCTGACTCTCCGTTCAGGAGCGCCTGGGCCAGCTCGTAGTGGAGCTGGTAGGAGGAGCGGATGATGGTGCGGCCATACCACACCTTTTTGACATCGAGTGTGTGCGCGTCAAGCTCCCACATCACGCTCATCGCGTACCTGGATTCGAGTGGGAACACACACACAGTAGTTACAGAAAAGCTAGAGGCCGACCAACACACGATACATATACGGCGGAGATGTATGAGGCCACTCACCTGTCGACTCCCCCCAGCAGAGAGCAGAGGTCTGAGCTGAGAACAGCAGGTAACATGTCGTACCTGCGGTCTGCCAGGTAGTAGGTCGTAGCCCTGAGGAAGAAACAAGAAGAAAGTTGGAAAAAACAGCAGCATCATCTGTTTCTTTCCTCCACAGAGGAGACAGAATCATGAAATATTCACAATGATGGCCTGTGGTATTTCCCCCCTCCTCTGTATCATCAGTTATGTCTACACTGTAGTTATAGGTAAGTCTGGGACCATTTACACTTCAACACTGAAATAAATTAATGTTCGTCCGATTCAGGGGTTTTTTAATGTCCCTCCTGTCCATATATAAACCTATACCTTTATAGGATCCAAACAGGACGTGCTGCTGAATTCTGGATCAATTGTACACTCATTTATTCAACAATGATTAATTAATGCAAATATCTAACAGGCCAAGCAATCACACAGCAGAAAACCGCATTAGACATGAGGAAGCTCTGTTGAAGTTCAAAGCATTAAAATGGACAACAGTTTTTTAAGTGACTTTGAACTCAAAGTGGTTGTTGGTCAGAGTGTTTTACAAACAAAAGAGAGTGGTCTGAAAAGAGAAAATATCCAGTTTCTCAGGGAGAAAATAAGGAGGTCAGAGGAGAATGTCCAGGCTGGTTGGAGCTGAGAAAGTCAACAGTAACTCCAATAACAGCTGGCAGAGGAACATCTGTGAACCTGTGAATATGTGGAACCTTGAAGCAGATGTTCTCCAGCAGCAGAAGACCGCGGCGGAGTGTGATGGTCCGTTGGCTGACGCAGACAGGGCATCTCGCTCTCACTCTTTGTGCCACAGCAGATTTTAAATGATCTAACACGACGCCTCTCTTCAACTCACAGCATAAAGACTAAATTAAAAACATTGAGGCTATGGCCACCCGGCCCCGGTGTGAAATTGTCCTGCACCCCCCTCTGATTAATAATTATACCAGTTTCTGAAAATACACTGACAGACAGAAAAACGGCGAGCACCAGTTTGTCCACCATGGTGTGAGGGATATTTTACTGGCTCACTCTGAATCTAATAATTCAGTTGCAGCCTGTAGTTCTGAAGGTAAAAATGGATCCAAGCAAAGTGTGCTTAGTGGAGTGGCTGGTGAGTGTAAGATCAGCTCTTGAACAAGGACAAACATTCACACTATGAAAAACCAAACAGCACTGTGGCCGGTTCTCATTGAGCTGAATGTTCAGACTCTGATTTTCTAAGAAAACAGCTCTTGCACTGCAGACACAACACACTTTTATGTCTCAAGTTTCTCTGGCCAGCATGGAGGTACTAATGCTGGCTTTTATCTCTTGTCGTTTAGATTATTGTAATGCCCTGCTCTCTTGTCTTCCCAAAAAGAGCACATTACATCAGTTTTAAAATCGCTTCATTGGCTCCCCGTACGCTTCAGGATCGATTTTAAGGTTCTTTTACTAGTTTTTTTAGATGTCTAACGGCCTTGGACCCTGAAGTCCTCCGATACTGGCCTTTTAACCATGCCAAAAGTTAGATTCAAAACACACGGGGAGGCGGCATTCAGTTATTATTATGTAGGTAACCACAGAAACTCACCGCAGCTGTCGGCTCGGGGAGAAAGTTTTCCAGGTCGCGCCTGTTAAAACTGTCACCACTGTGTAGTGTGAGGAAGGACGGAGGCACTGGTGTTGCCTTCAGGTGCAGTCAGACACCTGAATGACGCTGTCGGCAAACCAACTGGATGTCATTTTACTCCATGAGAGAAAGACGGTAAAACGTGGATCAAGGAAACAATATGACGTCACCATGACAACACATTGTCACGCCTGTATTGTTTTGCCTTGTGCTGGCGGAACATTTGTTTACATAGAGGCTTGTTTATCCTGTTACATGCAGCGTCTGTTGTCTGTCTGACGTCTGCCCGAGTTGACGTTGAACGTTATGTTTGCAGTCTGAGAATAGGCCTTCATCTTCTTCATGTTGTATGAGCGCAGGCTTGTGCAATATATTTATTTTAGAATTTACTGTGGGAAACACTGAGATGGCTGCATCATTTATCATTTTAAGCTCAATACATTCAGATTGACCAGAATTTCAAACATTTGTCCGATAAATTGAAAACCTGCCCGGTCACGTTGTCCGGTGCCATTTTTTTCGCTGCCCCAGAGGTGGCTTTCTTCTCACCTTAGGTCTTGGTGCTTGGACATGTCTCTCTAATGACAGCTAGTGGGTGTGGGTGTAAACTTGTCAGTGTGAGTGTGAGTGTGTGTGTCTCTAGGTCTCTGTGTGCATTTATGGGGGTGAGAGGTTTGAGGTTTCTTCTTTGTTGTTTTTAGCCTCTGTGAGGCACTTTGTGTTGCTTTTATGCATGAAAAGTGCCATACAAATAAAATTTGATTTGATTTGTAGTTTAGTTGTACCTCGAGGCAATTTTACAGACCAAGCTCCTCATGATTAAAAATATTCCAATTACCCAATAGCTTGATTTCTCTTCCTGATTACTAGTACACACACAGGTCTATGTTTGGTTCACGTTTATTTTAACCAAAACCTGTAGCTCACTGAACCTGAGGTGTAAATTCCACAGCCTCATTACATGTGGATGAATAATCATCCTCTATTCTTATGTCTCAACGTAATTCCCCCCTTTCATTCATGATCGACATAGAAGCCTCTGCGTGTTGGAAGATGCTCCTGATTTTTTTCCACCTCACCTGCTTCGTGCTTCCAGGTCGGTGAACGATCCCTCTGTGACAAAGTGGGTGACGTCTGCGATATGGACCCCGAGCTCCAGCAGGTCACCGCCGGCGAGGCTGCGCACCGACACAGTGTCGTCCACGTCCTCGCAGCCCTTTGGGTCGATGCTGAACACCAGGTGAGTCTCCCTGAGGTCCCGCCGCGCTGTCGCTTGGGCCGGATCCACCTTCCACGGTCTCTCAGGGGAATTGACCGGCATCTCTCTGAGCTGAGGACGGACGGACAGACACCAGGTAAAAAAAAACATGAAAAGACAAAAACACAAGGTGACATTAAGCATTCGAGATCTCACAGATGCAGCTGTGCCTCAGTGGAGGGACATGTATGAATTATTTATTTGGCCAGCGCTTTGTTCTAAGAAGAGGCAGTTGGATACTGAGTGAGTAAGTTTCATCGGTGGCTCTTTTCTACTGAACGAAATTAACAGCATGATTCTGACTGGAAAGTAAACGTGATTTTAACTACATGAAACCCTTGGATCATCTGATGAACAAGAGGAGCGAGGTAAACGAATTCACCAAGACGGAAAAAAGATCATCTCAACAAGGCTGCTTCATCACACACACACACACACACACACACACACACACACACACACACACACACACACACACACACACACACACACACACACACACACACACACACACACACACACACACACACACACACACACACACACACACACACACACACACACACACACACACACACACACACACACACACACACACTGACGCTGTGTTCAGGGGCCTCTGGGTGGCAGTGCCTCCTTGGGTTTGCTCACATCCCTTGTGTTGGTTCTTTGTGACTGAATCAGTCAGTGTGCCGTTTTCATTTATGTCTGCTGTTTTATTGAAACCTCATTTAATGTAAGGAAATACATCAAAATGACCATTAAGGGAAATCTCAATCTAACATCTGTCACCTATTCCACTTGCAGATTTATTCCTTGCCAATTTTCCAATGGTAGGCGGTCTTGGGTTTGGCCAGTGTCTAACAACAGATTTCTTACTTGCAACCAAAAAGGAGAAGCTTCTCCTCTCACCTGCGCTTCTGAGAACGGAGGCACATGGATGCAGTTCTCTACGAGGATGGTCTGGACCTCCGTCTCCAGTTCTCCAGCCCGACCCAGAACCCGCACGCTGTGGCCGTTGGGATAAAGCGATGTGCTTTCCCACGAGTCAATGCGTACCACCACTCTGTGATCCTGGAGAAGAAGACACAAGAAGAATCACAAGACCTCACCAGCATTTGTTTATGTAGGTTAAAGATCAAATCAAGCTGAGGTCTGTTTTTTTTTTCTAGTTATGATAATGCCACTTATTTATTTATTATTGTTATTAGTTATTTATTATTAGTATTAGTTATTATTGGCCCAGATGACAGTAGATCGGATACATTATGAAAAATCGGTATATCCAATTACATCATTTACATGTTTTTAAGAAAGCAACATTTGTGTCTGTGTGAATAAATGAGCAGCCAGTGGAAGACGAACTGCACCTGCAGAGTGTCAGCCTGCTGAGTACTGATGCGGATCTTGGGGATGCGATGGTCCCAGGGCACAGCCAGGATGCGCTGGGAGCTCCGGCTCTGGGATTGAGTCCCATCCCTGGGGGGGAAAGTCACCACATAGTCCCTCCAGTTCCTCTGCTGGATCCCGACGACGCGGCCTGCAAGTTAAAATAAGCAGAGATCAGCACAGTAACATCGTTTCTCCCAGAACAGCAGAGAGTAGCAGTAGATTCAGTGCAGTGAGTCTGAGCAGGGTCAGTGAGTGACAGGGTTCCCACTCTTCTCTTGAAATCGTTTTCGAGGACACAAAATCCTTAGCAGGGTCTGAAAAAGTAAAATAGAGCTCTGGTAGCTGATGTCATGATGTGATAAAACATTTTCCAGGACATTTGACTGAACCTTGAGTGATAATCAGCTCTAGAGATGCGCGGATAGGCAATTATTTCATCCGCAACCGCATCACAAAAGTCAAAATCATCCAAAGTTTTTTGGCCAGAGATTATTATCTATCATGGAAATAACACCGTGCGCTGCTGTCACAGCGCACGCTTGTCTCTCTCTCCACCAATAACGGGAAAAGAGCGCTATACGGAGATGAACGGAAGACAAAAAGAAAATCTATTCTGATGTCCACGATATGTCGATATAAAGTCCATACGTTTCATTCATCCATGGGACAGACAACACAAACAGCCAGTGATAATGAGTTGCGCCGCTAACAGTCATTGGCTGATTAATGGCCAATATGCACATAAGGGACACCGTCGAAAATGAAGTGAATAGGCTGGAGTTTTGAAATTGTTTTTGATGTTTTCATCCATAAAATGACCAAAAATGACCACTATAAGCAGATTTCTCACAAAATGCATAATGTTGCCATCTCTCATGAAAATGGGCAATTAACTGCAGTGTCTGATGAAAATGTGACTGTTTAAAACAGTGCCCGTTTTTGATGTGGGTAACAATATTTAACTATGTATATCTTTCCTAATTGGAGCGAATCTAATTAAAATATATTTTTTTTTACCCGCGGTTTTATATCAAGCATCTCTAATCAGCTCACTCAAAATCATCCTGGTGAGAGATTATTTCACATTAAATAACAACACACTGTAGCGACTGAGAGACAGTCATTCACCAGGGAGAAGGGACGCAGCTAACGTTCTTCTGATTAATGGCCAATATACCATTGGAGGTGGATTTTTGAGTTGGATAAACTAAACTCTAATGTATGAGAATGCATATTAAGGTTTTTTAATACACCCTGAGCAACCTCTTAACTGGAGCCCTGTTTTATTTATATCAAGCACAAAAACACGTCAGTGACGTGATGCAGATTTCAGCAACAGTTTGGCTGACTAGATGTAAACAACTCAGGACGTTTCAAGGCGTTCATGTTGGTTTTAAAGAAAACCTGATGCGGTGCCTTTAGCATAAGAAAGAAAAAGTTCTCATTTTTCAAGGCTTCATCCAAACATGTCTTTAAACCTACTGTTAAAACTAGATGAAGAGAAGATGAAGCAAAAAAAATTGCAGCATTTTAACAATGTGGGTGAAACATCTCAATTCATCTATACAGACTGAGACACAAAGGAATTCAGAAGTGAGAACAAAACTGGAAAATCTACACAGTCTAGCTCGAATAGTGCAATGATGGTGAATATAGTGAGTGATGCTGCCACGAATCAAGAGTTCACAGATTTCATGGAAAGTATTGTATTGGGCATAAAATATGATTATATTCAGTATGGCTGAATATTGGTCAAAGCCAGAGAGTCCACTGAGACTATACACTCTTTCTTTTGATATTTACTGCATAAGAGAGAACACAACAGGACTGTTTCTTGACTTTAGAAGTTGTGAAGAGGGCTACCTGTTCAGTTTATTTGGTTTATTATTACGTCAGTATATCATGAGGTTCAGATATTGTAAATATCTACTGTTAGCTTAACATTAGTCTTGAGCCGGGTTTTTTGTATCCCCAGTTTCTGTGAGATCTTCTGTCTGGGGAATCTCCACCATAAAGTCAGGAGGTATGTGGTCTCATTGTCCAGCTGAATCGTCATGCATGTGAGTTCAGAGGATTATAATGTTCAGAATCAGTTGAAACTGTCCTTGTGTCTGTGGTCTACCATTTTCGATCAGGTAAAATTTGCCTATGTGTAGCAGCCTGAGCAGCAAACAGACAAACAACCCAGGACAGAAAACACCATCTTCAGTGTTAACAGCGTCTCCAGCTCCTCAATCAACGTCCCACCTGTGGGCAGCAGTTTGCTCTGTCCGTCCTCTCCACTCTTCTCCTCTCCTTGAGCCTCCGTCAGCGCCGTGACCTTTCCTCTCCACTCGCTCTTTGGCAAGACCTCCACCACAACCACATCACCGTGCACAGCCCTGTTACGATTCTTTTCACCGTGCACCAACACGCAGCTCATATCTGAAGAGAGTGGATGAAAAAGAAGAGACAGATCCAGTCACCAGTGATGAGACAATGAGATTAGTAGCGAATGAATGTGGCCTTTGGTCTTAAATATACAGTACATCCCATCAGTGTAACAGGTTGTGATTGTGTCGTTGCAGTTTTGCACCTGTGCTCTTGTTGGAAAAATTCTCCATCATGAGAAAAGCCTCAGTCTGGGCCCGGTGTTTGCTGACATTCAGAGTGCCCTGAGAGACAGTAGAGACAGACAAGAAAACACAACATCACCATCAAGTTGTAAAATTAATTATATTCACTCTCGTCTTGGTGCGCTGCTGAGCATGAGTGTAATGCTCTTCAGTGAATCCCACAGTTGCTAAACTTGAGTGTCAGATTGATGGAGAAGACAAAGCCAGAAACTTCTCATGAATTATCTGACAATTTAAGGAGACTGACAAAGAAATATAAAATGAGCTCTTATCAAGAGTGATGATGTCACTGACATCACTATCACACATATACATCCTCTTGTCATATGCCATATATATACTTTCTAACATGAAATATGCATAATACAATATTTATATGATTCATGTTTTCATGGTTTAATCACATCATTTAAATATAAATTGATCTGTTTATATCTGCTTTTCTTACTGATTTCCACCATGTAAAACAGTTTTTGTGTTTTTATTTTATTATGTACATCAACTCACTACTTTATTAGGTACACCACTTCAACTGATCATTGATGCAAATATCTAAGAGGCAGCAACTCAGTGCATTTACTCCTGTAGACACGGTGAAGATGATCTGTGGGAGTTCAACCGAGTGCCAGAACAGGGAAGAGAGGCGTTTTAAGTCACTTTGAACGCAGCGTGGTTGTTTGTCTGAGTGTTTCACAAACTGCTGATGTACTGGGAATGAGAAGAGAGAATGAACTGAAAAAGGAGGAGCAGTTCTGACCTGTTAATGTCAGAGGTCAGAGGAAGGGGCTGATCCTGGTACTAGCAAGATGGACCTAATAAGGTGTACCTAGTATTACATTTGTGTGTGGGAGACCAGGTAGGTGGACTTTAGGGTGTACCTGAAAGTAGCGTCCAGACTTGATTCCAACCTCCAGGACCTCAGCAGGGAGATGTTCGCTGTACTCTCTCTCTTTGCCCTCACCTTCCTTCTCTTGCAGTGCCTGAGAAATGGAGACGTACAGCTCGTGTGCTGCCTGCAGCTCCGACCAGAAGTTCTTTAAATAATCCTGAATAAAGACATGAGCAGGGGTGAAGACCTTCCCAGATTAACATATAAAACATATATAATCAGAGATAGAAATCAGAGCTGGTAGATCAGGAACAAAGCTTAGGAGAATTGTTGACAACTTTATCTGATAGGGAACCAACTAAAAGTGCAGAAACGTTTCCCTAAAGACTCAGCATCAGATATTTTAAGATCTGTGATAAGATATTTTTTATGAACAGCATCCAAACTGATTAATCAGTTTGTGGTTCTCTCATTTCTATAGGTTTTCTCCACATAACACTGTAGGACTGACGAGGGCTTGTGAAAACCCAGTGTGTAATTATACATTAGAGGCTCTTTTACTAGAGATTTTTATACATATCCGTCACAAGTGTATATATTATACTACTATATATTATAATACTATACTATATTCAAGACGTCATTGCAGAAATTCTGTGAGGAATATCGGCCAATTAATAATTTATCTGTTTTTTTTTTTAACTTCCTAATGTCAGTATCAGCACTGGCGGCAAAAATCCTGAATTAGTCGGGCCCTGACTAAAAATGGTCCAAGTGTAAAAAGATGGACACTTATGACCTTTATCAGTTTCATCTTGGTTATGCAATGGAAGGGTTGGGCCCAAAAATGTATTCTTAAAACTTGTGAAAATGGTGACTGAGGCAGGACAACACATTTTTACAATTTTTAATTTCATAATTTAGTTTCAAATTAACCGCTTTATCTCCTTTTATTGCTCTTCTGTTCTCCATTTTTAACCCTACCCTTGCTGGTGACATTCAGGTACAGGTAGAGGTACAGGTAAAACTGCCCATTTTTTAAGCTTTAATAAATTGTAAGCTGCATCCTGAAAATCTACTTAATACTGAAAATAACTCCATATTGATGTTTTGACGGCGGTACAAAGACCAGTCTCTCATCATCTCTATGATGTCCTGATACCTGGTAAATAACTTTCCAGTGAATCAGCTGTTTACAGAACCTCTCTCTGATTCATCACAGCCTCTATTGTGTTGACACAACTCTCAATGCTCCACTGACTCATACATTAACCACTTCATCAAGATTTCACACCAGCCATACAACTTTACTATTTTCCTGACATTTTTCCCCCACTGCACCAATAGCATATTAGTTGTCAAGCAGCTCAGTGGAGGGATATGGACGGCGCGTATACACGGTATGGCGATGCAAGACAATTAGGCCAAATGCAATCACTTCAGCAGCCTGAAGAGTCCATGGCTTTCTGTTGGGTAATAAATACGCTTTAGGATGAACAATCAAGTGAGATCCTTCTAAGACAAACTTAATAGGTTATTGATGAAAATGGGTCGAAAAAAGATTTACTTTGCAGATCTTATTCTGGTGGTGATGCTCTCTTTAAACAGTCTAAAGATTTGGAGATGATTTAGATGCAATTAGATTTGGGTATTTATTTAGATATAGCTGTTAGTAGTTTTGTTACTGTTCTTTTTTTTTAGCATTATGATGAAGAGTTGACTTGAGTGGATCCCAGCAGGAGTCACTGCTACGTCAGTGTGGCTTATGAGGATGCAAATATATTAATTAATAAAAAATGACACCAGAGACCAGAAAAGTGAGTGTGTCCTGTTGTACTCACCTCTCTCCAAACTTTCTATTCACCACCATTGATTATTAATAACACCAACAGACAGTAAAGGTCTCTCAACTAGAGCCTAACCGATGTGGGATTTATTTAAGGCTGATGCTGATGCCGAGTAAAAAAAATCTGATGACTGATCAATTGGCTGATTTACAGAAACACAACATTTCTGCAATAATCCCTCAGATATGATTCAAACACTTGTGACAAATATGTGTTGGAGGCTCAACATTACGTATATTGTATAAATATATTATTATATGTAATAAATTATTTTTATTATTCAAGATGGTCTCAGTGCAACTCTGCAATCTATTGAAAAATGTGAATAAAATAAAATAGAATAACTAGAAAAAGGTCAAAAGTCTCTCATGAATAATTCCACACTCTTTTTTCACAGTTTTTTTTAACTGTTTGATAAAAAACTCTGTAAAGGACGAAAACAGAGTATTCCTTGTTGAGTAGTGTGACGCCGCCTTAGGTCAGCACATGCAGCATCTGAACAGTGACACTTCTCCACTGTCTTGGCTCAGTACTCAAAACAGCAGCTCCGTCTTTAAGGGTGTTTGAGGGTGAACGAAGCAACAGCACAATCCCAAAGCTGCAACTCAACAATATTAGAGGTGAATGTTGGCTCTTCAACCTCACAGACATTTGCCAGGTCAGATCCAAAGAGCTGGAGTCAAATATTTATGGGCTGAAGGTGAAGATCAGAAAGGTGGCGTACAGGCGTGGCATGTACTGTACCTGGACGGAGATGACGTACACGCCAGAGTTGAGGCTGCTGTACTGAGCCACGGCCTCCTGGTCCTCTGTGATCATCACTACATCCATCATACCTGCCAGGTGGTTGTAGTACCACACCGCTGCAGAGTACACACACCTAAAGGCATACACACACAAGCATTTCAGCACAATGTACATGTAAACAGCTTGCTTGTTAAAGCTTTAAACTTGAATATGTCGTATTTAGTTTCTCTGGAACAGAAATTAACACTTAGACATAAATAATTCACACAGCTCTGGGAACTGTGTCCTTTTTTATGCAATGGATTCATTTGATGACGGCACAGCTGGACCTCAGTATTATGACTGAATCTTTGTCATAACAACTGCAGCTTCCCTCTGTATCGCTGGTAGTTTCACTCAGACAGGCTCTGTGAACCAGGACTGCTGACCATGATCTACTGGCAAATCTTTTAAGACTTTCCCAGTAAATCTAGAAAACAATACAAGAACTAGTCTACGTATACCCAGGTTTATGTGCACCATGAGTACATACAGACTTTTTACTACGTGACACACAGGCAGCCACTGAGGCGATAATAGAAAAATAATTCAATACTCTTTGAATAAATAAACAAACAAACACAACCTGGCAGTTTTTACCCAACCATAACAGAGGAGGGAGAAAACCCACTCCTCTAACTGCTCTAGGAGTTTTGTTTGTTGGCAGAGTTAAAGTTTTCTTTCTAAACAAAACACACTCAACAAATCTAAATGTGAGCATGACTTGCAACTTTACAAGCTTGGGTGATGAAGCAGAACAGTTTACAATGGGATTTAATATCATTTATTCACTGTAAACATGAAGAGTTTTCTTGTCTAATATGAACAAATTACTCTCCTCAAATAAGCTAAGAATTAAAAGTGTGATGTGTGTCTTACAACAAGAGGCTGTTTCTTTCAGATTCTAGTTACAGTTCATTCTTGGTGTCATGTTTATCTTATGTGTTGGGATCTTGAGGAGAAGTGAGCTCTACTAACACCTTGACAATTTATAGCACCTCGTGGCTCCTCACCGTCCCGTTGCTCAAGTTCACTTAAAGTTTCAATGATTTCAGACATTGTACAAAACTAATATTTAATAACTGAGTATTTTTAAACTTTGATCCAGCAATAATCAATACATTGATGCCAGATATTCATATTTTATTGTATTCATACTAAAAACGCAGTTGTGATCTATTAGCCTATCTTTTGCAGCTGAGAAAAAAGCATTGAGACAATATTTACATTTTGGAATCTCCTCTACAGTTTTTATGTGCAGTTTAATGCTTTGATACAGAAAACCTGCAGATTTTCATCAAGGTTTTTTATTTGAACAAGTTAAAATTTGTAGAAAAAAAAAGAAGGTAAAAAAACAAACTAAATCTGACCATTATGAAAACAGAGCTTCAAGTTGGTCTGGGTTGTACTCGGCTCAACCAGCAACTACACACACACACACACAACATCATTTCACAGATCAGCCCCTCTCCTCTTTGAACTGAGCTTCTATGAAATCCTATGAAATATTTACTGTGTAACAACATGACACGCACTAAGACTCCTGTTATAAACCTGAGCTGGTTCCACCGGCAGCCTGGTGTTTCAGGGAGGGTGTTTGTTAGTGTGTGTGTGTGTGGGGGTTAATGTGCTCTGACCTGGTCTGCCACTTCTCCTGACTCTCCCCCTTCTCTCGTGGACAGTAGGAGTACTCTTGAAATTCGTTGGCAAACAGCACACAGTCATGTCGAGGGTCTTTCAGCAGGTTTCTCAGTCGGTTGTACTGCCTGCAGAAAAACAGAGGACGGGGAAAGTGAGTCCACCTTCATCCATCTCTTTGTATAACTTCAAGAAGAAAACACAACAGACTGACTCTCTTCAGTTGGACGAGATGATTGACACCACTCTGGTGTCTGCTTGACAGATACTAGGTAGAGCTGATGGAGAAGCAAAAAATATCATATTGCAATTATGGGGGCAGATATTGTGATTGTAATCACAGTGTGAATCATCACTTCTCATTTCTCCTGATACAGCTCTGGAAAAAAATTAAGAAAATTAAGAGACCACTCCCAAAATGATCAGTTTCTCTGGTTTTACTACTTATAGGTATGTGTTTGAGTAAAATTAACATTTTTGTTTTATTCTATCAACTGCTGACAACATTTCTCCCAAAATTTAAATAAATATATTGTCATTTAAAGCTTTTGTTGGCTGAAAATGATAACTAGTCAAAATAACAAAAAATATCAAGTCTTTTCAGACCTTGAATAATAATGAAAACATGTTCATATTTATTCCTAAACACCACAGCAAGAATATTTTGACTCAGGAAGAGTTTATAAATGAGTTTTTTGTGGGATAATGTCAATGTTTAATTCCAGCAGTGGTTTTTATAATCCTCCCTGCAGCTGTGAGACTCCACAACAGGCACCGCTCTCGGTACCATGACTGTCATAGATGTAGAGATGCTTTTAAGAAACATTTGTGAAAGTGGTCTCTTAATTTTTTTCCAGAGCTGTATATATTGATGATGCAATGTCTGTTGGGTTTTTACCAAACACATGTGTCCCTCTTCGTTTTGAGAATATCATTTGTTGTCCTGGGCAACTCTATAGCAACACAACACTTCTGGTACCGACAAACACACGAAGACTCTGTGGCACAACATTATCTAAGGTTTATTATTACCTTTTACCTTAAACACTGCAGCTCCTGCAATTTCGATACTGTAACAGAAATAGTGTGATTTCTGTTACGTTGTGATCTCACATGAAGCTGAAGCTGCTGCACTCGACGCACTTCGAGGCTGGTGGAGTCAGGAATTGCACTGCCGACCTTTTGATTAGCAGACGACCCACTCTACCCCCTGAACCGCGGCCACCACATTTATAAATTAGATATGAAATTCGGGGTTTATATGAAAAAGCAAAAGCTGCAGAGAAACTCAAAGGTCATCATCCACACATATTGTGTCAAAACACACACTCACGCACAGCTCATTTCTGCGTGCTCCCTGTATGTTGGAGTGAACAGAAAACTGCAATTACTGACACAGTATGGCATCAGCATATGCTCCACCAACTAAGTCTACCTAATATTATCAAAAGTGAAGCCTCATCATATTAATGATGCAACATTTTAAAAGGCGGTGTAAGCAGAAATCAAAAGCAGAGGTCATGTGGGACTCCTTACAGTGTTCATCAAGTTTGTCAAAAGCACTCCTGCGTGTTTGTGTGGGAGCAGTGTTTCAAGTCACAGGCTGGATCTGGTTTAGCTTCGTCAGCAGAGCTTTGATATAATGAGGTTGACCCCCTGCCCACTCCCTACGCTCCTGTGCAGGTAGGTTGTCATTAGAGGCTTAATTCAAAATGTCTTGACCACAGGAGCTGTCACTGTGCCTGGAGCTCTGATTTTTCTATTTGCTGCCATTAGAATAATAAACCAGCATGCTCATTTTTAAATATGACAATTTACAACACTGACAGGACTAACACACTTTAAGCATTAGAGGTTAAACAATATATGTTTGTGTGTGTGTGTGTGTGAACGCTGAGCCTGCTGGCGTGTACCTGCGTCCTTTACTGTGCTGCACAGCCTGGCAGGCGGTCTGGGTGAAGACGATGCCCTGCAGCTCCCTAAACTCCAAGATCTCCAAGTAGTCGACGACCACGCCGGCATCAGGCACCACATAGTGGGTCAGGTCTCCCGGCAGCACCTTCCCATCTGGTTTTAAAGTAAACAGGGAAAGATGTCTGAGATTTTGCCCCTCGGTCTATTGCTACTAGATCAACTTTAATGCAAAGGGCAAAACATTTTTTCATAAAAAAAATTGTGCCACATTTTTAGTTTTTGCCTTTGTGCTGTTTTGTGCAGCAGGTGAATCTTTGTCATGGATGACGATTCCAGACTAACTTTCAGACAAAAGGAATCATCAAGCATCTTAAGCCTGTAATTAAGTGTCACTGCTGTCAACTACAACACACAGGTAGAGAATAAGTCCACTGTAAAGTTGAATTGTGAAGATGTAATCATATCAATACACCAGGACATGGCAAACCACCAGTGCAAGTTTATAACAGATGATGAGCAGAGCAATAGTCGGTCTAACTAGTCTTTACATTAATATTAGAGGCTGGTGTTAGGGCAGACAGCTGCACACATCCAAAAATCCAGAAATCTATCCATCTATCATACAAAAACAACAAGCACCATGGGACTGCTTAACTTTAGGTGATTCCTCTGTTAAAAAAAATCCACATCTCTCCCTCTGTTTTGCTTAAAAACCGTGCAACTGTATGCACTGACTGATTATTATTATTCCAACAGCTTTGGCAGTGGCACACACTGTACAGTAGAACAGGGCTGGGCCAAATGCAGACCTCTGAATGAGATTTTAAACTTTGTATCAAAATGCATAATCCACAAAAGATACTACAGGCAACAATGCAAATCAATTTGCTGTGGAAATTGCAGTCTAGCATGCTGACTACGTTTTTCAGCCAGGACAGAGTAACAAGAAACTGCTGTAAGTTTATTTAACTTAGCTTGCTAATGGAGATATAACATCTGCATTCAAATATCAGCCCCAAAACAAACCTAACTAAAGAAAATATTCAAAAATAAAGCTCCGTTTGAATGAAATCAGATCAAATTGACCAGGGATCATAAAACTGAACCAACAATACAAGCAAAACAACATGAATTTAAGCCGATGGCTATAGTTAGCCGATTTTCACGTCAGCTGGTAGCTACAGTGGTAGCTGCAGTGTGTTCATATGGTGTGTAGGAGCTCCATTGTAACGTTACAGGTGAATAAAGGGTTGTTTTGTGTGTGTGTAGCAGCGGGCTGTACCGTTCACACAGTCCGCCTGACACACACTGCTGAAGCAGGGAACTCGCTCCCGCAGATAATGTTCCCGGACCACACGGACCTTCCGGCCCCGGCAGCTCTTCAGATGTAGAATCCTCTCGGTCTTTATCATCTTTAAGACCCAGGGACGAGTCCCGTTGATTCGCCTCTTCGCCTCAATCACTTGTTCTGTCCTAACGCGGGAAAACCGTGGAAAACACACTTGTAAACACTGCGAACTTCAGGGAAGTGTGGCTCTGTGTCAAACCCGCTGACGTCATGACGTCCGTGCCATGCTACATTCAAGTGTTGTCGGAAACGCATTTAAGGCGGGATTGTTCTAAAAATGTGTGAAAAATACCATAATACATCCATGGAAAATACACTATAAAGTATACCCCCAGCAGCCGGCATCGCAACAGACGTATTAGGTCATGATAACTTCTGTATTTTGACTATTCAAACCTCCATATTTGTCTTTGTTTGATATGTCAAGAGACTTTTGGTTAAGTAACCATTAACTTACCATGGACAGCTCCTACCAGGATTGCTCTGTTCGCGAAACGTAATCCCACCAGCACCATGGACCAGCACCACCATACCTTCGGACGTCTCTATTTTTTTGTTTCAAAAAAAGAAAGAAAAAAATCCAGGTAGATTCAAGATGGCGCCAGGTGTTCTTTTCCTTGACATCACCGCCGAAATACGCAACACCACGGCTTATGTGTGTCCATTTCTAGTTCGTGTGTAAAGCATAAACTGTGGGAAAAAAGTTGTAAAGTTGGTTTGACGAACAAATCCCAAACAAAAAACTGTCAGGGACTCCAAGTAGCTAACTATGTAGCTATAAGCTAGCTAATTGTCCGACGGGCACCGAACGGTAACGATGTTTAGCTTTTACCAAAGGGACAAAACTAAAGTCAAAACATGTCGTCAGTTGTTGGACATCACGACAATAGGAGGCTGAAGACTGGGGCAGTCCTTTCTACTCTGACATGTAAGTAATTTTAGTTTTTTAAATTTGTCATCATTAGCTAACATTAAACCTAAATTAGCTAACGGTTGTCTGCCACCTACACATCAAAACGACCAATCTTCAAACATAAAGGGTGGATTTTTCCCCCTTCTCTAAATTATTCAAAGTTGTGTTTTGTATTTAATTTATTCATTGGGGTTTGTATGGAGTGGCGCAAAGAGGACTGGGTAGCCTAATATAAGCCATTTCCCCACAAACCGTCAGCGGCGGTGATGTGGGGTGAGTCATCTCGCTGCCTGTGTTGCTCTTTGGCTGCGCTGTGCGGAGCAGCTGCAGCAGAGCAGCAGCAGAGAGTTAGTAACTACACCGACACGGACCATGATAGGACTTTACTTATGTTTCTGGATCCACATTGTTCAGACAAAATATCTATTTTATTTTATTTTTTTTAAAACAATTTCTTGCTCATCTCCTATCAGGCCTTTTCTTTTAAAAGCACAGTTATTTGCACGCCGTTCACTAGAATGAACTTTATTTAGGACGCATCCCTCCTGCAGGTAAGCCTCACAGTTGTTACTGGTGACACTGTCATGTTTTGTCACTTATTCTTTCACTTGCAATTGTTTATTTATAATGTGACACAGAGGAAGAATGATTTAATCGTGATTTTGTAATCTGGATATTTTTAAAATGTGTGTGCAGGCTATGTATTTACATTAGCATTCATATTATTTTTTGAGTAGGCTACCTCTTGGCCGTGATATCCGTTTATCCACTGCTTAAGTTTATAACAAGATAATATTAATTGGGTTTTCACCACCTATATAAATGTGTCTGTGTCTGGTACTGTAGCCTATGTATTCCTACCTTAATCTTAAAATGCGAAACCCTTCAACATCTGGGCAAATGGGCAAAATTGAAATCAGTGCCACTTGAGAAAAATCAAATGTAATGCTATTAGAGGGTAAGGGTAAGTTCAGCTGTAATATAACATGACATGTGGTTGGGAGATCCTGTCACTTGTAGTCATACTACTGGGATTTATTTATAGTGTCACTGTAGTTGCTCTGTGTTTCTCTGTCTTTGAGACTGGCTTGCCTCAAAAAGTTTTTTTTTCCGACTAACTCATTTTTATGAAACTGCTGTCTTGACAAGAAATCACTGTGGGTTTCAGTCTCTTCACTTTATTGTGCAGCTCTCCGGTCCCAGAGCTCTGCTGTGTGTGTGTGTGTGTATGTGTGTTTTCTTTTTTTACTCCAGTCATCTAATCGGGATGTAGTCGACCTTGGCCGATGGGTGAATGCAATTAACTGTATTCAAGTAGCTGGTGTAGGACAAAAAAAAAAACAACCCAGTGAGCTGCCGCCAAAAACTACAAGGAGTGATTGTGGCTTCTGATGGCAGAAAGCTGTTGGTGTTTACCAAGTTTATTTTACAGTCAGAAGTGTGGACATTGATCAGAGGATTTATTGTAAATTAGATGCATAAAGATGATCATTGCTGTTGTAGTGTTTCTCCTGCTTCCCCAAGGCCACACAACACCCGGACTTTACACAGGGACTCACACGGTGTCAGCACTAGATGGCGATATTGAGCAAGACAGAGCTGCGTTTCTGTTCTGTCCATAGGTACTGTCATTCATGTGAGTACAGTGCGGAGGGTTCAAGCGATGTTCTCTTTCTTAGAGGATGACATGAGGTAGTTCAGATATTGAACATGAAATAAAGAATTGCTTTCGATGACCTGAGCATGTGAAGCTCAAAGCCGGATGACAGAGCAAAGCAAGGCTGTACAGAGCAGAGAGGATAGACGGAGAGAGAAACTGAAAGAGAAACATGCCATTCAATCTCTTGTGTGTTCTCCACTCAAGTAGCTCCATTTATTGTGTTGCTATAGTCAGAGAGTGTGTGCGGTGCAATATGTCTCAGAGACGCTTGTCACAAACGTGCCCCTCGCAATAATAGTAATGCAGCCTTTGACGACTCCCGAGCTCTTACTTTAATTAAATGTGTTTTACTTTTTAAGATGATGCTGAGTGGGTGGCTGAAGTGGTGCTGCTGGTGGGTCAACGGTTCAGTTAAAGAATCATTTCAGGGCCTTCAAGTTGCCAGGAGTGTGTGTCTGTGTGTGTGTTCGTGTGTCTGTGAGTGTGGTGGAGAGATGAGAAAAAAAGGTTGAAAGAGATGTAAAGTACAAAAGCTGCAATTACCTATAGAAATGAAACAGACACACAGAGAAAGTAAATGAGAGTGATGGCAGGTGGCCGCAGTGTCTCCGAGGAGCAGACCTGAGACTCAGGATCGCTGAAGCACATGCATCTACTTGAAGTGAGATGAAGCAGAGAGGAAGGTGATGTGCATTTGAATGTATTTGAAAGTTTTTAATCATCAGTGCAGCGAATGGTTAACGACAAAAAAATGAATAAAGTTAATATAAAACCTACACAAAAAGAAAGACCCACAACAACCCAACACAAACTTAAAGTGAACAATCAAATAATGGTTACCATAGCCACTGCGCTACACTGCTGCATGTGTCTGATGCATGCCTCTCAAAATAATATTTTTTCCACAAAAATATAAGTCCAACATACACAGAATATTATTTATTCATTTTTTGACTAGCTGTTCACCACCGACCCAGAAAGGGTCCACAACCCACTCAGTTTGTATAATACAATACAAGTACAAGTATACAAAATTTATTATTGCATAAAAATAATATGACGAAATGCTGCTGTTGTAGTTAAACAGAATAGGCACCAGCGTCCTAATATGAGCTGTGGAAGAATGAAACAGAAGTGACCAGAGGCTGTTGGAGAAAATTAAGACTAGAATGTGAAAAAATAAATGGACAGGCTTTCTTTTGGAAGAATTGCATATATCTAATCATGATTTGAACACTCTTCAGTATTTTAGCTAATTATTTGCTGTTTCAGTAATGATGGAGTCTCAGAATCTGCTCTCGAGCTCATATGAAAACAACACTTCAATTGCTCTGCGAGCCACATCTTAATAATTGTTCCCCGCGCTCTCCTGCACTTGTGATTTAGCCCTTTAACGGTAAACATAATTCCAATCACTGTTTAAAGAATAACAGGCTGTTGAGGGCAGAGTATTGAAGTGTGTCGCCAGCAGAAAATGGTTCCTCCAGGCCAGCAACCAGCCCATGCATACAAACCAAGCAGACCACAACACAAAGCCATTAAACACCTGATTTGGTGGAGAATACAGGGGGAATATTGGAGCAAGCGGTGCTTGGCCCCTCCGGGCTTTTGTCGGCACATAGGAGGCGTTTTTGTCCATGAAATTCAATGATGTATGTGCAGAGAGTTGGAAGTACTGTTTATCAGACTCCCAACACATTAAACTGGACTTTTTCCCATTTCCATTCCTTTTTCATTCCAAAATGTTTTTCATATTCATGCTCATTTTGGAGAAAAAAAAAGGCCGCCTGGAGCACGTCAGGCAATATTTGCAAAAGATAAACGGTTCCGAGCACAAAGAAATGTTCTATTTCATATCCAAATGTCTTGGGAGGATTCAAAACTAAGCTGGAGTGTGCTTTATATTGATGCCATACCTTTGAATGAAAATCATTTAACATTCATAAACACATTGTGTTTGTTTTTTATTATAAGATAATTGAAACCATCTGAATTAACAAATCATTTACCAGATAACACAGTAAAGATCAGGGATAATACAGCTGGACATCGACTGCATGTAACAGCTGATGGTGAATAGATTTGGCTCTCTGTCAAAGTTTGAAATGTGTCCGTCCATTTCAGTCTGGACGGACTGTTATTCTCGGCAGAGGCAGCAGCAGCCACCAATGTGTTTCCAGTCTGCTGAACTCTTTCAACTGGGAATCCTCCATGTTTCAGTCAGATCAATACATGTAATCAGTGTTGATAAATGGGAGAACGCCGGCTGTTGTTTCTCAAGGACGTGTTATATTGGAGTTCCCAGCGCCTGCAGCAAGCTGCGTCTGCACAGCAAGCTGCGTCTGCACAGCAAGTTTTACCCCAACCTCTTACGCCTCATTATCTAGCATGAGATGGGGGGGGAAAAACTACCAGTAATAGCAAGCAGCTTCCGGGCAGGGCTCCAGCGTGCGACCTAATAGGTCGCATATGCGACTTAATTTCTTAAGGTGCGAGTTAAAATTTAATTAGGTCGCTCCAGTGCTACTTGCAGGAGGACGAGTGAAAAAGTTTTTCCCCATTTTAAATAGCTTCCGTTTCAAAGTAAAACAAATAAATAGATGAACTTGCACTGTGTCTGCACTGTGTCCGCCTCTCTCTCCCTTCACACACCCACACAGCAGCAGCAGGCAGGTAGCCTCCACCCCCCGCCCCCCACCGCTACATGCACAGCGCTAGACGCTACAATGTTGCCGTCTTATTATTAGCCATTAGCCGCAGCTAGTTAATGTTAACCATATCAGGCATGCTAATCTATTGATTAGGCTACGGTGACCAAACGTCCTCTTTCGCACGGACACGTCCACTTTTCACGTCGTGTCCGGGGCGTCCGGGTTTGTTTTTTTTAATGAACTCATAAACATGTCCGCGGTGTTGTTTTTAACGGGACCGCGAACCGTGACGGATTAAATGACTAGACACCGGGGCTGAAGTCCGGACCGGCGTGACCCGACTTCATTCTCGGTCTACTCCTACCGGCCCGTTGAGCTAACTTAATGTAGGAGCCTATACAGAAGCATGGTGATGTAGGAGTTCAGAGGAACAGACAGCAGCCCACTGCTTCACAGCAGTTACAGTAAAGACGCAACTCTAGAGTGAGTGAGTGAGTGAGTGAGTGAGTGAGAACCCCCCCCCCCCCCCTCCTTGAGAGCAGACAGTAAAGAAGCAGCTGTGTGTGAGTGAAGGAGATCAGTGATTTTTTTTTTTTATCCATTTAGTATCGAAAATGGTATTGAGTAGGCCTATTGAATATTTTCCTGATCCATATTGAGTTGAACATTTTAGTAGGGTGACCATGATAGTGACAACCTTAGTGCCAGGAACTGTCCATCTGATTGGCTCTGGACAACTGCAGTGTCAGAAGGTCAGAATAGAGAAGTTGTTGTCATGAGGGGCTGAGAGATGATGGAGACCAGTATCGATGGAGAAGGGACGCCCTGCTTCCGGGTGTAATGTGATTTAATCTTTGGGAGTTTCAACCTCTCAAGAGCAGACTCTGCAACATCAGGCAAGTCAGTTGACCTCAGCCACTTCATAACTCTAAAATACCGTAAATTGATGAGCTTCTGAAAATGCAAAATAAAGTGCTGCTTGGACTGACAGTTGTGTCACTGTATGGTCAGTCTTGTTTCTGTCTTTGCCTGTTTTTGGATTAGCTAAGAGTTTGGTGTGGTCAGGCACCGGCAAGATGGCGGTGGCAGAACATCGAGCACAGCATAAATGCTCCACGGACCAGGCGACTCATTTTGGTTTGGCGTTTGTAGTGCTTCTCTGTAGTATAGCAATATTTGAATAACAGAACGATTATCTTATCAAAAAATTACTTTGGTAGAAGTTAAAGTCACCCCTTAGAATTATGTAGGTAAAAATCTCCCTCAATTATCTGATATTTACTGTACTTTAGTATTCAAAAGTAATTTTCTGATAGTAAATGTACTTAAGTATTGGATGTAAAAGGGCCATCTGCCTATTATATCTTTGGAAACAGAAAGGGATTACGTCACCCGCTGGAATTGGTGCATTAACTTGCAGTCCAGAGCACTGATTCACCAAACCAGTTTTCATGCAGTCTATACAAATTTCCTCAGATTTTATTTCATAATAATGAGTAAGAAAGATGTTTAGGAGAAATATTATAATATTATATGTGTAAGTAAAAGTTGTCAGATATATAAAGTAAAATGTATGAAAATTTTACTTAAAAGGATAGTTCACCCAAAATTCAAATTGCACTCATTATCTACTCACCCTCATGTCAACTAAGGGCTGGGAGAAGTTATCCGTGGCTTACAGGGGGTCTCGGCCTAGCATGATGTAACGGTTGCAAATGGATACCAACTGTCTTCGTAACAAAAAGACACACCAAAAAACATCCAAATACCTCCATGCTGCTTGTATGTAAGCCCCAAAATGCGGAATTGTTCCGAAAAAAATTAAATAAGTCTATATTTCAAGCTTGTTTGTAGCGGAAGCTCTTCTTCCTGTAACTTCCGCGTAACTCCGAGAAGCCACGGATAACTCTGAAACTTCTCCCAGCTCTTAGTCGACATGAGGGTGAGCAGATAATGAGTGAAATTTCAATTTTGAGTGAACTATCCCTTTAAGTACATTAACAGTGCTTTGTACGAATACAATACTGATGATAACTATGTAGGGCCACAGCTTTGACAACCTCTGACAAACAGCTATGCCACCCATTCGAGGCCATTTTACATCAAAATGTCACAAAGTTAGACATAGAGGAGGATTTCCAGTTACGTAAAAATGACTCTACAACCACGAACTACTGTTAGAGTTTCTTGTCCCTAAATGGTTTTTCTTGCATTTCTTTCTCAGCTGCTCATATGTTATGTTTATGATGTCAGGGATGGAGATGAAAATGAAGCACCTTATTTATGGTCTAGCTGAAACAGCTGAGGACAGTTGTGTGTGCGTGTGATGTGTTTGTGTGTGTGAGGAGGGGTGTGTTATGAATTATGGAGAGACTTTGTCAAGAAGTTTGAACCCTCTTCTCATGCTCAGAATGAGGCAATGGCAAAACATCAGTCATGAAATTCAAATAGCTCATAAGGTGGAGGTAAAAGGGAGAGACCATTAAGGCCAGCAACCCATGGGCTCTCAGCATCTTATTCATCCGGCAACAAAGGCCGGGTGGAGGAGAGAGGAAAAAAGAAAAGGAAGAAAAGCAACATGAAAGACCTTTAAGTGGTTCTGCCTGGTGGGTACTCAGGAGTGGACAGGAGGGAGGATGATGGAGCTGACCATTACAAAACACGAATGCTCTCCTCAGGGCAAATGGATAAGTAACACATTATACATAAGCCAGACAGGGGCTTCAGCATGTGGCTGCTGCACAGAGCGACAGGGCTTTAGTTACAGAGCTGGTGTTCCAGCAGCGGCCACTGATGGAATGGCCACTGAGGTATCAGGGGCTGTTTTCTGGCAGGTTGATGGATGTGATGGAGGTTTCTCTATGTATGTTTGCTTGTGGGGGTGTTACACCAAAGCTGGGTGATGATAAAAAATTTAACACGCCAGATTTTTATTTGTTTCTTAAAACAAAACGACATGTTTTTGGCCTACCGGCACTATGTCTTTGGCAACATGAAACACCACCACATCATCTCGTTCTTCTCATACGGGACACTGTAGGAAAATGATTCTAATTTTAGCTGCTTCTTGATAGCAGTAGTTCGCCCAATTCCAATTCTATTTTTCATCTCTAGTGTTGGGTGATCTTGACATTCTCAGATCGTCCGACCGGAGCAACCGGAACGTTTCACGTGTTCGGTCGACGGGGGGGTGGCGGCAGTGTGTGAGTTTCACTTTTACCGTGCGCTGCTGTCATGCATGCGCGCTTCTCTGCCTCGCTCTCTCTCTTTTTGTGTGAGGGCTAATAACAGAGAAAGAGCGCTATGATCAATGAACGAGACGATAACCAGCTAAACGTGTTTCCTCAAATTTGAGGCGGAGTGGCCGCTCTGTTTACCACAGAGATTTTGTGTGCGGTCATATGACTACCTGGCTCCGTCTGATTGGACGTTGCCAGTGGCTGCATTTGATTGGTGAAACACTGTCATTTGACAGAGTATCTGTTTGGCCAAGACAGCTTCATTAAAACAAAACAAACAGATTTGACACTTTGGATCGGCAGATTTGAAAACAAAACAGTGATCTGCCAATCGGCAGAAAGTCAACCCCTACCAATTGGGACACCACTTCAACAGTCACATACGTCATCAGTAGTCTCTGCTGGCTTTCACATAAGCAGACGTGACAAGCTTTTGCCACAAATCCTGTATTCAAAACCACGCTAACTTAATAAAATAAAATTTAATTAAGATTGATCGGTTCATTTTAAAACATTTATTTATTGATGTAAGTGTGGTCACTTTTATTTCAAACAAATTAATGCGACTGCCACAATAGTTACATTTCATCAGAGACCAGCATTTATCTCCTAATAAGAATGTAACTACCCGGCGGTAAACCTTTAAAAACCTGCGAGTAAGTTAAATGGCGATCGTCTTTTCTACTGGGAGGTTGGCCGGCTGACAAGCTCTCTGGGCGGGGTGGTGTCTCCGTAACGAGCCGCTGATCTGCTCCACAGCTGGAGGCTCCACCGTGGAGCTTCACTTCTCCGAAAAACATTGGAGCAAACATCTAAGCAACCGTCATTTGGATAAACCAACCGCACATTGGGGATCTAAACAGCTACTTTCTCGCATGAAAAAATATTAAAACTTAAAGGATCCATCACCTGGTATTTATATTTGTTTCAGGTGTTGAAGGGGTCTTAAATTCAAAATTTTGAGAAACAATATGCAACATTCACCTTTATTTACCCCCATTTGTGTACCCAATTTTGCTCTCGCGAGAAAAATACGCGATCTGGTTTCACAGAGGTTCATTGAAAAAAAAAATTCCATGCATTTACCGCAACCATGGAAACGTAAATATAAAATTCCACCGGAAGAGCAAAACTACGTTTTTGTCGTTCAGTAAAAGGTGCATAAATAAATGAAATGCAATGCAGGCTGATCGATTCATTGTAAAACATGTATTTATTGATGTAAATGTGGTGATGTCTGTACAGGCTACAGAGCCCCTGGCAGCTCTGCTTCGCTGTCCAATAGTCTAAGTTACACACACACGTAGCTTCACTTTTCATTCATTCAAACTGCCACAATGGTTAGTTTTCATCCATGAGACCGGCATTATATCCTAAAAAGAAGCTAACCAGCCGATGGTAAACTTCTGAAAGCCTGCGGGTAAGTTAATTAACGATTGTTTTGTCCAGACGGCTGAGCACGACAGACCGGCTGGCTGCCTCAGTTGCCACAAATCGTTTGGATCTAAACAGTTATTTTCTCACATCAAAACATAGTAAAACGAGACGTAATAATAGCGCTACAGTAGGAAATAAAACAGCGTTTTGCCTGTTTCACAGCTACCGCTGCTGCCGCGTACGGAGTAGTTCGATAGTTCTCCCCCTCCTCCTCGGCTTCCAAGTTCTATGCTCGGCTTCCTGGTGACGTCGACGAGAAGCCCAATCAGAAATCGCGTGTTTTTCCTCTGCTGGTGAATTAAAGGGGAGGAGGCGAGAGTGAAGGTCTTTGCCCGGAAAACTTTTCAGCTATCATCAGTGATAGAGAAGATTGAGTTATACATGCAATAACCTGAAAAAAAGTGATTTTCAGGTGATGGATCCTTTAACAAAATGACGTAATAACAGCGCTAGGGTGAGAAATAAAACAGCTGCCGGTTGCCGCAAGATGCATTCTGGGAAACTTCATAGCCCACGGTCATAGCCCTCGGTTTGTAGTATGCTCCTGACAAATCTCAGTTTCGAGGGCGAGATAGCTACCACTTTCAAGTGAACACGCAAAATGAAGGGTTAGGGCCAAGTGCTAGGGCTAGAATTGGGAGGCGGGAGAATTGGAATTCACCCGTTGTCTTCTAGGGGAGAGTGGGGCGGCGGCGGTGGCGACGACGACCGGAGGGGAACCGTAAGTTTCGCTTTTACCTACCTCGTCTCTCCCTCGACGCAGAGGGCAGGGGGGGGCAGTGTTTCGTACCCGTGCAGGGAAGTTACATAGGTTTCAGCCGACATGACCCCGCTCAGACTGTGGCGGCAGCACCATTCATCCTATTAACCATTTTTGTACCATTGCAATGAGTCTGGAAACATTATTTTAAGGCTGAAAAACTCTGCAATGTTACTTTAACATTCAAATGACAGATAGAACCAGTTAGATAGTCTGGGGTCAGATTGTAGGCCCCAACAATGGTGACCATTTTGATCAAAAGTCCTCTTGGAATGTGACTAAAACTGAGTTAATTAACCAATAAAGAAGTGAGCTGACTGAGAGCACGTAGCATAACAAAGCAGTGTGGCTACAGATCATTGATCATGCAAGATTTCTGGCTTGGGGGACGAGATTCTAGTGTAAATCTTTGTGTGTGGAGTGCTCACAGTCTCACTCTTGGATTATTATAATACAGCATTTTTACCCCATCACTCCCATTGTAGAAAAAACGACTTCTCTTAGAAATTCAGGTTAATTTTCAGCCAGCATCATCACATGGTTTTATGTGTTGGTAGTTCATCATCATGTATCATAGAAGTTTTTCTACCTGAATCAATTTGCTTTGGCGCAACAGTTTAAGTTGACACCAAGAAAATTTACTTTTACATGCAAAAATCATATTTTTGTGGAAAAAAAATGCTTTCCACAGCATCATGAAGTTCTCTTCTTCATGACCATGGGGAAATGGAAGGGGCTTGAAAACATAATGGTCACATGACCAAAAATGTGTTCTGTTTTCTAGATACAGGGGGTATCTCACATCACTCAGTGTCTCACATTACCCCACTCTCCCCTACGGCGGTCAGTGCCACAAGTTCCTCCCACTCAGCTAGTGCCTCTGTCTGATGCTGAGTAGAGATGCACCGATCCAATCCGATACCGGGGCTGAGTGTATCGCCCGATACCGATCCGATACTACTGTTGAATGAATGAACCGTATACCTTGCCATGTGAGTGAAAGCATCAGGTTTGACAACATATAGCCTTTATCTGATCGGCGGCTGAACCTCCGTCATCATCCCAGGGAGAAACTGATCTGATGAAGTTACCTGCAGCTCTCTGGAGATTTACCGCTGGCTGATACACTGTAACTCTCTGGCAGATAGATGTTGTTTTTTCTACAACCGTGCAGCCACATTAGTATGTTTGAATGTAAAATGAAGCTTCATGTTTGTATTGGACAGAAGAGCAGCGCTGCCTCGGGGCTCTGTATGTACAGAAATCACCACATTTTCATCAATAAATGTTTTAAAATGAACAGAAAGTTTTATTAAGCGCCACAATTTGCATAGCAAACACAGAGACAATGGGGTGCGTTATTTTGGTTTTCCGAAATGGAAAAGATTGGAGGGAGAGCAGCATCAGTCGGCCAGTAGCTCGTAGTAGTCTATATCAGTAATATCTTGGATCTTATCCAAATTCCCTATCTTAGCGGATCCTTTTTTTTCTTCTTTAATCTTGATTTACACGGCTCTTCGTGGTCCAAACCACAGTCTATGGCTTAAGCACTGCTGTCGCCCATTGCACCCGGCAGCTTGTAAGTTCAAAATGGCGTGGCCTCCCAAATAGGTCATGTGACACCATGGTAACATGACATATGCCCTCATTCCTAATTAATCTCGAAGGTTCACCATTTGTAAAGTGAAAAACATGATGGATCCAGCCCAGGGTGTCACATGAGAATTTTTGTTGGTTTCCACGAGCATGATCAATTCAGGAAATTTTGGAAGGCTGTTTTTCATTGCTTTCTGACATGTCATATACTAAAAAACTCGTCAAGAATTAAATAACTGACAGATGAATCAATATGGCCCCAGGCAGAACATGAATCCTTCCTGCACTGTGACATCAGGACAAACAGCACTATGATGATTAGGCCTAATATTTGAATTGTTTGGTCATTACAGTTTCCTGTCGTCTCTAAGGTTTGTTTGACCAGCAGGCCCAAGATCTTCAGGTTCCATCATATGAATTTTTCATATAAATTTAGTAGAGCGTTCAAATGCTATAAAAAGTCTTTTTCACCCATCAACAGCCTGTAATGGCTGAATGGATCATGATGTTCATATCTTGGGAGCAAAGTCAGATCTGGCACAATGACGTCACAACTCCTCAAGATTTCCCGTGATGCATCTCAGACAGGGAAGGAACCGGGAAAAGATTGAAGTTGATGGATGGGCCAGCACTGCTTTGCATCTAATTTGTATGGGCTACAACAAATGACTGTTTCATAGGTTGATCATTTTCTTCAATGAATCAATCAGTGGTTCTTTTAATAACATGAAAAGGACCTGCTGACACCTTGTTTTGTCCTGCTCAACCAACGGTCTGAATCTCAAAGACACTCCGTTAAATACAAGCACCATTAATGTGACAAGCAAACATTTGGCATTATTCTACCAATGTTGAAAATGATGAATAGTTGTAATGTAATTTCCTGCAGATTGACTGATCTACTAGCTGCAGCTCTACCAAGGCCAGTGTCAATGGTGATGATATTGCGTGACAGAGAGCACCCGCATTATTGGCATAGTTTTCTAACGGTCAGATGAACAGATGGTGTTGTCCTTGGTTTGGTCTGGAGGGTTGTGATCTTTAAACTGGATGAAATGGATCGTCTGTCCCAGAAATCATCCACCAAAATCAATAGGTAAATACATCAGTGGTGGAAAATGGGTCGCAATGTGCAGATGAATGTTTCATCCAAATATACCAAATCCTGTGGTTTCAGGAGACGGTTTCTTTAATGGAAACTAGTTTTATTAGCATTGAACCTGGTTGGAGTGGCAATAACAAGGACACTGATTTTGGAGCAAGATGTTTTCTCTTTATTCTTTTAACACTAGAACCGCCGTGAGGTCATTTTGACCTCTCTCGCTTCTTAAAATGCGCGTAACTCTGTTTGCGTAAAAACCCTAGGTCTCCCAGTTGGTGACTTTTCCTAAAAGTGTGTTCTACATCATCTTATGTAACTGCTTTTCTGTGATTCTGATATAAAAGAGAGCGAAGTAGGAGTAAAAAGAGAGATAAAAACAACACCGCGGACTTACCTAGAACCGCCAAGAGGTCATTTTGACCTCCATTCACTCTAATGCAAAAATGCTAAATGGACTGCATTTATATAGCCATATATATTATAAACCCTGCCAGACACACAGTTCAAAAGACTTTATGGTAATACTTGACATTCATATACACACACATACTTTACCAAAAATAACAATAGTTGTTGCTAGGCAACCAATATAGATGACTCTTCATTTTTCTACTGTTCGAATAGTGTGTGTACATAAAAATGTATAAAATTGATTTTCCAATCATTGCAATCTGGGCTACATAATTTCCATTTAGTCACTCAGTTTGCCACTTAGTTAGCTATAGTTAGTTATTTAGTTAGTTTGTCATTTTGACCTCATCCCACAACACAACACGAGGTCTGATACTAGAAAGTTGTCAAACAGTTAAAACAGGTCAAACAGATAAAAAACTAATATTACTCATAAACATTGAACATAACAATGACAATCCCTTGCTCTCATGAGACCTGCTGACACCTTGTTTTGTCCTGCTCTCCCAATGGACATGAATTCAAAAATTTGAAACAATTTTGAAAATTTTTACATACACACACTGTTCGAAAATAGAAAAATAAAGAGATTCTGATCTATATTGGTTGCCTAGCAACCACTTTTGTTATTTTTTGTAAAATATGTGTATGTATATGAATGTGAAGCATTACTATAAAGTGTTTTGAACTGTGTGTCTGGCTGGGTTTATAATATATATGGCTACATAAATGCAGTCCATTTACCATTTTTGCATTAGAGTGAATGGAGGTCAAAATGACCTCTTGGCGGTTCTAGGTATACATGGAATGTTGGCTGTTCTAGTGTTAAATATTATTTTTGCAGCAATGCTGAGTTGCTTTGTGTTGTGTTGGAGGAAGAAATCTGAAGAGACAATAGGAGATTATACCAAAAAAACACAATTATTTTTTTATAGAAAATGTGTTCTATATTTTTTCAGTTTGGGTGAATTGAGTTATAGTGTAAGTGAGGGAGTGAGACGTTGCATGATGTGAATTTGCAGATTGATCTGGTATCTGACGGAGCTGAATCTGATCCTGGCTGAATTTTCTAGAGCTTAAATCAATAATGTTGTTTATAAATTATATATCATGATATGATGGAGCCTGTTCTCACTGCTCTGTCGAGACATATTACAGCCTTGTCGATCCATCGCTGTTTACCTGACTGAGTTAATTATTTCGCTTTGTGCTCAGTCAATTAACTGTTTAGTGGATTAACAGAAAGTGAATTGCCTATTATCCAGATAACCAAATAAAGTTTTATTTGTTTTCAAGTAGAATTATGAAACCAAAATAAAAACTTCTGCTAAGATTTACAATTAAGTTCATTAATCAGAGACACTGAAAAAGGTAAGATTATCAGCTGTCTTCAATTGTTTTGAGTCTTTGAATCTCAGATGTCAGTGAGGAAGCTTAAATCACTCTGCCGTCTTCACACATCTTCCTGCTGTGCATGGTGCATTTGGTGTTGATCAAATTTTTTTAATCAACCTAAGCTGCAAGAGAAAAAAAAATCTATGCAGTTGAAATTCTCAGTCACTCAGTTCGGTTCGTTTCACACCTCAGTGTGTGTCTGTGCCTCTGTTGTTGGTGTGCAGCAGGTCTGTTGGACTGTAATAAGATGTGGACAACAGTTGCATGACAACAAATTTAACCCTGTGACAGGCTGAAAAGGTTTTAGAAACAGCCACATGTGATTCTTTCACTAAAGACAACCTCCACTCTGCTGCAGCAATTTGATATTTTACAAAAACATCATGAAAACAATAATTGAATGAAATACAAAATTCCGGTCTGTGCTCCGGCTGCAATTTCAAACCAGTAAAAAACACGTAGTTTCCGAGTTGTTTCAGGCAGTCCCCTAACTGTGGGACTCATCAGGCTCCCTGGTCTATAAATCAAGTAGCATATCTGAACACAACAGTGGAGTAATCACAGTCACCAAAAAACCCTGAAATGGTGGCAGCTGGGAATTTGAGTGAGAGTTTTGTGGCATTTCCCACTGCTTTCATTAAACACCAGAGCCTGGAGACGAACAATCCCTATCATTATGTTCCTTGTAATAAGTAATGACCTTGCTGGCTCCGGGAGACGAGTGGAACCAAATTATAGCAGAGATCAGTGCAGGACAGACACTCTGCTGCTGCTGCTGCTGGTTCAGACCGAGGGAAGAATTAAAATCTGCTGCTGCATTTATTTTGACTGTTTCCTATTCATGTAGAGAGCAGCTGTCAGTGAAAGAAAACACGAGTCAGATTAGAGCAGTGCCGGCTGTCTGAGCAGCCTCTCCGTCCTGGTGTTCAGATACTTTTCCCCTGGATTGGGTCTTCAGACGAAGTTGTCGACTTCGAGCTAACCAGCTTTGACGGCCTCCCTCATAGAAGACCCTGAGAGCTGGAAGCATTATAGTGGATTATACTAAGTCCAGCAGAGCACAGCAAGACCGGCTCGTTGTAAAGCGATCCTACGTCTTTTCTGTCACTCAACAGCCTGTAGAGTCTCAGTGGGGTTAGTTACTGTCCACACTGTGACAGCTGCTAAACAAACAGCTACTATAGCCAGCTACTGTGATTTGGCATTGTGTTCTGCTTATGAGGGTTTTTATAAAGCTGAATAAACTGAATCAAAACTTGATGCTGCTGTCAAACTCCGACACACCAACTCCCCAAACTCATTCTGACTTCCTGAGGCCAAAATCAGTTTCTGCTATACCTGCTCCGTATGTCACTGAGTTTGTGATGATTTGATTTTGGAGATCATATCAGTAGCCTACCAGTAGAGATCAGTATATCATATCAGCTCAGTATCATCAGGATTGTATACATTTTGGTAGGGGTGTGACGATACACTCATCTCACGAGACGAGACACAAGATTGGGTTCACAAGAACGAGACAAGACGAAATTTTAAGAAAATTATACAATGACAAAATATAGGCTATGACTGGACCAACAGACTTTTATTTAACAGAGTTGCACTTGCATTTTGAAATGTTTTATTACATGCATAATGTAAGCATGAGCTTTTAATAAACTTCTTCCACAAATTGAAACTAAAACAAAAATAAAATTAGATATTCCTTTCTTTTTTTCAAGTGCAAACAATATTATGTGCAGTGTTTCCTCTAGGATTTTAAGTAGTAGCAGCGACCCCTCCCCCCGTTCCCCCCCCTCCCCTCCCCTCCCCTATACCATTTCACCACTTCACTTCCACTGACTTCTGCTTTAATCTCGTCACACCCCTACATTTTGGTGATGATTATATTTATAGAGGATTGTACCGAAGTACATTTTCAAAGATGAATTCATCTCACTGCACACTGGGTCTGGCCTGATCTAGTTTGACTTAAGACAATATTTAAGACAATAATTGGATATTCACTTTTTACAATCAGTGCCCTCTTTGTACATAGAGTAATTTACTGTATGTTACTGTATGAGGCAGTGAATGGGACTAATAAAGTACAAATGTTTTCCTCACCCAAGTAGAGTTACTGCAGAAACATTTTTATGTTACGAAATTTCAGCTCATTTTTTGACTTTTGTGTTTAAATTTTTCAAAGTTAGAGATTTCACTTGTGACTTGCTACAAGTCAGGGTTGAATCTTATTTTACAACTCAGAAGTTTTGCTTCCGTTAAGAGGGCACAGGAAGTGCAGTACTAACATAACCATCGGTTATGGCAGCAGCAAGAGGGCAGATTCCTTGCAGCCAGGCTCAGACCTGTTCCGTGGTGGATCTAATCTAATATAATAAGTTCTCTACTAAATAATATATAATAAATAAGATCATTGTACTGCACATTTCAGCTGAATATTTAAAGCTTCTTTGAATGCTTTAATTATGTGATTGATTTTTCCAAGAACATGAGAGAATAATTTATGTTTACTCAAAAGTTTAATTATAAACAAAACCTGTCAGTTTCTGCACTGTGCGTCTCCACGCTGAATAATTGGCAAAAGCCACCTGGACTGTCAGTCATAATGTTGCAGCCTTGACTTCAGAGTTATTCAAGTTTTCTTTTTTAACAGTTTTTTTTTTGTTGATGCTGCATATTTGACCCACTTATCACAGACAACTGGGGACTTTCAGGGGCCGTGAGCGTCTGAGGCCTCGGGGCAGATGCCCTGTCTGCCCAGTTGATAATCCAGCCTTGGGTGGGGTAAACATGGATTAACGTATTTCGTTTGTTGGGGGAAAAAACGTGAAACTCTCACTTCTCTGTGAACAGAATCATTTACCATCATGCATTGCTTCCCTAAACCTAAAGAGTGCCGCTGCTGCACCTCATTTCATCTGAGACTCTGCCGAAGCATTTTTATGTGAGCTAAGACACTAAAGATGACCTTCAGTCTGCTAATGAAGGAAAGTGCTGATTGCCGTGTGCTGCTGCGCATTGGAAACACCTTCATGTGCTCTGATGTGAATTCTAAAGCGAATATCTGAGGGAACTTTGGAGATAAATTTGCTTTCTTTTGCTTTAATGTTAGCAGCAGGGCTGCAACAACATACTAATTATGACTGACAATCCTCAGAGGTTTAAAATGCTGGTGGATTTGGAAACGTAGATGCGCATTCATTTAATAAGGAGACGGGTGATAAAGCCCCGATAGCATTAAAGGGTTTGTTCAGATTTAGTTAAGGATTAACTTTTTCCTCATGATGTTAAGAAGTAATTTGTGCAAATGGCTTCTTTCAAAAAAATACATTTTCATAAATACAATGTATATATTTCACTCCTCAAAGGCAACTAAAGCAACCTGGAAGTGTTTGATGTGATGAATGTGGAAAACATTATCTGACCTCAAATCAATATGAGTAAAGCATCATAACTTATTGGACACCATAATTTAGACTTTTCTCGTGCTCATGTGTCGACCTTAACATATAAGTTACTGTATTGTTCTGGAAAAACTGAAACTAGAGTCTACAAAAAAATGGATTAGCACTGAGTAGTATTCATTGACTGACTAATACTGTATTATGTCTGTATTTAGTCAAAAAGGGATTAAAGTGATATTTCGGCTTAAGTTTAACCCATGGTCCAACGCACTGTAACACCGAGTTAGACCCCCCCTCAAGAGATAAAGTCTGCTAACCGCTAGCTTCATCCTCCATCTCCAGGACATAGCCTCCACCACAGCTCTCCCTCTTTCACTTTTCTCCTCCATTTCCTTCGGCTTGTCTTCAGTAAACTCGGTCTCAAACTGATAGTGGCGCCCATCGACATGAAACTCTGAACCCTGTTTGTACTGTTGATGACGTTTGGTGCTGTTCTGAGCATTATTTGTGTCTACAAGTGGCTGTTTGATCCGTTGCGCTTGGATCCGTATACTGCGCTGTTTGTTATGGTGCGGCCATTGCTAAAGTTGCTACAACTAGAGAAGCTAGCGGTTAGCAGACCTCATCTCTTGAGGGGGGGTCTACTTCGGTGTTACGATGCGTTGGACCATGGGTTAAACTTAAGCCGGAATATCACTTTAAGTCAAAAAGGACAAGGACATTTTATTGAAGAAAACCAAACCATAACAATATGTGCAAATACTTTATCAGTGCTGATTCACAGTTCATCATGGAACAAGACTTAAGCCACATAAGAATTGCAGTAGGTTTCATTTAGATCCCTCTGCCCCACACACACACACGCACATACTTTATATCTCCTCACTGAACAAATACATTTGTGTATTTAAGGCTACAGTTATGACACCACAATAAAAAACTGATTATCATTCCACATGCATTTCAATTCAACCATCATGAAAAACAACAACAGCAGCTAAATAACAAGCTACAATAAACAGTTTCATACTTTATTGAATTGCTCAGGGAAACATGCAGTAAAAGTCAACTAAACAACAGATTCATCCATTTAGCATCATCTTCAGGAGAACAATTGTCTCAGCTAACTGCTTAAGATTTGCAACAAACAACAAACCAAAGACAAAGTATTGGAAAATAGGGATGGGCATTTCGACTGATTTACTAATCGTGTATCCTAAGCTGGTCGTAACCGGGTAATCGAGTACTGTAATAAAAATAAAATGACGTCATGTCTGACGGACAGAACGCAGCCGGTGCATAAATGTGCTCTGTCTGTCAGACAGTCCGCATTACTGACACACAGCGTCGTCACACAATCAAGATTCCAGGGTGGGGGCAGACAATTTCAGTGAGGCGGCCGCCTCAAAATATATAATGCAGAAAAAACCCTGATTTTAAAGCAACATTGCGTAGTTTGTGCTCAGTGCTCCCACCATCTGGTTGAAAAGCGCTATCTTCTGGGGGAGAAACTTAACGAAAACGAAACTAATCAGCTGGCGCATCTAGCGTTGATTGCCATTAATAAACGACAGTATTTACCACATGTTTGCATGGAGACTGTGTGGTAGGTGGTGGGGGAGTGGGGGGAGTCGGCGGTGGCGGCGACAACCGGAGGGGAACCGTAAGTTTCGCTTTTACCCACCTCGTCTCTCCTCGACGCAGAGGGGAGGGGGGAGCGGGGCGGGGGCAGTGTTTCGCACCCGTGCAGGGAAGTTACATAGTGCGGTTTCAGCCGACGCGACCCCGCTCAGACCGCGGCAGCAGCGCCATTCATCCTATTAACCATTTTTCTACCATTGCACTGAGTCTGGAAACATTATTTTAAGGCCGAAAAAACTCCGCAAAACTCTGCAATGTTACTTTAATTGGAGGCAAAATTAGAAACACTCTTGAGTTCAGGAGGAGTCGTCAAACATTTGAAATCATTCTACCAGAAGAGCAAATACATCAGTTTTGATTTTAAAAAACAACTTCCCGACATGAATACACCATCAAGATATTTTTAATATATCATATCATAAAGTGTGTGTGTGTGTGTGTGTGTGTACATATGTATATATATTTATTTAATGTTTTCCTGTAGCTTCAATAGATTTCATAGATTTAACCCTCATTGTGGAGACAGTGGCATTCTTTAATCAGCCCAGTGATGATGTCCTTTGAGATCTGGATAGAATGAAAATGTAATTGTTCGTTCATTCTCTGTTCTGCTATTGTGCTGGAAATTCAATGGCTTTGGCCTTACCAACTGCACCTTTTTAACCATGAGATAACTTTGGACAAATCTTTAGTTCACAATGGCTTCAGCAGCATCTGGCCATGAGGATAAAAAGGATAAATGTTTCATCATTCTTACCACAAAGGGATGATATATATGAACATGAGGTGGAAGGCCTTGTTTAAAACAAACAATGGCCAAATGTTTTTAAGCAAGAATTTGAGTCACATGCTTTGAAACGCTTTGGACTATCTGAATACCACGTGGTTTGGCAGCAGATGCATTCAGCAAGTTTGAAATTGAGATAGAATTGAAAACCGCGCAGCTGGCCTGAGAGAACATTTGGAGATATAGGCATTATTATGCAGTGAGTGCATTTCCCATTAAAGACATCCCACACGCGGCCAGAGCTAAACCAAACTCTTTCCTGTCCTGTCACAGGACAGACATGCAAACACGCACGCAAAATAGCTGAATGGTTTTTCCTTTAACCCCAGTGCCCTGCCTTCATTTCTGTGACGATCAATTATTACCCAGTTTATCTAAATGACAGGTGGAGCGTCCTCTGCAGAGCTGTGTGTGACTTTTTACAAATAGTGCTGATATGTCTTACGTCTGCCAGCTCACCCGGGGGAGTACCCCTACTAACCCACAGCCTCCTGGCTTAAGTCCTCTTACTCTCTGTCAATAGGCGCAGGCAGGAGGCTGCCGTCACAAGGGGAAATGAACTTTTATAGTGCAGCTCTGGGTGGGAGGTGTTCGGACAGAGCTGGCAGGAGTTTGAACTCACAATCTCCACAAGTCTCCACAACTTTAAGCTGCATCCATCAGTGTTTTTACATTGATTATGCATGAATGTCAAAGGGCTGCTATCACCAGTGGACTAAACTTCAGACCTGATGACCTTGAACAGGGAACTTCACCAGGGAAAATATAGCAAGAATGAGTTGACGGACCAATCAAATCTACTTATCCGACAACAACCAGCATAATCAGGCCTCACAGCAGTCATTCACATCCCTGTGTTTACTTGCAAGTCTCAGGAAATGAGAGGTCAGAAAAAAGGAGAGGTGGAGCAGAGAGGGAGAGAAAATGAAAAAGCCCTTCCCACTGATGTAGCTTAATACTGCAAAATCAGCATCATGTTCTCCAGGAGGGCGGGTCAGTCAGCAACATTGTCTGGTAAAAAAAAAAAAAAAAGAAGTAAAATGGGCTCTGCCAGCACTCATTCCTGACACATAAGCAGAGGGGGAAAGTGTGTGTGTGTAGCCTGACAGCACACAGCCACAACCACAGCAGCATAACTAACAGTCTGTGCAACAGAGTGATGAAGCTCAGATCAATAGCACAAGTTTTCTTGTTGTTTTTGCCCATGGACAAGTGATTTTAATGACAGTTGATAAAGTTGATGTTATAAACACGTCATGATTTATGTATGTTGTAATTTGGAGAAGTTTCCTATAGCTAACATGATGGCCAGAATTATTTTAGCAGTTATATCAACAAATACGGTTGTTGTCTACAACATTAGAGTGTGAAAAACCAGACTGGACTGTAGTGAAATTCCCAGTTTGTCCCAGTAATCTCTGTAGTGACAAACAGTTGCTTCTGAGCAGAGAGTGGTAGAGATGGTGGAGACCAAAGCAGACACAAAAGCAGAGTGTCACCAAGTTAATGCTAGTTTTCCACAGGATGCAGCGGATGTGCAGTGACGCAGTATAAAGAGTCAAAGTCCTCGGAGGAGGAGTGAGGGGTACGATTCCCATGTGCAACCAGCTGTTTAGGTTGAAAACTAATGTGGAGAATCAGTCTTTTCCTGAACCTGACCAAGCCAAGACTGTAATTATACTGTAGTAACCAACCATGGTGACGCTGTGATTGATTGAACATTAATCACAACAGCAGACCTGTTTGAGTCACTGGGCAGAGATTCAGAGACGCCTATAACTCCAGCTGTAACGCTGCTGCTGGACATTAAAAGTACTACTGTCTGATCTGTGAGGATGTGGTTTTATGTTCGGGGTCGTTTTCCTGCAGAAAGATCAATCATCTTCTGCCGACTGGCAGACCTGCTGTGGACTGCAGGAGGTTTTCCTCCAGCGTTGCTCTGTGTTTTATGGCTTTAGACATTACCCTCTTGCCCCTGTTACCTCCCCAAGTATTCCAGGGGCGGTTTCCAAGGAGGTACTGTTCACTTCCCCAATACTTTATGTTCAAGGGTCAATGTGCACCAGACATAGCATTCAGTGTGATGGTCATAGAGGTCAATTATAGAATCTTCTTCCACATAGCTTTTGGCTTTCTGTTTCCCATCTTTCCAGCATATTCTTTACATTTTTTATAGTTGATATAGTCGAAAAGGCAAGTATTGTGCCTTTTAATTTTATGTAATTACAATAAAATGTCATTGAGCAAATGACTGAATTGAAGATTAACTGCAGAAGCTTTAACTCTGTTCTGCTGAAAGATTTATCTTCTCAGATAAATGACCACATTAACATCTTTCTAAATCACTGTCCACATCAATTTATTTACAAAGTTGTAAAACTGAATTTTGACTGTAAAGGGCAGATTGATTTCACATATTTTATCCTGTTATGATGAAGGATGAGACATCAACCTCTGAGCACCAAGCTGGTGTCAGTTTCACTCTTTCACAGTGAGAAGAGTCCATCACTAAAAATCCTGTTTGTGTAATTTCTGACATGACAACTGACTCATAACACTCTAGGGCTAGAATAATAAAAATGAATGAAAAAGAACTGAATTGAATTATACCACCACAACCAATCAGAGTTATTAGTGGACTGACAAATCACACAATACAATTTTGGTGGAAAGATGCAATTTCATAGCCTGAATGTTTTTAAAAAATGGCGATGCAACATGGCAGCCTCGGTTCGGTGCAACGCCCACTTATGTATTTTTTAACTTGTAACAACTCATTCTAAGGTACGAGAAAGCTTTCATTTGTATGCAGGTGTGATTTGACTTCAGTGAAATACGTATTTATGAAAGCAATATTTGATTTTTGCTAATAAAAAGCCAAGTAAGTTACATACTGGGGCTTTAAGTTGTGAAAGGTTGTAACCACTACACTATAAATTTCTCAACTTTCTTTTGCTTTCTCATTAACTGTAACTGATGTACAATTCATAACAATGTAATTGCAATCACAATATGTCCAAGTGATGCTTTTTAATTTGTCGCTACAGAGATGCCTTGGACAACAAATCATATTCTGAAGGCATAAAAGGACATTTTATTTTGGTACAAGACCCAACAAACATCACATCATCAATTTTATATTGTGAGTGAAAGTGAAAAGTAAAAATTATCATTGACACTCAAAACCACAATTGTAATATCTACCCACATATGCACCATGATGATCTCTGGTTATCGTGCAGGGATGGGATGATATTGACTCTACTGTGTGAGTGTGAAAACACAATTTCAGATACATTTGAGGAAAATTTTCTCTTGAATCTGTCTTGAATATTTCTCTTCAACACAGCCTAGTCGCGCACACACACACGTTTAAAATGACATGTGTGTGGAAAATATGATTGCATTTGTCAATGGCTGTATTTTATTTTGAAAAGTGCTTTATTTTGAAAATTAACCGGTTTCTCTTGTTTCATGTGTGACTTCCTGCCAAGATTGACACGATCAACAGCGATCGCGGCACTTTGCGTCCTGTCTGAACTACACTATCGGTTAACAAGGGCGCCAAAAGGAAGCGGTCTCCGTTCCGTGGCTATTCGTGGCGCTTCCAAGTCTGCGCTGCACTGTGACCGTTGTTCTTCTCATACACACCCTGCTGCGTGTGTGTTTTACTACCAGTCTAAACCAGTCATTCACATATAAGACAGCACATTCAGAGCACTGATTCCTGCTGGGTCAGGATGAAAGACTAATCTAAGAAAAAAAAGAAAAAAAGAGAGGGAAAAGTTGTACATTTTGTTATTTTACATTGGGTCAAACACTGAGTCCACGTTTTCTCTGTGGGGCAGAAACAGCACCTTTATACAGAGTATGTATGAAGTCAAATCTGAGACTAAACGATAAAGCAGTATAATGAAAATAGTTGAACATTTGTTAAAACAAGGGAATAAAGACAATAATCTTCATCCTCACTACGAGCCACTGTGCATGTGCAATTAGGGAAGAAAAGGTGAATTGATCAGAGTTGTGTTCATCATTTCAAGGCCTTTCACTCTGACTGGCCTTTTGAGACCTGGAGAACAAAGTGACTCAGTAAAAGCCTGTTGTTGTGTTGTGTTGTTGTACAATGCAGGCTTTGTGTTCACACAATAAACAAACTGAAGGACAAACTGAACACAACAATGAAACTGAAGTTTCATCGGACACACATTGTTAATAATTTCTTGTCGCCCATATGTATAATAATATTGAACAGCAATATAGAAATAGTAGTGATGGTATGGCAAACGTCAGGTTGCTATGGGAAACTGTTCAACAAATCAAAATTAAATGGAAGCATTTAATGGCTGCTACCTCTAAATGATGTTGCATTTGTTTATATGTTGTTTGTGTATGTTGTTTGCTTATGTTTGTCAATATCCATCAGCTGCAGTGGACATTCTCACATCTTTCATTATTGAAGATAACAATTAAAGGTGTACAGAAATGGCCGCTTGTCCTGTTTGTCGCGCTGAGTTGTCACGAGTTGCCGCACGAGTTTACCTGAGTAACCCCTCGGTCGCACTGCACGCGGAAGCTGAGAGTGCGCACTTGCACGTGCCTTCACGTGCGTTGTGTGCAGATGCAACTGACAAATATTTAGGCTATAGACGGACAAGCAACAACTAATTAATCATCGTTTCATTTATTTTATTTTGAAAATCGACTGGATTCTCTCGCCTTTTCTGTGCCCGACTTCCTGTCTGGTACGATCTGGTCTATCTAGCTTGACAAACGGCGCTCTTGGCGCACACGGTTCGCGCGAAAAATAGAAATGAACCGATCTGAAGCGCTCCACAGCGTGAGATGTGCGACCAGGCAGACCGGTTAACATGTGCGCCTATCTGAAATTGCCTCCGCTCCAGGGCGCTGTGCTTTGGTTGCGCGTCCAGTGCAACCGAGGGTAAGGAAAACAAATTTGATTGGTCGTTATCGAGCGGGTGGGATTTTCAAAGCTTGGGGCGAGACTGAGCTCCGTGTGTGTGTGTCTCAGACGATTGATTGACGGATGATGGATCCAATATCAGTGGCTGACGAGTCATGAGCAGGCTGACGTATAATCCGTGCGCCTGCATTGTCCAATGCGAATTTTTTTTTACCACACTTTAATCCCGGATTTACTTGAAAATAGAATTTTGCACAGAGTTTGGGCTACATCTGAGTTACACTAATGTTAAGACCCACAGTGGGCTCAAATTCAATTTTCTTTTCTGTACAGCTTTAAAATAAGTTTTCCCATGCAGCTTTTAAACAGAGACCCTGATAGCTGCAGAGAAACAACATAATTTGCACCAGATTTGCACCAGCGTCAGTAATCACACTGACGCCGGGACAATTTCGCATTTCGGGACTTCAATACAAGACTGACATTTCATACGAGTAGCATGGAGGTATTTAGATGTTTTTTGGTGTGTCTTTTTGTTACGAAGAAAGTTGGTATCCATTTGCAACCGTCATATGGACATGCAGTGCTGCATGGAGCCCCGCTGTAACTCAGAGAAGCCACTGAGGACTCTGAAACTTCTCCCAGCCCTTAGTTGACATGAGGGTGAGTAGATAATGAGTTTCATTCAAATTTCAATTTTGAGTGAACTATCCCTTTAAATTTGTGACAAACCAAATTTGTTGGGGAGTTTTTTTCATTCATGAAATGTCTACTTTGCAAGGTTGGACAGACATCACTTCTTTCAAACTCTGCTTTTCAACTGGACTTGTTATTTAATCCAGATCATTATGAAGGATTTACTCTTCTAACCTTGCCATGTATTTCTGTGAGTTTCCTGTGCAAATTTGTGACTTAAAACATGTTCTTCCAGCTATTTCTATTTCCCTTTTTTATTTAGGCCTAACTTACAAAAGCTATAATAAGCCATATGTACCATCTGAGAGCCACGACAGGCTGCTCAAACATTAGTGACAATCCATCTTGCACTGGCAGTGCTTGTTTCAGTTCTGGTGAGACCTGTCTTCTGTTGCATTTTTACTGTGAGTGTTGCCTGACATTTAATGCTGTTTTGTAATGTCAGAGAAAATGGCAGCTAAATAGCTAATACCCTGAACTCCATCAGGCTCCCGTTATTGACGTTTCCGCAGCTACAGGGATTTCCTGTTAACTTTTCCTGGTGCTGATCGTCTCATAAAAGCTGCATATTACCTCCTTCTTCTGTGTTGGAATATGAAGTCTTGATCCATAGGAAGATATATTTGTGGTTTTTAGAACCAAAGGCCATCTCAGTGTAGTTTTCACACCTACTCTCTGGAGAAATGCATGTAAATTGACACACGTGTTTTCATTGTTCTTGCCTTTAACCCTATAGATGATTGTATTTGTTCCCCCAAACTGTAAAGAGTTTCTCCAATTCACATTAATTTAGTTTTTCGACAAGAACTAGATTTCTGTTGTTTAGATTTCTGTCTGTTCAGATTAATTTCTTACTCTATCACCGTAAATGAGCATGTGTAAAACATACTTATTTACTCAGCCTGAGAAGAATATAGTTGAATGCAACATTTCCCCATAATGGAAAAACTGCATTGTGTTGTCATGTTGGTGCACAGAGAGGCACTAATGGTGCAGGCACTAATGGTGCAGTTCTGTGTCTTATGGGGAGAACCAAATGACACTCTGCTTTAATCATGATGGCTCCAGGAAGTTTCAAAAGTAGTATTTTCAGTCAAAGTCAAATAGTTCCACAACATACTATGCAAGTCTACACAAAATCTATATGGAGAGATACATTCCTGATTGAACCTTTAAAGCCTTGTGCTTAATCAGCATCGTACTTCGGCTTCTAATCAATGTAAAGGTGGGTGGAGGGGAAGGGGGGGCAGCTTCCCCCACAAATTACGCAGAGTGAGTTGTGTGAGTTGCGCCTGGGCTTCAGAAATAACCTCACAGCGCCTCAGTTTCCTGACAGGCTTCACTCATGAATTACGCAGCCGACATCGCGGCTCCCTCAGGAGGAAAGTTCCTGCCGGGGGTGTCGGGAGTTTGCATCAGTTGTTTGTTCTTGCAGACCTTGATAAAAGCTCATCGCCTCCTTCACCTCCTCCTCTGTGACTGTACTTTAAGACATAAATGCCTTTCAAGTCTGGGCTGTGTGTTCAGATTTGAATATAGTAGCCTAACAAAGAAGAGCAGAGGCTGTGGTGTGAATTGTTGAGCGGTTGTGTGGGCTGTGTGGCCTCCTGAGATATCATCACTTTGGTTAAGTTTTTGCGTGACACAACAACGTTTTACGATTGTGTGAAAGGTCCCTTCGGCCATGTCGGTCACTGTCCAGACGGCACACTGTGGACCAAACCGCCGCACCCCATTCAGTCCACCTCAGCATCTTTGGTCCGGAGATGGGCTCCATAATAGAGAAGCAGAAACTGGGGCACCCATGTTTCAGAAACCCTTTAGTGTGTATGTACGAGACTCAGGCCACATCAACTATTCATGCTCTGCAGACCGCAACCTCATTCAGACATACGTTCAAAGGGAAAGTAACCAGCAGTCATTATACAGCTTGTACTCATTATGCAGTATTGTACATTGATCGTCCCTTCGTTTGCAGGATGTGTACCAGTTTGTGTATTAATTAACGCAGCAAGATACTTGGAACGATTGAAGATTTTTAGTAATGCATCATGCTGAGCGTGCTCAATATGTCATCTGCGTAAGCAGGTCAATTATTAAAGGGATTATTTTTCTAATCATAGTGGATAGATTTGTGGTCTAAACTGGAATTAGCAGAGCTGTCTGTTGGCAGGAGTTCAGATTTTGGGTTAAGTGTTAAGCAGAATTGATTTACTAGAAGGAAACTTAATTTTTTGGCAGGATTACAGTTGGCAAAAGGATCACAGAGTGGGCAAATACACTCAATGACCACTTTATTAGGTACACCAATTATTATTGAGACTGGTGGTGAACGTATCACCTTTTCAACAGCTACACAGTCAATTGGTAACAATAACCGTCGGTCGGTAAAACCACAACAACTGAACAGAGCAGGAGAGTTGGTGAAACTGGAGGCAGTGAGGTGTAAAGCAGCCATCATCATGACGTGTTCAGCCTCTCATGGAAACCATTTGATTGGCCTTATAGGTTGAAATAAAGGTGAGAATAAAAGACTTGCCTCTTTCAGTCGACACTATAATGACAACCTTGCAACTGCCTCCTGCGATGTACTCTTGGTGCACTTAATCTTAGTTCTAAAATGATAAAGCATGTAGGCGCATGATGTGTAACCTAACAGTTCACAGTTGTTCAGGGTTCTTCAAATCATTGGCTGACACTGACTTGTTACTGGAGCTCCAGAGAGATGCCTATAGTGCCAGAGGAGATGTAACTCTATTCTGAGATGTTTTTTTGTTGTTGTTGATGAATTGACACTTAAAAATAAAACACAGGAAAAGTGAAAATGGAGTGAAAATATAGGGGACCCAGCAGCCTTCGTTTTACGCAAGAATCCAACAGAGACAAGCCCTAGAAGACATTTTAAGAAACTGATAAAGATTCGTAACTGGTACGTGTCCTTTAACTCAAATCTTTTCAGTAATATTCGCAAAAAGCCTCAAGCTCAAGTTAAAGCATCTACACATCTAAAGATCTACTAAACATGCCTGTTATTGGATTAAACACGATGACACTCTTCATCTTCCTCCCATGTGAATCATCAAGTGCGAACAACCTGAAGGACAGCGGAAAGAAAAGGAAGTTCAGTTTCGAGTGGAGCTTATTTGAGGAGTGCTTCAAGGTGACTTTATATTTGTCTGGCAGTGTTTTCATTTAAATGGGACCCTCTGATTCTGTCGCAGGGTGAACACAATGAAGGGCACGTAGGTTTGCAAGGAGAACATCATTGAAAAACACCATTGGGCGGTCCATCCCTCTTTATTAAGTACCAAAGAAGGGACATAAAACCTGAGAGGGAACGAAGTCTGTTTACCCCGAAGAGCTCCCATATTTTTCAGATAGAGCCTGGCATATTTGGTGAACTCTTGTATTTTGGAAAGCTATTTGTTTGTTGTTGGCAACTGTTGATGTGAATAAGAGAAATATGACATTGTCGCTGCTTGGGCGAGTGTCGCTCGGCATTGGCGGTAGAGTTTCTAAACCCGTTTAGGAGGACATTTCCCTCAGCTTCCAGTTTTATATTCAAACAGCTGCACTCGCAGAATTTCCTGAATGTCAAGGGAGACGTTTCTTTTCTAACCCAGGAGCAGTGATCTTCACACTCACATTTAATTGTAATGTAAAAGATTTTGCTGCTTTGTAGAATAACATGTTTACATGGGTGATGAGTGCTTTTCTCTTGCTGTCCCCGTACGGCCCATCTGTCCTGCAAGGCAGAAATGCTTTCTCAGCTCCCTCATGCACACTGTGTTCCTCCTAAAATGCTGCTACTTCTTTGTCCTTGATACCAGGAGGGAAAAACAAGAAGGGCTCTGTGTTTTTTGCCTGGGGCTAATTATACATTAAGTTCAAGTTAAATGGCCCCAGAAGCTAAATACATTACTCTGTATGAGGGGTTATGGGAGGCAGGATGGACTGCATTCGGTTTCCACACTGAATCTCAGGCTCGAGTCTGTCTCTTATGATAAAGCTACGAGAAAGAGACCCAGTCAGTTTCTGATTACGCACAACTTTCACTGTTGACTGTTGGTGTTAAGAAATGAAGGTTGTCAGCAACAACTGTGTTTCAATGGGCTATAGTGATGCAATGCTGGTGTTTGTGATGATCACAATTCAAGAGAGTGAATCTTTTCATCATGTGGCTGCTCCAGTGTCAAAGTGGAGTCTTAAGCACTACACAACAACAACAACAACAACAACAACAACAACAACAACAACAACAACAACAACAACAACAACAACAACAACAACAACAACAACAACAACAACAACAACAACAACAACAACAACAACAACAACAACAACAACAACAACAACAACAACAACAACAACAACAACAACAACAACAACGATTATCAGGACCTCTAAGACCTCACCCAGGTCTTTCTTGCTGGTTTCATGTACAGGAACTTTTTATACAGTGGCCTTGAAGGCTCAGCACACTATAAGTTAAGAAAACACATGCACATACAAGTGTGCTCTAAATTCATTGATTCATCAACACAAAAAAAAAAACTCTCAAGACAGAAGTGTTCCTGTGGACACAAAAAAGTGACCAACCTGACTAAAGACTATGCTAAACCAACAATCTGAAAACATATTATAATGATGTTATATTCGTGTCATATGGGATTACAAGACACATTCACTAAGAACATCAGAAACTAGACAGTACTTCCATTTGCCGCTTGGCATTTGCCGCCACACAAATGTACATACGACATAAACAACTTAAGACTACTAACAACATTAATCACTTCTCCATGTCGTCCAACCACACAAATTCATTTCTGGGTCTACCTTACTATGCAGTCTTTGTCTGACAGAGTCATAAAATGGACACTATAACACAAAATGCATTTCATTCTCCACATCTTTGAGATCACACAATTCTATCCTCTTCTGCTATAAACCAAACAAAATCACCTTATTTCCAAACACCATTTATACAGTAGTTAGCTGTCTTCACAACTAAAGCCAAGAAGCACTGATCAAACGCACCACAGCGGGCACATCCGCGGAGTCCGTGGATAAACAGCGGGTTGGGCAGGACAAATAAAATAAGAAATTAGATTCAGGCAGGTGGCGGTTGAACCAATTAGGAAAAATATATTATATGTATTAGATATAAAACCACGGGCGGATCGCGGGCGGGTGTGGTTGTGAAAAAACGTTGGTTTGGGTGGATGGCGCGTGGATGACGACTTTTGTGATGCGGTTGCGGGTGAAATAATTGCCTATCCGCGCATCTCTACAGCTAGATCTGTCAATTATCAGTATTGCCAGACACAGGTCCAAAAGCCTGCCAAATAAATACAATTTAATTTTATCACTATTGAAAATTAAATCATTTGGTAAAACTGGCATTTAATAATTTCAAATTTCATCTACTGCTCAATAATAGTTGTGTGAAGTCTGACACTCAAGGTTAGTGAGAATCTTTATTTTAATCCTGGCCAATCATGTGACCTCTGGTGATAAAATGTACTAGTGATAGAAGCCATTGCAAAAATATTTTAAAGGCGCCCTGTTGTCTTTTCCTTCGGTGTGTTGACAGTAAAGAAATCTAGAGGATGACCAGTTTTTAAATCATTAGCACATTAAAGCTTCAGCAGGAGTGTGCGTTATTATTCATCTTAATTGTCTCTTTGTAGGTTCAGTGACCTGCAGAGAGATTTCTGAGCTGTTGGCGAGTCTGTTTTGCAAGTTGAATAAATTAAGTTCATATTTGAAATGCATCTGCAGTGAAATGTAAAAACGTCTTAATCAACAAAAGTAGCAGATCTTTAAGCTTGAATGCCCTAACTACAGTGATCAATGTATTGACGGGGCTCCATGACCATCAATACCATCCCTCCATCCTCAGCTCCCCTTTGCCCATAGGTAACCATTGATCACAGTGAGATGAAGGTTGAATGGGCGGATTAGGGTGATTTCACAGATTGGTGCATTGCCAATTGACCGTAGCTCTTAAAGACACAGCACAGCCTCATGTGGGTCACTGAGGTTATTGTCCACTGACTAATAACGGCTGCTGATGTACGGAGGCTCATGACTGCTGCTTTTTAAAAAGTAAAGCCTTCACGTGTTCGTGGTGGTGAACGAGCCAGTGTGCGTCTGAAGTGAAGATACAACAGCGCTGATTAGTGAAATTGCTCTAACATTAAAATTAAAATCACTCTATTATCTACAAACAAGTAATCTTTTCCTACTAAAAGTCATCTTCTGTTTGTGTGATGCTCGTTCAGGAAAAAAGAATTCTTTTGCCGAGGATTTATTGACTGTTTGAAGATAACAGGATCCTATACACTACTGTTCCACCAATAAGATCTGAGGTTATGCAGCATTTCTTTGAACCATTTAATTCATTCATTCATTCATTCATTCATTCATTCATTCATTCATTCAGTCAGTCTGTAATGTTGTTACAGCATACATTTAAAGTTACATTGGAGCGTGTGTAATGCTGATGCGCTGCTTTGGCATCATTTTTGAGTTGAGATCACCAAAGAGCCCTGGGAGACCTCTGAGGAGATCGACTGGTCTCTTGCTGCTGTCAGCAGGCTGTAACTCTCCATCACCAGGATGAGCTGAATATTGGCCACTTGGGAACAAACAGGTCAATGAGGCTTTGAGTCACATATTAAAAGTCTGTATATGGCTGCAGTATGGCTTATAGCTTGAAAGCTGGAAAGCCTTTGGACACATTTTAGATGGTGGTTGTGGATGTGAATCAACTCGTTGTCGGTTGCTCGTGTGTGAGGAAAACCTTGGATCAACACTGTTAATTAAACTGTGGAGGATGATGACCTTTGCTGAGGAGTCATTACAGGAATGATAGGATGGATATTTCCATTGTGTCACACAGGATGTTCTGACAGGGAAAGATGTGGTTGTTAGCCTGTATTGAGTCCAGTAAATTAACTTGGGACCCGAGTGTCGTCTTTTGTCCCATTTTCCCCCTCTCTCGCTGCAGTAACAGCATCTTCATTATGTTCAGTAAACACCCGGGGCCACATGCATAAATGAATCCTATGCAGAAAACTGCGGTGGACCTGAGATTCCACACATGCAAACACTCACAAATTCTGAAAACAACATCATCAATTTGACAACACGTGAGCTGCAAAAAGTGTTTCTAAGGCACAAAAATAATTTCAGACGCTGCTAACAGGTCATCACAACCTCTGAAGTAAAATAGCACTGAACAAAAGCCCAGCCAGGTCCATCTTCCAGGACTTCTTCTGCATTTACAAGTTTGTAGAAATTGAGGTTTGTTACAACCAAAAACGTAATAACGGCCAATAACGTAAGAACTGCCAATAATGTAATAATTTTGGCCATTTCAAATGTAATAAAGCCAATAGTGTAATAATGTGCCAATAATGTAATAAAACTTTTGAGCCAATAACGTAATAACTTTTTGCCGATAATGTAATAAGGCATTACATTATCGGCACCAGTTATTACATTTTGAAAGGTTTTTTTTAATACCAGGCCAATAACGTAATAACCAGCCAATAATGTAATGCCTTATTACATTATTGGCAAAAAGTTATTACGTTATTGGCTCAAAAGTTTTATTACATTGTTGGCACATTATTACACTATTGGCTTTATTACATTTGAAATGGCCAAAATTATTACGTTATTGGCAGTTCTTACGTTATTGGCCGTTATTACGTTTTTGGTTGTAACAAGGTTCATTATCAGAAAAAAATTACAGAATTATTAAAAATACAAGACATATTTTTCTCAGGCCTTCAATGCTACTGACAGGACAGACCACACCGAATTAAAGCAACACTATGTAGGATTCACGGTACTCTGGTTGAGAAGAGCAGCTGTCTGCTACTGTGTCTTTCGCAGAGAAACACAGCTGGTACCCGTGCCGTCGCCATTGCTCTGGTGTGTGGGAGAGGAGCAGGGAGACCGTTAGTTTCAGCTGACGCGACCCCGCTCAGGCTGCAGCGGCGCCACCATTCGTCCTATTAACCATTTTTCTACCACTTCAATGTGTTTAGAAACATTATTTTAAGGTTGAAAAAGGTAGAAGAAGTAGTTTGGTTTTGGTGTTTTTGTGATGACTCGGTGACATAGTTTGGTTTTCGCTTGTGGCCAATTCAGCCGACAGAGCAGAAATTTTATTTGATCATCATGCTCACGCAGAAGACAACTGTAGAAAGGGCAGCAATGCAGTTTTAAAACTGTCTTTGTCTTTGAACAGTTCATCAGGTTGATCATTGTCGTCATTGACTGTAACACATGCACTCATTTTAAAGCATAGTCGTAATATCTCTTAACAAATTGCAAAGTGCAATTAATGAAACCATCTGATGAATGAATCATCTTTGATTAAATCTGCTGCATGCTTATATGTCGTAAGAAAAGGAACTGTCTCGTTGCTCCTCCTGTCCTCTTGTTTTTTGTTTTTTCTCTCCTGTTAAAGTAAATTAATGGTCAGTAAATGGAGGTTGTGCTCTGTACAGATGTAAAACCTCCAAAGGCAAATTTATGATGTGATATTGGACCATGTATTGTAAATAAAATGATTTGTGACTCAAACATAAATTGGTGGCAGTCTTAACAGTACGGGCTCCTGCTAACAAACCACAACAACAACAGCATATTAATTCAACCATAAATGCAGTAGCCTATGCCGTGTGAATGATTCAGTTGCAGCCTCATAATCCAACACAGAGACTCATGAAGTCTTAAAAATGGCATTTCTCCTCAGGATTCTGAAACGAATTGTTTCATATCATACAGTATGGAAGCCCTAAGAAGCAAATAATGGAAAGAAAAGAAAAGAAAAGAACCTGATCTCAATTGTTTTCACTCCTGAGTTTATGGCTCAAAAGGAACTGGAAAGAGCCAAAAAAGAAACATAAATTAACCAAAGATAAGGGAAGCCGAGACAGAATGTCTTCTGAAAGAGATAATTTCTCGATCTGTACTCACCTTTTATCAAAGGGGACTATGCAAGTTCAGTCACTTCTCCACTGATTTGCTAACCCTCCTCTCGGCAATGTGCATTTCTTTTAAACGAAGCTGGTTACAAAGCAATCCATGCCGCGGTGGATAAAGTTCTTTATTATAAACAATATTACGATGTGTACATTAGTCTTATCTGAAAGAGATTATGGGTCATGGGATGTGTTTGTGTGGTGGTGCCACAGAGGCAAGAGCTGGACCACCAGGTCGGAGGAAAGGCAAGGCTATTTTATTTGTCTGTTTTTACAAACAGTTTAAAGAGCTTTTACATGGCATCATAACAACATCCTCTACACTTAGACCCTCACATCAACTGAGGAAAATCTCTATAGAAAAACCTTTTAACATGGAAGGCAGAGAGCCTTGATCCTACCTCGTAACTAGTTACAAGTCATTTATTTAACCATCACAATTACTCCAAAGCTGTTTAATTATGAAGCATTGTATAAGGAATAGAGTTGGAGATGATGGAAAAATGGTTCTGGCGGGATTTTGAAAATGCAGTCAAATGTTCAAGTCCCTTTCCTCAGACTGCTCTCCAAAGCCACATCTCTAGAGAGCAGGAACACACAATGCTTGTTCAGCGTTGAGTTCATATCAAGGTGAAGTCGCAAAGGTATCGCCCTTGCAATGTTAGTGACGTGGCTTTCCGCGATACTGTCGTGTGTCACTGTTCAGCATCACGCAAGTCTCCGCCAGCTTTTTCTCATGGCTCATTCATGTGAAAGGAAACACCTGACATGATAATAAACCACCCATCTTAGAGGTACATTGCCACCTACTGGACTTCAGTGTGGTACTGTGCTGTACCTTGGATTACTGGCGTTGTCTTTTCGGCGATCCTAAGTAATTGAAGACTCTGAGCACACACGTGGTGCACGAAGAGCGGTATGTGCAGAGGAGGGAGGGAGATGGTAGTTTGACACATCACAATCCAATTGACTTGAACTTGGCATTCAAGATGATTGGATGGTGTTTTGGTTCCATAGACCTTTTATCCATTTACTAGTTTTTGTGAAAAAGCATTGAATTGATAGGTTGCAATTAGGGATGTCACGATTACCCGAATTCACAATTAATTGCGATAATAAGCGCTACGATTAATTGATCGTAACGTCTCCTGAATATCGTCAGAAAGTACTATGCAGCTCTGACGGCCGCCTCGCTGAAATTCTCAGCCGCCGCGCTGGAATCTAACGGCATGGAAGTTCAGTGTTCAGTGTTTTCAACCCTGTTAAACTCGACAGCAGCAGGAGGAGTGTGTTTGATTTTAACTCCGGGCCGGGCCGCATGATGATGTTGATGCGCGGCATGTCCCATGCTGTTTGTGTGCCCGCCGGGGCGGGGCTCATTGGAGCTTCCCTCCGGGACGTTTGAATGTAAACGCACCCGCGTGCAGATAGAGAGAGAATTGTGCAGCTTAGAGTTACAGCCAGGCTCTCCTGAGCTAACAAATGTGGCCCGGCTAGAGCCATGGTAATTTAGGCTTAGGTTATGTTCAGAGTTTCATCCTAAAATCGGCTGTAAAAGCGCGGCTCTTTCACTATTCAACTCATTTACCGCAGCGTGAGGGGATCCGCTGCACAGCTGTTGATCAGACAGGAGATCGTTTCACTTTTAGTCACCGCTGAAAGAAGTTGTCCGCTCGCAGCCGCACAGATAATCAGATGGATAGTTGGTGAAGTTAATAATTTCACTTATGGCCGTGAATAGCCTACACTAGTTCTGGTGTTCTGATCGCCTGCTGCACCAAGCCTGACTTTCAACGCGCCCAGGGAGCCGGATGTAACAAACCAAGCTCCAGTATAGATGACAATTGATGACTGCAATAATTTAAACAATTCTCCAACTGGTCCTATATTAAGAGATACTAAATATACAAATACACTAACCCTCATATAATTAGAATATTATTCATGTTTCAAAGGGCAGCTGTAAGTCAAAAAGGAAAGCTGTAAATCAGAAAAAAGCAAGTTTATTTCCCATGTGTGTCATAATTTTCTACTCAGTTTCAAAAGAAGTGTTTTGTGTGATTTTTACATAAAGATAAATGTCCTGACTCCTGTAGCTCTTCACATCTGTTTTCTCTGAGAAATATGTAGCATTTTTGGTTTCATTGTTTTTTTTAGAGCAGTGATGAGTTTTGTTAAATTGCCACTTTATGTTGGCATCAAGAGATAGCAATAAAGAAAACTTTCAAGGAATGTTTGTGTGATTTTACATATGAATAGAGTAGTGAAATCAATCAACGCGTAATAATCGTGATTATCGTAATATCGTGATAAATTCTCTCACAATAATCGTACTAAGGAAAACTATAATCGTGACATCCCTAGTTGCAATTGGGGTGTGAAGAGAATTTCAAGCATTTAGTAAAAAATGCTCCAGAATAAAATCTCCAACCCTACCTTTAAGGTAAAAAAAAAAAATCTTGCATAGTACCTCTTTAACAGTGGAAGGGTCCATACTGGGTGATCAGGAAAGTTGATCCATAAACTGGAAGGTGCTGGAAGAAACAGGAGGGGCCTTGCATCTTGCTAAAGCGGCTCAGCTCAGACCATGGTACCTCAGTGCTAAGGAAGTGGATAAGTAGCAGCACCACTGTGTCCTTGAGCTCTTAGTAGAGGAGAGAAACTTGAAAGACTTCCTTTGATTATTACTGTACATCTGGACAAATCAGTTGTTATGTAAGGCTAAAAAGGCTTTATTGTGTGGTTATCATGTGTTCTTGCACGAAGCCACCTTCTGTTCACCTTAATGCCCATTCATTAAAGTATATATTTTTGGCTTTTTGTGCCTTTATTTGACAGGACAGTTTGAGCGTGTGACAGAAAATGGGAGGCAGAGATGGGGGGGAATGACATGCAGTATAGGGCCGTCCGACGCGGGATTCAAACCGGGGCCGCCTGCAGCGAGGACTGTAGCCTCAACACATGGGGCGGGTGCTCTACCAACTGAGCTAAACACCGCCCCTTAAAGGAGTCATCACCCGGAAATCACAATTTCTCTTGTTAAAACATGCATATTGGTGTTTGACCTCAGTTGAAACTTGCCTGAAAAGCTGGAGTTTGAAAGTGGCGCCGTTTTTTCGCTTCGGCTCTTTTTCCCAACAGGAATAGCACACAAGGGTGTGCCTTCCTAAAGCACGAGATTTTGATTCTGCTCCTACGGTGACCTCACCGTGGAGGCTACTTGCCTCTTTCACCACCCAACCCGCCCCGTCCGCTACCTGAAATCGCCGAAGCGGTACCAGGGGGCTGTTTATGTTTTGGAGTCTGCATGCAGGCAAGCCCCCCCCCCCGGCTCTGTCCTTCCTGCGGCGAATCAACGCGCGCCTCATTACATATTATACAATGCACATCCGGACCAGTCAAAACCTCGCGCGTTTTCTCGCGTGATAAAGTCGCGATACGAAAAAGGGTCAGAACAAGCTCAATGTTTGATTTATTTATTTATTTTTTCTAATAAGTTTTACGAATTGATCCAAAGCGATCCAGGGGGGGCTGGATACGTAAAAAACTAGGTTATGACTCCTTTAATGCCCATTCATAACTGTCCTCAAGGCTTGGAGAGAGTCGTGGCCAGCACCCTTGGCAACACATTAGGACTAATTAACCAAAGCCTTGGCAATTATTAAATTCTTTAATCAGGTCATCATGGTGATCATCGTGAAAGGTACACATGTTTTTTGTGCATACACGTTATTTATTCATGTGGCCCAAGAACTTTAGGGTGTGTTGCAGATAAGTGTAGCAGTAGATAAGCAGTAGATGCATAAATCTGTGTGTTCGGGGAACAAAGCCAAAGAGTTGGACAAGTCCTTCAGTATAGATGTTATACAAAGGGCTTTTTAAGTGTTTAAATCAGACCTCTGCACCAAAGTTGGTAAACTACTGTATTCCTCCTGTGACAGGAAGTTGTGTATTTTCTGCTCACAGGGAAAAAAAATTAAAAAATCAGGGTTGTAATGTTTTTGTCAGGTATTTGTGCAAATGCACTGAGTTCAGGGAAAGACGAGCCTGGAAACTGCCGGACTGACTGTTTCCTGGCGGTTCATTTTAATGGAGTTATTCCAACTACAGTTTATGGCTGTCTTCCTCACCAGTGCTCTATAATACATCATATCCCCTTCTCCTATAAACTCATAATACCAGTGTCTGTGCCACATCTTGGCAGCTCTGTGTAAACTCACTGTCTGACAGCTCCGCACTGCAAAACCCCCAATGCACAGACATTCATCAGGGCCAGGGAAATATTGTTTGACTAACAATAACAGTGTTTTTATTGATTTTCTGTCGCTGTGAGTTGCTGCTTATGAGAACCAGCAGCCACTGCACACACAGCCTACACAGACATGCACGTCCACATACAGTACTGTACACACACACACACACACACACACACACATTATCAGTACAAACCTTTGTAGATCTGTGGGTTGTTTTTTTTTCTCCTCACGAGCTGCAGCGATAAAATATGGCAGAGCTCAGGTAAAATGAATGTTTGATGGCTGTGAATTATCTCTGGGTTTAATCCTAGGGAATATCAGATGTGAGCTTCCACCTGTTTGTGCTGAAATTGAATTAATTTGAGGAAGTGAATTCACTGCAGTTTTGGTGTCCTCGGGTGAGTCTAACGAGGAGGTGATGATTAAGATGTTGCTGGAGAAAACCAACGTATGTGGGATGCAAACTTGGAGCAGGAAAACAGGGACTTTTTTTTGTTATGAAACTATTATTATTTCTTGTGGTAATTTTGTGCTCTGGGTTAGGCAGTGAAAACACACTCCTCAGTTTTGATGTGAAATAAAAATATATTAACTTGTCCTCTCTTGTCTTAAACACAGGTGTCCTGAGGTCCAGTGCCACCTTTCTCCTTCCCTGTGAGGCGTATTTTTCTGATACAGTTCGGTGTCACAGCAGATTAGGATTCATCAGACTTGTTTTGGCTCCAGGTAAGCTGCTGCATTCAATGTCTCTGGATAGTATTCTTGGCTCCATGTGTAAACAGAATTTAGACATTTTTGCTCCACTCCAGGTTTTCTAGGCTTAAAGAAATCAAATCTGGAAACACCAGATGAGTTTTTTTCTTTAATCTGGTGATTTGTTGTGTTAATTGCTGCCTTCAAATCAGCAAACTCACTTGTCTTTGAGTATTAGGTTTCATTAAATGCATCTTACAATGGTGATGGACCTGCAGCCATGTTGATGCACTGTGAATCTTTTTGGGAATCGTTTTACTCCAGTTGTATATTATGGGTTATGCTTTTGGGTTGGATTGATGTGGCGTCCTCCACATTTCTCTGACAAAGACAAAGAGTGTGATATGAAACAGTAATAGTCGACTGATCTATGTCAGTGTAACTCCAGGCTAGAGGGGACTGTAAATATTTGCTAGACTCTGACCAGAGGTTTCCCCACAGACATTAATTTTATAACTCTGGAGTTCATTCTGGGACAGTGTAAAAACGCTCACTGATACAAATCAGTCTGGCTAGTCTGCTCCTCTCTATACAGCAATAACTGTTGTCCGTTGACTGTTTAGTGTTGTAATTTGTGTCTCTGGTGGCCTTTGTCCACCTTGAATACTTATTTTTAAGCTTCATGCAGGACTAATTACCCATATTATTTCATTTATGAGAATCCACATTTTCTCTAATTCAATTCTGTCAGAATTAAACAAAGCTCCATATAAATGAATAATATTGTATTTGGAGAACTAGCTTTTATGCTTGACTTTCCTCAAGACCTTAACACCTTATCACCAATAGGCCTAATTCCCTTTCTCATCCATACCCCTTCAATCCCCCCTGGAGAGAGGTTTGGTTTGATTTATTTATTTTATTCATCTACAAAAAGATGAAAAATAAAAAGCAAAATAATACAACTCCTGAATGAAAGGGAGCAGAAAGAAACTGCCCCTTTTGTTTCTCCAATAAATCATTTTACAAGGTACATAAATAATGTACTGTAGGTATCAAAACAAGGGGTGGAAATACACCCTCATGAATAGAGACACCGCTACTCATCTGTAATATGTCATCGTCTGTGTAAGGATACACTTGCATCAGATGAGCGATAAAAACGTCAACTAATTCAGACCTCTGCATCAGACATGAATGAAATTGAGGCGTTGTTTAGCTCCGTTGGTAGGTGTGCAGAGGCTATAGTGCTCGCTGCATCTGGTCCCGTATCGAATCCCAACCCGGGCGACCCTTTGCTGCATGCCATTCCCCCTCTCTCTGCCTCCCTGTTTCCTGACTCTCTTCACTGCACTATCAATTAAAGGCAAAAAGCCCAGAAAATACACCTGGAAAAAAAGAAGACATGAATGAAATTATGAATCTGAATCTGGAAAGATGTAAAAATGTAGTAGGACAGTTGTAAAAATCAGCAACAATTACTGTAATAGTAATTTTAAAATTCCACTTAATGGTGAAAACCTTTCCATTTATGTGTTTCTTCTGGAGTATTGTGGGATATGTATCATAACCCCCAAACTTTATCTGACTTTCATGCAAAACGGATGGGGCAAAGGGCAGAAATGGTACTGTGTGCTAATCATACACCTCTGTCCATCCTGACCTCACCGTGTCATTATTGCACTTTTGTCAGTGGTGCAGTTGCTCATGTCAAACTCACCATCAGTTTATGTTGTGGAGGCTGATTCTGCTGCGTCTGTCTGCAGCCTGTCTCCACGGAGACGACACCTGTAGGAGAAAACAACACTTAGTGTCTCGGTGTCTCCTCACATTGCACTTAATGAGAACACGCCATCAGTCGTCCACAGACGAACATCATCGTGTCATTCCTGTACGGGACGGAGTGTGGGCGGGAGAGTTTGCCTCGTACCTCCTCTGTCACTCAGGGCTTTATTCATCATCACCGTGATTTCCCAGGGCTGTCAGTGGGTGTGTGTGTTTGTGTGTGTGTGTGTGAACAGCATGAGGAACAGGTCCACTGTGGAGTCTTATGTCACTGTCAGGTCCCACAGCTGCCGTCGACAACACACCCAGGAAACATCCGGTGTGCAAACAATTTGGAGACGTAGACACCAGATGCTCGTCTTTTCAGGCTGTTTTGAATTTAGAAAAATAAATAAAAAAACAGTAATAATTTTGTCAGAAAGTTCAACTTGCATCACCTGAAATCCTCCCCCTGCCTCCTGGCGCTAGAAGTGATGATCAATGCAACAAAAAGAGCATCTACATCTTACATTAAATATTTATTCTGCTCAGATTTAGCAGTTTTGCCCATTTGAAAGAAAAAAAATTGACAGTTTAAGTTTTGACTGATGTTTCCCTGGGGCTGCCTTTTATTGTTGCAGCTAATGTGTATGTAAAGTGAGCGATTTCTGTGGAAACAAGATTGCTTGTGTCAGGTACGCAACCCCACATTGAGTTGTTGCTTACAGAGCTGTGTTTCCTGATTGGCACTCTCAGCAGTACACATGCGCCCTGCTATTTTTTTTTTTTTTTGCATAAAGTACAGGAGATTTCACCTTTTCAGCAGTGTTTGCTCTTGACGTGCGTTCAGCTTCCCCCGTCCCTGGAAAATAACAGTGAATCACCTGAGGCAGAACTTTCCCTGCCTTGTGAATCAGGTGTTGAAGGAATCTCCATAATTACACCCCAGTTGAGTTGTGATGCTTTCCCTATTGCTCTTTGTACAGTGACTTTTCAAACTGACAGCAACACAGCCAGCGGAAGTTTTTTGTGTGAAATTCCTGCTTGTATCATGCTTTATTTCATTAGTCTCACTAATTTTTTTTTATCAGTGTTCTGCTTGTGTGAATTACAGTTATCACAGTTTCCCCCAACACGCTTTTCTTTTGTAAAGAAAGAATGCGGCAGCAGAAATGTGGATGATTTCCTTCGTGCAATTTTTAGTTTGCATGTGAGCTTTTGATTTGTTACTGTATATGATGACCGGTGTCACACAATTGCAATGTTATCAAGGCTTATTCTGTCAGGACTTCGACTGAGGAGGAGGACGGGGATTGCCATCTCAGTTTCACCTGTCTCCAAGAAAAAAAGTCTAAAAAGGTCTAAAGGGTAGCAACAAGTTTGATGTGAGACTGACTCATCTTTGCCACAGGCTCAGTATCAGGTTTAATTGGATGTCTGTGATGTTGTGTGATGAAATGGGATGTAATTAAGTTAAACACTAAGATTTAGTTTGTTCGTTTTGAGTCTGTTTATTCTGCAGAAGAACAATGACCCAAAGATCAATAACTAAAAGTTCAGTGTTTATCCTGTCCTGTCTATAAATCTGATATGTAATCTAGGGGCCAGCCCCCCCCCACTCAAAGATTCACAAAGTATCTGAGGAGTTGTGAGACATGTAACAATTTTTTCTTTTCTTTTCTTTTTTTTGGTAAAATCTCCATCAGTTGTGGAAATGTGAAGCTAAGTTGGGAAAACAGTCGGTAGTGAAACAGGCCCAGGTCGAGTGAGGAACCCCTGCTTTTATTTGTTAAATTGCTTTGTATTCCATAATCAGACACATATAGTAAATTGAATAAATCAAGCTTTATTTAAACCTGTCATACATGTCAAAATGAAGAGTGAAAAAACTAAAATGGGCTTTTTTTTAACTGACTAATACACTGACAGCAATAACATGAATAGCCAGAATAAAAAAAAATAAAACAAAGTTAAAGATAAGTAAATACAATGTTTAATGGTAAAAGCACATAAACAATAAAACAAATCTTTGTGTATGTCTGTGTGTGTGTTTTGTTGTGGATGGGTGAGAGTTGGACCAACAAATGTCAATCCTCAGTTCCACATCAGAGTTTTTTGTTGTTTTTTTTACTGAAAAGAATCACCAGATGCAAAATGTAACTAAAGGGTTTATAAATCGCTTCATTCAGCCTCCCTGAGCACTGACTGGGGTGACATGAAGCGTGAGCATGAGTGCCTTTGCGCACACATTACATACTCATGTATGTGCACACACAAACACACCCGCACAGGTTGTGGCCATACCCAGTTTTGTCTAAAAAAAACCCCATATCTCCTTAAATTATTAACACTGCAAGAAAAACTAATACAGGAGTGGCAACATACAGTACAATTGAAAAAAAAAAATTAGGCTACTTGACAAAGAGCAGTATAAAACAAGGTGTAAAATGTCTTTGACTGGGCATAGGGCCATCGTATTTTGAGGTGGCCAATCAGATTTCAGGGGTGGCCTGTGCCACCAAAGGCCGCTGCAGATTATTTATGACACTGTACTCTGGGATGGATTTATTGTACCATCACACTATAAATCCATCCAACTTCTGCTGCCTAAAATGGGATAAAAATGAAAGTTAAGTTCATACTCTTGAGTTTTCCTCTGTGTTTTTGTCTTATTAATTTAGAGATAAATGGCTGCCTGTTTTTAATCCTTGATGCCACCATTATGTTCTGCCCTCTTCTTCCTCCCTCCATCAGTGATTTTATTCCAGGGGTCTGATCTCTCCTCTGATTAATGAACACATCACCTCAGCTTTAAAGGTCAAATCTGGTTCCTCACTGTCTGCCTCTGCTTCTTCAAGGACACAGCGAGGAGGACGATGGGGGCCGGTTGGGTCCCCCCCCCAGCCCTGATGTGGCTCATCCTGTTCGGCTCAATGTCGGTGGTGTGGCCCCTCAACCCGGATGACCCCAACGTGTGCAGCCACTGGGAGAGGTCAGATTCCTCAAATTCAATCAATCGCCTCTCCAGTTTTCACCGTGAAATAACATGTCTGGGATCTGTGTGGTGAACTAATGTGCTGCGGCCACAAATCAAGTCTGAGGGGTTGGCAGTAATCAAAAGGAGAGAGGAGAAGGTTTACTCCAGGGGACGCAGGGAGGCTGTAAATTCAGACCTATGGTAATGTGACTGCTTGAGTGGTCACAGTACTCAGCGCTCTGCTGAGTAAAAAGCACACTGTCATTTCATATGAGAGCAACTCAAGTGCAGGTGATGTGATCGATAATCTCTCAGCGTAATCAGAGGGAATTGCAGAAATGGATTTTTTTTTTTTCACGACCATTACAGTTTCCGGCTCTCGGGGTTAGAGTATGCTCTGTAACCTTCATTCAAGCTCTTTGTGTCCAGTGGTTACTGTTATAGAGCAATTAAATCAGCAAACAACAGTCGTTAGAAATCAACAGTTGAGTTAGTTGACTCAGAGGCTTTTTGAAAATCCTGCAAGGTTGAGATTTGATAAAAAATAAAGTCAAAGTTCATTGAAAAAAATAAAAGGTTGTGTCCTGGTATCAATACTAATACAACCCTGATGTTGCCCGATTACTCCACCGCAGTGGAGATCAAACCCTCGAGACTTCCTGAGGCTGGTTCGTTAATAACTCAAGATAAGGAACTGAATCATACGTCTGCTTTATCAGATGTCTCTACACTTCCTGTCAAAGTTGTGTTTTTGTCTAATTCTGTTTTATGTTGTCTCTCTAGTTATTCAGTGACTGTGCAGGAGTCTTATGCTCATCCCTTCGACCAGGTCTACTACACCCGCTGCACCGACATCCTCAACTGGTTCAAATGCACCAGACACAGGTACGGACCCTGGCAGCAGCACACTTTCATCCCTGACCCTAATCACTCAGTTGATATAAAACACCAGAACATATTGAAAAATGCCCATCACAATCTCTTAAAGCCCAAAGTGACATCTTCTGTTGCTCCTTTTGTTTGACCAGCAGTAGAAATATTTTATTTACAAGCAGAAGGTAATTATGTCTGAGAAGATTAAACCAGAGAAACTTTGAACTTTTCCCCTTAAGTCAGCCGGGTCACTTTCGTGTGTTTTCTTAAGCTGCAGTGTGTTGAGCCCTCAGGGCCACTGTAGGAACAGGGTTTTAACCTGAAAGTTGTTGACTAATTGTTGGTTGATTGACCAATCAACTGATCAATAACTAAACCTAGTCTCAATAAGGTATAGTCTATATGGTTCTATCCACACTCGTATGTTCATACTCTTTTGCTGATGTTAAGCTCCTTCTTCTGCCCCTGAAAAAACTGAGACTTTCAGAAACTCAGTTTCACTGGTTTCAGTTTGAAGCTCTGGGCTCATGTCTCTGTCTGGACAAATAATAAACGATGATGCAGACAGCTGCCTTGACTCCCTGCTGATTGGTTCTCATCAGCCTCAACGACAGACAATGGTGAATGTTTTTTTTTTTATTCTAATATGCAACTGAATTGTTCATCTAGTTTCAAAACAGATCTAAGATGAAAACCTATCAGTGTGGACGTAGCCTCTGTTTAATGACCTCCACAACTTTCTCACTGACTTCCAGACTCCAGAAAAATAACAAACCTCTTGTTAAACACTTTAGTTTAAAACTAAAAGAGCTTGTTTAACCCATGACATCTCATCTGTTTCTCGTCTGGATGATGTCCTGTTTACTTAGCGTAGTGCCACAACCTCAAACCTCCTAATGTCAACAACCACACCAATTACTGCAGACACCTACACCTAAGGCACTCTTCGCTGTGAGCGACATGAAAAAGGTCAGAGGTCATCACTGACATCCTGAAGGTGTCGTCACACCTGCATTTTAATTAATGAAGCCAGGATGTCTGAGTTGTTAAGATATTTATTATCCATACTTGAGTTCAGAGTGAATGACCATGACACCAGATCTCAGAGTAATGAGCTGCAGTGAACAGGAATGATGCATTCTGGCAATTCTTCATTTACTCATTTACTTTCCACTTTTAATATCCTGTTTAGAATTTCACAGAGAGGTCATGGTTAAATAAAGCTTTCAGATGAAGTAACTACATTTTAAACTGAATTGTGGAGGATTAAAGGCAAGCAAAAGTCTTAATGTAATAACATTTCCTGTTCGTTGATGTCTCTGAGATACAGTATCACCAGTCTGAGTCCAGCTCTAGTCTCATGCAGAGGATGTGAAACACTTCGGCTGCTGAGGATCAGGGGCAGCCGCTCTCCCCACTGTGTGCTACCCAACACTGACAGTTCAGCTCTGCCTGATGTGGTCATTCTGATGAGCGACTGTCAGCGTAGCAGGCTTTAATGACCACATTAAGCTTTATAGCTACGAGTTCAGCTCCTCCAGCTGAGAGCTGAGTCATTGATCTTAAACTGAAATGTCAGAAAACATCAGCGTCCTTGAATGAGTGGGAGAAACTCTCCTCCACACTAAAGTGTGGCTCGTCTGTTAAAAGTGGAGGGATGGGAACATATTTTCAGAACTGCAGACTCATTCTGAGGAAATGATGACCTGCTGCTTTATTTCTTATTTAATGTACTTCACCTATTTTATCGTAAAGATTAAGTGAATTTGGGTTAAATCTGCTGATGTGCCAATTAGAAAAATGTTGAATTATGCTAGTTTGTAGCTTTGTGACACTAGTAGAGTAAATGTGACCTGCTAAGTGCTCAGGAAAAAAAAAGCTTTTCATATTTATTTTCATTAAAGAGTGTGACAGTGTCACAGATTAATTTTAAGCTCCAGGATCTTTTATCCTTTGTGTTTTATCCAGTGTGTAACATTTGGCAAGGTTTATTACTACCCATGAATATATAAGTGTATAATCGCATCATATATAAAATAAAATTCATTTGGTTTTCGTAGCCTAAGAATTATTCTTTTATATATACATTTAGCAATGGAAACAGAAAATCCAGCCAGCCAGAGAGCGAGTTTTGCGTGCATAAATAAACCAACGAAGAAGAGGGCAGACTTCTTTTTCTAAAAAACAAAAAATACTCTTATACAAAATAAATCCTGCTTAATCATCACCTATGGGCTTTTACTCTTTTTGTGTTTATAAACTGCAACAATCACACCTACAGACTCTACCTTTAAATGTAAACATCTACTGTACTTTTCTCTCCCATTGTCACTTTTAACACATAAAATTTACATAAGCAAGATGATTTCCTTGTGTTAGGTTTAATCCTCTCTCTCTATCTCTTGTCACACTTGCAGGATCAGCTATAAGACGGCCTACAGGAGAGGTATGAGGACCATGTACAGACGACGCTCTCAGTGCTGCCCGGGCTTTTATGAAAATGGAGACCTGTGTGTTCGTAAGTTGTGTTGAGTCACTTTTTCAATTTCAATAGATTTGACTTTATTATTTATATAAATATAGAAGGGACTCACAACCTTTCACACAATATGTCGTCAAATAACAACCTTGGTCAACAGATTTTTAATCATGATGATCATATGTTTTCCCACAATCCTTTTGCAAAACACAGACAGACAGACATGAATTATCAGAAAAGTCATTGTTTTACTTTTCACCACTCAGATGCATGTTGGAGCCACTTGTTTTCAAACGTTCCTCATTTTTTAAAATCTACCTTAAGCTAATATCAAGAAACAGCACAGTCAAAGTTGCCTGTAACTGCGTGCTTTAGATTTTTTTTTTTTTTTGGGGGGGGGGGGGTGATGGAAACACATGTAAGTGGAACAGAACTGAATACAAATAGCAGCAAATATGAGGTCTAATATAAAAACAACAACAAGACCTAGTAACGCTAACCAAATGTCACTGGTCTCATTAGATCTTTTTACATATTGCACTCTTTGTATAAAATACTCCTGCTATGTTAATGCTACAGATGCACATTGTGTTTAAATAAATATGCCTCCAACGTTGCTGCTTCCTATCAGACAGAAACCTACAGCTGGATATGAAAGCTTCCCACCACAGGGGAGCGTGTGCTCTGCATAACGCATCTGCAACAAACAAAATCATTTTTCTGTCATCTGCATTGTTATTTTCAAACTTTTTCCACTTGATACACACAAAGTATCCAGGCTTGTTAAAATTGCAGTGTATCTTGTGGTACAGTGATTCAATCTTGGTCGTTATCTTTTCACTTTGCGCCAGGCAGTTATCTAAATCTGTTGTTGGAGCTGTCAAAGTTAGATCAATCCAGCTCTGGATCCATTTCTACTTAAAGTTTGACCACAGAGCTTTGAAATGAATGTATTCACAGGGAGAAAAAAATAGAAAAGGGTCTCAAACACAACCTCAAATACACTAAGCTGCAAGCAAAAAAAAATGTCTGCTAATAAGAGTTAGACATCAGATATCTGCACTCTGAAGATATATTGTTTGTACAGCAACGCTGTCTTGTATTGTGGAGTGCTTTACAGGGCAAATCAGGCTATTGCTCACACTTTGACACTTACTGTATGTTAAGAACAAGAAACCTAAATATATTTGTGTCACACATAATGTTGTCCTTTCTACAGATAAAGAGGTTGTGTGTGATGTTCTTCATTTGCTGCTGTGTGGGAAGGATCTTTGAAAGATGAAAAGTTTGGTCAGTGAGATTAAAACAAAATTTCTCTGCACCATTATTTCTGTTTGAAGCCGGGTGATTGCTCAGTCAAAGAGAAATTAAAGGCTGGATAGAGGCAACAGATGTTTACTCACAGCTGCTTCTGATCCCAGCCTTCCCATGTATGTGTATGCATATAAGAGTGATATTATCACATACTGTATATACACGGATTCGGCGAGCAATTTGTGTATGGCGCCATCTTTCGGCGGCGCCATTGCTGCGGTGTCATCGGGTGACATGTGTCAGTCACATTAAACTGACTCTCTATGACAGCATCATAAATTCGCTGGATTGGTGAAGTTCAGTGTCCCCCGATAACTGATTATGGTATCTTAAATGAATACAGATATTAATTTAGGAATGAATCATTTGTTTGAGCGATGAGCAGGAAAGATTAGAGTTAGGCTATAGGGAGATAAGAGACTGTATCTACACAATATAACCTACGGTACGTTATGCGTGCTGACGTTACAAGCCAGCAGCGGGATATTTAATCATGAGGACAGGCTACATAAATAAAAACAACAACGACTTGTGCTTTGTTTTAGATATTCAAGAATATTTTATTGATCAGCCTCTGATGACCAGAAAACATCAATTACAGGTCTCTGATTTATGGTCAAAATTAGCTGACCTCCGGATGGGTCGGACATATTTTACAGTTACACCGGCTTTTAGTTGACAGTCACATCATATTGAAGGGATCAGTGAGACATTCAGAGACCATCTACTGTCACCACACGATGTGAAGGTAACGGTGAGAAAGGAGAGCAGCCAGGTTGTACAGGTCAGCTGCTGCTGCTGCTCACTGTAGCTACGTAACGTTACAGTCTAAACACGGCCAGTCCTCCTGAAATAAGGGGCTGTGTTTTGTCTAAAGTTGTTGTAATCTGCTGATATTAGAACAGCCGAGGACGGCACATGTCCTCCCAGCCTTCCTAGACATATTAACAGAAGAGAAAAGGTCCACTTCTTGGCGCTTGCAATCAAACGCCCGCTTCGCACACAGAGCCCATCGCTGCCTGACTGGGAGCTGACACCGCAGTAATGGCGGCTGCTCCACTAACAGTTATTTAGCTGAATTGGTCTATACTTTCTCTGGACATGGTATAGGAATGTGTTCACAAAGTGTAAGATATAAGATATAACAATATAATTTATATTTATATATAAGTATGTTAATTCAAAATAAGTGGAAATTCAATATGGAATATTTATGCACATTATATACACAATAATATTTACAAGATACATTTCTATATAATCTGAGCACAAATTAAGGCCTGGACTACACAAATACGATATATACCTAAACGCACATTTTTCTGTCCAATTTGGCCTCTCAACCACACGAACACGGAGATATTTTTAAACGGATAAAAAAGTGGAGAAATAAAAAAAATATCTGATTGAGTGGATCCGTGTAGCGATGTTAAATGGAGCTGTTGTTGATACGATGATGTCAAGCGCCTAGCGATAAGCCGTTCACACATGTGGTTGTCAACAACAATGGTCCACATGTAACGGGCTATCTGTGCTTTGCACTTTTAGCAGTGTTTCCCATTCGTTCATTTATTCGTGATGAATTGCAGTACATCCACCACAAATAGTTTTTTCACTTTTCATTCATGTCTGCATAGCGCTGTTTCACCCCTCTCTCTGCCTCCGCCTTTCCTGTCTATCTCACAATAAAGGCAAAAAAAAAAAAACTTCAAAAAAGAAAAATGCCACAGCGACATGTGAAAAGCACGAAAAACACAATTTTCATTTAATTAACACATTGACGTGTTCAAACAAAACCTGAACATTATTACCTCTGTGACGGAGGATTAGTTAGTTTCAACTAGGTAAGTTTGGGCTGAGTGTTAGTGCCATAATTAAAGTTAAAAATAAAACCTATTTTTCTCCAAAACAGCTTCACTGAAGGAAGGAGAAGAGTTTCAGTGGAGAGGAGCAGGAAACAGCTGTATACTTAATTGTCTGACGTAAATGTGTTGTTCAAAACTTTACAGAAATATTAATGTTCAAGGTTACGCACAAGATGATTCATCCTTTTATTTAGTCTGTAGCCAGCTATGATTAGTGTACACTGGCTGAACATTTCTGTGTGAATTAATCTCCTCATGCGGTTACAAGTGCAAAGCAGGAGCTCTGACTACCGGCTGAATTTCCTGTGACAAGGGTGAAGTGGAGTCGGGAGGTGATTGTACAAATCCTTAAACAGACTGAGTTTTTAAAATGTTATTTTCGAAGACAAACCCTCTCCTTTTCATCCCTTTACCTGCAAGCAAACACAGTTTGCTTGCAGATCGAAAGTGGGACACTGAAAATCAACTGTGAAAGTTAAAACGTGTCAGAGAAGAAGTCAGCTTCTGTAAGAGAAATGTAAAGAGTGTCTTCCTGCTCAGTCTTTATCTCACGCTGCCTCACCCTCCCTGAACCAGCAACAGAAATCAATTATCCACTCTAGATGGTAAACTCTATAGAGCAGTGTTGCCTTTTCTTATTGTAGAGAGGGGGTGGATGGGTTTGCCTGGGGGGACCGGAGGGTAGGGAGGGTGAAGGGGGAGGGTATTGTGTGTCTTTATTTAACATCTGCTTGTAAACAACTTTATTAGATTCTCCTGGGGGACAGAGACAAATACCCCTCACTCCTTTGTGTGATGCCGCACACGTGCACACAGACACACACGCACACACACACAGTGCCCCCCCCCCTCGGCTGAGTAGCGCTAACGCCACGAGCTACGTACAAGGAGACGCCTGCCTGCCCCGCTAACGTTAACGGCCTCGGACGGCTCTTTTGTTGTGGGACATGCACGGCTTGAGCTAATTGAAAGGTTTCCTATTTGGCACACGAAGGGGAGGGGAGGTGGGAGTAATGGGGGATGGGGGTGAGGGTTGATAAGTTGATTAGAGGGCTTTCCTCTTTCTGCGTTTCCTGGCTTTCGTGTAGGCACCATTTTTCATTTCCTGTTAATGTGAATCTCCCAGATAAACATGTGGTTTTGTGCAGGATGTAGAACACGTCCACTGTGTTTGCTGCTGGACTGTGAATGTTTAGGCAGACGCCCTGAATCGATCTCTCATGATGCTCCCTGGCTCGCTGCTGGAGGAATCCTTTTGTCATTTTATTCTGCTCAGCCTGAGGTCATTTTATCTCCCATCACAAAAATGTCTCCTTCAGTTGTTTGTTTCTTCATTCTTTGTCCACCCCATTCTTTCCTTGCAGACTGAGGCATCCTGTTTATCTGCCCCAAAGGTTCAGTAGGACTCAAGGACAAGCTGAATAGATGATCAAAGATCAAAGGTCAAGGTCACTGTAACCTCATTAAAAACATTTTTGACCATAAACTCTCAAAAACTCCAATTCTAGTTATGAATGTTACAAAATGCAAGTAATATGGCTGATTGGTAAGAATCAGGTACAATATAAATCCTGAAGAGGGTTGACAAAATGACATGTAAAAGTCTACCCCAAAGTCCATTTTTTAGAAAAACTCTCACAATATGAGAAACACACATTGTTGTACACACAAAAAAATACAGTTTGTATTTTGCAGTTCCAATAAAATCCTACATCATGGCCTACTTTCTGTCACCGAACAGAGGAATTCGCATCTGTCTCAATCAGTAAAAAACTCAAAAAGTGCCCACAAGAAGATTAAGATAAACTTTAAAAAAGGAAACTTGTAAACAGCGTTATTATTATAATACATGTAACACTATTTTTCATACAAAGGTCCTAACAATTTGTCTCAATACCATTGTCATTATGTAAACTCTTGATTAGATATCAATATAAAATGCTGCTTCATATAATCGGTACAGTATCACCTTGTAAAAATATTACTAGCTCCATCTCAATTTGAGAGAGGCACGGTCTACGGATCAGCAGTCTGTACAATTGTGTCACCAGCTGTCACCAGCCTTTCCTTGAATGAGACTTTAAAATGGGACAACACAGTTGCATGACAGTGACACAAATCTGGTCAGACATGATGTAAACTTCAAACCCAAACTTACAGTATGGAGGTGTACAACCACTTGACTCTAGTATTGTTTCTGGATCCTTCACATCCACCTTCACTCACTGCCATCTCCTCCCTCTGACTCTCACTGCATATTCACAGCAAATCTGTTGTAACATGACGTTTGATCCCATCTTAAAACAAACACAATCATTCCTTAATCAGTGCCTCCAGTAAACAGTGTCTCTGTTGCTTTGTGTCAGAAGTGCAAAGTAACGTCCACAGCAGGAGTGTAATGAAAGATACTATCTGTCAAAGTTTGTTTTACAAAAATATCTTTGTTTGGATTTTCACCACAGGTGGTTGGAAATAGTCTACACTGATTATTTCTGTTTAAGCAATTCTCCTCCGACAATTTCCAAAAAATAAGATCATTATCAACCAATGAGATGATAAAGAAAACAAAAGTAATTTTGAATCTCAAGAGTTTAAATAAGAAATGTGATTCTTCTTTAAAAACCGTGTGTTGTTATTACAGGAGGGGGTCTTATAGATATGAGGGTCATGAAGATGGTTTGAAATTGAAAGAACTTGCTGTCTCTTGTCAAATCATGTGTCAGCCAGGTTTCAACATCACTTTATATCACAGTACATGTTTAAAACTTCATAGAAGTTGAAGGTAGATGTCCATGTGTAATGTGACTATAAGGGGCCGTGTCCACCAAACGTGTTTTCAGCGCTGACAGCGCTGCTTTCCCAGCCTCTCTCTCTCCCTCGTCAGAATGCCACTGTTGCTAGGTTACAGTACGAGTCCTCTGACTCTTCCGTGTTCCTGCCTTGTTTAATGTAAACACTACAACGAGTGTCAGAAATGCACAATAGCAGTAGCAGCAGCTTTTGGCATGGACCCTGAGGTCGGCCTACCGTCAATACAAATGTGGGTCATGATATAAACGGAGTCACGTCTCCGGTTGTGTTGCTGTCGGTAATGTATGTCCCGCCCCTTCTTGATTCTGATTGGTCAGTGTGGAGAAAAGTGACATTGACGAGCGCGGCGCTGTTCTAAAAGTTGAAGTGCTGAGGGCGCTGAGCGCTGTGACCGAAATGCACATTGCACACAGCCTGTATTCAGAAACTGAGCCAACTGTCAGGACTTCTGTGACTTTCTGATGTCACAACAGAACAGTCACCTTTTCAAGAATACATTTTACTTGTGACAAATCCTATCCATTGTGTGACAGAAAATTCACCATTCACATGGAGCGCCTGAAAACGCATGCAAAACGCATGCGTTTTTCAAAGTGCTTCTGAGCTTGCGTCTGCCGTTACTAAACAACCAAAAGTGCCTGTCACATTTTTACATTAGTAGTGTGCTTCTGTCATTTAACCAGGAATTGATAAACACAGAGCTGATCAGATTACAAGCACCGTGAATCCCTCTCACAGAGACTTTCTCTTAATACTACTTGTACTTTCTCTCAATTCCTCAAAACTAAAAACTAAACTAAAACTTATTAATTGAACTAACTAAAACTAAACTGAAATAAAAAAAGCAAGTGAAAAATTAAATAAATAAAAGAAAAACTACTGTATGATAACCTTGGTCCAGAGTGCAAGAAAAGTACAAACTTAGAACAATTTAATTTAAAGGCCGCGTGGCCCCGAGGTGTCGTGATATAAAACTGTCCACAGTGTTATATGAGATCAGAGAGTGGAGAAAGATGTCAGGTGTGCACTTAGACTGCTGCTGTCTCTGGTGGTGCTCATACCTCTGCTCTCATTCCTCCTGCAGCAGCAGATCAAGAGATTCGAGGGCACTAAAGGCTGCTTCAGTCTGCTGAGACAATAGCTGGAATTAGGTAGTGATTATTTAATTTGATATCTATTAATCTTGTTGTACCCGCTGCTGATGTAATCCTCCTTGTAGCCGTTTCGGCTCCGATCCGCAGGATGAAAGGATCAGGCACCCGTTTAATGATTCATCAACTCTCCGTCAGGATTACAAAAGCATGTGTCTTTGGCTCTCTTATTAAAATCTGAGGCTGCGTCTGTGAGAGGATTTTGTCTCTGTCGCTCTGAAAAATGTGCTGGACGGCACAAAGATCCCAACCATAAGTTCATGAAGAAGTTTACACACAGATCTCATACACAGTCTAAATGTACAGAACAGTTATTGATAAAATGTTTTAGAAGGTGAAGGTGCGCAAAACCTGTGAGCACAATTGCTGTGAAGGAGAGAGCAGCTGCTGCACCTTTTCCTGAAGTGTGACAAATGTCCCCGGGTGGAAACAAATCTCAGATTCTCTATGATCAGCGTTGGTCTGTGCTGCCACCACTGCCAGAGTCAACCACAGACCATAGTTTTAGTTCAGAGGCAACTGAGACTATAGGAGGCAAGCAGCCCGTTTTGGTGTTTTAACAGAAGAACTAAAACATAGTTTAGGCTCTTAAATATTACTTCCTTTTCCACTGTGTTTCTACCAATTAGGATGTAAGAGTTTTTTTTAAAAACACAGCAAAATAATACAATCTAATTGACTCGTTTCTCACTGCCTGAGATCGCCTATGCGGGCGTGTGCACGCACGCACACGCTGAAGCTGCTGCTGAACAAACTGGTGAAATCATTCTGTTGTATCTCATCCCCTGGTTGTTGCTACTGTAGAAGTGTCAAACCCTCTGTGTGAGATCCCTCCATTGGGGATTGTGTATTTTTTAACTTATTTCGAGGCTGCAGCTCACTCTCAGTGAGTGTAGCTGTGGTGTTTCTAGTTTAACGGCACAGTGACAGGTGACAGGTATGTTTGCAGTGTTTGAGCTCCAAGAAGTTATTAATAGGAAAAGAGAAATTAGTTTGTTCACCCAGGTGTTTAAATCAGTGATAATGAACGTGGACAAATACATATGTTTACTGCAGGGTCATTTGACCATGTCCTCCACTTTCACATGTGGCTCAAAATCAGATAAATCAGATCAGATTTTTCCAAAATGCACCCTCAGTCTGAACAGCCCTGTGACAAGTAACAGGATTCTTTGCATCTTTTACGTCACTCTACCTTGTAATTTTATGCAGGCAGCAGGAGTCACAAATGAACAAGGACAAACATGGCTGACAGCAGAGACAGAGGAACACAGTAAAGGGACAGTGAAGTTTTAGAGCTAATCAGTATTTTACGTGACATACTGAATCTGTAGCCTCCATGTTGGTTATTCCCAACTTCTTCTCCTTATTTACTATAATGCACAGAGTCTGGCTGTGACGTCTTATTGTTCAGGTCAAATCAGGGTCATAACCAGTTCAAACTGGAATTTAATATTGCCCAAACTTTTTAAAAGCTAATGCCAAATAGCTACATTAAGAAATCAGATCAAGATGGAAATCTGAACTGAGCTCTAAGGCTGTAGTGTGAAGGTCATCATAGAGTTGTTTTGGACTAGTGGAAAAGGAGCTGTACAATGTGCACACTCAAACTAGTTTAAAAAAATAAATCACTGTTTGAAACCTCTGACAGGAGCATCAACCCAGGAATGAAATTGTATAGATCAAGCTAACCCATTACCTAACTGATCAGTAACCTGCTTATACTTGTTAATTTTCATATAACAGGGAATACCAGTAATATTGAAGAGGTTCTCCTTAAAGCCCCAGTACTGTATGTGAGATTTACCCCCATCTAGCGGTGCGGTTGCATATACGAACGTATTCTTGATGTTGCGTTTACGTAAACTCGGGCAGAAGTCAGAAAGACAAGAGACACTGCATTTAACAGGATAAACAAGCCTCTATGTAAAGAAATGGTCCACCAGCATGAGGCAAAACAATACAGGCATGACAATATGTTGTCATGGTGATGTCGTATTGTTTACCTAAGCCACGTTTTACCGTCTTTCTTTCGTCGAGTAAAATGACATCCAGTTGGTTTGTCGACGGCGTCATTCAGTTGTCTGACTGCACCTGAAGGCAACACCAGTGGCTCCATCCTTCCTCACAATACACAGTGGTGCCAGTTTTAACAGGTGCAACCTGGAAAACTTTCTCCCCGAGCCGACAGCTCTGGTGAGGTGAGTTTGTGGTTACCTACGGTGACGCTGACACTGAACGTAAAAAATAGCTATTCAACATGGCAGCCAAGGTTCCGTACACCCCCCCTTGTCCAGTCCATTTTATTGTCCACCATCACATCCAGGTATTTGTACTGTATGTGGAGACAGTTTCTACATCTGTGCCCAGTATAGTGACAGGGAATGAAAATGGGAAGCTCTCTGTACCACAGACAGAAAAACTCTTTTGGTATAAATCTTAAGTCAGCGTGCGGTGCCAAGTGTGTGTGGCTGTGATTTTCTGTCCTAGTGCACGAAAAAAAACCTGTAAAATGTTAACACACTGCCACTATAAATTTAGAGTGCACGACCCCTCTGCAGCCAAAGTACCATAAAACCCATAAAACCTGGCTTTACTGAGACCAGTCTCACTCCTGGTTCCACAACTCTAAAAACGCAGCTCTTCACTTCCTCTGCAAAATGTTGATTTTAAGTAACTCCTAGCCTCAAAACACCACTAGTTTACACATGCTTGCACTGCAGGTGTGCATGCAAGTTCTTCCTAATTTATGTGATGTTCATTTGCTCCTTTGCACATCATGCAGTCTCAGAGCTGTCAGCCCATCCCCTCCCAGCCCCATCACTACCTGATGTATGATTAACTATTCATTCTTTCATACACAAGAGATTCCCACAAAAGGAGTCAAAGTGGATGTTAGCTCCTACTTTCCTCCCACTTTCAACAAGACGATAATACACATTTATTTTGCTTTGATTTTCAGTCTATCAAGCAACATGAGGCTTTGAATGTGACAGGTTAAATTACAATTTTTTATCCTTTTTTGAGCCATGTACATGTCTCTGTGTGTAGCCTAATTATAACACAGTGAGATGTCTCAGTGTATTTTATTTCTAAAAAGAAGTACATCACTGTCTTTCCCACAATGGATTGGGCTGGGTACACCTTGGACTTGGTAGTTACACTCAGTGATGTCTAACAGTTATGATAAGTCTGAACAAGGTCATTGAGCTGATTCAGTTGCAACATATGGCAACCTGGACATAAAGTAGGTCTTATTTCAACATTTATGTTTGCAAACAGATAAAAAAGATCTAACTTGGAGATAAAGAGTGACCCTCTCTGCAATACTTCACTGGTTAAATAAAACTTATGAAAAAGATTTAATTAGTGAACTATCAAGGCAGATTCATAGCAGCGCAGTTTTAGGAGTGGGGAGCCTTTCAGAATAACACCATTTATTGTTCTTTGTCAACTAACACTGTGCCTGTTTAAGGCCTTTACTTTTCCTCATACAACTGCACACAGTTAGGTTGCTCCTGCATCTTGGGAACCTGCAAAATGCCTGTCAAATTTGTCCAGTTAGACATCATTAAGAGCAAGGAGAGAGCTGGAGAGAAAGGGGGAGAACGAGAAGGAATGGGGGTGAAGTTTACAGTGAACAACTACAGACAAAATCTGATAAGACTTGTACTCAACTATTAATTTAAATGATACTAGGTTTTTGTCCCAGGCTTTAGACGGAAGTTGGTAATCAGTTGCAGATCTGAACTTATTTCCTCTGGAGATGGGATGACCTGAGGCGAAAGGGGGAGAAACAGAAAGAATTGCAGTTAAAGTTCAGCAAGTAGAGACACAATCTGAAAAGACTAATAATCAATCAATCTGGCCTTAGACAGAATCAAGCAGTGGAAGTTGGTCCACAGTTGCATATTTTAAAGTGTAAGTCAGCTCAATGTTTTTGTTAATATAAGTCCTAAATAGTCCTATTTTCCGTCAGCAATCACTTACATTTTTTGGGCCAAAACACGGGTCTCTCAGTCACGAGAAGCAGATCTTGGTCCAAAGTTGTAAATCTAACTCAGTAACGCTGGAGTTGAAATGACCGTGAGATAAAAGGGGAGAAAAAGAAAGAATTGCAGTTAAGGTTCAACAAGTAGAGACAAAATCTGAAAAGATTTAAATTATTGATTTAAATGATACTAGGACTTTAGAAAATCATGAAAAGATCTGAATAATCTGGAGAACATGAGGCAAAAAGGGGAGGATTAAACAAATAGGGTTTAATAATCAATCATTTAAACAAGTTTTGTATCTGGCTCTAGACAGGATCAAGCAGTGGAAGTTGGTGCACAGTTGCATATCTGAAGTCAATAGCTCTGGATATGAAATCACCTGAATAGAAAGGGAGAGAACGAGTAGGACTGGGGGTGAAGTTCCAACAACTACAGACAAAATCTGATAATAATATATCATTTTTAATCAATTTTTATCAAATTAATCAATCATTAATTTAAATGATACTAGGTTTTTGTAACAGGCTTTAGACTGAGTCAGGAGGCAGAAGTCGGTCCAAAGTTGCAGATCTGAACTCAATTGCTCTGGAGGTTGGATGACCTGAGGTCATCCAGGGGGAGAAACAGAAGGAATTGCAGTTAAGGTTCAACAAGTAGAGACAAAATCTGAAAAGACTAATAATCAATCAATAATTTAAACAATACTAGAGTTTTGTATCTGGCCTTAGACAGGATCAAGCAGTGGAAGTTGGTCCACAGTTGCATATCTGAAGTCAATATCTCTGGATATGAAATGACCTGGATAGAAAGGGAGAGAACGAGAAGGAATGAGTGTGAAGGTTCAACCACTATACAGACAAAATCTGAAAAGACTAATAATCAATCAATAATTTAAACAATACTAGAGTTTTGTAACAAGTCTTAGACAGGATTGGGAAGCAGAAGTTGGTCCAAAGTTATAAATCTAACTCAACACCATTGGAGTTGAAATGACTTGGAGAGTAAAGGGGAGAAAGAGAAAGAACTGGGGGGAGTGTAGCACAAGTCCAGGAAAAAATTGATAAGACTGACATTTGATGATAATTAGTCTTATCAAAGTTTTTTCTGGACTGGTGTCACGGTGGTGACCTAGAGCAAAAGAGAAAAAAGAGAGAGAAAAATAAAGAATGGGAGTGAGTGTTCAAACAACTACAAACAAAATCTGAAAAGACTAATGATCAATCAAAACAAATCTGGCCTTGGACAAGACAAGACAGTTATATCTAATCAATCTGGATATGAAATGATTAATGAGAAGGAATAGGGGTGAAGTTCTGACAAACTCTGACAAGACTAATAATCAATCATTAATGTAAACGATACTAGATTTCTGTAACAGGCTTTAAATGGGATCGGGAAGCAGAAGTTGGTCGTCAGTCGCAGATCTTAACTCAATTTCTCTGGAAATGGGATGACCTGAGGCGAAAGGGTGAGGATCAGAAACAATTGCAGTTAAGGTTCAACAAGTAGAGACAAAATCTGAAAAGATTAATAATCAATCAATAATTTCAATGATACTAGAGTTTTGTATCTGGCCTTGGACAGGATCGAGTAGTGGACGTTGGTCCACAGTTGCATATCTGAAGTCAATACCTCTGGATATGAAATGACCTGGATAGAAAGGGGGAGAACAAGAAGTAATGGGGGTGAAGTTCCAACAACTACAGACAAAATCTGATAAGACTAATAATCAAAGATTAATTTAAATCATACTAGGTTTTTGTCATGGCTTTAGACAGGATGGCGAAGCAGAAGTTGGTCGTCAGTTGCAGATCTGAACTCAATTGCTCTGGAGATGGGATGACCTGAGGCGAAAGGGAGAGAATCAGAAACAATTGCAGTTAAGGTTCAACATGTAGATTAGAGACAAAATCTGAAAAGACTAATCAATCAATAATTTAAACAATACTAGAGTTTTGTAACAGGCTTTAGACAGGATCGGGAAGCAGAAGTGGGTCCAAAGTTATAAATCTATCTCAACACCGCTGGAGTTGAAATGACTTGGAGAGTAAAGGGGAGAAAGAGAAAGAATTGGAGGGAATGTAAAACAAGTCCAGGAAAAAAATTGATAAGACTGACATTTGATAATAATCAGTCTTATCAAATTTTTTTCTGGACTGGTGTCACGGTGGCGACCTAGAGCAAAAGAGAAAAAAGAGAGAGAAAGATAAAGAAAGGGAGTGAGTGTTCAAACAACTACAAACAAAATCTGAAGAGATTAATAATCAATCAATAATTTAAATGATACTAGAGTTTGTATCTGAAGTTGGTCCAATATTGCAGATCTGAACTCAATTGCTCTGGAGAAGGGATGACCTGAAGCGAAATGGGGAGAAACAGAAAGAATTGCAGTTAAGGTTCAACAAGTAGAGACAAAATCTGAAAAGACTAATACTGAATCAATAATCTAAATGATACTAGAGTTTTGTATCAGGCCTTTGACAGGATTGAGTAGTGGAAGTTGGTCCACAGTTGCATATCTTAAGTCAATAGCTCTGGATATGAAATGACCTGGATAGAAAGGGAGAGAACAAGAAGGAATAGGGGTGAAGTTCCGACAAACTCTGATAAGACTAATAATCAATCATTAATGTAAACGATACTAGATTTTTGTAACAGGCTTTAGACAGGGTAGGGAAGCCGAAGTTGGTCGTCAGTTGCAGATCTGAACTCAATTGCTCTGGAAATGGGATGACCTGAGGTGAAAGGGAGAGAATCAGAAACAATTGCAGTTAAGGTTCAACAAGTACAGGAGGGACAAAATCTGAAAAGACTAATAATCAATCAATCTAAATGATACTAGAGTTTTGTATCTGGCCTTGGACAGGATCGAGTAGTGGAAGTTGGTCCACAGTTGCATATCTGAATTCAATAGCTCTGGATATGAAATGACCTGGATAGAAAGGAGGAGAATAAGAAGGAATGGGGGTGAAGTTCCAACACCTACAGACAAAATCTGATAAGACTAATAATCAAAGATTAATTTAAATGATACTAGGTTTTTGTAATGGCTTTAGACAGGATCGGGAAGCAGAAGTGGGTCCAAAGTTATAAATCTATCTCAACACCGCTGGAGTTGAAATGACTTGTAGAGTAAAGGGGAGAAAGAGAAAGAATTGGGGGTAGTGTAAAACAAGTCCAGGAAAAAAATGATAAGACTGACATTTGATAATAATTAGTCTTATCAGATTTTTTTCTGGACTGGTGTCACGGTAGTGACCTAGAGCAAAAGAGAAAAAAGAGAGAGAAAGATAACGAATGGGAGTGAGTGTTCAAACAACTACAAACAAAATCTGAAGAGATTAATAATCAATCAATAATTTAAATGATACAAGAGTTTGTATCTGAAGTTGGTCCAATATTGCAGATCTGAACTCAATTGCTCTGGAGAAGGGATGACCTGAAGCGAAAGGGGGAGAAACAGAAAGAATTGCAGTTAAGGTTCAACAAGTAGAGACAAAATATGAAAGGACTAATAATCTATCAATAATTTAAATGATACTAGAGTTTTGTGTCTGGCCTTGGACAGGATCGAGTAGTGGAAGTTGGTTAAACAGTTGCATCTGAAGTCAATAGCTCTGGATATGAAATGACCTGGATAGAAAGGGAGAGAACAAGAAGGAATGGGGTGAAATTCCAACAAATACAGACAAAATCTGGTAAGAATAATAATCAAACATGAATTTAAACGATACTAGAGATTTGTAACGGGCTTTAGACAGGGTCGGGAAGCAGAAGTTGGTCCAAAGTTGCAGATCTGAAGTCAATTGCTCTGTACATTGAATGACCTGAAGCGAAAGGGGGAGAAACAGAAAGAATTGCAGTTAAAGTTCAACAAGTAGAGACAAAATCTGAAAAGATTAATAATCAATCAATAATTTCAATGATACTAGAGTTTTGTATCTGGCTTTAGACAGGATCAATCAGTGGAAGTTGATCCGCAGTTACATATCTGAAGTCAATAGCTATGGATATGAAATGATCTGGATAGAAAGGGAGAGAACGAGAAAGAATAGGCTTGAAGTTCCAACAATTACAGACAAAATCTGATAAGACTAATAATCAAACATTAATTTAAATGATACTAGATTTTTGTAAGAGGCTTTAGACGGGATCGGGAAGCAGAAGTTGGTTTTCAGTTGCAGATCTGAACTCAATTGCTCTGGAAATGGGATGACCTGAGGTGAAAGGGGGAGAATCAGAAACAATTGCAGTTAAGGTTCAACAAGTACAGGAGGGACAAAATCTGAAAAGACTAGTAATCAATCAATAATTTAAACAATACTAGAGTTTTGTAACAGGCTTTAGACAGGATCGGGAAGCAGAAGTGGGTCCAAAGTTATAAATCTATCTCAACACCGCTGGAGTTGAAATGACTTGGAGAGTAAAGGGGGGAAAGAGAAAGAATTGGAGGGAACGTAAAACAAGTCCAGGAAAAAAATTGATAAGACTGACATTTGATAATAATCAGTCTTATCAAATTTTTTTCTGGACTGGTGTCACGGTGGCGACCTAGAGCAAAAGAGAAAAAAGAGAGAGAAAGATAAAGAAAGGGAGTGAGTGTTCAAACAACTACAAACAAAATCTGAAGAGATTAATAATCAATCAATAATTTAAATGATACTAGAGTTTGTATCTGAAGTTGGTCCAATATTGCAGATCTGAACTCAATTGCTCTGGAGAAGGGATGACCTGAAGCGAAATGGGGAGAAACAGAAAGAATTGCAGTTAAGGTTCAACAAGTAGAGACAAAATCTGAAAAGACTAATACTGAATCAATAATCTAAATGATACTAGAGTTTTGTATCAGGCCTTTGACAGGATCGAGTAGTGGAAGTTGGTCCACAGTTGCATATCTTAAGTCAATAGCTCTGGATATGAAATGACCTGGATAGAAAGGGAGAGAACAAGAAGGAATAGGGGTGAAGTTCCGACAAACTCTGATAAGACTAATAATCAATCATTAATGTAAACGATACTAGATTTTTGTAACAGGCTTTAGACAGGGTAGGGAAGCCGAAGTTGGTCGTCAGTTGCAGATCTGAACTCAATTGCTCTGGAAATGGGATGACCTGAGGTGAAAGGGAGAGAATCAGAAACAATTGCAGTTAAGGTTCAACAAGTACAGGAGGGACAAAATCTGAAAAGACTAATAATCAATCAATAATCTAAATGATACTAGAGTTTTGTATCTGGCCTTGGACAGGATCGAGTAGTGGAAGTTGGTCCACAGTTGCATATCTGAAGTCAATAGCTCTGGATATGAAATGACCTGGATAGAAAGGGAGAGAACAAGAAGGAATGGGGTGAAATTCCAACAAATAACGACAACATCTGGTAAGAATAATAATCAAACATGAATTTAAACGATACTAGAGATTTGTAACAGGCTTTAGACAGGGTCGGGAAGCAGAAGTTGGTCCAAAGTTGCAGATCTGAAGTCAATTGCTCTGTACATTGAATGACCTGAAGCGAAAGGGGGAGAAACAGAAAGAATTGCAATTAAGGTTCAACAAGTAGAGACAAAATCTGAAAAGATTAATAATCAATCAATAATTTCAATGATACTAGAGTTTTGTATCTGGCTTTAGACAGGATCAATCAGTGGAAGTTGGTCCACAGTTGGTTATCTGAAGTCAATAGCTCTGGATATGAAATGATCTGGATAGAAAGGGAGAGAACAAGAAGGAACAGGCGTGAAGTTCCAACAACTACTGACAAAATCTGATAAGACTAATAATCAAACATTAATTTAAATGATACTAGATTTTTGTAACAGGCTTTAGACGGGATCGGGAAGCAGAAGTTGGTCGTCAGTTGCAGATCTGAACTCAATTGCTCTGGAAATGGGATGACCTGAGGTGAAAGGGAGAGAATCAGAAACAATTGCAGTTAAGGTTCAACAAGTACAGGAGGGACAAAATCTGAAAAGACTAATAATCAATCAATAATCTAAATGATACTAGAGTTTTGTATCTGGCCTTGGACAGGATCGGGTAGTGGAAGTTGGTCCACAGTTGCATATCTGAAGTCAATAGCTCTGGATATGAAATGACCTGGATAGAAAGGAGGAGAATAAGAAGGAATGGGGGTGAAGTTCCAACAACTACAGACAAAATCTGATAAGACTAATAATCAAAGATTAATTTAAATGATAATAGGTTTTTGTAATGGCTTCAGACAAGATGGTGAAGCAGAAGTTGGTCGTCATCTGCAGATCTGAACTCAATTGCTCTGGAGATGGGATGACCTGAGGCGAAAGGGAGAGAATCAGAAACAATTGCAGTTAAGGTTCAACACGTAGAGTAGAGACAAAATCTGAAAAGACTAATAATCAATCAATAATTTAAACAATACTAGAGTTTTGTCACAGGCTTTAGACAGGATCGGGAAGCAGAAGTGGGTCCAAAGTTATAAATCTATCTCAACACCGCTGGAGTTGAAATGACTTGGAGAGTAAAGGGGAGAAAGAGAAAGAACTGGGGGGAGTGTAGCACAAGTCCAGGAAAAAATTGATAAGACTGACATTTGATAATAATTAGTCTCATCAGAGTTTTTTCTGGACTGGTGTCACGGTGGCGACCTAGAGCAAAAGAGAAAAAAGAGAGAGAGAGATAAAGAATGGGAGTGAGTGTTCAAACAACTACAAACAAAATCTGAAGAGATTAACAATCAATCAATAATTTAAATGATACTAGAGTTTGTATCTGAAGTTGGTCCAATATTGCAGATCTGAACTCAATTGCTCTGGAGAAGGGATGACCTGAAGCGAAAGGGGGAGAAACAGAAAGAATTGCAGTTAAGGTTCAACAAGTAGAGACAAAATATGAAAAGACTAATAATCAATCAATAATTTAAATGATACTAGAGTATTGTATCTGGCTTTAGACAGGATCAATCAGTGGAAGTTGATCCACAGTTACATATCTGAAGTCAATAGCTCTGGATATGAAATGATCTGGATAGAAAGGGAGAGAACGAGAAGGAATAGGCATGAAGTTCCAACAATTACAGACAAAATCTGATAAGACTAATAATCAAACATTAATTTAAATGATACTAGATTTTTGTAACAGGCTTTAGATGGGATCGGGAAGCAGAAGTTGGTTGTCAGTTGCAGATCTGTACTCAATTGCTCTGGAAATGGGATGACCTGAGGTGAAAGGGAGAGAATCAGAAACAATTGCAGTTAAGGTTCAACAAGTACAGGAGGGACAAAATCTGAAAAGACTAATAATCAATCAATAATCTAAATGATACTAGAGTTTTGTATCTGGCCTTGGACAGGATCGGGTAGTGGAAGTTGGTCCACAGTTGCATATCTGAAGTCAATAGCTCTGGATATGAAATGACCTGGATAGAAAGGGAGAGAACAAGAAGGAATGGGGTGAAATTCCAACAAATAACGACAACATCTGGTAAGAATAATAATCAAACATGAATTTAAACGATACTAGAGATTTGTAACAGGCTTTAGACAGGGTCGGGAAGCAGAAGTTGGTCCAAAGTTGCAGATCTGAAGTCAATTGCTCTGTACATTGAATGACCTGAAGCGAAAGGGGGAGAAACAGAAAGAATTGCAATTAAGGTTCAACAAGTAGAGACAAAATCTGAAAAGATTAATAATCAATCAATAATTTCAATGATACTAGAGTTTTGTATCTGGCTTTAGACAGGATCAATCAGTGGAAGTTGGTCCACAGTTGGTTATCTGAACTCAATAGCTCTGGATATGAAATGATCTGGATAGAAAGGGAGAGAACAAGAAGGAACAGGCGTGAAGTTCCAACAACTACTGACAAAATCTGATAAGACTAATAATCAAAGATTAATTTAAATGATAATAGGTTTTTGTAATGGCTTCAGACAAGATGGTGAAGCAGAAGTTGGTTTTCATTTGCAGATCTGAACTCAATTGCTCTGGAGATGGGATGACCTGAGGTGAAAGGGAGAGAATCAGAAACAATTGCAGTTAAGGTTCAACATGTAGAGTAGAGACAAAATCTGAAAAGACTAATAATCAATCAATAATTTAAACAATACTAGAGTTTTGTCACAGGCTTTAGACAGGATCGGGAAGCAGAAGTGGGTCCAAAGTTATAAATCTATCTCAACACCGCTGGAGTTGAAATGACTTGGAGAGTAAAGGGGAGAAAGAGAAAGAATTAGCACAAGTCCAGGAAAAAATTGATAAGACTGACATTTGATAATAATTAGTCTCATCAGAGTTTTTTCTGGACTGGTGTCAGACCTAGAGCAAAAGAAAAAAGAGAGAGAAAGATAAAGAATGGGAGTGAGTGTTCAAACAACTACAAACAAAATCTGAAGAGATTAACAATCAATCAATAATTTAAATGATACTAGAGTTTGTATCTGAAGTTGGTCCAATATTGCAGATCTGAACTCAATTGCTCTGGAGAAGGGATGACCTGAAGCGAAAGGGGGAGAAACAGAAAGAATTGCAGTTAAGGTTCAACAAGTAGAGACAAAATATGAAAAGACTAATAATCAATCAATAATTTAAATGATACTAGAGTTTTGTATCTGGCTTTAGACAGGATCAATCAGTGGAAGTTGATCCACAGTTACATATCTGAAGTCAATAGCTCTGGATATGAAATGATCTGGATAGAAAGGGAGAGAACGAGAAGGAATAGGCATGAAGTTCCAACAATTACAGACAAAATCTGATAAGACTAATAATCAAACATTAATTTAAATGATACTAGATTTTTGTAACAGGCTTTAGATGGGATCGGGAAGCAGAAGTTGGTTGTCAGTTGCAGATCTGTACTCAATTGCTCTGGAAATGGGATGACCTGAGGTGAAAGGGAGAGAATCAGAAACAATTGCAGTTAAGGTTCAACAAGTACAGGAGGGACAAAATCTGAAAAGACTAATAATCAATCAATAATCTAAATGATACTAGAGTTTTGTATCTGGCCTTGGACAGGATCGGGTAGTGGAATTTGGTCCACAGTTGCATATCTGAAGTCAATAGCTCTGGATATGAAATGACCTGGATAGAAAGGGAGAGAACAAGAAGGAATGGGGTGAAATTCCAACAAATAACGACAACATCTGGTAAGAATAATAATCAAACATGAATTTAAACGATACTAGAGATTTGTAACAGGCTTTAGACAGGGTCGGGAAGCAGAAGTTGGTCCAAAGTTGCAGATCTGAAGTCAATTGCTCTGTACATTGAATGACCTGAAGCGAAAGGGGGAGAAACAGAAAGAATTGCAATTAAGGTTCAACAAGTAGAGACAAAATCTGAAAAGATTAATAATCAATCAATAATTTCAATGATACTAGAGTTTTGTATCTGGCTTTAGACAGGATCAATCAGTGGAAGTTGGTCCACAGTTGGTTATCTGAACTCAATAGCTCTGGATATGAAATGATCTGGATAGAAAGGGAGAGAACAAGAAGGAACAGGCGTGAAGTTCCAACAACTACTGACAAAATCTGATAAGACTAATAATCAAAGATTAATTTAAATGATAATAGGTTTTTGTAATGGCTTCAGACAAGATGGTGAAGCAGAAGTTGGTCGTCATTTGCAGATCTGAACTCAATTGCTCTGGAGATGGGATGACCTGAGGCGAAAGGGAGAGAATCAGAAACAATTGCAGTTAAGGTTCAACACGTAGAGTAGAGACAAAATCTGAAAAGACTAATAATCAATCAATAATTTAAACAATACTAGAGTTTTGTCACAGGCTTTAGACAGGATCGGGAAGCAGAAGTGGGTCCAAAGTTATAAATCTATCTCAACACCGCTGGAGTTGAAATGACTTGGAGAGTAAAGGGGAGAAAGAGAAAGAACTGGGGGGAGTGTAGCACAAGTCCAGGAAAAAATTGATAAGACTGACATTTGATAATAATTAGTCTCATCAGAGTTTTTTCTGGACTGGTGTCACGGTGGCGACCTAGAGCAAAAGAGAAAAAAGAGAGAGAAAGATAAAGAATGGGAGTGAGTGTTCAAACAACTACAAACAAAATCTGAAGAGATTAACAATCAATCAATAATTTAAATGATACTAGAGTTTGTATCTGAAGTTGGTCCAATATTGCAGATCTGAACTCAATTGCTCTGGAGAAGGGATGACCTGAAGCGAAAGGGGGAGAAACAGAAAGAATTGCAGTTAAGGTTCAACAAGTAGAGACAAAATATGAAAAGACTAATAATCAATCAATAATTTAAATGATACTAGAGTTTTGTATCTGGCTTTAGACAGGATCAATCAGTGGAAGTTGATCCACAGTTACATATCTGAAGTCAATAGCTCTGGATATGAAATGATCTGGATAGAAAGGGAGAGAACGAGAAGGAATAGGCATGAAGTTCCAACAATTACAGACAAAATCTGATAAGACTAATAATCAAACATTAATTTAAATGATACTAGATTTTTGTAACAGGCTTTAGATGGGATCGGGAAGCAGAAGTTGGTTGTCAGTTGCAGATCTGAACTCAATTGCTCTGGAAATGGGATGACCTGAGGTGAAAGGTGGAGAATCAGAAACAATTGCAGTTAAGGTTCAACAAGTACAGGAGAGACAAAATCTGAAAAGACTAATAATTAAACAATAATCTAAATGATACTAGAGTTTTGTATCTGGCCTTGGACAGGATCGAGTAGTGGAAGTTGGTCCACAGTTGCATATCTGAATTCAATAGCTCTGGATATGAAATGACCTGGCTGGATAGAAAGGAGGAGAATAAGAAGGAATGGGGGTGAAGTTCCAACAACTACAGACAAAATCTGATAAGAATAATAATCAAAGATTAATTTAAATGATACTAGAGATTTGTAACAGGCTTTAGACAGGATGGGAAGCAGAAGTTGGTCCAAAGTTGCAGATCTGAAGTCAATTGCTCTGTACATTGAATGACCTGAAGCGAAAGGGGGAGAAACAGAAAGAATTGCAATTAAGGTTCAACAAGTACAGACAAAATCTGAAAAGATTAATAATCAATCAATAATTTCAATGATACTAGAGTTTTGTATCTGGCTTTAGACAGGATCAATCAGTGGAAGTTGGTCCACAGTTGGTTATCTGAAGTCAATAGCTCTGGATATGAAATGATCTGGATAGAAAGGGAGAGAACAAGAAGGAACAGGCGTGAAGTTCCAACAACTACTGACAAAATCTGATAAGACCAATAATCAAACATTAATTTAAATGATACTAGATTTTTGTAACAGGCTTTCGGGATCAACAGAACCAGTTGGAGATCTGAACTCAATTGCTCTGGAAATGGGATGACCTGAGGTGAAAGGGAGAGAATCAGAAACAATTGCAGTTAAGGTTCAACAAGTACAGGAGGGACAAAATCTGAAAAGACTAATAATCAATCAATAATCTAAATGATACTAGAGTTTTGTATCTGGCCTTGGACAGGATCGGGTAGTGGAAGTTTGTCCACAGTTGCATATCTGAAGTCAATAGCTCTGGATATGAAATGACCTGGATAGAAAGGAGGAGAATAAGAAGGAATGGGGGTGAAGTTCCAACAACTACAGACAAAATCTGATAAGACTAATAATCAAAGATTAATTTAAATGATAATAGGTTTTTGTAATGGCTTCAGACAAGATGGTGAAGCAGAAGTTGGTCGTCATTTGCAGATCTGAACTCAATTGCTCTGGAGATGGGATGACCTGAGGCGAAAGGGAGAGAATCAGAAACAATTGCAGTTAAGGTTCAACACGTAGAGTAGAGACAAAATCTGAAAAGACTAATAATCAATCAATAATTTAAACAATACTAGAGTTTTGTCACAGGCTTTAGACAGGATCGGGAAGCAGAAGTGGGTCCAAAGTTATAAATCTATCTCAACACCGCTGGAGTTGAAATGACTTGGGGAGTAAAGGGGAGAAAGAGAAAGAACTGGGGGGAGTGTAGCACAAGTCCAGGAAAAAATTGATAAGACTGACATTTGATAATAATTAGTCTCATCAGAGTTTTTTCTGGACTGGTGTCACGGTGGCGACCTAGAGCAAAAGAGAAAAAAGAGAGAGAAAGATAAAGAATGGGAGTGAGTGTTCAAACAACTACAAACAAAATCTGAAGAGATTAACAATCAATCAATAATTTAAATGATACTAGAGTTTGTATCTGAAGTTGGTCCAATATTGCAGATCTGAACTCAATTGCTCTGGAGAAGGGATGACCTGAAGCGAAAGGGGGAGAAACAGAAAGAATTGCAGTTAAGGTTCAACAAGTAGAGACAAAATATGAAAAGACTAATAATCAATCAATAATTTAAATGATACTAGAGTTTTGTATCTGGCTTTAGACAGGATCAATCAGTGGAAGTTGATCCACAGTTACATATCTGAAGTCAATAGCTCTGGATATGAAATGATCTGGATAGAAAGGGAGAGAACGAGAAGGAATAGGCATGAAGTTCCAACAATTACAGACAAAATCTGATAAGACTAATAATCAAACATTAATTTAAATGATACTAGATTTTTGTAACAGGCTTTAGATGGGATCGGGAAGCAGAAGTTGGTTGTCAGTTGCAGATCTGAACTCAATTGCTCTGGAAATGGGATGACCTGAGGTGAAAGGGAGAGAATCAGAAACAATTGCAGTTAAGGTTCAACAAGTACAGGAGGGACAAAATCTGAAAAGACTAATAATCAATCAATAATTTAAATGATATTAGATTTTGGTAACGGGCTTTAGACAGGGTCGGGTAGCAGAAGTTGGTCCGATGTTGCAGATCTGAACTCAATTGCTCTGGAGATTGGATGACCTGAAGCGAAAGGGGGAGAAACAGAAAGAATTGCAGTTAAGGTTCAACAAGTATAGAGACAAATCTGAAAAGATTAATAATCAATCAATCATTTCAATGATACTCAAATTTTGTATCTGGCTTTAGACAGGATCAAGCAGTGGAAGTTGGTCCACAGTTGCATATCTGAAGTCAATAGCTCTGGATATGAAATGACCTGGATAGAAAGGAGGAGAATAAGAAGGAATGGGGGTGAAGTTCCAACAACTACTGACAAAATCTGATAAGACCAATAATCAAACATTAATTTAAATGATACTAGGTTTTTGTAACAGGCTTTAGACAGGATCGCGGAGCAGAAGTTGGTCGTCAGTTGCAGATCTGAACTCAATTTCTCTGGAAATGGGATGACCTGAGGTGAAAGAGGGAGAATCAGAAACATCTGCAGTCAATGTTCAACAAGTACGGGAGAGATAAAATCTGAAAAGACCAATAATCAATCAATAATTTAAATGATACTAGAGTTTTGCATCTGGCCTTGGACAGGATCGAGTAGTGGAAGTTGGTCCACAGTCCCTTATCTGAAGTCAATAGCTCTGGATATGAAATGACCTGGATAGAAAGGGGGAGAATGAGAAGGAATGGGGGTGAAGTTCCAACAAGTACAGCAAAATCTGATAAGACTAATTATCAAAGATTAATTTAAATGATACTAGGTTTTTGTAACAGGCTTTAGACAGGGTCAGGAAGCAGAAGTCGGTCCAAAGTTGTAAATCTAACTCAATACCGCCGGAGTTGAAATGACTTGGAGAGTAAAGGGGAGAAAGAGAAAGAATTGGGGGGAGTGTAACACAGGTCCAGGAAAAAATTGACAAGACTGACATTTGATAATAATTAGTCTTATCAGATTTTTTTCTGGACTGATGTCACAGTGGCGTATTTGCAGGTTTTAGGTTCAGAGATACAACGACCCTAAAGCAAAAGATAAAGAATGGGAGTGAGTGTTCAAACAACTACAAACAAAATCTGAAAAGATTAATAATCAATCAATAATTTAAATGATACTAGAGTTTGTATCTGAAGTTGGTCCAATATTGCAGATCTGAACTCAATTGCTCTGGAGATGGGATGACCTGAAGGGAAAGGGGGAGAAACAGAAACAATTGCAGTTAAGGTTCAACAAGTAGAGACCAAATATAAAAAGACTAATAATCAATCAATAATTTAAACAATACTAGAGTTTTGTAAGCTTTAGACAGGATCGGGAAACAGAAGTTGGTCCAAAGTTGCAAATCTAACTCAGTACGGTGTTGAAATGACCTGCAGAGTACACACAGACCCTACCTACATGAAAAGGATCAAAGCAATGACTAGTGAGGAGATCACAGGCCACTTGTGATGTAACACATGGAACGCTGATGTCACAACTACACACATCAATGTGTCAATTGACCCTTTGCGAATTCCTCCCACAAATGGCTATTGTCCAATCCTACGTTAGCAACCGTAACTATAGGCCTGGCAAGCTTCCGGCAGTGAGTGATTACGTTTGCTAGGACGAAAAACATTTGTTTATAGAGAAGGTTGTTGTTGCTTCTGCTGCTGCTACAGCAGTGGCGACGGCAGCAGCAATATAGAGATGTTCAGATACAAGCTGACTTTTTTTTGACTTGAACAAGTGTAAACATGGGGATAACCATACGTTCACCTCCGACATGACAGCTGTACTTTTAGGGCTTTTACCTGGGCTTTTAGGCGAGGGATCCTCCAGGGAGGGACTGCTTTCACTGATTGATACAGTGGTGGAAAAAAAAAACAGCAGCGAAAGCTGTATGTGTTTCACAATCGCCCAAAAACTTGCAGTTTGACCAACCAGTGAGATGACCTAAGTCGTCGTGGGTTGATGGACGGTAAAGTTACCAGCCCTTACTGCTGCTCTGTACATTGTCCAGTCATGTCGTTGAACATATGTTTTATCCTCCGGTGCGAAATTTGCTTATATTTCCTTTGAAATTAATACCAAATATTGTCAGGAGCATAGCTGGGAGTGAAAGCTTGCCTGGCGTAGCAACAGTAACTAAGGGGGTGGGGCTTATGCAAAGGGTCAATTGTGCTGGAGTTGAAATGACCTGGATACAAAAGGGGAGAAAGAGAGGGAATGGGGGTGAAGTTCCAACAACTACAGACAAAATCTGATAAGACTAATAATCAATCAATAATTTAAACAATACTAGAGTTTTGTAGGCTTTAGACAGGATCGGGAAGCAGAAGTTGGTCCAAAGTTGTAAATCTAACTCAACACTGCTGGAGTTGAAATGACTTGGAGTGTAAAGGGGAGAAAGAGAAAGAATTGGGGGGAGTGTAACACAAGTCCAGGAAAAAATCATAAGACTGACATTTTATAATAATTAGTCTTACCAGATTTTTTTCTGGACTGGTGTCACAGTTGCCTATTTCCAAGCTATAGCTCCAGAGATACAACGGCCTGAAGCAAAAGATAAAGAATGGGAGTGAGTGTTCAAACTACAAACAAAATCTGAAAAGATTAATAATCAATCAATAATTTAAATGATACTAAAGTTTGTATCTGAAGTTGGTCCAATATTGCAGATCTGAACTCAATTGCTCTGGAGATGGGATGATCTGAAGCGAAAGGGGGAGAAACAGAAAGAATTGCAGTTAAGGTTCAACAAGTAGAGACAAAATCTGAAAAGACTAATAATCAATCAATAGTTTAAACAATACTAGAGTTTTGTATCCGGCCTTGGGCAGAATCAAGTAGTGGAAGTTGGTCCACAGTTGCATATCTGAAGTCAATAGCTCTGGATATGAAATGACCTGGATAGAAAGGGAGAGAACAAGAAGGAATAGGGGTGAAGTTCAGACAACTACAGACAAACTCTGATAAGACTAATAATCAAACATGAATTTAAACAATACAGTACTAGAGTTTTGTATCTGGCCTTAGACAGGATTGGGAAGTAGAAGTTGGTAATCAGTTTCAGATTTGAACTCAATAGTTCTGGATATGAAATGACCTGGATAGAAAGGGGGAGAAACATAAAGAATTGCAGTTAAGTTTCAACATGTAGAGACAAAATCTGAAAAGACTAATAATCAATCATTAATTTAAACGGCACTAGAGTTTTGTATCTGGCCTTAGACAGGATCAAGCAGTGGAAGTTGGTCCACAGTTGCATATTATCTGAAGTTAATAGCTCTGGATATGAAATGATCTGGATAGAAAGGGAGAGAATGAGAAGGAATGGGGTTGACATTCCAACATCTACAGACAAAATCTGATAAGACTAATAATCAAACATTAATTTAAATGATACTTGGTTTTTGTAACAGGCTTTAGACAGGGTTGGGAAGCAGAAGTTGGTTGTCAGTTTCAGATCTGAACTCAATTGCTCTGGAGGTGGAATGACCTGAAGCGAAAGGGGGAGAAACAGAAAGAATTGCAGTTAAGGTTCAACAAGTAGAGACAAAATCTGATAAGACTAATAATCAAACATTAATTTAAATGATACTAGGTTTTTGTAACAGGCTTTAGACAGCAGTGTTTCCTGCAGGATTTTTTAAAGGTGGTAGCATACCGTAGCACCCCCCCCCCCGCGCGCGTGCGCCTGTAAATGTCATGATAAAAATGTCATGATGTATTTTGACTATTCAAACAAACTACCACAGATCATATTTCTCTTTGTTTGATAATCTGGGCCTACTTCAAGAGACTTTTGGTCAAGTAAAAGCACGGACAGCTCCTACACTGCCGTCTCGTCGACGTCAGTGTCGCCACCATCATCGCCGTAACCCCCCCTCCCACTCAGACCCCGTGACACCAGCGGACAGCCGCGGGGAGGAGGGGGAGTTAATGCACGTTTATGTTACGGTGCAGTAGGCTATGTGTCCTGTTAAAATTACTGTATGCGCTACAATAACATCATTATAAGCCCAATGGACTGACACACACTTGTTGGGGTTTTTTCTTTTCCACCAGCACTGAGCTCGACGTCCAACACGAGAATCAAACCCGCCAATTTTAAAAACACACCAGCAACAGACTGACTGATCTGTCCTGAGACTGTTGTCATTCTGTCACCTCAGTTAAATGATTCTGCGGAAAAACATGCTGTGGTCTGTCATCGAGGTGCAGAGGGGGTGCAAAGAGTAGATACTGAGCAAGATAGTTATCTGTAGTTACCTTAGTACCCGCAAGATGCAGTGCAGGACTCTGCTGTGAAGGTGGAGGCATGTGGCGGTGGTGTATTTGCGACAATTTAAAAAAAAGAAAAAGAAATTTGAAGGAGCGGCGGCTTAGGAATGGCGGGCCGCCACTGCTAAATGAATGTAGAGGAAACACTGGACAGGGTCGGGAAGCAGAAGTTGGTTTGCAGTTGCAGATCTGAACTCAATTGCTCTGGAGGTGGAATGACCTGAAGCCAAAAGGGGAGAAACATAAATAATTGCAGTTAAGGTTCAACAAGTAGAGACAAAATCTGAAAAGACTGATAGTCCAAAGTTGCAAATCTAACTCAGTACGGTGTTGAAATGACCTGCAGACTACACACAGAGTCAGACCCTACCTACATGAAAAGGATCAAAGTAATGAGTGCTGAGGAGAACGCAGGACACTTGTGATGTCACACATGGAACGCTGATGTCACAGCTACACACATCAAGGTGTTACATCACAGCATGTAACACCCATAGATATATACACGTAGATGCCGCATTCGGGCTTGTTTGGACTGCCTCACGGCCGCCATCTTGTGCAGGGGTTCCATCTGACATGCAATCGCTCAGACCGGGTTTGACAGCTGTGAATCTGGCAAAATGCCAAACTTTTGTGCCGCGTACGGATGTTCCCATGAAATAAACGCCAAAACGAAGAGACATGGAATAACTTCTCTCAAGTAATAAGTTATTTTATATTTGTTATGAACTTGTTGAATTTGATGTAGATAAGATATCTGATATAAATGAAACTAAGGTAATGCATCATAGGGTGAGATAGGTGTTACGTTTAGTGCATATACCAGTAGTTAGTTAATTGTTATTTTGTTGCCTGTATGTGTAGGCTATCGGCTTATCAGCTGTTATCCCCGGCTGTGGTAGTAGCGAGTGTGTGGTTGCTATGGTGATGAGTGAGTGTAAACCACTGTAGACGCTACCTATATAAAGGCTAGACCTCTGCCTCTGTACTACAGTAAGTAAAAGTTACACACCTCCTTCTCCAGAAGAACTGACATCTCTGCATTGTTGGTGAATGAGCAAGTACGGTATTTACAATAATTTAAGGACTTTTCTAGATCACCCACGTTATATCATCATTGCATTCTAACATCGAGGTCCCTGCAAAAGATGGCGGCGGCGGCGGCAGTCCGTTCCAATGGGCAGCAGCGTCAGATGCGGCATCTACGTGTATATATCTATGATGTAACACCTCTTGACGTTTGTAGCTGTGACATCAGCATTCCAAGTAGCTATGGCTACCAACTCTCATCTGAATTAGTTTTTGAGGATCCAGTGGAATTGATTACCTTTTCTTCCACCCTGTCAGCGATATTTGGATAATATTTGGAGGAGGTACTCAGGATATTTGATCGTCTGTATTTGCCAACATGCCAATCTTAATGAGTGGCGTAAAGCCGGCTCACACTACAGGATTCTTCAACCCTTCACAGATATGGAGACCACACACTTCATGATAACAAAAGACAAATTGCACAAGATCTCTCTCTTCTGATCTTATAGTGTGCAGGGCTCCAGACTAACTTTTTTGACTAGGAGCGCAGTGGCCCCTAACTTAAAATTTTAGGAGCGCAATCAGAAAATTTAGGGGCGCACACCGAAATCGTCTTGCAAAGTAAATTTTCACATTTCCTCTAATTTTCACTATATTACTATCAAAAATTCTCTAACTGTCAAGGGTGGTGCATGTTGGAATAGTCTTCCAACCACAATTAGAGACAGCCCCACTTTTAATGCACTCAAAAAAACAGCTTAAAGCGTGGTTACTGTCCCACCAAACCTGCACCCACGTCTGAAATAATGATAATGATTAGCTCCCATACAGTACTACTGTAGCCCAGAGTGAAACTAGGTGAAACTGTGAAATCCTAACCTCTAAAATTAAGCACTGTACAGAAATGAGTCTTTTTGCATGTTTTTATCAATACATTTCTAACAATTTTAATATATTTTGAAACAAAACTCCAATTTCACTTGCCAGGGACTTTAAGGTCAATCTCAGAATGCTGCATCAAGATTCTGGCTGCCGATACCACTCTCTTGCATTGTTTGAACTCAGCAAAGGAGGCAGGATATCAATGCTGTCTGGAGCCCAATTGTAATTCACAGGAGTGATTTTAGCAGGGAGAGGCTTAACCATTGTTTTGTTCCCCAAGTTTCACCAACTCCCTGTGTCATTCCTGCCCCATGAGCAAGAAAGCCTGGTCAATATGGCGAGCAGTTTGAGCATTTATTCCATACCATATTGACATCAGCTGTCAGTGTTCTTTACTAGTTTACTAGTTCGATCCTTGTCAACACTACTGTAGTTGAACATGTGGTCCCACTCGTGATTCTTTTGTCAAACTAGTACCAACATCAGCGACAGGTGACGCCAGCAGCTGCACTAGTAGCACCAAATCCAAAACTTGGACTGAATTGGACTGAACTAATAATGCTACTTACTACTAATCAGCTGCAGACGCTCTGACTTGTTTCTGTAACTAGCTAGTTACAATAACAAGTAAGTGGCAGCTATTCACCTCACTGGTTTGCTACTGTTAACCTAAAGTTACACTTGTTACACTAGTAAGAGCCAAAATCCTCACTAGTCTAAGGACATCCTTTTTTCAGCTGTTGCTTTTGACCATTTCATTTCTTAAATAGAGACATTAAAGGAAACTATTGAATCAAGTTATGTCAACTGATCTTACAAATATTTGCTGAAAAAAAATTGCAGAGACATTTACTTGAGAAAAAGCTCTGTAGTAATTTTCCTCGTTCAGAAAGTACTCACCTTTTATTACTCTCTGTCTACAGTACTTGAATAACCCAAGTAAAAAATTCACAGTGTTTCAGGATTATTCATGTAGCCTTTTCTTTTCTTTTCTTTTCTTTTTTTGTCATGCATGGTGTCCACTACAGTGGATAGAAATTTGGAAGCCTTTTTTTCAACTATTTAGGTTTTAGTATCATGTCTCAACTATCAGGTGGTCAGGGGGCCTAGAGGTTCGGGGCCCCTGAGCAGATGCTTAGTTGGCTTATGCCTTGAGCAGGCTCTGAATGATAATGATAATGAATAATTTATTCTGATCCTTATTTTTGCTTAACTACAATGTTCGGTGGCTGAACTTTCTCTGTTTGTTTTTGTTGTTGTTGTTGTTTTTCATGTTTTGTCATTTCATGTTAATTCTGTTTATTTTTGTTAGTTTGGTTTGTAAAAGGCTGTGTTACCGGGCTCGCTGCTTCCTTTGATACGAGACCTTTCTGGACTTTTTATCACCTAACTTTAGTTTCAGCCAAACCTTATTGGTTCGTGTTGGTGTTGTCTTGTTGATTGATGCCAGAGAGGAGACGTTCTTCAAGGCTGAAAGAAGTAAAGAAAATGCAGAGGAAGAATCATTAAATCTGCATTTTTTTTGCAGTGTGTATTCTGTTAAACAGTTGCATCAGTTGACATTTCAACATTTCCAAAAAACAGAATTTTTAGTAGAAATGAAAGAATGAAAAATGCAAACTGACTCCAAAGAGCCCTTCAGATGAAAAGGCACTGAAAAATAATGGACCTATAGATGAAGGCCCTAACCCAGAGCATTGTCAGTTTAACCCCGCCCTCTGTGTCAGTTCTCTAACCTGCTGTAAATATGTATATATTCACCAACCTTAAAGGATCACCTTGATTCAGATACAGGGAGACATGAGGAGCAGCCTCCTGATAGGGTGAAAGACATGTTATCGGCTTCGCACAGATAAGGCTGCTCTTCACCTTCATCTTCATCTTCACATTAAGTGTTCTACAGCAGGTGTAATATTTCATCATGGCATGACCTTACAGTGGAGAGTTGTCGGACAGTATCTGAAGCTTCAAAACAAACGAGTCTATCAGAGGATAATGAACGAGGCTGCCATGTCTCACTCAGTTATTATCTAGTGCAACGATTGACCTGGAGGCCGGAGGATGCCACAGGAAGGTGGGAGTAAGGAGGAGAAAAAGTAAAGAGAGGAAATAAAGGGGGAATTGATAAAAGAGAGAACAATAAATACATAGATTAAAGGCGCAGGCACACTGACACAGACCTCCCTCTGTAAATCACATTAACACCTAAAAGTGAATCTGAAAACGTCGCTCCCGCTGACTTCAAAGGCAAATGCCTAAAACATTAAACCCGATGGCAAATCAAAATGACTTTTGATAATATAAACTGACTTTTTTACTTCCAGTTATTATCTCATTGCATGACCTAGAGCACTCTGAGGAGGCACTACACACTCACAGTGGTGGTGGTCAAACAGTGACTGTGTATGTCTGTGGCGAAGTGTGCCATTAGACGCAATATACAAACAAGTTTAAACACATTTTTAAAGCTTCTGTTTCCTCTTCTCTTGTGTTTCATTTGATGTTTTTGATGATTATCCTGACTTCCTCTTGTTTCTTTTTCAGCTCAGTGCACTGAGGAGTGTGTCCACGGACGCTGTGTCTCTCCAGACACTTGCCAGTGTGAGCCCGGCTGGGGAGGACTGGACTGCTCCAGTGGTGAGTTCACAACCCTTTCAGTCGCAATCTCACTGCACTGTAAATGTACAGTAGGGTCAGGTCATATTCAGTGTTGTTCTACTTGTTGTTTCAATATCACTGTGAGTGCAAAGAGCTCTGCTTGCAGCACAGCGCTGCAGGATGGTGTATTTTTGTAGGATAACCAGGGAGTTGGCGTCACCATGGTTTCCTGAGCAACAAGACAGAGGGTTTTTTACACTCTTAGATTATTGCAGTAATGGGGCTTGTGAGTGTGGTCCACAGACAAAGAAAAGAACATTACAAAAGTACGGAATGTGTTCTTCAGTAGTCATAGGTCAAACGGTCAATTATATCCACAAGTTTCTTTAGAACGCTATGGGCAAAACCGGAAGCCAGTTTTGCCGGTTTAGTGGAATTGTACGTTTACGTTTCCAAGGTTTTCAGTCGTTGTCATAGTTGCGCATGGATCTATTAATGCTGGCTTTTAACACGGATGTCAATTTGTGTGATATCCACTGTTAAAAGCTGGTGTAATGATCCAAATAACAAATAAACAAATAAATAAAAGGACAGAGCTCCCTCTTGTCTGCTACTTGTTTACATTTCAGTAAGTTGGGAGCCTTTACTCAGTAAGAAACACAACCAGGCTGTAACAGTGGACTGGTGAGAAGATTGGTTTCCATGTTCAACGTAACATCCACAGCAACCTTTGATGCCTCATTAAGACACTTGATAACAACCGCTTGGTTCTTGAAAAAAAAGTCGGTGGTATTTACTGACAGAGAATAAAATGTAAATATTATGTGAGTCCTCTCATTCTGCTGCACTCTTCATCTACTGAAGATGAAAAAAGTAAGTGCAAACCAACTAGCCCTGGTCCGGCTCTTCACTTTACGGTACTGGCTAAAATTTCCCAGTTTAAAAACTTTTTTGATACACAGGAGATATAGGCTAGGCAATTATTTGCTATTTATTTTAAGAAATTATAACTTTTTTTCGCACAAGATAAAGGGAGACGGTTTATAACATCGGCAAGAAAAAAAACATTGTCTATCGTCCTCTCAATTGCCAAGAGACAATCGGATTACCGATTGACACAGACCAAGTCACAGACGCTCAATAGAGCATTTTAATCTCATCTCAATTTATAGTTGGTTGAAAAATTCAAAATGTGCATCCCTAGTAACTGACATGCAGGAGCTCACCTGTGCACTAGTCAAAGCAGCAGCTGCAACTACTGCAGCAACAGTAGCATTCAATGTTTGGTGGTGACAGGGGCAGAGCATAAGGATCAGAGTGTGGGATTTCAAAGGGACATGACGTCATGTGACGTTAACAACGAAAACACATTTTCTCAGTGGAGGTCAGCCTGATAATACAGGCACATGAAGGCTGAGTTTAATGAACGATTAGGAAAATCATCACTTGTTTGGCTCAACTGCCCCCCCCCTCCCCCACACACACACACCTTGGGGGCCTTGAGTATTTTGAAAGACACTATATAAATGCAGGTTGTTTATCTTTATTATTATTTAGTGGTAATGGTGTAGGAAATGTCATAATTCTGATACAGAAACATGCTGTTTGAAGGGGGGCTCAAACCTCAGATCAGCTGCAGCACTAACTCCAGCAGTAGATGAGGAGAAGAAAGTGTTGACCTGCAGCCTGGAAACTGCTCAGCTGCTAAATTTGTTGGATGCTGTAGAAGGTCTTTACACAGCAGTAGAAACATCTAGAGGTCAGCTCTGAATGGTTTTAAACCCCAAAATTGTTGTTTTTAGTTATTTTAGAATTCGGGCTGAATTTCTGTTCCAGCTCAGTTGCAGTCTTGAGTATTAAAGGACCAAACAATCAATAAACGATGTGGCCTTTGAATGATCGGTTTGATTTCCTCACTTGTCAGATCCTTGGCTCGCTGTTGATCGCTGTGAGCAGTTTCTCCACTCTTTGATTTCCCACCTGGCTGCTGACAGAAGATCCTGCACTGATGCTGTTGTCTCCACTGACAACAATAAAGCTGAGGCTCACTGACAGACTTAAGTCACCGATCCTCTCAGCCACATTCACCTTTGACTCTGTGCTCAGCCTCCTTTTCTCACTCTTCTCTCCATTGACAGTCACAGTCCTGACTAGACTACACTTGAATAAATTCACGCACACTCTTGTTCAAAAAGGTCGATGACAAGAGTCAGCGTCATACATTAGATTAATGTTATTCTTGTTCCAACTTTGTGACTGGTGTCAGCCAGCGTGGGTACCTATGGATGTTTGAATGTTGGAAGAGAAGTAAAAAGGTGTAGCCTACTGTATAGTCATTTAGTCCTCAGGTGACAAGAAGCAAGCTACCATCCAAATGCAGAACAAAACTTAGCTGAATTTTCAGAGAATCTGCACTAGGGAAGGAAAATGTTTTCCATCTAGTCTGAGCTGGAAGTTTAGAAGTACCGGTAAGCAGATGATGGCTTTGATTCTCCAGTCAAACCATAGCAGGACTCATCTTGAGAAAAAGAAAAGACATTTTAATGGACATGCAGCATTCACTGTTCTGTGTCTCATCATTAGTCCACACACACCTGATCTCAGCCGCAGCCATCTTACTTCTCTTCAGTAGAAGCTTGTGTCGGTCACATGTTCGTCATGATTTACTCTTGATAAGTCTGTTTCTAGGGATTTTGTTGCATCTGGTCTTTATTGACAGAGTCTGAGCCAAGAAACCCAGTATTTCATCTTACTTTATGTGCTCAGGTCTCATGAATGTGATATCTCAGTAACACCTTGCTATGCTGTAACTCAGGAGGGAGAGGTTTTGACCATATTTACGAGCACTTGACTGGTTGACGAGGTCATGATTTCTAGTCTTTGAGTTTAACGTTCTGCTCAGTTTTTCTTTTTTTTTTTTCATGCACAAGTGGCAAGTGCACTGAGCTTTCATCATCACAACAACACAAAGTTATGAAACAGCCAAGAGCCACTGTCACCATGGTTACAATAATAAACACAGTCAAAGTTGATTATGAGTTTGAAATGAGAAAAGAGCCATGTGTTGACAACTCATCCATCCACCTCTGCACTGACTACATCCAGTTTAGATTGTGCACAGTCCCTGGTTGGTTTGGGCTGGATTTCTTTGGGCCCATTCTCTCTGAGCCCATGTATTCAATTCATAAATAATTTTTTAAAAGACCAATAACTGCAGCCGCAGCTGGTCGCGGAGTTTCATGTCTGATAATGAGCAGCCTCGAGTGATAGGTAAACACCGGAAGTCACATTTGTCTACAAAGCATCCAGTGCTAACGGTTAGGCTACTGTTAGCTCTGTGAGTTCTCTTGAACTCCCGACCGTTGCAGCTCGACTCGGCCCGGTCGCGGATTTATTTTCGCCCTGAACCAGAGCATCAGGTGGCGCTGGTCCGGCCGCCACTGTAATCTGTAACAATGGCTTCCCCTGCGTCTCCAGTAGCAGTAGCAAAGCAACAGTTTATTATACAACTAATCAGTCATCACCGTTTATATGGTTTAAAACTCCGGTGTTGTGCTTGACTGTGTTATCCCCTTTCACTCGCGTTCCTGTTCTGTTTACCGTTGCCATGCCAACGCATGCAGTGGGGAGGGAGGGGGGCATGTGGAGGTGCAGGAGGGAGAGGTGGGTGGGACTTGTGAGGGAGGTGGAGCTGTTGATTTTCAAATGTTTTGCTGTGCTGTGTGAAATGCCAGATCGGTAAGAATTGCTTTAATTAAACAGCTATGGAGTAATTGTCAATAGAGAGTGGAGGCTCCCTGCCTTCCATCTAGTGTCTCTTGGATGAAAACCAAACTTGCAAGATCAGAGCCTCCGACCCCGTGTCCCAGATCTCGTCTTGGCAGCGCCACAACACAAAGACGCCCATGTTCCATAATCTCTCGTTTATGACAGATAATGCACACATTGTAAAACATACAGTATGTGATGGGCAGATGTGGCTCGGGAGATACTGTAGAGCAGGCCGTCCACTAACCAGAAGGTCAGTGGTTTGATTCCTGGCTTCTCCAGTCCTCAGGCAGGCAAGACACTGACCTCACACTTCCCCCCTATGTATCATTGGTGTGTGTGTATGTCAGAGCACTTTGAGTGGTACCAGAGACTAGAAAACCACTACATAAGGCTATAGATTGCCTTCCCGCTGGCTTTGTTGAAAACAAATGCACATGGCAGGAGGGGAAGGAGGGTTAGAAAAACTGCTGTTCCTCAGTCAGGTGTGATGGTTTGGACAGAGATGACCTGTAGTCGATTTTCATCAGAGGACAGTCTCACACATTCTCTGATTTGAGACTGTCCTCATCGACTTAAAGACAAGTGCCCAACTGACCGGGAAGCTGAACAATGGTGGTGGACCAAAATGAGTTCTGAATGCTAAAAGTGTGAGCAGCTGAAATGTCAGTAAACAGTGAGTCATGGTCACTGATCAGCTGCTCTGTCAGACGCTACTGAGACTTTTAGGTCAGTGTTGTTTTATGGAACCATAAGACCTGTATTGATTGCACCCTTAGACCTGAAATGAAGCTATTGCATCTCAATATCAGTCTCATTTCCACCCTCAGGTTCCACTCCTCAGCTCTTCAAACTACCTGCCCAGATATTGTGGGAGTCCAATGCAGTGTGTGTGACTGCGGGATAGTTTGGCTTTCGAAGGGCCGTTGACACTTAACGACTCAAACAACCCCCTTAGACCCCTTTTTATTATTGGTGTGCTCTCAGCCTCATTGTTTACCTCTTTTTATTGCTGCCTGGGGGCCGGGGGACTGAGGCCAAGCTGAGACAGGGAGGTGAGGTAAATCCTCCAGCACTTAGACTAAAGGGGACAGGGAGGATAAAGTATTGACTGCACAGTAATGTCCCTGTTTAAGAAGAGGAGTAAAGATAAACACAAGAAGAGTTAAGTGTGTCACTCTGGAAGTTTGGCTGACTTCTTGTCTTTAATGTGCTGCAGCTATCGTATCACCACCCATCAGTCTCCTTTTATTTCCCTCTGCCTTATTGTAATGGTAGAATAAATCTTACACATGAACACAGTGGAAAATATATTAAATACAAGAAAAAAAACTTTTTGTCCAATGTCCCATCTCCGATTAATACAGCACTGCGTGAAGACTGAATCCTCACATCCCTACAATAGAATTTGTCATCTGCTCATTACTTGTGGGAGAATGTGATTTGCTATAAAGACGCTGCACAGTGAGACTGAATTGTCATCGTCCCCCATGGGGTTATTGAGCCTGTGCTTACACTGGCTGTGTTTTATTTCATGCACACTCTCCTGATTGGTCAGAGGAAACAAATCCTGCCAACGGTAGCAGATTATGGTCCCACATTGTTTTGTTTTCTAATAAACTATGGCTCAGGGTGAGAGCAACGTGATGTTTGTAAAGTAACTGTGGTTAAGTTGTCGACGGTGGCATGTGCTGAATGAATTTGAAAGCTTAATGTCTCACAGTGCAGGATCCTGATAGGTGGATCGACACCTGCTCCTCTAATGCTAATGAGTAAAGCGGAGCCTCCACTATTATAGGAAGAGGTTTGGTGTAATTATTCACAGAGGGAAGTAGATCCAGATAAAACCCAGCTGTGGTTGGTGAATTAATACTTTCTTAATATATCCAAAAACCAAGCTTTCAGTTTGCAGTTCATTAGGTTCAGTGTTCTATCGCCTTTTTCTAAAAAAAAATTATTTGATGGCACATAGTGGGATACACAGGAAAGGGAAGGCAGAGAGGGGGAATGATATGCAGGAAAGGTCTGCCCGACGCGGGATTCGATGTTGACATCCTCTGCTGTGATTATTATTTTAATGTCACATTCAGCATAATATATAAATACTGAATGTGAAGTGCATCTCTTCTGACTTCCTGATTGTTAAACCTGGATGACGCCTTGAGCTCTGCCCACCACCGGCTGAGAGAGCAGAGAGCATCAACTCTGACTCCATCACACTTTGAGCTTCAGTCAGTCATTGCCTACACGTTAACGACCAAAACCAGATACTTTTCTATGCGTTTGGGCCTGTCATCCACACCTAGACGGCATTTTAGGTCCTTAAAAACTGATGTTTTCAAAAGATCCTTCTGGCCAGAAGACTTTTTGAAACACTGTTTTTAAGTTTTTGGTTGCAGAGACACCAGCAAGCACTGAGAGCTGGGTAAGCATGTTGCCGTGCACATCACTATGGTGTCGCTTTGGGTTTTGAGCATGCTTGACCCATGTCTACATCGAAGGTATGTAGAATAAGTTTAATCCTTTTGTTTATAATTAAAAAACTAAGAAAAGAGTAAACAAAGAAAAAAAGTTCTCTGGCCAGAGATAATCAATCAACGAATAAACCTAATTATTTAATTGAGGTGGAAACTAAATGGTAAATAATCAATTGAGTCAAAAGACCAACAATTTACAATCAAAGAAAACAGGTAAAATGACCCTTGTTGCCCTTGAGTGAGCAAGAGAAGACCACAGCAGTGTCCTCCGCATTGTCTCCTGGTGTAGCTAACCAGATTAGCTGAGTGTGAGCGTCGGCCACCTCCTCAAACACCAGCCCAGTGGAAGAACTTTGTTGCTCTGCCAGGAGATATATAAAGAGCTTGGACAGAGGAGTGGTGAGGCAGTGAGAGGATGACAAGGACGTGATGGCAAAGACAAAAGAGCAGACACAGGAAGAAGAAGAGAAAGTAGTAGATAAGGACAAACCCTGATGGAAATGATCATGTAATTGTTGTGATGAGAGAGATTCCTGAGAGCAAGAAGGATGAGATAGTGGATGAGCATCGCAAAGACGCAGTTGAACATGATAAAGATTCAATAATTAAGCAGAGAAGCTGCCACATGGACAGTTTAAGAAGTGAGTCATTTTGATCGGAAGTGATTATGTCTGTGTCCTCTGACTTTTATTAAAGTCATGTTAGTTTTATTAATACTTACCTTCATTTCACTGCATAAATTATGCAAATGAAACATCAAATTCAATTTATTTCAGTATGTAGTTACACCATAAAGGTTAAAGAGCTCGGATATGCTGTATCATACACTGGCATATGGCATCAAATGTGTAGTTTAAGGCTTGGTCAAGGTTGTGGCTATGGAAAAAAAGAATATAAAAATTAGGCTTGGGCGATAGGTTAAAAATTTCCAATCGGCCACCGTCACCCTTTAAATCGGCGGTTGACGATATATTCGGCGGCTATGACACGTGGGCGGAGTTGCAGTGACATCACGTCGAAGTGACCGCCGCCATATTTGTGTCCGATTTGACAGCATGTAAACCACATCCATGATGTAAACCGCAGGATGGAAATAACAGTTTCTTGACAAAATGGCATGGTTTCATACATCCTGTCTGGGTTTATTTCTCCATAACAACAGACTAACTCTACATTATCCCACGTATTACACGGTTTATGAGTTAATTAATTAATTTGATACGTAATGTTGATCAAAGTCCGAGGTCCGGTCACTCCGCGCTGTTTGCTCCTCAGCCTCCTCCCGGTCGACTCATGTGCAGTTGTTTTCAACATGTTCTTGATAATAAATAAGTAGATCGCTGAATTATCATGCAAATGTCACGATGTGCGCATTTATGTAGTCCTGTCTGTAATAAGAGACTACGGCTACGGACACGTTTGTGTCGCGGACTCGCGGTGGCACAGACCAGCTGTGACGCTGCGCTGGTCCGTCCGCTCTGATCGCAGGTTTGGTTTCCAGCAGCGGTGTGGGAGGCAGAGAGCCTCAACTCTCCCTCTGACAAGCTTAAAGTCGTTTTAACATCACAATTAGTCTGAAGCTGTTTAATGACGGTAAAAATGAAACAGGTGGGAGAACGGGATAACACAGGCTACCTGTCCTTGTAACTGCACTTAAGTTTTTGTCTAGTTCTCTTAATATGATGTATGAACTGACGTTGCTTTCATCTCTGCCATCACTGCCATATTTAGTGAGAGACTCGTCGGAAATCTGTGTGAATAACATAGGCCTATTACATGCGAGATCCAATTTACGCACGCTTTGAATTGTGCTCCATTTAAATTAGAGTTGAATTCTGTGGCGGCGGACCATTAATTTGACAAAACAAAATGCAAAAAAAAATCGCCCAGACAATCGCCAAAAATTAAATCAACCGTGACGGACTCAGCCGGTGGTCGATTGGCGATACATTCGTCCTATCGCCCAAGCCTAATAAAAATACACATTTTCGTAACCCAGGGTTTAATCTGCCCAATCACAACCCTCACAGAACTATGTTTCAGTGACTGTCCCCCCCAAAAAAAGAAAAATATAAAGTTACACATACATTTTAATGTAATGGCTAATTGGTGTGTATTGTCAGATTGTCACATGGCCTTAAATCAGTACTAATCCTGTTATGTGTGCGCTGGGTGTGTGAACAAGAAATGGTTTGCTAATACATTTTCCATGAAGATTGTACAGAACGTCAGTGCTGTGTTTCTAGTTTGATGCATTGCATCCATATAGGCACAAGCTAAATAATGTATGTTGCACAGATTTTCTTTCTTATAGTATATATTATTTTCTAATATTCAGTGTGAATGAGAGCTGATGTATGCATATGAGAACTTGTTACTGTAACTGAATGCTAAGCCTTCCAGTCATATTCAAAGCCTCCAGAGAAGCAGTTCATAAGGTACCAACAGCTGAGGTTCGAAAACAAAAGAAGGCACACAAGAATAGTCTGTGTTCATCACAGAAGCACGGCCGGAGCAAGGTTTTTATCTGAAGTGTTTGCTTTTAATCTCATTTCATTTGGCCAAACTGAGGACGGTGCTCTCAGCTCGGCCTGGACCCAGATAACCTCGGCTCAGCCCTGAAACATGTCCAGCTCTGCCATGGCTCCATGTGGTAACAGTCAGGTCCTTTTCAGGTTCTCTTCTGTCCGTGTTTCACCCAGCCATAAATGATGAGTTTGGCATAGGTTTTCCATTTGTTGTCATGGAGACGGATGATGCCCCAGCACATTGCATTAACATGCCTCTCAATGTGAGCTAACGCTGTTGTTGGTGTCTCTGGGTGTACTTGCATGTAAAACTGCAGAACTAAGCACATGGAGCCAGTCAGTGTTTTTTTTTTTTCAGGGAAGGAATAGAGACTATAGTAATCATACATTCACATATAAATACATAGAGAAGACATAATGATGTCTCATATTGAAAAATTCTTTTGTATAATTTATTCATTTTGTTCTTGAAATTTTTCTGAATGGTTTTTCTTTTTCTATGTTTTTCTTTTGTGAAGTGAAAACTAAGCGAGACAGGTATGAGTTCAATCTTTTATCATTTTGACAACATTTTGATGCAACAGAATTGCAAATTAAACGATGATTCAATGTAGTTTAAAAGTTAAACCCTGTTGCTGTGACCCAGCCTTAGTGAACCACTGTCTTCTTTTTCCAGTCCCTCAGTCATAATTTCATTTAAGAAATGTCTTACTCCTAAATGAATATCTAAAGAAATGTAGGTTTTCCAATCCGTAACCCCTGGGTCAAACTCTTTCAGATTCCACTCTGTGTAAAGCAACAATGCGCTGTACTCATCCATGTTTGAGCTCTTTGTACTTCCCATAAATATTATAATACGTGAAGGTCGAGTTGGCTCCTGTGTGAACTGCTGAAGTAACAACATGGACACTCGTTCACCATTCTGCACAGACATATCCATTTATCAGAGCTGGACCCATGCAGATGAAGCCAACACACACACACACACACACACACACACACACACGTTCATAGATTTGCAGTGATGTATTTGCCTCTGCTGCCTCCTCTCAAAGCCTAAGTGCCAAATTTTACACGATGCGTCTTGCTGGCGTCTGTGTCAGGGTAAGCTTGTCAAGGTGTGCAGCAGCATAATGTGCAGCCTGTGTTTCCCCTCTGCTGTTGTTCCCTCTCCTTGCTCCTCTGTTTGTCTCCTCAGAGCTTATCTCCCGGTGCCACTCTGCAGCTCCACTGTACAAAATCCATACAGATCCATCGCAGTGTAACTCTGCCTCTCCTTGTGCTTCTGATTTGTGTTTTTGTGGCGTGTTTGTTCCCTGACACTCACAAACTCTGTACTACCAACTTTACTCAAACATTCATCATGGTGTGTTTCTACAGCTCACATTGTTGTACTTTTTGCGCTCTGCTCCTGAGAGTGACAGAATAAATGTTAATTTCTCACAAACAGAGACAACACCCAAAGTATTCTTTGCATGCGGGACTAAGAAGTCACAACATCCAGATAAGGAATAAAATAAATCTGCTTTGTTCCTAAAAGTATTTTGGAATAAATTTTGTTTATAATGCAGAAAGTTTTTAAATCCAGTCATTTGAGTTGCTAAACCAAACCTTCAAGTTTTATTTAGATGAGCCATTATATAGATATGGGAAAGGTGGACATGACCATGACAATGATCTAACCTGACCTTGGAGGAGGTCTACACTGCGGGCTGTTTAAATGTAAATCTCCTAATTTGTCGATATTTTAAAAAGTGTTTTAACAGGATGTTATACAATTCTTTGCACGTCCGAGTATATTATCATTGTTGTCATACATATCCATAACTTTACTAATCCGTGTCTCTGCCTGGAGTCTAAAGCTGGGGTCACCTCTGCCTGGAGGAAATCCACACTTTCTCCCCACTGGAGCAAAACCTGATGAATCTGACATGGAGTTTAAGTGTGCTTGTATTTTGTACCAGACTCTTAAATTATTCCTAACAAATGGGTCATAGGATTTTTTATTTTGCACCTTTTTCAATGAATCAGAATTCAGATAGAGCCTCAGTGGTAATTGAAATGTAGTGGCATTTTCTGCCGTGACCCCGAGGATTGAGGGATTTTCTTGGAATGCTAATCTGAGCAGCCCAATGATATGACAGGAGGTTTAGATCCTGGACACCTCTACTTTTATAAGCCTTCACTGTTTCCAAATCAAGTTCCCCAACAAACTCCTCATTGGAGTATGGTTTGATTAAAACTGCAGTGTCCAGCTGTTTCACAGAATTACTGAGGCTTTTATAAAAATTAACCCATAGATCATTTTTAGGTTTTGCATCCTCAGCAGAGGGAAATGACACAGACAGGGTGTGGCAGTGAGACAGTTAACACTCATCTTAAATGGTGTTTTCACCTCCTGACCTCTCACTCAGCCCTGCACCAGGGATCAGGCTCCGATATCAGAAAATTGCGGGGTCCTCCGACAAGTGGCACCAATCTTTAACCTTGACCTAACTTAAGCCTCTTTTAGATCCCACCGTCACCCAGTCAAAGAGCAGCTAGTCTGCAGTTTGACCCACTCTACGCCATAAATGCTGAGGTGACGGCCCCTCCCTCCTCAGGCCTTGAAGTTTCAATGTTTATCCTTGTAATTTAAAAATGTTGATGAAATCATGAACTAAAGGGCCACTCCTTAGGTTTTTCCGCAACTTTCACAGGCATCTGCTTTCAACCTTTGTCAGTGAACAGCTCGTTTTTGAATCAATCAGTCAATCTTTAAACCACACGACTCATTATAGAGTGAGATGTAATTTCAGCTTCGTTGGACGTTGTTTGTCTTGCGCTGTACAGAGGGAAATGACGGCTGAACTCTCTGTTCCTGGACAGACATTATGGTCGGATGAATTTCTAGTTAGTTAAGGCCCCCACACACAGCAGTCTGTACGTTCTGCACTTGAAAAGAAGCAGCTCTACCACTTCCTGAAATACACTCATTTCCTGTCTTACATTATTGGACAAACTGATTAATCCAGGTGTGACTACTCAGACACACCTGGCAGTCTGTAAGACGTTCTGCACTTGCAAGAGATGCAATGGGCGATGCTAGTCTCGCGCCAGTAATCCCAAACATGAAAATAGGAAATGCCATAACGGAGAAACCACTGAAGCAATCATGGAGATTAAAAACAAAGTGCACACAGCATTAACTTGTTATTAGTTTTTGAGAAGACGTTTTGGAAAGCAAAGTTTGGCAGCAGAATTTCCGTTGTCTTCGCCCAAAGACATCGCAGGATTGGACAAACGTTTGTTTACTTAATCCACTGCGCTGATTGTGACACCACCAATCAGAATCGCCATAGCTAGCACACAGCCAATGAGAGTATCCGACAAGTCTACTCTCCCGACACCCAACGCTCCCTGACTGTGCATGTCGAATCGGGCCCAACGAGACCCGACAGCTTCCGACACTCTCCCCAATGCAGATGAACACACCAAACATACGCAGACCCAACGTCGTCCGACTCTCCCCGACGAGACCCAACGCGACCCGCCGTCCGACGGTCGGGCCGGTGTGTTCCTGGCTTTAGTTAAGAGAGTTACAGTAGTTGTCTTCCTGTGTTATAATTTTGGAAATTACTTGACAACAAAGCTGTAGTTGAGATTTATCTAAATTTTTAATCACTTGACATCTAATCATGAGTAAAGTGTATTTCATGTACAAATAATGATTTAGAAAAATGAAAAGAAAATGAAATCCTAGTTGCCATACTTACATTAGAGTCACTTGGAAACCCAAGGACAAACAACATCCAGCTAAAAGTGTGCAGCAGCTGCATCTGTGGTAAATTGAATTGTTTTTTAGTCAAGATGAAAAGACTCTTTCATTCATCCCCCTCCCCTCTCACAGTTTCTCTCTTTAAACGGAAACATGAGTTGGTTCCACCACATATCAGTGAGCTGGATGTTTGTCTGATGCGGCATCTTGTTCTTAACATGATCATGTGATCATAGTTGACTGGTATATGCAAACCAGTCACCATAGAAACTGTATGTTTACTTAACCCACAACAGCAGCACTACAACTACAGCAGTCTACAGCAAACTGGATGAAGTCTGACAACTAAATACACCTTGAGTTCACATTATTTGTCAAATTTATCTTTATTTATAACTTCAATTCACAACTTATCTACTTCTATTTGATCACATACAACCTGTTTATCACATAGATGATTATGACCTTACTTTGTATTTTTGAAGGTCTGTTTTTGAATGCATAATAATCTGTGTGTGTCACCTTCATAAATAGAGCTTTGTTTTTAAGTCATCTTATTTTACTCCTCTTGAATTTGAATTACTTTCACGTACCAATGCTCGATTCTACATATCATTTCTTTTATATTGTACTGTCAATAACAATCAGCTATTCATCAGTAATCAAAGATTAGTGATAAATGTATAAAAAGACCTCAATTTAAAACCTAATCATCTTCATCAATCAGAAACATTTGCAGATGGTAACATGCTCCCAGCCACTTACTCATCTTACTCACATTGCTTGTGGAAAATGCTTGTTTGTGAGATATTACCAGGTAAATAACTTGTCGGAGGAAAAAAAGCAGCAGGTGTAAGAGGTTAAGTTCTTTGAAAGGAGACAGGAGCAAGACGAGGAAGCGGAGGTGTGATTTGGGGGAAGACGGAGGGAGGCAGGGCAGAGACGGACGTGACATGCTTCTTGACGAGATGAGTTTTTCAATCCCCACCGGTACCGAGGCGGTGACTCTGCAATCCTGAATGGGATGGGAAGGTCATCCCTCCTTTGGGAGACAAGAGGGAACAAAGTGGAGGCTGCCTGGAGGCCATTCACTGTAGGAAAGGATGAACTAAGCCCCAGTCGGGAGCTGATAGGCTGCTACAGACTCAATGGGAAACTAAAGACCTGGGGAACAATGATGTGCCGTGTGGCCTTTCATGAAGATTACCTTTATTACACTTAGACACCGGGGCTCACTCACCTGTTATTTACTGTTTCAAGGACTTGAGTGGTGGTACTGTACATTTAGACCACAGGACACACACTGCTGTCTTACTTTAAACTTCAATTTAAATGCAGTGTGAAACTGGAAGATGAGGTTGAGCAAACAGAGCAAAGTTAATAATAAGAGCAGGAAGAAGGATCCAGGGGTTAAATGCATATATTTTCCTGCTTTTAAACTGGTTCTTGTGTTAATCTGACCACAAAGACACCACTCGGACAGTGTTTACTAATGAACTGGTAAACTGGTTAATTAAGGGAGGGACTTGATCTGTTCAATGTCTAATTGTGGAAGTGGGCATCAGCACAGCTTACTCCGAATCCATTCCCATTCCAAACTAAGACAGACATTTTCAAAGGGTGAATTTGGAGAGATGCTGTACGATCAGTGGTGTATGAATTCAGGTCTGTCAGATCTGCTATAGAGGCTGGAGAGGTGTTGATATAGGGCAGCCAGATCTCAAGAAAGGTGTTCCAAAGATATATTTAATCTTGTATCGTGGAATATGACTATTCCAGGAACTATCTAGCAACATGGATGGAAATTTCGACTTCTGTGTCATGGCAATGAGGGGCACATGGCATAGGGGTTTTTGTAACAAACCTCTTTTGAAAGTTGGTTAAATGCCCATTGATGGTTGTAAAACAGTAACTTCTGAGGTCATAAAGCTTTGTACATATCTTACATATGTTGGATTTCTATCTACTTTACGGTCTGGCTGTTGTTGCCGTCTTTACTCTCAGATGCTTGAGTCCACTCACAACTTTTACAAGGTCGCACAATACGTGAATACACAACAACTCACAAGTCCTCACAAACTCACAAATTCTTCTCATTTATATTTTTTTCAGTTTATCCTTGGGTCTCGGGGCCAAAGGGTTTTTTTCCCCCCTTATGTCCCTTTTGAGCTCTGCACAAGCAACCTTCTATTTAATCGGAGCTGCTCTCATCAACGTGCAGGTGTTGTTAACCTCATCTTTATCTCTGCACTTCTTTGATTTCTTCTTGTTTTCTGCTCTGGTGCACTGCTGTACTGTAATTACCCAGCGCTGTGGCTTCTAGTTTCCAGCTGACAGACGTGTGCACACACTCGTTCACCGACAATAACACAGCCAGAGGTGCACACATTATTTACATGTAACCAAAACCAGAGTGCGAACCTTAATAATAATAATAATAATGATAATAATAATAATAATAATAATAATAATAACAATAATAATAATAATAATAATAATAATAATAATAATAATAATAATAATACATTTTATTTATGATGCACTTTACATTTAAGCAATCTCAAAGTGCTACAGTACAAGCTTAATTTAAAAGGGACACAACTTAAAAGTTAAGAGAAGACAATGAAAAGTGTACTAAAATTTTGCAGAAAGCTTTCTTGAATAAATATGTCTTTAGGTTTCGTTCTTTCTGTTGTGCTGCTGTGCCTCAACCACCAACTAGCGTAGAGCAATTCATCCAAAATACAGTTGACTGAATCCAGCCTTTATTATTATTCCATCCTGCAAGATGTATTTGTTGTTATGGTCCAGCTCCAATGCAGCAAATGAAAAGTCTGATCAATTCATCACATGATGGATAATGACATTACAGATTCTAGTTTAACGCTCTGAGCCTGCCGCTCTGTCACGACAGCACCGTGAGTTTGAGTCCAGATCACCTGAGCTTTCCCTGGCAATAGATTCCTGTGAACTCCCACTGCTCTTCATTAGCATCAAGTTCATTAGGCAGCTAATACCTGTTGCCATCGTTGGAGAGGGGTGAGTCTGAGGGGTCAGCAGCCATTAGCCGCCGGTGTCCGCCGGGCTTCGTCCTGCTCTGAAGCCCATTGCAGGAGACGGCCGGCGTCTTATGACAACGTGGATCTTTCATTACCCAACAGGCCGAGTTCAGCAAGTCATTAAGTGCAGGAGTGATGCAGTGAGTTTCTCAGGAGAGACATGAGGAGCGCTGAGGAGAAGAGGAGGAGGAGAGAAGGGGAAAGAGAAAAGGATCATAAAATGTATAATCAGTTTAAAAGAAAGAGGCTGAACGTACTCTATGGAGATCAGGATCAAAGGAATGTATGTAGAAGAGTGTGTGTGTTCTTACTGTGTACAATCTTGTTATCTATCACACACTTCTGTCATGGCTCCATCAACAGTTTTGTGTGTGTGTGTGTGTAGGTGTATGTGCTTTTCCTCCTCTGGATGTTTATCCTGGCACTTCATTCAGGCCCTCAGTGATAATACACACTCTAAAGGGACACTGATTGTCCTGCCCAGCACGAACACTGCTACACACACACACACACAATGCTGACAAGTGGACTTGCCCCACTGCCAAGTCCAATTAACGGCTACAGCCACATCAGCATGCCCCTCGTGTTTGGTCAAAATTAATTTACCAACAAACTTTTTAATCAAATTTCACCACGAGCCCTGAGGGGTGATTGGCTCTCTGCAAGCCACTGTTTGGTGCTTCGAAGTCCGGCTTCCACAGTACAGAGCCCTGAGCCAAGAAGCATACAGTATTTTTTGTTTTACCCCGTTGTGAGTGTAAGAAAAATGATTCTGTAGCACTTTCCACAGTTTTTTTTTAAAATTACAGCTAGTGACACAATCAAAGCCGCCATCTGTCTGGTGGAAAACAAATTGCTCAAATCTCAGTGAGTTTATAATGTTGGACACACGTGTCCTGGTGAAGCCAGGGGCTCTATCCTCACGTGTTAGAAAATCAAACCCACACATTTGGGCAGATTCTACATAAGTTCGGTGCTACTACATGTCAAACCAGTGGTGACCAGTTTGAAAGAGATTTAACACAATGGATTGCACAGACAATGTGAGCGTAAACAAACAAATTAGCAGCCAGACTAAATCTGTCACTGATAGTCATAAATTAAAAAAACTATTTAAACAAAATATTTTTTCCTTAGAAAAGGAAATAGGGGCGGCGTTTAGCTCACTGCTGAACGGCCGCCCCATGTCGACGCTCAGTCCTCGGTGCAGGCGGCCCCGGTTCGAGTCCCGCGTCGGACCGCCCTTCCCTGCGTGTCATTCCCCCACTCTCTGCCTCCCCATTTCCTCTCTCTCTCGACTGTTAAAGACAATAAAAGCCCAAAAAATATACTTAAAAAAAGAAAAGAAAAGTAACTATACGTAAATGTTGAACTTTTACCATTTATCCTCTTTACTTACATTTTGAGTTACATTTGACACAAACATACTGTAACTACATAACGAAGCCTATTAATGGCGAGGTCTCTGCCAGTGCCTGACCCTCTCACCTGCTCGTTACATTTTACCTGATCTCTGAAGCGTGTTTGGCATGATGAAAGATGCAGCGTGTCACTTCAAATAACTTGCAAAGTGAGCGAATCTGTCTTTGGCCATTCAGAGTAGAAAAACAAGAAAAGAAGAGCAAGAAAAACAGGAAAAAAGGTTTAACTTTAATCTCACCGTGAATTCTTCTGGGGAATTTGGCAATATTAACATATTATGCCTATTCAAGTGTTGTTTTCCCCTGCTGGCTCTGTCATACATTTTTAATGACATCTACTGTAGATAGCCAGCGTTTGCCCTGCTTGTAATAGTCAGAGTTACTCAATTCAAATGAAACCTCTTCATTTAATCCTGTAGCTAGTAACATCTAGGTTGTCTACATGTGTAATCTTCAGTCTTCTTGATCATTTAAGAGAGGGGTAATGCTTACATGCTTCCACCTCATCAAGCTCATAACAACAACCGACACAGACGTCCTGATGGTTTTTTTTGTTTTTTTTGTTCTTTTTAACTTTTAAATATAATTTCTTTGGTGTCAAAGTATTGGTCATCAGAAACAGTCTTCTGCTTTATGGAAATGTTATGGCCAATACAGAGCTGTTTTTTCATGTCCTTGCCTGAAGCTTTTTAAGAGGCACGTTTTTGTAGCTTTGCTGAGAGCACCTCTGTGCTCCTCACCTTCACATCTTTTCACTAATTTCTGGTTTTCTCTGCGTGTTGTGTGAAGTGACGCCCTCGTCTTTTAACACAAGCCACATGCTGGTTGTGTACTAAGCACACAGTTTCACCTCTGACCTCTGGTGTCCATGACTTAGTAGGAACTCTAGACACGCTTTAATTCAGAGCTCATCTGCAATGAAAATGTCAATCACACAACCTACTCTGAAAGTTTTTCAGTCGTCTGAGGCTCAGCAGGTGACTGTCCTCAAACACCGCTCACATTAATCATGTGTGACAGGAGGAAGCATGCTCATGTTACACAAGCATGTTCACAATAAAAGCAAGTTAGAATAATTGAATTTGAAGCCTCACCAGTAAATTATCTTGCCTATGGGGTGTAAAATGCCCAGGTCAGGACTAGATAGAGTTGGGGTGGGGGGACTTATCAACAAACAAGCGGTCCTGATTTAAGCTGCCAAAAACATAATGATGATGCTCCACATCTATAAAAATTCAGTTTCCCCAGACAGAGGAGGAGAGAGGAGCTGGCTGGATATGTCACAGTGTCGGGCTGTTTGGCCACTGGTCTCCACTGATGGATAGCCCCGGATCTTGTACCTAAATGATGCTGTAGTATAAACTGAAACCTTATCATGCTTATAGTTTATGAACAAAGTCATCTTATTAACGAAGGTGTTTCCCTGGCGTAAATCTGGTGCACGACGCAGCCGTGGACCACTATTGGAGCCTAACGTCTGCATTAACAATGGTTTAGAAAATGTCCTATCGGAGCTGATTTGTCGAACAAACGTTTAATTGGTCGACCTCTAATTGTGGCTAAAGTGTGAGTAGAGAGCTGCTTTCTGGCTGTAAAGAATATTTAATCCCACTCATTCACAGACTCACGTCCATGAGATGTGCACCATCAGAAATCTTTGAGGACTCTCTAGGTTTATGGGTTTAATTTTACATTTTCTTGCATCAATCTATATGTGTAAATGTATTTAAAGGCTATAGCAGAGTAAATGACTAAAGAGGACTGAAAAGTGTTTGTGGCAGAAATTCTCAGGTTTATAATATGAAGGCTCATTCTTTGTGTTTCTGCCTGCCTCCCTTTACTGACTCTGACACATGCTGATGCTCACGGACCCAATGCATCCATTTCTATGCAGTACAAGAGAGATGGTTTGCTTTTCTTAGCAACTCACTCTGAAATGTGAAACTAAGCAGGACAACCGAGCTGAACTGCTTCAAACAGCGTCCGCAGCTGAGTACACCGCAGCACCTTTGTGTGGTTTTAAAGGACAATACAGTCTTGCGTTCATCAAGAGGGGAGTTTCTTTATACATGATCTTCCCCTGTAACATGATTTGGAGCTGACAGGTCAACAGGAAACATTTAGAGTGCTAATTACAGAAATAAAAACTAAAGGAGGAAGTCGTCAGGTAGATGTAAGCCTTGTCTCTTGTGACACTAACCTGTTCAGAGAGATGAGAAACTACTGTACACTGAAACGGTTTTTAGATCTTCCCATGGACACGTCAGACTCATTGTCAACCATAAAAATGACATACAGAATATCAGCCAATGATTATTGCCATAACAGTGAAACAATAAATATATTTCATAAGAAACAGAATTGGGAAAATCTCTGAATTGTTTTTCAAAGCTGTAGCTTGAATCCACCAGGGCTTATAAAATATGAACGTGTTAGAAATCAAACAGCAGCAGCAAGTGGAGATTTAAATGTATAGAGCAGTGCATTTATTCCACAGGAGTTTCATAGTGAAGTAGCTAAGCTGTGTGTTTTTCAGAAACTGTATAGTTTTGTGTTTCAGCTGCTCTGTTAACAGATTTGGAGAAAATAGACTCCATCAGCAAACAAATTCCAGTCTGCTGTTTTCCCATCAAATCCTCAGAGACCGCCTCCCTCGCCCTCCGTACACCATCAATCTTGTGCGGCTGAGAGTGAGAGGGGAAATGGACTGGCACCTCACCTCGGAAACCTTTTGATTACCCATTTTCCTTCTAATGCCACGTGAGCCCACGCCGGCCAAACCTCATGACAGACAACCCATTAAGGAATATAACGACTCGCCCACTCCGCTCTGCCCTCTTTCCCCTCCTCCAAAGTCTCTCTCTTTCTGTGCACTCTGATTAATTCCCGAACTAACTTGTTTATCGTCCACTGCTGCCTTTCAGCTGAAGTGGCCTGTACAATAGATCCTTTTCCTCCCCATGTGACTGACTTCGCTTTGACTTTGAAAATGGCCAGGAATTATTCATTGACTGTCCTCCTCCACTACTTTTGCTCGGAGAAGAGGAGCACAGTCGCAGCCTCCCCGCTCTCTTTATTTTCTCATCCACTTCTCCCTCAGTCATTTTGCACTTCAAGCTGTCTTGACCTTTCTCAAAGGGCCTCGCAGTGCAGAGGAGTGAGCTGCACCGACCTCTGAGCAAGAGAGGAATTCGGTCCGTTGATTCCTAAAGGATCCCCTAAAGCCAGCCTGCGCTCGAGGATGGCGTAAGGACTGGCTCAGAGCACACTTAAGGTTTAGGATAAGATGACACTTCACCAGTCCTTCATGGAGGAATCAACCTCCTAGACTTACGGCAAGAGGATAAAACAAAGGGGAATGGAACGGAGCAAGAATATGAAATGAAAGCTGTGAAATTGGGTTAATCAGTGTCACAGCAGTTTCGGGGATCCTCACTGATAATGTTTACCATCTGAGTTTATTGTGTTGGCATGCTAAGATTTGCTAATCAGTAGTTAAGACAAAGTAGAACTGAGGTTTTTGAATATCATTATCTTCTTTGTCTGTGAGAGCCAGCTGTGCTCAAACAGCTGCTCTGTGTCTGTGAACGTTTGCCAAAAATGTTACGCAGATAACATTGCTGATTATCAATGTCTAACATCTAGAGTCATGACGAACAGCTAGAAAAACAAAATCAAATCACTAGACCTGTTTCTGAACCTCTCCTAAATGGTTGCAAAAAGATACTGAAAACACCTGGGGCCAAATGTATAAAAACACATGAAATTGTTGTACTTTTCCAAATTTAAAAAACTACGGGCGGTGAGAATGTTTCATGTTTCACATGCATGATTTTTCCTCATGTATAAAAATGACGGTGCTGGTACATTCAAACCAGTAGCCTCCCATCTTTCAGATTATTATGGTGTTGCGAGTTGGCAAAAAGGATAATACATGTGTGAATTTGAGAGATGTTTCATTTAGATACTTTTTTCGTTACATTGTGTCAATAATCAACGAGCTGCAGCAGCTGTCCAAACACGTCTTGATGTGATGCAGCGACAGTAAGCATGGTGAACAGTGTAATATAATAAGTGTAATGAAACAAGAGGAAATGAAAAAGAAAAATAGTTTATGTCTTATGATGATTCCCGCAGTGTTTCCTCACAGTTTATAATATCATTGTGTCACAGTCAATAAGGACATGTGTCCGACTGTGCGCACTGGCACCGGAGGGTCTTAATAATGTTGTAGAACGTAGTTTTCATTGCATGTCCGACTGCAATTTAAACTGAGCCTGAAACTGAATCTGTGTCTCCTGATTCATCTGGCACATTGTTACTGACGGCAGTTTGGATCAGGACCGACGCGGTGCGCGCAATAAGGACAGCAAGGACAGCGCTGGGGTTCCCGGTCCCCGTTAGTCAGACCGCTTTTTTTCTTCTTTTAAATCTCTAGTGTCTGTGGCTCAGAACTCGCCGAATTTAGAAATTCACCTTGGTTTTATTTGGCATGCCAGAGCTTAAGCTAAATAATATATATTTTCTTTGATCATTTTCTTCAACCACTACTTCTATTTCACGATCAGTGATATGACGCTTCTTGTTCAACTGTTTCTTTCTTGCTTCCGCGCTATTTCTCCTCAAATGAAATCCCGGCCTTTGTATGCAAAATAGGCAACTGGGGGTGTGTCGGGAGCCATCTATGGTGAATCGTGGGTTTGGTCTAAGGACTCGTGCACGTGCGCACAATTTCAGCATGATTGAGATGTATGAGAAAAAAACACGTGGGGATATACGTACGTGGGGTTTTATACATCTGACGAGAAGACTGCGTATGCATGTTTCCTGTTTTGTGCGCACACAGATTTCTACACCTGAATATACACAGAGTTTTATACATTTGGCCCCTGTTGTTTTCTGGAAGTTTCTTTATGCATGATTTTCCTCTGTGACACATTCAAGGTAAATGGGTTAGCTGTAAGTAAGAAGTAATCATGGTGCTAATTACAGAAATAGCAGCTAAAGGAGCTAAAGATCTTTTCTGCAACAACACATGAGAGCTATGAAGAAGATTGAAATGATACATTCAAGGTCTCGGTCTAAAGGGATAGTTCAACATTTTGGCAAATTTTGTCAATTGCTATAATACGTTAATACACAATCCAAACGCTCTTGTGGACCAGTTGTGACCTGCACGTTCACCATTATATGAGGTAATAAAGTATAATTATGTAACATTACAACACATGAAGCAAATACTCTGAACTACTTACAGTACGTTTTTGAAATCACTCCGCCCAGCAGGTGTGTCTGGAGTGTACAAGTAGTTACAGCTCGTAATGTTACATTATTATTTCATATGGTGAATGTGCAGGTGACAATTTCTCACCTCGAGTGTTTTGGAGTCGTTGAATTGTGTATGTAGGGAAGTAGTGTGCCACGTCTCTGCGCCTCTCTCTCAAAATAATATGCACCGACAAATAAAGGTAATTAACATACTCCTATGACTTGGGGTTATGGCAATAGGTGAATTTGCCAAAATAAAAGTCAGAGTAAGAGAAAATGTATTGCCATGGCAGCCAGTGACAAGGAATTTGGAACACAATCATCACATCAAAAACACATGCAGGGGACAGTATAAATTACAAATTACAATACAAATGACAAAGAACTGTACCCAGCAACATCATGTACACAGTATAGATGCAAAGAGCAGTGCTTAGTGCGAATCAGTGTGAGTTCATAAGTCTAATAGCTTGGAGGTAGTTGTTGTCTCTGAAGCGTGATGTTTTACTTTTGATGCTTCTGTATCTCCTGCCTGATGGGAGGAGATTAAAGTGATGTTGTGCCGGATGAGAGTGGTCTGCTATGATTTTGTTGGCTTTACTGATGAGTCTTGTTGAGTAAAGTGATGTAAGTGTAGGCAGGCTGCTACAGCCGATAATGCTATGTTGAACTATCCCTTAGATGGCCATGTGTAGTGTACGACACTCTAGGTTTAATATCGAGCCTCAGTCCACAGAGAAATACAAAGAGTCTGTATTCAGAGACTGAGCCTTGAAACCACACAAAGATGTATTCTTGCTCTGTTCAGTTTCCCTTTGGTTAACCACTTGCCGTGAGTGTTGGAAGACGATTCCTTTCTACAACACACTCGGGAGGATCATCAAATCCTCGAGCCTGCATTTCCCAGAGCGTAGCACCTTGAGAGCTCCACCCAATGTTTGTGTCCACTTGTGTTGTGGGACTGAATTTGCTGCACGTTTGTGTGTTTTCTGGAGTGACAGTGCGTTGTGCTAGACACGTTAAAACGTTTTGCCTGAAGACAGCAGTGACACCCAGGCCGACTGGGTCACTCTCTCCCACTGAAACGCACAAGGACAAAGCTCTGACCTCTGACCCCAGCCAAATGGAGCCATCAGACGACGATGTGCACCTCTCACCTCTGTATATTTGGGTGTGGGTAGGATGGAGGACGACCACCTGCCAAGAGCCATTAGACCTGAACTCAAATTTATGCCCCAAGTTTGCATGAAAGGAGATCATTAAAATGCAATTATCACGCAAGAAGAGCAAGCCGGACCACGCCTGATCGAGTCCAATGCACACACACAGACATTAAGTGATCCACTGAAAGGTTGCCACATCTCATGCATCACTTCACAGCAAAGTTGTTGACGGTCATTAATGATAGCAATTATTTAGTCTTTAAAAAAAAAAATCAACAACAACAATGTGGAAAGTGCAGAGCTAAGAAGTGGGTGAAAACTCTTGGTCTGATGTTTTACCCCTGAGGTCATAAAATGATCTTCTGCTGCACTGATTGACTTTGCTGCCTTATTATCTGGACATGAAAATGGCCTCATTAAAGGGGAAATCTGCAAAAATAACTCAATAACCTTTAGACGCACAAACTGCTACAGACGCACACAAGCCATCATGGAGTCAGTTGGTGTCACAGCAGACTGACACTTTACTTGGGGTCGTGGGCAGTAAACTGTGTCATCCATCTGGCCCGTCCTCCATCACAGTCCTCCCCCTCATCGACCCCTGTCCCGTACAGCCTGAAATATGCCGCCACTAATTACAATTATTAATTGGAAAAAGGAAATCAATAGCTCTGAAATAAACACAAGCGTACATGTGTGTGTGTGTGTTTGTGTGTGAATTTGGGTCATTTGTCTGCTAATAACTCAGCCCTGCTTGACACAGTTGTCTACTGACAGACTGGAGTCTCACACACACACACACACACACACACACTGCTGTTGTGTTAGCAGCGACTTTCATCAGTTTGTTTCGGAGAGAAAGTGGCATATTACAGAACACACACACACACACACACACACACCCCTGCCGCTTCTTTTATAAAGTATTGTTTACTCATTTGTCAAGGGAGTGCACAGTGGCTGTCTGACAGTGTGCTGATGAAAATAGTTTCACTCATGCAAGCAGTGTGGCCTTGAATAAAGTGTTGCATTGCCCGGCAGCGCCGAGCACTGCTGCTGTTGGAAATATAAATGTATTGTACTGTACTGTATGCGGGCCTTGCCACTGTAAAGCTTGCAGAGGCACAGCTTGTCCCCAGTGTCGACCTTTATCCACCCGCCTGTGGGACTTCTCATTTAAAAGGCCACCTGGGTGCAATTTGCTGCGCCTCAAAGTAATCATTTGTATTTCTTTCATATAAATAAGCTTTTTCTCTTTTTTTTTTTTTTTTCAAATATACGATAACACATCAACGAATAAATTCAGCAGCGTGGCTCACTTTCTTTATGCTGCTGCCTGTAGGAAGTTATCGTCTTTTGGTGTTTATGGAAGCAACAATAGCAATTTGTTTGGAATAAATAAGAAAGCAGTGTTTAATAATACATTATACTGGGCCAAAGCCTACATTAAATATAAAACACCAAAGCAGCAACTGCTCAAACTGCCCATCACTGCGGTGTCGTCAAAGTCAGGAACAACAAGAATCCTACAGATTGTTTCTCCCGTCGGACTCACACAGGTTTTTAACAAAGATCCCATTGAATTAAAAATGAATGAATTAATCTACAGGCTGTGTGTGTGTGTGTGTGTGTGTGTGTATATACGTGAACTGACTGGATAGTTCACTGGCTTTTGCCCAACAGTGCAGAAGGCTTGGAAAGTGTTCATTGGCTGTCAGCAGCATTGATCCGCAGCATCTCGTCAGGGTGAAGTCTTGAGTGGCGCTCGATGACGGACTCAGAACGACTTCACAATCATTTATTCATCCAAACCATTTAGTGGCTCAGAATGGGGCTGATTGTCTGCAGCTGGAACAAAGACATGTACACATGTAACTCAGGTTTTATTTATAGTTTATTAATAATTTACTAACGCATCACAAGGAATAATCATTGGGTTGCCATGTTGCTCCAGTGTGGGAGAAGTTGTTGTTGACGTTTCTTTTACTTTGCTATAAAAGAAAGAATTCCATTATGTGATCAATGCAGAACATCATTGACTTGTCTGACTTGTTTGTAGCAAGTGGAAGTGTCACTATGTAACCTGCATTGTCCCTATCAAATAAACAGAATTAAATTAAAAATTAAACACATTGGTTTCTAAATTTCACAGTTGTAGATGATAAGTCGTTTTCTGTGGCTCCTGGAAATCAGCTTTGTTGCTGCTTATTTATTAGTAAATTGTTTTTTTGCATTTCCATCACCTTTTCTGTTAAAGCATAAGCAGAATGTTTTTGTTAATATAAGTCCTAAATAGTCCTATTTTCCGTCAGCAATCACTTACATGGAGTGTTTCAGCTGAAACACGAGTCTCTCCTTCACTCTGCTCTGCTGGAACCCGAGGAGAAAACTTTCCTTGTGGGATACAAGTGTTATCCAATGAGGAGAGAGAACGGCATGAAGGGCTGTGTGTGCAGCCAAGGGATGCACGTGAATGTGGTGACGTAGGGACGAGGACCAATAGATCCATGACGAGGGTGGGGACTGAAGTTATGGTGCGTTCAAGGAAACTCGTAACTTGTGTTTTTCCGACCTGTGAAGTCGTACCAATTCGATGTGGTACGAGTTCACGGGTTGGAAGTTACGAGTGGCTGTTATAGTGCACTTTCACAGGCAACGGGTCGGAAAAACTCGAGTTACGGGTTACATGGAATGCTACAAAGTCGTAAGTCGTGACTTGAAGCCGTAATTTACGGTTTCAAAAGCCTGCCTGGAACGCAGCATTAGCCAAAACGACCGAATCGCTGACTTATGCTTTAAGTGACATTTTACAGTATATTTAATTAGATTTTTCTACAATATCTGTTCTGTGCAGCATGATCTGTTTTAATGTTGAGACAAACCAAAAACACTGGTTTAAGGTTAAAAAAAAAAGTGATCTTGGATAAATCCTGAGTACCTTTTTTTTTTTCTTTTTTTTAGTTAAACCAGCATCTTTGCCTATATCCTAAACCAGACGGGATGAGAATCCTGGCAACAACTTGCTTTAAATTGTGTTTAGTAAAAGCTTTTATTTTGAGGAAATGCAGGGATCTGTTGTGGATTACTTATCTAAACCATAAAATTCTCTATGGCAGCAAAGTTGCACCGATGCCGTACATGACCTCACCTGCCTACTGAAGATATTGTATAAGACCTCCAAAATCATGAATACTGCTCTGGTGCCATGGCCACAATATTTACAGAATAACCCCCCTCACCCCCCCCACCAACACACCCCCACCCATGAACACACCCTGATATCTCACTGTTTAGTAGTTAAATAAAAATAGTGAATTTAATGAAAATTCATATTTATTTAATGTACAGTTCAGTAACCTCCTGTACCTCCTGCCAGAGGGTTTCAGCTTGTACTCTTTGTAAAGGATATGATTTATTAACCATGAATAAATCCATTACTTAGGACATATGAACCTTCTTTAGAGTTGAAATGAGTTGAATAATTGTTCATCAGTTCCAGCTTCTCAGATTAGATTATTTTCTCCTTCTACTCTTTTATAATTGTGAACTGAACGTCACAAGCTGTTTGAGAATACCATAGAAGTAATTACTAATCAGTGGATTGAAAAAGCAATTATAATTCATTCATAATTTCTAATGCTGCCCTGAATCTGAGTCTTCTCACAGAGCTATAATAAAGCAACACATTACCTCCACAAACTTTCACTTCCACCCCCACCCCAACCCACCCACTGTACATGCTCTTGTTTATCGAGGTGTTCACTAATAAACTAAATAAAACAGTGTAGCTCAAAGTCCGGCCCCCCAACGCACGCACAACGAGATCAGCGGGGCAGAACCAAGACAAATTATTGCAGTTGCTGCGCCATAGATCAACAGTGGGCCCGGTGGTGGCAGAGGGAGAGCTGCTGTGTTTTCGGCCACTCAGCAGTATCCGTCTGCTGCGCTTATTGGCAGGGTCTTCCCCCTCGCTCCCGTCCCATCAGGCTGCTCGTCCATCACCCTCTCACTGGGAGCTTGTTTTTTATGGAGGGGCAATTAATTTTCTCGTCACGTGACTGATTCGTCTTGTCACAGACTAAATCGTATAGTTTGCGGCATGAGTAGTTTGGTCTTTTTTGTGCCGTCTTTCTGGGTCCAGCTCATTAAATCACACTGATATCTGTGCTCTGTTTATCAGGTAATAACACCTGTGTGATTCAGATTTAATTTGGTTCCTACAAATACACAGCCATGCAAATAAATAAATAATGAGACACACTTTTGTGCAAATGGGCCTTTGGAAGTCAACAATCAATGTTCTCTCTGTTTGTTGTCCACCACTTTAATTCTGATACAGTCAGCTGAAAAACAAACCACTCTCAAAAGTCACAAAAGGTCAGTTAATTCAAATGTGTTTCTTTTATTTATTATTTATCTTTAATTTCATATATCACTCCAGTATAGTGGCTCAGTCTGTGACTGGTGGAGATGAGCAGAAAAACACTGACCTATCACCAATCACATCTGTGTTGGTTAGAAGAGTGGATAGAGATATTTAGATATTTGATGCTGGACAGGTATTACATTAACTCCCACTGATTAGAAACAGTAGATTAGTGTATATTAGTGTGTACATATCTATATATCCATCTATCTCTCTATAAGTATAACAGCCGGTCAGTGTCAGAAAAAAGTCTGAGCCTCTCTTCTGATTGGCTGACTGTTTGTGAGCAGATTTCAGGTAAAACACTGATGGTAGGTCCAGGTGGGCGGAGCCTGCTTTGTTGTGACATCACAAAGTCACACAAGTCCTGATGGCTGGTTTTAAAGCTACAGTGCGTGACTTCTATCGCCCCCTAGAGGATTTCTGTGTTATTACAATGACACGACCGGCACCTACGGCCCGGTTATATCAACCGCTCTGGCCCGGTGTAACCCGCCCCTCCCCTCCCCACCGCTACCCCTGTAGCTCTCCATGGTACCGGTAATGCACATCACACACAGTTAACACTCACCAGACACAGCATAATGTTCGACAAAGTAACACTGGCTACAAAATGAGTACTGCTGGTCACGTTCCACGGAGTAACACTCGCGACTCACCGCACACTGCTCGTCACAACACACAGACTCCCCGCAGCAAGTTACACACAGCAACACGGGCTACACACCTTGTAACTTACTGCTCGTTAGGTTAACAATGTGGCGAACACCAGGCTGCTAACAAGTGTTGCTTCTACAGTAGCAGCAGTGGAGCGCTCTCCTCCCTCCTCCCTTCTCGTTATCAGGTAAAAGTAAAACGCATCGTTTCAGTCGTTTCCTGTGAGCCAGCGTGGGAATGTCGCTGTTCTACACCAAATACAAAAAGAACAAATACTGAAAAATACCACGAGGCGTTTGAGGAGCTGAACGGCTTAATCAGCGTTGTATCATCTCCTCTTGTAGTGGCTTGGGTGAAACGGATATTTACAGACACGTAGAAGTTACGCACTATAGCCTTAAGGCCCAATTTCTGAATACAGGTCGTGTGAATTTTTTTACAGCCTCAGACTTTAATACTTTTATGGTATTAATATGAAACATATGCTTTATAATAAGACTAAACATGGAAATCATTCTTTACACTGTATGGAGCTTTACTATTTACTACTTTATACCTTTAAAAAGTGGTTATACTGGTCTGCATGTACAACATGTTCAGGAACTGTGTGGCCAAATATGTAGAGTTTCCTGAATAGATGAAAGACCAAAAGCACATCTGCACACTCAAATGAAAACAGCCTCAAAAGCACAAAACAACTCAACTAACTGGCTTCCACCTGATAATGACTAATGAATGATTATTACATTTGCATAAGTTTTGCTTGTGTCATGAAAAAACTCTGCACTGAAACCCTTAAGGTTTTTTCTCCCATTTTTTTTTTAAACAAACGGCTGGAGAGACAAGACAGAACAGCATTTTAAGTAGGTGCCTCGGACGATTTAACGACGACATCAATCAGCCGTGCACAGTATGTGTGCACACATTACCTAAAGCACCTCACAGGATTATTCAATAAAAAGCTTTTAAACACAATTGTAAAATAGGACCTGTATTAAATTTTGTATATCAGCTCCTAATCATATCATGTACGTCAAATTCTAATAATGTTGGAAAAGTTCATTTTCCCACGAGATATAGCTCTTTACTGTGTTTAGCACATAATGTATTATAACCTTATTATGCTGAATGTAAAAAGACCTGCCAGTGTGAGTTGTGGCAATATTACAGCAGCAGTTCCTCTTGAATAAGTTCATGTAAATATAGCGGTTGCACCTAATCGAAATATACAACAACAGTAGAAAGTAACGGTAATAGGATTTTTTTTAGAGGGCATGATCAATATGAAATACTATTGTATTAAATGATGATGTGAAAACAATGAGACAGTGTGTCCAGTGATTAACCTACAGAAGTTATCAGATGATTCTGCTGCTGTTTGAGTTTCAGCTCATTGTTTGTGTGTTGAGCAGTTGGTGAACACAGTCCCAGGTTGACCTGTGGTACATTTGGGGGGGGGGTTCCTTTTCTGTCATTCCATAATATGTGAATGACATATTTTTATAAATCATTGTCACACTAACATCATTAGCAAAAGGTAAAGGTAAAGGTAAAGGTAAAGGTACTTTATTAGTCACATATACAGGTGTACAGGTGAAATTCTTTCTCTGCATTTAACCCATCCCTGAGGAGCAGTGGGCAGCCACGGTGCGGCGCCCGGGGACCAACTCCAGATTTAAGCCAGTGCTTTTGGTCAGGGGCGCTGACTGGAGAATTAGCTAACATGTTTTTGGTGGTGGGGGAAACCGGAGTACCCGGAGGAAACCCACGCAGACACGGGGAGAACATGCAAACTCCACACAGAAAGGCCCTGGGCGGCCCAGGATTCGAACCCAGGACCTTCTTGCTGTGAGGCAACAGTGCTAACCACTGTGCCACCGTGCCGCGGACTTTAATTGCAAAATCCAAACTCAACCCCCTGAACTGTCAGTCATGAGTAAACGACATGATGAACGCTGTCATGACATGATGCATGTGATCAACGCCTATAGGATATTATGAAGCATCAAAAACTTTGGGTAAGCTCTGCCATTGATTTTCAGCTGCAAAAAAAGGAAAAGTTTATCAGGCGTACAACTCAGGAAGTGACACAAAGCAGAAGAGGACACGAGAGAACAGTATAGACGTTTATCAGCTGTAGAGCTACATGACTACTAAACCCTCAGGAGCTGGTGGAGCCATAACACAGAGCTAAAAGACAGAGAGTGAACACTAGTGGTGCACGGGAAATGCATTCTGGGATACGGACTGTATAGACTGTAGTAAAGTAGAATTCAGACAATTGTCACTGTAAGCAAAAGATTACAAAAATCTGGAAAAAAAAAGATGTGAGCCATTAGCTCTGATGTGGATCTTGACTCACACTTCAGATTACTCTGTAAACATGTGATAGGACACAAATGGCAGCAGCTATTTAAATCACATCAGTGATATTTTGGTACCTTTTGTTGCCTTTTATAAAAAATAACTCAACAATACAACAAGGCTGAAACTATGCCTGTTTGACTTTCTCCCTTTGTCTCTCACCATGTGGTCAGGAAATAATTACCCTCCTTCCTCTCTGGAGGAGGGTCTGGCGAGCAAGACTAGGGAATGATAAAAGTTGACATTTCATTACAATTTTTGCAAACATATGACTAAATGTGAAAGTCTCACCACATCTTTCTAACTGACAAAACACTGGTTAAATTAATCATAAACCGAGTGAGTCCATCACTACTGAAGCTTTATTATCTCTGTGTGTCCTATACAGTATTCACACAGGAGACATTTTTATCCTTATTATTATTCAATTGATTTTAGTTCACTTGAGTTCACTCCGCTTTGCTGCCGGCTCGCTGTAGGAGGCCTGAACAGAGGGTCTTGCTTCTTGATGTTTGTTCCCTTTTTGTTGTTGTGACATTCAAAAAGATTTTCAGTTGCTGTTGAATAACGTTGTAATTTTTTTAATTTTGAGAACCCTCCAAGCTCCTGGTAGCTCCTCTGCACTGTAGCAGCCCTGTTGTTCAAACGGCCAGTGAGGCTCACTGGTGCTCTCAAGAACAGATCGTTGTACCAAGACTGTGCAGTCAGTGATTCTAGTTCATGGTGTCTTGTCATCACTGTTTCACTGAGCTTGTGTGAATCTATTGGTTGGGTCTCATCTGATGTCCTGGATCAGTGGGGTCTTCCCCCTTCTGTATTGAGATGTGTAAACATGAACTCGTGCTTGTCTCAAAGATCTGCACTGGCATGATAGACACTGATGCACAGCTTTGCTCCTTTTCTTTTGTTATCCAGACACTCTCAACTTATAACTCTATGTATACACTAGATACTATAAATTATTTTGATGGACATTTATTCTTAACTTCACATAAGACACTTAGTACTGAAATGCATGAATAACTAGTACCATATTACTATATGCAAAACATCCATCCATCTGAATATTGTTGATCATTTGCTGACACTATTATCTTATGAACCACTGACGTCTTTTAGACGCTGAATACATCTTTATTTGATAATGGTAAACAAATTTTTGATAGTGACATCGTTTTGCCTCTGCATTTAAACAGCTCTCATGCCACGCATCCACACACTGCTTCCAGACTAAACATAATGATTTCCACCCATTATTTCTTACATGTCTCTGTATGTCTGTTTTATTTCAGATAAATTATTTACTAAACTTACTTACTTAACTACAACCATGGCACAATTTCCCTTTGTGCACTTATTTGAACTTTACAGAGTCAGACAAATTGTTTGTCCTTGCTTTCACTCTATACAGTTCTACCATACACTGTATATCTCTAACAGAAAGTCCATTATGCAGCAGTTTTTACAAGAAAGAAATACACAGGAAACAACAAAACACCTTGACTTAATATCGGCCTTAATGTACATTAGTGGTCTTGACACAAATAATTTTAGCTCAAGCCATTAGAGAGACTAAAGTGGCTGTGAGTCATGTAGCTGAAGTGTTCTTGTATGTGTTTTGACTCAGCCAAGTCTTTCAGCCTCTTCAGTGGGGGGTCGTTTTAGTGTTTTTCGCCTTCATCAGTTCATCATGCTGGAGTCAGACATATGTCTTTAAAAAACAAAATAAAAATAATTATCCTATATTTGATCCTGTTTTTATGCTAGTCTCCTAACTAGTCTCTAAAGTCGGAAGTTAATTGAAACTACAAATTGGGAGTTAGATTTTCTTAAGTAGTAAATGTCCGTCATAAAGGAAACTCATAATAAGACTTTTTTTTTTTCCCCTGCGTAGGAGGTTGGTCTACAGTATGAATCTTCCATTTAGCTGCTGCATTAAAAAGCAAGTTTTAAACACCAATATTTCAGTACAGTATGTTCAGTATGTGAGTGTGAAGAGTAAAAGCAATGATGGACTTGGAAACTTCTAATTGTTTCTCAATCTGCTTTCTTGGTTAAGATCCAGTCAGTTGACATCTACTGTGTTCTTTCTATAAAAGCCATAAAAAACATCAGTAAGAACAGCCACTGTCCATACATACTGTACTATAACACTGTGAATCAACAATGGGAATACTCTGGTACAAACACTAAGCAAACATGCAGCAAAATCATCCAGGGACAGCAACATTAAATCTCTGTTCTTCCAGTGTGAAATGTTATTGTTACAAAACATCCTATTGAATCTGCCAAGTTGGCTCAAGGTTTCAAAAGAGGTTTTTATCATCTTTGTAAATGTTACAAAAACCTCTGTATAAAAGCATCAACACCTGTTTAATGTGAAGTTTCTCTCACTGTTCTGTTATGCAAAGTAATTTTAAAAAATATACACTTTAACAGCAGAGTTTACAAAACAGCAAAGATCCATACTGTGAGTGTATTAAAGCAGTACAGAAAAGAAAATTGAATTTGAGCCCACTGTGGGTCCTAACATTAATGTAATAACTCATCTATCAAACGATGGAGCCCAAACTTTGTGCAAGATTCTATTTTTTAGTAAATCCAGGATGAAAGTGGGGTATTTTTTTCCGCTTTGGATAATGCAGGCGCACGGATTATACGTCAGCCTGCTCACGATTCATCAGCCACTGATATGGATCCGTCATCTGTCAATCAAACGTCTGAGACACGCTCGGTCTCACCCCAAGCTTTGAATATCCCGCCCGCACAATAATGACCAATCAAATTAGTTTTCCTTACTCGGGTAAACTCGTCCAGCAGGTCATGGAAACTCGGCGCGACAAACGGTACAAACGCCCATTTCTGTACACCTTTAAGTATGCATCTCATCATTTATTCGTTGAGTGTGCATGTTGCTTGTGACCTTGTTAAAAATAACACATTCAGCCTGTTGAGACATTCTCAGCTCAGTCCTCAATCACAGCTCAGGAATATGATCTTTTCCTCGTGCTCCTGGTCCCTAAGGACACCATTAAGGAGGACGTTGGTGTTGACTTCAACCCCTTCGAAGGTCTGGCAGCCTACACCACTGGGCAGCTGTCTTACTGTATACACGATGTACATCACATGTATTCTGTCTTTGCTGGAATATGACAAAGAGGTGTACCTGTTTGACACCTGAACCTGAAAGATGTTGTCTCAAATAGTGATTTTGTTGTTCCACTTTTGTGCAGAAACAAACGGACAGATGGGAGAATGTCTGCACATGAATGGAAACTGGCCCAGCAGTTTAGAGCAGTGGTCACCAATGTTTTTCAGCCAAAGCTAACTGAGCTTATCCTGAGTGAAGATCTGGTCATGATCTACAGTATAACATTAGAGAGAAAAAGACTTAGACTGTGTTTCCAACCTGAGGCCTCTTTATTTGCCCTAACTGCATTTGAATAACATGAAGTGTTCTGACCAGCTTTCACATAAATGAACCGTAACTATGATCTGAAAGACAGAACTTCTTGTTTGAAGAATTTCGCAACACATCATACTTTCTCTTTCATCACAATTCTCACAAAATATTGAATTTCATTTCACATTACATTTACATTTTTATGGGGAAACTGGCTTGTTTATATTTGACAAAACCATTTGCTGTACACAAATCATTACATCCCATTGTTAACTGTTCTGCTTCGTCACTGAAGCTTGTCAAGTTGCAATTTTTCTTTTTTTAGAAGGTACAACTGTAACTCTTCAAACCACAACAAAACTCAGAGCAGTTGAATGACAGAAGTAAAGCCCCACCTCTTTTACATTCTTTCGCTGAAGATATAAACTAAATTTTGTCATCATGCAGTATAGTTAAATGTCTGGACCTGTGGTGCACACAGCTCTAGGTATGGAGTGGACTAGTTTTTCCATTGTTCTCCACTAAGAAAGTTCTAAAGGTCTGCAAGAACATCATCATTGATAGGTTGATGACCCCTGGTTCAGAGACTAGTAAAATTGGTTTAGGTGGGCTTTCAAGTCATACTTAATTATGATCTTTTTCACAGTTTTGACCTTACATCAATAATTTTTTCTGATCAGATGCTAGATTCTGAAATATCTGCCAGCTCGAATTATCATTAACCCTGAGCATCTTGATGTATTTTGATTTTAACAATTTTTAATGATGAAATAATCAAACATGTCGGCTCTTCAGTACCACCACTAGCATTAGCCTGGTGTGAAATACCACAATGGAAATTAGAAAAAAAAAATGTAAAAGTGACAGTTTGAAGTTTTTGTCTATAGATTAAAATAAGCCAGATGTAACTTTCTTCAGTGGTTCTGAGATGGTGAGAAAACTAGAAACCTCTGTAAGACAAAAACAGCCTTGGTTTGTGAAAATGCCACAGAAGCAAAGTGCTGGGTTCAGGATGTAGTTTGTGTTTTTTTCTCAGATATGACAGGGTGAAAGTACAGGTGAGCCTCCCACACAAGTTCAGATTGTATTATTAGTAAAGAGTGACTGCACCATAGACAAACCTAGAAATTTTCCTTAAAGTGTTAGCCTCTGCCAAAGTATATTATGCAGCTCTTAATTTAGTGCAGAAAGTTCTGCTTAGTGCCAGTGAGCTACTCTTGATCAAAGTCATTAGTCACTTGATTTGGACTCTTTGCTGCTGAATAATTGAGGCTGTGAGAGGATAAAGGATTTGACTATGCTGGCTCACTAGTTAAGAGAAATAAAGAGAACTCCCTTCTTTGAGAGAGAGCCGGGATGAAGAGAGCGTGTTAGAGAGAGAGGGGGGAGGGGGCAGGAGGAGCTGAGAGAGAGGAAGAGAGTAAATTAGAGAGAGATTGAGAGGGAGGGAGAGCAAGTCTGATTCATGCTTTGTCTGCTCATAGCTCCGTCCACCACAGTACTGATGAAACATTTAACACAATAATATCTGTGAGACAACCACCCACGTTAGGGGAGAAAAGTTCCTCATGTCTGAGCAGTCAGGGCCCGAGGCAGGATGCTTTTAGGTCGCCCAAATCTCTTGTGAGGGTGACATCTTTGGGAACGCCCAGAGGGAGGTTCATCACGTGTAACGCTCCCTTTGACTCAAGGATAGTCAAAGGTCTGAGATTACGTCCCACTGAGGCTATGAGGTATCCACCTCTTGGATCCTTTGTGGCTCATCCTAACAGCCATTGCGCAGTTATATGAAAATGATATGGCAGAGAGTCTAAAGAAAATGTGAGCACATGGTTGTGAGGTAACCAAGAAGTGTGTGCTGTCAAGGCTGCTAGGAGAGGGTGTTTGTGACACAACAGTATGGCTCTCTAAATGTATTCTGACCGACAAAGGGACAACAGTACTGCATCAAAGCTCAAATTCGTTATAATACACATCTGGACTTGATGTAACTTGCAGCTTGACTTGGTGGTGGAAGAATATAACCACAAATATAATCCTAGTTCTATTTAAGGCCATTCATTCAGTCTGAAGACACTGGTGAGTGCATTTCACCCTGACAGTCAGACAGGTAATCGTCCTTTGATTTATGTCATCTCAGATGATGTAACATTCAATAAAATATTACCTCTTTTAAACTTGTTATCAACAAATTTCTTCAGGTTCTGATACAAGCAATTCATCCATTTACAGACCTGTGATATATTTGCTGAATGATCTGAATGAATCTCTTCCACTTTCAACGCTGTCTGCAAAGGATACAGAGTTAAAGAAATTATACAAAAAATGTGTAGAAACTAAAGAGGCTGAGAATAACTTTGTCTGTGTAAAAATTACTGTGATCATTTGCAGATTTCATTTTTGTAAAGTAAGACTTCATTGGAAAAGATATAAATAGTGAGCCAAAAACCACTGTCCAGTGCTACTTCTACTATTCAGCAAAACACGATGCAGGCAGTGACCTCGATAATTAAAATGTTAAATGCTGATTTTCTGCTGTTGTGCTGTTTCTGCTACTTAAGAACGAGTTTATACAACAAGTCACCCAACAATGTCCAAGGGCAAATGTGCTCCTAATGGCTGCAGGGTGGGGTGAAAAGCCACAATCATTTCCTCATCTCGGCTGCATCCCTCTGACTCCCTAGTGCCTCCCCAGGAACTCTGATGATGATGAATCAAAAAGAAATAGGGATAACTATGTTTGGACAGTCTCTCCTCTCAGTCATCTCAGACAGGTTGTTGAAGTGGAGGATGGATAAAGAACAGCACTTGCAAGAGCCAGAATCCCTCTTAATTGTATAACTTCTATACACACTGCCATGGCCTTATCTCTTTGTAAAGTGGGTCTGATTGTAACATCATTTACTTTGGGAAGTTTCAACAGTTGTTAGATGTAGACCCCCCCCCCCCTCCCCCCACAACGCCACCCCACCCACTTGTCACAAGGCAAGGTTATATGTTTCAGAAGGAAATGTTGCAAGACTTTATCTGCATGCAATCTATTTGGCAGATAGCTATAGGCACTGTGAGCACTGCAACACTTCGGTTCACAGAAGCATTATAATATCCATTATCATTGTATGTATTTCTCTGAGTTTTATAATGAGTTAATGCTGTTGAGATGGGGTTAGGCTACTTTAATGAAGTAGTTTGTATGGCAACATAACCCTCGATGCGGTTCATATCAGCAGGCTTAAACCTTTACTTTAACTTTATATCTATTCTAGACATCCACACTTAAAAGCTGGACATCAAAGAGAAGGGCTGCAAAACACAACAGTTATTTTTGTTTTAAGACAGTTGGAACATATGATGCCTGTTGAGGTGGAGATCACCAAGGTGTTTGGATGAGATCACCTTCACACTATATAGTACTTTGGTCAGAACTGAACCTGGATGGTTCAGTATTAGCCAAGATGAAAGTACAGTACTGTACATACAGTAAGCAACAGTTTTATGTCAATACACCTCATATTAAATTACAGATTGGGTTATTCCACAGACGTTACTTTCATCTCTACTTTACATTCAGTAGATTCTCTCCAATTGCCTACAGTGCCAGACGCTGGCATTTACCAAGATCAGGAAGTGACAAATTGAAATGTGAGGCCAAAAGTTTTCAACCACTTGGTGAAACATGGTGAAAATACTAAAACTAAAGTTTTGTCTTGTCTTACATTGCCTTCAAGTCATGTTGAAAATATAGTAAAGCACAGCAGAAGAAGCCTGCAATGTTAATGTGCTTTTATTTTCTATTAAAAACCCTGTCTGACATGTTCTGCTAAAATGTATGAAGCAAGTGTAGAAACTAATTGCTTTTCTTATGAAGGTACTAGTGAAGTGAGGGTCATTTACTTAATTTTTCTTCGCTGGCAGTGTAACATCAGTGACAGGATTTTTGCCACAGCTGCGCCAACACTGTGTATTACTCTGCTGCAAAGCATCAGATTGTCTCAGACTTCTTCTACATCTATTTTCTACTTTGCTGTGTATCTTTGGTCTGTGCGGGTTTATACTTTTAAAATCACTTTTTAAGTTAAGTTGGCTTCTCTGCACTTAGCCATGTCTTGGTATGAGTATAGATCATAGACCAGCTGGGCTGGTTACAACAGCATGCTGTGTGGAGTTAACTGACGTCAGGGCTCACTGATGTAAATCCCTCAGCCTGCCACCTCTCACTGACACTCAGAGCCAACAGGAAGCAGAGTTACCCCCCCCAGGCAAACCAGGAAAACATCTGGGACAAAGGGAGCCCTGGAGACACCTCTACAATGACAAATATGTAATACTGGTGTAAAGACATAATACAGTGCACTGCTGTTGCTCGCTAAAGTGGGGTTCCTGATGCCATGTGAGGGAATATCTGTAACTTGTGCTATTTACCAATCTTGTGCTATTTACCAATACTGCACTTGAGATGTTGAGTGGATGTCTGAAAATTGCAGGATCTACCGACAGAGACTGTGATAGGCACTTTCGAAACATTTGTAAATTGCAGCATTAGCCAATAGTCTGAATGGGGATGGTCTTCAACAGTCTTCTGATGGACGTATTTGCATGGGGCCCCACCGATTCGTGGGCCACTCTTCTTTTCACAGCAGTCAGTGAAGACTGCTATTTCTTTAAAGGCCACATACGGCTTTAGACTGATATGAAACTACCTGAACATCTCAGACTATTATATTATTGGTCAAGTGACTCTAATGCAATAGATTAAAGTAACCATTAGAAAAGTGCACATGAATCGTTTCAGATTTCCAAAAATATCTTCCTTCTTATTTCAACCGAGCTGTATTTTTCATCCATCCACAGGCATAGTCTATTTTTTTTAATTGTTCAGTAGTCCATGAGCCGTTTGGCGTTTTTTGTTTTGTTTTGTTTTTTTGTCAATAGTCCCCCAATTTTAAACCAATTTCACATTGATCTGAGCCTCCTCTTCCATTATACATACATTGAAGTTTCTACCATGTTTCTTTCTCTTCTTTTAAAATCATGAATCCATTAGAGATTGTCAGCTAAACTTAGGCATAGAATATTAGTTTTGATGCCGGATAAAACAATTTAATGGTGGTGCTATCTGAACACCGATCATTTTGAACATTTATTTGGGTGTCAGACATTTATCCGAGGTGCAGTAAAGAGAAAGTCTGGCACTCATTTTGTTTGCAATCACTGTTTAAACATCTTCACTGTCTGCACTTGTTAGTGTGGTGATAAATTCTCTTTCTGGGTTTCTTCTCTGATGAGCAGGAACAGCATTTATTTCCTGCTACAATTTCCTTTCCTTTCCTTTTCTCATTTCAGCCACTTTTCTATTATTAGACTGATTGCTTCAATCATTGTTTATTACACTGCAGATAACCTAACAACTAACTTCAGGGGTAGACAATAAGGGATTTTTGCCACTGGCCCTCTGGGCCAGTGGCTTTTGAAGATCACTGGCCCCGCCATTCGAACCACTGGCCCAGGACAACACGCATCGATCCCCATATTAACGAAAAACAATATATTCAAGCCAATTCCTGTAGTTTCGCCATCGAGGCTGGAACTTTCTTATATAGGCCTACTGATTTTCCACGATTCTTGATACTTATTCAATACCACGATTCGATTTAAGAAGGACAAAAAAGTGCTTCTAAATTCATCAGGCTACTTTATTTAAAGGGATAGTTCACCCGAAATTCAAATTTCACTCATTATCTACTCACCCTCATGTCTACTAAGAGCTGTGAGAATGGACAAATCCTGCTGCGTGGACCCCCAATAACTCAGAGAAGGAAGGAGGACTCTGAAAATTCTCACAGCTCTTAGTCGACATGAGGGTGAGTAGATAATTTGAAATTTGAATTTTGGGTGAACTATCCCCTTAATAAATAAATAACTGTTTCACATTAGACTTACACAGTATTTAGCCTCCACTGTGGTTTAACAATGAGTTAAAATGGTAAATATGCCTCAACACAAACATGTAGTTATAGTCATTACTTTTATCCTCCAAGTAGTTCAGTGGTATAACTTGTGTTCTCATTCATTCACGTTTAGGCTGTTTCCACTCATTATTTCATTTTCAGCTCAGTTTTGCGTTTATACACGTTTTTTTTTGTTGTTATATGGTCTAAACGTCACGTGCACCACCGCTGTGGCGCACACCGAACAGCTGGCGCTCAAGCGTGAGCTCTGGCCCGTTTAACGTTCGTGTCGGTCCCGACAGGACTCGACCTGACGCGCTGAGGAGGAGGGATGTTTCATGGTAAAGAAAAAGGTTTTTTATCGGTTCTTGAGACGATCTTCTAGCAGCAGTGAGCGAGCGGCGCGCGTTCCGCGGGAGTGAAGTGAGCGAGCTGCAGCTGCTTGCAGGTGGTGCTGACGGGCCGCCGTACAGCGCTGGATGCGCACAGAAAGTAATGTCTCTGTCTCTGGCGATCGGGTCGGCTCTTAGCACTAATTACCGAGACGATTTGACAGTTATCATTTCAAACCAGGGGATTTAATGTGAAATTAGTTTTTATTTACTTGTTATATTTTTTTCAAGGCATTTATTTTCACTGGCCCCACCGGGCCAGTGTTTGGAGCGTTCTGGTGGCCCTGACGGTTTGAAAAGTACGTCCGGGCCACCGGGCCATTTATATTGTCGACCCCTGAACTTAACTTTAACAAAAGTTATAACCAAGAATAGGAGACATGTCTCTGATCAATTATGTGACCAGCTGAATTCTTCTTCTTCTTCTCGTTGTTGTTCTTCTTCTCCTCCTTCTCCTTCTCCTACTTCTTTGGAGGAGGAGGAGGAGGAAGTCACACTTCCCATGGCTGAAAAATCACTTAATAATGCTAGATCTAAAATCCATCACTCTGTTTTTTTCAATAACTGTAAAACTTTTAAAATGTATGTCCTCCCACAATTTTTGCTCAAATGTCTTTCTACAATAGAGAGGGGTTCAAGACCCTACAAGGGAGTTGATGATAACGCATCAAAATACCATATGGTCTTTATGAAACAAATATACAAAATTTATCTAGAATAGAATCTCACCTCAAAAACTGACTTTTCTTTTTACAGTGGTTTCAATCTATCTGCACAACAGTGAATGGCTTACTCCATTTGTGAAGCCACTGTTGAACTGCCACTTGTCAATTAGCTCAGTGTGATAGATAATGGTCTTTGGTTCTAGAAGTTGCAGGTTCGATCCTCAACTGGTGCAAAATGAACATTATATGGTCAACTGTCCTGTCTTCCTATTCTCCTGTTTGTTGCTTAGAATTTGCCTAAATTTGCCAAAAGATAGCCCAGACCCGACCCATCGCTGCGCAACAGCTATAATTACTCTTACATTTAGTTCAAAGTCATACAAGGGCCACTTCATTTCTCAGTTTCAGGGAAGAACTTTCCTCTTTTATTCTTTAGCTGTCTGAGCTTTAGTTAGTGTAATTCTTACAAGTTTGATTAATATGAGTCCTGTGCTCTTCTTATCTCAGCTGACCTCATTTCACCTCACTCTCCTCTTCTCTGTGAAACGCTAACACTCTCGCATGGATTACTTCATTTTCAGATGTCCATGAATCCTCCTCAGCCTCAGACCTCAAGGCAAGGCTCGTGCAGATATTTGACGATTAAATCACATGTTGAGTCACTCTCTTTCCTCTCTGTGCAGGCTGTGAGACTGACTTCTGGGGTCCCCATTGCACCAACCGCTGTCAGTGCCGCAACGGGGCCAAATGCAACCCCATCACCGGAGCCTGCGTCTGCACTGATGGGTACCAGGGCTGGCGCTGCGAGGAGATCTGTGACCCCAGCTTCTTCGGCAAAGACTGCCTGTTGGAGTGCCAGTGCCTCAACGGTGCCACCTGTCATCACCAGACTGGAGAGTGCCTGTGTGCGCCTGGATACACCGGGGCCTTGTGAGTGTGGTGTTCCCCAAATACTCCATGAAAGTAGCGATGGACTTTTTTCATTATTAGCACAGTTTTGTTCGAGAGATTCAATTATCACCAAAATGAGGTGAAATCAAATGTATGTTGCAATTCTACCACTGCCATTTTGGCAGTGTCTGACACCGCCCCCTAACTCCTTGCTAACACGAGTATGGGAGGAGAGTAGAGACATGTGTTGTGCTGAGACCTCAGTGCATGCTGGTTTGCGGCAAATATTCACCCACCTATTACCCAAAGGTGTCATAACGTCATAATGTCTAGAAATATAGCCAAGAAATAACGATAGATTGCTTAGAAATAGCCCAGAAAGAACCGTCAATTGCAAGGATTTGGGGGAGAAAAATTCTTGCCTTTCAAAATTCAAAACATGACAACCATGTGTAATCTTTTGCCTTTATGAAAAACATGACATTACCCACGGTTAACACATAATATTATTTAAAATTTTAAAGAAATACAGCTAAACTCATCAGAGAAACCTACATGTACAGAGAATTTATCAGTGCAGACATTGAATGTGCTGAAACAAAATGAGTGAAGTTTTACTTTTTGCTGCACCTTTGATAATTGTCTAACATCAAAACAAATAAGATGTCATATTTATTACATTAACCCAGAGGCTCATTTTTGTGATATACCGTTGTGAAGTTTTGTCAGTGATGATTAAAGACCAATTATATTCCAACTTTTACAAACACAGTGAAGAAAAATTCTCCTGTGTTTCTACAAAACAAATAGATACAAATATGAGTTGTGAGTTTGTAACCCTTCTAACATCACAATGAAAAAAAAGTGAAACTGTCACCGCACATCACTGTTCTGAATCGCATCGACCTTCCAAACACACCAGGTCTATATAGAGTCCAAAGTCTTATTTCACACTGTAATTTGGTCAATACAACAGAAACAGCTTTCTCTTTATTAGGAACAAGAGCAGAAGAATCACCACTCCACCCACAGTGTCTGCAGTTGTGTTAAATGTTGTGTAAACCGCGCGCACATGTGTGCAGCGAACCAGAGATGATTTAAGGTTAAGTGAACAGCTTCGGAGCCGTGACCACTGCAACACTGCGCATTTTGTACAGAAGTACAGATGGTACTGTACAGTATAAGCAGGACAACTTCACTGCTTCCTAAAGTTAACTCACAACTTTTAATAAGACAGATTATATTGTAACAATTATATTTACACATACTATATGTAGACATGTTGCTGCTTCACTACCGTAACTCAGGCTGAACATCTGCTTCCTCTGTCATTCCCATCCAGCTGTGAGGAGACGTGTCCTCCAGGTAAACATGGCTCCCTGTGTGAGCAGCACTGTCCCTGTCAGAATGGAGGAACCTGCCATCATGTCACCGGAGAGTGCTCCTGTCCCGCCGGCTGGGTGGTACGACCTGCACCACATTCACAACTACACCAGCTAATGTGCATTTCTGTCAGAGACCAACAAACAGAGAGTTTCTGAGCCCAAAGCTGAGATGACTGTGTTTGTGCTTAATCGTGCTGAGGGTGAAAATATACACAGGCATTTGCTGTGACAAATTTTCAGTGTACGAAAGTTAAGTTCTTAGTATTTCTTCCCTGAAGTTTGTTTTTTCAGGCTGCAAAAGCAAAAGCCTCCTTAATGACATTTAATTTCATCAGGGGACACCAAATATATTTGAAACCAGCACTTATGAAACTTTCATAAGGTTAGGAGCTGTCTAGTCATCCTGCTGCACCTGCTGAGACTCACAATGAACAACACAACTATCCAGGGGCGGATCTAGGATTATGGGAGATCCAAGGCTTAGAGGGAGGAAATATATGCACAAAGATCTGGCTTTTTTGTTTGTTTTTGTTTTAATTGCTGTGATACAGAAAATGTCAACATACCAACTTTAGGTAGACAACAGCGTTGTCCTGAAGGATCCACAAACAGGTGTTACATCAGCTGAAAAAAGAACATTTTAAAACAAAAAAAGTGTTAAAACTGATCATAAGCTTAATATTCAAATAAAAATGATCTCACAGTGCATGTAATCCTGATTGAAATCTCAGAAACTTCATAACTGAAAAACAAACAAACAAAAATACATACACACACATACATACACACACAGCGCAGTCAGTGACTCATGTGGTTATATTTTATCAATAACCTTCACTTGTTTAGATTTATACCGTGTAGCATTAAAAGTTAGTTTTTCACTTTCATCGGTTTGCTGACTGTTATTATAATTGACGTTAAACCAGCCAGCAGACTATAATTTTATCAGTCAGTCACTCACACACCAAATCTAAACATTCACAGACCTGAAACATCATCTGTCTAATTGACGTTGTTGGTGGGTTGTGGCGCTGAGAGAATTTTTCAGATTTCCATCTGATGTCTGTTAGATAGATGTCGATATGAACTAACATACTAACACAATCAAAGAAGAGGATACACTTCTTCTCGGCAGGGCAGGCTATGAACGCAGGTTACTTTCCCGCTGCTGCCTCTCTGTACTCAAGTAGCCATCCCCTAACCCCGCCCATGCAGCTATCCAACATTGTAATGCAAGTAGTAGTAATGTGATTGCAGTGGACTGGCTGATTAAAGTGGTAGATTATTGCTATTGTAAATTAAATCACAACACCCCGAAAACTCAGTATAAATTGTGAGGATTTCAGTTTCTTTTTTTTTTAATTTTACTTAAAATAGAGAGAGTGATTGTTTTCTGACACTTTTCATGTCACTGCCATTGTTTACTGAGAAAAGTAGCTCAGTTTTATTGAATCTGAAAACCTATTCTGTCTTAACACGTAGTATTATCTGAAACTCCTCCTCCTCAGGGTCCAGTGTGTGCACAGCCGTGTCCATTCGGATCATTCGGCATTAACTGCTCTCAGGAGTGCACGTGTCGTAACGGAGGACTGTGTGACCACATCAGCGGTCAGTGCCAATGTACAGCCGGCTACATCGGAGAGAGGTATAGTATCAAAGGACAATAATACATTGAAAATGTGATGTTTTCTCTTTTTTTTCAAAGAACTGTATATTATTTTGATAGTTACACTGGACTGCATTTTAGATTTTGAATATTGCCCATTTTAGTAATCTCATAGTAATTCTCATTATCTGATTATATTAAACTCCATCAGGCTCCACAGGGAAATTAGTTTGTTGCTGCTGCAGATATGAGCAGAATTTAACAGGGAGAATATGAGAAGACAATAATGTAACTGATAAACAGTAAAAGCAGTCGGAAAACTAATAGAAATAATCATGTACTACAAAAACATGTTTGGTCACAATATTAATGGTAAATACAGAGAGGGAGTATAACGTTTTATGTCGAAAACACAAAATTCAACAGATGTAACAGCAACATCAACTGCTTTTACACATTTAAATGAATAACTGCCATTCAGTAGGTCTTACAGTATATAACATCCAGTGTGTACAGTGTGCAGCCATTTTGCTGTCAGATGGTGGAAGTAAAGTCTAAACACAACCCCTAAAAACATTCAGAGCATTCTTTTCTTCATCAGGAGACATGTGACCTTGTCTCTGGTTTGTTTATTGTAAGAGAAACATGTGAACAATATTTTTTTTACCCTCATATTTCCTTCCTCATCTTATTGTGTTTTTACACAATATTAGTTTTTCTTTTCATTTAAACTACATTTTGTAATGACTCATTCTGCATTTGGGAGCCAATACACAATTTTATTCAGTGTGATTTGGGGTTTTGTGTTAACTCCCATATGCAGTAAAACCAAATCAGGCCAATCTCAAAACAAATATGACCTGTCTTAACCTGCCCACTTTAAAATGTAATGCCATAGAAACTAGAAATGCTCTAACTGTGGTTACCCTGACCTTTCAAAACTCAACATAACAGCATGCATTTTATTTATTAACAATGAGTGGCCATGTTATGTGAAAAGCAAAACCAACTCTGGATTTTCCCTAAAGTCAGAGCATTTAGCAACCCAGACTCTGCAGGCAGGTAGGAGCACCAGAAAACACTCAACACTACCTTAAAATCACTAACAATGGAGACATCCCAGGCAAAGGAGGGCCATCAAAGAACCCCCAAATGACCTCTGGACCCCTCGCATGCAGCCTCACATATAGATACAACTCACATAGACCACTGGTCCCCGATAATAATTTACAGATGTTCCCCGAATGCCTCACATCTGTCACTTGACTGTACAATTTGCTGATATTCCTTGAGTGCCTCATGTGCAATCATAAACCTAGCTACAGTATATAGATCACATAACAAAATGTGCCACTGTGAGGAGAAGTTTTTGGCCCCTTTGTGATAGGAGGCCACAAACATTTGCTTTATTTGGCAGTCTCGCCGCAGCTAGTGAGATTTCATTTGAGTGACTGGGAGAGTGGAGACTAAAGCAGAGGTACATTCGCTGATGATCTGTGTTGCTTTTATAAAAAAACAAAAAACTCCAGCTATTTCTCAGTTGACACTTATCCTTTAACATGTGTTTTATTTTGGAGAACAGTTAACCCGTCTCCCTGCGTGTTCTCCAAATTAGAAATAGAGTGTGACATGTGAACTGTATGAAGTGTTTCCAAATTACATTTTATGTCCAGTGTTAAATGTCAATGTTCTTCCCTCCTACTCTTTGCCTCTTACTAATGCTCATAGATTGCAATTATACACTTTTCTCTCTTTTTTTCTGTCCATGCCACTGTCACCTAAAGTGAGAGATTTTAACCAAGAGCCATTTGAAATAGTTTTCTGCATCATTACCTCCATCATCTCAGACAGTGCGTGTTGGTGGAAAAAGACCTCCTCCACCCTCACCTCCCCCTGGTCGGCTCTGACCGCCTCTCTCTCTCTCCTCTTTCCACTCTGTCCATCTCTCTGTTCCTCCCTCTCCATCGTTATTCTCAATTGAGCCAAATTACCTCCATTCGTTTAGGACCCAGACAGGTGAATTAGCCTACATGGAATAATTCCTAGACTGAGTTCTCTTCCGCTCTGTCCACGTTCTAATGGAATTACCCGAGATAAGAGTCCTGAGGAAGTTGGCTTGATTTAAACGTGACACTAAACATAAGTCCTGGTTGAGCCATTTTAATTGAGTGATTTGTCTATTTCTTAATGGTTCCAAGTTGTGGACGTGTTGGGAATGACGAGGGATGAGGGACGAGGCCTGATTTTAACTCAACTTAAACAATTTCCTATTCAGTTCACCACTGTCCATTCACTCGTGCTCATTATAATCCATACAGACACTTTGTTACATTTCACCTTGAGCTCAACTCCGGGTCTCAGCATAATGGGTTGCCTGTTGACCTTATAATGGTGTGAGTGTATGTGATGGCGGAGCGCATGTCATCTGTGAGGAAAATGGAGTGCTCTTCGCCAGACTGGGATAATATCACTCAGCTTTTATTGTGAGTTAGTAGTAGAAGCATCATACATCATTCTCTCAGTATGCATTAGTGTACTGAACGCAGTGGTGAATGTGAAAATCTGTTCTTAACAAGTTTTTCATGTAACAGTTGCACAAAATGCCATGTTATTATATACTATGTATTATTATATTGAAAGAAACTTGTGATCTGTGGGTTTTTCGTCTCAGGTCCAGATTTTTTTATCATGTACATCCCTATGCATCTCCAATTGACTTCCCCAGACCAGTTTAGTTTAATTGACCAGAATGTTTACTGCTCTGCCTGATTTGCTTTCATCATCTGATCATCACTAATGGAAAACAGAGGTCTAATTAGAATTCAGCATGTGGATCATCATCACATTGTTTATTATTACTTTGTTTCACCACCAACTTCTGCTCCTATAAACTAATTTCAGCCTTTAAAGCTCCCATATATACTGTTGCCCATAAAGCTAGAATAAAATATATTTTCTAACCTCTTCTCATGAACTGATTGTGACAAGGTCATTCATTCTTGATACAAACACTGTATATCTTCAAAATTATTCAAACTTTATGGACAACAATGTAGTATAAAGACATATACTTCATCATAACTGAGCTTTAAAACCAGCTTTCAGGACTACTGTTACTTTGTGATGTCACAACAAAGCAGTCACTAAGGCCTTCCCACATGGACCCACAATCAAGACTTAGTCTCGCTCGTCAGACCCTCCTCCAGCGAAGAAGGGTCTGGCTGGTCCGTCTATGATTCTGCGATCAGAGAAAAAATGCTCCGGCCGTTTGGAATTCTTTCAACCAGTCACAATCGTTGTGGTCGGCGCTGTAGCAATGATGCGCTTGCAAAATATTGCCAGTTGGAAACTGCATTTGGGGCCGTGGTGTAACAATGGTCGGCAACCGCTGACGGATATTTATTCTTTTGTTCGGTTTAACGGCGGTCGGCAAATATTTCTTCTTCTGTTCAGTTCATGACATGGATGTATAATAGATCCATGGTTCGGTTCCTGTTTGGTTTTGGGCGGACTGTGAAAGCTGCAGCATGGAGGCGGGACTTCCGCCGGGTGGCTCATTCCAACCAATCAGAGGCTAATCGCAGCAACGCACTTCCGTCAGGCCAGACTAATCAAGACTTGCAGGATGTGTTTTATCTGGAATCTGCTCTAATTTATTGGATCTCTCAGAAACAGTCGGCCAATCAGAAGAGTGGCTCAGGAGAAGTGTAAAACACTGGCCCTGTAAGTTCACAGACTGATTAACTCTTTGTCCCTTATTCTCGATGGGCTCCATTTAAATACAACTTTTATCAAGTTTGCTCCCATTCAGCCTCTCACACAGTCACACTGACAGCCGTGAGCTGGTACATGAGGTGAGAATCAGGAGGAATTCCTCACATAGATGTGTGGACCTGTGGACAGGAGGAGTCAGAGACTATAGCAAGATTCCTTCAACATGCGTTAGACATATTTCAAAAGAGAGCAAGTCGGCGATGAGTGACAAGTTCTCTCTAGACTAGAGCATGAATGCAGTCTGACATTATTAAAAAAAAAAAAATCATTTACTTTTATGACACATCTATAGTCTTCACTCTTCCAACAGTTTGAACACAATGAGAGAGAAACATGCAAAACCTACCATTGATACGTTATATTTTTAAGATAGAAAGAGAGCCAGAGAGAGAAAATACCACAAACTGGCAACAGGAAATGATTGACAATATGTAAAAAAAAAAAAAAAGAAAAAAGAAAAAAAAAACCCACAAACCAGTGTGATGGTGATGATGACATATCACATGATCAGATGAGATGGACATGGTCAAGCATCATGATAGTCCTGACTCTATTTTGCCTGATCTGAGGGTGGTTACTCGTAAGATGATTTTCAAATCTTAACCAATTTACGCACAGACATGAGGACAGTTTAAAATGACTTTTAACATTACAATCCTCTGAACACACTAGAGGATCGTCCAGGCCATGAGACCACTTACTAGCCAATTGCAGTAATGATTTCACAGAGAAGCTTCTCGAGACAGCAGATCTCACAGAAACTTGCATGGTATGTGGTTGAAACATTTTGCAGCACCAGATACGCAATGTCCACTCTCACTGTATTTTTGTCAGAGGCAGCCCGGGCTGGAATCGGAAATATCAACAACAAATTGTGTCCAAAATTGTCTAGGTTTTAGCCTGACCAACCTGATCACACCCCGACTCAGATTTGACATCAGAGCTCTTCACAACCCTTTTTTCAACATAACTTTCCCAAACATGCATATTATCTCTATACCTTTTGGATCATTGTGCGAGTAGGAACCACTGTATCTATAATTCATAGAGTTGACTTTTTTTGTTGTATGAGGTAAATGTTTGGCCCAAAAAATTAAAATAAAAAATGGATAAACGTATCTGATAGGACTGGATTCCTTCTTGATATGTTATCTTTAAAATTAGATTTTTTCATCAACTGGAACTGAATGAATCCAGCTTGTTTGCTTCCTAAGAGATAACCCTGTTCAATGAGTGGCTGACCACAAAGACTCACATTTTCACACATAGACTCAACAAGCTCTTCTCACAGCTCCTCCATTCTGGTTTTTACACTGACGCAGATGCCAGGACGAATGCCCGGTCGGCACTTACGGACCGCAGTGTGCCCACAAATGTGACTGCCAGAACGGGGCAAAGTGCTACCACATCAACGGGGCCTGCCTGTGCAACGAGGGCTTCAAGGGCCCCAGCTGCCAGGACCGCTTCTGCCCCATCGGCCTGTACGGACTCATCTGTGACAAATACTGCCCCTGCAAAGCTGGCAACACACTCAGGTACTGAACTGTCGGTCAAGCAAGCAGGAACATGTCCATGCTTCTGTGCCACACAACACTGAATGGGTAGAGGAAGGTTGCATTTGAATTATTATAGCCATTTCTAAATGCTGGAATAATTAATGCATACTTTTTTCATGTCCAATGTCAAGTATTCTGCATTACTGTTCTGCCTCTAATCGGTTTTGGCTCTGCTTCAACCCTGAGTCATGAAGGCCGCCATCTGTGCATCACTTAACTCTCACCTTTAAACCACAAAATAAAACAACTTCCTTTGAAATTCCATCATGTTATATATTGACACACAGTTTAAGCCTGGACCAGGTGCCTGAGGCCAGCTGCATAAACTACCTTAAAGTTTCCACTAAAGTAATAGCAATAATTTCCTCTTATCCAAGGGAGTTATTTGAGGGTGTTGCGGAAAATCTCTTTGAAGGTTTCCTTAATTTAGGTGAAAAGTTTTAAGGTGAAAGAGATTTTGCAGCAGTAAAATTCTGCTGCATTATTAGGGGAGTCTTGCTCAGCACTGTCCTGGGATGTGTTCACTGTCTTCATTAAGTTCAGCCATGTTGCAGTAGATAGAGTCGGGATAGCTTTAGTTTGATCAACCCCTCTTTTCTTTGCTAACAGAAGACTGATTTTAAGTGGAGTAAAAGGCTAAGATAAGGACAAAACCTTAAATACCAAAACAATAAAAGTGATGATGTGAATCTTAGAGAGACCACGTGTTTTGTGCCCCTGGTTTCAGTTAGATGTGTTGACCTCCTGACCCCCTCCCTCTTTCAGCTGTCACCCTCTATCTGGAGAATGCACTTGTGCAGCAGGGTGGACGGGTCTTTACTGCAACGAGACCTGTCCGGCGGGTTACTACGGCGAGGGCTGCAGAGAGCTGTGCACCTGCGCTAACGGGGCTGACTGCGACGGCACCATGGGAACATGTGTGTGCGCACCGGGATTTATAGTAAGTGCAGAAACACAGGTGGTACTGTATGGACTCACAGCTGCTTAGTTACTCTGCTCTTAAACCTCTGTGTTAATGTACAGTAAATGGACCAATTACAGTACATCATGAAAACCTCCCAGACTTGTTCACAGAAGGGAATTTGAAGATAAAGTTTTCACAGGCAACATTTCTCTGGTAGAGACTGTTTCAGTGAAAGCTGTTGACAATATTCTCCATGGATTTTTTTTTTTTTACTGCTGTGAGCTCTGCAAATGAAATTTCACTCAGAGCACAATGCATCCACCAAACGCCTCTGAACAACCTGCACCATGTTCTGGTGGTTGCTGCTTTTAACCTGCTCTCATCTCAATAGGAAACCAGTTAGAGAGATAAAACCAAGAAGCTGTTTGCATTTTTCAACATGGCAACCCAAAGAAATACTGGATATGTGAATCAGTAATGACTATAATTGTATCACTCAGTAATTCTCATTTCAGATCATTTCTCAGTTGTGCTGTAGTCACTCAGCAACAAGTTTATGAAACAGAAATTCAGCCTTGACATAGCAACTTCCTTTGAGTTTACTGTATAATGGAAACAATGGAGGCGCACTCTGTCTGAAAGTACCTCAGAGCTTTTACACCCTGGTACAGTTGAGAGATTCTTTATGAGAAGAATGCAAATAAAAGCAGAAGAGGGAAACATAATCATCTGACTCCCAGTCCCTAGTACGTATATGATCTCATTTCCCATGAGGCAACTCTCTGCCTGGTGAATGTGTGTGACATTCAAACTTCTCGCTTTCAGATTGTAACACAGGATTTCTGTTTGAAAATCTGTTTCTATGGGTGATATAAATGTGTGGGAGATATGAGACATAAAAGGATAACTTGCACCAACAAAGTTGATACAAGTTTTCAGATTTGTGTTTTGTGACCAATACACACACACACACAAACTAAGCAGAGGAAACAGGAAGCTCAGCCTGTCTGCCTGCTGCTGCTGACACTCTCTTGGCATTTATGTAATGACAAATGAAGGTTGTAATTTCTTGTTACTTATCAGCTGACATTACATTTGACATTTGACAAAGGTTCTTAGGAGCCACGGAAGGCATTATACAGCTGTGTGTGACTGTTTGAGCAGAGCTTCCCATCAACAGTGAACTGATGCTAGTCTGTGACACTGGTGGAGTGCACCTTTACGAGCTAAAACCAGATACTGCTCTTGGTTCAGTGAGACCCAGGCAAAGAGGACCATCAAAAAAACCTTAACAGGGGTACACTACTGTGAAGTTAGACAGCATCATTTACAGATGACCCCTTAATGCCTCACATGCAGACAACATGAGACGGTACAATTTGAGACAGATGTCTCCAGAGCATCTCTTTTGCAGACTAAAATGACCATAATTTACAGATACTCCCTACACCACTGACATGTAGACTATGTAAGTTACAGATGTTACGTGAACGCCTCACATGCCACCGTAGACAGTTAGCAGGGTTCCTCAATTCCGGTCCTCCAGGGCCTGATAACGAGCCACTCATTTGAATCAGGTGTGTTGTAGCAGGAAACTTCTAAAACATGCAAGGGAGTGGCCCTCGAGGACCGGAATTGGGGAACCCGTAGTGCTTCAGGAGCTGCTGTGTGTGTGTGTGTGTGTATAGCATCTCCAGTTATAGTAAATACATTTTTTTTATGAATCTGTTTCATTCCCAAATAAGAAAAGAAAGATGATATCCAAATAATGACTAATATGTATTAAATCTGCATCACAGTCCTCAGTGAACAGGGAGGCAGCTGCTTACTGTAGTGAATAATGAAGAGTTAGTTCCTGGTTGAGTGAAGGATTTTGCAGCCAACATGTGAGTATATATAGCGTGTGTAGGTTTTTCAGCAGCAGGTGCAGAACGTGCACTGTAACATGCTGAGGTTAATTTATTAGGTGCTGTTGAGTCGGCAGGTTCAGTTGTAGAGTTACATGTCTATTAATGGAGAAAGGCGACTGCAGGTGGGAAACCCCCTGAGACGGGTCAGGACAAAGAGAGCGGGTCAGAGTCATGAGTATGTTATTGTACATGTAAGCAGTAATCAAGTTGTGTGCAAAAATGTATGGAGGACATTTGAACTGACACCAGCTTATGGTATTTTCACTGTTGTGGTGATCACAGGCAGCGCTCTGATTTTCAGATTTCAGTGAAAGCCTCAACCCGAAAAATAACTAATGTATTTCTTAATTTTTGTTGCCACTGGAGAAACATTGCGTGGCCAGACGTTTCACTCACATTTTATCTGCATATTGAGACTAAAGAGCCATTATGCTATCTGTTTGTGGGCGGGGCATAATTTTATTGTAAAATCACTAGTAAGTAAATTGCCTGTTCAACCAGAGTTATGTGCATATTTGTACAAAGATACCCACACTTGTCACTATATAGTCACTCTTTTACAATTAGATGTAGCTACAGCTCCTCATTATTAATGCCATCTACTCACATTAATCACATCAGGTGTGTGCCAACTGATTGGTTAGGTCTCTAAATGGTCAGATGCTGCAGCTGGGAATTACATTGTAGCTAAATCTGTTACAATTCATTTTAACTCATAGAATGAGATTAATGTCTTTTTGTACATGGCCCCTGAGAATTAAATGTAATAAACTGAGCTAATGTTCTTTTATGAGCACAACACCACAGCAGAATGAACTGCTGTCTGACTCTTTCTCTAAACTGTTTCAGTCGATTGTGGTTTCACTGGAATCTTCACTTCAAGATGAAACAAAAAGTACAAACCTCAGTTTAACTTTTTTTGGAACTTTGGACTTTATGTTACGTCCCGGCTCGTGAGGGGAAAGGGAATGCACATAAAAACCCAGATGTGTTTGGTTTTAGTCAACTGTTATTTATTTGTTAACAGTTCTATCAATAAACAAGGCCAAAATTTACAAAAAGGTAACACTTTGGAGTGTGGACTGGACGGGGGGCTGCAAAAGAAAGAAAAGAATAAACCCAAAATATTAAAGCATAATTCAGCAGAATGTTTTGTTAATATAAGTCCTAAATAGTCCTATTTTCCGTCAGCAATCACTCACATAGAGTGTTTCAGCCGAAACACAGGTCTCTCCTTCACTCTGCTCTGCTGTAACCCGAGGAGAAAACTTTTCTTGTGGGATACAAGTGTTATCCAATGAGGAGAGAGAACGGCATGAAGGGCTGTGTGTGCAGCCAAGGGATGCGCGTGAATGTGGTGACGTAGGGACGAGGACCAATAGATGCCTGACGAGGGCGGGGGCTGATAACTCATGGTGCGTTCAAGGAAACTCGTAACTTGTGTTTTTCCGACCTGTGAAGTCATACTGGTTCGATCTGGTACGAGTTCACAGATTGGAAGTTACGAGTGGCCGTTATAGTGAACTTTCACAGGCAACAGGTCGGAAAAACACGAGTTACGGGTTACCTGGAACGCTACAAAGTCGTAAGTCGTGACTTGAAGCCGTACTGTAATTTACGATTTCTAAAGCCTGCCTGAAACGCAGCATTAGCCAAAACGACCGGATCGCTGGCTTATGCTTTAACTAAAACTCTCTCTGCTTCTTTTCCTAACTCAAACAAAAGCAATGAAACAAAAGAGGCTCTGACAGAGTTCTAACTCTAGCTAAACTAAACTAAACCAAAGTACAGAAGGCAGTCTCCCCAGTAACACCTAGTGGAACTAACACACAGAAGTTAAAGGTAGGGTCTGGAGTTTTGTCCCTCTCAGTTTGTAAACAAAACAGTGAAACTCAGCCCCTCCCCTCAGGCTAAGCTGTGTAGCCTCCTGCTTCTGACAGCAACAGTTGTCATGACCATAAAGGAAAGGAATTACAGTCCAGAAGTGCTGGAGCCGCGGGCCGATAAGCCGACCTCTCGCCAACACCGGGAGCCTCCGTGGATGTTGTTATGCCGTTGTATTGTGGTGAACTACGAGCGCTAGCCGACGTTAGCATCCCGCTAGCTCACTAATGTGGAACTTGTTACCAGAGGTCGGGAATCGGTCCGCGGCTCCAGCGCTTCACTCAGACTGTATTTATTGTTCTTTGTTGTCCTGACTGCTGCTACTGAGAGAGATAGAGACTCAGTAGCATCAGACAGCTAGCACAGCTAACAGGCCTGAGCCTCCTGCTGCAGGTAGCTCCACCTGAGCTCCGTTATTGGCTGGAGGATGACACAGACTCTCTCACCATAGGTGTCTCTGCTAATTTGCGACTCTCTAGCTCCACCTAGAAACGTCCACGTGCACAGCAAAACATGAACAAAACAAACCAAAAACCAAAATACAGGCAGGGGAGGGAGGGGCTGCAGACAGAGCCCCCACCACACAGGACTAGAAGCCCATAGGCGATGATTCAGACGGATTTCATTTGTAAAAGTCTAATTTTTATTTTTAGGCTCAAAACTCCAGACCCTACCTTTAACCTCAAGTGAGTGCAGAAACAGAATCAGTGTTTAATCTTCGACCCTGGCCCATGACTAGCCTCGTAAACCAGCCTCCCACGGAAATGCAATTCATTTCATTTCTCCTTTTCGAGTAGTAGGCTGAGAGATCTTCAAGAACAACGCATCGAAGAACAGATGAAAAAACAAATAATTGACATTTACCAGTCTGGAAAGTGTTACAAAGACATTTCTAAAGCTTTTGGACTCCAGTGAACCACGGCGAGAGGCGCCTTTAACCACTAATAAGCCTGTGAATATTCTCATTTGTCCAGGTCATAGTTATCTCAAGGAAATTTATATTGAATGCAACTGGACTTGGTTATTTGTCTAGGAAGACGTTTCACCTCTCATCCAAGAGGCTTCATCAGTTCATGTTCTGACCAGATGACCAGACAATGGATGAGAGGTGAAAGTCCAGTTGCATTCAATTTAAGTTCAATGAGTTTAATGGAGAAAGCTTAGAACAGTGGTCAAAACCTTCCCTAGATGGTTGCTCAACCAAAATGCTAAAATAAAATGGACATTTACTGTAAGTGTGACAAATTTGCAACAGAGTAAGAAATCTGGAAGGGCGCAAATAATTTTTCACTGCACTTTATTTAATGGAGGGAATAATACCTGATGTCCTCAGCTGTAAACGGTAGGTTAAATATAATCCTAAAAGGCCGAAAACCACAGGTTAAAACTGTGGGACATTATGTACAGCCTATAAAATTAACTAGAGTGGTCCAAAGGGAGGCATAGTTTTGAACATTTGAACATTTTCCACTTTCATACGTATTTCACTGAACTGGAATCACACCTGCATACAAACGAAAAAAGCTTTCTCGTACCTTAGAATGAGTTGTTGCAAGTCATTACAAATATACAAGGGGGGGTGCACGGAACCTTGGCTGCCATGTTGAATCGCCATTTTTTACGTTCAGTGTCAGCGTGACCGTAGGTAACCACAAACTCACCTCACCAGATGTTGCCTTCAGGTGCAGTCAGACACTTGAATGACGCTGTCGGCAAACCAACCAGATGTCCTTTTACTCCACAAGAGAAAGACGGTTAAAAAAAAAAAATGAGGGTCAGGTAAACAATACGACATCACCATGACAACATATTGTCACGCCTGTATTGTTTTGCCTCGCGCTGGCGGACCATTTCTTTATAGACGCTTGTTTATCCTGTTACATGCAGCGTCTGTTGTCTGTCTGACTTCTGCCCGTGTTCACGTGAACGCAACATCAAGAATACGTTCCGATATGCAACCACCCACCTACTGTAGATGGGGGTAAATCCTAAATACTGGGGCTTTAAAGTTAGCTACTTTTAGCTCCTTTGTGGGATTCTTTGGGGCTTTTTTCCCTAACTCAGGACATGTTGAGTTTGCTTCTGTTGCAATTTGTTCAACCTTTTTTCATAAAATGACTGGACTAATACTCTACTCGAGTGTGGTACATTATCTATTTGAATGAACTCAAAAAAATTTTGTTGGTTGGCAAATTCTCCGGAAAAACATGACCGTGACCGTGTGAAATCTAATTAGTTTTTTGTTTTGTTTTTAATTTTCAAAATGCCTCTTAAACCATTTCAGCTTCATCCTCAGTGCCTGGTGTCTTTGTTGTTTTGTTATTTCTATTGTGCATTGCACCCCCTAGAGGCAAGGGATTTTGTCTCCTAAATCTTTTTATTTTCATTTAAGTTGTTTATTTTTACCCTCCAAGGATTGTTTTTACAGATGAACAAGACTTGATCCTGGCAGAGGGACAATTTAATTCACCAGAGCTTCCATAGTTAATATACTATTCACCGTCGCTGTCATCTTTTTTTAGATATTTTTTTAAATGTGACATTAGCTATATCAAGGTATTAGTGCATTGTGCATTTGTAAAGGTTGTTACGAATACAACTTTGATTTAGAGTAACAATTCGCGTCCGTATTTAAGCTAAATGTGACACATGATGACAGACTTGAAGGTCAAATTTAATGTTTAATAGATTTGGGTCAGGCAGGTGTTATGGGAAAATTGAGTAGAGTGTGAGTGTGGTTTGTCCGTGGTGTGAAGTAGTACTGTATGGCTGGTGAGGCTCGGTGCCCTCCTGGCATGTTAAGTGATTGTGCAGTGACTGAGCGGAGAGTGGAGATGAGACACCTCGGAGCAGAGAGATGACAGGGACTTTGATAATTGGACTGAGAACATCAGGGATTTTCAGCAGATGAAAGTAGGATGAGCACTGTAGATGAATGTCCATTTGGTTTATAGCAGCTAAATTCAGATAGATGGTGCTCTCGGAGGAGCGGTATTGATTTAGAGGGAATTTATGCTGCGCTGGTAACTCACAGTTTGGTACTCTGTGTGTCAGTGTGTAGACAAGAGTCCGCCTTTAAACAGAATTTATACATGGTATTGTCGCCAATTTGGACAGCTGGATCAATATCTGTAAACATGTGCAACTCTGAGCCAAGGTTTGAAATCTACAGAACAAATCTGTCATAGCAGGAGGAAGTGCTTTCACCAAGAAGGACAGAGTTGCACAAGGTTTTCCTGCAAACAAGTCTCTGCATCAGAAAAAAACAAATCCAGTGTTCCAGTGCTTCTGTTAGAATTCATAATCAACAGTTTGATTCAATCCACATATTGCAATCATTCAAGAACCGTACCAGTGCACAAATATTGGTTAGAAAAACAAAAATATTATCGTCAACAAACTACATTTTCAATCCGTGACCTAAAAAATTAATTAAATTCAAAAAATGTTATAAAGTGCACTGAAAAAATTGTAATCAGGTTCTGTTGATAATTGAACTGCTGCACAGGCCACAAAGGAGCTACTGTATAGCTAACTTTAAACTTGTATCTCTAAATAAACAATCTAAACAATTTTTGCACATGACAATCACGGTATGTCATAAATAGAATATGGCACTAAAAGTTTACAATTGAGAATATGATCAAAGCAAAAAGTTAATATCTGAATAACCAAAGTTGACCACTAGAGTTTGTCTTCAGCAGTGAGTCAGTCAATCCCAAAGCCTCCTATGGTAAAACTTCCAACTTTACAGCAGAAATGAACTCTTTATAAATGACTTAAGTTATGAAGAACTGAGGACATGGCCTCTTTGAATGACAGCCGGATGAGCACCTGTTTGACTCAAGCACCAATGAGGTCTGGGCCCATTTTTATGGGGTTAACAATTTGTTCACACCAATTAATTAGCTCAACCCTAACCAGCGAAGGAAGGCATTTTTAACGTATTGCTGTCCAGCTGTGCTAACAATGCTAACAGGAGCTTATTCTTGCTGTAATTATTCAATCAACATAAGAGTCTGCTCCACACATGCCCCTCCTCTTTGCCCATTTTTTTATTTAGCTGGGATTTAGGGGGCAGAGTCAAGTGCTGCCAACACAGCACTGGAGGAGCAGCTCACTCTGAGCTTCAAAACTGCTTGTGGTTGACGTCACAGAGGCTGTATCCATCTTAATGTGTATTACACAGATAACCTAGTCCACTGAGCAGTTGTAATAGGGTGACAGGTGGCTACATCCATCTGTACAGTCTGAGAACCTCCTTAGACTCCACTGAATAATAAACTTTACTCATCGTGTTGTTTGTAATCTTTATCTAACCAGAGTTGTTTGGCAGCTCTTCTCTCAGGCTGAGTGCACAGGCCTCATGGCCTAATTACATCTGAATGCATAATGAATATGATGAAAAATGACTTCATCTTTGATTTTGTGTTTGAAAAGATATTTTATCTGATCCTGTTTGAATAGATTAAGAAACAAAACATGTTTTTTTATTAGTATTATTTCAGTTGAAGAAAAATAAAAACAACACTCTGCCTCAGTGGATACAGAGGTGTGTGATATAGGTACTGTATACAAGGATCCTTCGATCCACACGTATTTACTATTCCAGGGGTCACTTTGTTAGAGCTCCTGCTTCCCCTGGGAAAGGCTGATGGTTTTCCTTATTGGGCCCACACACGTTATTTATTAACAAAGTTTTTTAAAAAGTCCTTAATTCTCCAACTTTTTAATAAGGCCTCTCTCTTCCCCTGTCTTTGCACATTTGGCTGGCTTTGTGAATATTAGATTAATAGCAATTTAAAGGCAGCAGGTTGGAAGCAGGCAGCTTTAATTAGCACAGTTTATATGTTGAAGGTCCTGATCAATGCGACAGCGGGCTGGAGGTTCAGGTTGTGTGGTACTTGCTTTCACAGCATGCTAACAGCGGAGAATAAGGTTAGACATCCTGCTAATGCCAAGCTGTCTGTCTTGCTGCTCCGACCATGTCCTTTATTGATTAGACGAGCATCCATGTCTTGTTTCTCTGCAGGGACGCCACTGGTGATGATCGTCTCTTCTCCATAATAGATGTGCTTGCCTGCTGTTTCCTTACTATCAGATAATATGCAGTTGTGGACTTCATAATTAATTTAATGATGCCAGAATAAAAGAATCACAGAAAGTGAAGGAGTGGCACTACCCTCCTGAAACAGGTCTGCAGGTTGTTATTAATGGTGACTGCTCCTCAGCTCACTGCAGCTGAAGAAAAGACAATCAAGTGTATATAAAACATCCTCCATCTTTTCTTTTCAGATACATGTATTTATTTGATAGAGTACCAAATGGAAAGTCACAGACTTTTGGGAATATTTGAGGAATATATGAAGCAAAACTTTCCCACTCACTTTGGACATAAGATGGAGAGTAGGTGATAAACTACATAGTGATTTTAGACACAGCCATGATTTTACCACAGCAACACATTTATCATATTTCCCTGGTTTACAGATTATTGTTGAATTTATACTATAATGAGAATGTAAGACTTTTGAGGCCTATTCTGATATTGATATTTGTTATATTTTCTCATTCATATACAGCCAGTCAAAAGAGAGGATGCTCTGAACCTCTCTACTGATTGGTATGACTGTTTTTAGTTTAATCCAATTAAAATAGAGCAGATTTCAGGGAAAACAGATAAACCAAATCCTCCAAGTAGTGGATGGTGGGTCCATGTGGTGACTGCTTTGTTGTGACATCACAGTGTTAACGTTAAGGTAATTAGTTATAAACATTTCTGACCATACAAAACTCTCATTTAATTTGAGATTTGTGCAATAACATTTTGTTTGATAAGATGGACGTGACCATAGAGTAACAGAGATCAGAACAGTGTGTTATAATTAATTTATCTATAATTTATTCAACCATGTTTACTAAGAAAAATAAGTCAGTTTCACATGTTCAGGAGTTTGTTACATTTGATGATATCAATTTTTCTGTGTGTGTCGAATGTTTCCAGGGTGACGACTGCTCCATTAGCTGTCCAACAGGCCTGTACGGGATCAACTGCACCTCGTCATGTTCGTGCCACAACGAGATCTCCTGCTCGCACATCGACGGCTCGTGCAACTGTAGAGAAGGTGCAGTTAAGCTCAGTGATCCCCAGTTACTCTGTTGGAGCTTATAAATGTATGATACTTGGTGGATTTTGGCAGGTGGTGAAGTTTCCCTTTTGTGTCTATTTCCTGATCAAGGGAATCCAAACATGACATGTAGTGGTCTCCCCTCTCCACCCACTCCCAAAGGTGATGCATCGTGGATTCACTTTGAAGTCAAGAGCAGTTTTTGCGGGGGGTTTTAAGGAAGACTTGAGGTCAACACTTTCTCACACCAAAATACAGAACAAAGGGTCTATGATGCAATTCACTGAATTTGCCTCAGACAAACAAATGAATCACAGATTTACTCGGATCTATGGTGGCCCGGAGAGTTCACTGCACTGCAACTTAGGAAAAAATCACATGCAAAGACACAAACCTGCTACAAATTCAGAAAACATCATCAATTTGACAACACATATGCTGCAGGAACTCACAACACAACAGAAATGTTTTCGGGGACAAAAAAGTATTGGCTAAAGAGTAATGCTAAGCTAACATTAGATATTAGCGAAAAAAAATATGAAACATTTGATATTGATATTAAAATAAACCAAACAAACTCACTCACCCTATTTTCAAACCACAGACGGGTAACCAACTTCACAACTAATTCAGTCCACCACTTTTTTGTGTCCCTGGAGACACCTGTACTGTGTTGTAAGTTTTTGCAGTGCTTTTGCTTTAGAACTGATGAAGTTTTCCTCTAAATGTCTGGTCTGTTTCTCTCTTTGCATGTGTTTTCATAGACTTCAAGCTCTCATTAAAATTCAGCTTCACCTCAGACTACTTTGCTTTTCAGGCTGTTTTCTACTAGCTTGAAAATTGTGTCTCTGCCTCTTCATAGATTTTGCCCTTTAATTCTTAGGAATTCAGATGGGAGTTTAACCATTTTACAGACCATAGTCATTTTCAGTATCTTCACAGCTGCCATTTCACATTTCTTATCTGCTTTATGTGAAAAATAAATTCCTTTAATTTCCTGCATTGTTTTTACCTTTATCTGTACAGTATCTCTTATCTAGAACTTATTGTCTATTGCTATTAGAGAGGATTGTTTAGAAAACAATTAGTCAAAAATAAAGGTTATGTGGTAGAGAGGTTATGTGGCTTGTTTGGTAAATTATGATTATACAGTTTTTCTTATACCAAATGAGCAATCATTTAATTAAGAAAATAGTAGGTGAATCAGTTAACAACCAAAATCATTGATTGCATCTCTTGTGTCAGTGCACATGTAAAACCATAAGGCTATTTATGATTGTTGAGTGGATTTTTTAGTAGCCTTTGAACACTGTGTTTGATGTTTTAAATATTGATTATTGTTTTCTCGACAGCCAGAGACCCAAAGCTATCCCTTAACTCCTGACCCTGAAAAACTGTACAAGTACCTGCCCTCAGAACTTTTTTCTTTTTGCTATTTTGTTCTCCACTTCACTCGCTTAATATCTCTCAATATCAGCATCTTTAAATATTAATGCGCCACTGAACCTCGTGGGGAACATGGGTAATTAAAGCGGAGAGACATCTGAGGCAGAGAACGCGGAACCAGAGGCCTGAGAGCTTTGGCTAAAACAAGTGGGTGTCTGTCTTCACCCTGTAAATCCTTATTTCTTTTTCTCCTTTAAAGCCACTGAGAGTGAAACTGAAAGGAGAAAAGTTTAGACTGATTATCAAGAGTGTTTTTGCTGTGTTACTATAACAGTCTGTGTACTAAAGATGCATGAAGAATAAACATGTGATCATATAAAGTTCAACATAATATTCATATTTACCACCAGGCTTATATTTTAATTTTGATTGAGTTTGCCCAATATCTCAAAATATATGATATTATTACAGACAGATATCAAATAAGTCCTTGGAAATATGATTATGTTGTTTGATGGTAGGAAATGTTGCAATAGTCAATACAACTGAATATTTTCTCAACCCAATCAGACATATTCCTTGAACAATTCTAGATACTTACATTTAAATATAGCTACAAAACCACAAATAACCACATTATACCCATTACATAGTACATATGTTTAAATTCACTGCTAGTCTGACTAGAATAACTCCATACTTATACCGTTCTTATTGCAATAATCAAAGAATGACAAGATAGTTTTTGCAAACGATAAGGTTTTCCAAAAGTAATAAGAAAGAAAGATCTGTCAAATGATCACCCAGACTTTCTGTTGTAAATATCCATCATCTGCAAACTGAGTGATCGTCTGGATAAAATGTTTTGTCTTGTTTAGTCTGAGGGATGCCGCTGTGCTCCCTGATCTCAGTTACTCTGATGATCACAATATTATCAGAACCGATGGCTGAAGGATGAAGGCTGAATTATCTTTATTATCCTGGAGGAGCAAACTGTTGTGCAGCTAGCAGCAGCCAAACAAATCAGAAACAGTAACTTCTGATTAAAGCAAAACAACTCACACGCAACCAGAAACAGTGTCTCAAATAGACACCAAAAAATATAAAAGAAATCCACAGAAAATCTTTAATAAACAGGTAGAAAGTAGCAGCAGGAACAAAGGACTCCGTTAGTTCTGCATCTTTGCAGTTTGTTCCTGCATCTGGACTGAGCCTGAACGCTGTGAACAAAGAGTGGCTCAGATCAGCCAGACCATCACATAGGGAAGGTTATGAAGAGTTGTCCACACAATTTAAGTGTAAACTTAAACTAAACACTTTGTAATTTGTTCCTGCTCTTAAGCGAAAATGAGTCATACCAAGTTCAAAAAATAAATGTAAGAACAGATTCAATAAACCCAGAGTTAAACATTGCAGTTAGTTTTCTTACACACTGCATCCATAAATGTGCCAAGATATTTGTATTGACTTAACGTCCAAAGCTATGACCATGAATCCAATTGTCTAATCATTGATAGTATTGACGTACCCTCCATCCCAGATGCAAACATCAGGGTGATGATCTGTTTCTGACCCTGCGTCTCCAGGCTGGCAGGGTGTGGACTGCTCCATCCCCTGCTCTAGTGGCACCTGGGGACTAAGCTGCAACCAGACGTGTCAGTGCGCCAATGGGGCGGCGTGCGACCCCGTCAACGGAACCTGCACCTGTTCCCCGGGCTGGAGGGACGAATACTGCGACGTACCGTGTCCTGTGAGTGGCCATGGCAGCCATAGTTTGTCTTTATTCACTGCTCAGTCACCCACTCAGCCATCCACTCTCTTTCTCACATGAGAAACAGGCCACAGTGAGGAAGAAGCTACAAGATGCTCAATTTTAACTAAACTGATAGAACAGCACTGGAGTTTTCTTATACTGTATATGAAAACATGTTTTCTCAGCAGGAGCGGCAGCATGAGGACTGATGTGTATTGAAGGTGCATTTATCCATTTTTGTTTGTTGTGTTGTTAGGAGGGGACCTATGGGCTGGACTGCAAGGAGAGATGTGACTGTGTCAACTACGATGGCTGTGATCCAGTGACCGGCTCCTGTCGCTGTCTCGCAGGTTGGACAGGTGAGTCATGCAGCCACAGGTCAGGTAATTCCATTCTCCGTCACATCTACTGTATGAGGTTAACTAGATTAATCCATTAAAAACACACTGCAGGAGGTACAGTAAATACTTGACGTTCTTTCAATGATGCTGTCTACAAAGTTGTGGCCCTTTTTTAAAATAGACTATGAAGGCCAAACTGAAATGAGACAGTCTGGTCTATGAAGGATTTTCAACAATAACAACAACAGAGAGTCTGAGGCCGACACTTTTTTTTGGTATATTTTTTTACCATTTTTACCTTTATTGGATAGTAAAGTATCAAGAGACAGGAAATAGGGAGGTAGGGAGAAGGGGAATGATTTGCAGTAAAGGGCCGCCCGATGCGGGATTCAAACCGGGGCTGACTGCAGCAAGGACTGTAGCCTCTATGGGGCGCCTGCTCTACCAACCGTGCCACACTACGCTCCCGAGGCTGACACCTTAAATTTTGAGTATTGTACTTCTTCTCTGTGTAAGAGCTAACAACAGCACAACTGTTGGAAAACTTTACAGAGAGTTTCCAGTGGTTTCTCTCTTCAGGACAAAGATCATATCACATTAATCCATTACAAGAGAAATACAACTTAAAAGAGAGGACAAACAAGAAATATAGATGCAAAATTAAAATCAACATAAAAGCATATATATATGCGGTATATGCAGGTGCACTAGGTAAACAATAATTAGGATTAAATAGTTGCTTAGACAGATAATCCATGAGGATAAAATTGCAAAGACAAAAACAAACAGCTTTCTTTATTATGTGCACAGGGACCAAAAAAAAAAAAGATGGCAAGCATCACTGAACCTCTGTTGACTGATCCAAACTGTGACTGATGCTTGACAGACAGGAGGCCATGTTAGTTGTTTCAGGTAGAACAATTCTTATTAATTTCATAAGAGTAAAAATACAGCTCATGAGTGGAAGTGCATGGAGCTGGCTGCGTGCAGGAAGAAACAGCACTGGTTTTATGTCGATATTCATTCAGTATTCATTCATTGAGTTTAAACGTATTCATCAATCATTGAGGGCAAATATGATGTCAAGAGCACAGAAGAAAAACACAAAGCATAGTCAAAAAAAAACAATGCACGGTACGGTGGCATGTTGCCTTTATGTAATGACTTTATAAATAACAAATTCCCAATATAACTCTCATCTCACAGATAAATAGGCCCAACCCCCTTTCATATAAAATATGCTGATGGGCCTCAATGATCTATTTCCTACTCCTATGTTTCCATATAAGTATGCTATTTCTATGGTTTAATTGACTTGCTGGAATGTCAGAAATCAGAAAACCAAAATTTTAGAAGTTTTCCGTTTTGTCTGCACTGATGACTAATTTTGGTTGAAGAGTGATAAAAGTGTTATTCAAGGAAGCTGACAGTGTCTACACTAGGTAATACGTTCACAGTGGGAGGTTTGTGATGTTTTAAACAGTACCGCAGGAAAGAATCAGACTCATGTAAGCGTCCATATTTCACACAGATTTAACCAGTCGACCAGTTTGTGTGTATTTGCAGCAGATGCACTAACTGTGTCTGTGGGAGTCTATCTGTGTTTGTGTTCAGCTTGGCCTCCGACCACAAATTCTTGTCTCTCCCTCTGCCCTTCCCTCACATCTCTCTATCTCTCTTTCTCTCCTCTTTCCTCTCATCTCAGTGTGTTTTTAAAGCAGGTTCATAAATTCCCTGGAATAAGTGAGAGTTTTCAACTCACGCAGACATGAGTTTGTATCAATTCATGCCACCGCGGGAGAGCGCGCATCCCCTTGTATCATCTGCATTGATGTTTCATATAATCAAACTTTGGGTCTAAACAGTCAGGGTAAAAACAGAAAACAAAAAGAAGACATTGGGGGTCGAGTCCACGTTTGCATCACTCGGGGTCTATTTGGTTTGTTACATCTGATAAATTAGATGCTTAACCACTCTGTTAGATAGATGAGCAGTGAAGCAGCAGCTTGTATCGATTGAAACTGATGTTAATAATAATGCATGATATAAAGCCTTGAATTAGGAAAACAAACACTGCTGGTGGAGATCAGCCTGTAGTCCGTCTTTTCGGACTGGTGGAGGACATACAGTCATGAGCCATAGCCGACCCCTGAATCTGGGGCTTAGAGGCAGGTGGAGGAGGTGATGGGGATAGTCTGTGAAGGAGAATGAGCAGAGGGCAGAGGGAGGGCAGTGCGGGCGACACCATGACGTGAATAGAACCAACTGATCAATACAACACACAACAAACTCAAACCTATAATTCTAAAACTGATGGAGATTCAAGCCTGGATGAGTTTGACAGCCCAGCTCTCTTCAATAATTCAGCTGCACAAAAGTTCCCCGTGGATAAAGCTAAATCTTTCAGACTCGTGTGTTTGTTTAGAGAGACTTTTTTTTTCTTCTGTAGCCTCCTTGTGTCAGCGTTTCTCCTCTCTGAACCTTTGTTCTTTTATTAATTGTCATGTTCAAGTTGTATCTGTGCTTATTTTACCTGCTAATTGTCAATCAGCCGTGATGAGCAATGATCGATGTGAGAGCTGATGAATATGGAGAGGCCACTTTAATTCACTGCCAGAGGGAGAGCTGGTAATGAACTGACATTGGGAAAACTTCAGTATATTGATGAATATTTAGATCAAAGTTTAGACCGAAGGTTGGAAGTAAATGAGTTTGGTTTAAAGAAGTAAAGCAACATGATGTGTTTATGTTGGTCTGAAACAGGTAGATCTGTGTAATTACAGTTAAGGTGATGACCGAGATTGGTAATTAGTCCTACGAGATGATGGGAGTGTTTTCATTAAGCTGAAATAAAAAAGGCTGCGTGTATCAGCTTTAAGTCCCTGGAGCAGCTCTTAGGCTTTCTCCTGTGAAAACAAACCAATAAGACTAAATGAAACAGTTTGCACAGTGAACGTGCTTCTAACCACAACAAAAACACTGCATGTATGTGCCGCAAATTCACCATGGTCGACATCATCAGGAGTAAAGGTGTCCCAGGCTCAGGGGGAGGATGACACAGCCATTCAGTGGAAGTATTGCCAGGACTGCACTATAAACAAAGGAGAAGTCTTGTACTGTATGTATTTGAAAGTAATACTTGAGTAAAACTACAAGATCTCACCAGAAAGCAACTTTAGTGGAAGTTAATGTCACCTTTTGAAATGTAGCTTGAATAAAAGTTTCTGATATTTAAGGTGCTGTCGTATCAAAAGCAATTTTCCTATATTAAATGTACTTGGAAGTAAGTATTGGAAGTAAAAGTTTAAAAAAAAAGTGAGCAGTTTGAATTTTAATTCTGAACCTTATTGCGTCTTCCTTATAGTAAAGCATAATGCTCAGTGTTATTCAAGGACTTTTTCCAGGCACATTTCCTCAAACTTAGGAACCAAAACCAGTGTGTTTACATACTGTCAGTCGATAGGAGGAACTTTCAATCCAATGTATTGAAGCATTTCTTGGTCACGGGGGCGGGGGTGTAACCTTATCTTCGTTGCCATCATGGAATTCACTGAGTTCACGTTTTTGGTTGCTACACACCACTGTAGTCGGGGTTATAGACTGTTAATGGAGCTTTGACGACCCTGTAGCAGGCGCCACTATGGCGCTACAGTATCAGTCTCAATACTACTGAGAAGACGTGGGCCTTCTTATCTGACATTGGTGCCCAAAACGTCTATTTTGACATCTACATTTAGACAACAGCAGCTGCAAATCAAGGATGACAAAAATTGATATAAACTATACACAACTGTGATTTAGTTTAGCATCCATTTCAACTGATAATTTTGAACAGTGGTGGAAATGATCAGAAAATGCAGATGATAATTATGTCATCTTAGATCCATATTGCTTCCTAACAAAAATTTACAGCTAAATTAAGTTGAGAGGTTTTTCGCTTGAGGCTTACATAGTGTCAAGAGATGATAGAAATGTTTTAGCGAGAGTAAAGAGTTTTAGATTGGCTTTCCAGAATGGATGTCTACATCTGCAGACACTGCCTTCATACAGTACCTTGATTTGATGTTAGGCATGGTTATTTTTCTCATCTTATGGTGAATTTTTTGGGGGTCATCTTATCTTAACATCTTAATGTGGATGTCTGATTAGATGTTTTGAACCATAACATCCTTCCATACATTACGATATAGTAGTGTTTTTCCATTTCAAGGGAATATGGGTGAATGAAAAATGGGATTGGGCCTTAGCTTGGTTTGTCAGAGCTGGCCTATAAGTCAAATGTATGGGTATGGTAAAGGGTCAGTAAACAACAAAGTGGTATTTTCATACCATTGTTGTGAAAACATACTGACATCCTTTGCCTGTGAAGAAGAGAAAAGAGAATATTTAGTCTGAATAATAAATCCTATCTCATCATTTTGTGAACATACAACACGCTCAGAGCCCAGAAAGTCAGTGTAACACAGCAGCAAAAACAGCGGATTAAGATACTCGCAGAAAAAAATCACCATGTGAGCTAAACTGGGTCAGAAGCATTCATGTTATTTGTGTCAAATCTCAGTTTTGGATTTTATTTCAATGCTTGTGTCACCAAGGAAACGGTTCCTGGGTGTCAGCTTCTCAAACGTTAGTGAATCAGTAGAGTTTTTACTTAGTTTTCTCGTGCCTCATATCCCATCCCCACCTTCTCCTCCTCCACCTCCATCCCTCCCTTTGTTCTTAACTTCACAGCGTATAACGAACAGGGGCCTCTGATTTTCACTCGCTTTATGGCTCAAAGGTAGTTTATTAATTGACTTATAATGGCTGCCTGCGCCCCACTCTCATATTCTCTCATATTCTATGTCAAAGGAAGTTTCTAATGAGCTGCAGAAAGGCCAGACGGCAGCAAGACAGGGAGGGAGATACTGTTTCTCCACACACACTGCTCCTACCCTGTGTATCTATATTTAGACGTTGTGGTCAGTATGTTGCTGTGCATATGTGTTTGTGTATTGTGTAGTGTAACTAAAATTTAATGTAATGTGAGTCTTTGGGGCACAGCGGTCTCCAGACTGTCCCCTGTGAACATGAGGGCTCTGATAGTTCTCTGCAAGCTTTTGTGTAGACAGACTCCTGCCCCTCATGACACACACACACACACACACACTCACACACACACACACACACATGCAAGACTGATGAAAGAACGAGACACTTCAGCAAATGATTAAAGGGCAAAAAGCCTCAGGCAGAATTTGGGTAAATTTAGGTTTTTGCCTAAAGTGTCTGTTCAGACAAACTGACATTTATTCATTCACATGCACAAACAGTTTATTTGGAGCAAACTAATATAAGACTGTTTCAGCTTGACAACTGCAGGGAAGAAATATTTAGAGACACGTGGGTGTCGATATCGCCCCAGTATGTATTCTGTCCTTCCGGTGCTTCCATGAGGTTTTGTCAAAGTAAAGTAATTATTTATTCAATCTGACTCCAATTTAATTAAAAATAACTTGACCATAAAATATCGATGAGAATTAGTAGTTAACCAATAATAAAGAATATAAGCCCTTCTACTATTAAGGGATCTGACAATAATCTTAGTTGAGAAATGGCAGATACTGTATCTGATAACCGATTCTTTGCTACTAAAAATCTCAAGGAAATATTAAAAATGATTGATGAACTTACAGGTTTATTATTAGTAATGTTAAAAGTGAATAAACTACAGCCAACAGAAACAAATATTGTAAGACACATAATGTGGGGAGGTTCTGGTAGGCAAATCAACTCAAAATGTTTTATCCAACAAAGACACTTCTGAATAAATATCAATTAATGGAAATTTGCATGGTGACGGCACTCACATCTGGAGACCTTTTGATCATCAGGGGGTTCACATGACCATGAACCACTTAGACCTTTGTACATCTCGCTCTGAGACCATCAGACATGCAACATTTCAAGGGGACTGAAATGTGATCTTGTGAGCCTCTGCGGAACGGAGGTGTTAAGGAAACCCTTTAGAGTGATAAGAGAAAGTAGCCTCGTAAACCAGCCTCCCCCAGAAATGCATTTAATTCATTTCTCAGGGGGAGTCTGGCCTCATCCCCGTTGTAACCGTTTCGCCGAAACACTCCGCCTACTGAGCCAATCAGTCCCTGATTGGCCAACATGCAGTCACAGCACGTTGGCCAATCAGGGACCGAAGAAGAACAGCGATAACGTCTTTTCCTCCAAGAAACTCAACAAGCGCCGACTCTTGCTCTTGTTTAAGTTCGGTAATTGATGGTATTTCATTTAGAACTTCCCTTACTGCTGTTTTTACGCCGCTGTTTGATAGCTCCGCCATGTTTGTTGTAGGTGAGTCCAGTCCATGTAGTGATGTTTTCAGGCCCTGATTGGCCAACGTGCTGTGTCAATCACAGCGGCGACGCTGATTGGCGCGGTAGACGGCCGATTTCTGGCGAAACGGTTTCAACGGGGATGAGGCTAGACTTCCCCTGAGAAATGAATTAAATGCATTTCCGGGGGAGGCTGGTTTACGAGGCTAAAGAGAAAGAGCACCATCAAATGATCAAATTCAATCATAGATGATTGATTCAATTACAAGCTATAGCTGCTGCACAGAAATGGTCAGGGCCGGGCAATTTTAGGCAAAATCAGGCAATTTAAAAGCACATATGGTTGATTTGTTATGAATTTTCAAAGGCTTGCTGTAGCACCACCATCAGGACTATTGTCTTGTGTTTCTGGTTGAGGACATGGGACTGGAACTTTGTGAAAAGTGTGGGTAGATTTCTCATATGGAAATGTTGCACTACTGTCGCTGCATCTCACTCAGCTAATTGGCAAATTGACTACAGTAAGCCAATCAGTTACCTGTGTGCAGGACAGCAGCAGTTAGTGCGTAAAGGCAGATTTCAAACAATTTAACAATGATTTATTGACTCCATAAGTGAAAAACTGATGTTTAAAAATGATATTGACTCCAGTTGTTGAAATTCAAAATGCTGTTTTTGAAATACAATTCTGATATTTTCCAAACATCATCTACCATGACTCCAAAATTATGTCTTTTTTTTAATTGAACATTTAAAATGTATTTGGCAAAAATATGTTGCCCAGCCTCTAATAATTAAACGCACAATACTGTATGTGGCACAAGAAGTGGTTTCGTCCTCTTGGGGAAACCTCCATCGTCTCAGAGATAACATTTTAGGGTGGCGGTTGAACTGAACTGTCCTACACATCACACAATACATCCAAGCTGGTAATGGCAGCTGATTATAGTTTATCACACGTCAGTCATTATTGATTTACATATCAACTAATGAGTCACAAACAGCCCTGGCCTCCAGAGAACAAGTTTATCTTTCAGCCAACAGAGCATATTCACATGCACTGCTGGTGACGCATTAATTATCAAATTTTAAGGCCTGTGACCTGTCAATAAAAATATTCATGTATATCCAAAAAATGATTATTTTTTTGACTCAAATATTAACAATCTCAAAAATCCATACTGGTCAGCCTCTGGCTCGTAATTACTGAAATCGCTCTGGGGCAACACAAAGATTTATTCCATCTCTGAATGTCTTATATGTGTTTTTAATTTGTTGAACTAAAAGAACTAAAGATGAATTACAATTCCCTTACAATTTAATCTGTATCAACAGTTAAACAAATAGTTTTCTGTTATATCGTACCAGCATTTCACCACTGTTTTCTCCTTCTGCTGTTTCATCATGAAAGATCAAAATCAAAGCAAATGAGATACAGTATATGGAGCTTCATCTAATCTGAGTTCATATTTTCCATTGCCTTTGATGATGTTGTTCTTCTTCCCAAAACATAAATGACCAGTTACTCACTTGATGTGAAAAATAATCAATAGTTACAACAATAATGAAGACAATTAGTTATGACTTCTTTTTCTTCCCCATTTCTCACTTGGAGACATTTAAATCTGTGTTTTTTAAAAAATGGGGCTGGGCTTTTTCTATATTTTTGTAACTGTCAAAAAATCCCATTTAAAAAAGAGAATACCAAATCAATGTATTAGTCTGGCTCATAGTAATATCTGACTGCTCTACTCTGTCTGTGCCACTTAGCCCAAAGCCCATCAGTTTCCCCTTAACATGTAAATCTTTAAAACAGCTCTTAAAAATAGACTTTCATTTAACACAGGAAGAAACGGTGCATTTGCAAGGGACTATACAACAGCGGATTAATCCATATTTGTTGTTATGGTTAATGTTTGGAGGAGCAGGACAATGTATATATGTAACTGAGTCAGAATAAACGGTCACACTACTGAACATTAGTTAGGTTTTATTAAATAAATAACGCATCACTTATAAATCAGTCTTCCTTTATACTTTAGTTATATTATAGTAATTTAATAATCCTATGTTTCAAACACGAACCTGACCAACCTGACTGAATTAATCATGAATTGCAGTATTACAGTAGTGTTAGTGTAACTAATTTACCATTAGTAAATATCTAAATCAATGTATATTCAGAACATACTGTATGTTTTGTAAATTCTGTATAAATATAATGTAAATGGTTTGTTGATTATTTACTGACACTCTGTAAATGATCTTATGAATCACAGATCCAAGATAAGAGCAGTGTAATTGAAATAATTATTTATATCATTATATAATATCATCATTTATATTTATAAACACATTATAGATGAGACTATCAATCCAGAGTTAAACATTTATAAATATGTTTATAAAAAATAGACTAAGTGATATCAATGAATGGAAAGTAAGCTTTACTACTGAATTAAGTATTTAATATGTCATTTTTAGTAGTATGTAGGTCTTATAAAGTGTTACTGTACTGATAAAGGAACATGTCACTTGGTGCAACAGTGAGACTCACTAATGTGGTTTTAATAGTTTCTGGGAACAGTGGTGCTCTAGGGCTCAGAAGTTCAGGATATATGAGGTTTTAATACACACACTTGTTAATGGGAGACGTTCATTATTGGTTCTGGGTCTTTTTGTCGTCTTTGTTGCCAAAAAGAAAAACACAGGATGTCACAGATGTGTCCTGTAGCTGCCGAGTGAAGAAGTTCCTCACTGTCTTATCTGTCACATTCTTCTTCTCCATACAACTCCTCCACACTCCTTCCTCTCCTGCTCGCTGCAGCTCAGGTTTTTTAAATGCCTTTTGCTAATGTTCCCTCATCCTCCTTTTTTTTTGCATCATTCTCTCATCTCCTCTTTCAAGTCTAAGTGACACATCTGAAACTTTGTGAGCAGCATTAGGGAAGTCAGTTCAACTTCACTTAAAAGCCTGGTAGCTGAGAACAAAGCCTCTTGCTTCATCACAGGCTCCAATGTGCGTTTATATATGTATGTATGTATGTGTGTGTGTGTTTTGTGCAGGTGTCCATTGTGACAGTGTGTGTGAGGAGGGACGCTGGGGACCCAACTGCTCCTACAGCTGCACCTGTGAGAACGGAGGCTCCTGCTCCCCAGAGGACGGCACCTGCATGTGCGCTCCCGGCTACCGCGGCACCAACTGCAGGCGTGGTAAAGGAATAATTTACACACACACAAACTGTATGCTGTACTGCTGCTGTCCCAGGTGCAGGAGGAACCTGGATCTAAAATTTGCAAATAGCACAACTGAAAGAAACTGAATGAAATCCTGCTGTATTAAAAATTTCTTTAGGATCTTTTTTAGCTTCTCTTTTCTTTATCTTCCTTTTTTTTTGCTTTTTATTGACAACCAGAGATTTTACACTGTGATCAAATATTACAGGAAAGGAAAAGTTTAGCAACTCCCTTGTAGAGCTTTAAAAAAATACTTATAGGTTACAAAGCCTTTGTTTAAACATGGCTATTAACTTAGTAAACACCAACTGGTGCCTGAAATTTTTCTTTCCTTTCATGTATCAACCTCTTTTTCAAGAGCACCTGTGTTTATTTTGATTCAACAAAGACTAGTCCTCAAGCACCACTAACTCTTCCCACAAATACTTTATTACAGTACATGTCTGGTCTTAACATATCTACACCTTAAATTCTTACTTGATCAATTGAATCACAAAAAAAATCAAAACAAAAACAAACAAAACTAGCTTGCTACTACCATATTCTAAAGTGAAACGTCCGAATATAGATTTGCCACACTGCTTTACAGGTGTTAAATTATGGTACAGACCTAAAGAGGAACTATGCAAGTCTCGTCGCTTTTCCCAATTTTGCTAACCCTCCGCCTGGTCACGGCCATTTGTTTACAACGAAGCCAGCGAAAAATCAATCCATGGAGCAGTGGAAGGCTGAGAGCCTCCATTCTCACGTGGAAGTCATGTAGTCAACTATCACAATGACTCCAGAGCTTTTTAATGAAGGTAAAAATGTAGCAGAGCCACGGGAAAAATCCTGCTTAGTTCCTCTTTAACCATGTGCTACACAAAACAACAAGACTGGGAGGGATGGTAGGATTTAGATTGTGCAGACTTGTGTCTCAGCATGCTTATCTAAGGGGCCTGATGAAGTTGACCCACCTCAACCATACTGGCAAGTTTATCTTGATGCTCTCATTTGGGTTCCTTCCACATTTGGCTATTCTCAATTTATGAGCCTGTTTGGCTGTTGTAATATTACTGATTTATCCATCAGTTATGACAATCCCCAAAATAATAATAATGTAGTGTCTTAAGATCAGTTAAAGGATTACTCCTTTGCAGGTTGAGAATGACACTAAGATAATGTCTAAATGCAAAGAACTGCAAAGTATGGAGGCCCTAAACCGTCATACATTCAGAAAAGTACAGTATGACTGAGCTGATACAAGGATTTTCATACAGCACAACATGCCTGTACAGATTTATTAATGCTTTCGATCACAAATCAACAGGTTTAAGCTTGCATGTTGTGAAATAAGATGTGCAGATCTGTTTATGCTGAAGCTCTTTTTTATATTATATTATATTATATTATATGTGATTATTTCTCTAGAGCCTTACAGCTACATAAAGCGGTGGGTGTATAAAGCTGCCCTGTAGAGTTTTCTTCTAAACAGAGTCTTTGTTTGCATTGTGTATTTGCAAGACACTGCATATATCCTTGAGGTCTGAGGTCTGTTTAATACATTTTCTTCCTCATAACACATTTACTAAGCTTCTTTTACATCCATGTTTACTATAGCTTGCAGTGTTGCTTTTTTCCTGCCTATATTGGCAGTTGTTCAGTGGAATACTGAAACCTTTGTCACACATTTGCATCACGTAACCGTTACACACACAGCACAGCCTGGCAGTGTGGTGGTCAGAAACTCCACAGGGCGCCTTTAAGCTCACATTTTGAATTTAACATCTTCACTTGCAAAATAACCCAAAGTTCACAGCCGACAAATAAATGTAGTAGAGTAAAAATGTTTGATATCCCTCTGGAAATATAGAGGGGGGAAAGGACACCAATGTAAGAGGATAATAAACTCGAGGACCTGGAAATTGTAGTCGCTGAATAGGAATGGAGGTTCAGTCTCGACCTTGGAGACAGTGAGAATCAGCCTGAGCTCAAACTTCTCAGCCTTCGAGAATAGCCAAGTGAGTGAACCTTGAAGCCAGAAACATTTTATCTCCTGTCCTTATTTAAATGTCGGCACCCATCAGTTTTTTCTGTATGTTACATTAAATTATTGTTTCATGGCTCAGATATACGCTGACTACAGAAAACACATTTATCACAGTTTTCTTCAAAAAGATGTGCCTTTATTATTAAAGCTAGAAGGAGAGACAGGAAATGAGGGGAACAAGAGAGACGCATGCGGTGCTCATGAAAATTGCAATCCTTTGTATCCTGCCCAGTCCCGCACAATTTTCCTGTGATTATGGAAATGGGGGCAATGGTACAATGATCAGCCTCTACTGTACACATCCACACAAGAAAGACAGTGGAGTTGATTGTGAAACAGACACTATGAATAAAGGTTAAATGAATAAAACTGTGCCACAATCATGTTCACTACCTGTGGTTGTATAAATAGCTGATGATTAATAATTGATGTAAAACATGTACTGTGGATAATGTCCAGTATGTACAGTACAATGCTACACCTTGAAAGTGAATGTGACGTTTAAATCTGGAAACCGACCAGATACTGCACCAGTCATCAGCTGTGGGGAGCGCTCACTTTATCATAGTACGACAAATAAACAAACAAACACCTGAGGTTTTATTAAGTGAAGCTTCCAGCAGCGGCACCGTTTGTTACCTATCTCCACATTTCCTTTTTTTTGCCTGAAAATCAGACTGGAGCAGCACTCAGTTCATTCTTTTGTGTGTGTGCGTGTGTGTGTGTCCATTGAGTTGTGAGAAGGATTCATTTTTAAATCTGACTGAGGAGGAGAGTTGTGAATCATCTCTTGTACAGCCTACTTGAGATAGAGTCAGAGGTTTCTTGCTGATGTTGCTCACAGTGAATACAATGCCAGTGTGTATGTGTGTGTGTGTCTGTCATCCTGACACTGTTGTTGATATGGGAATACAACACACACACACACACACGTACAAGTACACCACTTTTCCTGTTGCCTCTCCCTGCATCACAATGATAAATTTGAAGGCTCTCAGCCCACGGATCAGGCAATTATCTCAAGTAGGAAAATCCTGCAGCGTGAGAGAAGTGGTGGACGGTTCTGCGCCGCCTCGTCCACCGCGGTAGAGTATAACTTCAATTACAGTACATTAAGGAAGGCAAACCAGGGAGAATCTATGCTTAGGGGAAGATAAAACAAATCTGATACATCCAACAGGTTTACTCAGGGGGTAAAGGACACACACACACACACACATATGTATAGATATTGTGGAGATGGCCTATATTAAGCTTTAAGTATGTCATCTTAAATTGGGACTAAGTGGACAATGAAATCTATTATTAAAATGACCAAAGAACTAATCATAGAACTAATCAGAAGTTTCCCATAGACTCTGAAACAGATTTCCATCTCTGTCACTTACATAGCTCACCCACATCCCTCTAATTGTGTGTGTATGTGTGTGCATGTGTGTGTGTCTCTGCAGCCTGTTCGCCTGGTTTCTACGGCCACCGCTGCAGCCAGTCGTGTCCTCAGTGTATCCACAGCAACGGAGCGTGCCACCATGTCAGTGGCCACTGTGAATGTCTCTCCGGCTTCTTCGGCTCCTTATGTAACCAAGGTCAGTGGCAGCTTTGTTTTTTACAAGTATCAAAAAACAACAAAACAAAGTAGAGCACTTTACGGCGTGTGTTTAAGTCACTCCGTTTTTGCTTTCACGCACTTGTTGTATCCTCACAAAAACAAACACGTGGCACACATCATTAAATGAACAGTGATGGTTTGGTTCCATTCTTTGGTTTCTGTTTCTTGCTGGATCCTACATTTTCCATAATACAACCTATTTAATATTTGCACTTTTTTATGCACTTGCATAAAACATCTCAAATCACAACTGAATAAAAGGATCTATCAGCATTATGTAGAACGTGTAGAAACAATATGGGCTTAGACCAATAAAATAAAACAGATCAGCAAAGACGAAGACAAAGAAAATCTTAACAGAGATATTTGAAAGTGGTCAAAGAGAACTGGGACTCACCCTCGGTCACGAGCCTGGACCTTGTACTTTTTTTTAAATCAATGTGAACCAGTAACCTGCACCACTCCCACCCAGGATTCAGTTGATAAAATCATTAATGACAAACAACACAACACGACAGTTTCCCTGTGGAAATGTGTGGAAAACTCACTCTGAGGTTCCCTCTTGTTTAAATCATTCAGCTTTACACTTTTTAGAGTTTCACTAGAACGAGCCTCCTCATACAGACAAGCTGAAGTTTCCCACTGTTGTTTAATGATGGACTTGAGTCATGAAGCGTCTGCAGACCTTTTTGATCCACATGACACAAAGTGTGAGCGTTAGTTCAGACAGACGCTGACACAACATGTTGGATGTACCCTTTGCAGCGGAGCTTTGAAGCTGTCATTGCTCTGCAGCTGAACCTGGAAACTACACTGTAGTCACTGCACACACTCGCTGCTACTGCTGCTGCTGATTATATGACATTTCATAAACACCAGCCTCCGCCCAGAGGCCTGAGAGTCTCCAAACCTGATGCACACACGCTCCTGTTGATGTTTTCCTCTGTTCTCACTGCTATTCAGTCTTTACAGTAAATGTAATGTTTTACTGTCTAGAGATGGCCCATTTACGCAAACTGCTTCCTTTACTTTTGCATTTTGACCTGAATGAATGAACTCCTGCCCATGATACCCCAGTGGAGAAAAAAAACTACATTGAAGGTGGTGGTGTTGCTTCATGGAGCGACTGAGGTGGAGTTCACAGAATCCAGAAACTGAAATATCACAAATCAGGATGTTTAGGGTAGTGGTTGAATGAGTGATGAGAGATGAATGAGTGGATGGATGACTTTCCTGGATGATCCATCCTATTCATTCATCGGCTGTACTGGTTATCTGTGCGTCCAGCTCCCCACAAGCCTGCACAGATAACCAGTATAGGTCATCAGAGCAAAAAAAGATGGGAACATAAAACTAAGCTTCAAAACAGTGTAAGTTAGAAATAGACAACTGCATCTTTGTGCATAACCCATGTGACAAATCAGCTTTTATTTGATTGAAGGAAAACCCTGTGCAATTCCACATTTTTTGACATTATATAAAACATAATTCTATATAATTAAACATAATTGTCGTCGTCCTACATGTTCACAGTTTTGGTTTAGGTCATATTTCACCAGCCCGTTGCTCAGTATACTGAGTTATTACAGATTGTCTGAACATACAATATAAGTGCAATCATACATCAATTTCAAATATCAGAGCGAGCAATATTAAATCAAAGTAAGATAAGCTGACATTACTCCCACTTACTTCATTCATGTACTGTACCGCTGCTATAATATTCACCAAAATAAGATAACAAAAGGTTCGATAAATCTATACTTCTCTGTTCTCCTTGTCCTCGTTGGTTTGGAGGGAGAGCTTTGCAGACAGAGGAGAGGGGTTATATCACATGTAGGTGGGGTTAATGTGTAGATACAACCCCACCGCTGGCTGATGTCCTGAAGTGCCAGTGCTGTGTGTGTCTTTGTGTGGCCTGACTGTGAATCAGGGACAATAAAGGCACTTAAAGCTTTGAACTTGAACATTGACCTTGAAATGACTGATACAAATCATCACAGCCAATTTTTTTTCTTTTCTTTTTTGGTTTTGCTGAAATCCTAAAGCCTTTGAGTCAAACTGACTTTTTTTTACTCCATCAGTGGTGCTTGTCGGCCAGCTGTACAGCTTCAGCACCTTTTTAATGTCGGATTAGTGGAGTCTGTGTTTCTGCACCACTTTGACATTCAGACCTACTTCATGCTGTGACTGGTCAGCTGTGAGGGGTGAGAGAGGCGTCATGGGTTTGAACTTCTCTATCTCTCTCTATCTCCCTTTCCACAACAATTGCTGTTATATGTAGTGTTTCACATTTGTGACTTTGAATTTCCTTCCTAAGGCTGAGCTCTCAGGGCCACCGTAGCTTTTGATTTCTAAAAGAAAATCTCACAAACTAGTTCTGGTAATAGACCGGCCTCGGTGCAGATGGATGTGAGCAGATGTTGTGATGTTGTTTCTCCACTACACCTCACAATCTGACACAATGCCCCCATACTGAAACATTTATCTCCAGGGTTACCACCAGGGATTTTCAGTTTCATTTAAAAACATCACATTATAGGAAGGAAAAGTTCATAATTAAATAAATAAAAAATCTAATAATCTTTCATGACCCTGTTGGTCACAAGGCCTTAGGATTGTCCTAACTTGTCACCCCTATGCGGCGCCCGTGACACAGATTGTGATCAAGATGTTTTTCGCACCAATCTCTCAAAGTGAGACATGCAAAGACTGCAAAGGATCACTGTGATTACCTGACATCAGAGCCTGCACTCCACCTTTCCTCTCTGCACATATACTCTGATTTGTATGCTGTGTGCGAGAATGTGATCCACACGGAAACCAATTTCATCCTGCTGTTGAGTTCAGTTTTGGTAGTTGATCAAACAGCTTATTGTATGTTATTCACAACATTTTGATTAGTTTGTAATCAAGGTCTCAGAATTACACTTGATTTCACAGCTCTGTTTTCTACACAGCAGCCGGTTCTTTACTGTACCAACACACCTGCTCACAGCTGGTTCACAGTTAAACCAGCACAATCAACCTCTTCAGAACCTCCTCACACGCTGCTCTCTGATCATCCTTAGGTTAGATGTCAAGGTCTGAGCACAATGTTTCCAGTCTCAACCTTTAGCCGTGATCGTCTTGGCACATCTTTTCTTCTCCCAGTTCATTTTTATCTGAATTATCTTATTGTCAGTTGGTCCTGTGCTCCTGTATTTCCATGTGGTTTAGCTCCTCTGCAGGTTAAACAGGTGTTAATTCTCTTATGAAGGCAGTTGGCCTTCACTCGTTGATTCATTGCCAAGCAGAATTTTAAATGGAGACAGTGGAGGAGTGTGCTGTGAAATATTCATCATCATTAAACATGAAGATGGCCTTAGTTATGCCCCGTCTTGCATTAGCCATTCTGCTGGCCGCTGCATCTTTGAGCAGGCCCATAGATAACAGGACGAGGAGACTGGATGAATCAGTTGTCCAGCACGGGGGCTTTTAACTGCCTGGAGAGCCAATCCCACTCCATCCCTGCTCCCTCCTTGTTGGATACCCTTTTGTACAAAGCTAATGATCTTATTGACTGGTAAACTCTTAAGGGCTGTGTTGCATCTCAGAAGAAAACAAGTCATTCTGTGTTAATTGTTAACTGAGACAAAATAGGTTTTCGCTCCACTAATGGAGAAATCAAATTCCTCTTTCAAGTGGAAACGGTCCAAGAAGCAAAATTTACAAAACAGGAATGTGCTGCTGTGAAGCAGTGATCACCTCCTGAGCTACTGTGGGTTTTATTTTCATCTCGGCTAAACAGGGGTGTTAAAACCTTCAATTTACCTTCAGACAGTCAGAACGAAATCACGATTCGTTGATTGAATTTTGAATTGTTTACTGCCGAAGCAACAACAGCAAAAACACAAAAAAACACAAGTGGGAATAAAACAGCTCCACTCAGGAGTTTTTATCTCGTATTTCATCAATTTAATCTTAATCTATTAAAGATCTATTAATCTATTAAAGATCTATAAATATATCTGCTGAATAGATCTGCTATAAATAGATCTTTAATCTATTTTACATATAAATAGATCTTTAATCTATTTTACATCACAGTACAAATTGTCCCTGAAAATGTGATAAGGTCCTTGAGGTTGAATGTAAACCACACACTCGTGGCTTCATGACATTGGTGTATTAGGAAATAATTCACGTGATTATAATAATGAGACTGGATTACAGAAGAACCAGATTTAACTTTTTAACCAAATGAAATCCTGGTTCACATGTTCAAGTTCTGTTTGCACCATGGTTTGAAATGAAAAAAAAGATCAAATTTGAAACATCCAGTGGAAAAGGTTTACATTTGAAATCTGCTGCTTTTTACGATGGATCGACCAAAACCAAGTTCCTCTTTTATATTTTGATACCTTCGGTTTGTACATTTTGTCCATATTGATTAAACTCATGGGCTTAAATAAACAAACTTGGTCCAATATGAAAGCTTGGCTTAATTCCTGGATTAATTCATTTTAAACCTAGTTTAACTAAAACCTGATTAGAGCTCATCTCAGACTTTATTCAGTTCTATAATTAAATGTCTGCAGCTCAGCCTGTGGGTGTGAAATGTGACACTTTACCTTTGACCGTATTAGACCACATCTGGAATTACTCTTCTCATGGATGTTTCTCTATTTCAATAAAAACAACGCATCAGGCACACAAGCACAAATTGTTCCAGGCTCTCACAACATAGCCATTGAAGTATTTGTCTGGCCGACTCACTGCCACGTCGCTGCATGCATTAATGACATGAACATAATTCGGTGTCACAGCTCTGTGAGGCTTCCTCGTGTTTAACTGACCTAATGACTCACACAGAGTTTTTTGATTGTTGGCAGCTCTATCTGACTTACTGATTTGTGTACTAGCTGGTGTGTGCAGTACATGACGTGCAGTTCCAACCTTCAGCTTGTGAGTGAGTCCTCAAGACAGACAATAATGTCACTGAAGAGGTTTTTCTTTTCATCTTGTTTTTTTTTTTTACATGTGAAATTATCTTCATGACTGACCCTGTATGAGCCTCAAGTTAAAGAAAATTCAACTTAATTTATGCATAAATTGTGACTTTATTGAATGAATATTACCATTATTAGCATTTTCTGACCATTTTCACCACTGTTTAAAATGGTCGTTTCAAATATTTAATCCCCATCAAGGGCCTTCATCATTTCAACAAATGCAAACACACAGCTTTAATGTTGCCTCATTATCCGAGAGGAGTTGATATGTTTACCCCAACCAATATCCTGGACACTTTCCTGTCCAAAGCCCTGAAGAGGTTCAAAACTGACACATGCACAAGATGTGCAAATTCAAAATAGACATTTTGGACCAAATGTTATTTCATATAAATGAGCCTTTAGCAAAAAGTTCACTTCGGAGCAGTTCACCAGCACTTGGTTGAAATAAAAGCCAAAGTATCACCCACATTAAAACAATTCATCCTCTGAGGATCATGAACCCCTGAACCACATCTCTGCCCCCCACCACAAACCCTCATTTAATGTGAAGAGAACTGTCTGCAGAGTTAAGAGCAGGTCACGAGGGAGCAACAGACCAGTCCCTGTCCTGCTAATTACTTTAGCTAAACTCTCTTGATTTCAGTCGCTCATCCATGAGTCTGTTACTTTGAACTCAGCTTTACAGACACTAGTCATACATTGGTAACTGTTACGTAAGTGCAGGGATTTCATTGAGGCATCCATGATGATCTTAATTGCAGCTGTATTCACAGTTAAGAATCCCCCTCTGGCTTTTATTCTTTTGGAGGAACAATGTGCAGGAGAACGGCAATCAGAGGCACAGGCAGGCTGAACCTATTATTAAAGACAATAAATTCTATTTAACAGATGGAAAATGTGGTAAAATGCAAATTAGTGGAGAGGAGTCATCTAAAAATAATGAACATCCACACAGTTAGTGTGTATATATACATAATGCATTCATCCGATCCAGCTTCTCCCTTAAACATTAACATCAGGAAGAAAAAGCACACATTCATGAAACTGTAATACAGCTGCAGTGTTTTATGAAGGTGACAGTAAGCTGCACACCATATCTCTTATCATGCACTGTTATACCAATGCAATGAAAATACTCCTAAAACATTTTAAAGTTTGATGCGGAGAGGTCAAGTGAAATGCCAGCTCGTAATTGTATTTCTAACTTTTACTCTTTAAAATCTAACGTGATGGTTCAGCCTCACAGTCTAGGGAATCACACTTTGGAGATTCTGCATAAAGAGTCGTAGAAATACTTTTTTAACTTAATAAACTTACAGATTTCACATCAAACTGAACACTATGTTGAAATATTACACACAGAAATAGCAGTGTGTCTTCTCATGTTAATTGGCAATAATCGAAACACCCCACAGCACATCAATATATTACTACACCACAGTTTCTATGTTTCAGTATTTTATCAGTGTAAGTACATTTGGTGAAATCTAAATGAAAAAAAAAGAAGAAAAATTTCATCCCTAAGCAACAACATTACTCTAAAATGATTAAGTGGAAAACACATTTCTTCCGGCTCTTTTAATTGCTCTGTTTGACAAAGTTTGAAGAGGTTTTTTCTTTATTATTATTTCTTGCTGACAACCTGTTTTCTCCGCCTGAACTCACTGAATTAGATCCGTTCAGCAGTGATGATTAATTTCCAACAGTTAGGGTAGGTATGTTTCGAAGCTCAGGAAAGTGTTATTACATTGTAACCAAGTGCTCATTAAATTAAAGATAATTGAAGATTATGGTGAGCAACACAAGTTTTGAATGTTGTAGTGGAGGACAAGGTCTCGGTCGATGAATCAGCTTCCTGTAACAGACTTGAGTTCTGCCTGAATCATATTTTCCACTCTCGTCCAGGGTGTTTGCTCTGCTCACAGCATTTGATTCTTAATGTATTTTCCTGCTTCATTCTGTTCCTGCTTCTGTTAGATAGTTGGTTTCCTTTCTCCTTTTCTCTTCCTGTAATCACAGTTGTAAAGGCTAAAAAATAGAGCACTGCTTTCTAATAGCTACACGCCACTGAGCTTGAATTAAACACTATTCAACGCTATTAAATAAATAGATATAAGCAATCATATACAGTATGATTCATGTGGTATTATTTTCAAACACCACACTGACTGTAGCTGTGTTAGCAGCTAAAACGCTTCATTCATTTATGTTAATATTTTTGTGTCCTTAGAAACATGTCTGCTCTGTTGAGAGTCACATTGATGGAGATGTTTTCTGTATTTGTAGCATATTTGTGTCTGTGTTGATCTCTCAGGCTCATTTTCATCTGCAGTTCTCAAGTTGTAGTTTATATTATTATTTCATGACATTCATTGTAAAAACCTTTTTGACCTTAGACATGATATACAACGTTGCAAGAGACTGTGATAGACTGGTTGTATATAGATGTAAACATCACATCACTACGACATCATCTGATGTCTAAACTTTTTCATCCACTGCTAATGCTTCTCTTTTCATCAACACATCATCATGTCTCACCGGCAAGGAAACAAAGTTCAGAATTCATGAATATTTGACATGTTGCAGAAACAAAAACAAATTGTATCCTTGTGATTTGAGGGTTAAAGCTTTGATCGTGAGTGTGAATCCACTCAGGTACATTTGTTGCATGGTAATCGCCATCGCTCTCCCCTACTTTCATACAGCCTAACAAAGGCTTAAAATGTGACAGAAAGTACTTGTAAAGATGTGGGCAGACAACTCTAATGTGTTATTTATAGGCTGGAGATATTGCATTGTAACCACGTTGTTCAGTTTTTATGAGAAGGCAGAAGTTTATTGTGTGGAGAATATTGTTTTGACCTAATATTTTATTTTTACCACTTAAAGAAGTCCCGTTAGGTAACTGACTGTCTGTGTGTGTTTCCCCACAGTGTGCCCCAGTGGAAAGTATGGCAAGGCCTGCGCTGAGACGTGTGCGTGCACCAACAACGGCACCTGTAACCCCATCGACGGCTCCTGTCAGTGTTACCCTGGCTGGATCGGCGACGACTGCTCCAAACGTGAGACGCAGCAAATAATCTCTCCTCCTCCTCTTTCACACACTCGTCCCCTCTGCCCCCTCCCCTCAGCGAATCGTATCGAACCGTCCAAGACAACAGAGAAGGAAAGCAGCTGCTCCATTGGCTCTGACATTAATTATCCATCCCACACAATCACTCAATCAGCTGAGCAGCTAATGAAGCAGCAGAACGTCCTCTCCTCAGGCCGATGACATGTGCTGGGGTGTTAAAGAGGAGATGGTGCGTATTTACTGTATGTCTTTGTTCATCTTTTTTTCTAACTCTGTGTGTGTGTGTGTGTGTTTGGCAGCATGCCCTCAAGGCTCATGGGGCACAGACTGCATCCACACATGCAACTGTCACAACGGGGCCCAGTGCAGCGCCACAGACGGGGAATGTAACTGCAGCCCTGGATGGACCGGACTGTACTGTACTCAGCGTACGTCTCACACACATACACACACACACACGCAGTTGTGATGCAGCCTCAGATTTTGCCTTGAGTAAATGAGGTGGAATACCTCATACCTACAGCTCCATCTGGTGGCAGATACCAGAAGCAGACTTCATTCATTCCTCCTTTTCCTTTGTGAATAAGTATTGGTTCAGACCAAGGATGCAAATTATCCATTGTTTCCTTTTCATTCTACTTCGATTCATGCTGCCCTTAAAATGGTACCTGTGGACAAATAACATTTCTTAAATTGAACAAAGAGGAGGACAAAGGAAGTCAGATAATTCATGTTATGGTCTCTGCTGCCACTGGCCAAAGACAGTGCTAGTTTACATACACATAAATAAAACTGATAAATATATAAACAACATAACATAACAATATGAAGAAGAAGAGGAAGAAGAAGAAGATTTTTATTTTATTTTTACAACCACACTTTATTCACAAAATCATGAACAGTATCAGTTATTCACGTTCCCAACCACAGATATATTATCTATTTATAAATCCACACCATCGAACCACACATTCATACACAAACAACCACACCTTAATCAATCCATAAATAAATAAATAAATAAATAGATAGATAGATCTGTCAGTTGTTCAGCACACTGGACATGACAGCATCTAACGAAGTGTCGGAACATGCAACAAAGTGTGTCATCTAAACCGGTCTGAAAATATAAATCTGTGTGTGCTTTGTACAAGGTGCCGAAACTGACACAGAACTCACTTGTAACAGTTATCTTTTCTTTACAACATGTGTGAACATTGTGTTGATGCTGCTGGAACAAGAGGAACATCCAAAAAGAGTTCTGGGCAGACGTTTAAACCTCCTGAGTTGCAAACTGGGTTCTTCCCTCTCCAGGGATGATCATTGTTGTTCCCACCATGACGGAGCGGATTAGCCAATCCTGGAAAAGCTGCTTCCAAACACAGCTCCAGATTGGTGGATCATCTCTTAGATACTGAGTCTGGAGAAAGTGAAGTTTGCCGTCATGCAGATGCCGGATACACAATGTTCACTTGTCGTGTGCCTTCCTTCTCCAGGGTGTCCCACAAGTTTCTACGGCTCCCAGTGCGCTGAGGTGTGTCGCTGTCAGAACGGGGCCGACTGTGACCACATCACCGGACAGTGTTCGTGCAGGACGGGCTTCATCGGACAGAGCTGTGAACTCAGTGAGTGTGTTCACGTTTGTCGCACACACACACAAGTGATGACACAAGATGAGGACGAAACAGCTTTCAGTTTCAGCTCCACTATGATCCCATCAACAGCTTTAACAGAATCATGTAGGAGAATAAAAGGATCTGAGGACAGGAGTTAATCTCAGCAGCAGAGACAGACAATAAGACAATATAGATTACAGCTACAGCTTTAATAGATCTGGGTGTATGCAACCATTTTTGGCCACAGTACAGGAATATAAGACAGATGCTTTATGGCAGTATTGGATTTTTAGGCATCTATTTATGAGAAATTTTAATATGGGAATTTTTCAAGACAATGAGAATTGTTTCTGTTTTATGATTTTATCCATAAACAATTTCTCTGTAGTTTCACAGATGATGAATTAGACCTAATGAATTATCATGTACAATGAAAGGAGGCAAAGTACTGTACGGTCTATTCACCCAACATAAACATTAACTCCAGTGTATTACAGACACAAATAATCACAACAGTAGCAGATAAACTCAGTGATCAACAAACAAACAAATAAAACAAAACAAACAATAAACATGCTGAAATGAATTAAATGGGTTCCCGTTAAAAGTAGAAATCAGTAATAACATTAATATTAATGAATGGCCATGACATATTCCAGTCAAGAGCTTTAAAGTTTGAGCTGCTCTCAGATCCTTGTCACGTTGATCAACAAGAAAATGAGACAGAAAGCTGAATCACCTAACAACAGGGAGCCTCAGATGTGTGTTTTAATTACGTTTATTTTATACATGGAACAAAGGCAACAATTAAAACGGCAACACTAAATCACAAATCTTGAACAAGTAGAAGAAAGAAAAATAATCATATATAATTTCTTCACCTTTTTCACACAACTTAATTCAACCAACACAGCCACTCACACTCCTGTATTAGTTACTATAGACCAAAATGATTTAAATGTCACAACACAGTAGTTCCAGTGTTGATATTGTCCTTTTGTCAATATTTGTTTCTCCTATACCTCACTTAATGTGGGTGAGACCTCTTATGTACATTTTCAACTTCAACTTCAGCTTCAGCTTTATTGTCCCCAAGGGGAAATCCATGTTGCAGAAAGATAAAAACAAAACACACAGACCATATAGAGCTCATCCACACGACACTGAAATGACAAGTATCCCAGAGGGCAAACTGGGAGCTTTTCCATACAATCGAAAATAAGTAAGTAAATAAATAGATAAGTAAGTGAAGTGTATCACGACTGTTTAGAATTTGAATTAAGTTGGGTAATGGCTTGTGTTATGAATGAGTTTTTCAGTCTGTTTGATTTGGCTTTTGGCTTCTGAATCTCCTGCCAGAGGGAAGGAGTGGATGGTCAGGACACTGAATGATGTCCTGATCCTCCTGTGATAAATTATGGACAGGTCAGGTAATGTAACCCCTTCCACTAACCGGAAGGTCGGGGTTCGATTCCAGGCTCCTCCAGTCAACATGTCGAAGCCATGTGTGTGTGAACCCACACTTGCCCCCCATTGGGTGTACAGTATGAATGTGTGTGAATGCTTAGTTCCTGCACTGTGCCTAGCGCTGTATGAATGCATGTGTGAAAGGGTGAATGTGACCATTACATTGTAAAGCGCTTTGAGTGGTCCAAGAGACTAGAAAAGCGCTATATAAGTTTTTACAATGTGTTCCAGCCTCTTTTTATCACCAAGTTTGAGACTGCCAAACCAAGAGATGATGGCAAAGGTCAGGACCGATTCAACCGTAGAGTGATAAAAAATAGTCATCAATTTGTTGCAACGGTTAAGCATTCAGAGGAAATGCAGTCGCTGCTGCGATTTTTTATACACAATGTCTGTGTTTTCATTAAAAGACAGCTTATTATCAACGACCACACCGAGGTACTTGGTTTCCGTGCTGAACATTTCATAGATAAATAGCACAGACACTTTCAATAACTGCACCTGAGAATAAATGAGTCTGGTGTATACGATGATTTACACATTTCAATATTTTCATGGCCATAAACTTAAATTCAAGACATTTCAGATTTCAGAATGATAATCTTTGTTTAGTTTAGAGTTGAATTGACCTTGTCCTGTGTGCAGAGTGTCCTGCGGGGACATTTGGCTACGGCTGTCAGCAGCTGTGTGAGTGCATGAACAACGCCACCTGCGACTATGTGACGGGAACCTGCTACTGCAGTATCGGCTTCAAAGGCATCCGCTGTGACCAGGGTGAGAGCTAATGGGTGTGAAGCTGCCTCTTCAGACCTGGATTCAGATGAATTGTATAAAATATGATGACAGGAAAACACATATCACCACAAGATGGTGAGAGTGTTTCTATAAGATGAAGGTACAAAGAGTTCTGTGAGGGTCTTGATGGATGGAAATGTCTCCAGTGTTTGTTCTTTAGTTTACAGTTTGTGTTTGTTTTTAGTAAAAAGTTGTGAGATCCTCCCTTCTTCTGTAATAATAATAGCAGACACACAACTGATGGAAACTGTAGGAACTGCTAGATGTGTAAATAAGGAACAAGTTCAACACTTAAAAAGGCAACTACCGGTATATGTTTTATTTGCGTTCTCATAAGTGGACAAAAAAACTGTTATTTTCGAAAAAATCACAAATAATGATGCACAGGTTTCACTTTATTTTCTATTCAAACAAATGATCTGACCATCAACATTTTAAGATGCAGCAAACAGACCCGCAGAAAGATTGAAAATTATATACTAAGTCCATCACTTAAAAAAATATATATATATTCAAAGCCACTGAATACAGGATTTACATATTTCATTCTGACAGCAGCTACAGGTGTTTGACTCACTGACTGTCCATGTTCCTCCTCAGCGGCTCTGATGATGGAGGAGCTGAACCCCTACACCAAGATCAGTCCAGCGCTGGCGTCGGAGAGGCAGTCGGCCGGCGCCGTGCTGGGCATCATCTTCTTGCTGTTGCTCATCATGGTCATGCTCGGCCTGGTCGTCTGGTTCCGCTACCGACAGAGAGAGAAGGGTCACCATGTGCCCAACGTCACCTACACCCCAGCCCTGCACATCAACTCCACCGACTACTCACTCTCAGGTGAGGCGTCCTCGCCTGTTGGTCGGTCCCAAAGTTTGACAAAATATTCAGTTTTCAGGTCTGAGTGATATAAAACAGAAGAGGATGAAACAAGCAGAATTTGTTGTTTCAACGACCTCAGCGATTAATCAGTTATCAGAAAGTGTCTCACCTCCTAGCCACATTGTGTGAGAACATGAACGTTCCTCCTCTTGGTTCCAGCAGGAGTTCCTCCACTTTAATCAGCAACTCCGGATCAAGTCTCTGTGTGTGTGTGCGCGCATGTGTATTACGACGTTGTGTAGATGGTAGGGTGTGAGTCTGTGCTGACGCCCTGTGGTGACAGCAGGGCTGCAGTGCACAGGCCTGCTCTCTTCTGCAGATTCCTCTCCCAGCAACAGCTCGGCCGGACGCTGCTTCTCCAACCCCAGCTACCGCACCCTGGGGCCCTGCACCTACGCCGCGCACTACGCCAAACCCGTCAAGAGGGGCTCTGCCAAGGTGGGTCCAAGAGCTTTTCCACTTGTGCTTAGGGGAAATCACACAGTGTTCTTTTTCACTGATAATTACACTTTTGTTCAGTGGCGACATGCTTCGAAATCAGGAAATGAAAGGAGGTTCATTTTCATTGTTCATACTTTTATGTCACAGCTTACAGAGAATAGAAGAAGCACGTTGTCTTTGTTTTGGAGAGTTTGTAAAGTGGTGACTGTGTCTGTTATTTCTTGGAGATTGTTCTCATCTGTGTCTTTCTTGGTGTGTTTTGCAGATGAAAGTGAAGAAGCGACACAGGAACAGTGCTCCAGAGTGGGGTGCCTACTGTAACCTCAGTGAGATGGGTCAGTCAGAGTCTCTACACCTCCTGCTTCCTTTCGTCTGCCTCCAAACTCTTACTCTTACTCTTAAACCAATTATTTTACTTATCTACTAATGTCATGTTGTACATTGTCCCTGAAGTGTAGACTAGTGTAGTGATATAAACATCTGGCAGATGATTAATATGATCAATAAACTTTAATAGACATTTTGCACATGCTGATATTTTCCACATCTATAATATAATCAACATGAACCTGTTAAATGATTTATTATTATATTATTGTAGTTTTTTTATATCTTCATAAATAAGCGTAAAGTGATTTAGATAAATTTATAAAACATGATCAATAATCTTTGATAGACATTTTACACATGCTGATATTTTCCACATCCATAATATAATCCACATGTGAACTGCAAGTAACGACTACATTTGACCAAACAAAACAATCTAATCTAGAAGTAGAAAATTAAAACAAGTTCATTGTGTTGTTGAAACAAACAAAACCATCAGTGTCTGGATCAGTGCAGACAAACCTACTGTCAACTTCAGCTTCATGATGAACCACACTAAACACTCCTGTTTACTGGATTCATTCCAGGAGTGGCCAAATCTAAGTCCAGCATGTTAGTGTTGTCTGGACTCTGTGGATCAGATCATGGTTTCATGTTTTTCTTCTGATGACTCCTATTCTGGAGGACGGAGGATGAGATCACTGTTTTCTGAAATCTTCCAGGATTTGTCATTGAATCCAAATCCACATTCAGACCCTGGCCCTGTTCTCTGGATGTTCTTGTAGGAAACTGCTATGGAAACGTCACCACTCCACTTCACCTCCCAGTAATGACATCCTGTCAGACCCTCTGGACTCAGGACCTGCTCATGTGTAGTGAATCTGTCTGGATGACTTGGATATGACTGGCCCACACTCATCTTAGTTACTTTTCTGTTGCTGTCACTCAGTAACAAACGTGTGTTTGCTGTGTTTGAATCCAAACGGATTTGTTTTGAAAACATCCAGAACTCAGCTCTGGTCTGAGGTTCTCTCTGCTGTGAAAAACGCTTAAATTTTCTTGACGATGAGATCTTTGACCTCTTCTTTGACCACTTCTTTGACCTCTTCTTCTCATTGAGAGCAGCCTGCAGTTTGTCTCTGGCCTCTGACACTGCTGCCATCACGTCCTTAAAATACGTCTTTGATTGTTGAGTAATGCTGAGTGAATCTGTTTCTTCTCCCACATGTGACAGAGAGGGGTAGTTGTTTAGGAAATGCAGGTGGTCCTCTGTGATTGACAGCTGCTCCAGACCAGAGTCTTTCCTCCTCAGCTCAGTGATCTCCTGCTGCAGCTTCTCCTCCAGCTCTTTGACTCGACTCACTTCAGTTTCCTGTTGAGATCTGATCTTCTGCTTCACCTCAGACCTTCTCTTCTCAATGAGTTGGATCAAGTGGGTGAAGGTCTTCTCACTTCTTCATCAGCAGAGAGGTTGATGGCCTTCTGTTGAAGCACCTTCACATCTTCTGTCCTGGATTCTCTGTTGGAGACTCAGCCCGAGCTCCTTCTCTTTCTCAGATGCACAGCTGAGACAGATGTTCATCCATGGAGAGAGAACAGATGCACTGCTGATCAGTGCGGCAGAAAATCTTGATTTCATTTGAGGGCAGATTTTCCAGAAGTTTTGAAGAGGCTTGAACCAGCGTTGTTTCTTTTCATAGTGAGGCTGAATGAAGGCCGTACATAAAAGGACTTGAAGGCTTTGATCTCCCAGTGCAGTAGAAGAGCTCCAGGTCCAGGAGGATCAGCTGGAGCACACCTTCTTCAGTTCCTTAACAAGGGTGTTTTTCACCAGGGTCCCGGTTAAGCTCTGTTTGCACTGAGGGCAGCTGCATGTCTTCTTCTCATCATCTTAGTAGTTTTTATACATTATAGCTTGAATAGTCATTAATTATGGAACTGTTTTTATCCAGCTATATTAACAATCATTATCATGAGCCACAGCAGTATTACCTGTCTCCAGGATTAGGGAAGACATGAAGATTAATTGATGTAGCATTGGACAATATTAGTAAGATTCAAAAGCCACTGTAATTAATCGTATTGCAGCTCGTGACAACTCAGCACGACAAACGGGACAAACGGACATTTCTATACGCCTTTAATGAATTATTAAGTAATAATAAAAGTTGAATAGTGTAATAAGTTATCTTTATGTATGCATATGCATTACTCAGCATTAATTAACACATTAGTTTATATATTAATGCTTAATAATGTACTAACTAACATTAATTAAGGAACCCTTATTGGAAAGTGTAACCAGACAACCCCTCCGCCCCCCCTTTAAAACAACCCACCCACCAAATGCCCATTAGATTTAAAGTGATATTGTTCTGAAAACTGAAGCATTTGCAAATCTTTTATGTGTAAGAACCAGACTTTCACAGGAGGGAAATGTTGAGCTGGAGGTTTTGTCTAAAATCTTTTTTAATTGTTGTTATGTTCAGTCTTGAAGCTGCTTACACTACGTCTCTGTGCAGGGGTTTACTGTATCGACCGGCGCTACAGCTACCACGTGGAGCCACGTTACAGAGGTACTGTGTGACGTGGACTCAGCTTACGTCACCTCATCAACCTCTGACTCCCCCAGCCAATCCCCTTGCTCGAAACAGTTCCCTCAGCCAATGACTGCCTCTCTCCTGCATTTGAACCTCAGCTTCATTTGTTGTTAATTTGTTTGGAGTCAGACTGAACACAATCAAACCACATGTTGTTATAATTAGATTTGAAGAAGAGTTTTTATTTTGTTTGTGCTCGGTTATCAACATGAAATCTCTCCCCAGGCTGCACCCAGAGCACGCCTGCTACACCTGTTGTGAGCTGCATGTTAAAGACCACAGATGGCTGCTGCACTATTTGCTCTTATACAACCTCCCCTGTCTTTGTTTGTATTATAAATTATTTTGTTCATTTCTAAATGACTAGTTCTGACTCCAGTCCTACAGCAAAGTGACTGAGCTGAAGTAATCTTCCTCAGGTGTGGCACTATTTTCTGTAAGAAGTCCAACCACAGCCATATATAAGTTGTGCTGCTGCACAGCCATGGTATTGGTGTAAACAGAAAAACAACAGTGGTATCTGTACGCAGCCTTGTGGTGCTCAAACAAGCTCATCTGGCTAGATCCCGCTCATTAAAACCTTTAGATACGTAATTTCTGCTCCAGTGAATGAACCCATTACTCACATTCATCAATCTGCATGGTATTAGTATGAAAGATAAAATTGATAAAAGGATTGTGAGAAAATGATTTTGGTTTTTGGAGATGTTCAGCTGTTTTATTCACCAGAGGAAGAGCTGCATCCTCTGTGCCTTTATGTGAACATGCAGGATGAAAAAAGTATTTTCCTATTGTTGAATAATTTGAACATGAAGCAACAAGAAATAACATCCAGGTGTGACTTTTCTTGACAAGAAGAACAAGAAACAACAGGACAGCTGTATGTTGTAGGTTTTGTTGTTGTGACTGGACTGGAGAGGCAAAAACAAACAACTCTCTCTGAAGCTTTTCAGACAGGTTTGACTTTAACATCCTACAAAGTTAGATAAAGATATCAAGCATCGAAACATCTGGAATGACGCACAAACATCTGGAATATTTTCATCTAATGGAAACTAAGTCTTGGGCCTGAATCTCACCACCCAGTGTAAAAACGTTAGTAAAGAACTGGAACAGCCTGATATGTGATAATTTATGACTTGGTCAGTCGGGGTGGAATGAGATGTTTTTAAAAGCCTTGGAGCTACATCTAGTGTAGGGCGGGGGGCGTCTGAGATGGACTGTGGAGAAGTCGTATTAATGTTTTGTATTGATGCAAAAACAATCACCAGGACAAAAATGATAAAGGTGGAGAAACAGGTTCCTGTGGCCCGAGGGAGATTTATATGAGGAGAAAATTGCACACGTGGATGAGATATTTTCGTGCTGCGTGAAAAACCCCCGGCCTTAGCTCCTGCACCCGAACGCACCGTTACCCTGTTGACATGAAATGTGATGTGCTATTGATTTGAAGTCGCTGATTTGTACCAGCCCGAGTTAACAGGTGTGTTTGTGTCTCTGCAGGATGAATCCGCCTCCTCTCCCACTCTGTGTTTCCCTCTGCTGCTCTGACCCATCATCGCTCCTGATACCCCCACCCTCCCCGTCTCCACCACCACCTCTCCCACCCCCCCAGGGGAATCTCTCCTGCACAATAACTGAATGCTGTGTGTGTTTTCCTGCCACTTAATATGTATTTTCTCCAACTGCAGCTTCACAGATTGTTTTTTTTTTTTTACCCAAGCTGGTTTTGAATGTTGATGTCGGCCTTGCACCTCTGTTCCTCTGGTGATGCTTGTTTGTTATTATTATTTTCATGGTATGATTTATGTGTATTCTAAATAGTCCCAACTAAATGCTATATTTCCTCTGGTTTGTTTGATCTAGAACTGCGGGGATCAGCTGTTCTGTGAAAGTAAAATGCAACCATATATTTCTGAGTGTTGTTGAGTCGTACATCTTCAGTATGAATCAATAAGCTGAGAGCCTAGAGCCACAAAGAGCAGAGCAATCCAGAAAGTATTGATGATGTATTGATTGATGGTTTCTTATATACATAAAACATCACCAGCCTTCTCCTTGTCACACAGTTGCCCATTAAGTTGGAATAATTTTGTTTTCTGACACAATCACCTTTGACCAGGTGCAATTATTATGATGATTTATCTATCAAGAATAAATCAGATACAATCATTTCATGAGAAGAGGTAAAAAAAATATATGTATTATTTTTCAACTTTATGAGCAACAGTGTGTATAGTAATGTAATTCAAAGCCACAACAGCTGGAAATTTCTCATATGACGTCTTATTGCTGAATAACCAGGTCACTATGGTAACTACATAACCCATATAATTAGGAGCCACACATGCTTTGCAGGAGTTGTCTTTGTCAACTACTGTATGGTGGTTCGTAGCTCCGTCCGTGTTTAACAAGCTGTGTGTGGTTTTCTCTGCAGACTACATGAAGGGCTCCTTGTCCAGCACCTGCTCTCTCAACAGTGAGAACCCGTACGCCACCATCAACGACCCCCCGGGCGTCTGCAAACACTCGGAGAGCAGCTATGTGGAAATGAAGTCACCAGCTCATCACGAACACATGACGCACTGCTGCTCGGCTGCCATCATCACCACCACCACCACCACCACAGCGCCCGCCAAGAACGTCTACGACATGGGTACGACTGATTTGTGTGTGTGTGTGTGTGTGTGTGTGTGTGTGTGTGTGTGTGTGTGTGTGTGTGTGTGTGTGTGTGTGTGTGTGTGTGTGTGTGTGTGTGTGTGTGTGTGTGTGTGTGTGTGTGTGAGCTCAAGTTAAAATCATCTTTGAGAATATAACTACATTTGGTATTTACATTACTTAAGTATCAAAGGCTTCTTTAGAGTAAAGCATGATGTTCAGGGTTCCCACACCTTCTTACTGTTAAAGGATAACTTTCGTTTTTTACAACCTGGACCTTATTTCTAGCATCAAATACGATCATTTACTCACCCTGACAAGTTTGGTGTCATTTGGAGTCTATCCGTATAATGCGAGAACACGGGGCACCCAATGCAGCCTCTAAATAACACATTATCCGCCGCAAAATTTGTTCATTTCGCCAATATTTTGTGATGATACACTAGTGTTATTCCCCTCTGAGCCCGTGGTGGCATGTTATCAACATCCGGCTCCTCCAGGCTGACCTACTAACCTCTGATCTGGATGATGTCATCTCCGGCCGGTGCCCGGCTCGTTCTGATAATAATCATTACGCTTCGGCATTTGGGTCCTTTTTAGCTCACATAGCCAGAGCTGTAGTGAGGATCCAGGCTGAGGAGAGGAAGCCTGTGGAAGCTGACCGCAGCTGAACATCACCCAGCTGCTCATTTTGTTCTGACGAGTCAGAAACATGCAGAAACGGACCATAGCATTAGCGATAGCAAGTTAGCCGCGCCGCGCCGCCGTCAGAGATGACATCATCCAGGTCAGCGGTTAGTAGGTCAACCTAGAGGAGCAGGATGTTGCTAACATGCCACCACGGACTCGGAGGGGAATAACACTAGTGTATCATCACAAAATATTGTCGAAATGAACGAGTTTTGCGGCGGATAATGTGTTTATTTAGAGGCTGCATTTTGTTCTCGCATTAACGGATATCGTTGGGGCCAGTCAAAACGACTCCAAATGACACCAAACTTGTCAGGGTGATTAAATGATCGTATTTGATGCTAGAAATAAGGTCCAGGTTGTAAAAAACGAAAGTTATCCTTTAACATCACATTCAAGGATTTCTCCAGGCACTGAATATTTCTAAGTGTACACATTTTATTTAGGAAATGTAGTTGAGTAAAAGACAGAGTTGCCAGAAATATAAATAACAAAGAAAAACTAATTTGTGAAAATGCTCCTGCATCCTTCAATTTCAGTAAATGAGATTTCATTACTTTGAAACATTATACACCACACTGTTTCTAATGAGTGATTAAAAGAGTACTACACTATTATATAGTGAGTATAATGAAATGCAGATTAACTACTTATTAATCCACAGTCATACAATGTTGCCTGAAGGTAACGTCCACAAATAATGTTTACTTGGTCTACCTGATTTGTTGTGACATTTTATGTTATAATATAACATAACGTTTGTAATTGTAACACAGTAAAAACAGACATAAATTAAGACACTAGTGTGATATCTGAGTACATTTTTGCTGCTTGTTTTTTGGTAAAACCCCCTAAAACATGTCACCACATCACTGAGCAGCTGAGGGGTGGTAAGGAGGTTTTATCAGGTCGTTAACTGGAATTTTAATTTTTATAGCCATGAGTCAACTGAAAGTCAGAGTCAGTTAATCTGCCACTTGCAGTAAGACCACACTGGAAAGCAATGGTGACAGTTCAACATGAGGAGAAAAGACATTTAATATTAAAACTCTAATTCAATATTACAACTGGAAGTGGATTAATTACAGTTACAATGCACTGCATTTATAACCATGCAGACTGACAGTCGCCTGCTGTGACAGCACTAAGATCATTAAGGTGCAGCTGAGGGGAAAACTCCACTAATTCTCTCATAAAACGTTAAAGTATCATAGTGATGAGTCCTCCCCCTCTCTCTCCCCCCCTCCCTCAGAGCCGACCATCAGTATTGTGCAGGGAGCCGGGGGGGTGGTGGTTCCCACCTACCCTCAGAACCCGTACGACCTGCCCAGGAACAGCCACATCCCGAGCCACTACGACCTGCTGCCTGTTCGCCCCAGCCCCTCCCACAGCCACAGCCTCACCCTGCACAGCCACAGCCCCCCACTGCCCGGAAGCCCCACCAGCTCACTACTGTAGACACCCCCCACGGTCCCACCCCCACCACAAGCAGCCAAACTGCACCAGCGTTTGGGTGCACATCATCCAGAACCAGGAACCTGTGAGTTTGGACATGACGGGAAAAGATCAGTTTGTTTTTGATTCAGCTGACAAAGGGACAGGCTTTGTCGGGACTAATGTTTATTTATTTATTTATTTATTTAATTGTGTGTGTGTTTGTGTGTGTGTACAGTGCCCAGACTGTTGCACTGCTGTTTGATATCTTATGATTGTATTATATCTAAACTGAGTTTAGACACCATCATATTTGTAAATTCTGTTTCCTCAACCAACGGTGTCATCAGAAGGAATACAGACACACAAACACCGAAACACACACACACATACATACAAGCTGATCTTTCTTCAGCCTTCAGGTACACTTGACCTCTATCTGACCAAACGAGTCCCTCATGTAATTTGTCTGGTTGGATGTTTTCATAATGAACAGTTGATGGACGTGCTGAAAACTGTAGTTCCTCTACTGACCACTAGAGTGAATCAGTCTCCATAGACTCCCATGTTACAATGTGGTAATGAGCCTGTTTCTACGACTGGTACGGTTACCTCCTTTGTGACGACAGTACAGGACGGTGAGGTTTTATATAACTTGCCCGTTTAGATTTTTTTTAAGGCTTAAAATTGTGTTTAATAGGGAGTGTGGCTGTTTTGAGTGACAGGCACAAACCAGCATGCACTGAAACCTCAGTTCAACATGAACCCGCTCTTTGTCCATGTTTGAATTATCCGGAGTTTGGGGGAGGAGTCAGGCCCTGCCAAGGTGGTGATCGAGGAGCAGCTCACTCTGAATCTAAGGTGGAGGCCACGTCCATCTTCATTTGCCATCCGTGCTGTCGACTGGACCTGCCGAGTGTTTACAGTGAAGGAAGCAAAGGAAACAAGACGGCATTTGTTACTCTGCTTCTCTGGACAGAGAAGAGGATCTAGAGAAATGCACACTTACCACAGTCTGGTCAGATTTACACAACCTGTATATTTCTGGTATTTTTACACATCGTTTCTTATTTCCTGTTTACATATTCAAAGATCCCGGCGAGGATCCATATTTTCTCTTTGGAAAGTTATCTTTTTGTATGTACTGTAAAACAAAGTGGTGTATTGGATGTACACTTGCTGTACGCTACGTGATTATTATTGTGTTTAGGGTGGTTTTCCTTTGTTGTGTCGAGCTTAAAACACATGCATGCCAAAGATTATTGAATAATAGTTAGCCAGGCATTACCCTCCTAATGTCCTTTGGTGCAGACTGATGATCGTCATCTGTCAACAAGGAAATGTGTGTTGATGTAACCGTTGCAGGAGTTACAACTCCACAGACGCACTGGGTTTTAATTCCCAAACACAACAAAGATGTTTTCAATCTCTTGGAAATGATTACTACTGTATTACTGTCTGAAATCAACTCCATTTTCCTCAAAGCAGGTGAATTTTTTATTGATCATTATTGATTCTCTTGGCAAACAGCAATAACAGGACATGTTGACAATCAGATGGAAACTGCTTTATTTTCCCATGTTTGACTCCAGACTTTTGTTCCACTCGCTTCGACTTTGTCCTCCCCTTGTGTCTTTTCTTCATTCTTGATCCACACAGTTGTTTCAGTCTTTGTGTTGTGTGCTGCTGATCTTAATGTTTAGTTTAGTTTTTTAGTTTTGTTACCAGTGCTTAACGCAATAAAGATATCATAGCTCAGGGGAGTGGTGTGCTGTTCTCTTACTCCACAGATGGATTATTATGGTAATAGTAGCTAATGATAATGAATAATATATTTCTTTACAAATGAAATATGTTACAGATAGATCCTTATTAGCGATTATTTGATAACATTGCATTTCTATGGAAGGCCTTCGTGGCTAATACATTTATACATTTCAATTCCCCTGTTTCTTTGAGACAATGGGATCATCTTCCTGAAACCTGGAGGAAACCAACCAATCATCAACCAACAACCTGTGGACAACAAAACAACAGTCTGTGTTGGCTGTTTAACGGAGGGAACATTATTTAGTGTGGCAATGTGAGAGGAACAGGAAAATATTGATCAGTGAGTTATATATCTTTTCAATCGAGACCCGACACAGGATGAAACAGCTTCATGTCTCAATATAGACGATTACACATTTGTGTGTGTGTGTGTCAGAATAAGTTAGTACTTCACATCTCTAATAGATTATATAGTTATCTCCAGAAAACAAAGCCCCCTTTCTCCAGATCCTATAGCAGAATTGCCCTGTTATCTCGGGGGAAACAGAGGAAATTAATTGTAGAAATGTATGGCCACTTGGGGCTTCTGTACATTTCAGAGATAAAACAGCTTTAAACTTGAGTGCAGGCAAGAAGAGGTTGTTGGACTGATGTAGCAATCTTTAGGGTGATCTATTGCTGACAAGTAAATCACTTGAGCTCTTGACAAGAAAAAACAAGAAAGAGACAAATGGCTTTACATTATTCACTGTTTAATATATGTAAGACATGTTTTAAAATAGACCATGTTACCGTGTATCAGTGAACCAGAATCTATGAATATGTAAATAAATTTCATTTCAGACAAACTGTTTGGGTGTGACCACGTCTCATTGACATGACTGAAGTTCTTTCCTAGACATAGATAGATAGATAGATAGATAGATAGATAGATAGATAGATAGATAGATAGATAGATAGATAGATAGATAGATAGATAGATAGATAGATAGATAGATAGATAGATAGATAGATAGATAGTTTATAGTTTTTTAGGTGTTAGACAGATGTATGTTACTGTATAGAGGTTGGATCTTGTCCAAAATGTTGCAGTTGTGTCCAGTTTCCTCTAATGAGCTGTTTATATCCATCAGCTGTTTTCTTTACTTCAAATTAATTTAAGTTATTTGATTTTTTTTACAGTACAAAGGCGATATTAACCAAAAAAACGGATTAACTGAGTTAGACATTGTTCAGATCTCACATCTGTCACTAGAGAGACTTTGTAGAGTTTAAGATTGAACAACATTAGAAGCTAATTTGACCTGAACTAATTGAAACATCTACTTATTGAATGTTAGACAATCGTTTGTGGAAACTGACCGGAGATATTTACCTCTCTGTCTTTTAAGAAACTTTTATCAAACTGAGGGGTCATAGAATATGACTTGGTTGTGTTAATATCAGAAGTAAATGCAGGCTGATGTAAAGGTTTATGACTGGTGCGCTTTATTAAGATGAACTGATAACTTAAGATATAGACACAATTGTACAATTTATCAATCTGTACAAAACATAAAACCATTCATTATGACCCCCCCTCACATTTAGCTCTCCAAATTCATTGAAATGACATCATTTCACTCTTACATGTTTACACTGGAATTACAGTCAGTTAGAATTCAATATAGTAATAAAAAAAAAAATCAATAAACACTTTTAAAAAAAACACAGAACAATGGAGGTACATGAGACAGGATCAGAAATCAGATTTTCAGAATAAATGAATCACTTTGTCCACTGATTGCCAGCTAGTGAGTCTGGAGGGGCGCGGCTGGCGGCGCCGTCTGTTCGAGAGGAAACGCCATTGGCACTGCCGTCCAGGCTCACACACACACTCCAGAGCTACTGATCTACCCTCTGCCTCTACACACACATACACACACACCGAGTTCAGGCATCGTATATGTCTGCTAACACCACACCACACCACACACTGACACGGCTACAAACCTGGGGGATTGGACAGAACACACTCTCGGGGCGGGGGTGGGGGTTTAGCTAGCGGGTCGTTAGCGAGGCAGGTGTTCATTAACAGACAACTAACAGTGACAACCTGGAGCAGGTGCGTTGTCCAGCTAGCTAAGCCTTACCCTCAGCAGAGTTCATGGACAGTAATGACAATGTCAGCTACACAAGGCGATACGACACGGAGTTGCAGTCGTACAGAAAGCCATGCATTGTGTTGAAGTCAGAGGCAGCTCGGTGTACATAGGCTTTATGTGACAGGGGCAACAGAGCCGTCCGTCTCCTGGGGAGGGGGGACAGACGGAGAAGCCAGGTTACTGGTTAAGGAGGAGGAGGCGGACATGACGGTGAGTCGTTGGCAGGTGAATGAGAGGCGTTCAGGGACAGGTACATGTGGTGAAGCAGGCACTGTGACCAGGAATTAGCGAGAAAGAGGCCGAGTCTCTCCGGTGTTTTCCGAGTCTCCTTCACCAAACTTACTCTGTCCTGTTAGAGTCCTGAGGACTTGAGGAAACACCTGGAGCGAGACTTGGCCTCTTTAACATCTACATTTTGGTTTTTGAACAGTGGCACCGTCTAAAACAAACGGTAGATCCTATGCGACAGACAAGGTCCAGATTCTCCATGTGCAGTAAAAATCTACTCCTACACAAGAAAGCATGTTCACTAGATCAGCTACTAAGGTTCAGTGCAAGGTTTCGACAGGTTTATTATGCTCATGAAGTTCAACCGAGTGACATTTCCCATTTCCTACTTTCTCAGTGCGTCCTAACTACACCTCTGTGGTTACATGCAAAGCAGCATCTGCTCGACTACGAGGAGATTTTCGATTATAATCATAATATGGAGTATCATAGGAATGTCATATGAGAATACTTTTGCTGTTTTTTTTTAACTCCTTCATTTGCTATAGAAGTGCACTAAGAAAACAAACAGCCACGTGCTAGTTTCTGCATAGTTGTAGTCAAATGTCAAAAAAAAAAAAAGGATGCATCCTGTTTTCATCCTGGTGTCGGAGCAGGATGGACGAGCGTGTCTTCAGTCAGAGCATCCTTTCCCGGCATGAGCACGACTGTCTACGCGTGACGCCACACTGACGCTGAAAGTAGGACGGCGTGAACGTCTGAATGTTACAGGAGTTGTGTTCAGCTTTAAAACGGCTCACCCTCAAGGCAATGATAGTGTTCAGATCGAGTCCAGACTGAGTCTCTCACCCGGCACGAACACGCAGCGACAGCAGAGGGCCGTCTTCTCGAAGACATGCACGAAAACACAAAAAAAACAAACGGCTTCGACCCTGCCGCCCCTACTGCTATCGCTGCGGTGATGACGACGACGGTGATGACGACATGTATGAGGCTGTGCGCTTCATGCTAGCTCACACCCGGACCCTCCCCACGGCGCAAACTGACGCTCAGCAAACGCAAAAACAAACACACAACAACAACAACAACAACAAAAAATGTATGTCTCACTAGCGTCGTATTCACAGCAATCAGATCAAATTGGCGGGACACTACCAGAGCACGCGCGTCTACACCGTGCTCCATACATCCACATGGTTTCAAAAAAACAGTACATTGCACTAAAGAGGGTAGAGGTGGGGTGGGGGTGGGGGTGGGGCAGGGTGGGGGGTGAGGCGAGGTGAGGCAGGGGGGAAAGCCTAAAATGACAGAGGAGAAGCTTGTATATAGGAATACACTTCAGAGCAACATGTGCTTTAAATTCATATATACCTATTAGTAGATATATGGTACGAGACAGATCATAAAAAAAGTGGAGAAATCAACAGGATGAGGAGAAGAAAAGAGAAGAAAACAAATCACATTCATATATTAAGACATTTTCGTGACATGTCAGCGCATCTACAGTAATGAAATCTAAAGTGATATGAAATGCTCACTGCCTGCTGTCCTGCAGAAACCTAAAGACAGAGGGGCTCTGCTTGGGGGGCCACCCCACGCGGTGACTTCTTATACTGGGATATATTTACCTAGGGTAGGAGGGGGTGGTAGGAAAAGGAGGGGGGCAGGTTAGGGGAGGGAAGAGAGGGGGGGGGGCAGGTACAAGGTAGGTGCAGAGTTGGGGTCACAGCCTGGAAGCTGTGGCTCGGCCCTCCCACACCACGCAGTACACCGAGGCAGTCTATTTTCTGAGGGGAGGGGGGCGTTGAGGAGTTGTGAGCCAGGGTAGCTGGGTAGAGAGGGAGGGAGGGAGGGGGGGGGCCTTAGGTGTGGACTGTGGAAAGAGAGGGGAGGAAGGCGGGAGGAGGGGTAGCAGCAGGTCCACGGCGGGGCTAGATGTTCTGACAGCACTGCATCTTTGGTTTGTTCTCAGTGGGCTGCACCTGGATGTTGACCACGTTGTTGCTGGGCGACATGTCGCTCTCCTGACGCTCCGACATCTGCTTCTGGGAGACGATACGGTAGATCTCTGAGGGGAGGGGGCAGAAGGACAGAGCGGTTTAGGCTTCAGAGTCTGTACATACTGCTGACTGTAGCTGTTAAACTGTCAGATTCAGTTTGAAATGATCAGCCGTCCTTTCCGCCGCAGTTGCCAGGAAACGACAGGAAGCAGATTAGAGTATGACAGAAAGGGTCGTGAACATTTTTAGCCGTGTGAATCATTAAATATATGCCACTAAACCCAGACTGCCTGACGACGTTGAGTTAAACTGACACCTTAACATATGGCCCTGGGTTTCGTTATGGTTACTGTTATTGCATATAAAAGTGAATTTTGATGGACTTGATGGTTTCAGTGGTTGCGTTTCCATCGACCTTTTCTTATGCGCATTTTCTGAAAATGCGCATAAGCTGTAAATTCGCAAAAAAGTTTATATGCTTAGAGGGGGTGGATTTGTCAGCGTATCGATTAAAGGAAATGCGAGTTTTTGTGATGGGGGCAGATTATGCGAGAACGACGCGGTGTCCCAGCTCTCGTCTGCACACCACAACACAAATGCGCTCCATAATCTTTTTTTATGACGGTTAAGACTACACAAACACATGCTGTAACATCGTTTAGCCTATGTTATGTAACTTAATCCATCGCTCCATTTATTGACTTTTCCCTGGCTTCGTTGTCAACAAACGCACATGGGCGAGAGGAACGTGACCAAAACAGCGGAAAAGCGAGCAGACTTGCACAGTTCCCTACTGTCTTTCTGTGTAGGCTAAATATCATGTTACAACATGAAAACCTGCCGCTTATATTCAAGTGTGGCCTATATATGTATTTTCTTTTAGAATTTAGCTGGTGCGGCTGCAGGTAGTCCGGATAGTACGTAAATTGTCCATGATGAATGTCAGCTGAGTGTCATGGATACATTCACGCTCTCTTATGACATAAACTCACGGCGCACTCCTCGTCTCCCAATATTCGCAAAACAAAAACGAATGGAAATGAGCATAAATTCGCTTTGCTTTTTGCGCATTTTCACAAAATCCGCTTTTAAAATTCGATACGACGTGGATAGAAACCCAGATAGTGGAAAACAAACGGAGAAGTATGTCTATACTTTTGATTTCTATATATTTGTGTTGCTTCTGTATCAATTCTGTGAGTTTATCTCAAAAAAATAAAGCTGAATTGCAATTAATCACAACAACAACTTGTGTGATTAATTAGTTACTGGCTTGAACAAGAAGACTAAGGGACAGTTTCATTCCAACAGACTAAACACCCACAGAGAAACGTGAAATGTGAATTTGCACTACAGCAACAACTATGGTATATTTGTATTTTATATATTTTTATATTATACTCTGCTTACTTTTTATTAAATATTTCTTCAGTTACTTTTATCGAGAGAGATGCACCTAAATTCCGTTGTGCTTCACTGCTCAATGACAATAAAGGGAATTCTTCTTCTTAATGTATTTCAATAGATCGACAGGCTTTCTCTATGTGAGTGCAGTCATATACCATCGTACCACCTAGCTGATTATGTGGTGACCCACATGTTGAGAATTAATTCCTACATCCAGAGGACAAACACCTACAAACTGGACCAGACAGAGACAAACATCAAAAACTAAATATTTCAGATTTAACACGTGCGAGCAGCATCAAACAATAAAACACACCACTGCGTAGCTACAGCACACTAGTGTGGATAAATCCTCCACTGACTGCAGTCCCTGATCCAAACTGTTGTGTCTTCAAAGGAAACTGGACAAACTGCTAACTGATAAAACTCTTTGTGTAATAGTGCTGATCCAGTGCAGCAGTGTTGTGACTTCCCTCTCTCTATAATCACCCCCACTAAAACCTGCAGCACTTCCTCAATAAATCTAACATCCGTTGGCCTCATAAACTGTTAGGGAGAGGTTGGCTTTACATGTGTAGGTTCGCGCACAGTACAGACCTGTCAGAATAGTCTGGAAAGCCGTCTCAACGTTGGTGGAGTCCAGAGCTGACGTCTCCAGGAAAGATAAACCGTTCTTCTCTGCAGGGCAAAATTGAGTGACAGGTTACATTTACCACACACACACACACACACATACATACTCACACATCAGATATGAAGCATTCCAGAGAGAAAGAGGAGCAGTTTGACCAGTTCAGACGTGTGACTGTGAAACGTCAAACCAAGCGGTCGCACTTCACAATCTACATGACTTTTTACCACCATCATTATCATTATCATAATTATCATAATCATCCACCTTTCCACTGTACGGAGCTCTAACTGCTATTTTGAATATTATATAAAAACCTATAATGAAATGTTATTTTGTGATTGCATATTCTGACCTGTTAGATTTTGTTGCATATTTTCTGTCTCAAGCCGTCCGAACGCCCACCATGATTAGGGCATTCTTAGAAAAATGAATAATTCCCTTCAAGGAGGGTTAAATGAAGGTTACAAATAATAGCATAACAGTTTTACCAGCGAAAGCGCGCGCCTCGTCAGTTGGAACAGCTCGGAGGTGACGCAGGTCGCTCTTGTTGCCCACCAGCATGATAACGATGTTGCTGTCAGCGTGGTCTCTCAGCTCCTTCAGCCAGCGCTCCACGTTCTCGTAGGTTAGATGCTTGGCGATGTCGTAGACCAGGAGAGCCCCCACGGCCCCACGGTAGTACCTGCAGGAAACAAACCGCCCTCAATTATAATCAGGGCCCATTGATAAGAATATTATAGGTGATTTAGTGAGTCACATCCGCAGTTTGAGTTGTAGCAGGAGATCAGTTGGTGTGTTTCCGCTGACTGGAGACTTTCATTTGAAACACAGGAAGACTTCTTACAGAGTCTTGTGTGTGTCTGTCTACATCTCTATCAGAGGTCACTAATATATAATTACATCTAAGTGATTAAGGAACTAATATAAACTCTCCAAAACACCAAATTACTCTAAATCACCGCAACAATGTTTTATGTCGATCACAGACCAAATGACTCAGCGTGAGGACGCCAATGGATCAGTGAACTCTTTCTGTGAATTATCAAGTAGAAATGTAAAATATTCCTTCACTTGAACAAGCAAACAGATGGACAACTGAAAAACTGCTTAGTATGTAGTGTGGCAATATTGTATATATTCATGGACGCAAAGTATCAATCTGTACTATACAAATTAATGCAAATATGAATTAAGTAGGCTACTTGAGTAGTTGTCCTGACTGTGTTGGTCAGTCTGTCTACTTGACAGACACTTCACATTTAGCAAGGATAAGCATGGTTTAAGTTGAGCTGAACAGACTAAGAAGTTAATCTTATTAGATAACATACGAGACTAACTGAGTTGCCCTTTCACGACATAATAAATCACAATGTATCACAATAAGTTCCTGCAACACTCAGGATACCTAAAATGTTTAAAATGGCATTAATATTGTACTTCAATTTATTACTGTGATAATCATGTGTTGTGGGGCCTCCGGTGAGTCCCACCTCTAATATTCAGTGTTCAGTTTTTTGAGTTTGAGGTTACAGTGACCAATGAAATATGTTCCAGACGTACCTGAGTTAGCAGACGCTCACAAGAAGCAAAGCTGTTACCTCATAGTTTCTGGTTTCTAACTGTTTCACTCTCACAGCTTGTACATCAGTACATCTGCTCATGTGCTTCATTACAATTCTGGGCTCAGATGTAAAAAAAAAAAAAAAAGAAAGAAAGAAAGAAAAAAAAGGGGGTTGTCTGGGACTGTGAAGGGTGCAGACGTGTCATTTCTAATGTGACACACGTGTACTCTGCTGCTCTTCTATACTCACGCTGATGTGATGGCTCGGTAGCGCTCCTGACCAGCTGTGTCCCAGATCTGGGCCTTCACCGTCTTGCCGTCCACCTGGATGCTGCGTGTGGCGAACTCAACTCCAATGGTGCTCTTGCTCTCCAGGTTGAACTCATTGCGGGTGAAACGTGACAGCAGGTTACTCTTTCCCACGCCTGAGTCTCCGATGAGGACGACTGAAACGCACAGTGGAGGAAACAAATTTAAATACAAACCCAAAAAAGCATGTGATGTCAACCCCCTGTGTTAATTATGATGACTTTTGTTTTCATACTGATACATGTGTGTTATAACATCTTATTTATTACATTATAAATTCACAGGTTCTGAAACCGTGGGTAACTATCATTAGGCTATTGTTGTTGTTGTTGTTGTTATTATTATTATCATTAGGCTAGTAATTATGAACGCAGGTGCACCATTTACAAATGAGAAGATTTATTAATTCACTGATTCATCACGTTCATCAATTAATCGAGTAATCGACACCTTTAGACACAGATTCACCTGTTTCCATATTAATTTATTGATATTTTATGTGTTGTTCTGTTGACAATAATCGTGTGGAGGTCGCACAGTGGAAGTCTGTGGTGGTGGCTGAATAGTCAACCACTCTGGGTCATAAATCAGACAAAACATGTGACACATTTCAACAAATTAAATATGCAGCTAGCGTTTTTAGGCTGATTCATCAGAAGGCTTTTACTACCTAGGCGATGATGAATAAATAACACGCAATCGCCCATTTTTAACGTTTCTATTTATACATGTTGTTGTTTACTTTGCTCTCTGACCTCATTGTTTGCCTAACCGAACAGTTCACTTTATTATCAAGGAAAAACAAGCGACCACCCCAACCCACTACTTTTAGCTGGTTAGCAGCAGGAGCCGTAGTGAACCGATCAAAAGTCTCGTGTGTGTCCGTGTGTGTGTGTGTGTGTGCATTGTTGTCGTTAACTCGCTCCGTCTGTCCGGCTGCACCTCCACAGATAACGTGATAACGGGAAACGTCGTTAGGTGTGTCCGACGTTGGGCTGCTCCGCGCCCACCGACAGCTGCTAACGGCGGCTAGCTGCTAGCTGCTAACGGTCCGGGCGCCCTGTCGTTAACGCTAATAACGGTTAGGAACGATTAACGTAACGAATCCGCGAGCGATTCCGCGCGGACAGTTTAGAGGAGGTCGGTCCCGTGTCGTGGGAGTGGACCGCAGCAGCTGACACTTCACGGACGGCTCGGTGGAGACGGACCAGAGCACAAAGGTTGACGGCGGCTGAGTGAGTTAGCCTGGCAGCCAGTCAGCTGGCCTGGTTAGCAAACCGAGTTAACGGAGGAGCTGAGGCTCGATAAGAAGAAGAAGCCCGGGTTTACCTTTGAACAAATAGTCATACTCGTCATCTCTGGTGCCCATCGTCTTATTGAGAACTGAGATAGTCCGAGATTGGATTAGGTTTAGGGGATAGAAGGCGATCTGCTGTGTTTTACTCTTCCAACGGGAATCTGTTTGGGAGCCGTACTTCCGTGATTTCTTCTTCTTCTTCTCCTTTTCCCTGGCAGGCGTTAGGGTGGCACACGAAGAAGACGCTGACACCCAGTGGCCAAAAGAAGGAACTTACAACACATGTTTACTCTGCAGGGCCCGAGGGTCAGAGTCTGTGTTGGATAATATGTGTCAGGAAAAAAATCTTTCAAACAACTACATTAAGACACAAAACAACCACAAAGGCACAAAATAAGGCACCAACTAACCACAAAGAATCATATAACAACCTCAATAGAGGCTCAACAAACACAAAGAGAAGAATATAACACGAAGAGATGCAAAACAAACACAAAATCACCCCAGAGACACAACATAGCCACAGGGGACTTTTGTCAGACTTCACAGAGTTTCCTCTGGAGACATACACCTGGAAGTTCTTCCTGATGAAGAAGATCAGTGTAGCTGTAGCAGCTACTTGTTGGTGGGTGAATAACATGCAGCAGGAACTAATTTCATCCTTGCTCTTAGATTCTCTTTTCAAAACACCTGTGACCTTTATAACTGTAACAGCTGTCACAGTGCATCTGTGTTTACACCATTTTTAATTTCAAAATGTATAATTACTCCTTTCCCAGTCAAACATCCTGGTTTTGAATGTCACACTTTACTTTTCTGTTCTTTATTCTCCTTGTCTACAGCACTTAGGCCTGTTTGATAGCGACCGTTTTCTTGCTCCTACAGTAGAAAGATTCATATTTCACACATTATGACAGAGCTGTTTCTTTTGACAGAGTTATTGGAATAAAAACAGCAGAGTAACTGACTTCTTGGAAATACAGTACATGTTTTCTCCTTGCTGTCCATTGGATTGACAGAAGAAATATTATTTCTTAAATCCACAAATACATAAATAAAAAATGTTTTTAAAAAAAGGTAAAGAAGCTTGAAAAAGTTTCATGAAAAAATGCACAAATAACTACAGATTGTTTCATCTTTAATGTCACCGCTGCCAGAAACAACATGCCACCACCACCAATACTACTATGTTATAAAACAATAGATATGATAATATCTTGTTTGCTAAAATCTAGAGATATACAAAACATGTCAGGAATATGACCAGAATATTGAATAATGACCAGTGATATCCACTGGTGAATTTAAAAAGTGAAATGACGTAGGCCTAGTGTTTATCAGTTAGATGAATTCTGTACTTTCATTCATAAAACACTATGATTATACTTTGATACATTTGTGACGCTCATTATATTTCCACATATCAAACAGTAGACTCTGCATTTGAACACAGAATCATCCACGAGTCAATTTTGTTCCGTTTATTTCTTCATGTAATCAGGGAGGAATTTTTTCCATTTCATATTCTGTAAACAAAAAAACAAGAGAGGTCGTTATTAAATATTTTGTGCTTTGAGCATCAACAACTCTTGATCATTGTGTCTGGCTTACGTTTTTTCCCCAGGTGGATTTAGACTTTTTGGTCTTCATGTCATCCAGTGACTCATACATGTTGCCTTGGGCGGCGGCGGCGGCTGCAGCGGCCTCCCCAGGGATCTGCTCATAGGTGTCATCAGGAAGACCAGCAGGTGTTGGCGTCTGTGGGACCTCGGCATATGTACCGTCTCCCTGCTGAGCTGAAATCCCCCCAGGCTTAGCAGATTCCTGGTACAAGGGGTTGGACCTCAGCAGCCCCCGATCCTCACTCTGCTGGTCCGACCTGGAGGCGCTCGCCCTCTGAGCCCTGGGATCATGGAGGGAGTAGGTATGGCAGGTGACTTTCTTCAGTTGAGTGGGTGAATGGGACGCTGATGTTGTGAGGGGGGGGCTAGGGATGTTGTTGGAGTACTCATCCTCAAGCTGGTTGTCCAGTTGTGGTAGAGATCTGCTCCTGCTCTCCACGTGTGTCAGCTCAGAATATGTAGCACTGGGTGGACAAAGGTCCCCAGGAAAGCTCGTGTCGACGCTGTTAAATGAGTCTCTGTCTGTCATCAACACCGGGGTCGTGTTTCCTCGCAGTCTCTCCGGTTTGTCGGTCAGTGTGTCTGCTGGATGGGAAGTTGTGTCGGGCAAAGATCCACTCAGAGTAAAGCCCAGAGGAATGGATCTCTTTGGTACCGGAGGTACACCCTGGAAAACACGACAGCAAAGCCATGAGAGCACAGATGACAGAACTATCTATACAGGTCCATTAGTGAAGCACCGAGTGTCACTTGCAGCTTAGCACAAAACAGACACATGTTTAGCTCTTTTTTTGTTGTTGAGAAAAATCAACAAAACATCATTATGAATGGTTTGTATACACTGACTGATGTTATACAAGATTATACTGTGGAACTCAACACACTGCAGCTTAAGAAAACACATGCAACAACACATGAATGTTTATGGAGACACAAAAAAGTGAAGGACCTTGCTGAGGTCCTTTTGTTCAATGCTTCTCTTTATAAGTTGTGAAGACAGCTACTTGTTGGTGGGGTTTGAAATTGTAACTACGTCAGTATTACATGATTCCGATATGTTTGCTCATATATAGCCTACTGTTATTTTAGTATTAGTCTTTAGCCGGGCCGTCACTTGTGGGGTCCCTAAAACACCTCTGTTGTGTTGTGAGTTTGCTAAAAAAAAATTCCATCTCCATTACTTGCACGTGCACTCATATACTCTGACTTTTGACGTTGAGTTCTGCAGCAGCAAGTGAAAACACTGTGAATATTTAACCATAATGCTGAATAATTATTAACAAAATTTGCCGCAGTAAGCAAAATCTCCATAAAGTCTCCATAACTGACAGTTATATGACTTTTCAAACAGGAGTTCAGTCAGACTAGAAACCAGGTGTCATTAAAAGACAGACATGACTCAGTGTTAAATGTCAGTATTGATCTGTTCTAATTTGTGCATATAGATATAACTGTATATAGTTAGATGGAAAAGTAGAAAGGTAGGCTACACAGGGAATGAAAGTTTTGTTTTGATAATTGGAGAAGGGATTAAATAAGTGAATACTTCTGTTACTGTTTCTGTTACTACTACATGTTTTTCTTTTGTTTTCACTTTGTTTGGGTTATTTGTTGAAATTTTTTTTTTTTTTTGCTATCACATGCTTGAAATACATTTTCATTTGATCATTCATTCATTAATTCATTCTTCTAGGAAAAAGTACTATCACCTTTTTATGAGGAAGCAACAACTGAACATTGATGTAAAGAGTTGATGAACACATTTAGAGGAACAGCACAATTATCTAACAAGGTTGTGTTTTGTTGAAAATAATCATTGTTCAGTTCCTGTTTACCTGTGAGAGGGGCATTGCATCTACAGATACTGTTCCTGTCAGCTTTCTGTTTTTGGATTTGTGTGGCAGCGTGGGAGGCAGCGCTGTGGTCGTGTCACTTTGCTGCTGAATCTTTTGGGTCTTGCCATGGTTGTTGTGGTTGGCTGTCGTCTTCTGGTCCCACAGATTACGCAGAGCTTGGACACTCACCCCGGACTTCACCGTGCTGTTGTAATTCACCACGTCATACACCTCACTTGGGTTTTCCTGAAAACAATAAGCCTTATTATAGTGATCATTACCCTCTGTGGCTCTTTACAGGCCCATCATGGCTCCAACCAGGAAAACAGGTTGGACATGTAAATAAAGGTTTTCAGTGCAGGCACCAGTCAAATGAAACAAGCCGTGTATTCACTTTTACTTCATCAATCCATCTTGTAGACGTGAACTTTTGACAGTGTGATTAAAAATTTGACCTTTTGGTAACTACAAAAACAAATGAAGGGATCAGCAAAGTGGGTCTGATTAATTCTTTTAGGACTGTGGGTCAACATCACCATAGAGTCCTGTTGCTATCATCACTAAGGACCATCACATTTAAACCTGTAACTTTGTGCTGCAACCCTCCCAGATCCAGGTCCAGGGATCTGAGAGGTCTGATGGCTAATGCGAGCTGCAGCCTCTATATGAAGAGACTGTGAATACTGTTTGAAAGTCCCACAGTTTGGGTAAAATGACCACAAAAAGACACAAGACTAATACGAAGACACACAGAGTGAGGCAGACTCAACATTACTACAAATACAACACAATGAATGCCCACAAAGATGCACAACAAATGACATAATAAACTAATAGCAGAAAACTTAAATGACCTTCCTGCCTGTGGCTACATGTATACAGGGATGTGTGTATGAGTAAAATGATGACATCCCATATTGAACTTGAATATAATCGCAATTTGATTTGTTCTGTTCTGTTTTTTTGTTGTTGTTGTTTTTGCATATCTACTACATTTCCCCAGATGGATCAATAGAAATGACACATGAGTTAAACAAACTGTAGTTGACAGGGCTCTGCTCACCTCAGAGCTGTTGGAAGTCAGGTATTCTCCAAAGGGTTGGATGGGGCTGACCTTGTAGTGCTCAATCAGTTCAGTGAGACTGTGGTAAGTCTGACAGTCTCCTGATATGGCAAACTGCCCATCTTGGTTCTGGGTGATGACAAAGTGGCGGCACCTGTCTTGGCCCCTTGAGAAGAAAGGTCACGGTGCAGGAAGATAGATCAAAAAGGTGCTGAAGAGACAGCTGCATGGACAGTGTTGATCAGACTGAGATGGCCTCACCTGTAGGACAGGATGTAACCGATGGCTTTATCACTAAGTCGAATGAGAAAACAGCCCAGGGCTTTATCATGCAGATGATCTTCCGCATCCCTGACGCACAGAGAGAGAGAGGGGGGCGGGTGACAAATTTCACAGACTTAGAGGCAGATTAGATTTAGAAATAACACCACTATCTCCTGAAACCTCCGTCCACTTCCTATCTGTCCTGTGTTCACCACATAGACAAACACACATCCACTGACACTATGTCAATTCCTATTACATCCTGAGCCACTGATCCCGTCAGATACATTGATTTTACTGCGGGCAAACACATTCAAATCCAGTACCTAGATGAAAAAATGCATTCATAAGAGATAAAACACGCCTTAACTCAATTCAATGCACTTAGGAATTCTGCTGATACAGCCTTGCTCACTACAGCACATTGTGGACAATGTTGGCAAACTTTCAGTGGTATTGATATTGTTGTGTGAGGCAGTCGATTGACATCTACGTATATCTGCTGCAGTTTAGTTTGACACAAACTCTGATGTAATTGTTTTAGTTTCAGTTCAACGTGCAGTTATCTTATGGTAAGTGTCATCTGTGGCCACATTACATACAGTGTCTTAAAAATGAGAAATTAGTCTTATTATTATGCAAATTTCCCTCATTAAATTTCATAGTTTATATTTGAACTACTTACTAAGCAGGACTGAAACTTTTTTCTTTTTAAAAAAAATTCTGAGGCGAGCCCTACATTCATCCTTTCACAAAATGTAAAGTTGTCTTTTAGTTATTTGTATTTTTTCTGTTTGTTCAGTAAGCTAATTGGAGGTCCAGCTCTTAACTAATAACCTGGAGAATGGTCTTTTTCAAAATACTTGTTATAAATATTTGTTTGTTTAAACTAGTTTTATTCAGAGTCTTGCCCTGTTGGTATTGAGGTCAATTTGTGTTTCTTTGTCAGTTGTACAGAGATTTGTTGTACAAAAACTGAGACTGAGAGCTTTCACAATGATCCTAGATGAACCTTTGATTGTCTGACAGTGATAGGATAGGTAGGGGATCGCAAGATTTCTAGAAAAATCGTGGCAACTAAGACATCCATGCACCTATTGTCTGTAGTGCTTATCTGTGCATGGATCACTGATCTGTCACACAATGATGGACAGGTCAGGGTTGTGGGTATCAGGGGCGTTGCCAGCCATTTAGCTCTACTGGGGCACAACCCAGTCTGAACTGACTTTGCTTATTCTTTAAGCGTTACAGTGTTCTGCCTATAAAACATTTATACTGGGACACATTTATACTGGGGGTTGTCCCTTATTTCCCTCTTGAGATTAAAGACAAAAATATTGTGATGAGCTGTGCAGGTGTGAAAACTGTCTCCACAGCAAAGACTATAATCTTCTGAAGCACCAAGCCAAACGATATGCTCCTACAGTATGCGGCTAGTCCTTAAAACCTTTTTTAGGCCTATCAAGGCAACAATCAGAAGTTTCAGAACATAGCCTATATATTGTGTTTTATTGTTGATAGAACTAGATATAACTCTGACAGTTGTCTTGTCCCACACTGAGCCACATGGGCACCACAATAACAGCATGTTAGTACATAGATAGAAGAACTGAGGGAAAAAAAGTAATGCAAAGGTTACTTTTCTGACTAATTACTTATATGAAGCTGTAATTTGTAAAATAGGTTAAAAAAAAACTCAAAAGAAGTAAGTACTGTTACTAATTACTACTTTTCAGCAACTGACTTACAATTATAATATGATGTTAACCACATCAATAGGACACCACGGAGCTCCATTCATATGAAGCCAAAGTAAATACTACAATCAGACCTCCATCTCCATCTCTTGTCTGTGTTGCTTACTTTCTGGTAGCGAAGCCTTGAAACCAGTCGGGGAAGCTTCCGTTGTTCAGGATGACCCCTGCCTGCGTCTCCGTGAACCACCTGAGCACCAGCTCCTTCAGGCCTCCCTCTCCTGCCTCCAACTGCAGGTCAACACCCAACTTCTTCTCCATCCTCACCCTCTCGTCAGGAGCAGACAGAACAGTGTTGGTACCGTGGCAACATATGCATCCTAAGCCAGGCGGATGTCATTTAACTCTCAAAAGGAAGACGAGGCACCTCATTTGACTATTTCTGCTGGGCGTCTCTCTCTCATCTGAATAGTGGTATTGTTTCAGTTTATCTACCGGTGGCTCTTAGACCTGCCACCAGGCAGTCAGCCTCATTTTACTATCTGTGGTTCCTTGTACCAGATTGAACTTCAATAGTTTGGTCGAATTATGTTTAATGTTAATGTTAATGTTTTCATTTAGTCTCCTTTTATTCCAGTACAGGTGCAGTATCAGTAATGTGAAAACTTTGTGATGTGAAACTGACACCCACTGTATTGTGTGGAGACTGTATTTATATTGTGGAGACAAACATGATAAGGCCACCTCACCATACAGCCCATCCCAACAAGGTAAACCATAGTCAAATGCAAGGTTAATAAGTCAGACGACTGGAACCAGATTATTATTTTAAAGTCCTAATGCAGAAGGATTGTTTTTATTAGGGGCCAGGCACCAGACTGCTTCGGTTCTGCTTTATGTGTACTGTGTATTTTATATGCTGTGCTTCAGTGTTCTTCTCTGTCCATATTTAACATGTTTAATACCTGACACTGTAACATCTGTCCAGGTAGCCTGGCTAACAGATGAAAAATAGTCTTCCTGGCAAACTCCTGACACACTTACTGAAATGTTTATTGATGTGCATGGTCCCTGTCAAATAAATAATTAAATATAGGCTGCTGTAAATATATAATTACCTGCCTGTTTGAATTTTCAATTCAGTGTCAAATTAAATCATTTAAAACTGAACATTAGAAAATATAAAATGTTTTTACATGTAGCCTAACACAAACTTTCCCCCCTTTAATTTGTAGTTGCTCTTTAAACATTTCAAGTTTCTATATCATGTTATTTTCTGAATGGACTTCTGCATGAAGTTGTCCCCGTGCAAGAGAGCGGCATCGGGATACTGCTAGTCCCTCGTGGTCCGGACAGGACACACAACACAGAGACGGTGGGACGGTGGGCGGACATAGTGTCACACAGGCGTCGTAGCGAGTAGCCTATTTATAACAAGGTAAGACGTCCATTCACTAACGTTATTGTGCGTTTTCTATGCCTGGTGACATTTTACTTACCGTGTAGGCTACGGCTTTTGTTTACAGTGACGCAGCAGCTTTGCATGTCTCAGTGATGCTGTCTGAAAGATTTTGTAAACATTTCATGACGATGATGAAATAGCCTAACTGTGGTTCCTTATTATAGAGAGTGGGGTATTAATCTATTTGCAAACAGCAGCGAGGCTGCAGCCAATGCCATGGACCCGTTCAAACAGCTGAGAGTGAAGGACTTCTATGAGATCGGTGAAGAGCTGGGAAGGTACATGCTGTTTCGAGTTTCTTCTTATTGGTAGCCTACTGTTGAAGATTTAATTTGAATACTGCTCATTCTTCTGATCATGTATCGATGCAATATAAAATTGACATAGGTGGCCACACAGCAACTGTTAAACTAATCACAAAAATATGAACAAGACTTAATTCATCAAGCATAGAGATAAACAAAAGAAAAACTACTAATGAAGAAACTTGTCACGTGAAATTGATGAGAGTCTCTTTGTTGAAGTAAATACATAAGTGAGAACTACTTGTAAAGGTATGTGATGTGAAAGTAGGCTATAGGAACACTTTGGGACACTGGTGTGCCAGACATAGCCTACAGGGGAACACACAATTGATCTGTAGAAGGTGTTATAGCCTACTGTTATTGAGATTGCATCTCTGTAGTGCTAATTAAGATGTAGGTCACTGCACCAATGACATCGAATCATTAGGGTTTCCATGGATTGCACAGGAATATAGGAAACACACAGAAAAATGAACTGGTGTGTGTTTTACTTTTATTGCCATGCGTTGCCAGGTGGGGACAACTGTTCCTGAGCCTGCATGTCAAGCTGCTTTTTAAAGGAGTCTGCTATGTTTAGCTGTGGCCGAGTCTGCTCTCAGATTGGCTGCAGAGGAGGAAGTGTAGTGTTAGTTTACAAACCACAAATAAATCGAAGCAGCTGTACACTAATGTAGGCTAACCATTGGATTTTGAATACTGAAACATTGCAAAGGTTGTTTTTTTTGTTTTTTTAAAACTTGTATTGTGAGTGAGTCTGAGAGTGTCCAGCTGAAATATTTGCTGCAGAAGTTTGCAGCACTATAAATAGACAGAGGTGGTGGTGAAACTTTAATCACAAGCCCTCCACAGCTCAGCAGCCTGAGATATACTGGTAGTGAACAGACCAGGCTTTTTCTAAAGTTTGACCATTAATGAAAGTGTCACCATTAGACCACTCTGTGTTATTGTGCACCTTTACTGTTTTCTGCATGAAATTTCAAGTTGTTTGTTGATGTGTGTGAAGTTGACATGTTTCAATTTGTTGTCAGCCTTAGAGGAAGATTTGCTCAAAGAAAATTAATTACGATTTGATCAAATTCAAGATTCCTTTGTCTCCAGGCAGGTACTTTTATCCAAAGACCCGTTTTACTATCTTCTGTGGTGTATTTTAGTAAATAAGAGTTGCTAAATTGTATGGATGTATTAATTGCTCCTCAATAGGGCGCCAAGACACCTGAGATGTTGAATCTACCCAAACAATAAGTGGCCGCAAGGCAAAACACCATGCATACCATTCAAAATTAGGAAGGTTAACACCACCTGCTGATTTAAATCTCTGCAAAGTGGAGGCCTTGATTTTAGGTTTTTTCTTATTCCACAAATAAATGCTAGTGAAGGATTTTAACTTCCTCCAGAAGCTGGTTGGTGGGTCAAGGGGTAACATTGCAGTGATAAAATTAATACGAGGTAATATGTTCATCTTTAATGAAGAAGAGAATCTCTGCACACTTAGATCTATGCAGTTTCACTTTATGTGTGATGTGTGATATGTTCATGTTTAAAATAGAGAGTCTCGACTGAAAGGAGGTAGGGATGCCTAATTCCTAATGACCACAGGCCTCTTTGGCATTTCTTGTGACAGACATCTTTGCAATTGGACAATATTAGATTGTGATTCTGTCTCCAAATGACACAACCAGAAATAATCTTTACCACAGCTATATGTGAATTAGAAGTTCAGAAACAACATCTATATCACTTCTCTGCCATTTTTCTTCTGTACTTCAGTGGGCAGTTTGCCATTGTGAAACAATGCAGAGAGAAGAGCACAGGTCGGCAGTTCGCCGCCAAGTTCATCAAGAAGCGTCAGAGCATTGCCAGCTCTCGAGGCGTTCGGCGGGAGGAGATAGAGCGGGAGGTCTTCATCCTACGTCAAATCCAGCATCCCAACATCGTCACGCTGCATGACGTCTACGAGAACCGCACCGATGTTGTGCTGATTCTGGAGCTGTGAGTTGCTATAGAGCAGTGATCATCAACTGGCGGCCCGCGGGCCGAATCCGGCCCGCCGAGCCTTCCAATCCGGCCCGCGACTGAGTTCTTAGTTGACAAGTATTGTATTTATCGGGCTCTGTGCGCCTGTAAGTCAATGTGCTGGGAAATGGAGACACGCTCAAAGTGTTTGTGTGTGCCTATGAGCCCCTGCGCTGGGATTAGGAAACACCGCATACCCAAAGCACCATGCATGAACTGCTGGACTGCAGGGTTTTCCCTGCCTGTCTGCAGAGGCCAGCTGGGTGATTTTGGCCGCCGCGGCCGCCTCGGTTAAACGCCGTGGTTGGTTGTGCATGCGTTCAGATGTAGAGTCTTTCGCGCACTTAAACCCATTCAGTGTAGATGCGCGCTATGCACGCTCTCAAAACAGAAGCAATTTGGTAGCGACGCGTGTTTGATGCCACTCAGTTGTTGTTTTTTTCGTACGGACCTCCTCCCAGTTCACCATCCCTGTGTCTCTCCTACTGTTTCCCACTGAGCTCTGTCGTGGGTGGAAAAATGTCGCCTCCAAGATGTAAAATGTGCATTATAGAAGAGAAACAAGCATTTCAGGACTACTGACTTGTATCAATCACAACCGATTGTCAGCCTCCTTTCATATGTAGGCTGAAAATCACAGGCCAGGTCAGCAGTGTAAAGCTCCAGCATGGGAGTATCTGAAAGTCAGCTGTCAAGATTTTTCATTTTATATCATACAAAACACCAAAGATATGTAAATGAAAACTATGAGCTTACAGGTAAAATAAAATATTAGCAACTAAATGATTTGGCAAAAAGGTGACTTTAATTTCAATCTTGGCCTATTTGAATGTCGGCCCCCAAGGTGTCTGTTGAGAAAGATTCTGGCCCTTCGACAAATATAGTTGATGACCCCTGCTATAGAGGGTCAGCTCTCTGTAAAACACAGATGAGACTCGATCACTTTGACTGTTTTCTACAGTGGCCCTGAAGCTCAGAGCACCGCAAAACACATGCAAAGACACAAATGTCCTGTAAACTGAAAACAAGAAGTGTTTCTGGTGCCACAAAAAATGACTGACCCTTCTGAGGCACTTCTGTTCAGTGCTTCTTGAAGGTGTAAAGACAGCTTCCTGTTAGTTTTAAATGAAATGAGTTTATTTTGTTTATTATAACATAAATATCATATGATTTTGGTATCAAGTACTGTTAGTTTAGCCTCAATCTTTAGCTGGGTCCGTCACTTTGTCAAATTATGACAGATATTGGTGTATTTACATGTGTTTTCTGGCACTGCAGTGGGTTGAGCGCCATAGTATGTTGTTTGACATTTGAACAAAGCTAAAAAAACAAACAAACAAACAAAAAAAACACCTCTAACGCAACTGGACATGAAGTCTAAAATTGTAAATGCATCAGAAAAAGGAGATAAAATATATATGTAACGGAGGTCCGCGGTTATAGCCACAGTCATGAGGTACCAGTGAGGAGAAATGACGATGTGTGGCGGTTAGCAGTATACTGAAGTTAAACTCACTCACCCATAAAAGACGTGCAAATCCACCTGCCAAGCGGTCATTGACCTCTTGGCAAAACAGTTTCCATTGTCGCCTGCAGTGTGGGAGACCCGGGTTGGAAACTCACACAGAGCAGGCCAGACAACATCAGTCACATACATACAGGAAAATTTAGCTACCCATGAAGAATATTGAAGCATACGAATAAATGTGAATACAGCAGATGAGTTAAAGATAAATAGATAAATAGATAGCAGTAATACGGTAATCTGAAACACTTGTACAGTTAAGGTGAGTGCTGCAGGTGTATACATGTGATAGCAAATGAATAAATGTGTGCAGCTGACTGAGCAGATTAAAAAAATATCTAAGTGTAAGTGTAAAGTGGCAGTAATGGAGGTAGATGATCAGTGTTTGTGTTGCAGGGTCTCCGGGGGGGAACTGTTTGACTTCCTGGCGCAGAAGGAGTCTCTGAGTGAGGAGGAGGCCACTCAGTTCATCAAACAGATCTTGGAGGGGGTCAACTACCTCCATGCCAGGAAAATTGCCCACTTTGACCTTAAGGTTTGTCCTGTCGAGACATGCAACGGTCGGGTTGAATGTTCTCACATGTCTGAGTCATGAAAGTCACGGGGTCAGTGTGAAAATCAGAGTGACCCTCAGTTGACCCGTGACATTTAATGATTGTGACAAAAGCTGGTTTACTGCTCATAGTTTATGGTGCAGGATGATTCAGCAGTTTATTATAACAACAAGATACTGTCCAACTGTGTCTATGACAGAAATAAACAACAACATACAGACAAAAGTTGATCAATAATCAAAAAATTCCGCAGATTATTAGAAATGAAAAAAAACTGTGGCTGTGTTTCTCTATGTATGTTAGTCTGTCCACTTCATTTTCTAAAATGTTATTGTTGTAAATACATTTTTCTTATCTTACCAGCTAATTGAGAAAAAAATAATATAAAATACATAACCACAACCAACACATCACATAAATAAGATATGAATTGAATATAGATATAGAGGAAAATGTACATAACATTTGAAAGACACCGATTATGTTTAGTTTGTTCTTTTTTTGGCTTCATTTTCCATGTTATTTGGTAATTTACAGTATAGAGTAAGTTCCTTCATAAGAATTGTTAATAGGGACTCTGTCTTGATAAGTATACATTAATGTGTAAAGAATTAAAATAAAAATTGTATTTGATAGCTATTCAGTTTTGTGATTTACAGTTGTCTTCTCTTCCTCAAGGGAGATGAGATCTGTGCCACTAGGTGGAGCTGTGTGTTAGAGAGTGTGCACAGGAACTGAAGAGTTAGGGTTTGGGTCCAGGCTTTCTTTGTTTCACCATCATGACATCTGTATCTGTGTTCAGGTCAACAGTTCTCTAACATGTGCTCAGTAAAATCTACGTTCTCATCTGCAGCCTGAGAACATCATGCTGCTGGACAAGAATGTGCCGCTGCCCAGAATCAAACTGATCGACTTTGGTTTGGCTCATAAGATCGAAGCTGGAGTGGAGTTCAAAAACATATTTGGGACGCCTGAGTTTGTAGGTAAATAGAAAACCATCAACAAGAAGCATAAGCAGCATAAACTGATCAACCTGAAAGAGATGAATGAGGAAAAAGGGGAGTTCGTTGTATTTGACAGGTTTTCTAATGCCTTAGTCATCAACAACAGGATTGGGAATGTAATTTATACACAATCATAAACTCTGGTTTGTGATTGATATTGATACTTGATCCATATTAGTACATTATAGATGAGCATATTCATCCAGAGTTAGACATTTATAACTAATTAGCATCAATGTCAGAAGAATGTTTAACAAAAGATGAATTAAGTATTTAATAATGTTAACTAATGATTTATAGTGAGCAGTTATTATGAAGTGTTACAGAGTCTTCCATGTAATATTTGATGAGCCATGTTTACAATAACAAGTGAGATGTGTATTTTTCTCATCTTCTTTATCTGTGATACTTTATGCCTCTTTTGCATTTTAAGCACCAGAGATTGTGAACTACGAGCCACTGGGCCTTGAAGCCGACATGTGGAGCATCGGGGTCATCACCTACATCCTGCAAGTGCAATGCAAAATGTCACATAATAGTAAATTATATTGAAGCAACCTCTTTAGATGATGAACTGGCTGATCAGCCTTTAACATTTTTGTTCCAGGCTGAGCGGTGCTTCACCTTTCCTGGGGGAGACCAAACAGGACACGCTGAGCAACATTTCAGCCATAAACTACGAGTTTGATGAAGAGTTCTTCTGTCACACCAGCGAGCTTGCCAAGAAATTCATCAGCCAGTTGCTGGAGAAAGATAAAAAGTAAGAACTCAGAGTTTTCCTCAGGGCAAACCTGTGTCAGTGCACCACTCTTAACCCTGTGCTTTTATTTTTTAGTCTTCGTAGAATCACAGTACCACTCTGTCATTGTGACTCCTCCTCAGTAAAATAATTTGGTGCTTTTTTAATCTTTTTTTCTTCTCAAGATTCAAGATTACATTTATTTGCCATTTTATGTTTAAACATATAATTGGAACGTTCTGACTCTCTGACTTCTGACTTTCTCACAGAAAAAGATTAACAATTCAAGATGCTCTCAATCACCCGTGGATCAAGGTAAAATGAATACTACTATACTAATACTATAGAATGAATACTTCATTTTAAAATAATGGTATGTTAATTAGCATTTTAGTCTTTTTCTGGATACAGTGGCTTTGCACCCTGAATAACAAATTATATATTTTTAATATTGCATATTTTAATAGTGCATATCAAATCATTTTCAAAGTCTTACTTCACTATTGTTTTATTGTTTCCACGAAAAAGTAAAAAGGTATAAGAAAAACTAAATGAGGTTTATAAAGAAAGAAATACAACCAAATAGTGATGGACAACAGTAGCAACACTATCAATATAATTGCAACAGCCAGTGTTATCCAGCCTTTGTAAGAATTATATATTTAATTATAAAAAATAAAACTAGTGTAAATTGTTCATAATATTATATTCTTTCCCTCGTCAACCACACATATCTGATTTTATCCAAGTTTAAATAAGGCTGAAATAACACGAATGTCTCACCTTGAGCAGTAACACTCCTCCAGTCCATGATGTATGTCCAGTCACTATAACAGGTGACTTAATCAGGCAGCAACAGGTGACACTGAGCAGTAACAACATGCAGCCTGTGTTTAAGACAATCAGCTGAGGATAAATTATGTTTGGGTTTCCAAAATAGTCCCTAATAGTCCTGTTGGCAGAGATGATTGTTTAACTAAATTAGCCAAGAATTCAAACGTTTCTAGGAACTTTAGAACAAATAAAATAAACACACAGCTGCTGTCCAAGTGGCTTGAATCTGACCCCCCCACCTCTATGTGCCCCAGTTCTGATGTTTAATGACAGCGTGAACAGCACAAATTGCATGGAATTTCTCATCAATCTTAATTAGTTAATCAGATTTGAGCCACTTTCATATTTGGCTCTAAATCAGATTCAGATAGGAGTCACAAACAAACAAAAGCAAACATAGAGACAGAGGTAGTTAGACACATGACACATCTGTTTGTTATTCTTCTCCTTATTTACTTTGATGCACAGTGGCTGTCACATCAGGGTCATAACCAGTTCACACTTTCAGTCCAAAATGTAAAAGATAATGTGACCAGCTACATAAAGAAAAGCAAGAAAAACAAAGGGACAAATCCACAGCCTAGAGACAGACAGGGGCTTGATTCACTCCCTGCATATTGATCTTCATTGTTATTTGTTTGCTGCTTTGATTGCATTCTACAGGTAAACAAAGTCAAACCTGAACAGTGGTGTAAGATGATGAAGCCCGCTTGATGCATTGTCATGACAATGCTGTTTGTGTCAGTGTCAGCTGCTCTCTAACTAACACTCCTTTTTTTAACGCTTTAGTCCAACGAGCACAAGGAGGAAAACAAGGCGCAGGAGCCAAAGAAACGAGAGCGGCGCCAGCTGAAGACAAAGCGCCTCAGGGAGTACACCATCAAGTCACACTCCAGTATGCCACCCAACAACACTTATGTAAACTTTGAGCGATTCGCCCAGGTGGTGGAGGACATTGACCAGATGGAGGGCTCGTTCATTAGCCTGGCAGCAGCCCACGACTCCCTGCAGGAGGACATCGATGCCATGGCCTCCATATATAACGAGAAGGAGGCCTGGTACAAGGAGGAGAGTGAAGGCGTGCGCCATGACATCTCACAAATCCGCTACGAGTTCCGTAAGGTGGAGGCGCTGAAGAGGAGCCTGCAGGACGACATGCAGGCCTTCAGCTCGGGCCTCAGCGCCATCAGCAACCGCTACCAGGAGAGACAGAACCACTTTGATGCTTTGCGCCTGGAGCTCAGCAATGAGCTGAAATGGGTGCAGGAGGTGATGGGCTCGTTCCCCATGGATGGAGGCAGGGTAGGGTACCCTAACTGTAACTTCTCCACCGTCTTCAACAACGACGTGAACGAAGCCTTGAAGGAGCTCCTGAACCGCTCGTGTGGAGGAGAGCTGCGGTCTGGGATCAACCTGGACTTCACTGAAACTGGACAGCAAAGATAAACCCCGAGTGCTGTTCTCAATAGTACCACAGTTGTGATTAAGATGCAGGTGGGAGGACTGTGTCTGCTCCAGACTGATAGAGAAAGAAGTAATTAGGATTTTACCTTTTGCAAATTGATTGTATATCAGTTGTGTCCAATAGAAATTGATGAGGGGTTTGAAATGATTACAAATAACTAATAATGGGTCGATCCCGACCAATATTGGGGAGTAAATCATTCAGGTCACTGATACTGTATTCCCCATGTTTACCGAAACCCACACAATTTGCAGCGGCCTCTCAAATATTGAACACTTGTGACAAATGTACTGGAGGCACAAGACTTTACTGTAAACAATAAATCATTCAAAGTGGCCTCAGTGCAGCACTGCAGAAAACTGGATTGGATAAAAATATATAAAAAAAGACAAATGCCTTTTATGAATTTTGTTTTCACAAGCCTCCATCAGGCCTACAGTGCTGTGTGGAGCAAACCTGTAGAAATGAGAGAACAACAAACTGAACAAACACAACACCAACATTATTTCTCCAGTCGATCAACCAATGCAAGGACATCATTTCTAAATTAAACCCAGACAGTTCGAAGTTCACCTGTGAAGTTTGAAGGAACAAGCAACACATTTTTTGATAATTATTTCTACATGGACACAATGGACTGTTTAAAGGGATATTTCAACATTTTGGCAAATTCTTGTCTTGGTAAGCAAGGTGTTTTGAGACCGGCTAGGTAGAGAGCTCTGCACGGCACGTGGTATTTCTGGGCTTTCCCTCAACAAACTCAAACACAAAATCAAACAACTCAAAAACACTCTGTTGGACAAGTTGGGACCTGCACATTCACCACGCTATGAGATAATAATGTAACGTTACGAGATGGAATTGTTTTTTGGGGGGAAAGACGTAACTGGAAACTACATCTGGCTGCTCAGCAGAGTGACTTCAAAAGCAAGTAGTACTGAGTACTTGCTTCATGTGTCATAAATCTTACATAATTATACAGTATGTTATTATTTCATAGCGTGGCAAATGTGCAGGTCACAACTTATCCACGAGAGCATTTTGGAGTTGTTGGGTTGTGAATTTAGTTTGATAAGGAAAATTTTAAAATATCATGAGCCTCCGTTGCATTAGCTGAGCAGCTTGCGTCTCTGCCCCACCGATCTCAAAACAGCTTGCACCGACAATTAAAGGTAATGAATTCCTACTCCTAAGGGATTATGGCAATAGGCGAATTTGCATGTTGAAATGTCCCTTTAATGATAATAGATTCACTGAAAAAGTAAGAAGCAATTTACACGTGAGTTCCAGTTCCAGATCTGTAGTGGTGACAACTCAGCTGATGTTTACACTCGTCAACAGCACAAGTTTACACAACATGTTTGTACCGGGACATGTGTTTACTTTGGTTCAGCTTTGTTGACTGAAATTCTTCTTTTCACAAAAACATCACCAAGAGAAATTTTTTCAGGACTTGTTGGTCTCCAAACCCCCTAATTTTTTTCAGCTACATGACAAATTCATTTTCTGATTCAGTTCAATAACATTGAAAGTCTTGCAAAAAACAAAACAAAAAACCGAGAAGAAAGCTGATTAGTGGCCAGCAGATGTTCCATTCAACTGACAAGTGTCAGCCACGGGGCGTAAGGCGTAACGCCAGCAAGGAGAGGGGCTGCCTGTAGGCATCAGCTGGGACACAACTGAGACTTTGGATCCACACTGCCATTCTGGGATCTTGTTTGTCTTTCACATAACTGACAGTAAAATAAAAAGCATTATTGTGCTCTGGTCAAGATCTGAGTTTTTTAAATTGCTTCCTCTCACTGCTCGCCAGACTCACTATTTTTAGCCATTACATGCAGTAGAAAGACTCAATGGGAGCAGGTTACAAGTATAACTGCACACAACAAGGCAGTTAAGCGTAATGGTACTTATTTCATCACTTTTGATACGAATTAGTATAAAGAAGTGTCATTTTTAAACACAGTTCTAAATGTTTGACTCTGGAATAATAAGGTCATCTACAAGGTGTTTAATGATTGTATTTTCATTCTTAATAAATTTGTGGATCCAAGATTTATAAATTCAAATATCATATCAAACATGATCATTTATGTGTGTTAAGTGTAAATGATTAACCAACTATTTAGATGGAACTACATTGCACATATACAAACAATTATTTAGACACTTAATAATAGGCGTATTTATAGATGGGTTATTAACACCTATTAATACTATTTATTATCAATTCAGGTCATTATAAAGTACTTTATTATGAAAATACGAACATGAAACGTTACAGATTATGTTAACAATCCTAAATTTAACATTTCTGTGTTTATAAATTACATAATTATTAGTCAGTGTAGAAATAATGCTTTATAAATGTTGAATTCTACATAAAATAATGTTCATCTAATTGCTTAATTATGTGTACTTATCAAGTGTTACCAACCACACATTTTGCGTGAGAGCTGGTTAACGTCTAAAACGCAGCATGCATGACAGAGATAAAACATTTAACCCAGTCATGACATTTTAACAGCATTTTATTGGGTTGTTAACATGTACTGATTGTGAACCTGTTCACACATTCCTGAGAAAAAGCTCTAGTGACCTGTTGAAGAACTTTAATGACAGCAACATTTTTTTTACAGCATTTATTCAGAATTTGCAACATCTGTCTCTAGATTGAACCCAGACATTAAATAGAGCTAATATAAATACAATCTAAATCAGTTTATTCAGGCTGAGCAGCAGGCACAGAGCAGCTGAAGTGAGAATGCAGGGGGTGATTGGTACCACACAGGTTAAGGCAGGACAACATAATGTCACAGGAGAACAAGTGGAAAAAGGGTCAGTAGAAATACCAAGAGCCGATAAGGGAATAGGGTGAGCAGGTGGGCAAGGACTGAGAGGCAGGAAAGGCAGGTTTACTGCAGGACATGAGGGAATGGCAGGTCTGAAATGACATGGGGTCATTCTTTTGAAAAAGACGGATTCGCTGGAAATGATCAGGGTACTCTATTGATTAATCAATTATTACAAGAGAGTGACAATACACTACGAAAAGCATAGCTACGCTATTAAGAACAACTAGAAAATGTCTTCTCAGAAACTTTGAGAGTGCCACAGACCATGCTGGTGGGATGTGATCTCTGTCAACGTGTCAGTCAAACCCATGACCAAAGATGCACAGTCATTGTACAGAGCTCATGAGACAGAGACAGACACATGATCATCCCTGTCTAAACATTGTCAACCTGTCTGGGTGCATTTGTGTGTGCATTGTGTGTATGTGTGTGTTTGTTTTGGACTATCGTAGATGTTCCTAATAATGTGATTTAAAACACCTGTGTGTCAGTAATAATGTTAATGCTAGTGTCAATGGATCAGCAGCAGCCAAGCAGAATTATGGACCAAGACAGTATTAGAAACTGCAAGGGTGTTGCCAAAGAAACAGACAAGTACAGTGATTTCTGACAGCGTTTCTAAATAAAATATCCTTACTATTATCACCTGAAATTGCCTGTGTGTGTGTCTGGAGCCAGACAAATAAATTAATAGCAGAAACAACGATTCGCGTAAGTATATTCCTGGATGCAGATGCTGTGGGCGTGTGTCACAGGTCTGATGTTTGTGATGGTTCCAGGTGTTGGTTATTATCTGCTAAACAAGAGGGACAGGGTGTCTCTGTTCTCTTGAATGATATGAAAAAGGAATTTTATTGTTGTTCTGCTGACTCTATGTGAACTTTTCACCATATTATTCAATCATCCGCTGTTTTATGCGTTTACTATTAATGATGTTCATGCAATTTTACAGATAATTGCACAATTGTTTAAAGTCAGTAATAAAATTGTTATATACTATGAATATGGCATTTTTGAAATATGTGTGCATATAAGTTAAAAGCATACTTTTTATTAATGAAACCTATACTCCCTGGACAGCTAGACAGTCAATGGCAGGGTCAACATGAAGAGATGAGCAACACATACTCACATTCACACACAAATTTAGAGTTACCAATCAATCAGTCTGAGGTGTATGCTTCTGGACTGTTGGAGGAAGCTGGAAAACCAATGGAGAACCCATGTAAGTGTAACATAGTTAAATGAGTTGTAAATCCAGCTAAATATGTTAGTAGCGCCCTCTGCTGTCTGTAGTGTGTGCCTCTGGAACGAGTATTGAGAAAGGGATTGTGGGAAATCCTCAGTGTAAACGAGGATTTGACAAAAAGGTAACGTTCCCACAAGCTCCTGGGCTAAAACTTTATTTACAGTCAGTTAAGCCATGTAAAATGAATATTATATTGTATACTGACCTGTAATATGTTACCGATGAGTTTTCCATGTTTTCCGAGGATTCGCTGTGTTTTTGTTTTGATTGAGCGTCGAGCGAAACGAATATTATTGAGCTAACTGTATTAGCTTAACACATGCTATTTCTCCTGTAGAAACTGACTGTGCCCAGAGAGAGGGAGCGAACAGCATTACTTATTTTATCCCTTCTTGTCACATGCAGGTATGTGTAAAAAAAACGTTCCATGACAGCAGATGTGTGCGTGTGTTTAAAATTATTTTGTGTTTCTTTTGTGCAACTACTGCATTGGTTTGTTGAGCATAAAGTTATATATAAAAAAAAAGAAAAAAGGTAATAGCCAGAAACATAACATGTATTTTTGTATTTTATGTAAAAGTGCATTCGAATGTGCATTTAATGCACATGTTTTATTTTTATACACATTTGTTAATTTTATTCAGATACTTGATACAAATCCCACTATACGATCACACTGAAAGTATTGTGTTTTGATTTATTTTATTTTATTTTATTTTTATCTGAATTATAATTCCTCAGTGTAAACGAGGATTTGACAAAAAGAAACTGACTGTGCCCAGAGAGAGGGAGCGAACAGCATTACTTATTTTATCCCTTCTTGTCACATGCAGAATAAACTGGCTACCTCCAACCTGAACATTGAAGTGTTTATTTCACGGAGAAGACACACCAACACAGGGGTTACATTGGTGCCGTGACTCGTCCATGACCACGCCGGACCGGGTGGATGTCTTCTCGTCGCTTCGCCTCCTTGGAGTTGTATCATTTTCTGCAGTGTGTTTGACTGTTTGATATAGACCACAGCTAATTTCTCCGTGGGCTGTTATTTTCTTTGAATGTTTTTTTTTGCCTGTACCAAGTATGAGTTTCAGCAAGTCTGATACCTTTGATGTGTTCCCCCACGGTTTTGGTAGGGGTAGGGGATTTCACAGTACACCAGCTCCATTTTTTTTGGGTAACCATGGGGCGGGAGACAAAGCTGGTTACGATGATGATTCTTTGAACAGTCCTTTCAAACGTGCTAGTGTTGTTACACCTCAGGCTCAGCCCTTAGATGATTTAAGTCCACCACAATGCACTGATACATCAGTTCTAGGCCCTCCTTCTGATGATGGTAGGCTAGCTGACCGAATGTGCGCCATTACACAGCAGATTGGGCAACAAGTAGCTGATAGCATTATGTCACATCTCGCCACATCTAGCCCCACATCCACAATGCACACAGATAATGTCAAGTCATCTGATAATAAAGACTTCACCCCTGGCCACACACTGGACCTCTCCCAAGTTCAGCTGGTCACTCAGCGAAAAGTTAAGGACCCACCTGCATTCCGAGGAGAGAGCTCTGATGTGTTGACTGTCGATGAATGGGAGGAATCGATGAGGACCTACATTCGGAAAAGTGGTGTGCAGCTGGAGAATCAAGCAGAGGAAATCCTCATCCACCTACGAGGCAGAGCAAAGGATGTTGTACGGTTTGGAATAAGAAATGGTGAGATTGATGTACAGCACAACCCACAAGCAATCTATGGACTTTTGCGCAAACACTTCAGCTCTAGCTATTGCTCCACTGTGCCTCTAGCAGACTTTTATTCCACAACGCCAAAAGACCAAGAAGACTCATATGAGTATTGGCTCAGACTGAACAGGGCTGCTGATGTTGTAGATAGCTGCCTTAGAGAGCAGGGTAAAGTTTTTGAAAACCCCAGTGTTGAAGTCACACGTATGTTCATCAGACACTGCCCGAGTAGAGACTTAGCTCTTACCTTTCGCTCCAAGACAGTTGATAAATGGTCAGCTCGTGAAGTGCAGGAAGTGTTAGATGAATATCATCTTGAGAAATGTGTCAAGTCTGCTAAGAGAGATGGTAACAGGATCAACGTTAATGCAGTTGAGTTTAGCCCCAAGACTCCTGTTTCTGACACTCCTGAACAAAAAAAGAATGTTAGTCAAGACAACGCCACCCTTGAAAGACTGATTAGCATGCTGGAAAAAGTGCTGCTTCAGGGCCAAGCCCGAGCCAGTAGAAACCCAAACAGCAACAGGGCTCCTAGGATTGAGGGTTTGACTGACACGCCATGTTCTGTATGTAAAGACAGCTCTCACACAGCCCTCACACACTGCCGGGAGAACAGACTGTGTTTCCTGTGTCACTCACCTGGCCACTCAAGACGCACCTGTCCAGAGGGGAGACGCTCTCCTCTTCGTGGTCAGCAGGGAAACTGAATGATCTGCGTACAGGGGAGGACAGCGCAGATCATGTCAGTGAACCTCCCACCTCAGACTTGACAGAAGATGATTGTGAAACTTTGTGTCACGCCTACAGTAGCTCGTTGCCATCAAACAAAACACTGATTGTGCAAAACCTGCAAAGACTTCCAGAGACAAATGAACTGTTCTATACAGATGTGTCAACTGATGGTGGCGAAGTCCTCAGAGCTTTGGTGGATAGTGGATCCATGGCATGCACTGTAAGTGTGACGGCTGACTCCAAACTTTCTCAGTCCATTCCAAACATTGAAAAACGTTCTGCTGAAGATTTTGTCATTGTTGGTTGTGGCGGTCACCCTGTCACACCTGCTGCCATATATGACTTGACTGTATCTGTTTATGGCTATAAAGTGATCATTCCTGTTTTAGTTGTGCCAGGCCAAGCCGATGACATGATTCTGGGCAACAATGCTATCAAGTGGCTGATCTCACAGGTGGAAGACACAGCTAAAGTCCAGACCGTCACCTCTCCAGCCAATATTGCTCAAGACAACCTGCCTCAACTGTTATCTGTGTTGTCTTCCTCAAATGACAGGCAGGGTGGGACAGCGTCACACAAGATCGGCACAGCTAAACTCAAGAGATCTGTGAATCTACAGCCCATGTCTGAACATTTAGTGTGGGCTAAGCTGCCTGTACCTGATGTCTCTGCAGTGGGAAGCACAGTCGTCATTGAACCCACTCAGTCCAAATGCAGACCTGCACAAATTCTAGTGGGGAGAGTTGTCACTCCCTTATGGGGTGATGGCTGGGTTCCAGTCAAAATAGTGAATCCCACAGAAAAAATAATCACCTTGAAAAGAAATGCTAAAGTTGCAGATGTGTCCAACTGCTCTTCTGTGCAGGACTTACCTGAACCTGTCAGCATCCAATCCAACGTGCAGCAAACACAGAGCTCGTCACCTGTGCATCGGTCAGAGGAGGAGATATCACGTGTCTTGACCGAGATGGGCCTTCAGGATCTGGATCTCTCATCTTGTGAAGTCTCCCCTGAGTGGAAAGATAAGCTGTTGCAGATCATTGTGCAGTTTGAATCGATTTTTTCAAAACATAAAATGGACTGTGGTGAAGCACCAGATTTTGTCCACAGAATCCGTCTGGTGGATGACAAACCCTTCAGGTTTCCATACAGACGAGTCCCGCCATGTCATTATGATAAACTCAGGACAGCTCTAAATGAAATGGAGGAATTGGGGATAATCAGAAAGTCCCAGAGTGAATATTCATCTCCCCTTGTCCTTGTTGTCAAACCGAATGGTGATCTCCGCATCTGTAATGATTTCAGATGGTTGAACGCAAGAACAGTGAAAGATGCGCACCCATTACCTCACCAGACAGATGCGCTCGCTGCACTCGGTGGTAATGTGTTTTTTCTACAATGGACTTGACCTCTGGGTTTTATAATGTTAGACTTCATGAACATGACAAAAAATACACAGCTTTCTCTTCTCCATTCGGTCTCCATGAATATAACAGGATGCCCCAAGGCCTGACCAACAGCCCTGCCACATTCATGCGAATGATGATGTCAATTTTTGGGGACGAGAACTTCACGAGTCTATTATGTTACCTGGATGATCTTATGGTTTTTGCCCCGTCTGAAGGTGTTGCTCTCCAGCGGTTGCAGATGATCTTCACACGCCTCGCCGCGAACAACTTGAAGCTCTCACCTAAAAAGTGCTACTTTCTCCGCCGGTCTGTGAAGTTTTTGGGCCACATCATATGTGAGGATGGTGTCAGGACTGACCCAAGTAAAGTGCAGGCTATCAGTAATGTCCAGGAATCTGACCTGATGGAGCCTGATGGCAAAACGCCATGCGCTAAGAAGATCAGATCATTCTTAGGAATGGTTCTCTATTATCATCACTTCATTGAGGGGTGCTCAGCTAAGGCTAAGCCACTGTTCAGCCTAGTGGCAGAACCCGCTGCTGCACCAAAGAGAGGTAGAGGCCATAAGCCTAAATTTAAAAAAGGTCATGTGAAACTGTCCCAGGCTGACTGGACTGATGAGTGTAGGGGTTCTTTTGAAACTTTGAAACATGAGTTATTGCACAGTGTCACGTTAGCTCATCCAGACTTTAATGCCCCGTTCATCCTTGCTGTCGATGCCTCCTTTGACGGCCTAGGAGCTGTCCTCTCACAGTTGCCCCCTGGTGGTAAGATCGCCAGGCCAGTGGCATTTGCCAGCAAAACACTCTCCCACGCCCAGCTGAACTATCCGGCACATCGACTAGAGTTTCTCGCTCTTAAATGGGCGGTTTGTGACAAATTTAGCCACTGGTTAAAGGGACGGCATTTCACAGTTTGGACCGATAATAACCCACTAACATACATCTTGACTAAGCCTAGGTTAGATGCATGCGAACAAAGGTGGGTTTCAAAGCTTGCAGCATTCAGTTTTGATCTGAACTATGTCCCTGGCACAAACAATGTGGTTGCTGACGCGCTAAGCAGAGAGCCATTTGTCCAGTCGTGCATGAGCCACCGTCTTGTGAGCGAGCCTTATGCTTTCCTGTTAAACCAAGTCAGCGGGATGGTGGATAGGACAGTACAGGATGCGTTTAGGCTCACTAACAACTGTCAGTTTGTCTCTGATCAGCCCGAGGAAGAAGCTGTCCCCTCACCTCCTCCTTCAGGGTCCCTGCAGTCACAGGACGTGTCAGCTGTTCTGGAAGCACATGACTCAGGTGGTGTCAGCAGAGTGAGAGGCACAGGTCCAGCTATTCCCCAGCTTTTCAATGTCGACCAGACTGCTTCTACACCGAGGAGTGAGCTGATAAATCTACAGGAGCAGGACGCTGTTCTGGGCAGAGTACTTCACTACGTCCAGCATCACCGGAGACCCACTAGACGTGAGCGTGCAGAGGAGCCTCGTGGCGTGATCAAACTCCTGAGACACTGGCCCAAACTTTCCATCAAAGACGGCGTGTTGTACAAGGTAAAGAAAGACAAACAAATGAACACTACCACTCTCCAGTTCGTTGTTCCAGGCTCCATGAAATCACAAGTCCTCCATGGCCTCCATGATTCAGCTGGTCATCAAGGCCAGGCTCGCACACTCTCCCTCGCCAGGCAGAGGTTTTTCTGGATAGGGATGGAACGTGACATCATCAATCATGTGAGGAACTGTTTTCGCTGTGTAGTGGGGAAGACCCCTGAGCCCAACGATCGTGCTCCACTTGAAAGCATACGCACCTCTGCACCACTGGAACTTGTATGTATTGACTTCTGGACTGCTGAACAGACTGACAAGAAGTGTGTGGATGTTCTTGTCGTCACTGATCATTTTTCCAAACTGTCTCATGCATTCCCATGTAAAAACCAGTCAGCAAAACAAGTTGCCCGTCGTCTCTGGAACGACTTTTTCTGCATTTATGGTTTCCCTAGGCGCATCCACTCGGATCAAGGAGCCAATTTTGAAAGTCGACTCATTAAAGAGCTCCTGGAGATGGCTGGCGTCCAGAAATCGCATACCACCCCGTACCACCCCATGGGGAACGGTGTTGTTGAGCGATACAACAGGACACTTGGAAATATGATAAGAGCCCTGCCCCCGCAATCCAAGGCGAGGTGGCCTCAAATGCTTCAGATGCTGACTTTTTGTTACAATTGCACTGAGCATGAAACAACAGGATTTGCCCCCTTTTTCCTGATGTTTGGGAGGATTCCTCGTTTGCCTGTTGATGTTTTGTTCCAGCATGCCCTCCCCAGCGATACTGTTGTTGACCATCAGGAGTTTGTTGCCCGTTTGAAGCATGACTTATCTGAAGCTGCACGCATTGCCCAGCAGAACAGTCGCATTGAGCAGACCCGTCAAGCAAAGAACTACAACCGTAGAGCCAAAGGCTCTCCTCTCACTGTCGGGGACAGAGTCTTGCTTGCAAATCGTGGTGAGAGAGGAAAAAGGAAAATTGCAGACAAATGGGAATCCACAGTGTTTGAGGTGGTGTCTGTAAAGCATGGAATCAATGTGTATCATATTAGAGATCCTGTCACACTGAGAGAAAAAGTCATTCACAGAAACCTTCTACTCCCTGTGAGTTTTCTACCTGCAGGAGGTGACGACATTGTGGACTCTGACTGCTCATCTGTTGCTGGGAGTGGAGTGTGTGAGCCAGCGGTCCCTTCAGATGTTCAGGACGGTGAGACAAAGACCATTAACTGGCTCATGCACATGGATGATGGGATTGACGAGGTTGTGGCGGCCGTCCAGCCTGATTGTTCTCCCGCAGGGGATGTGGAGGCTCAACCCCCTGGTGCAGATGTGACTGTGGCCCCAGATGCTGTGAGCGAGGCCCTGGATGCCCTTGCTTCTCAGGAGTGTGCTGACCAGCCGCCTGCTCTTGAAGCCACTGCTGAGGGTTCAGTGTCGCTGTCACCTGTACCACCTGAACATGGCCCCTCCCCTAAACAGTTGACTGACACACAGCCTCCTACACGCACACACGACCATGTTGTTAGTGTACAGCCACCTGCACTTAACACTAGGTCAGGCAGACCTGTAAAACCTCCAGCCAGACTTATTTGTGAGATGAATGAACAGGTCATAGATGATTCAGCGTCAACAGTTGATTCACTGTTTTCTTTTGTGAGGAATATGTTTTCTGGGTAGTTTGAATGGTCCAGATATGTGTTTTTTTGCCTGACAGTGGCCTAGGATACATGAGTTATCTCTACTATTGAACAATGTTTATTATATGAGAGGTGTACACGGCATCTTTTGTGTCTAGGTTAGTAAGGGGATTGGCCAACGCCTTGCTCGCCTATTCCCTAGTGGAAAGTTTATAACTGATTTTGACTGAGTAGTGTGCTTATGGTTACACAGGCAGTAAATTGTGTCTTATGTATTTGTTTTTTTTTCTGGAGTATTTTGTTTGCTGTACCCCAATTTAGCAGGATTTCTGGGGGGTGTATGTAACATAGTTAAATGAGTTGTAAATCCAGCTAAATATGTTAGTAGCGCCCTCTGCTGTCTGTAGTGTGTGCCTCTGGAACGAGTATTGAGAAAGGGATTGTGGGAAATCCTCAGTGTAAACGAGGATTTGACAAAAAGGTAACGTTCCCACAAGCTCCTGGGCTAAAACTTTATTTACAGTCAGTTAAGCCATGTAAAATGAATATTATATTGTATACTGACCTGTAATATGTTACCGATGAGTTTTCCATGTTTTCCGAGGATTCGCTGTGTTTTTGTTTTGATTGAGCGTCGAGCGAAACGAATATTATTGAGCTAACTGTATTAGCTTAACACATGCTATTTCTCCTGTAGAAACTGACTGTGCCCAGAGAGAGGGAGCGAACAGCATTACTTATTTTATCCCTTCTTGTCACATGCAGGTATGTGTAAAAAAAACGTTCCATGACAGCAGATGTGTGCGTGTGTTTAAAATTATTTTGTGTTTCTTTTGTGCAACTACTGCATTGGTTTGTTGAGCATAAAGTTATATATAAAAAAAAAGAAAAAAGGTAATAGCCAGAAACATAACATGTATTTTTGTATTTTATGTAAAAGTGCATTCGAATGTGCATTTAATGCACATGTTTTATTTTTATACACATTTGTTAATTTTATTCAGATACTTGATACAAATCCCACTATACGATCACACTGAAAGTATTGTGTTTTGATTTATTTTATTTTATTTTATTTTTATCTGAATTATAATTCCTCAGTGTAAACGAGGATTTGACAAAAAGAAACTGACTGTGCCCAGAGAGAGGGAGCGAACAGCATTACTTATTTTATCCCTTCTTGTCACATGCAGAATAAACTGGCTACCTCCAACCTGAACATTGAAGTGTTTATTTCACGGAGAAGACACACCAACACAGGGGTTACATAAGCACAGGGAGAATGTGCTTACCCACATTTCAAAGTCTGAAACTTCTTGACCCTCTAACTGAGATGCAAGAGTAGCCTACTAACCCACCATGTTTCATTGCTAAAACTGGGAACCTACTATTGTGACTTTATTAACAGAAAGATTTTGTTGTTTCGTTTGTTTTTGTATCTACAGATCAGCAGAAATAAAAAAACAGGAACAAAAATGAAAGTGCCTGTGAGTCAACTCACTCAGTTGCCTTACTTTAGTTACCTAACCTGAGAGCAGAAGGCACAGACACTGCTACAAGTCTTGCTGGGGTTGTTTAGGGTCAGGCTGTTTCCTCTTTGAAACACACTTTGCTCCATCAGATTAAAGCATCTACAAATGATGAGCAGCTCTTTGTTTACTGAAACAACTCAAAAATAACATCCAACCTCCTGCTCAGTCCCCCCTACTCTAAAATACCACTAAAATAAAAACAAATTCACAACAGCAGTGAATAGGATGTGTCCATGAGATAAAGTGGGAGCTGCAGCTCAGGCCTCAGTGTCTGCTTTGCTGAGATAAACCACGAAACTCACTGAACACTCCACTTGACTTTATGTCATGTCACGCTATAACTTTTCCTCCACACTATAGCACTTCCACCATTCAGCATTTATGAGCAGAGTAGAAATATTCATAAATATTTAACAACATAGGCCTAGTTGTTGGAACGGTTTTTATGATTGTTAAATTAGTTTGAAAAAAACATTTTTGTATTTATTTTGTAATGGATTATGAGGTGTCTCTTTTTGACAATTGATTTTAATCACTCACTTGTAATAAGATTTTTATCTGGTCAACATGATTGTTTTTGTATAGCCTACTCTATAAGTGAGTTAGACTGGGTCATTTTTATTTTAGCAATTGAAATATCAGTGATCATTTCATTTAAATGATGATTCAAAAAAAATTTCTTTCTCTAAAAAATTTACTTTCTCTACTCAGGTCCATCAGTTTGTCGATAATCAACTGTTGATGTATGTTAGGCTTTATACTCAACATTTAAGAGCAACATCAACATCTGAAAAAGGAGTTACTTATGCAAAAATCTAATATTTGGCATGTGGCTATATCGAGAACGATATTGCCATAAAGTAGCTAGCCTACATATCACTTATCATGCCTCCTCTGAATTTTTCTATGAAGATATAAAATTGTAGCATGAATTTGCATCCAGGACAAAAAACAAAAGTAAAATGTGTATATCCATTGTTATATATAATTTGGATAAAACCTGTTAAAAATGGGAACAATTCCATATTGATATAGTACGTCTGACCCATGCAAATAATAGGCTACTGTAGCCTATATCTATCACAAAGTCTGTCAAGAGTCTATGTGTGTTAGATGTGAAAACTAATGGACATTAAAAAAATACACTACTAAAAACACTTTTCTTTAATGTATACCGTTTCATATGATTTTATGTATTGCCTTTACACGTTATTATGGTGGAAATGCCATGAAAAATGACAATAGGCTTATATACATGTAGGCCTATAAAGAAATTGAACGTTGTCGTATGTGAACCTTTATCTTGATATATCCAGTGATAGTCATATAGGTGACAAATCACTCTGGCCATAGGAACAGTCACCTTACATTATGCCTACTGGGGGTCAGACACAGAGCCTTTGTGTGGCGTGATCACACACACACACACACACACACACACACACACACACACACACACACACACACACACACACACACACACACACACACACACACACACACACACAGAGTGAGAGAGACAGACAGAGCACGCAGACAGGCAGTCCAGCCAGCCAGCAGACAGGGAGACAGGCGGACAGACAGACAGGTCTCAACGTCACTGCCCGGGGCTGGGGCTCGGTGAGGGGCTGGGACTGAGCAGACTGCCGCTGCTCGGATTCATTGCAGTGTAGTTACGCTACGAGAGAGGCGGGCGGAGGCATGGAAGTCCATGCATGGCCCTGTCTCCCTTCACTGTAACGTTATCAAAGCACACGGATATCGACCGAGCTGTTTGCCTTTATGCAATGAGGCGGAGTCCGGCTCCTGAGTAAAGCACAACGCAGAGCAGAAGCGGAGGAGGAGGCGGCCTTTCCCTGGTAAGAGCTGTTTTACTCCTGCTAGCGTCAAGCTAACCCGCTATGATACAGCAGATAAGCCAGACTAATACTGGCCAAAACAGCCCACGCACCGCGGGGTCGGGTTTTTTGGACAGGTATGCACACTGGTACGAGCACGTAGCTGGCCCCCTGTCATACCTGCACGTCAGCGTGTTAGGTGTGTGCTGGGGTATTTTTACGCCTTGCTAGCTGAGTGACGTGAGGACAGTTAGCCAGCGTTAGCTAACGTAAACAGCAGCAGCGGTCAGTCGGTGCTCTCGAACCCGTTTTAGATCAACAAACTGACAACCGGTTAACGTCTAACGCCCCGGTTTGCCACAAAAGCTCACCAGGCTGACATTTATGTCACTGGTGGATAGTGTCACGTCTTGTCGTTGTTGTTTTATTGTTATTATTGTTATTAGTATCTGCCCCCCCTCCCCTCTGTCCCTCGGTGCTGTCAGGTCGCTGTTAGCCGCTCCTGGTGATTAACGTGTCTAATCTGAAACAACCAGCAGGTTAGCAGCAGCAGCCCACTGTGCTCTCCGGCCAGCTGTGTGTCAGCCAGGGCCGGGTGGCTAAATTTATCTGCTGCGTGCTGCTAACTACATCAGACAGGAAACAAAACTGAACCGGTGGTTCTTTAGCACGGGGCCGTCTCCGGTGCTACTCGCCGTGTAGCCGCTGCTTCCACCGGCCGTGGTGCAGCCAGACACCCGTCCTGCAGACCAGACCAGGTGGAGGTCTGGAGAAAAGGACTCACCCTCTTCACAACCACCCAGCTACCGGTGCAAAAACAGGCACAGAGAAGGAAGGATAGATCAAAATGTATACTTTGTGAACCCAGAGACTTCTCATTTGACATCAATTGGATGTGCTGAACCCAAGATCCAGTGACTATCGATTAGAAAAAACAACAATGCAGGGAATATTTCGTACAAATCTGAATGTCCAGGTTTCACCATTCTGCATCGAAGACATGGAGAGACATTTGCCCCATTCTGTGTCCTACTTTTATTTATTTATATGTATTTTTAAAGATAGTATTGAGGTAGCATTGCATATGATTCTCCTGTGACCTGAGAGAGCATGCTTCTTCTCCTAAGTCATTGCAGTCAGATTTTGTCTGTTCTCACAAAATATGTCTTTGTGTCTGCAACAGAATCACACGTCCTGAGCATGAAATTGTATGTTGGTGCATAACACTAGATCACCACACTGATAACACCAAGGTTGCCAATGCACAAGTCAGTGGAGACTCTGTGTCTGAATATTTGTTGACTTATCCCAAAGAGGCGTTTCTTTTGCTCTAAGGCAATCACTGGAAGGTCTCACCATAGTTTATCATCTATGATGAAGACGGACAATAGACATATTTGGAGAGTAACTGAATACAACACTCTCCACCAGAAACATCGTAGTGCAATCAAGGTCAACTTGTGTGGTGTTTACAACATGGCTGTATGATTAATGGAAATTTAACATATATCACTTTTATTTTCTCCTCCGTGATGCAACATCGAATAAATCTTATACAGTACATACATGGCCAGTCAGTAGACAGTCCAGCCAGTTGGTCAAAGTCTGAGTGGGAGAGGAAAGAGGGCTGGACTCACTCAAAATGTGTTGTACTTAATGCAATCTAATTTTATTACACATATGTCAATTTCAAGAAAAATATTGCATTATCATACAGTATGAATAAATTGAATTAAGTTTTCCAAACTGCGCATAAAAACTATTTTTTTTTCAAGCTCGTGTGTTTGATGAGGAAATATTAAGCTTTACACAATATGTTACATGTTGTCCACTCTGTATTTCCAGGACTGATGGCTCCAGAGTGACGTGCCATGGCTTTAATGATCCCCCCAGTGAAGCTCAAATGGCTGGAGCATCTAAACAGCTCATGGATCACGGAGGACAGCGAGTCCATAGCCACGCGGGAGGGAGTCTCGGTGCTCTACTCCAAGCTCCTGGCCAACAAAGAGGTGGTGCTGCTGCCCCAGCAGGTGCTATGTCTGAAGGGCCCCCAGCTTCCAGACTTTGAGCGGGAATCCCTCTCCAGCGATGAGCAGGAGCACTACCTGGACGCTCTGCTCAGCAGCCAGTTAGCCTTGGCCAAGATGGTCTGCTCCGACTCGCCCTTCGCCGCCGCGCTGCGCAAACGCGTGCTGGTGCTCCAGCGTATCTTCTACGCGCTTTCCAACAAGTACCATGACAAGGGGAAGGTCAAGCAGCAGCAGCACTCTCCAGAGAACAACTCGGGCTCGGCCGACCTGCACTCTGTCAGCGAGCGGCCGCGCTCCAGCACCGACGCCCTCATTGAGATGGGTGTTCGTACGGGCCTCAGCCTTCTTTTTGCTCTCCTACGCCAAAGCTGGATGATGCCTCCTCCACCCGGCCCTGGTGGGGGTCCCGGAGGCAACATTAACTTGTGTAATGATGTCATTCACACAGCCATCGACGTGGTCAGCTCCCTGCCGCCCCTCTCTTTGGCCAACGAGAGCAAGATCCCGCCAATGGGCCTGGACTGCCTGGCTCAGGTCACCACCTTCTTGAAGGGGGTGACCATGCCCAACTCTGGGGCAGATATTTTAGGGCGGCGGCTTGCCTCAGAGCTGCTGCTAGGCCTGGCCTCCCAGAGGGGCTCCCTGCGCTACCTGCTGGAGTGGATTGAGATGGCCTTGGCAGCATCAGCTGTGGTCAGCACCATGGAGCAGAGTAAGGTGCTACAGAACCAAGAAGGCCTCATTGGTTATGATTGTTTCATGAACATCCTCATGCAGATGAGACGCTCTTTGGTAAGTGGACATTAACAATGTGGGCAGACTGGAAGCCTTTTAGTGGTTAGATATAAATCACACCAGAATGCAGCAAATTTTATATCTTCGGACTACATCAAAGATGCATATATCAGCCTGCCATTTCACTGAGCTGTTAAATGGGATTAAAATTGGCTTTAAATGGGGCACTGTTTGGCTCAGTTGGTAGAGCAACCGCCCCATGTGTAGAGGCTATGGTCCTCGCTGCAGGCGGCCCCGGTTCGAGTCCCGCATCGGATGGGTCTATTCTACGTGTCATTCCCCCCCATCTCTGCCTCCCATTTCCTGTCACACTCTCTACTGTCCTATCAAATAAAGGCATAAAAAGCCCCAAAAATATACTTAAAAAAAAAAGGCTTTAAATTGGTTTAAAAAGCGGTTCCTTTTGCGATAGGACAATAGAAATGTAATTTGTATTTTTTAGACAGACCTGTGGACTTATCTATGGACATTCTCATTCATCCAGGTCATCGTTCTGGGCAAATTGAGCCGCCATAGGCAGCTGGACTTGTATTTGTGTGGGAAGAGGTTTTGCCTCTTATCCAAGGGGCTTCATCAGTTCATACACAACAAGTCCAACTAGTCCGCACTAGCTAGACAAAGACAGGGGAGTAAGACCCAGGTATTTAACCTCTATGGGAGTGGTCACCAGAGTACCTGTGTAAAAATTTGCAGGGACATATACATTGAGGAGACAAAACAATCTTTAAACAAACGCATGGCCCAACACAGAAGGGCAAACTCCTCAGGTCCAGTCTCAGCTGTCTATTCACATCTAAAGGAGAAGGCCCTTAGTATTTAACTGACCTCCTCCATATTCAGAATCCCGCACAACCTGGGGCTCCTCACCATCCCCCGCACAAGCAGACGCACCTTTGGGAGCAGGGAGTGTGGCAGCTCCCAGTCTGTGGAACTTGCTCCCACTACATCTCCGCCAAGCCCAAACCCTGGAGTCCTTCAAATCACTGTTGAAGAGGCACTTGTTTTCTCAGGCCTTCGCCGGCTAATTTGTCGTCCTGTTGTGTATCTTTGTTAAGTGTCCTCCTTGTGTTTTGTGTTATTGTTAAACGTCCTTGGGTGTCTTGAAAGGCACTATATAAATCGAAACTATTATTATTATTAAGGCACACTCCTTTGAAGACAGTAATGTTAAGATTCTCGACAGGGAGGACAGGTGGTTTAAAAGAGGAGTAAAAGAAGCCATCTATGAAAAAGTGGAGAAACCATTCCCGAACAGAGGAGGAGGTCTGAGACACCACCTATCTCCCATTTACAATGCTTACCTTTCATCTGTACCCAGGAGATTAAACAACCTCTAACGAATCTCAACGATCTGTTGTTCCCCAAGTGTCACAGAACTCTAAAGGAGACCCCAACAATGGTCAAGTGAAACCAGTACCTTTGTAAACACACCCACAGGTACTCTGATGACCACTCCCGTAGAGGTTTAATACCTGGGTCTTACTCCACTGTCTTTGTCTAGCTAGTGCGGACTAGTGAAACTTGTTGTGTACGAACCGATGAAGCCCCTAAGATAAGAGGTGAAACGTCTTCCTAGACAAATACAAGTTAAGTTGCCTATGATTCAATTTGCCCAGAAAAAATAAGAAAAAAAACCCCGTGGACTTAGATTCTGCAAGAGAGTGCGTTGAGATGATTTCTCAGCAACATCACACAGGCTGGAAATAAACACTTGATGATGAAGAAATCTTTAGACTCTAGAAGTTATGTAATAAGTATATCAAGAGTTTTTATCCATGTGTCACATGCTGTGAGCTGCTTTGTTAGTATTTTAATGTTGTGTGTTATTATGACTTCATAGTGTTGATTATATTGTTAACACTGTAATTGGTTTGAAGCCATGCATAGTCATGAATGTTGATTGTTGTCATGTGATCGTCTCAGGGCTCTTCAGCGGATCGCAGCCAGTGGCGAGAACCTACGCGGACGTCTGATGGCCTGTGCTCACTGTACGAGGCAGCGCTCTGTCTGTTTGAAGAAGTAAGAGACAGGATCTGTGTTTTGCATTCACCACACCGACCATAACACATTAATTTATGTGGACAGACTGGATTATTTTTAGGGCCTGACTGATGTGAGACTTTTTTTGTCCGATGTATGTGGTTGTAACAACATTCTGATGAATCAGCTGAAATTCCCCATGTTTACTTAATCACACATCTTATGCAATCATCCCTCAAGTATGGTTCAACCGCTTATGACAAATATGTATTGGAAGCTTAACATTTTACTGTATTCAAAGTGCTGTCGGTGCAGCACTGCAGTACACTCTTAGAAAATGTCAATAACATAAATAGAAATAACTATAAAAAGGTCAAAAACCTGTAGTCCTACAGTGTTAAAGCAAACTTATATGAGAGAACCACAAACTGAATGAACACATCTCTAACAGTATTTTAGCTAGTGGGTCAACCAGTGCAAAGAAATTAAACCCAGACGGTTTGGAGTTCAGTTGTGAAGTTTGAATGAACAAACAAAATCTTCAACTGCTTTTATCATCCAGCGCAAACACCCATATATATGAGAAAGACTCAGGTTATCAGATTAACTAGATTTTATTTTTTTATTTGTTTATTTCGGGCATGTCAATTAATCATCATCATTTTAGATATCTCCTGTGTGTTGAGATGTAACAGAATTACTGCAGTTGCTCAATGTCATTGAGAGGGTTAAAACCACACCCTAACCCTAACCCTTTGATTTTTGCAGGTATGTCGAATGGCATCGGACTACTCTCGCACCTGTGTCAGTCCAGACAGCATACAGACTGGCGAAGCGCCGGTGGTGTCTGAGACCTGTGAGGTGTATGTGTGGGGCAGTAACAGCAGCCACCAGCTGGTGGAGGGCACGCAGGAGAAGATCTTACAGCCCAAGTTGGCCGCCAGCTTTGCTGATGCACAAACAGTAAGAGGAGACACTTAACAGACTAATCTGCTGAAGAGCTGTAACAAAACATAATGTGTCTTCAAGCTAAAGACGCTTAGAAAAAGTAATAAAATAAAATGCTATACTATATACTAGCTATACTATACTACTACACAGGTAACACATGATGCTGTAACAGTGTTTATCCTGTATTTTTCACAAGAATGTGTGTGTTTAATTTTTCAGGATTTTGGCATAATGTTGACGTTTGAGGTGGGGTTGGGGAAAAAAACGATAGCAGAATAACAATAATTTGTGTGGTAATATTTTATCAATTAAACCATGGCAAGTGTCAGTATTTTATCATGTACTATAAATTGTAGATAGGAACATTTTTGCATTTTGGTACTAGAATACTAGAGAACAAGACGCTCAGACTGTGAAGAACTAATTGAGAACTTTATCTTTTGGGATATAACAGGTTTTATTAATGAAAAATAACAAGCAAAGCAAAAAGGTAGTTGCAACTCACCACTCTCTGTTATTGCAATACTCAGGATATCACAAAATGATAAATGAAAAATCTAGGGCTGTCCCGATTATCATATTTAGTAGGGCTGACCCAAAAAATTAGAAGCTTCGAAGCTTCGTTCGTTGCTATGGTAATCGATCATGAAGTCCGTGATCGATTGTTTTTTTTCCCTTTTTTCCTTTTTGACGCCGGTTCTCATCGGCAATTGACACGTTAAAATGAATAGGCTACTTGGCATCCTGGAAACCTGCCTGATTTTGGAGGTATACTGTGTTTTTTTTTTTTCAACACCGGTCACAGCATCTCTTCCATGTTTACTGAGGTTTTATTATAAACCAAATTTTATTTTATTCTTTGCGTTGTAGGCCTTTGTCCTCATCTTCTCTTCACTTCCTCTGCTCTCTGCCGTTGCTCAACAATATCCTTATTTGCCCCTCTATTAATCCATTGGATCAAATTTCATTCTACATTAATTTTGCAGTCATCCAGCTCTCTGTCCACACTCACCATGACAGAAATGATTGCAATGAGCAAAACCTTTGGTAAAATACAGCGATTTCCGCATTTTAACACAAGCACGCTATTTAGCGCTCCTTATTATGGATCTTAGTAAATCAGACACTGAGTGCAGTGCAGTGTCTCCAGCATGTGCGTCTAGCCATCTATGCAGATTATACACTATGTGCATTGTTTTCTTCACATGTTCACATGGGTTGCTTTCTCCTTTTGCACATTTGTGTTGTTTCTGTAATTGATAATTTCACATGTAAAGACTTGATTGTTACTAGTTGTCCTGAAATCCTAGGCCATAGACACATTTAGAAAGGACACTATAGCTACATGACGTAATAATGCCTTCAAATTCAAATTTCACCATCGTTTTCGCTGAATCAAGGCAATGTGACGTGTTGTATTGGTAACAGAGAGACAGAGCAGGCAACATCCTGTTGTCTTTATTTCCCTCCT